>CM069233.1:9244180-11644180 GCA_035582765.1 Acer negundo
TCTCTCGATCTCCCTTTCTTTAAGTCTCTCTCCCATCCCCTCAATCCTTAGTCTGCCCTCTCTTATCCTCTCTAATGGCAAGTTTAATAATTTTCATCAGTCTTTCCACAGAAAAGTATATCCTTTTTATACATGCAATGATAAAGTTCAACAAGGAAAGATTATAATTTTTCTCTTTCTCTTTCTCTCTTTGTCTATTTTCTTAAGATGACCTCCCCGAACATGGGCTCTTTCCATTCAAACCCGCTGTCAATATCATTAAACACAAGACATAATTTATTTCGGTAACTCCTTCAACCATTAGGATCAATTGCAATATTTAGTTGGTTCCAAGCTGAAATTAATGGCATAAAAGAATCTGTCAATGATTTGCTTGAACATAAACAGTTAACAAAAGCACAATTGAGGATCTTTATGCAACGACGATCGAGCTGAAAATTGAAATTCCAGAGTAGGATGCAGCACTGGGTAGGATTGTTATCCTTTAAGTTATACATTTGATTGTTGTTTGGTTAGGATTTAAATTTATTTATGGGAAAAGATTGTTTTGCCCCCTGACATTTACCCTATTAGAAAGGTTAGGACATAGTTTGCCCATAATGGATGGTCTTTCCCTTGAAATTGAAATATTGTATACTATTCCCCTTCTGTTACATTTTCTATCCCAAAACGAGTTTGATCGTCAATCCTCATGGTCAAATGACTGTTTTATCCTTTGACTGCCAATCCTCATGGTTAAATGACCATTTTATCCTTTAATTTGCTCCAGATATTTATTAAATAAAAAATATATTTAAAAAAAAAAAGATAAAACAATTTTTTTTTTAAAAAATAGATAAATCTCCATTGTCCCTCTTTGAGATGGATGATGGAGATATCTATTTTTATTTTTTAGTTAATTTTAATCTTTACAAAATATAAATTAAAAGTAAAAAAGAATTTTAAAACAAAAGAAAAATTAATTTTTATTTTTTGTAGATCTGATGGATATCTCAAACACCATCATCATCTTCAACCCCATCACCAACCTCTTCTCTAACATCAACTCCAACTAAACCTGGCAAGGTTTCGGTTCCAACCGTGGAACCGGATTGGAATCGAAACCGGAAAAACCGGAACCGGTGGTACCCGGTTTCGGTTCTAATATTTAACGAACCGTCCGGTTGGAACAATGCTGGAACCGGCGATTCCGGTTCGGTTCAAACCGGCAGGTTTTTTTTTTTTTTGGACCCTTGGGCCCAACGTCATGCTGACGTCAGCATACCGTTGGCCTCAACGGCCAACCCTTTAATTTTTAATTTTTAATTTTTTCTATAAATACCCCTCCTCCCCTTTCATTTTTTCTCATAATCTCACACTAATTTCTTATTTTCCTCTCATGCTCTATTTCTCTTAAATCTCAATTCTCTCAATTCTCTCTATTCTCAATTCTCTAAATTTGTAATTCTAAATTTCTAATTTTTTATTTCAAGTTTCATTGTCTCAATACTTAACTCTCAAGTTTCGAACACTCTCCAACTCTCCAAGACTCCAAGACTGAAGACTTCAAGTTTCCAAGGTTTTTATTATTTATTTAATTTTGCAATTTTTTTTATTTGCAATTAATTTTATTTTAAAAATTCCAATTAATTTTATTTCTAATTAATTTTATTTACAATATATTTTATTTCCAATATATTTTATTTGCAATTAATTTTATTTGCAATTAATTTTATTTACAATTTATCTTATTTACAATTTATTTAATTTCCAAATAACCAATTACTATTTAGTATTTACTAAATACTAAGTGTCCAATTTCATTTATTTGCAATTTATCTTATTTCTAGTTACTTCTTAGTATTTACTATAATAGTACTTAGTACTTACTAGTTACTACTAATCTACTATTATAGTATTATATTATTATAGAATATAGATTTATACTTTATAGTATTATTCTTCAAAGTTCTAAGTTTTCAATTATCCATTTCAGATTTTCAGTATTTCTCTAGTCCCAAATTTATTTCGTCCAATCCAATGGCAAGTGGTGGAAATGGAAGGGGTCACGGCCGTGACGATCCTAGGCGTTCGATTTCTATGAAAGGTAAGGGTCAAATGGTCGATAATCTCGGTCATAACGACACCACCTATCACGATTATCTGCAACGTCGGGCCTATGCTGAAGACCTAGGCCTAAACATTCCTACTCCCCCTTTAATAATTTCAGAACCCGATCATAATGCCACCCCCCGGCCATAATTTGACAAGCCATTCAGAAAATATGCCTGATATTGATAAACCTCCGGATTATGATTTTGATCCACCGGAAGCGGATGAGGACGAACCGGATCCGAAGCAAAGCAAATTTGATCTATTCGTCAAACATATGAAGAAAGTTAGGCAAGAAGATGGAAGCTATGTAGCGGCTTACAATTATTGCAATAAAGTATATAAGTGGTCCAAATCCGAAGGATATGACACTTATCGGAAGCATATTCAAATCAAACATCCAGAAGCAGAGACTAGATCGAGGTTACAAACACAAATTCCCAGGTACGCTACTTCTAACCAACAATTATTTCGTTATACTGACGAACAAAATAGGGAAGAATTAGCTAGAATGGTAGTAGTAGAACACTTATCATTCGGTTTTGGTGAAATGGTTGGTATTATTAATTATTGTCGATGAGCATTAAACCCTGCTGCATGCCGTGTTCCTAGATCCACTCTTATATATACACTTGAAAAGATTTATGTAAAAGAAAAAAAAAGTTAGAAAGATTTTTTGAAAAATATAACGGTCGTGTTTCCGTATGTGCCGACATATGGACTGACCATTGGTGATCACATTCATACTTGAGTGTCACTTGCCATTTTATGGATGATGCATGGAATATCCAAAAAAGAATTCTTGAATTTAGAGTTTTTGATGAATCACAAACTGCTCAAAATATTGTTAGAATGCTTAGAATGCTTAGAATTATTTTTTCAAAGTATAAAATTGAGAACAAAATTTTTGCAATCGGTTTTGATAATGTTTCTAGCAATACTACTGCTATTTCATCTTTAATTAATTTATGCAAACCATTTGTTGGTGGTGCATTTTTTCATCAAAGATGTGCATGCCATGTTTTAAATTTATGTGTTAAAAAAGGATTAGAAACTTTTGATCATTTTATTCCACCTATTAAACAAGACCTTCGGTTTTTATGAAAACATTCTTCTATAATGAATGCATGGGTAAAATATTGTAAACAAAATGGTAGACGTGCCGTTAGATTTCTCGTGATGTTTCAACATAGTGGAATTCTACTTATAAATTGCTTGCTCAAAGTTACGAGTATAGAGATCTATTAGTTTCTTTTATTCAATTTCATGTTATTGACATTCAACTTTATAAATCTCATTGGGATGCTTGTTACAACGTTTTCAATTTGTTAAAAGTTTTTCATACTGCTACAACAAATTTATGTGGTGTTTATTATCCTACAACTCATTTATTTATTATTGAAAGTCTAAATATTGCTGGTGCATTTGCTTATTGTGAATCCGACATAGAAATAGGGGAAGCCGTTAATGCTATGAAGGAAAAATAGTTACGTTATTATCATGAGTTGCCAGATATTTATTTGATTGCCATGATTTTTGATCCACGTTGTGAATTACAAAATTTTTGTTATTATCTCAATGGTTATTATGGGATCCAAGGTTTAAACATAGAATATAATGTTAATGCATGTTATGATAGAATTAAGAAATTATTGTATTCTTTATATGATGAATATCTTTTAGTTTATGAATTCTCACTCAATTTAGATGTTACACGAACACAAACTGCACAACACACATCATCATCCTCCGGATTTTTGAATTTAGGATATAGTCTATTATAAAAAAAAACAAAAAAACCTAGATCTTCTTCTTCATCAAGCATTGACAAGTATTCTGAGCTTGAATCTTATCTAAATGATTCTTGTGAGTTTATAGAAGATACGTCAGACAAACAATTTGATATATTACAATATTGGAAATAGTACGCAAAGTACTATCCAATCATGGCTATCATAGCCAAAAATATTTTTTCAACACCAATTCTACAGTGGCGGTGGAACAAGAGTTCAGTGCCGGGGGGAATATATTGGATGAAAGACGTTCATGCTTGACTCTGAAAGCACTCCAGATACAGGTTTATGTGGATGATTGGACAAAGGCTCAATATAGACAACAAGAAATCGAACATGAGATAACATACGATTTCCTCAAAGATGACGAACATGAAAGTGGAGAGACAAGTACAACGGGCCCGGAATAGAAGATGTGGATCACGTATTCACGTCATCACAAGTCCATGTCATCAACAAACCTGCAATAAAAGGTAAGAGAACTACGTGGCCTTTGATTCCTCTAAACCCCCAAGAGGATACGTAGGCAACTTAATTGTAGTGAAAATTAAGTGCAAGGCTAATAATTTTACATTTTTTTTTTGTTTTATTTTAATTTATTTTGTAATTTATCATTTATTTATTTTATGTTATTTTCGAACTTCGGGTGACCTAATTCCTAAATATCCAATGAAATGTAATATGTAATTTGTAATTTGACATTTTGTTTATTTTATTTTAATTTCCTTTTGTAATTTGTATTTTGTCATTTGTTTATTTTGTAATTTGTCATTTATATATTTTATTTTATTTAATTATTTAAAATTACATTATTACAAGTTTAGTAGTTTACAATTTAGAAGTCTTTTTTTTTTAAAAATTTAAATTAAAAAAAAAAAATTGGTTCAGAACCGCCGGTTTCTTAAAAACCAGAACCGGCCTATGCCGATTCCGATTCCGATTCCGATTCCGATTCCGGTTCCACCCAAACCCGGAACCGGAACCGGAACCTTGCCACCATTAACTCCAACTAATGAATTTCTTCCCAACGAACACAAAACACAAATCAACTAAACTCAATCTAAACAAAAAATCTATCCACCACCATAACCATTACCACACCACCACCACCAAGCACCCTGAAATCACAGCCAAACATATCCCAGAACACTAACGTTTTTTAAACTCAGATTCGGAATCAGACCCTTCACTTTCGAAATCAAATCTAATTAGATTCTTGAAGAATTGAGTTTGATCAAAACCCCTCCATCGGAAACCTTACTGGCACAAATACACAAACACAAGTAAATCCAACACTCTTTGTTCTCAAAATTTACTAAATGTTGAGAGTACCGAAATCAAATCAAAATGAAGAACTACAAATACATCAGTCATCACCCAGACCCAACCCAAACCTAGAAAGTAAAATCAAGAACTGGGTTCGATCCAAACTCTTCCAAAATGAAGAATTGAGTTTGATCAAAACCTTTCCAAAAAAAAATTCATCACCCAGAAACTAAAATCAAGAACCCATCCAAAACTCCTCATATCCAAACCTAGCCGACACAAATCACCATCACCCACCATAGATCACCAGCGTGAGTGTTGAAACTAATTATGCTGGTGTGCCTAAAATTATCTAGATGGGCGGTGAATAGATTTTAATCCGGTTATTACCAAAATTTTGCAATTAGTCAATTTTTACGAAAATAACCCCAATCTAGTCAATACAATAAATCAAGTATAAAATGTGGAATTTAAATAACACTTGAATTTTACGTGGAAACCTTTAACAAGGAAAAACCATGAGCTGTTATGTGCGCCATACACGATCCTCGAATCCAATAATTGTAATGGTGTCCTCAACCTAGGTTGACCACGTCAAACCCTACACGGTTACTAACTCACCACTACTACCTGCAAGCCTTTAAAAGAGAACCTAGATCAATTTGCTTGCGGCCTAAGCAACCTTACCATAAGACTAACTTCTCAATGAAGAGATTAAACAACCTATGTGAATATGCAAAGATATCCCAATATGCACTTAGTGCTAGGTTACACTAAATACTTTTCTAGGATTATAAAATATCAATTAAATCAATCATAGATATCAATTACTATATGTCATAGCATAAAGCATAGCTAACATAGATTAAGCAATCATAAGTATAGCTATCACAATACAACACTCAATCAAAACAACACAACAATCTCTATCTTGTATAATATAATATGATCTAAGAACATACAAGTAATTAAAGAGATTTATTGTTAAGTAAAACACTAATATTAGGTGAAATTAGTGAAAAATTTACCAAGGCATGTGTGTTGAGTAAGACCCATGCAAGAAAGCATCCTAGATATGCTAAAAGATGCTAGATAAATTTTGAAGCATATTAAAATGGTTTTGAGTGTTTAAATGAGCAATCTTGATTGCCTTTTTTCTTAAAAATCTCTCTTTTGAATTTAGGGTTCTTGATGTTCTAAAAGTGTGTTCAGAGAGATGAGAAAGTTATGTATTTATAGAGGCCAATAAAAAGCATGGTGAAAATACAATATTGCCCCTGAAACTCAACAATCGGCGATTTCAAAACCGCCAATCCAACCATCGATTTGAACCAGAGAGCATCAGGTATCATCGGCGGTTTCATTCGGCAGTTTCATGATCGCCACCAAACTGTCGATCTTGAGACCAAGATATTTATTTCAATCAGGTCTTGAACGACGGTTTTGTAGCCACCGATTCTAACCGTCGAATTGAGACCGAGATATTTTATTAATCAAGTCTAAACTGCGGTTGTGGCCATCGATAATAACCGTAGAATCCTTTCAGAGACTTATGGAATCAAACATCGGTTTCATTCGACGGTCATGGCCGCCGATCAAACTGTCGTTTCATCAGTTGTGGTGAAACCAAATGAGAAGCCAAGGGTATTCTCCAAAGGCGATCCTCACGCTAAACCAAGCACACCATCGTGCATGTGTGGACGTTTCCAAACAATATTCGGAAAATGAATTACTAGACACACTAACACATAACAAAATACAATAACAAAGTGCAAGTGTGAAATGTGATATGTGAAGAGAATGCATACAAGAGCAATGACAAGCATGACAATGTGTGTGTGTGCTTTTAAGTCTCTTCAATGAAAGCTAAGCACAAGAGATATACCTTTGGAGTACTTATCAACTTGAGGTCTTGAGAGCGCCTTTGAGTTTGATCACCAATCACCTAAACTACCCTTACATTTCAAACCCCAATTATGGTTTGTCACCGAAATAAGCCAATCAAACTTTGAGAAACTTACAAGTGTCAATTTGCTTTCAATAGAGGAGACCAAGGCTAAATCTTGTCGATATCATCGTCGAATAGAGGAGAAGATGAAAGAGAGAAGAGAGGATGAGAGAAAACCCAAGAGAGAGAGCCAATATACTCTCAGTGGAGGAGAACGACTCTTGTCGGTGGCCAATTGATAGAAACGGCGGAGAGAAAACAGAGAGAACGAAGATAGAAAAAGAGAGAGAGAGTTGTTTGGGGAGAGACAAAGAGTCATTTGGGAAGAGAGGATTTTTTTTATTTTCAATTTTTTAATTATGTTTTTATAATATTGCCCCTTTGAGTTTAACGGTCAACGTGATTTTGGACGAAAAAGGTGACATAAGGGGTATAATATACATTCATTCCATTTCAGGGGGTTTAATGGCCAATATAGGCAAACCCTGTCCCCATTTTTCTAATAGGATAAAGGTCAGGGGGCCAAACGATCTTTTCCCTTTATTTATTTAGAGTAGGAAACTTAATCGCTGGAGAAATCGAAACAGCTCTGTAGAGAGGGCGAAGAGCGTAGTCTCCAAATGTGTCGACCGATAGAGACACAACAATTATACTAACAAATTATTCTTCTACTTTTTCATAAATAAACATCACATACCCAATTCACCCACTCAAAAACAAACACTAGCTTTTCATTTTTCACTTGACTTGATCACACATCTCCTCATTTTCACTTGCCCCCAAACACTTCATATGCACTCTACAACTTAATCTCTCAATAGGACATCTAAATCTCTCAATCTCCCTCTTTTTCGAATCCCTCAAATTCTCAATCTCCCTCTCTTTAAGTCTCTCTCCCATCCCCTCAATCCCTAGTCTACCCTCTCCCATCCTCTCTAATGGCAAGTTCAATAATTTTCATCAATCTTTCCCCAGAAAAGTATATCCTTTTTATATATGCAATGAGAAAGTTCAACAAGGTAAGATTATAAATTCTCTCTTTCTCTATTTTCTTAAAATGACCTTATCGAATATGGGCTCTTTCTGTTCAAATCCGCCGTCAACATCATTAAACAGAAGGCAAAATTTATTTCCGTAACACCTTCAACCATCAGGATCAATTATGATATTTTGTTGGTTCCAAACTAAAACTAATGGCATAAAAGAATATGTCAATGATTTGCTTGAATAGGAACAGTTAACAAAAGCATAGTTGAGGATCTATATACAAGCGGTGATCTAGCTGAAAATCGAATTCCAGAGTAAGATGTAGCACTGGGTAGGATTGTTATCCTTTAAGTTATACCTTTAATTGTTGTTTGGTTAGGATTTAAATTTATTTATTTCGAGTACGAAACTCAATCGCTGGAAGAAACGGAGCAGCTCTATAGGGAGGGCGAAGAATGTAGTCTCTAAATGTGTCGATCGACAGAGATACAGTAATTATACCAACAAACTATTTTTCCACTTTCTCATAAATAAACAAAACTTACCCAATTCACCCACTCATAAATAAACGTTAGCTTTTCATTTTTCACTTGACTTGACCAGACTTCTCTCTTTTTCGCTTGCCCCCAAACAATCATATGCTCTCTACAACTTAATCTTTCAACCAGACATCTAAATCTCTCAATCCCCTCTCTTAAGTCTTTCTCACATCCCATCAATCCCTAGTTGCCCTCTCCCACCCTTTCTAATGGCAAATTTAATAGATTTCATTGGTCTTTGCCAAGAAAAGTATATCCTTTTTATATATGCAATAAGAAAGTTCAACAAGGTAAGAATATAATTTCTCTTTTTCTCTTTCTCTCTTTTCTTAAGATGACCTCCATAAACAGGGGCTCTTTCCGTTCAAATCCGTCGTCAACATCATTAAACACAAAGCAGAATTTATTTCCGCAACACCTTCAACAATCAGGATTAGTTACAATATTTAGTTGGTTCCAAGATGAAATTAATGACATAAAATAATCTGTCAATAATTTGCTTGGACATGAATAGTTAACAAAAGCATAGTTAAGGATCTTTATGTAAATGGCGATCGAGCTGAAAATTGAATTCCAAAGTAGGATGCAACACTTGGTAGGATTGTTATCCTTTAAGTTATACCTTTAATTGTTGTTTGGTTAGGATTTAAATTTATTTATTTAGAGTAGAAAACTCAATCGTTGGAGAAAATGGAGCAGCTCCATAGAGAGGGTGAAGAGTGTAGTCTCCAAATGTGTCGACCGAAAGAGATACATTAATTATACCAACAAACTATTTTTCTACTTTCTCATATAATAAACATCACTTACCTAATTCACCCACTCATAAATAAACACCAACTCAATACACTTGACTTGACCAGACATCTCTCCTTTTTGCTTGCCCTCAAACACTTCACAGACACTCTACAACTCAATATCTTAACCAGACATCTAAATCTCTCAATCTCCCTATTTTTATGTCTCTCTCCCATCCCCTCAATCCCTAGTCTGCCCTCTCATATCCTCTCTAATGGCAAGTTTAATAACTTTCATCGGTCTTTCACCTGAAAAGTATATTCTTTTTATATATGCAATGAGAAAGTTCAACATGGTATGATGATAATTTCACTCTTTCTCTTTCTCTCTTTCTCTAATTTTTAAGATGACCTCCACGAGTAGGGGCTCTTTCCGTTCAAATCCGCTATCAACATCATTAAACACGAGGCGAAATTTATTTTCACAACACCTTCAACCATCGGGATCAATTGCGATATTTAGTTGGTTCCAAGCTGAAATTAATGGCATAAAAAAAATCTGTCAATGATTTGTTTGAATATGTACAGTTAACAAGAGCATAGTTGAGGATCTTTATGCTAACGGTGATCTAGTTGAAAACCGAATTCCAGAGTAGGATGCAGCAAATGGTAGGATTGTTATCCTTTAAATTATATCTTTAATTGTAGGATTTCAATTTATTTATTTTAAGTAGGAAACTCAATCGTTGGAGAAAACGGATTAGTTTCGTAGGGAAGGCGAAGAACGTAGTCTCCAAATGTGTTGACCGATGGAGATACCGTAATTATACCAACACATTATTTTTCTACCTTCTCATCAATTAAAATCACATACCCAATTCACCCACTCATAAATAAACACTAGCTTTTCATTTTTCACTTGACTTGACCAGACATCTCTCCTTTTTGCTTGCCCCTAAGTACTTCACAAGCACTCTGCAACTCAATATCTGAATCGGACATCTAAATCTCTCAATCTCCCTCTCTTTCGAATCTCTCAGTCTCTCAATCTTCCTCTCCATAAGTCTTTCTCCCATCCCCTCAATCCCTAGTTTGCCCTCTCATATCCTATCTAATGGCAAGTTCAATAATTTTCATCGGTATTTCCCTAGAAAAGTATATCCTTTTTATATATGCAATGAAAAAGTTCAACAAGTTAAGATTATAATTTCTCTCTTTCTCTAATTACTTAAGATGACCTGCACGAACTGGGGCTCTTTCCGTTCAAATCTGCCATCAACATAAGTAAACACAAGGCGAAATTTATTCTCGCAACACCTTCAGCAATTGGGATCAATTGTGATATTTAGTTGGTTCCAAGTAGAAATTAATGACATAAAAAAATCTGTCAATGATTTGCTTGAACAGGAACAATTAACAAAAGCACAGTTGAGGATCTTTATGCAAACGGTGATCTAGCTGAAGATTGAATTCTAGAGTAAGATGTAGCACTGGGTAGGATTGTTATCCTTTAAGTTATACCTTTAATTGTTGTTTGGTTATGATTTAAATTTATTTATTTTAAGTAGGAAACTTGATCGCTGGAGAAAACGGAGAGGTTCCCTAGAGAGGGCGAAGAGCGTAGTCTCCAAATGTGTTGTCCGACAGAGATACAATAATTATACTAACAAATTATTTTTCTACTTTTTCATAAATAAACATCACATACCCAATTCACCCATTCATAAATAAACACTAGCTTTTTATTTTTCTCTTGACTTGACCAGGCATCTCTCTTTTTCGCTTGCCCTTAAACACTTCACATGCATTCAGCAACTCAATCTCTCAACCAGACATCTAAATCTTTCAATCTCCACCTCTTTCGAATCTCTCAATCTCTCAATCTCTCAATCTCCCTCTCTTTAAGTCTCTCTCCTATCCCTTCAATTTCTAGTCTGCACTCTCCCATCCTCTATAATGGCAAGTTCAATAAATTTCATCGGTCTTTCCCCAGAAAAATATATCCTATGTATATATGCAATGAGAAAGTTTAACAAGGTAATATTATAATTTCTCTATTTCTCTTTCTCTCTTTCTTTATTTTCTTAAGATGACCTCCCCGAATAGAGGCTCTTTCCCTTCAAATCTGCTGTCAACATCATTAAACACAATGCAAAATTTATTTTCACAACACCTTCAACCGTCGGGATCAATTGCGATATTTAGTAGGTTCTAAGCTTAAATTAATGGCATAATATAATCTGTCAAAGATTTGGTTGAACATGAACAGGATAGTTGGAGATCTTTATGGAAACGACCTTAGAGTTGAAAATCGAGTTCCAGAGTAGGATGCAGCACTTGGTAGGATTGTTATCCTTTAAGTTATACCCTTAATTGTTGTTTGGTTAGGATTTAAATTTATTTATTTTGAGTAGGAAACTCAGTGGTTGGAGAAAACGGAGCAACACCGTAGAGACGACGAAGAGCGTAGTCTCCAAATATGTCGACCGACAGAGATACATTAACTATACCAACAAACTATTTTTCTACTTTCTTAGAAATAATCATCATTTACCCAATTCACCCACTCATAAATAAACACTATCTTTTCATTTTTCACTTGACTTGACCAGACATCTCTCCTTTTTGCTTGCCTCTGAACACTTTACATGTACTCTGCAACTCAATATCTCAACCAGACATCTAAATCTCTCAGTCTCCCTCTATTTCGAATCTCTTAGTCTCCCAGTCTCCCTCAGTTTAAGTCTATCTCCCATCCCCTTAATCCCTAGTTTGCCATTTCCCATCCTCTCTAATGGCAAGTTCAATAATTTGCATTGGTCTATCCCTAGAAAAATATATCCTTCTTATATATGCAATGAGAATATTCAACAAGGTAAGATTATAATTTCTCTTTTTCTCTTTCCCTCTTTCTCTATTTTCTTAAGATGACCTCCCCATACAGGGTCTCTTTCAATTCAAATCCGTCGTTAACATCATTAAACATAAGGCAGAATTTATTTCCGCATCACCTTCAACCATCAGGATCAATTACGATATTTAGTTAGTTCAAAGCTGAAATTAATGGCATAAAAGAATCTATCAATGATTTACTTGAACAAGAATAGTTAACAAAAGCATAGTTGAGGATCTTTATACAAACGGTGATCGAGCTGAAAATTGAACTCCAGAGTTAGATGCAGCACTGGGCAGGATTGTTATCCTTTAAGTTATACCTTTAATTGTTGTTTGCTTATGATTTAAATTTATTTATTTTCAGTAGGAAACTCAATCCCTGGGGAAAACGGATCATCTCTGTAGAGAGGGTGAAGAGCATAGTCTCTAAATGTGTCGACCGACAGGGATACATTAATTATACCAACAAACTATTTTTCTACTTTCTCATAAATAAACATCACTTACCCAATTCACCCACTCATTAATAAACACCAGCTTTTCATTTTTCACTTGACTTGACCAGATTTCTCTCCTTTTTGCTTGCCCCCAAACACTTCACACACACTCTTCAACTCAATGTCTCTGCTGGACATCTAAATCTCTCAATCTCCCTCTCTTTCGAATCTCTCAATTTCTCTTTCTTTAAGTCTCTCTCCCATCCCCTCAATCCTTAGTCTGCCCTCTCCTATCATTTCTAATGGCAAGTTCAATAATTTTCATCCGTATTTCTTTAGAAAATTATATCCTTTATATATATGCAATGAGAAAGTTTAACAAGGTAAGATTATAATTTCTCTCTTTCTCTTTCTCTCTTTTCTATTTTCTTAATATGACTTCCCCGAACAGGGGCTCTTTCCGTTCAAATCCGCCTTCAACATCATTAAAAACAAGGCGGAATTTATATCCGCACCACCTTTAACCATCGAGATCAATTGCGATATTTAGTTGGTTTCAAGCTGAAATTAATGGCATAACAAAATAAGTCAATGATTTGCTTGAACAGGAACAATTAACAAAAGCACGATTAGGGATCTTTATGCAATCGGTGATCGAGCTGAAAATCGAGTTCCAGAGTAGGATGCATCACTAGGTAGGATTGTTATCCTTTAAGTTATACCTTTAATTGTTGTTTGGTTAGGATTTAAATTTATTTATTTTGAGTATGAAACTCAATCGATTGAGAAAACGGAGCAGCTCTGTAGAGAGGGCAATGAGCGTAATCTCCAAATGTGTCGATCGATATAAATACAGTAATTATACCAGCAAACTATTTTTCTACTTTCTCATAAATAAACATCACTTACCCAATTCACCTACTCATAAATAAACACTAGTTTTTCATTTTTCACTTGACTTGACTAGACATCTCTCCTTTTCACTTGCCCCCAAACACTTTACATGCACTTTACAACTCAATCTTAACCGGACATCTGGATATCTTAATATTTTTCTCTTTTGAATCTCCCAATCTCTCAATCTCCCTCTCTTTAACTCTCTTTCCCATCCCCTCAATCCCTAGTCCGCCCTCTCATATCCTCTCTAATGGAAAGTTCAATAATTTTCATCGGTCTTCTTTTAGATCATTTAGCTCTTGAGCATTTTCCTTCACCTTCGAAACATACTTTTCAATGGTCTTTTCATGCTCCTTGATGACTTCACTTTGCTTGCTCATCTTCTTTAAAGACATCTTTTTTTCATTATCAAGAGCTTTAATTAACACTACTAAATTGGCAATGATCAACTTCAACTTGTTGTTATCTTCATTCTTTTGTCGAAGGATCTTGTCATTGAAGCTTATATAATCATGATTTGAGGAAGCTTCGAACTCTTCATGATTAGAGGAGATTTCACTACATTCACTTCTTAAAGAGTATTCACTTTCCTAATTACTTAAGGAGTATCCACTACTATCCTCAACTTTTCCTTCATATATAACCAAGTGAGCAATATAATTGCTAGTACATTCTAGATCATCCAATGACTCCTCTTCCTTTACTACACCACTCACTATCATCCATGATTTATTATTGATGGCTTTAATGTAGAATTTCATTGTATTTATCCAAAATGTGTAGTTACCACTATTCAAGAGTGGAGGTCTAGCATTAAAGACACCTTCCGACATCCAATCACCCATAGCTCAAAAACAAAACAAAACAAAACACAAACACTATAATATGGATCTATCTAATTACTTCTAGACACCCATTCTAATAACAATTGAAATTCCCTTAACCAATTATAGTGTAAATATACGTAGAGGGGGGGAGGGGTGAATAGGTAAATGCCCAAATTCTTCTACATATTTTTCAATACAACAAAGATGTACACACTTAGTGTATTTAACAAATGGATTGCTTTAACAAGACAATATGAGTTCAGTTTACACAATTGTCATAAGCAATACAAGTTATAGAAGTAAAGAAACTTAAAGCGAAAATTAACATAAGATATTTTTACGTGGTAAACCTTTTAAGAGGAAACATCTACAGGTTGAATCCACAATCACTGACAAACCATAGTTCACTATGATGAAAAGGAGATACACACTCAAAGGCAATCAACACAAGTTATACTCCCTAAGTTATCAACTCCTAATCTACTCTCGGGCCTAGTGAGCCACTCTGCCTACTTTCTATCCAAGATGTGACCAACACACCTCTAGGAAGCTGTAGGGAAAAATAAACAAATAAAAGTGTTACACGCAGCAGAAGCGATACTAAAGACGATTTAGTGACTTTTAAAATTTTTCCTTTATGAACCTTAAACCCTTTTAATCAATAAACATGCATATATATCAACAAAAGTAAATTACCTCTTGTCGCGTGATCCGATTGACTTACGTCGATGGTAATCCGCAAGACCTTCAATCCGAGCACGAACGTGGATCACCTAGGAGCGTGGTCTCCCTTTCCTTTGAATTGCAAACCTGTGAATGGACCAAACAAATACTTTCTTTTCTTTGTTAGTCACAAAACAATCAAAAGAATGTCAAAATTATTCCGGTCACTTTTGAGTTCATAATCTTATGATCGAAACTCGCGTGAACCTAGATCGATATCGT
The DNA here is from genome assembly GCA_035582765.1 of Acer negundo. Taxonomy (NCBI): domain Eukaryota; kingdom Viridiplantae; phylum Streptophyta; class Magnoliopsida; order Sapindales; family Sapindaceae; genus Acer; species Acer negundo. The sequence continues at coordinate 9,259,543 of CM069233.1, forward strand.
ATACACAAGCTTATTGATGTTTAAGCAATTGTATACTATCAAAGAATAATTTTTCACTTCTTTTTGTCTCTCTAGAATAAAAACTCTCTTAGAATTAAGAAGAAGAAGTAAGAAAATAAAAACTCAAGCACCAATTAATTGATGTGGCCGAACCCTATAAGAACATATATATAGGTTGGCCGAATTTTTCTTCTTTTTCCTTTAGGGTTGCCGAATTCTATGTAGTATCTAATTAGGGTTGGCCGAATTTCATCATGTCACTTATATAGGGTGACTGAAATTCAACCCTAATTCTTTTTAACTTTATAGACTTCAAACCCTAATCCAACTCTTTTATTTTTATTCTTTTATTTGACTAAATAAAAAAAAGACTCCTTATTTGATTAAATAAATAATACTAATTTATTTATTTACTTATCAAACAAGTCTTTTACTTTTAGGAAAGATTTGTTTCTTTAATTAAACAATTAATCAATAAATCAATTAATTCTTATTTAATTAAAACAAATGAAACAAAATAATAATTTTAGGTCAAAACCTTAACCTAGCCGCCCCACTTATATATAAGATGGGCCTAATATTATTTTCCTATTTCATTTAATCCATTGGACTTTAAATAAAAAAGCCCACATGTGAACCAGACCCATTCTTACTAAAAGAAACAAGCCCACATGTCTTTCATTAATATATTAATATAATTGAGCAGCCCATTACTTAAATAATGTGCAAATTATATTCTTAATATATTAAATGCAATTCTAGATGGACCCTTAAATTGGTCCGGTAGAATATATCAAGTGATCCATGCAAGTCCGTGTGGATTGGGGATCTTGGCGGGCCATCTAAATTTAAGCTTCAATAGACATAACCTAATCACAATCAACAAATGATTCACTTAGGTCCGATCCATTAATTTTAACTCATTCCACTAAAGAGCTAAAACTGAACTCTTAAATAAAGATAGAAAAGGAAGATGCTCCTCATTCATACCCTAGACAATCATATTGGAGATAGTGTATCCTCGTGATTAATATCAGTAATCGCCAAGAGTTCATAGACCGCCTATAACTCTCCAAGTTACCATATTTACTCATATGACCACGTTTTGAACTTGGATATTTTGACTTGTCCAGAAGCCATGTTTTCAATAGACACTATCGAAAACTCAACGTTGAGATTTAATATCCAATTACCTCAAAACATCCATATGATGATATTATACTCTCATTTAATTAAATGGAGCCACGATGTCCATATCTATAAATGAAGTCCTCTATCGATTAACAAATGAATATCACCAAACTATCGAGGATAGACTATGCGATATAATCGTACTCATTGATAACTCAAATGATATCACTTGCAACCATAAGTCCATCATTTATCTCAGGATTAAGATAGACTCTCCGATTGTCCTGATAATGAAAAGACTATTATCTATTGACGGTTCTAGATAAAGCTTTTCATTGTGATCCAGTTCAATGCACCCAGTGCACTAGATCCTTTTGCTCGAAGACACTCCGATGATTTTAGACTCATCATATCTCATTTGATCCCACTCAAATGCTAGCAAAAGAATTCTACAACTTTAACAAGATAAAGGTGCCCAACCTTTAACTTAAGTTGTGAACAATATTCAAGACTAACTAAAGAATTGTGTCTACCACATACATATCCAGATGTACGAACAATTCTTCTTTTCCCATAGTCTTTAGACCTTATGATTATTTACTTTGACAATTATAATACAAACTATAAATGCTATACGATTTGTTAAACCAGAAATCACTTTATTAATATGAAAAAGATTGTTAATTACAACATTACACTCTTGCTATTGAGCATAATCCTAACAATCTCCCACTTGCGCTATAGCAAATGTGTCATATCTCTCAAGCCCATATTCTCTAGATGCCCATCGAAACTCTTCTGAGGTAGAGCCTTTGTGAAGGGATCCGCTAGATTTTCTGCTGACGCGATTTTGGTAATCGTCACGTCACCTCTTTGAACAATCTCCCTTAAAAGATGATACTTTCTTTCAATGTGTTTACCTCTCTTGTGACTTCTTGGTTCTTTCGAATTAGCCACTGCTCCACTGTTGTCACAGTAGATAGTGATCTGCTTATTCGCACTAGGAACCACTTCTAAGTCAATCAAGAATTGGCGGAGCCAAACAGCCTCTTTGGCAGCTTCGCATGCAGCAACATACTCAGCTTCCATGGTGGAATCAGCAATACAAGATTGCTTGATACTCCTCCATATAACTGCTCCTCCTCCAATAGTAAACACAGCCCCTGATGTGGATTTTCTGGAGTCAGAATCTGATTGGAAATCAGAATCTGTATACCCAACGGGAACCAAATCCCCTCCAGAGTATACAAGCATATTATCTCTCGTTCTCTTAAGATACTTGAAAATATGCTTGACTGCCGTCCAGTGATCAGGTCCAGGTTTCGATTGAAACCTGCTAACTATGCCAACAGCAAAACAAATATCTGGTCTAGTACAGAGCATTGCATACATGAGACTTCCAACTGCCGAGGCATATGGAACTCTACTCATGAATTGCTCTTCATGCTCATTCTTAGGAACTTATTCCTTAGAAAGCTTGATTCCATGTCTGAAAGGTAACATACCTTTCTTGGAATCCTGCATGGAAAACCTAGACAAGATTTTGTCTATGTATGAAGCTTGGGATAATGCAATCGTTCTATTCTTTCTATCCCTTATTACTTGGATACCTAGAATAAAACTTGCTTCTCCTAAGTCCTTCATATCAAATTGTTTTGCTAACCATTCTTTTACTGATGTTAATACACCTACATCGTTTCCAATGAGTAGTATATCATCAACATAAAGAATCAGGAAAACCAACTTGTCGCTTTTAATCCTTTTGTATACACAAGGTTCGTCAGGATTCTGAATAAATCCAAAACCTTTGACAGCTTGATCAAACCTTATGTTCCAGGATCTGGATGCTTGCTTTAATCCATATATGGATTTCTGCAACTTGCATACCTTATCCACTTGGCCCTTTTCAATGAATCCCTCTGGTTGCATCATGTAGATGCTTTCGTCAAGACTTCCATTTAGGAAAGCTGTCTTGACGTCCATTTGCCAAATCTCTAAATCTAAAGATGCTGCAATGGATAAGAGTATCCTAATGGATTTAAGCATGGCCACAGGAGAGAAGGTTTCCTCGTAATCGATACCTTCTTTCTGTGTATACCCTTTAGCTACCAATCTAGCTTTAAAGGTTTCCACCTTTCCATCCATACCTCTTTTCCTCTTGCATACCCACTTGCACCCAATGGGTTTTATCCCTTTAGGCAAGTCTACAAGGGACCAGACTTTGTTATCGAACATAGATTCAATCTCGGATTGCATTGCCTTTTGCCAATGGCGACTATCAACATCCTCCATAGCTTCCTTGTACGTATAGGGATCATCGTCGTCCGGGAGATTCTCCACTGATTCTCCCAGACCGATGTATCTTTCGGGTTGTGTTCTAACCCTCCCACTACGACGAGGAATGGTAGGTTGTTGATCTTGTGTTGGATCGGAACTTACAATTGGGTTAGGTTGTGCAACCTCTCGTGGAATTGTATCTCCTGACATCTCATTCAGGACAATTCTACTTCTAGGCACAAAATCATTCATATAGTCCTTTTCCAGAAATTTAGCATTTGTCGAAATAAATACTTTAAGATCTGAAGGACTATAGAAATAATATCCTTTAGTTTCTTTTGGATACCCTACAAATATACATGTTTCTGAACGGGACTCCATCTTTTCTGTCTTTCCTTTTAACACATGCGCAGGACAACCAAATATCCTTAAGTGTTGTAAACTAGGCTTGCGCCCAGTCCACAACTCATGCGGTGTTTTAGGAACAGACTTAGATGGTACATCGTTTAGAATGTATATAGCAGTTTGTAAAGCATATCCCCAAAAAGAAATAGGAAGCGTTGAATAACTCAACATAGACCTAACCATATCCAAAAGAGTTCTATTTCTCCTTTCTGCTACCCCATTCTGTTGAGGTGTACCTGGTGCAGAAAACTGAGAAACTATCCCATTATCAATAAGATATTGTTGAAACTCACCAGATAGATATTCTCCACCACGATCAGATCTCAAGATTTTTATGTGTTTCTCAAGCTGATTTTCCACTTCAGCTTTGAATGCTTTGAACATGTCAAAAGCATCCGACTTATGTCTCATGAGATACACATAACCAAATCTTGAGTAATCATCCGTGAAGGTGATGAAGTACTCATATCCACCTCTAGCTTGAATGCTCATAGGTCCACATACATCAGTGTGTATCAATCCTAAACATTCAGTGGCTCTTGCACCTTTGGCAGAGAACGTCCTTTTGGTCATTTTACCTTCCAAACAAGATTCACAAGTTGGTAGATCATCAACCTTTAAGTCACTTAAAGGTCCGTCACTTACCAATCTTTTAATCCTATTAAGGTTAATATGACCTAAGCGTAAATGCCAAAGGTAGGTTTCATCTGTTGATAATTTTACTCTTTTATGATTAGGTTCCGTTATTTCTGTGTCTAACGAGTGAGAGATATTTCTATGCAAAAAGTATAGACCGTTTTCCAATGTACCTTGGCAAATAATTTTGTCATTCTTACTAATAATAAAAACTTTATTAAAAGTAACCGAATATCCAAATTTACTCAAACAAGAAACTGAAATTAAATTCCTCTTGAATTGAGGTACATAATAAACGTCTATTAAATCTAAATGCCTTCTAGAATCCAAATAAACTCTAATATCTCCCACTGCACTTGCAGACACTAACGTTCCGTTGCCCAAGCGCAAATTGATTTCATTCTTACTCAGCTTTCTCCTTTCTTGAAACCCCTGCAAGGAATAACAAACATGATTAGTGGCTCCTGAGTCTATGATCCAAGAATCTGTAGAATCAGCCAAAAAACATGTTTCTAGATAATTCAAATTACCTTCTTCCTTCTTGTTCTGGGACTTTGGGCAATTTCTCTTCCAATGTCCCTTTTCACCACAAAGGAAGCATTTCCCTTTGATCTTGGTTACTTTCTTGGTCTCCTTCTTGATAGGCCCAAGTTGCTTTTTCTTCTGTTGTTTCTTGACCTTTTGACGGGCCTTAACAGTAGCAACTTTACCAACCATATGAATCTCTTGACCTTTGCCTTTCACAAGGATCTTTTCAGCACTTTGAACATCTTGCATCAGGCCTTGTAAGGTGTATTCCTTTTTGTTCAAAGTGTAGTCCAATTTGAACTGATCAAAGGAATCTGACAATGAATTGACAACCATATCAATCTTTGTCTCACCATCTATCTCAGCGCCATGCAGTTCAGCAATGTTGAGATGTGCTATGACTTTCATCATGTGATCTTTCACAGCCTGTCCAGGTTTCATCCTAAGATTCATAAAAGCAGTCACTGCCTCTCTCTTAGTCGTCCTAGACTTCATAGCAAACATCTCCTCTAGAGACATCATTATATCAGCAGCGGACTCCATTCCTTCATGCTGCTGTTGCAACACGTCGGAGATAGTGGCCATAATGTAACATTTTGCCATATCATCTGAAGTCTTCCACTGCTCATACTCATCTCTACACATTATGCTAGATTCATTATTAGGAGCAGGTGGTTTAGGAGTAGTTAGAACAAACTTATGTTTTTCACTTTGCAGTAACAACCCAATTTTCCTTTTCCATGTGACATAATTATCTCCAGTTAAAGTGTTATCTTTCGGGATGTTCATAAGTGATGGGGTCATGATTTCTGAATAAAACAAAACATATATAAGTAAATAATCATGATAAAGCACTTTTAAATATTTATCTTGAATTAAATAAATAACTCAATCATAAAATTCAACGGCGATCTAACACCCATAAATGTTACGCCTCCTTTGGGAGTTCGCACCATTTACTAGTTAGACTAGGTCCCACCTAATTGTTAACATAACAACCGGCGTTTTCAATTTTAGCCTTGCAATTTTACTGACAAGAACTCTTGGGAGGATATCAATACAATTACATTGAGTGTGTTACCAAGATATCGACCCTCAATTTTCTCTCACGAAAATCCCTCCTTGGGGAGTAGATCTCGTTTGAGTCCATTGTCTAGTCTATCCTTGTAAGGAAGTATGTTGCTAAACTCCATTCATGGACGCCCCTTGGGGGGATTACCAATAAATAATAAAGCTCAACTAACCTTGGAGGCCATAGGTGTTACCAAAACACCTTCTCCCACTCAATTATTTAAGGCGTGTGATTAAATCCCATAGAATGATTTACCGAGTTATCTAGATGCCAATTTAGATACCTAAATCATTCAATGCATGTTCATACCAAAAGAGATATATGCGTGGCACTCCTATTCTATATGTCATGTTATCATACAATAACAAATATTGTAATATTTAAGCATAAATTAAATAGCAACAATTTTGGCCCATCCTAGAAAAACAAGTAAATTACAATTTGTCAGGAATACAAGATCTTCAGGTGGCCCATCAACCATACGCTCATCCTTCGGCTTTCTCCCATGGGCGTGCGCAGCCCACAACCCCACAAAGGGGCTGCCTTGCGCAGCCCATAAGGCCACACAAGGCTGCCATGCGCAGCCCACCAAAGTTTGGGCTTGTCATGTGCAGCCCAATCCACTCCTAGGGTGCGCACGATGCTCGTACTTGGTTCCGGTTGCTTCGTTTTGCTTCGTGTCTTCGAATCTCTAAGACCTAAATATATTACGGCAGTATATATATAATAAATACTGCAGTATTAATTTTTTTTTTTTTTTTATTCACTGCAGTATTTTTACAAACCAAAAACTGCACATACTAAAAATAAATAAAAAAAAACTGCAGTAACCCTAAAAAAATACTGCACATATATATAAAAAAATAAAACCTAGCAATCTACCAAGAAGGAATTATGGCGATAATAGACCACCCTTCTTGTTACAACTCCGAAACAAAAATTACATTGAAAATCTAGGGCCAAAATCGAGCAATAACAAACCACATAAAATATATATAAATCCATACATCACTTGTAATTATATATTTGAATACCTAGAGTGCCATCTCTTTCTAAACATGCATAATCACAATAAAAAGAAATAGATCCACGTATATATACGTTAATTAATTAAAAGGGTTCAACCTAGGCTCTGATACCAATTGTAGGGAAAAATAAACAAATAAAAGTGTTACACGCAGCGGAAGCGATACTAAAGACGATTTAGTGACTTTTATAATTTTTCCTTTATGAACCTTAAACCCTTTTAATCAATAAACATGCATATATATCAACAAAAGTAAATTACCTCTTGTCGCGTGATCCGATTGACTTACGTCGATGGTAATCCGCAAGACCTTCAATCCGAGCACGAACGTGGATCACCTAGGAGCGTGGTCTCCCTTTCCTTTGAATTGCAAACCTGTGAATGGACCAAACAAATACTTTCTTTTCTTTGTTAGTCACAAAAAAATCAAAAGAATGTCAAAATTATTCCGGTCACTTTTGAGTTCATAATCTTATGATCGAAACTCGCGTGAACCTAGATCAATATCGTATACACAAGCTTATTGATGTTTAAGCAATTGTATACTATCAAAGAATAATTTTTCACTCCTTTTTGTCTCTCTAGAATGAAAACTCTCTTAGAATTAAGAAGAAGAAGTAAGAAAATAAAAACTCAAGCACCAATTAATTGATGTGGCCGAACCCTATAAGAACATATATATAGGTTGGCCGAATTTTTCTTCTTTTTCCTTTAGGGTTGCCGAATTCTATGTAGTATCTAATTAGGGTTGGCCGAATTTCATCATGTCACTTATATAGGGTGACTGAAATTCAACCCTAATTCTTTTTAACTTTATAGACTTCAAACCCTAATCCAACTCTTTTATTTTTATTCTTTTATTTGACTAAATAAAAAAAGACTCCTTATTTGATTAAATAAATAATACTAATTTATTTATTTACTTATCAAACAAGTCTTTTACTTTTAGGAAAGATTTGTTTCTTTAATTAAACAATTAATCAATAAATCAATTAATTCTTATTTAATTAAAACAAATGAAACAAAATAATATTTTTAGGTCAAAACCTTAACCTAGCCGCCCCACTTATATATAAGATGGGCCTAATATTATTTTCCTATTTCATTTAATCCATTGGACTTTAAATAAAAAAGCCCACATGTGAACCAGACCCATTCTTACTAAAAGAAACAAGCCCACATGTCTTTCATTAATATATTAATATAATTGAGCAGCCCATTACTTAAATAATGTGCAAATTATATTCTTAATATATTAAATGCAATTCTAGATGGACCCTTAAATTGGTCCGGTAGAATATATCAAGTGATCCATGCAAGTCCGTGTGGATTGGGGATCTTGGCGGGCCATCTAAATTTAAGCTTCAATAGACATAACCTAATCACAATCAACAAATGATTCACTTAGGTCCGATCCATTAATTTTAACTCATTCCACTAAAGAGCTAAAACTGAACTCTTAAATAAAGATAGAAAAGGAAGATGCTCCTCATTCATACCCTAGACAATCATATTGGAGATAGTGTATCCTCGTGATTAATATCGGTAATCGCCAAGAGTTCATAGACCGCCTATAACTCTCCAAGTTACCATATTTACTCATATGACCACGTTTTGAACTTGGATATTTTGACTTGTCCAGAAGCCATGTTTTTAATAGACACTATTGAAAACTCAACGTTGAGATTTAATATCCAATTACCTCAAAACATCCATATGATGATATTATTCTCTCATTTAATTAAATGGAGCCACGATGTCCATATCTATAAATGAAGTCCTCTATCGATTAACAAATGAATATCACCAAACTATCGAGGATAGACTATGCGATATAATCGTACTCATTGATAACTCAAATGATATCACTTGCAACCATAAGTCCATCATTTATCTCAGGATTAAGATAGACTCTCCGATTGTCCTGATAATGAAAAGACTATTATCTATTGACGGTTCTAGATAAAGCTTTTCATTGTGATCCAGTTCAATACACCCAGTGCACTAGATCCTTTTGCTCGAAGACACTCCGATGATTTTAGACTCATCATATCTCATTTGATCCCACTCAAATGCTAGCAAAAGAATTCTACAACTTTAACAAGATAAAGGTGCCCAACCTTTAACTTAAGTTGTGAACAATATTCAAGACTAATTAAAGAATTGTGTCTACCACATACATATCCAGATGTACGAACAATTCTTCTTTTCCCATAGTCTTTAGACCTTATGATTATATACTTTGACAATTATAATACAAACTATAAATGCTATACAATTTGTTAAACCAGAAATCACTTTATTAATATGAAAAAGATTGTTAATTACAACATTATTCTCTTGCTATTGAGCATAATCCTAACAGAAGCAACTTCCTAACCTAGACTTACCACAAGTCTCTAGGGAGATTTCCTTGCTTGGTCTTACTTGAAGCCACATGTTTATTGCCAAGACTTCCTTACTTAGCTATTCTGAGTCACATGCTCTTAACTAAGACTTTTTGCTTGGCTAGCTGGACCATATGTCCTAACTAAGTCTTTCTTGCTCTATGTTGAAGAATCACTCAACAACAAGAGATTTCTCACCTTTTTCAAGGCAAATGATCTAAGTGATGCAAATGATGCAAACACATACAAATAGAGTAAGTAGATCAAACACACTCTGTGAAGAATTAGATATGCACAAATCAAGCTTACAAGAAAATGTAATTGTTAACAGCCTTTTTTGGCTGAGTCCAAAGAAGGATTTTCTCTCCCTACCAAGGCTACATGGACTAGAAGGAAGTTATATGGAGCATCATGGTAGAACCAGGATCGGGATCATCCTAGTTCCCTTACACACTATACCCCGATGTCACCCCACACTGGTATTTCGGTACCCTGGTACCCCGTACCTCTTATCTGGTACCATGTACTCAGTACCCTGTACCTAGTACCTGGTACCCCGTACATGTTACCTCGGTACCCCGAGCACCTCTCGAGCACCTAGCATAGAAAACGTCAACAAGGGAGGTCTTAATACGCCATCTGTCAGATTACTAAGGAAGAAAAGACCATGTCATATGAAGAGTCGCCCGCAGTAACACCCTATTCACACATAAAGCAGTCAACTCTTTAATGGCCATTAAAGAAACTATTAATGGGAAAATATTCAACTCCTTAATAGCCATTAAAGACACTATTAATGGGAAAATATTCAACTCCTTAATGACCATTAAGGACACTATTAATGGGAAAATATTCAACTCCTTAATGGCCATTCACAACGCCATTAATGAGAAAATACTCAACTCCATTAATGCCAAATCATATTCCTATGACTACGAATCAATTAAATTGACAGAGTGAGCAATAAGACTTAGAGCCTATAAATATTACAAGACTCTCAAGAGAGAGGGGATGGCTGGATGGACCTTCATCTCCATCTTGATCTTCTTTTTCTACAGATTATAGAAAAAGGCTATGCCTGCCTATTATTGTAAGCTCTTCGGAGCACTTATGTAGTATTATTTTGCTACTTGTGTAAGCTCTCTGGAGCACGTATTATTCATAATAATATAAAAGAAGGTCATCTTTTCCACCGGATACTATCTTGGGGTTTTTCAGCATATGATTTTACTTGATGCTTTTTCCCTTTAGGCTAGTCCTTTTATATCAAAAGACTTGTCATTCTCCCCCTTGTATCTCTTTATTATGCATGTATGAGTTATTTTTCGACCATGTTGGTTTTAGCTCTCTTATTCTCTTATTTGCATGCCAAGTCATACATAAAGAAGGAGAAAGAACCTTCAAACTAGCTAGAAGAACCGAGGTGTTTTCATCCTTCATGACCACATCTACATCACTGAAGAACTCCTATCCCTCATCCTACTTGGTTGCTATTTTGGTTGGGGAACTACAGAAGAGATCTAAAAAAGAGTACGGGATACGGGGTACGAGATATAGCGTACGAGATACGGGGTACGAGATACGGGGTATGGGGTACGGGTTACGAGGTATCGACTACGGGGTATTAGGGTCAAAACCCCTCACACCAGCAAGGGAATCTCAAACGCCATAACATATGCTTGAATCATTCCGACGGGCGGGGTGATTTTTTCTCCTACTTACTACACCTTACTCCAGACTTTTTCACTCATACAAAACATGGTATCTACCTTGCTGCAGCCTACCGGGTAGCAGTTTGAGGGTTTTAATTGAAATTTCTCACATAGAGTGAATTTTTGGTTAAAAGTAACTAATTCTTATGAACATGTGATTAGAGATCTAGATTAGGCATTCCTAATCATTCACAAAAATTATCTAGAAATCTAAACATGTCAGTCAAAGCTAGAACAACAAATCTTTAATAGAAAGCACAAAACTAGCTATGAAATCAAGTGAACAAGTTAACATTTGAAATCCATACCATATTCAACAAATCAAAAACTAGATTCAAACAATAGAGATCACAATCAAAATATCCTAGTTCTAGAAAATGTGACTAAAACCTAGAAATCAACAATCAAGATCAAATCACAAAGATATTCCATATTCAAGTTCATGTTCTTCAAAATTAGCTAAAAGATTGTTAGGATTTTGAGTCATGTTGGCATTATTCTATATCAAAACATTATTTGATTTGTATTGTTTAGTTGTCCTAGTTGTGTTTTTTATCAAGCTTCAAAAGAAGTTGGACAACGATTCAAGGAAAGTGATGCCTTTGTGCGAGGAAAGCGTTATTGACTATAAAGGTAAAAAAACCTCTTTCCTCTTTCCTCTTACAAGGCTTAGGTACACACACACACAATTTATTCATAAGTGTCCTTGCATCATAGTGCCAAATTAGTATAACACATTCACACATGTTTTAGTATGCTCATGCATTGATCTCATATTGACATACATTGTAGAAATGCATGTGCTAGGACTATCTCTAGGAAATTGCATACTTGTGTGGCCGTGTGTTTATTTATTTGTGTGTTAGTGAGTTGGACTTGTATATGTTCTTAAATGATTACTTGTTAAGTTCCAGTCATTTCGATTACTCACTCAATAGATTTCGAATTCAAACTAGGAAGTTACGAAACTTTAAGTTCTCTTACAATGCATTGTCTTTATCTTTGTATATCCAGTCGAGTTCACATCCAATTGTTAAATTTCATAGTCTTCCTCATGTGTTAGTGTGTTACGGTTCATAATCTGGAAATAGATTCAAATTCTGAGTTCGGAGGCCATAGGATGGTCGAAGAACGCGAGGAGAAGAACGGAAGAGTAAAGGCCCAAACTTGGGAGGCTTCCTGTAGAGGCGTGTGGCCCCCGTGCCTCCACGGTGACAGCTAAGAGAGGCCTTCTCAAGTGGGTCCCACACTTTTTTTCCCTCCCATTCTCTTTCAATGTTCCCTCTCACTCACTTATTCATATCTAAGAAGAAAATTTGAAATATTGAGCTGAAATTTTCACTCTAATTTTTTCATCTTCCAAACACCATATATTTCTCATTCAGACTCTGAATTGAGTGATTCAAGTTGGAGAATCTTTGTGATAGAGTCCCTAACCTTTTTCGAAAGAGTTTGCAGCTATTTGATTGAGTTTTGTGGTGGTTATATACTCAAAACCGAAACTACACGGGATTATCAGGTATTGAACTAAACTTCGTGATTTCATATTTTATTATCTTCAATTACCTTTAGTTTTCTTCTTCTATATGTATGTGTTACTATGATGAATGCTATTGAGAATGATAACTTCAATTAAAAGCTAATTTGATCATGGTTAGATTCTTGAATGTGAGTTAGGTTTTCTAAACCTATGTTTTCACATGCTTGTGAGTTGTATCGTGATTAGCTTTGTATCTAGGAATATTTGTGCATTGATTATTGATATTATAATGATAAATGATTCCTAGTTGTGCTATGTTTCATTGATTGATCATATTCGAAAATAGCACATGTTTGTGTATGTTTTTAGAGCTTTGATTGGATTCACTTAATTGATATTTGAATACATGCTCTAATTGTTTTCTAGAAGAAATTTGAAGATCTTATTTCACTACTATAGGATTTTCATAGTTGTACTAAATGCTTGTATATGTGTGTCATGAACATGTCTAATATCAATCTTTAGTTGCATGAACCAAATCTAGGACTAAAGTGTGTTTTGTGTTTTGGCACACTCTAGATTTCAATTTTCATGTATTAATGACCTAGACTATTTTTGTTGTGAGCTTTGTTGACTAAGTTTAGTTTTACATGATTCGTACTTAATCCATACATTTCATATGTTCATGTATCATCTTGTGTGATTGCATCATTTGGATTGCAAAACTAGAATATCATACATTGTGTGCTCATTGCCTAATTCTAGTTTCCATAGTTCATATTGATCACATGTCCTATGTTGATTGTGCTTGCATCATTTGTATCACATAGATCACTTGCCTTGTAAAAGGTGGAAGTCTTGGTAAGGAGTGTGAGGCTCTAAGTAAATCCAAGAAAGGGATGTCTTGGCTAAGAGGGTGAGGCTCTTTTTAAGTCTGAGCAAGGGAAGTATTGGCAAGGGGTGTGAGGCTCTAGTAAGTCCTAGCAAGAAAAGTCTCTTGTTGTTGAGTGATTTTTCAACATAAAGCAAGGGAAGTTTTGGCGTAGAGTGTGAGGCTCTTAGTAAGTTCGAGCAAGGGAAGTCTTGGCAAAGGATGTGATTTTTGTAGTAAGTCCAAGCAAGGATACTCTTTAGAGGCTTGCGATGTGCCTCGGTTAGATAGTATGCAAGTTTCTCTCTAGTGAGAATAGATATGAGGGATATCCAATAGATAATGATACATGAGAGTTGGTCACTTTTGAGGGTGTGCTCTTTTTTAACTAGTTTAAAACATTTTGCCGGTGGTTGTGGATTTAACCCGTGGATGTTTCCTCTTCAGAGGTTTACCACGTAAAAAATATCATATGTCAAGTTTCTCTGTCCTTATCTCTTTGATATTTGTTTACTTATATCATATTGATCTTCCATGAATTGTCATTGATTACATTCTTGTTAGACAAGATCTTTGATTGACTTTGTATCTACAATATGTACTTGAACAATTGAGACATTTATAATGAATAAAAGTACTTGTTGATTTATGTATTTTTGGTATAACCTCCTCATGCAATTCATAGGCTATGTTTGATCTATCAATTGAATATGCTTATCAATAGTCTATGCATGCTTGTTTGTGTTTATTGAGGTGTGATATAAGTTATTTAGAGGGACAAACTTTTGTTTGTTTCAACGGATCGAAAAAGGCTTTGAAACCTATTCACCCCCACTTTAGGTTAGTTTAATGCAATTTAACCGTGATTGTATTTACAAAGATATTCAATCAAAAATCACAAAAGCTAATTTCGAAAATCAATCAAACAAGTCCAAAAGTTGAATCAAAATCATTCTAAAACAGTTTTCCTTAATCAAATAAGAAGATCTATCATGTTGATCATAAAAAAAAGTGGAAAGAAGATGATTCACTTACAAATGATAAATACACGAACTGAGATTAGATCACCGTGAAAAACCTGAACATCATTTGACTCTAAAAAAGCTTGGGACTTGTGTCTCTCTTCAAGACCAACAATTTTGGCTTTTGGATCACTCAATGAGGAGTTAAAATGAGAGAGTTATGACCAAAACAAATAATGAGAAGTGGTAGAAAATTCTGCACGAGATTTTGAATTATATAGGGAGGGAAACCATGTAGAGAAGAAGAATGGCAAAAAGGGAAATGAGACACCACTCACTATGCTTCTTGTGGAGGCACGTGGCCTCCATGGGAAGGCAGAAAGGTGTCCCTCCATAGGAGAGAGGGTGGTTGGCCCTTCGCCACCTCTCTTCTCATTTGCTCTCTTTTCGCACCTCACGTTCTTTGACCGTTCTCAGACCTCTGAACTCCGAATTCGAATCCATTTTCAGATTACGAACTTTAACTCAATGACACATGAGGAAGGCTATGAAACTTTGACCAAAGGTTATGAATTCGACTCGATACATGACGACGAAGACTATGCATTGTAAGAGAACGTAAAGTAACGTAACTTCCTCGTTTGAACTCGAAACTAATGAATGCGTAACCAAAACGACCAGAACTCAATAAGGAATCATATGAGAACATGTTCAAGTCAAAAATAATAAAACACAAACAAATAAACACAAAATCACACAAGTATGCTATTTCCTAGAGATAGTTCTAGAACATACAATTCTACAATTTTTGTCAAATCAAGACTAATGCATGTGCATACTTCAACAAGTGTGTGAATGTGTTATACAAATTTAGTGCAACGATACAGGGACACAAATGTATGCAATGTGTGTGTGTGCGCTTATGCCTTGCAAGAGGAAGAAGTATTTTGATACTTTAGCATCTAAGTAAGCGCATTTCCTCTTGAAGACGATATTTGCTTAAGAAGTTGCTTTTCTCCTTTGAAGCTCATATCAACACAAATCATCTAAGAAAATAATCATTCCAAATAAAGAGAGTTTTGCAATGGAATCAAGCCAATATAAATTTAAAACCTTACATATCGTTTTTATATATGCAATGAGAAAGTTCAACAAGGTAAGATTATAATTTCTCTCTTTCTCTTTCTCTCTTTGTATATTTTCTAAAGATGACCTCCTTTAATAGAGGCTCTTTCCGTTCAAATCCGTCGTCAACATTATTAAACACGAGACATAATTTATTACTGTATCACCTTCAACCATCGGGATCAATTGCGATATTTAAGTTGTTCCAAGCTGAAATTAATGGTATAAAAGAATCTGTCAATGATTTGGTTGAACATGAACAGTTAACAAAAGCACAGTTGATGATCTTTATGTTAACATCGATTGAGCTGAAAATCGAATTCCAAAGTAGGATGCAACATTGGGAAAGATTGTTATCCTTTATGTTATACCTTTAATTGTTATTTGGTTAGAATTTAAATTTATTTATTTTAAGTACGAAACTCAATCGCTACAGAAAACAGAGCAACTCCATAGAGTGGGCGAAGAACATAGTCTCCAAATGTGTCGAACGACATTGATACAGTAATTATACTAACAAACTATTTTTCTATTTTCTCATAAATAAGCATCACTTACCCAATTCACCCACTCATAAATAAACACCATCTTTTCATTTTTCACTTGACTTGACCAGACATTTCTCCTTTTCGCTTGCTCCCAAACACTTCACATGCACTTTGTAACTCAATTTCTCTATTGAAATTTCTTTAGCCACTTAAGTGTAAAATATACCTAGGAGAGGGGGTGGGGGTGGGGGTGGGGGGGGGGGGGGGGGGGGGGGGGTTGGTTAATGCTCGCACTTCTTTTCCACACAACCAATTTATGCACACTTAGAGTGTTTAACAAGTAGATTGTTTTTAACAAGTCAAAATGGATTCGATTAGACAAGAGTTAAAAACAATACAAGTTAAAGTATATAAAGAAACTAAAAGTACTAAAATCAACACACTAGATTTTTAAGTAGTAAAACCTCAAATTGAGAAAACATCCATGGGTTGATACCACAACCAACGACAACCAATCAATCACTAGATGAAAGAGTGTACACCCTCAAAGCAATCAACACATGATCCACCCTTAGATCGTCCCACTCTAACCTAGCCTCGGGCCTTCTAATGAAATTTATGCCTCCTTGCTTGACTATCCGGATCTCCCCGATCATAGACAATACTTCTTGCTTAGTTATCCGGATCACCCCGATCCTAACTAAGACTTCTTTCTTAGCTATCCAGATCACCCAGATCCTAGCTAAGACTTCTTGCTTGGCTATTCGGATCACTATCTTAGCCAAGTCTTCTTGCTTAAGTTAAAGCTTTACTCACTTCAACAAGTGACTTTCACCTTTTGCAAGGCAATGATCAAAGTGAAGTGCACACATGAAATCATGATGCAATCACAAGCAAATAGAGCAAGTAGATCAAACACAGTCTACGAAGAATTAGATTTGCACAAATCAAGCTCACAAGCAAATGTAACTAATTCTTATGAACATGTGATTAGAGATCTAGATTAGGCATTCAAAATCATTCACAAAAATATCTAGAAACCTAAACAAGCCAATCAAAGCTAGAACAACAAGTTTTCAATAGAAAGCACAATACTAGCTTTGAAATCAAGTGAACAAGTTAACATTTAAAATCCACAACATATTCAACCAAGCAAGAATTAGATTTAAATGATAGAGATCACAATCAAAATATCCTAGTTTCTAGAACATGTTACAAAAACCTAGAAATAAACAATCAAGATCAAATCATAAGAGCTAATCTTGATTCAAATTCAAGTTCATGTTCTTCAAAATTAGCTAAAAGATGTTCAATCAAAAATCACAAGAGGTAATCTCAAAAATCACTCAAAAAAGCCTAAAAGTTGAATCAAAATCATTGTAAACATTTTTCCTTAATAAAATAAGAAGATCCAACAAGTTAATCACAAGAGAATTGTAGAGAAGATGATTCACTTACAAAAATGATGAACACACGTTGAAGATCAGATCACTACGAAACATTTGGACATCATTTGACTTTGAAAATGCATGGAGCTTGTTCCTCTCTTCAAGAACAACAACTTTGGTATTTGAATTTCTAAAATCAAAGTTGATTTGAGAGAGATATGACCAAAACAAAAATTGAAGAGTTGTATGAATTTCTGCTCAAAATTCAAATATAAATGAAGGGAAAAGTGATTGAGGAGAGAGAGACTTAGCCACCCAATGGGGCTTTGCCACCTCAGCTCCTCATTGAGACGCGTGGACCTTTCGGGGGCAGAGGGGTGGCCTTCCGATGAGGCTCAACAATTTTGATGAAGTCATTTGTGTGCTCAACAAAATACTCTTTTATGTTCTTTTGAAAACCATGTTTTAGCCACTTAAAAATCCTTTGATATGTTAATTTTTAGCAAGTGGTAAGCAAGATTCGTTTCATAGGGAAATGGAGTAATATGTTAGATTGATTGACTAATCTATTTTGTAATAAAATAAATCATAATGAGTTGATAATTGTGTGGTTTGATAAACCACCAAACATACAAGTAATATAAACATACAAAAGTGATAGGAAAAATAGAAGACTCAACAATCTTGATAAGAGGGATGATGTAAACAAATAGAATGAATGCTAAGGAATTGATGGATTCATAAGTGCTATAGGTAATGCTTTTTAAAGCTTCATTAATGGCCAAATCTCTTAGATGCTAACAATTTGTTTTGTATAGTGTGTTTAGGTCATTTTTAATGAACACTAAACATCTTCCCACGCCAATGCCTAACCGATTAAGGAAAGAGGGTCAAGGTGGGATCAATTTGATACAATCATCAAGGTTTAGATTAATGGGGTTGGTATATCCACCACTAATCTATCATATTCACTAAGTTCCTTAACCAATTAAGGGTGTCAATCCAAGATTGGTTTCACAACAAATTATCCCACATAATAAATTGATCTACTAGTGATATACAATGCAAATCGAAGTAATGTATAGAATCTCAATATTAAGTGAATAGAAAACAAGTAGAGATTTAATTACACATAGCTTAAGCAAAAACCCATAACAAATGTTCCTCACATCTATCCCCTAGATTAGGGTTTTAGTTACACATAGTTACAATCAAATGAATGGGAAGTAATAGTTAAGGAAATCACCCTTATGCCCCATTCTTTAGAGCTTGCTCCTAGTGTCAAGAGTGGTAGAAGAGGATGTGTCTAGATAGATGGGTGTCTAATGGTGAGTGACAAAGGTGTTGAAATGTAGAGAATGGAAAGAGAGGAATGGTTGGGTGAAGTAATCAAGACATTGGTGTTGAGGTTTTGGATGGAAAAGATAGTTCAAGTTTAGAGAATAGAGGAAGTTGAGAGAGATGTATGGAGGAGAAATTAAGTCTAATGCTCTGTAAATTTCTTGCTCGAGAAAATGCTTGGATCCTTCTCAAGTTGGAAGAGAGGGATATATATAGTCACACTAGGAAATGTACTAATAACTGCTTGAAAATCCGATGTGGAGTGATGTTTCCACTTGTGTGGCCATTGGCGACATAGTGGCAATAAACGGTTACTCATTCTGAGATTCACATGTCGCCACTTCTCTCATTTTTTTCGCCACTTTGCAAGTGGTGACATTGAAGAAATTCCAATTGTCACCACTTTGTCAATATAGCGACACAATGTGGCGACAAGACTTGATGCTTTTAATTCTAAAATGAGCATTCTGGCGCCACTTCTACCATCATGTCACCACTTTGTGATATGGCGACACAAAGTGGCGACAACATCTGTTGGTTTAATTATGAGAAATGCATTCTGTCGCCATTTTGTAAAGTGGCGACAATGCCCTATTTTGCCAACTTGAGCTCTGTTTACACCAAAATCCTCACCTTCCTCACAAATGCCCCTAAGACCTAAGTAAACCCGAAACACTTGATTTAACGACATTAAATATGGGGAAATGCTCGAGAATCAAGCAAAGAGAGTCAAGAATGGGGGCCAAAATCATACCAATTTTGGGTTGATCAAATACCCCCCAAACTTATCTTTTGCTAGTCCTCGACCAAAAAAAATCACAAATCAACCCTAAAGACAATCATCAAGTTATTTCTAAGGTTTTTTCAATCAAACACTAACTTATCCGATCAAGGTTTTACTTCTCATGATCAAAGATGTGAAACCAAAATGAAGAGATTAAAAAGATGATGCACTAGTGAGGATTTGTATATGTAAGTGAATTGTTAAGTAAAGATTAAGAGCATGCCACTTTAGATATGATTGTACGCAATGCGACCTTACATTGAAACATGCCTAAGCTTCAAAGCAAATGTGCCATTCGGTTTAGAAAGTAATTCGCCTCGATAACTAATCCTCACCGGATTCTCTCTTTTTTTCTCTTGAGATTCCTAGGTTTTACTCAAATTCTTGTGCAATATGAATTTATGTCATGGATATCTAATTGATTGCACATAATGACATTTAGAACGCAATTTCTTGAAAAGTAAGTCTTATGAATGAAATTGCAAACCATGAATCGGAAAGAACATGTATCAACCAAAATTTACAAAATGTACATTCCTAGAGATCATAAAGGTCTTCTTTTTGGTTGTAATGAGGCCTTAGGTGAATGGTGAGACAAAGAATATGATAATGGATAACAAAAGACTCAATGATTACACTAAGGCATACATTCTAATTATGAGTTCAATTTGCTTCTCACATATAATTCACATATAAGGTGTCCAATCTTGTGTATTCAATTTACACGAGAATTCTACTATGATATTTTCATTTGAGTAGCACATACCACTTTCAATTCTCTCTTTAGGCCAATTGTGTCTAAATCTTGGTTCTTTTTTCCTCATTTTCTTTCCCTTTTTCTTTTTCTTTTCTTTTCTTTTCTTTTCTTTTGCTTTTCATTTTCTTTTTCAAGTTTTCTTGATTTTCATTTTCTTTTTCAAGTTTTCTTGCTTTGCAAAACTTTTTGCACACATTTACATGCTTAGATACATACTTTTACACTTCCAAGTATAAGATCTTACATTGATTTCCTAAGCCTTAGTAAATCATTTGGTCAAGGTAAGTCAATTATGTAGGCTATAAGGTTCATGTAGATGTGGTTCATGAATGAAAAGCTTAAAACGAGTTTGGCTTCAAAGGGGCTTTGGAGCACACATATTAGATGGGATGGATATATTTAGGCCAATTTAGTGGTGTCTTCACATACATTACCTAAAATCATTTCTAAAGGTTTGTCCACTAGGCGAATTAAAGCATCCACAAGCAATCCATTAGATTCTATGACAAGCAATATTTAGGGCAAATGAGACTTATACATGCATGAATGAGTGTTTGAGAATGAGTGTTTAAAGAGTGAATATTTGCAACTCAAAATATGCTTTTGAAGGCCGTGTTTGTGGTCCTTATGGGAATCTCCACTATTAATTCCAAGCATTTAAGCAACCTGAGAATTCACTCTAACATTTTGAGAAAAAGATTAATGCATTTTGTTCAATGAAACCCTAAGTGGCATGACATTAATCTAAACCAAACAATGATAAAGATGCATAATTTCTCACTACTCATGTAAGGATCAATCTCAACAAGCAAGGTATGCTCAAATATGGCCTTATCGCAATCATTTGAAAAATTAGATTCAATTTTTAAAACCAAGCAAAACAACAAAAATGGTTTAAAACCAAGCAAAACAAGAAAAATGGTGTTGTGCAAATGTACCCCCAAACTTAAATTGGACATTGTCCTCAATGTTCGTGGGAGGTAAGAAAATTATAAAAGCACAACTCAACAATTTCCAAGCAAAGAATTCATACATCAAAAAAAGTGTGCAATGTCTATCAAAATTTTGGCAAAAATGCCCTCTCATTCTCATATGCACAATTCATCCCATAAAAATTATTCAATCAAGAAAAGCATATCACAAAACTCCTTTCAACAAAAAATTCAATTAAGCACAATCATCCTAAATCCTCTATCAAAATCAAATTCAAATTCATACCCTTATTCTAAGCAAAAGCAAATTAGAGACAAAAATACAAAATGAAAAAACGAAAAGTTGCTAAAATTAACATGCTTAAAATAAAGTCTAACAAGAAAGAGAAAGATCAAAGTTACCCAAGTGGATCGGTCAATTCTTCACTCGAAATAGACTCCTACATTGGGTTTCCTCCCTATATGGTTTCAACCGGTGACCATTCACTTTAAACTTCTCACGCCTCTTCAAACTTTCTATCTCAATAGCACCATGAGCAAAACCTTACACAACCCGATAAGGCCCCGTCCATCTTGATTTTAGCTTTCCCGGAAACAATTTCAAACGAGATTCAAATAGTAGAACAAACATTCCTAGGTGGAAATCTTTCCTTCTAAGTTTCTTGTCATGGTAGAACTTAGTCTTCTCCTTGTATAACCTTGCACTTTCATATGCCTCCAAACGAAACTCCTCTAGTTTACTTAGTAGTAGCTTCCTTTCCTCACCTGCTTGGTCATGGTCTAAGTTTAGCTTTTGAATGGCCCATAAGGTGTTGTATTCTAGTTCTACCGACAAATGGCAAGCTTTTCCAAAGACTATTAGGAAAGGGCTCATTCCTAAGGGAGTTTTAAAAGCTGTTATGTATGCCCACAATGCATCACTAAGTTTTGAAAACCAATCTTTCCTACTCCCATTGACAGTTTTCTCTCAAATTTGTTTGATGTGACGGTTACTCACCTCCACTTGCCCCGAAGTTTGAGGATGGTATGGGGCAGCCACCTTGTGTCTAACTCCATATTTCTTTAACAAAGCTCTAAATAGCTTATTGCAAAAGTGGCTTCCACCATCACTTATTATTGCCCTAGGAATCCCAAACCTAGAAAAGACATTTTCTTTCATGAACCCAATGAACACATGGCTATCATTTGTCCTTGTAGGGATTGCCTCAACCCATTTAGACATATAGTCAACGGCTACCAAGATGAAATTGTACCCTTGGGATGTCATGAATGGTCCCATGAAGTCTATTCCCCATACGTCAAATGGTTCGACAACTTGTTCACTATTTAGTGGCATATCGTCCCGTTTTCCAATATTTCCCGACCTTTAGCACCTATCACACTTCAAACAAAATTCATAGGCATATTTTCCCAAAGTTGTCCAATAGAACCCGCATTAGAGGATCTTCATCATCGTTTTCTTTCCACTATAATGACCTCTACACTCACGCTCATGACAGAATTTGAGAATTTCTCCATGTTCAGTGCTCAATTTTCGGGACACATCTTCTAATTACTTGATCTGGGCCACGCTTAAAGAGGTAAGGCTCATCCCAAAAGTATAATCTAGTACTAGCAATGAATCTCTTCTTTGCTTGTGGGTTCAATTCCGAAGGCATCACGTTTGATGCTAAATAATTCACTATGTCCGCATACCATGGGTCTCTTTCTCTTGCACCACCCATAGTTGTTCATCAAGAAACTTTCTCTTATTGGTAATGAGTCCTCCTCTTCAATAGTTCCTTGAGTTATCCTACTCAAATGATTCGCCAATACATTCTCACACTTCCTTTTGTCTTTAATTTCAAGGTTAAATTCTAGTAAAAGTAGTATCCATCTAATCAACCTAGGCTTTGCATCTTTCTTATGCAATAAATACCGAATAGCGGCATGATCCGTATATACCATAACCTTAGCACCAACCAAGTATTGCCTAAATTTCTCCAAAGCAAATACAATAGCTAAAAGCTCATTCTCAGTAGTTGAGTAGTTCAACTAAGCATCATTGAGAGTACGTGATGCATAATAGATGACATGTGGGAGCTTCTCTACTCATTGCCCTAAAACTGCCCTTTATTGCATAATCTGAAGCATCACATATAAGCTTAAAAGGGAGACTCTAATATGGTGGAGTGATAATGGGAGCCATAGTTAGTGCATCCTTCAAAATCCTAAAGGCAATGGCACACTCATCATTAAACTCAAACTCTACCTTCTTTTGAAGAAGGGTGCGCAAGGGTCTTGAAATTTTCTAGAAATCTTTAATGAAACGCCTATAGAACCCCGCATGACTAAAGAATGATCTAATATTTTTCACTATCCTAGGATGAGGCAAACTCTTCATTACCTTTATTTTTGCTTTATCCACCTCAATTCCCTTTTTCGAAATGACATGCCTGTAGGGAAAAATAAACAAATAAAAGTGTTACACGCAGCAGAAGCGATACTAAAAACGATTTAGTGACTTTTAAAATTTTTCCTTTATGAACCTTAAACCCTTTTAATCAATAAACATGCATATATATCAACAAAAGTAAATTACCTCTTGTCGCGTGATCCGATTGACTTACGTCGATGGTAATCCGCAAGACCTTCAATCCGAGCACGAACGTGGATCACCTAGGAGCGTGGTCTCCCTTTCCTTTGAATTGCAAACCTGTGAATGGACCAAACAAATACTTTCTTTTCTTTGTTAGTCACAAAACAATCAAAAGAATGTCAAAATTATTCCGGTCACTTTTGAGTTCACAATCTTATGATCGAAACTCGCGTGAACCTAGATCGATATCGTATACACAAGCTTATTGATGTTTAAGCAATTGTATACTATCAAAGAATAATTTTCACTCCTTTTTGTCTCTCTAGAATAAAAACTCTCTTAGAATTAAGAAGAAGAAGAAAGAAAATAAAAACTCAAGCACCAATTAATTGATGTGGCCGAACCCTATAAGAACATATATATAGGTTGGCCGAATTTTTCTTCTTTTTCCTTTAGGGTTGCCGAATTCTATGTAGTATCTAATTAGGGTTGGCCGAATTTCATCATGTCACTTATATAGGGTGACTGAAATTCAACCCTAATTCTTTTTAACTTTATAGACTTCAAACCCTAATCCAACTCTTTTATTTTTATTCTTTTATTTGACTAAATAAAAAAAGACTCCTTATTTGATTAAATAAATAATACTAATTTATTTATTTACTTATCAAACAAGTCTTTTACTTTTAGGAAAGATTTGTTTCTTTAATTAAACAATTAATCAATAAATCAATTAATTCTTATTTAATTAAAACAAATGAAACAAAATAATATTTTTAGGTCAAAACCTTAACCTAGCCGCCCCACTTATATATAAGATGGGCCTAATATTATTTTCCTATTTCATTTAATCCATTGGACTTTAAATAAAAAAGCCCACATGTGAACCAGACCCATTCTTACTAAAAGAAACAAGCCCACATGTCTTTCATTAATATATTAATATAATTGAGCAGCCCATTACTTAAATAATGTGCAAATTATATTCTTAATATATTAAATGCAATTCTAGATGGACCCTTAAATTGGTCCGGTAGAATATATCAAGTGATCCATGCAAGTCCGTGTGGATTGGGGATCTTGGCGGGCCATCTAAATTTAAGCTTCAATAGACATAACCTAATCACAATCAACAAATGATTCACTTAGGTTCGATCCATTAATTTTAACTCATTCCACTAAAGAGCTAAAACTGAACTCTTAAATAAAGATAGAAAAGGAAGATGCTCCTCATTCATACCCTAGAAAATCATATTGGAGATAGTGTATCCTCGTGATTAATATCAGTAATCGCCAAGAGTTCATAGACCGCCTATAACTCTCCAAGTTACCATATTTACTCATATGACCACGTTTTGAACTTGGATATTTTGACTTGTCCAGAAGCCATGTTTTCAATAGACACTATCGAAAACTCAACGTTGAGATTTAATATCCAATTACCTCAAAACATCCATATGATGATATTATACTCTCATTTAATTAAATGGAGCCACGATGTCCATATCTATAAATGAAGTCCTCTATCGATTAACAAATGAATATCACCAAACTATCGAGGATAGACTATGCGATATAATCGTACTCATTGATAACTCAAATGATATCACTTGCAACCATAAGTCCATCATTTATCTCAGGATTAAGATAGACTCTCCGATTGTCCTGATAATGAAAAGACTATTATCTATTGACGGTTCTAGATAAAGCTTTTCATTGTGATCCAGTTCAATGCACCCAGTGCACTAGATCCTTTTGCTCGAAGACACTCCGATGATTTTAGACTCATCATATCTCATTTGATCCCACTTAAATGCTAGCAAAAGAATTCTACAACTTTAACAAGATAAAGGTGCCCAACCTTTAACTTAAGTTGTGAACAATATTCAAGACTAACTAAAGAATTGTGTCTACCACATACATATCCAGATGTACGAACAATTCTTCTTTTCCCATAGTCTTTAGACCTTATGATTATTTACTTTGACAATTATAATACAAACTATAAATGCTATACGATTTGTTAAACCAGAAATCACTTTATTAATATGAAAAAGATTGTTAATTACAACATTACACTCTTGCTATTGAGCATAATCCTAACAATGCCCTAAAACTATACCACTTTTAACCATGATGTGGCACTTCTCCCAATTTAGCACAAGACTTGTCTCTTCACATCATTTGAGCACCGAAGACAAATTCTTCAAACATGAGTCAAATGAAGCCCCAAATACCGAAAAATCATCCATAAGGATCTCAATAATGTCTTCTACCATATCAGAGAAAATTGAAGTCATGCACCGTTGAAAGGTGGCTGGCGCATTGCAAAACCCAAATGACATTCTTCTATAGGCATAAATTCCAAACAGGCAAGTGAATGTGGTTTTCTCTTGATTTTCGGGAGATATAACAATTTGGTTGTACCCGGAATAACCATCAAGGAAACAATAGTGGCTATATGTAGCAAGGCGTTCCAACATTTGGTCTATGAAAGGAAGTGGGAAATGGTTTTTTCGAGTACTTGTGTTCAACTTCCTATAGTCAATACACACTCTCCACCCGGTTTGTAGCCGTTGTGGAATCAGTTCGTTCTTCTCATTCTTCACTACCGTTATTCCGGATTTCTTGGGCACTACATGTATAGGGCTCACTCACTTACTATCCGAAATTGAATAAATGATTCTTACATCTAGAAGCTTTAATACCTTCTTTTTTTTACCACTTCTTGCATGATGGGGTTTAACCTACGTTGTGCTTCCCTAGTTGATTTTGTGTCATCTTCCAATAAGATTTTGTGCATGCACAATGTCGGACTAATCCTCTTGATGTCATCAAGAGTCCATCCTATTGCCTTTTTGTATCTTCTCAACACTTCAAGTAAACTTCGCTCCTCATCTTAGTCAAGGTTTACTACAATGATAACTGGAAAGTTCCTAATGTCATCTAGGAATGCATACTTTAAGTTTGAATGGAGTTCTTTCAATTCTAGCTTTTGAAGGGGGAGAGGGGGAGGGGGGAGGGTGATGGAGATATTTTTGCCGTTAGAAAACCGTTCGTCAAAACAATTTATAAAACCTATGCGATGCGTTCACAAGTATAAATACGAGTAAAGCGGTAAGCACGGGTGTCGTCACTGAGATCAGAGTAGCAGTGATAAGATTAGGATTAATAGAACTAGTAAGCATAAAAGTAAAGTATATGGTAGGTGAAAATATAATATAAACTAAACTATGAATGCAATTAAATGGGATGTGAATGGAGTGATGAATGTATGAAGATGGAACTACGGAGTTGACGGACTAGTAAGTGAATATTAGGGCGATTGCAACAAACTCTCAATTAAGCACGTTTTATCTAATGTAACCAACCTAGAGTGTATAGTGTTGGTTATTTATCTCAAGCAAGGGGTCAACCTAGGGTGTATAGTGAAGACCACTTACTAGAGATTAATCCCTCATAAGCAACCAATAATGGTTAGTTGCTCAATTGGGATTCTAACCATGAAGCTCATCTATCTAACTATGGCCCAACCTATTTATAATGTAGCCATCCTAGGGTGTATAGTGATGACTTCCAATTCCGTTACAAGTGGCCGACTTAGGGTGTATAGTGAAGGACACCTGTTTGAGATTGGATGAGGCTCGAGGTTGTTCAACCGGATTTTACTCGAACGTTAGTTCTTGTAAAATCGCTAAAGTAGCCAACCTAGGGTGTATAGTGAAGGCTTCTAATCCTCTCACAAGAGTCGACCTAGGGTTTTTAGAGCCGGACACCCGTTCGAGGTTAGATTAAGGGCACGGTTTGTAGAGCCGAATTTTTGGAAATCCTTCCATTCAATAAAGCATTAGACAACCTAATTGCCTACTCAAGTAATCCAAATTAACATGCTAAGAGGCTGTATCCAAGATAATCAATAATGGAAGTCAATTAAGCAATGGAATAGAGAATAGATAGATTAAAAATAAAACATATAGTTTATGTACAAAGCCCAAATATCCATCAAACAAATAACATCAACCCCATAGTGGGGTATTTTAGCTACTCATGTTCATTACAACAAATACAAAGCTAAGAGAGAGATTGAGAGAAAACCCTTGAAGAGCTTTCTTTCCTTGAAGCTCGAATCCAAGTTTCCTAGTTGCCTTTGAGTTGAGTAGATATGGTTTGAATGAGAGGGAGAGTGTATTTAAGAACTAAGTTAAATGAAAATAAGAAAACCTAAGTGTGGTGGGATATATGGTTTGTTCCTATGATTTTCTATTTATAGGGGATGCAAAAATAGGTCACTAATGCTTGAAAATAGAAGCTGTCATGTGCAGAGTGCGGGTGGAGTGCGGTTGGATGACCCGCACTTTATTACTTAAATGGTCATAACTTTCTCTAGGAGACTTGAAATTGCAATCCGTAAAAAACCCTGGAAAGTAGACTTCCGGGACTTTCCGACTTCTAGGGCTTTCCAAATATATGTAATCTGACACATAGTTCGATCTGAGGAGAGAGATATGACCCTTCGAAGTTGGATGTTCTGCACAAGAATTTACAGTTTCAGCCCCTTAGTGAGTGCGGGTGGAGTGCAGTTCAGGGACCCGCACTTTATCATTTCTTCAGATTTCTAGCTCTCTGGTCTAGGCAATAATGCAGGTAAAGTGCGGTTGGATGACCCTGAAACAAATAATGCACGGTGTGTATAAAACTATCTAGAGGGGGGGGGGGGGGTGAATAGATTTTAATTAATTTTATCCAATTTTCGTGTATGGTTAAGATTACGAAAATACCCCTAATTAGTCAATATAATATAGCAAGTGTAATATGGTGTGAAATTTAAATAACACTTGATATATACGTGGAAACCTAACCATTGGGAAAAACCACGGGCTGTATAGTGCGCTAACTCGGAACTGGAAATCACTAATTGAAATGAAGTTTACAACCTACGTAGACCTCGTCTAACACTCCGATCAATAACCCCCCACTTCTACAACGCGGGCCTTTAAAAGTGATCCTATTCCAATTTGCTTGAGGCCTAAGCAACCTTAGCCCTAAGTCTTACTTCTCAATGAAGTGATAAAAAGTCCTATGTGAATATATGATGATATTCAAATAACAAACAAGGCTAGAGGACCTTAGATGCTTATCTAGGATGATAATATGACAATTAATGCAATCGTAGATATCAATGGCTAGATGACATGTCAAAAAACTTAGATAAACATAGATTATAAAAACCTAGATATCTATCACAATACAACACTCAATCAATTCATCACAAACAGTCTTTATCTTGTATTTAGCATATGACCTAAAAACATACAAGTGAATAAAGAGATGACTTGTTAAGAAAGACACTAAAATTAGATGAAGTTAGTGAGAATCTTACCAAGCAAAATGTGATGATGCAAAACCATGCATGGGTGCACTCTATGTGAGCATAGATGATGCAATATGAAGTTTGATGCAAAAGGTTTAGCTTTGAGTGATTAAAGGTGAGTTCTTGTGAATTTTTCTCTTGAAATATTTTCTAAGTGAAAAATATGCTTTTGGAACTCTTAAAAACCAACATAAAATGAAAGAGGCATATATATAGGATGTCAAAATGAAGTGGCGTCGTTTTGATATTTTTTTCAAAAATATGCCTTGGGTGCCCTACACACACCCTATGTAGGGCGGGTGTATGGCGCCTCACCTGGAAAATTGAAAAACAAGTTCTTCAATGCCACTGTACATAGGGCGGAAATGGGCGAACCAAAGGCGATTGCTCTCAGGATTTGAGAGCCACCATTCACCCGCTCTATGTAGGGCGGGTGTAGGGAGAAACATCAGTGAAAATAAATTCGATTAGGTGCCCCGCTGTACGTAGGACGGACGTACAGCGGATAGGCACGATAGTGCATCAGCATCAGCTTTAAACGCCTTAAAACATGACCAAACGACATCGAAACCATCGTATGATATATCGTTGGAAAGGTATGGACGTCTACTTTCTACTCCAATTTATGGAATGACATTTAGATGTCCATAGTAAACGTTATGGTCAATAGAGTGACCAAAGGTCAGAAAAGGACAACAACCCGGACAACAACAGAGTTGCCCTGTTTTGGTGGTTACTTTGGAGATTTCAAAACCGATCCAAACGGTCATGAAATATTACGAATAATATACCGTTGGAAAGGTATGGGTGTCTAGTTTGTCAAGAATTTTACAAAAATCAATTTAAATCTTTCTATAAAAAGTTATGGTCACAAGACCATACAAAGGTCAGTTTTGAAAAATATTTAGAACAATAAAATCTAATATTTTGAAACTAGACACTTTACTCCAAACAACCAAACCAAAACTTACACATATCCAAGAGAAGAATGAGACCTTCTTAAATGGTCAACTATCGCGCTAAGACATGCACACCATCGTGCAAGTGCGAACGTTTCCAATCACATAAACGGAAACGAATTACACCACACTTAAGACTATTATACATGAAGTGCAATTGTGGGAAGTGAATGCATCCTAATGCCTAACATGTCATGACATTTCAATGAATTAGATGCAATCAAATAAACATGCATGAAGAGATATTCAATAACACGAATGCACACATATAAAAACAAACAGCATACAATTATTAGAGATATGCATGAGTTGTTAGTGTGTGCAACTAGATCTCTTCAAAGCAAGTAAGCACAAGAATATACCTTCGGTGCTTATCAACCTTGAGGTCTTGAACAAGGGCCTTTGAGCTTGATCCTCAATCACTTAAACTACCCTTACAATTCAAACCCCAATTATGGTTTGTCCATGAAATAAGCCAATCACAATATGGGAATCCTTATAGACCCGCACTTTATCACCTCTGCAGATATCAGGTCCCGGATTTTGGCAAGAGTGTGGGTGGAGTGCGGTTGGTACCTGCACTTTCTGCTGACTCTGGCTATTTTGCATTTGAATTTACTGCTTTTCATCTCCAACACCTGAATTGCGTCTATTGCATGCAATTAGCACAAACGAGCCTATTAGATAGAAAATATACAAAAAGACATACAAGAACTAGATAAAGGATACAGAATTGAGGGCCTAAATATACGACATATTTGGCACGATCAGGGGGGGTCTTCCTTGTTACTCTTCTTTATTTCAATCAAATCATTTGTTGAAACTCCTACATCATTCTCTATATTAATGTTTTCGGAAATCAATTTATCCACTCCATCTTGATAGAAAATCACTAGCTTCCTCTTCTAAACTATCCATGATGTCCACATTATAACAATCATGTGCTCCAATTGGGTAGGCTAAATACTCGAAAAATTTGTAATCCACAACCTCATCAAGAACCTTCAAGGTCAACTTCCCGTCGTGTAAATTTATCACCACCTTTTCAGTAGCCATGAAATGATGCCTCAAAAGAATCACAGAATCTTTCTTATCCGGATCTACCTCCATGTCTAGTATTACAAAGTCCGCCGGGATGATTAGTTTATCCACTAGGATAAGGACATCTTCAACTATCCCTCTAGGTTGCATAGCCGATTAATCCGCCAAAATAAAAGACATCTTTGTTGGCCTTAGCTCATTCAATCCCAACTTCTTGTAAATTGTGAAAGGCATCAAGTTGATGCTTGCTCCTAGGTCAAGCATAACCCTTACTCTGCCCTCTACACAATGGTTATGCTAATGATAAAGCTTCCTGGATCTTTCAACTTGGGAGGAAGTCTTTTTTGAATAACTACACTTGCATTCTCATCAAGCCTTTCTTGATTCTTTGGTCTAAACCGATATGTCTCCTTATTCAATTCCTTGAAAAACTTCTCATATGCCGGCATTTTCTGAATTGCTTCTACAAGAGGTAAGTTGATAGTCACCTTAGAGAGCACATCACAGATATTCTTGAATGATTGCTCCATTTTGTCCTTTCTCAACCTTCCTGGATATGGTACTTTGGGTACACCAGGGCTAGGAAGCTTGTTGTTGCTAGGATTTGCATTCAATGTTTCTACCTCATCAAGCATTTGAATTCCTCCACCTTCAATGTCTCCTTGAACCGGAACCCCTTTTTCTTCATCCTTTCTCTCCCTATGTGAGTTATTGCTCTCCCCCGCGATTTACTTATTTCTTCCATTGTTCACTATTCTTCCACTTCTTAAAATGGCCCTAGCACTTCCGAAATTGAGCGAATCCCTTGAGCTTCTGATATTCCCACTTAACAACTTGTCTACAATTCTATTCACTGCTTTCTCTAGTTTTGAGAACCTATCTTGACTTGCTTCCATAAACCCATTCAATAGCTTCTCATACGTTGCTTGCATAACTTGAAGGTTGCTCTTCATTTCATCATCTATGTCAAAAATCACAAAAGATAATCTCAAAAATCACTCAAAAAAGCCTAAAAGTTGAATCAAAATCATTATAAACATTTTTTCCTTAATCAAATAAGAAGATCTTACAAGTTGATCACAAGAGAATAGTAGAGAAGATGATTCACTTACAAAAATGATGAACACACGTTGAAGATCAGATCACTACGAAACATTTAGACATCATTTGACTTTGAAAATACTTGGGGCTTGTTCCTCTCTTCAAGAACAACAATTTTGGTATTTGAATTTCTAAAATCGGAGTTGATTTGAGAGAGATATGACTAAAACAAAAATTGAAGAGTTGTATGAATTTCTGCTCGAAATTCAAATATAAATGAAGGGAAAAAAGATGGAGGAGAGAGAGACTTAGCCACCCAATTGGGCTTTGCCACCTCAGCTCCTCATGGAGAAGCGTGGGCCTCACAAGGGCAGAGGGGTGGCCTTCCGATGAGGCTCACCAATTTTGATGAAGTCGTTTGTGTGCTAAAAAAAAAAATCTTTTATGTTCTTTTGAAAACCATGTTTTAGCCACTTAAAAGTCCTTTGATATGTTAATTTTTAGCAAGTGGTAAACAAGATTCGTTCCACAGGGAAATGGAGTAATACGTTAGATTGATTGACTAATCTATTTTGCAATTAGATAAATCATAATGAGTTGATAGTTGTGTGGTTTGATAAACCACCAAACATAC
Source organism: Acer negundo (assembly GCA_035582765.1). NCBI lineage: Eukaryota > Viridiplantae > Streptophyta > Magnoliopsida > Sapindales > Sapindaceae > Acer > Acer negundo. The sequence goes on from CM069233.1 coordinate 9,292,470, forward strand.
AAGTAATATAAACATACAAAAGTGATAGGAAAAATAAAAGACTCAACAATCTTGATAAGAGGGATGATATAAACAAATAGAATGAATGCTAGGGAATTGATGGATTCACAAGTGATATGGGTAATGCTCTTTAAAGCTTCATTAATGGCCAAATCTCTTAAATGCTAACAATTTGTTTCGTATAGTGTGTTTAGGTCATTTTTATGAACACTAAACATCTTCCCACCCCAATGCCTAACCGATTAAGGAAAAGGGGTCAAGGTGGGATCAATTTGATACAAATCAAGGTTTAGATTAATGGGTTTGGTATATCCACCACTAATTTATCATATTCACTAAGTTCCTTAACAAATCAAGGGTGTCAATCCAAGATTGGTTTCACAACAAATTATCCCACACAATAAAATGATCTACTAGTGATATACAATGCAAATCGAAGTAATGTATAGAATCTCAATATTAAGTGAATAAAAAACAAGTAGAGATTTAATTACATATAGCTTAAGCAAAAACCCATAACAAATGTTCCTCAAATCTATCCCCTAGATTAGGGTTTTAGTTACACATAGTTATAATCAAATGAATGAGAAGTAATAGTTAAGGAAATTACCCTTAGGCTTCCTTCTTTAGAGCTTGCTTCTAGTGTCAAGAGTGGTAGAAGAGGATGTGTCTAGACAGGTGGGTGTCTAATGGTGAGTGACAAAGGTATTGAAATGTAGAGAATGGAAAGAGAGGAATGGTTAGGTAATGTAATCAAGATATTGGTGTTAAGGTTTTGGATGGAAAAGACAGTTCAAGTTTAGAGAATGGAGGAAGTTGAGAGAGTGATGTATGAAGGAGAAATTAAGTCGAATGCTCTATAAATTTCTTGCTCGATAAAATGCTTGGATCCTTCTCAAGTTGGAATAAAGGGATATATATATAGTCACACTCGGAAATGTACTGATAACTGCTTGAAAATCCGATGTGGAGTGATGTCGCCACTTGTGTGGCCATTGACGACATAGTGGCGACAAACGGTTACTCATTCTGAGATTCACATGTCGCCATTTTTCTCATCTTTTTCGCCACTTTGCAGGTGGCGACATTGAAGAAATTCCAATTATCGCCACTTTGTCAATATGGCGACAAGACCTGATGCTTTAAATTATGAAATGAGCATTTTGTTGCCACTTCTACCATCATGTCGCCACTTTGTGATATGGCGACACAAAGTGGGGACAACACCTGATGCTTTAATTCTGAGAAATGCATTATGTTGCCACTTAAGTCATCATGTAGCCACTTTACAAAGAGGTGACAATGACTTGTTTTGCCAACTTGAGCTCTTTTTGCACCAAATTCCTCATCTTCCTCACAAATGCTCCTAAGGCCTAAGTAAACCTGAAACACTTGATTTAACAACATTAAATACGGAGAAATGCCCGATAATCAAGCAAAGAGATTCGGGAATGGAAGCCAAAATCATACCAATTTTGGCTTGATCACGCCTCGACATGAAGGGATTCAAATGGCCTTTGGCCATTCTTCTCCTATCTTAAGCTCCTCTCACGTTTTTCAACCGTATTTCAGTCTTTAAACTCCGAATTTGAATCTGCTTTCGGATTACGAACCGTAAATCCCTTATGAACGTGGATGTTTACAAAACTATCATAAAAGATATGGAAAATGACTCAATAAACAAAGATGAAAACCCTGTACGTTAAATGTACGAAAAGTTTTGTAACTTCCAACTCGGAACATGAAAACTAATGAAGAGTAACTTAAATGACCGGAACTCAATAAGGAATGATATGGGAACATATTCAAGTCTGATATCTACAAAACACAAACAAACAAACACAAGAACACACAAGTATGTCCTTTCCTAGAGATAGTCCTAGAACATGCAATTTTACAAAAGTTGTCAAATTAAATCTAATGCATGTGCATACAACAATATATGTGTGAATGTGTTATACCAATTTAGCATAACGATGTAGGGACACAAATGTATGCAATGTGTGTGTGTGAGAGAGCTTACGACTTGCAAGAGGAGAAAGAATCTCGATACCTTAGCATCCAAGTAAGCATCTTTCCTCTTGAAGACGAACTTTGCATGCAAAGTTGCTTTCCTTCTTTGAAGCTCGATCGAATCTCGAATCACCTAAGCAACTAAGCAATACAAACAAATAGCATTTTTTTTAATGGAATTAAGCCAACAGAAATCTAAAAACTAATACTATCGAACATCTAAATCTCTCAATATCCCTCTCTTTCAAATCTCTTAATCTCTCTTTCTTTAAGTCTCTCTCCCATCCCCTCAATCCCTAGTCTGCCTTTTCCCATCCTCTCTAATGGCAAGTTCAATAGTTTTCATCGGTTTCCCCAGAAAAGTATACCCTTTTTTAATATGCAATATGAAAGTTAAACAAGGCAAGATTATAATTTCTCTCTTTCTCTTTCTCCTTTTTTTCTATTTTCTTAAGATGACCTCCCCGAATAGGGGCTCTTTCTTTTCAAATCCCCCCGTCAAAATCATTAAACACAAGGTTGAATTTATTTCCTTAACACCTTCAACCATCAGGATCAATTGCAATATTTAGTTGGTTCCAAGCTAAAATTAATGGCATAAAAGAATCTGTCAATGATTTGCAAACAAGAACAGTTAGCAAAAGCACAGTTGAGGATCTTTATGCAAACGGTGATTGAGCTAAAAATCGAATTCCATAGTAAGATGCAATGCTGGGTAGAATTGTTATCCTTTAAGTTATACATTTAATTGTTGTTTGGTTAGTATTTAAATTTTATTTATTTTGAGTAGGAAGAGCGTAGTCTCCAAATGTGTTGACTGATAGAGATATAGTAATTATACCAACTATTTTTCTACTTTCTCATAAATAAACATCACTTACCCAATTTACCCATTCATAAATAAACACCAGCTTTTTATTTTTCACTTGACTTGACTAGACATCTCTCCTTTTCGCTTGCCTCTAAACACCTCACATGCATTCTGCAACTTAATCTCTCAACTGGATATCTAAATCTCTGAAATTCCCCTAACCACTTATAGTGTAAACTATGCTTAGAGGTGGGGTGAATAGGTATATGCCCAAATTCTACCACTTATTTTTATTTGCAAACAATTTATGCACACTTAGAATCTTTAAGAAGTAGATTGCATTAACAAGTCAATATGATTATGATTAAGCAAGTGTTATAAGCAATACAAGTTAATATCAAGTAAAGAAACTAAAAGCGAAAATCAACACAAATGATTTTTATGTGGTAAAACCTTCAAAGAGGAAATATCCACGGGTTGATACCACAACCGCCAACAAACTGTAATTCATTATGACAAATAGGAGATACACACTCAAAAAAGTAATCAACACATGATACACTCCCCAAGCTATCAACTCCTATTCTATCCTCGAGCCTAGTGAATCACTTTGCCTACTCTCTATCCAATATGTGACTATCACACCTCTAAGAAGCAACTTTCTATCCAAGACCCTTACGTCTCTAGGAAGATTCCTTGCTTGTCTATCCGGATCCTCCCGATCCTAGACAAGACTTCTTGCTTAGTTATCCGAAACACCCCAATCCTAACAAAGACTTCTTGCTTGGCTATCCGGATCACTTTGCTAGCCAAGTGTTCTTGCTCAAGTTAAATCTTCACTCACTTCAACAAGAGACTTCCACCTTATACAAGACAATGATCTATGTGAAGTGCAAACAAGTAATATGATGCAATCAAAAATCAAATAGAGCAAGAAGATCAATCAGACTCTATGAACATGCAATTAGAGAACTAGATTAGTCTTTCAACAATCAATCACAAAGATATCTAGAAACCTAAGCATGTGAATCAAATAAGAACTAGATTAGAATAATAGATATTGAAACAAATATATTATAGTGGCGTGTCAAAAAACATCCTAGAGAGGGGTGAATGGGTTGTTAATCCGATTACTACCAAAATTTTCGGATTAGTTAATATTACAAAAATAACCCCAATTTCAACATATAATAAAATCAAGTATAAAATGTGAAAATTAAAGAACACTTGATTTTTACGTGGAATCCTTCAACAAGGAAAATCACGAGCTATTCAGCTAGCCACACTTGCTCCTTGAATTCGTTACTTGTAATGATGTTTACAGCCTAGATTGCCCTCAACCATTCTCGATCACTAACCCGCCACTACTACCCTGCGGGCTTTTAATAGTGAACCTACACCAGTTGCTTGCACACTAAGCCACCTTAGTCGCAAGACTTGATTCTCAATGAAGAGATCAACAACCTATGTGAATATTATGAAATATCCAAAATGCAATTAATGCTAGGCAACACTAAATGCTTAGAGATTAAATGATGACAATAAAATCAATCATAGATATCATATTGATATATGTCATGGCATACAACCTAGTTATATTAAATAGAGCAATCCTAAGCAATAGCTATCAAAATACAACTCACAATCAATCAACACAATAATCTCAATCTTATAGATAGAATGTAATCTAAATGAATACAAGTTAAAAATGAGATTTCTTGCAAAGTAAGAACTTAAAAATGAATAGATGGTGTTCAACTTACCAAGTCATGTGTGTTGAAGAAGACCCATGCATAGATACATCATAGATGATCCTAGATGATGTTTAGAGCACATGGAAATGAGTTTAGAGAATTAAAGGAGCAATATTTGTGCCTTTTCTCTCAAGTATCTCTTGTAAGGATTCCCATATTTTGATTGGCTTATTTTGTGGACAAACCACATATTGGGGTTTGAATGTAAGGGTAGTTTAGGTGATTGAGATTCAAGCTCAAAGTCCTTTTCAAGACCTCAAGAGATTAAGCACTTCAAAGGTAAATTTCTAAGTGCTTACTTGCTTTGAAGAGATAGTTGCACACACCCACAACATATGCATATGTCTTTTGTTGTATATTGTGTATGTTTATATTGTGTGCATTAATGTTCATTAATCTCTTTTCTTGCATGTTTAATTGTTTGCATCCTGCTAGTTAAATGCCATAAAATGTTAGGCATTAGGATGCATTCACTTCACTCACACACTTGCACCCATTGCATGATCTTTGTGTGAGAAGCTGCATGAGAAGGCATTGACCTTCTCTGCCGTGGTTGGATAACCGCGGCATGCTAGCGACAGAGATGTCCCTTCTTTGCCGCTATTGAAGTGCCGTGGTTGGATCAACCGCGGCACACTGGCGACAGAGATACATTCTCTGTGCCGCGGTTGAAGTGTAGCGGTTGACCCAACTGCCGCAGTCGACGACCGCGGCAGTCCGCCTTGTGTGAAAGTCCAAAACGCTACAGTTTTGTTGAGAGCCTATAAATATCCCACTTTCATTTTAGGTCGGCCCCAAGAGTTCCAAAAGCATATTTTTCTCTTAGAACACTTTTTAAGAGCCAAAATTCCTCAAGAACTCACCTTTAATCACTCAAAGCTTTTCCTTTTTACATCAAACTTCATATTGCATCATCTATGCTCACATAGAGTGCATCCATGCATGGTTTTGCATCATCACATCTTGCTTGGTAAGAATCTCACTAACTTCATCTAATTTTAGTGTCTTTCTTAACAAGTCTTCTCTTTATTCACTTGTATGTTTTTAGAACACCTGCTAGATACAAGATATAGATTGTTTGTGATGAAATGATTGAGTGTTGTATTGTGATAGCTTTCTAGGTTGTGTTTAATCTTGATTGCTAAGCTATTTGACATGTCATTTAGTTATTGATATTTAGGATTGCTTTTTATTGTATATCCATCATCCTAGATAATCATCTAAGGTTCCCAAGCCTTGTTTGTTCATTGAATATCATCATATATTCACTTAGGACATTTTATCTCTTCATTGAGAAATAAGTCTTGTGTGTAGCTTCCAGGAGTAGGTTGCTTAGATCACAAGCAATTGGACTAGGTCCACTTATACCGGGATTAGGTAGGTGTGTGATTACTTCTGGGATTAAGTTGTAATCTTTAACACATTTAGTGGATTCGAGGTTCGTGTGTGGCTCACATAACAGCCCGTGGTTTTTTACTGAAAGGTTTTCCACGTAAATATCACGTGTTATTTAAATTCCGCACATATTACACTTGTGATATTATTGTGACTAGTTAGGGGTATTTTCACAACATTGACTATTAACAAAAATTTGGGTAAAATCGGAAATAATCTATTCACCCTCCCTCTAGATTAATATTGAACACACCGTTAATTTGTTTCATCTCTCAATGTCTCTGTTAGGGTTTTTGATATGAAAAGCAAATAACAAGAGAATGAGATAATGATATATTTATAAAGAGCAAGAAAAAGCTAGGTGAAAACACAAGTTTGCCTTTGAAACGCACAAATTGGCGGTTTCAATCGGCGGTTGGAAACCAACGATCATAACCACATAAATGAAACTTGAGAGCGTCAGGTAGCATCGGTGATTTCATTCCGTGGTTTCATGACCGCCGATCACAACTGCATATTTGAACCCGAGAGATCAAAATCAATCAGGTTAAAACGGCGATTTCATTCGGTAGCTAGGCCATCGATAATAACAGCAGAATTCATTCCAGAACTTAATGGAATCAAACGTCGGTTCCATTCGGCGGTCAGGGTCGCCGATCATAACCGTCGTTTCACCAATTCTGGTTAAACCAAAAGAGAAGCCAAGAGTTTTCTCCGTCGACGATCCTCATGCTAAACCAAGCACACCAACATGCATGCATGGATATTTCCGAACAATCTTCGGGAAGCGAATTACACGACACACTAACAACACAACACAAACCATAAAAGATGTGCCTAAAATGACATGGCAATTATCAATCAAGAGGCAAGCATATATAATATGCATGAAGAGAGTTTAAGAACATGAATGTGCACAACATGAAAATACACAAGAACACAAGAAGCATAGAAATGCATGAGTTGTGTGTGTGTGTGAAACTAAGTCTCTTCATTGAAAATAAGCACAAGTGATTTACCTTTGAAGTGCTTTCCATCTTGAGGTCTTGAGAGGGCTTTTGTTGAGCATGATCACCAATAATTAAGCGCCTAAGCTACCGTTACATTTCAAACCCCAATTGTGGTTTATCACCGAAATAATCCAATCAAAAATAAGAAACTTACAGATATCACAATCAAAGTATCCTAATTCTTAGAACATGTGACTAAACCTATAAATCAACAATCAAGCTCAAACACACAAAGCATTTCTAGAATCTAGTTTATGTTCATCAAGTTTTTGCTAAAAGATGTTCAAACAAAATCACAAGAGCTAAACTCAAAATTCAATCAAACAAAACTAAAAGTTGAATCAATATTATTCTAAACTTTTTTCCTTAATCAAATAAAAAGATTCATGAAGTTTATCACAAAATAAAATGGAAAGAAGATGATTCACTTACAAATGATGAATACATAAGTAAAGATCAGATCATTGTGAAACATTAAGACATCATTTGACTATGAAAATACTTGATGTTCGTTCCTCTCTTTAAGACCAACAATTTCGGCTTTTGAATCAATCAAATCAGAGTTGAATTGAGTGACATATCATCAAAATAAAATAATTAAAAACTTTGAAAAATTTATGCACTTGTGTTTTTCAATTTTTTCTTCTCACATGAAATGAGAGGGAAAGAAAATATTTAAAAGAGAGGAAAGAAGAGTTTCAAGTGGCCAATCAAGAGGTGCGACCTCTGCAATCCCATGGAGGCGCGTGAGCCTCACAAGGGCCGAGGGAAACCGTTCCCGAAAGGCTCACGTTTTTCTCACGGGAAAGGGGGAAAGGGTGCAAATGGCCTTTAGTCATTCTTTGCCTCCCTCACACTTCGCTCATATTCTTTCAACTATGTTTCGGCCTCCGAACTTTGAATTTAAATCTGTCTTCAGATAACAAACCGGGACTATTTCACTCACAAGGAAGACTACAAAATTTTGACCAAAAGATATGAATTCGACTTGATACATGATTACAAAGACAATGCATGGTAAGTGAGCGGAAAGTATCGTAACTTCCTACTCGGAACTTGAAAATTAATGAATGAGTAACCAAAACAACCGGAACTCAATAAGGAATAATATGAGAACATACTCAAGTCCAAAATCCATAAAACACAAACAAACAAACACAAGAACACACATGTATGTCATTTCCTAGATATAGTCCTAGAACATGCAATTTTACAAATGTTATCAAATTGAAATTAATGCATGTGCATACAATCATAAGTGTGTAAATGTGTTATACCAATTTAGGACAACGATGCAGGGACACAAATGTATGCCATGTGTGCGTGTGCGCTTATGCCTTGTAAGAGAAAGAAGTATCTCGATACCTTAGCATTCAATTAAGCACATATCCTCTTGAAAACGAACTTTGCGTGAGAAGTTGTTTTTCTTCTTTGAAGCTTATAACAACCACAAACAACCTAAGCAACTAGACATTACAAAGAAAGAGAGTTTTGATATGGAATCAAGCCAGCATAAATATAATACCTAACAATCTCCCATTTGGCTTTTTCATGGCAAAACCTCATCCTCACCATACAATATTCACTCATATAAACTCATAGTTGATTGTTTTCTCACAACCTCACATTACAAAGAGTCCATAGACTAAAATGTCTTTATGTCTTCATAAGTCTTCAAGAATCCTTTCTTTGATCATCAAAGTACCAATGAGAAAAATAGTAAACCAAACAAGAGATCTTCTACAAAAAAGATTGGTGAGAATATATTCACAAAAACAAATAACACTCCCTCTATCTCATATAAAAATTCACTTTAAAGCTCTCTCTTAGTTCCTTAACCTCAACACCAAGAATCATTTACTCCCCCTTAAGAAAAGAATTCTCCCCCGTAATATAAGAAGTTAAATATTCCACAAAGAGATACATTTCAACCACACATGGTGAGGTATACATTTCTCCCCCTTTTTGTCAAGGAATAGACAAATGACACATGAGATAGAAATATGAGATATTATGAAAACAAGTCATATAAAGAACGAGGTTAAATAAGCTAAGCTTCCCCTTAACATATGCTTCACATTATGATCAACATGTAAACTTGTTCACAAGGGAATCACACAATCACACATATCAAGCAATAAGAGAGAATATATCATTACTTTCAAAGTCCAAAAGAGAATCATAGATTTTCATTAATCTCTTAAAAATTTTCTCACATTGCTAATAAAGTAAGCACTACAAGCAAAATATGTTTGTGTTTGTGTGTGTGTGTGTGTGTGTGTGTGTGAATGCTTCTAGCATATATACAAGGAGTAATCGAGATATCAACATGCAAACCATATCAACACCTATCCATCTAAAGCATTTTCATTCTAGGTCAAATCTATTATCATCTGAAATTTTCGCTTAAAAAAGAATAGATTTAAACATATGAGCGTGTGTGTGCATATGGCTCGTTATCCCATTTCTATTTGACAATGCGAGCATTCTCAATATTTAACAATACTCCATTAAGCCCCATTTTTTTTTATTCTAGGCTTTGAATCAAAGAATTTTTTTTTATTGATTTTTTTTAACACTTCTTTGATTTTTCTAACAAAAACATATACACTTCATGACGACTTACACTTATCATAATAGTGTAGCCCTTTCCTACATTAGACAGCTGCACAACCAAAATGTGTAGCCCTTTTCATGAAGGTGCTCGTTGAATTCTATATAGTTGCCGAAGCAAAATGGATACAAACCATAAGTCATCTATCATGTACTATCAATAAACTTATAGATGCATCCATAATCTACATATTTTCAAACACAACTACTCGAACTAAAACATATAAGAGAAGCATTAGTACACTTTTAAAAATAAGATTTTAAAACTTAAGTGCATGATCTAAAAACAATGAAACTTATTAGCTCAAGATCATTACTTTTCAAGTGAGTAACTCTCAAAGAGATAAATATTCAAAAATAATTTTTTCCTTATCAAGACACTCACAATCACATAAAGACATCAATCAACACAAATCATGCCAATGGATCTTCTAAGAGATTTCAATCTCTCTTTCTCTAAAGGCCGAGTGAACAAATAAGCATGTTGATTTTTAGTATGCATATGCTCTAGAGTAACAATAGAATGTTCAACAAGTTCTCTAATGAAGTGAGGCCTAATATCTATGTGCTTTGCGCATGAGTGTTGGACCGGATTTTTAGAGATGTTAATGGCACTCAAATTATCACAATAAAGTGTCATTTTACCTTGTTCTATCTTATAATCCTTAAGGATTTGCTTCATCCAAAGAAGTTATGTGCAACCACTTTCGGCCGTAATGTACTTGGCTTCGGAAGAAGAAAGGGAAATGGAATTTTATTTCTTACTTGACTTAGAAACTAAGTTATAATGTAAAAGCAACTGCCCGATTCCGACCGTAATGTACTCGGCTTCGGAAGAAGAAAGGGAAATGAAATTTTATTTCTTACTTGACCCTAAAACTAAGTTATTCCTAATGTAAAAGCAACCACCCGATGTGCTTTTACGATCATCTATGTTTCCCGTCCAATCGACATCACAATAACCAACAAGAATGTCATTAGTATCAACTAAATAGAATAGATCAGGACTATATGATTCTTCAGAATTAGCTTTAAATCTAGCACACAAACCTACACTAAAGCAAATAAACGGTCTACTAGCCATTAGGTAAGTCACCTATCATGCTTCTATATAGGCTTTGATCAACACTCTTCCCTTTTTCATCTTTGTCAAGTTTAAGAGTAGTACTCATAGGTGTTTCAAAATCTTTTTCATTCTTAAGCCAAACCTCTTAACAAGATTTCTAACATATTTGGATTATGTTAACACAATTCCATCATTAGATTGTTTCACTTGCATACCAAGAAAGTAATTGAGCTCACCCACCATACTCATTTCATATTCATTTGACATGACACTAACAAACTCATTAACCTTGGTTTTACATGTAGACCCAAAAACAATGTCATCAACATATATTTATGCAACAAAAATTTCATTATTATGAAGCTTGATAAACAAAGTTCTATCAATGCCACCTCTCTTATAGTTGTTCTCAAAAAGATATTAAGTCAACCTATCATACCAATCTCTTAGAGCTTGCTTAAGGCCATAGAGGGCCTTTTTCAATTTAAACATATGATTAGGAGAGTGTGGGTCTACAAAATCCTTTGGTTGTTCAATATACACTTCTTCTTGAAGGTATCCATTGAGAAAAGCACTTTTGACATACATTTGAAACAATTTGAACATTATAAGACATGTAATGGACAACAAAAGTCTAATGGACTCAAGACATGCAACGGGGTGCAAATGTCTCATCAAAATCTACACCCTAAACTTAAGTGTAACCTTGAGCCAGTAATCTAGCTTTATTTCTCACAATCTTGCCACTCTCATCATTTTTATTCCTAAACACCCATTTTGTGCCAATCACATTAATATCTTTTGGCCTAGGAACTAAGGACCACATTTCATTCCTCTCAAATTCATTTAGTTCATCTTGCATAGCCACAACCCAATATTCATCAACTTTTGCCTCATTAGTATTTTTGGGTTCAATTTGAGAAGTGTATATAGCAAGCATAGGAAATTTGGTTAGCTAGTTGGTTTCTAGTTCTAAACCCTTCATTCAAATCACATATGATGTCTTCTTGATAGTGTAAGTTTTTAAGTCTAGAGTTTGAACGTTCAACAACTCGGTCATTTTGTTGATTATCATTTAGAACATTTTCTAACCCTTGACTTTCTACTTCAACACCAATACCATTTTCATCATTATAACTAGACTTATTATGTAAATCCTCACTAGACTCACCACTAGCCATATCAATAGGTGTTTTAGTGTCATTCAAAAGATTTTCTTTGGGTTTATTAACATTATTTTCATCACACAAATCTAGCATGCTAAGGTCATCTATCTTCACATTAATAGACTCCATAATAGTCTTAGTGTTCAAGTTGAAAACTCTATAAGCATGACTATTAATAGAATACCCAAAAAAGAGACCAACATCACTCTTCATCAAATTTTCCTAAGTGATCTTTTTCATTCAAAATAAAACACTTACTTCCAAAGGTATGAAAGTAACTCACAAACGTATGAGTCATATTTATTGAATGAAAATACTACTTCTTTTATTAATGGATTTATAACATTTACAAACTACAAGCTTTAGGGAATAAATCCCAACAATCTCCCACTTGCACTAAAGCAGGTGAGACATATCTAGAGGTGACCTTCTAACACTTAGGACATTGTTCCTTAGAAAAGTGAACTCCATGCCTTGAAGGTAAATTACCTTTCTTGGAGTTCTCCATCGAGAATCGCACAAGTATATTGTCGATATACGATGCTTGAGACAATGCTAATAGTTTGTTCTTGCGATCCATTATCAATTGGATCCCTAGAACATAACTTGCCTCTCCCAAATCTTTCATTTGGAATTGGCTAGCAAGCCAGCCCTTTACTTTTGATAATACTCCCACATCATTCCCAATAAGTAAGATATCATTTACGTAAAGGACCAGGAAAACTACTTTCTTGTCAATAATCATTTTGTAAATACAAGGTTCATCAACGTTTTGCTTGAAGCCATATGTTTTGATAGCAGTATCAAACATGATATTCCAAGATCTAGTTGCTTGCTTCAGTCCATAAATGGACCTTTGCAACTTGCAAACCTTTTGCTCTTGATCTTGGGACATGAATCCCTCTGCTTGCATCATGGAGATGCTCTCATCAAGACTGCCATTCAAGAATGCAGTCTTGATGTCCATTTGCCAAATTTCATAGTTGACATAGGCTGCAATGGATAAAAGTATCCTAATAAACTTAAACATAGCCACTAGCAAGAAGGTCTTTTCAAAATCAACCCCTTCCTTTTGGATATAACCCTTTGCCATTAGCTTTGTTTGAAGGTGTCTACTCCTTTCTTTCTCTTGTAGATCCACATACATCCTATAGGTTTTATTCCATTAGGTAAGTCTATAAGTTCCCAGACTAAGTTGGAGTACATGGACTCCATATCGAGATTCATGGCTTTAAGCCATTCCTCTATGTTAGAATCTTCCATTGCATATTTAAATGACAATGGATCATCCACACTATCATCATAGATGACACCTTATGCCTCTTCAATACCTAAATAGCGATCAGGTTGTCGTACAACCCTTTTACTACGTTTTGGTGGTAGTGTGATCTGATTAGAAATTGTCTGACTATCAGACGTCGATGGAACAACAACTTTGTCAACAACTTTTGTTGATAGATCACTGGTCGAACCGAGTTCTAATTCATTTAATACAATCTTACTTTGAGGCTTATGATCATTTATATAGTTTTCCTCTTTGTTTTCTTAAGGACTAAAGAAATATCCTCATTTAGTCTCTTTGAAATAACCTACAAATAGGCATACTTGTGAACGAGGTTCCAACTTTCCACATTTGTTCTTCAGTACATGTACTGGACACCTTCATATTCGAAAATGTCACAAACTAGCTTTACGACCACTCCACAACTCTAAAGCAGTCTTAGGAACAGATTTGGATTGAACTACATTCAATATGTAGGCCGCTATTTGTAGTGCATATCCCCAAAAGAAGTTTGATAATGATGAGAAACTAATTATAGATCTTACCATTTCCAACAAGGTTCTATTTCTTCTCTCTGCAATGTCATTCTGTTGTGGTGTTCTTGGAGCTGTGAGTTGGGATACAATCTCATGTTCAACCAAGTAGTCATCAAACTCTTGGTCAAGATACTTACCTCCATGATCTGATCGTAGAGCTTTGATAGTTTTGCCTAACTGGTTCTCAACTTTAGCTCAGAATTCTTTGAAATTTTCAAATGTTTTCGATTTACGTTGCATTAGGTAAACAAATCCATATTTAGAGTAATCATCACTAAATGTGACATAATACTCATAACTACCCCTAGCTTTAACATTCATAGGTCCTTAGACATATGAATGTATTAATTCCAGTGGTTGTGTAACTCTAAGCCCTTTTCCAGTAAAAGGTCTCTTGGTCATTTTACCTTCTAAACAAGACTCACAGGCAGGTAAAATGCTGATCTATAACTGACTTAAAGATCCACCTTTTACTGGTCTATCTATCCTGTCAAGGTTGATGTGGCTAAGTCTCAGATGCCATAAATATGTTTCATTATTTGGAGAAATCTTTTGTCGTTTTGTTTTAGGTTTTTCAACTTTAAACAATTCAATGTTAAGCAGTGATGTATGAACTAACGGTCTTAAAACATACAAATTGTTTTTAATCAAACCAGAACAAATATTCAATCTGTTTCTAGAAGTAATAACTGATTTATAACTAAAAGAAACTAAATACAATCGTTCTAATAATTTGGATACCGAAATCAAATTTCTGGTAAACCCAAGAATGTAATAAACATTGTCCAATAAAAGAAAACAATTATTAAAAGCTAGTCTAACTGCTCCCACTGCATAAGTTGAAACAACATCCCTTAATCCAACGCGTATTGAGAAGACCCCTTTCTCTAACTCTATCCAAGAATCAGTCCACTACAAAGAAGAACAAACATGGTTGGTAGCCCTTGAATCTACTATCCAAGGTGAAGAATCATCTTTCACTAAACAAGTAAATCTGACTTATCTTTCATTTTCTTCTTCTTAGAGAGCTCTTTGAGGTACTGTGAGCAGTTTCTCTTCCAATGACCAACCTTGTCGCAATGGAAACACTTTTCTTTTGACTTGTTGGTTGTGGTGTTTTTCTTCTTACTTTGAACTTGTTTCTTCTTAGGCTTAGCATTTGCCTTGCCACCGGACCATTTCCTCTTCTTAGATCCAGAGGAAGATGGTTCAGTAACATTTGCCTCACCGGCCTTACCTTTGTTGTCCTTTGTCATGGACTCAAAAGTTATGAGCTCATTAAGTAACTAAGTCAGACTAAACTTTAACTTGTCCATCCCATAGTTGCTTTTGAATTGATCAAAGCTCTTCGGAAAAGTTGTCAGTGTGATGCTCACTTGGCTAGGTTCATTTATGGCCTCATCATTGACTTCAGTTGTATTGAAAATGGGACATTATGCCAGGGACATCATTACCAGGACATGTTCCCGAACTAATGCTCCCCCCTTCATGCGAGCAATCATTGCAGAACGAACAACTTTGTGTCATTTTTTCTCAAAAGGTTGCCCAAACATGGCCTGCAATGATTTTATCATCTCATATGCTGTAGTCATTGCTTCGTGCTTCAAAACAAGCACATCAGTCATGCTAACTAGCAAATAAATATGGGCCTTTTCATTATCTGAAATCCATTTTTTGTAGGCCTCACAAATAGTTCATGCTGCGTTAGGTGCAAGTTTTGGAGGACATTCCCCTGTAAGCACAAATTTTAGGTCTTTGGTGACCAAGATTGCATTAATGTTGTTTTTTCATTTTGTATAGTTATCCCCGGTTAATTTCTCATTCTCAAGAATTTGAAGTAAAGCAGAAGACATTACTGAAATAAACATAAATAGAAATCAATTCATTTACTCGTACATTTAAATCATTTGTAAAGTATTCGGCATTAAATATGATGCATGAACATGTTTATTGAACAAGAAAAAATCCCTAAAAAATGTTACTATGCCACGACAATCCAACATACCACAAGCAAGTGCCACCTTAGGGTCGGTCAAGTACTTGCATGTTGGATCGAGACATTACCAATTAAATGATACGTCAGAATAACTCTTTATTCTTATCTTATTTAACCATAGTTTATTTTAGTCGGGATTTTAATTAACCATTGAATTTAAATCCTTATGAGTGAAACTCATCATTTCAGATCTCATGAACTTAACTTGAGAGTTGCTGCCTTAGGGTCAATCAATCCCAAAATACATTCAAAAATCATATCTGTTAGGAAGTTAACCTTGGTATTGACTCTTATGGAGACCTTCCTTAAGGAGGACGAAAGCAAAGCTGTCTCTAGACTCCACTTAAATCTCACGATGTTAAACTAATGATAGATACTGCATGATATAATGTTATATATCCCTCTCCCATTCATTATTTACGGTTAGGGTTTTCTATTGCACCTAGATAAACGTAGATTAAACGGTTAAGAAGAATCTAGTTATTTAGGTTATGTTACTAGAATCTTATCATATTAACAATAAATAATATACCAAATTTTTAATTATTAAAATCTAATTTATTATTCGAATTATAATCTATGTAAACTATTTTAAATAGACTAGAATTAAATATGAAAATTACCAAGTTTTAACTATTAAAACTAAAACCATAGTATTCGGTCCAATTATTATTAAGGCCTTTATCAAATTAATCTTAATAATGAGTTGAGCTTTACTAATCTAACTAATTAAACTTTTTAATGAAAGATTAGTAACTAATGAGAATTACCAAGTTCTTACTCCTAAAAACTAATCTCATTATTAATAGACAATTATGTGATTATTCTATTTTAATCATATTAAAAAAATATAAACAACACATAAATTAAATAGGCTATTATTCATGCATAATAAATCATAATGCAAGTGTAGGCACTTCTAATCTATATGGAATATGTATGCATGACAATACTTTAATCATCTCATAAATAAAACATACATGAGTTGATCGAGTATGATGAGTTATATAACTGAAAATAATATATTCTAATTACAAAAAATTAATCCAAGGCATTCCTTGGTCTTCTTGTAATCCCAAAATCCTCAAGTTCATATTTTTCATCTTTTGGGCTTTTAACCAAGTCCAACTTGATTATTTATTTTTTATTTTTTATTTTTTAAGGTGATCCATCTCATGAATAAAAACATAAGGCCCAAGTGTTACCCTAACACTTATTGGAGGCCTAAGGTGTTAACTAGATAAATAAATATCGGCCCATACATGCTTCCGAATACACAACCCTAGCCTTGCGAACACGCAACCCTTGCACTCTTCGCGTGCGGCTACCATGCTTGCGCAAAACGCGCACGAAAGCCATCAACTGCACACAGAGTGCGTAGCAGTCGAGCATAGTTACAAGCGCACGCAACAGCCCTTGCACAAAATAGTGCACGACTGCCTTGAGCATAAGCAGCGCGCGGCTGCTTGCTTCATGCGCGAAGCGCATGTGCACAACCCTTTATGTGTAGGTTTTCACGTGGTTGTCGTTCCTTTTGCCTTTGTGTCGTCTCGAATCATCTTCTTCGTACAATATTACATTAATATATTACAACAACAAAACTAATTTATACTTATTTAATTTAAAGCAGAAAATTTAATTATTACAACCCAAAAAATTATATCCCTAAACTCATTATATCATACAATTAACGATCAATCATGTTTATAAAAATATATATAAACATCATACAACCCTAGATCGTGCCTACACATATCATACATATCGAAAAGAAATAGAAAACAATCTTAACATATTCATGTATATAAAAAATTGGCTATAATACTAATTGTAAGTCACGAAGCGGAAAAAAGTAGATGAAAGATACAGGTTTTAAAATTTTTATCGTCTTGAAACTTTTTGTATACACGAATATAAGGAGGGATTTGTTTTCATACCTTTGAAAATCTCTCCTTTGTTTCTTTTTGATCCTTCACCACTAAGTCTTCCAAGCTATGTCTCGCGATCTAGCAATTGTGTGTGTGGGCATGTCACGGATTCTGAGAGTACTTGAATGGAGGCTTTAGAGATCCGGAAGACAACCCCTTGTCTTCTTTCTTGAATTCGGCCAAGATTGAAAAAAAAAAATTCTTTTTTTTTTTCTTTTCCTCTTCTCCTTGCCGCACTCTCTCAATCTATGTATTAGGGTTATGTTAGTTTGTTTCCTGATAAGTATATCTTATATACCAGGATCCTAGGGTTTAGTAAATCAAATCAAAAGAGGATTATAAATCCTTTTTGATTTGGTCACCACTAGGACTTGAACCTTTGACCTCTTTAAAGTAAATAAAATAATCTCTATTATTTTATTTCTTTGCTTTCGTCAAAGTTCGAACCTGTAACCTACAAATAACAATTAATAAATCTTAGTTATTAATATGTTAATTAAATAATATGTTAACTAATCATATGATTTAATTATATTTAATTAATCAATTAAATAATTCACTAATTAAATAATCATATAATTTAATTAATTCCCATAATATATCTAAGTTACTTTCATAACATTATTAATTGGACTATCCAATTCACCATGAGCCTTCTCACTAATAATCGTAAAGGGCTAACAAGGGGACCTAATGGACCCACAGTTTTGAACTCCAATAATACTTAGAAAAATTAATTAAACTCTTTAACTAATATTTCACGATTTTTAACCTTGGAATTATTACACTAAACACTCGAGGTTGCACTCTCGTATCTGTAGATGTTGTACACAATCAAAATATCAGTGTCCATTAATATAGCTATTACATATGGTATGATTTTCCACAAGTAGTTCATAATTAAAGTTAGGTCATAAAGTCCGTTATACCTCTCTAATTATATCTTTTCCTTTAAATACCATTGATTCTCTAATGAACAATTATATCCTTCCTTTCTTTACGGAAGAAGGAGAGCGCTTTTAATCGTTAGAGTCTCTAATCAACCCTTAAGGAAGCTACTTCTCTACTTCTCACAAGAAGGAGTGGATTCCTCTATTGTGTGCATACCGTCCCAGCCACAAGCCAAACCGTGATTCCAAGATACGGAGTTATTGGTCGGGAATGCTGCTCCGATCTCACTCATGGTATGTTAAGAAACACAATCTAACTTGAAGGAGTCAGTAAGACACTCATGATTTAGATCACCCATATACATCCATCATTTATCGATATATATATGAATTTTAACATGAAACAGATCATGGTGATAGATTCATATATATCATTAGCCAGTCCTATATGATCATATCATATAAGGTGCCTCCATTCTCATATCACCATATGAGTGTAGGGAAAAATAATAAATAAAAGCGGTAAACGCAGCGGAAGCGATACTAAAGACGATTTAGTGACTTTTAAAATTTTTCCTTTATGAACCTTAAACCCTTTTAATCAATAAACATGCATGTATATCAACAAAAGTAAATTACCTCTTGTCGCGTGATCCGATTGACTTACGTTGATGGTAATCCGCAAGACCTTCAATCCGAGCACGAACGTGGATCACCTAGGAGCGTGGTCTCCCTTTCCTTTGAATTGCAAACCTGTGAATGGACCAAACAAATACTTTCTTTTCTTTGTTAGTCACAAAACAATCAAAAGAATGTCAAAATTATTCCGGTCACTTTTGAGTTCACAATCTTATGATCGAAACTCGCGTGAACCTAGATTGATATCGTATACACAAGCTTATTGATGTTTAAGCAATTGTATACTATCAAAGAATAATTTTTCACTCCTTTTTGTCTCTCTAGAATAAAAACTCTCTTAGAATTAAGAAGAAGAAGAAAGAAAATAAAAACTCAAGCACCAATTAATTGATGTGGCCGAACCCTATAAGAACATATATATAGGTTGGCCGAATTTTTCTTCTTTTTCCTTTAGGGTTGCCGAATTCTATGTAGTATCTAATTAGGGTTGGCCGAATTTCATCATGTCACTTATATAGGGTGACTGAAATTCAACCCTAATTCTTTTTAACTTTATAGACTTCAAACCCTAATCCAACTCTTTTATTTTTATTCTTTTATTTGACTAAATAAAAAAAGACTCCTTATTTGATTAAATAAATAATACTAATTTATTTATTTACTTATCAAACAAGTCTTTTACTTTTAGGAAAGATTTGTTTCTTTAATTAAACAATTAATCAATAAATCAATTAATTCTTATTTAATTAAAACAAATGAAACAAAATAATATTTTTAGGTCAAAACCTTAACCTAGCCGCCCCACTTATATATAAGATGGGCCTAATATTATTTTCCTATTTCATTTAATCCATTGGACTTTAAATAAAAAAGCCCACATGTGAACCAGACCCATTCTTACTAAAAGAAACAAGCCCACATGTCTTTCATTAATATATTAATATAATTGAGCAGCCCATTACTTAAATAATGTGCAAATTATATTCTTAATATATTAAATGCAATTCTAGATGGACCCTTAAATTGGTCCGGTAGAATATATCAAGTGATCCATGCAAGTCCGTGTGGATTGGGGATCTTGGCGGGCCATCTAAATTTAAGCTTCAATAGACATAACCTAATCACAATCAACAAATGATTCACTTAGGTCCGATCCATTAATTTTAACTCATTCCACTAAAGAGCTAAAACTGAACTCTTAAATAAAGATAGAAAAGGAAGATGCTCCTCATTCATACCCTAGACAATCATATTGGAGATAGTGTATCCTCGTGATTAATATCAGTAATCGCCAAGAGTTCATAGACCGCCTATAACTCTCCAAGTTACCATATTTACTCATATGACCACGTTTTGAACTTGGATATTTTGACTTGTCCAGAAGCCATGTTTTCAATAGACACTATTGAAAACTCAACGTTGAGATTTAATATCCAATTACCTCAAAACATCCATATGATGATATTATACTCTCATTTAATTAAATGGAGCCACGATGTCCATATCTATAAATGAAGTCCTCTATCGATTAACAAATGAATATCACCAAACTATCGAGGATAGACTATGCGATATAATCGTACTCATTGATAACTCAAATGATATCACTTGCAACCATAAGTCCATCATTTATCTCAGGATTAAGATAGACTCTCCGATTGTCCTGATAATGAAAAGACTATTATCTATTGACGGTTCTAGATAAAGCTTTTCATTGTGATCCAGTTCAATGCACCCAGTGCACTAGATCCTTTTGCTCGAAGACACTCCGATGATTTTAGACTCATCATATCTCATTTGATCCCACTCAAATGCTAGCAAAAGAATTCTACAACTTTAACAAGATAAAGGTGCCCAACCTTTAACTTAAGTTGTGAACAATATTCAAGACTAACTAAAGAATTGTGTCTACCACATACATATCCAGATGTACGAACAATTCTTCTTTTCCCATAGTCTTTAGACCTTATGATTATTTACTTTGACAATTATAATACAAACTATAAATGCTATATGATTTGTTAAACCAGAAATCACTTTATTAATATGAAAAAGATTGTTAATTACAACATTACACTCTTGCTATTGAGCATAATCCTAACAATGAGTGGTCTAGGATAAGACCACCACCGTACATTACGGAATGGACCGCAGTTGTAGATTAACCACAAATAAAGTACCCAACTTTACTTGCTTTCTACGAACTCTTTAGATTGCAAGTCTCAACCTGAATTCCTCTTTATATGACATTTATATACTCAGTTTGAGATTACATCTAGCAATCTCGGATGTTTAGCACATATAATATAAATGTATGAGTCATATTTATTAAATGAAAATACTACTTCTTTTATTAATAGATTTATAATATTTACAAATTACAAGCTTTATGGCATAAATCCCAACACATTTGACTTGAAAATGCTTGGGGTTTGCTTGGGGTTTGTTCCTCTCTTCAAAACCAAAAATTTCGGCTTTTGAATCACTCAAATCAGAGTTGAATTGTGAGAGATATCATGAAATTCAAAAATCAAAAACTTTAAAAATTTTATGCACTTGTGTTTTTCAATTTTTTCTTCTAACATGAAATCAAAGGGAAAGAAGATATTTAAAAGAGAGGAAAATGAGAGTTTCAAGCTACTGATCAAGAGGTGCCACATTTACCTTCCCCTGGATGTGAGTGAGCCTCACAGGGGTAGAGGGCAACTGACTAGTCTCTTTAGTGACACTTGCAATAGGATGAGGTCGGAGAGTAGAATAATGATAAAGTAAAGTTTGTTCCCACAGGGATCGAGTGATCGATTACCGAAATTGATTAGCCTAAGTGCTATTTAAACAATTGTTATGGAAGGTTTTCATACGAAGCAAATTAAACTAAACTAACAAGAAATAAACACAAGTGAAATAATGGAGAAAAATATGCTAGGACTTGACTACACCCCACCCTCTATTGATTTCCGCTCTAGACTCAATTGCACACCCAAATTATGCTCATATAGTTCATAGATTCATGCACCCTAACATTAACCTAATATCTCAGTCGAGTAAAATAGGTTACACCCAAAATCATACCCAAGCCTATCTTTCGATTACCCGGAATATATGAATGGGTTCGTTAAGGATATTGGCACACTAACGAATCTTATACGCTAGTCTAAGTAGATCTACTTTTCTAGACATGCATGGAGGACATTTTATCAAACATGTGGTGTGCGTCTCCAGTCAGTACATAACACACCACAAAATTCATTCAAAAGGATATCAATCAATTGAAAGCTTTAAGCACACTAAAATACCCATACAAACCACACTTGCACAGGCTGAATAAATAAAGGTCAATACATATAGATATTAAAGAGTGGGGTTTCATCAAATCCTAGCAATTAATATTTAGCTCATATTACAACTAATAGCCATACAACAAATAATCTCAAATAAAAGCATGGCTATAACAAAGAATAAAAGAACAAGAGTTGGAGAAAACTATATGGAGAGCTTTTTCTTCTTCCTTTGCTCCTCTCCTTTTTCAAGCTCCTTCAATTTCCGTTCTCTCAAGAACAAGAAAGATCATAGATTGATGTCAAGTGTCTCTTGGCTAGTGTAGGAATTTAGGAAAGGTGGAGTCTTGGTGAGTCTCTTTGGGTAGGAGAGTTCCTTGATTTGGAGAGTGATTTTCGGTCTTGTTTGTGTGGCTCTCCTCCCCTTTTTCTTTTTGATCAAGAGATGTATATATATGGGCTCAAAATAAGGCAATAATTTTGTCCAAAACGACCAAAAGATGGACTGCCACGGTTGGGGTTTTTCACGGTTGGCGGAAGCGACACTTGAACCGCAGAAAGATTGGAGAATTTTTGTTGCCCGACTGCCGGGGTTGGACAACCGCTGCACTTTATTGTCGCAAGGGTACCGCTAGCTTACCGCGGTTAAGGAGCTCGAGCTTGGACGCCAAGGAAGCTTGGGAGAATTGGAGCCGAGAGAAAAGTGTGCATGAAGGCATGAAACTGGTGGCAAACGGACTGGAAGGAGGCATGCCGTCGATCTGGACGGAAAAACCACCTGAAAACACACCGAAAAAGGGCCGAAAGAAACGGGTCTAAAGTCAGGTCGAGATCCGGGTTTGGGTCAGGGTCAGGGTCAGGGTCTGGGTCCGGGTCAAGCGCGCAGGTCAGCAAGACCCGCTCAAGGTTAAAGACAATGACGTCACGCTAACGTCATGCTGATGTGGTGGGGGTGCACTTAGTGAGAGACTAGGGTGCATTCAGCAGCTAGGCATGACCTGATAGGCTTCTCGGATCTGGGTCAGGCCATAGATCAAAACACACCGTATCACTAATCCATATGGCGCGCTATCCTGCACTGTCTGGATAATTACAATATGGTCCCCTCAATTCTTCTTTAATCACAGTTTCTTCAATATATTCTCCATATTTTTCACTTTGACCCCTGATTCTCCAAAATTACGCCAATGCCCCTGAACTCTATAAATACCTGAAACACTTATTTTATCATATTAAATATACGGTTTTACCCGAGAAATGAACACAAAATGATACGGAAATAGGGCTACACTTTGTGTAGAAGTGAAGCAATCAGTAACCTTTCCCGAGAGGCTCATACGCCTCTCACAGGAAAATGTGCAAATGGCCTATGGCCATTCTTCATCTCCATCTCCATCTCCATCGCGCTCCTATCTCGTTCTTCGATGGTGTTTCGGCTTTCGAACTCCGAATTCGAATCAATCTTCAAAAAACAAACTGAGACTCCCTCATGCACAAGCAAGACTATAAACTTTGACCAAAATATATGAATTCAACTCAATACACGAAGACGAATACAATGCATTGTAAGTTAACAAAAAGTATTGTAACTTCCTACTCAGAACTTGAAAACTAATGAATGAATAACCGAAACGATCGGAACTCAATAAGGAATAATATGAGAACATATTCAAGTCCAAAATCCATAAAACACAAACAAACTAATGAATGAATAACCGAAATGATCGGAACTCAATAAGGAATAATATGAGAACATATTCAAGTCCAAAATCCATAAAACACAAACAAACAAATACAAGAACACACATATATGCCATTTCCTAGATATAGTCCTAGAACATTGGGGTTGTCAAATTGAAACTAATGCATATGCATACAATCATAAGTGTTTGAATGTTTTATACCAATTTAGTGAATGATACAGAGACACAAATGCATGCAAGAGGAAGAAGTATCTTGATACCTTAGCATCCAAATAAGCACATATTCTTTTGCAAACGAACTTTGCATGAGAAGTTGATTTTCTTCATTGAAGCTCATAACAACAATAAATAACTAGACATTACAAAGAAAGAGTTTTGATATGGAATCAAGCCAACACAAATCTAAAACCTAACAATCTCTCAATCTCTCTCTCTTTCGAATCTCTCAATCTCTCAATCTCCCTTTTTTTTGAGCCTCTCTCCTATCCCTTCAATCCTTAGTTTGCCCTCTCCCATCCTCTCTAATGGCAAGTTCAATAATTTTCATCGATCTTTCCCTAGAAAAGTATATGCTTTTTATATATGCAATGAGAAAGTTCAACAAGGTAAGATTATAATTTCTCTCTTTCTCTATTTTCTTAAGATGACCTCCCCGAACAAGGGCTCTTTCTGTTCAAATCTGTCGTCGACATCATTAAACACAAGACATAATTTATTACTGCAACACCTTCAACCATTGGGATCAATTGCGATATTTAGTTGCTTCCAAGCAAAATTAATGGCAAAAAAGAATCTGTCAATGATTTGGTTGAATAGGAAAAATTAACAAAAGAATAGTTGATGATATTTATGCAAATGGTGATCGAGTTAAAAATTGAATTCCAGAGTGGGATGTAACACTGGATAGGATTGTTATCCTTTAAGTTATACCTTTAATTGTTGTATGGTTAGGATTTAAAATTATTTATTTAGAGTAAGAAACTCAATTGTTGGAGAAAACGGAATATCTCCATAGAGAGTGCGAAGAGCGTAGTCTCCAAATGTGTCGACCGACGGAGATACAATAATTATACCAACAAACTATTTTTCTACTTTCTCGTAAATAAACATCACTTACCCAATTCACCCACTCATAACTAAACACCAGCTTTCCATTTTTCACTTGACTTGACTAGACATCTCTCTTTTTTCCTTGCCCCCAAACACTTCACATGCACTCTGAAACTCAATCTCTCAACCGGACATCTAAATATCTCAATCTCCCTCTCTTTTGAATCTCTCAATCTCTCAATCTCTCAATCTCCTTCTCTTTAAGTCTCTCTCCCATCCTTTCTAATGGCAAGTTCAACAAAGTAAGATTATAATTTCTCTTTCTCTTTCTCTCTTTGTTTATTTTCTTAAGATGACCTCCCCGAACAGGAGATCTTTCCATTCAAATCCACCATCAACATCAATAAAAACAAGGCAGAATTTATGTCCGCCGGATCAACTGTGATATTTAGTTGGTTCCAAGCTGAAATTAATGGCATAAAAGAATCTGTCAATGATTTGCTTGAACATGAATAGTTTGTTAGGGTTTTGATTTGTGTTGGCTTGATTTCATTACAAAACTCTCTTTATTTGTGTTGGGTAGTTGCTTAGGTGATTCTTGGTGAAAAGAAGCTTCAAAGGAGAAAAACAACCTCTCATGCAAATATAGTCTTCAAGAGGAAAAGCGCATTCTTGGATGTTGATACTCGCTTTTTCCGTCGTTAAGAAATCGCGAGGATTAAAAGATAGTTTCATTTAAAAGAGGTTTTCCTACGCAATGTGCTCTAAACTATCAAAAGACTAGTAAAGCGGCAAGGGGTATCGTTCCGTAGGGAGGTGTGATTCGTCAACTATTTTAAGTTCTAGTTATTATTGTAAGCATGTAAATAGAATGTGGAAAGGTGAGAATGGTGTGTGTGAAATGTATGTACAATGCGGTGTGTGTGTGTGTGTGTAGAGAATGGAAATGAAAATAAATAAAAACAAAGAGAATATGGAAGGGTGAGAATGGTGTTTAAAGTGATAAATAAAATGCTGGTAGGAGAGATGCGTGAAAATGGTCACACAAGGTTCAACAAGTTCACCATACATAAGTGCACAAATAGTTGGTTGCTATGCATTAAGCACATCCAATTTTAGTTAAGGGTTCGTTTTTGCCTCGATCCAATTTATACCTATTCATAGAGCTAACAGTTGAAGAGTGTGCCGAGAGCCTCTCGTACACGAAACCGCAACCAACATTTGTGAACACATTCTACAAACCGGTGCTAAATTGAGTCCCAATATTAACACAGTAATGTAAAATGGCAACGTTAGGTACAATGATTATGGAAAGAGTGATTATATCTCCAACCATAACTCACCTAGAACCTCTAGCATGAGAGATAGCCAAAGACCAATAATTGTAACTCTAACCATGACTCACCTAGAGCCCCTAGAGTGAGAAATAGCTAAAGTCCAATTGTTTACAAGAACAATGAACCAAACCCTTTTAATATGGCAATTTATAGGTTCACCCATTCTTCCTAGCTAATTAGCCAAGACTGTGCCCGAAAACCCCTCCAAAGGCACAATCCTAACTCTAAGTCATTCAAACTCATCCATACAAGTTAAATTCAACCTTCCATCAACATACAAACACAAAATGGGATATTTGATTACATCTACTCCTAAATTACATTAATCTACTCCTAATCCTATCCATGAATACATATCAATTTCCAATCATCCATAAACATGCATTTCAAGATAAGAGATATATTCAAGAATGAATCAAAACACAAATTGGATATAAAAACAACCATCACATATATTGAGCAGAAAATAGGCTTACAAATATTCCCAAGTGGGGATTACACATTCAAGAAAACAAGAAATACATAGAGAGTGAGAAATAGATACAACCCTTAAAGAAAACCTCCTCCCAGAGCTTCTTCCTTTGCTAGCTCGAAATTGGCCAAAGTCCACTCCTATCACTATGCAATCTACTCCTAAAAGTGGTGGAGGATAGGTAGAAGATGAAATGGAAGGCATCCATGGAGGAAAAACCTCCATGGATGCCCTTGAAAGCTTCTCTCTCTCTTTTGGTGTGGAAGAAGATGAAGAAAAAGAAGTGTGGTGTGTGGATTCTATTGGAGAGAAGAGAAGAAGGTGTTTAAATAGTGTGGGGAGGTTAGGGTTGAAAGCTAGGTGAAAGGACAAGATTGCCCTTCCATTTTCAAGCAAAAAATGACTTTTTGGAGTGGATCGACGGTTTGGATCGGCAGCCTGGCTGCTATTTGAAGTAGCCGTTTTGACCTGACAGCATTTCAGCATTTCAGCATCGCGTACTGTTAACTTCCTGTAGAAAACTCATAATCGTAATCTGTAAAATGTTATGAAAACTAAACTTTCAAAGCTTTTCGAATATATAAAGATATCAATGTGGTTTGATTTGAGGAGGGAGAAATGACTTTCCAAATTTGGGTGTTCTGCACGAGCATATACAATTTCAGCCCTTTTTGGCTCATTTTGTCTCTCAAACTAATCTTTAAGATCAAAACCTTGTTTTAGGGAATATAGACTTAGACAAGGCTCAAACAAAATATTATATACAAAAATACGCTTGAAAACGAGACAAACAATCGGAAATGGGGGACCTAAAATATGTATAAAATAGTCTGATCAAATACCTCCAAACCTATATTTTGCTCGTCCTCGAGCAAAACAAAAGAATGAAAATGCAAATAACAAAGTAAAAATAAAAAACAACACATAAAAAACATATAAAAACTACAAGGTAAGCTAGTCCACTTCCGAAGGAAACACGGTGGACACTTGGCACATGCCATAAGTCTTTTAAACCATTAGGCTGCCCTAGATGGAGGAGTTATAGTCTCCTGAGGGTTTACAACTACGACACCCACAAACCTATACTCTGTAAGAAAAATGGTTGAGATGCAATCCCCATATACCACGCAAAGACAACACATGCATGCTAGTCTCTCAAATTATACCAATCAATAAACGTGCATCACACAATGCAAGTATGCCAATACTTATGATGTTTTTGGTTTACAAAACAACTACACTCATACCTAGGATAAAATTCGCCTCGACTCTAATCCTCACCGGATTTCAGTCATATTTTTCACTCAGAACTTAGGCACGCTCTCTAGCAAACATATGTGATTTGGAGTTTAGGTACATGGAATCAAATATAATCACATATGAGTATTTTCCAATGACATACATTTTCTGAAAATGGATCTCATGAAGGGAATTAAAATGCCACGAACGTGAAAAGATATGCATTGACTCGCATTCCCAAGATAGACTTCCTAAGAGATCAAATGGGCTTTCCCTAATTGTATTGTGGCAAATGGTGATTTGTGATAGTGAATAGGATGGAGGATATGGTAGGAATGGGTAGATAAAGCTACTAACCATGCCAAGGTGTTTACACAATATAATTACAACAATTTAAGCGTCTAGGCAATAAACTTTACATTGAACATGTGTGCTAACATTTGTACCCTTAATTGTGAGTAACTTTTGCACTCAATGAACTTGAAGGCTTAAGTGTTTATATTGCACACTTTTTCTTTTTAAAGCCTTTGCCTTGCACAATTTACATATATTTGCCTAAGTACACGCTTTACACATTTTAGCACTAGTTTCTCCTAAGCTGTTACACCTTAACATGATCAATAACTAGGGAATGTGGTTAAGTGTTTTGGTTATGTAGGTGTATGGATAGGTTTATTGCTTGGCCTCAATTCAGCCGATGTAAGCACATATCTAGGGACAAGTGTTTAGGCAATTTTAGTAGTTTTGTACGACGCTAACCCAAAATCATTTCTAAAAGTCCATCTAACAAGGGAATACAAGTTTCAACAAGCAGTCCACATGAATATTCTATGGCAATCAATGCAAAATTGATGTACAATGAGATCACAATGAAGAAAAAAAAATCGAAGAGTGTATAAGAGTAGAAACAAAAGCCACAACTTTCATTATTTAGGCACAGTGTAGCTCACGGGTAGTCTCCACAATTTTCCTAGGCTAAACAAGCATAGAAGTCTTATCCACCTTAACATCAAAAGATTAGCACTGTACAAGCAAATTTAAGCGATGCACGAAGCTACAAGCATACATGTGTCTCTACCGGCATACGAAGAAAAACAACTCAACATGGAGGTCAAAGATTTAAAAAACTGCCAAAATTTAAATTCGTCCAATATCTGCTCTCTGGTGCATATCTTTAAAAGCACTCAAAATAATTTGACAAAATATTTACATCATAAAGTAGATATATAAATACACACTTTTTATTTAGAAAATATTTTAAAATTCGAATTGGAAAAGTGTGAAAATGGACGGTGAAAAAAGTGTATGCACAATTTCAAAAAACAGGGCATCGCTCTTGACCTTCGGTCGAAGAAATGATCATAACTTTTGAACGGATGCCCAGAATTTTACATTCTTTATATATTCATAATCATAACGAAAAATCGAAGAACGTCGCATGGGCAAAAAAATTAATTTCCTTACCGATTAGTACAGTTTTAAAGAAACATTTTCCTCAAAAATATTCAAAATAGGGCACATTTTGCAAAGATTTGAAAATTTTCTAAACGTAACAAAAAGAAAAAATAAAAATAGGCAACGAAGGTGTCCACACCCCCAAACCTAAACTCATAATTGTCCTCAATGTTGCTCAAATCATAAAAAATGGACAACGTTTAGCAAGATTTCAAGATAAGAACGAAAAATAAAAACTAACAACAAAACACAAAAAATCCTAAGATCTAAGTACAATACAAATCCACTCTTAGATCTAAACAAAAATAAAAGTTACAAACATTACAAGCATAGCATTTTAACATTTAGCTCATGGGCAATTTTTGCCCAAATCAACAACTAATCCACAAGCACTCCAATTAAAGTAGAGGAATTACCTCTTGTGGCTGCATCCAACGCGTACATTGAGGCATTGCTGTTTCACTTGGAGAATTGTTGCAGCACGATAAGCGCACCATATGGTTCTCTTGAGTTGTGTGGTCCTTCCAACCTGAAATTTCATTTCCTTGCACAAGCACAAATCAAATAACATTAAACACATATGCTATAAAAAAATGAAAATAAGAAAAAGAAAAATCCTAAACATATATCTGTGAAGCAAATAAATCTAAAAATTCACAGAACCTAAACTAAAACATGAAACAATCAACAAATAAGCCTCCCTGGCAGCGATGCCATTTTGATACTCATTTTTTCCGTCGTTAAGAAATCGCGAGGATCAAAAGATTGTTTCATTTAAAAGAAGTTTTCCTACGCAATGTGCTCTAAACTATCAAAAGACTAGTAAAGCGGCAAGTGAGGGTATCGTTCTGCAGGGAGGTGTGATTCATCAACTGTTTCAAGTTCTAATGATTATTGTAAGCATGTAAATAGAATGCGGAAAGGTGAGAATGATGTGTGTGAAATGTATGTACAATGCGGTATGTGTGTGTGTGTGTGTGTAAAGAATGGAAATGAAAATAAATAAAAACAAAGAGAATATGGAAGGGTGAGAATGGTATTTAAAGTGATAAATAAAATGGTGGATAGGAAAGATGGTCACACAAGGTTCAAAAAGTTCATCATACATAAGTGCACAAATAGTTGATTGTTATGCATTAAACACATCCAATTTTAGTTAAGGGTTCATTTTTGCCTCGATCCGATTTATACCCATTCATAGAGCTAATGGTTGAAGAGTGTGTCGAGAGCCTCTCGTACACGAAACTGCAACCAACTTTTATGAACACATTCTACAAACCGGTGCTAAATTGAGTCCCAATATTATCACGGTAATGTAAAATGACAACGTTAGGTACAATGAATGTGGAAAGAGTGATTGTATCTCTAACCATAACTTACCTAGAGCCTCTAGCGTGAGAGATAGCCAAAGACCAATAATTGTAACTCTAACCATGACTCACCTAGAGCCCCTAGAGTGAGAAATAGCTAAAGTCCAATTGTTTACAAGAACAATGAACCAAAACCTTTTAATATGGCAATTTATAGGTTCACCCATTCTTCCTAGCTAATTAGCTAAGACTATGCCCGGAAAGCCCCTCCAAAGGCACAATCCTAACTCTAAGTCACTCAAACCCATCCATACAAGTTAATTTCAACCTTCCATCAACATACAAACACAAAATGGGATATTTGATTACAACTACTCCTAATCCCATCCATGAATACATGTTAATTTCCAATCATCCATAAACATGCATTTCAAGATAAGAGATATATTTAATAAAAATCAAGAATGAATCAAAACACAAATTGGATATAAAAACAACCATCACATATATTGAGCACAAAATAGGTTTACAAATATTCCCAAGTGGGGATTACACATTCAAGAAAACAAGAAATACATACAACCCTTTAAGAAAATCTCCTCCCAGAGCTTCTTCCTTTGCTTACTCGAAATTGGCCAAAGCCCACTCCTATCACTATGCAATCTACTTCTAAATGTGGTGAAGGATGGGTAGAAGATGAAATGGAAGACATCCATGGTGGAAAAACCTCCATGGATGCACTTGAAAGCTTCTCTCTCTCTTTTGGTGTGGAAGAAGATGAAGAAAAAGAAGTGTGGTGTGTGGATTCTGTTGGAGAGGAGAGAAGAGAAGAAGGTGTTTAAATAGTGTGGGGAGGTTAGGGCTAAAAGCTAGGTGAAAGGACAAGATTGCCCTTCAATTTTTTGGCAAAAAATGACTTTCTGAAGTGGACTGGCGGTTTGGATCGTTGGCCTAGCTGCCATTTAAAGTAGCCGTTTTGACCTGACAGCATTTCAGCATTTCAATATCGCGCACTGTTACGAAAATAGGCATAACTTCCTGAAGAAAACTCAGAATCACAATCCGTAAAATATTCTGACAATCTATAAAATATTCTGAAAACTAGACTTCTGGAGCTTTCAGAATATATAAAGATATCAATGTGGTTCGATCTGAGGAGTGATATATGACTTTCCAAAGTTGGGTGTTCTACACGAGCATATACAATTTCAGCCCCTTTTGGCTCATTTTGCCTCCCAAACTAATCTTTAAGATCAAAACCTTGTTTTAGGAAATATATACCTACACAAGGCTTAAAAAAATATATTATATATAAAAATATGCTCGAAAACGAGACAAACGATTGAAAATGGGGGACCTAAAATAGGTATAAAATAGTTCGATCAGATGCTAAGGTCTCAAGACACTTTTTTTCTCTTGTAAGGCGTAAGTGCACACATACATAAATCATTCATGTGTGTCGCTGCATCGTCATGCTACATTTGGTATAACACATTCACACACTCATTGAAGTATGCACATGCATTGAACTCATATTGACAAACATTGTGAAATTGCATGTTCTATGACTATGTCTAGGAAATAGCATACTTGTGTGACTTTGTGTTTATTTTTTTGTAATTATTTTGTTTTAGATTGAACATGGTCTTATATGATTTGTTGTTGAGTTCTGGTCATTTCGGTTACTGACTCATTAGGTTTCGACTCCAAACTAGGAAGTTACGCTACTTTATGTTCTCATACGTTGTGTTGTCTTCGTCGTCATATACCAAATCGAATTCTCAACCATTTTATAAAGTTTCATAGTCTTCCTTGTGCATGAGGGAGTCATGATTTGTAATCCAAAACGGATTCGAATTCGGAGTTTGGAGTTCGGAGTTCGGAGGGAAGCAAGCATTGGCCAACAGCTAAGCTTGGATGGGCGCGTGAGGAAGCCTTGAGCCTCACGGCCTTACCACCTCTCTGCCCCGTAAAGCTCATGCGCCTCTCATGGGGTGGTGAGGTGGTAGCCCTTGATTCGTCACCGAATTCCCTCCTTCTCTCTTTTAAATATCTTCCTCCTTCCCTCCAAATTTGTGTGTGAAGAAAAATTGAAAAAGAAAGTGCATAAATTTCTTCAAGTTTTTGATTTTTTCTTTCAATCATATCTCTCTCATTTGAACTCCGAATCACTTGATTCAAAAGCCAAAAATGTTAGTCTTGAAGAGAGTAACTAACCACAAGCATTTTTAGAACCAAATGATGTCGTTATTTTTCATAGTGAGCATATTTCAGTCTGAGCTTCATCATTTGTAGGTGAAACATTTTCTTCTTACTTTCTCTTTTGATCGTCTCATTTAATCTTTCTATTTGATTGATGAAATGTGTTAAGGATGATATTAGTTCACATTCTAGGTTTGATTGATGATTTCTAGGTTTGATTTCATGATATAAGAACTAGGATTTTTTGTGTGCGATTTTTGAATATCCTAATCTAGTTCTTATTGATTCACATGCTTTGATTTCTAGATAGTTTTGTGATTGATTATTGAATAGCTTAATCTAGGTATCATTTGCCTGTTCATAGAGTTTGTGTGATCTACTTTCTCTATTTGATTGTGTTTGCATCATTTGCATCACTTAGATCATTTTGCCTTACAAAAGGTTGAAGTCTCTTTTAAAGTGAGTGAGGCTTTGTTTAGAACAAGAAGACTTGGCTAGAACATGTGGTCTGGATAGTCAAGCGTGAAGTCTTAGTTAGGTTTAAGGGGACCCGGATAACTAAGTAAGAAGTCTTATCTAGGATCAAAGGGATCTAGATAGATAAGTAAGAAAGCTTCCTAAAGACGTGAGCATCTTGGATAGGAAGTTGCTTCCTAGAGGTGTAAGACACATCTCAGATAGGAAGTAGGCTATGTGATTCACTAAGCCCAAGGGTAGACTAGGAATTGATAGCTTATGGTGGATATCATATGTTGATTGTCTTGAGTGTGTATCTTCTTTCCGTCAAAGTGAATTTGCTTGCCGGTGGTTGTGGTATCAACCCGTGGACATTTCCTCTTAGGAGGTTTTACCACGTAAATCTTTGTGTCTTGTTTTGTTTTATTTTTCACTTTCTTCCATATCTTTCATTGATTGCTCACTTGTAAATTGTATCTTAAAATTGTGTTGTTTGAAGCAATCTATTTGCAAGACACATCTAGTGTGCACATCTTTGTTCCACAAAAAAGATCTTGGAAGAAATTGGACCTATACCTATTCATCCCCCTATGTATATATTACACTATATTGCTCTAGGGAATTTCACAATTAACAAAAGCACAGTTGAGGATCTTTATGAAAACAGTGATCTAGCTGAAAATCGAATTATACAGCAGGATGCAGCACTTGGTAGGCTTGTTATCCTTTAAGTTATACCTTTAATTGTTGTTTGGTTAGTATTTAAATTTTATTAATTTAAGTAGGAAGATCGTAGTCTCCAAATGTGTCGACCGATAGAAATACAGTAATTATACCAACAAACTATCTTTCTACTTTCTTATAAGTAAACATCACTTACCTAATTCACCCACTTATAAATAAACACCAGCTTTTCATTTTTCACTTGACTTGACTAGACATCTCTCCTTTTCGCATGCCCCCAAACACTTCAAATGCACCATGTAACTCAATCTCTCAACCGGACATCTAAATCTCTCAATCTTCTCCTCTTTCGAATCTCTCAATCTCTCAATATCCCTCTCTTTAAGTCTCTCTCCCATCACGTCAATCCCTAGTCTGCCCTCTCCTATCCTCTCTAATGGCAAGTTTAATAGTTTTCATCGGTCTTTCCCTAAAAAAGTCTATCATTTTTATATATACAATGAGAAAGTTTAACAACGTAAGATTATAACTTATCTCTTTCTCAATTTTCTTAAGATGACATCCCCGAACAGGGGCTCTTTCCGTTCAAATTTGCTATCAATATCATTAAGCACAAGGTGGAATTTATTTCTGCAACACCTTCAACCATCAAGATCAATTGCAATAGTTAGTTGGTTCCAAGCTGAAATTAATGGCATAAAAGAATTTGTCAATGATTTGCTTGAACAGGAATAGTTAACAAAAGCACAGTTGAGGATCTTCATACAAACGGTGATCGAGCTGAAAATCGAATTCCAGAGTAGGATGCAGCACTGGGTAGGAATATTATTCTTTAAGTTATACCTTTAATTGTTGTTTGGTTAGGATTTAAATTTATTTATTTTGAGTAGGAAACTCAATCCTTGGAGAAAACGGATCAGCTCCATAGGAAGGGTGAAGAGCGTTGTTTCCAAATGCTGAAGGAATTCTAGAGTAGGATATCATATTGAGTAGGATTGTTATCCTTTAAGTTATACCTTTAAGCTATCCTTTTCTTTTTCTTCTTTTGTTTGGTTAGGATTTAAATTTGTTTATTTTGAGTAGGAAACTCAATCGTGGGAGGAAACTGGGCGGCTCCGTAGAGAGGGCAAAGAGTGTAGTCTCCAAATGTGGGAGGAATTCCAAAGTAGGATGCAATACCTGATATGATTGTTATCCTTTAATTTATTCATTTAAGTTATCCTTTTCTTTTTATGCTTTTGTTTGGTTAGGATTTAAATTTATTTATTTTGAGTAGGAAATTCAATCGCGGGAGGAAATGAAGTGGCTCCATAGATAGGGCAAAAAGCATAGTCTCCAAATATATGAGGAAACAGAGCGGCTCTGTAGAGAGGGCGAAAAGAGTAGTCTCCAAATATTGGAGGTGACAGTCCAAATGTAGTTGTAGACATAAATGTTGAGGGAGGAACTCAAATAGTTGCAAGCATAGCTTGCTGGTTGAGGGTAAACTTTTTTTTTTTTTTTGGTTTGTATCTGAAGGCTTGACAGCCATTAACTTTTAGTTTGTATTTGCGATCATTGTAACATCATATTTAGTGTGTACTCTCCCTAAACTTTATTTTGTTTTTATTGGTGTGTTTTGATTTTTTATTTGTGGATTTGTGATATGTGCCAATTGTGTAGGATACGTGCAAGAGAAAGGCATGGTCAAGTTAGTTATCAAATTAGTTAGTTAGTGCTTTAGTGGTCTCCAATGGATAAGTTATGGTGATGTTGTACAGCATGATAGTTTCCTTATTATTTAGGCATTGTTGTTCTATTTATTAGCATGTGTCATTCGGTGGCTATATATGGTCATGAACTATATTTGAATTAAAGATTATTTAATTGATCAGCATATATCTCCCCTGTTTCTCTCTTCTATGCTTTTTACTTCTTCTTTCTCTTTGAATTTCTATCTTTCTCAAAAATTATCCTTATCAATTTGTTATGTTATTTCTGGTTGGTGGTTTTTTTTTTTCTTGGGGGGGGGGGGGGCCCCCCCCCCCGGGAACTAATTCGGGTTTTAAATTTTGTATACAATTAATACTGGTTTCTTTGCCATACTTTTGATATGTTTGTGGGTGTGTTTTTTTAATTTCATTTTCTCTCATTTTATCATCACTTGTGTTTGATCAAGAGAAATGATTATATATATGATAGTCAAGGGTTCAATTCTCACTATAACCAAAAATAAATAAATAACTTCCTAACTACACAAATATTCTTTGTCTACTTCTACAACAAAATAATTCACTTTTTTTTTTTTTAATTTTTTTGTTTAATAATATATGCATGTTTGATGGTCTCTTGTTTAAAATTTTGTTTATGCATGCTAAACTATTATTTTTTTTTTATTTTTTTTTTTAGATTTACGACCGGTCGGTTTTTGTTTCCCCATCTCTCATTAGCTCTCACAGACTTTGACAAGCATTTTTTTTTTTAATTTCTCTTAGTTGTAAGATATTTATACTTTTATTAAGTATGACGTTGGTATGTAATGAATAATTTTGTATGTGCGACATTTAGGTCGCACTTCTATTTCAAACAAAAATGAAACATCTCTCTGTGGAAAAAGATAGGGACAAGAACGTCGCATTATTCTATTGAATCCAAGTGCGGGCATGAAGTCGCAGATTAACAAGTTATTATTTAAGTTTCTCAGTTTACTAGAATCGAAGTGAGAGACTAAAGATGCATAAAAAGTTGTTGCATTTTTTTTTCTAGAATCCAAGTGCGATTATATGGTCGCAAATAAAAGAGGTTGCACAGTTCTCTGGAAATAAAGTGTGAGAATAAAGTCGCATAATACAATTCTATGTAAACGCGGTGCGAGCATGAAGTCGCAGATCATCAAGTAAATGATGATGTTGCACTAAATGGGTATTTTAGTAACTTAAAAGGTAAATTTGTTTGCTTTGATTGTATAATCATGGGCATTATAGGTCTAACTAAAAGATCTAATGGATGCCAAATAACTTGAGTAAGGCTATTAGATGATCTTGAAGACTCAGCATTAAGAGCAGACCTTGAATCCTCTTTAATTCTCTGAGTTTGAATTGAGGACTAACACTAGGTGGAGTGACAGCCACTTCAACATAAACTTCGATTGAGTTCTACCATTTGTTTGCATTTGTTTCATTGTTGGGCAATTATTTAGCATTTTAGCCAGCTAATGGCTCAAACAAGCTTGTAATCAAACACAAAAACCCTAGAAAAAGCCACATAACAATTTTTTCAAAAATTCCTCTAATTTACACATAAAACAACTTCAAGAACACTTAATTATACTTAATTGACCTTAAATAATAATAATAAAAAAAAAACCCCAATTTCTCAAACGCAAAAACCTAAGTGTCAGGCGGAAGTCGCACATAACAAGAAGGCACGTTTTGAGTAAGTGCGACTTCTCGGCTCTGTTTGCGTTAAACCCTATGTAAGGACCTTTATGTTGTGATTGGCTTATTTCATGATATATCACATTGGGGATGATTGTGTAATGGGTAGCTTAGGTCATCTTGATGATTATCAATGCAAGCTTCCAAGCATCTCCATAACTTCAAGATAAAGAGCTTCAAATGTATATCACTTGACTTTGATTCTTAAAGAGATTAGGTACACACACACTTGCATGCATAGTTACTTATCTTGCATTTGTTATCTTGCTTTTGTGTATCATTGTTATGTGCATTTGTGTCATATATCACACTTCACACTTGAACAACATTCATATAGGTTAGGTGTGTTTGATGTGTTGGAAAAGGGATTTTTCCCTTGACCGTGGCCTGTGCCGCTGGGAATACCGCTGGTTGTGCATAATATCTGCACTGCTGTTTTATCCAGAGACGTCTCCATGTTGTACCGTGGTCTATACCGCCATTAGTGCATGTTGCTGTTGGTTGCCAAATAGGCAAACAAAAATAATAAAAATCTTGCAAGTGCACAAATCGTAAACGATAGCACATCAGTTAAGCAAGGATCGTTCCTACGAAGAATTAATTACCTACTAAAATAATGAGTTTATATCTAAGACACTCTAGGACTCTAATCTAACTAAATATATAAGAACAAAAACTCTAACTCACACACACGAATGGGGGGATTTTGAATTGATTAATAAACTAGAGAAAATAACATAACAATAAATAAAACGCAGCGGAAAATTAATGAGGAAAAATATATAGAAAAACACTAGTTAGGACCTCTTATCCACCATTAAACAATCATCCAATCCATAGACAATGATGAAGTTAACAAATAATTAAACATGATGAAGATATTCACGACAAGGTGATGGTGTCTCAATCAAGCCGTATGATTCTCTCTTGGTTAGCATGTAAGTTGCATGATGTCTACATAAATACTTATATCCCAAATTATAACCTAGCATGGTGTCTACATAGATTTAATAATTGGAATTCATTAAGAACAAAGAGAATATAAATATAACATGACCCTAAAACATGGTATCTATCATAGGTAATTCATGAATCAATTTCCCTTAATTGGACTTTATTTCAATCAATTGTTGCAACCAATGATAGATTCGTATGGTGTCCAACTTGTATCCTTGCAACATCGATTCTATAATCAAATAATTATGCTCTAAAGTGATCAATCAAAGAAACATAATAATAGAATGACAATTCTTATAGAGAAGTTGAAATCATCATGCATGGAAAATAATACTTCATTAAACAAAACTTGTCTATCGAATTGAATTCATGTTTAGGGCTTCAAGTTAGCCCTAACTAACAAGAAAATTAGCTAGACATAAAAACTAGAAAAATAAATAAAAACATCTAATCTAAAAAAGGTAGAAGAAGAGAATGATGCTTGAGTCTTCAATCTTGAACAATGAATCTACAAATCTAGCTCTTGAAGAAAACTTTTTGTAGATTCCCAATTTGCTTTGTTCTAGGAGACACATCAAGTAGGAAGATGATTTGAACAAGGAAACACATCAAGTAGGAAGATGATTTGAACAAGGAATGACAATCTTTTCCTAATTTGAGTTTAGGAAGTTTCCCAAGCATGTCTTGATCTCTTGAAGTTATTAGGATTTGATTTGGAAATCTTGGGACAATTCTGGACCACTTTAGAGTTGAAATCCGCCAAAATTACACACGACCGCTCCTTAGACCGCTACGTAGGCAAGTTGCCTCAGTAGCGGAATTTTTCTGCTCTTTACCGCTGCCCAGGTCGCTACACATGCATGGTGCACGAACAGTGGTATTGGCCACGCTAGGCTTTTCAATCTCTGACATTCGGTTACTAAATTGGCCATAACTTCCTCTAGAAAACTCGGATTGACGAACCATAAAGTGCACCGAAAACTAGACTTCTGGGGCTTTAGAAACTGGTTTGGTTCCGGCTATGTTGGAATCTGATATGTTATTCGTTGTCAATTTAATTGGTATGAAAGAGGTGCCGAATAATGAGATCGAGGTGGTCGTTTTGGATATTCTTAATGTGTTGCAGAACTCTTATTTTTCTTCTGTTGTTTTTGTTCCTAGGTTAGCTAATAAGGTGGCTCATAGCCTTGCTAGACTTGCTCTTACCCATTTGGGCTAGTTTGTTTGGATGGAAGATTGTCCCCTGTTGGTGGAAAGTTTGGTTCGATCTGAAGAGGGATATATGGTCTTCACAAGTTGGATGTGTTGCAGAGGCATTTCTCCAAACTTCACTAAAAATCACCTTATTGTCATCAAACTCACTCCAAGAGCTATCTTCTATACAATCTCAACAAACACGTTAAAACATTCAATTATACTCAAGAACATAACAAAAAACATAAGAATTAAGGATCTCAAATATCAACATTTATCGACCTAACAGTTGCCTCTACATCAATCCCTACAACGAAGGCTTCTAGAGTAAGTGACGCAGTGCGTACCGCGGTTCGTGTAGTTGCCCATACCGCAGTACCCACATCGGTTTTGACTAGTTTTTGTTATCCAAGTTCAAAACGATGTCATTTCATCTATGGCAGCATATATATATTGATCTCTCTCTCTCTTGGCCGTTTCAGAACTCACAAATTCATATTTTAAAGAAAGTAAGAGTTCCACTAGTGCGACAAAGCACCAAGCTTGCTTCTTGAACTCTCCAAACCCAAAATCCATCTCCTTCTTACATCATTCAACATCATATGAGCATGGGTCTTCTTGATTTCATGACTAGGTAAGTTAGAACTTCTTTGAATATCATTTAACGTTCTTCTTACTCTAGATTAGATAAATTGATTAAATACGTAGACTCCTTTTATTGCATATATTTATGAGTCTTAATTGAATGATTAGGTTTGTTTCTGATAGCTAGAATTTAGGACTATATTTCCATTCTAACTAAGTTTTTATGCCTTGCTTCTAGACTTTGATATTTACGCCTCATTAATTGCATTTCTTTATTGCCTATTTATTGCCCTTGTTATTTGTTGTGACAACTTGTGCTGATTGGACTTTGTTTGATGATCGAACTATTTTATACCTATTTGAGGTCCCCCATTTCCGATCGTTTGTCTCGTTTTCAAGCGTATTTTTGTATATAATGTTTTGTTTGAGCCTTGTGTAGGTACATATTCCCTACAATAAAGGTTTTGAGCTTAAAGATTAGTTTGGGAGGTAAAATGAGCCAAAAATGGAAGAAATTGGAAAGTATGTTGACTGCCGCACCTCACCGTCGACATAAACCACGACGTGATCTAAGCCCAACCGTGTCCGCGGTTGATACGTCGTCGAACTAGAACATGACACCGAGACCACGGTAGAACCCCCTTGGCATTCCAACAGCTTACGGATGAACTGCAGAAAATCAAGCATTCCTCGGTTTCATTCGGCGAGCCTAATTGCTGATTTGTAAGTCGTCGATCAACATCAGTGAAGTCCAGAAGGATTCGGCGGGCATAAACGACTGCCATAATTTACCTGTCGATTCAAGACAGTGAGCATCATTCCAATTCGGCGGTTTGAAACGGCGGTCTAACCATCGATTCGACCAAAATCAACAAAAGGGCTAAAATTATATAAGCTTGTGCAAAATGGCCAACTTGAAGGGGTCATATCTTCCTCCTTAAATCAAACCACATTGATATCTTCATATATTCGGAAAGCCCTGAAAGTCTAGTTTTCAAACATTTAACAAATTGTGATTCCGAGCTTTCTATAATAAGGTATGCCTATTTCTATAAAGGTGCGCAATGTTGAAATCTTGTAAGGTCCAAACGGCTACTTCAAACGGCAGCCTGGCCGCCAAACCAAACCACCGATTACCTCCATAAGGTCATTTTTTTGGGTGAATTCAGGGTCAGTTTCATCATTTCACCCCAACCTTCAGCCCTAACCTACTAACACTATATAAACATTTTATTCCCTTCTCTTGACAGAATACACACCCCACACTTCTTCTTCTTCATCTTCTTCCACACCAAAAGAGAGAGAGAGAAGCTTTCAAGGGCATCCATGGAGGTTTTTCCTCCATGGATGACTTCCATTTCATCTTCTACCCATCATCCACCCATTTAGGAGTAGATTGCAAGGAGAAAGGAGGGTCTTTGGACCAAATTTGAGCGAGGCAAGGATGGAGCTCTTGGAGGGGTTTCTTCAAAGGTTGTATCTCATTTACTCACTCTCTTTGCATTTCTTGTTTTCTTAAATGTGTAATCCCCACTTGGGAATATTTGTAAACCTATATTTGTGCTTAATATATATGATGGTTGTTTTTATATCTAATTTGTGTTTTTATTCATTCTTGATTTTATTGAATACATTTCTTTCTTGAAATGCTTGTGTATGGAAATTTGAAATTAATATGTATTCATTGATGGGATTAAGAGTAAATTAATGTAAATTAGGAGTAGTTGTAATCAAATATCCCATTTTGTGTTTGTATGTTGATGGAAGGTTGAAATTGCATGTTCATGGATGGGTTTGAGTGACTTAGAGTTAGGATTATGCCTTTGGAGGGGCTCTCCGGGCATAGTCTTGGCTAATTAGCTAGGAAGAATGGATGAAGCTATTAATTGCCATATTAGATGAGGTTTGGTTCTATGTTTTTGTTAACAATTGGACTTTGGCTATTTCTCACTCTATGGGCTCTACGTGAGTCATGGTTAGAGTTACAATTATTGGTCTTATGCTATTTCTCATTCTATGGGCTCTAGGTGAGTTATGGTTGGAGATACAATCACTCTTTCCACATTCATTGTACCTAATGTTGCCATTTTACGTTACCATGTTAATATTGGGACTCAATTTAGCATCGGTTTATAGACTATGTTCACAAATGTTGGTTGCGGTTTCGTGTTTAAGGGGCTCTCGGTACACTCTTCAACCATTAGCTCTATGAATGGGTATAAATCGGATTGAGGCAAGAACAAACCCTTAACTAAAATTGGATGCACTTAATGCCTAACTACCAACTATTTGTGCACTTATGTATGGTGAAAATGTTGAACCTTTTGTGACCATTTTCATGCATCTCTCATATCTACCATTTTATTTATCATTTTAAACATCGTTCTCATCCTTCCATATTCTCTTTGTTTTTATTTATTTTCATTTTCATTCTCTACACACACACACATACCGCATTGTAAATACATTTCACACACATCATTCTCACATTTCCACGTTCTATTTACATGCTTACAATAAATACTAAAACTTGAAATGGTTAATGAAAAACACCTCCCTGTGGAACGATACCATCGCTTACCGCTTTACTAGTTTTTTGCTAGTTTAGAGCACATTGCGTAGGAAACCCCTTTTTAAATGAAATAATCTTCTGATCCTCGTGATTTCTTAACGACGGAAAAAGCGAGTATCATTTGACAATTAGGTTGTTAGATTTTATCTATAAATCTAATTAAGTCCTTATGTTTGGGCATGTAGGCATTATTTGATAACTAGGCTGTTAATTTGCATTATAACATCTAGTTAAGCATTTTGTGTGTGGTCTTACACATTATTGCATTTGAGCATATTGTCATATATACACTTGGACCATATACTCTTCAATGAGTCAAAGTCTTGTGGCTTCTAGGTGAAGTTACACAAGCTAGTGAAGTCTTGCAACCAAGGGTTGTTTGGCAAGCATTGCCAAGTACCGCTATAAAAGGCATGTGGGTAGATTAAGGGGTGCTCACGCTAAAAGTAGTGGATCGGAGGATATCACTAGGATTGAACCAAGAGTGGCAAGTGATAGTATCCATAACCTGAGGTTGTCGTGAGTGAGAGTCCGTGTATCACTTGAAAGTGTAACAATCTTTTCATATAGTGGATTGATGTGGCTTAAGTGGCTAGTGTGTCTAGTCCCGTGGTTTTTCCTTATTGAAGGTTTCCACGTAAAAATCAAGTGTTCTTTATATTTCTGCACTTACTTGATTTTTATTGTTTGTTGATTTGGGTTTTATTGTTCATATTGACTAATCGAAAAAGTT
Organism: Acer negundo; assembly: GCA_035582765.1. Lineage (NCBI taxonomy): Eukaryota > Viridiplantae > Streptophyta > Magnoliopsida > Sapindales > Sapindaceae > Acer > Acer negundo. Next base: position 9,336,212 of record CM069233.1, read on the forward strand.
GGTAATAATCATTTATCAACCCATTCACCCCCTATAGGTTGTATTAGACACACCCGTATTTATTTTCAATTGGTATAAGAGCGGGTTCCTAGACATACTTAGAAGATCCTTGCTATTTTTGCGTGTCTTGCATCTGTCTGCATTTAGTTCATTGCATTCACAATTGCATTCATTTCACCAAACACTATGAGTGTGAGTGAAAACACTTAGAGAGGGTATTGCTTTGATGACCTCCAAAATGGAGAGGAAGGAAAATGACTCCGATGAGGAGGTGACTCTCATGGTTGGAAGATTTAGGAGATTCATGAAATCTTACTTGAAGAAATTGACCTCTAAAGTGAAGGAGGAAAAGAACATGACCTCGTCCAAGAATGGAGGGGAAGCTGTGATCGCTACTTGGAGTGATAGCAAAGTTGAAGTAGTTGAAGAATGTTCCACAAGCTCGGTTGATTGTGAGAACATCTACTAGAAAGAACCTGAAGAGGCAAGAAATACACTTGCTAAGATGACTTCGGGTTCGTACATGGATGACTCCTTGAAGACGTACGTGAGTGATGTGTCCGAGTATGATAAGGAGATTGAAGATTGCCACCAACAGATGAAGGCAATGAAAGATGAGTTTGCCAATGAAGAAAACTCCTTAAAGATTGTTAAGAAAAGAGAGATGAGGTGCCTTGAAGTATTAAAGAAGGCTAAGGCCAAACAACCTCAAGCTTAAGGCAAAAGCAAAGCTCATCCAAGCAACCTTCAACTCAAGGAAAGTCCACACAAGCCTTGGCAACTCAACCAAAGCCTAGACAATCCAAGAAAAAAGGACAAGTCCTTGAGAAGTCAATCACCTCCTTCAACAAGCCAACTATATGGAAAAAAGGTGATCATAAGAAACATGTTCAACCAAAAAGGCATGATCAACTGGCTCAACCACCTCAACAAGCTAGACCACAAAGGTGCCACCAATCGGCTCAAGCTCCAAAGAGAAGCAAACCGATGCACCATCAAAAAAAACCTCATCAACATGGCAATACCTCAATGAGATCACAATGCAATGATATAAACTCTTCATTTGTACCTACTTGTGATTTTTGTGGTATGATTGGTCACTTAAGACCAAATTGCTTTAATTACATCAAGTGGTGTAGGTTAGAGAGCATGAAAGAAAAACATTTGAAAAATAAGGCAAGCTTGCATAAGCCTAGGGAACCTAGAAAAATGTCTATGACCACTAAAAATGAAAAATTGGAACCTAGGTGGGTTAGAAAAAATGAACTCGGCCATTATGACAATGTGATACCCGTAGATGCAACTAGATCCAATGGACTTGGTAAGTCTGTAGGGGCTCATGCCTCCCATTGACTTGGTTGGAATTGACCCCATGAAGGGAGCTCAAGCAAAGAGAGTGAACTTACATGATTTGTTATGTGCAAAAAGTTGATTAATTTTATGTTCTTTTGATAATTGCTTGAGATTCTTGGTTGTAAATATATGCTTATATGGTTTTTTTTTTTTTTTTTAATAAGTGTACACCATTGCTTTGTTTGTAATCCATGTCATACTTTAGTTCAATAATGCATTTTTGGACTAGGAGAATTATTTGGGAAAGTACATTTGAATGACCCATAATTTATCTCTATGACATGATAAATTTTTTTGACATGCTTAAATTGTTATGCATGAAATATTTTTGATTGCTTGATATGCAAAATTTGTGTGAGAGCAAATGAGAAGACTATAATCAATAAGGATTTTATATCCAAATTAGTCTTCCCTCTCTTCTTAAAGGTGTAAACAAGGCTACTTTCATACGGATGTTTCATCTGAAAAAATTAAATAGTATTATATATATATATATATATCCATGTCTTGGTTTGCCTTTAAGGATTGATCTTGCTCTTAACTTGCTAATGATCTTTTGAAAAACTATATCTTGCTTGTTTATGACAAAAGGCTACAAATTGGTATGAATTCCTTTGGAAACTCTTTTGATGTTTGCTTTGCCAAATACCATTGCTTGAACTTCAATACTATATGTCTTGCATGCAAAGCAATAATTTCACACATTTTTTAAAATAAAACTCTTTGAATCTCTCTCAATCACATTTGTGGCATAAATTTGGTGTATATGATTATGCAATATGATATTGCTTGTAGTTCTCTTTGCTAAAGCAACCCGATAAGGGGAGCTCCTTTGCCTATCTCATGACAAAAAAAGGGAGAAGTCTTGAGAGATATAGATGGAGCATTGTGTATGCTTTGGGCGAGAAGCCTTGAGAGAGAGTAACCTTTTAGGGGGAGCATTGCACATGCACTACTTTGTATTGCTTTGATATTTTTAAGTGCAAATGCTTTTTAAGTTTGCTCACCTCACATGCACTTGTTCTTGGAAAGTGCTTTCTTGCTATTGTGCGTATGTATGATGATCTACGAAGAGATTGAAGACCTTGAAGACTTAGTTTCTTAGATATTTCTTTTTGTAACGTAGAATGGACAATAGCTTCTTTTTTTTTTTTTTTTTTTTTTGTTTTGTAAGGATATTTTGTTAGTGGTATTTTGTCATGAAATAACCAAAAAGGGAGATTGTAAGGACCTCTATTTTGTGATTGGCTTATTTCATGACATACCACATTATGGATGATTGTGTAATATGTAGCTTAGGTCATCTTGATGATTATCAAGGCAAGCTTCCAAGCATCTCCATGACTTCAAGATCAAGAGCTTCAAAGGTATATCACTTGAAATTGATTCTTGAAGAGATTAAGTGCACACACACACTTACATCCATAGTTACTTATGTTGCAATTGTTATCTTGCTTTTGTGTATCATTGTTATGTGCATCTATGTCATTTATCACACTTCACACTTGCACAACATTTATATAGGTTAGGTGTGTTTGATGTGTTCAAAAAAAGATCTTTCCCTTGACTGCGGCTTGTGCCGCTGGGCATACCACTGTTGTGCATAATGCATGCACCGCGGTTTTATCCAGAGATGTCTTTGTGTTATACCACGATCTATACCGTAATTGGTGCATGTTGCCTCTACAGGTCCCTACCGCAAAGGCTTCTAGAGTTTGTGACGCAATGCATACCACGGTCCGTGCACTTGCTCGTACCACGGTACCTACAGCGGTTTTGACGGATTTTTGTTCCAAGTTCAAAACAATGTCATTTCGTCTAGGGCAACATATATATTGATCTCTACCTCTCTTGGCCGTTTCAGAACTCACAAATTCATATTTTAGAGAAAGGAAAAGTTCCCATAGTGAAAGAAAGCACTAAACTTGCTTCTTTAACTCTCCAAACTCAAAACCCATCTCCTTCTTGCATCATTCAACATCATTTAAGCATGTTTCACCTTGATTTCATGACTAGGTAAGTTAGAACTTCTTTGAATATCATTTAATGTTCTTCATACTCTAGATTAGGTATTTATTGCTTGATTAAATACCAAGACTCCTTTTATTGCATATATTTATGAGTGTTAATTGCATGATTGGGTTTGTTTGTGATAGCTATAATTTAGGACCATATTTCAATTCTAGCTAAGTCTTTATGCCTTGCATCTAGACTTTTATATTTATGCCTCATTAATTGCATTTCTTGATTGCATATTTATTGCTCTTATTATTTGTTGAGACAACTTGTGTTGATTGGACTTTGTTTGACAATTAGGTTGTTAGACTAATTGAGTCCTTATGTTTGGGCATGTAGGCATTATTTGATAACTAGGTTGTTAATTTGGATTATAACATCTAGTTAAGCATTTTGTGTGAAGTCTTACACATTATTGCATTTGAGCATATTGTCATATATACACTTAAACCGTATACTCTTCAATGAGTCAAAGTCGTGTGGTTTCTAGGTGAAGTTGTACAAGCTAGTGAAGTTGTACAAGCTAGTGAAGTCTTGCAACCAAGGGCTGGTTGGCAAGCATTGCCAAGAACTGCTATAAAAGGCATATGAGTAGATTAGGGGATGCTCACTCCAAGGGTAGTGGACCGAGAGATATCACTATGATTGAATCAAGAGTGGCGAGTGGTAGTGTCCATAGCCTGAGGTTGTTGTGAGTGAGAGTCTGTGTATCACTTGAAGGTGTAACCGTCTTTTCATATAATAGATTGATGTGGCATAAATGGCTAGCGTGGCTAGTCTCATGGTTCCTTGTCAAAGGTTTCCATGTAAAAATCCAGTGTTCTTTATATTTTCGCACTTTACTTGATTTTTATTGTTTGCTGATTTGGGTTTTATTGTTAATATTGACTAATCGAAAAAGTCGGTAATAATCGATTAACAACCCATTCACCCTCTCCCCCCCCCCCCCCCCCCCCCCGGTTGTATTAAACACACTTGTATTATATATTTTCACCCAAAACACTTTTCTTCTCAATTTCTCTCAAATTTCTCACTCAAAACCACTTCAAATCTTCTCCAATCTCATCGAATCTACAATCTAAGGTACACAAATCCTCTCTCAACTCATCACTTGCTTTTAGAATTACAATTTCTCTCCTTACTGTTCTATTTCGATTTTTGAATTTTTCAGTTGTTGGTGGTTTTTTAGAATTGTGCTTGCTTTTAGAATTAAAATTTCTCTCCTTATTGTTCTATTTCAAAATTTTCAATTGTTAGTGGTTTTTTTCGAGTGTGCTTGCTTTTAGAACTGCAATTTCTCTCATTACTGTTCTATTTCGATTTTTGAGTTTTTCAGTTGTTGGTGGTTTTTTTCAATTGTGCTTGCTTTTAGAATTACAATGTCTCTCTTTACTGTTCTGTAAGTTCCTCAAGTTTGGATGACAAACCACATTTAGGGTTTGTGATGTAAGGGTAGCTTAGGCTTCTAATTGTTGGTGATCAAGCTCAACAAAGGCCATCTCAAGACCTCAAGAAGATAAGCACTCCAAAGGTATAACACTTGTGTTTAATTGCATTGAAGAGATCTAGTTGCACACACACACAACTCATGCATATCTATACTTCTTGTATGTTGTGTGTTTTATGTATGGTGCATTCATGTTCTTGAATCCTCTTCATGCATGTTTAAATGATTGAATCTTGTTTGTTAAATTTCATGACATGTTAGGCTTTAGGATGCATCATTTTAGTATGGGCATTGTACACTCTTTGTTGGGGCGCCTATAAGGGGCATTGAGCAAAATTGCTCTTACCCGCTGTATAGTGGTTGTATGTATAGTGGGGCACCTGATGGATTTTTTCCATCTTTGTACAATCGCTGTATGTACAAAGGGTGAACAGCAGCTTTCCAAACCCAAGAGCAATCTCCCCTTGGTCGGCCACTTGTCGCTATTGTGTACAACGAATTATGAAGACCATGTTCTTCATTTTCCCAGGTGAACCGATGTACACCTGCCCTATGTAGAGCGGGTAAACAGCGGTCAAGGCAAAAGTTTTGAAAAAGTTATCAAAATGTCGTAGCATCAATGTGACATCATATATATATATATATGCTACTTTGTCTTTAGGTCGTTTTTTAGTGAGTCCAAAACATATTTTTCAATTGTATGCTTTTAGAACATATTCTATTTACAAGATTGAGATTATTGTAATGATTGTCAAAGAGTTGTATTTTGATAGCTATTATTAGGATTTTTTAATCTTTAATAGTTATATTGTATGCCATGTCATATATCAAATATTGATATCTAGGATTGTAATTATTGTCATCTTTCATCTTAGATAAACATTTAGTGTAACCTAGCATTAATTGCATAATTGAATATCATGATATTCACTTAGGTTGTTGATCTCTTTAGTGAGAATTAAGTCTTATGGCTAAGGTTGCTTAGTCCGTAAGCAAATTGATCTAGGTTCGCTATTAAAGGTCTCGTTGGCTAGTAGTGGTCAACTTCGGTTGTAAACACCGTTACAAATAGTGGATTCGAGGATCGTGTGTGGCACATATACTAGCCCGTGGTTTTTCACAAATAGTGGATTCGAGGATCGTGTGTGGCACATATACTAACCCGTGGTTTTTCCTTATTGAAAGTTTTCATGTAAAAATCAAGTGTTATTTATTTTTCGCACTTTACACTTAATTGTTGTTTTAACTAGAAAGGGGTTTTTATTGAATATTGACTAATCAAGAAAAAATTCAATAAAAACCGGTAATTAACTTGATTAAAATATATTCACCCCTCTCTAGATATAATTAAGCACGCCATAACAGTTTCATGTTCTATTTCGATTTTCATCGGTTAAACATATATATTATATAATTGTGATTGAATATGTTAGTTGATATTTCGATCAAACCAAATGGTTCGAAATTGTTGGTGTAGGAGATTTACTTTCAAACAAAAATCGAATTTTTGAATTTTTCAGTTGTTGATGATGTTTTTCGATTGTGTGTAGATGGCCAAGAGGAAATGAAAGGATGGATCAAGCAAGGTTACCCAAGAGGAATTTTCTCCAATCTCGTCGAATCAGCAATCTAAGGTACACAAATCCTCTTTCAACTCATTTCTTGCTTTTAGAATTACAATTTCTCTCATTACTGTTCTATTTCGATTTTCTTCGATTATATATATATATATTATTTATTTGAAAAAGAAAATTTTCGGATTTTTAAAATTTTCAGTTGTTGGTGTTGTTTTTCGATTGTGTGTAGATGGCCAAGAGTAAACGAAAGAAGAAGCAAGGATGTGGTACCCAGTGGTGGGCAGCCTAACCCGAATTTCAAAAGGAAGATCCTCATGGAGAGAGGGATCAACATGAAAGAGATAGCTGACACGTTCGTGATGGAGGAGCATGGTAGGCTGGAGTGGCACACTTTTGTCACCATGAGGAACCAATGCAATGAGCAGATGGTAAGACAATTTTATGCAGCAATGATCCCCAACGTCTTCGAGCAGGGAAGTCCAGTGTTTGTAGAGGCAAGAACGTTTACATCAGCCCCAAGGACATTAATGACTGGTTTGGCACCAAGAGTTACCCTGAGTTTGAGGATGGGTATCATAATGAGAAGGATTACAAGATGTACAATTTGAACCTAGCTAAGGTGATCCAGGACAACCCCAACCTGCGTTGGCGCAAAGGGACAAAGCCCACACAGAGGCAGTTGGGTTTCAGACAGCACTTGTGGAACATCTTCTTCAACTACTCATTGATCCCAGCCAAGCACCACAACTGTCTCACTTGAGATGGTCATCATACTCTACTGCATGTCAAAGAAGCTGAAGTTTGATGTTAGGACTCTTATCCACCGAAGAATGGTGGAGATAATCTCTCAAATTTGTAGAGTATTTGTGTGGTGTATAATGGTTTATAAAATCTTAATGGATTTCATAATGGTATGGTTTATTTGGAAAAGTCGATCCAAATGCACCCCAACAAATTACAATACTTGGAAAACTGGAAAAAAGCCCCTTGTTTTTAAATATTTGGAGGAGTATTGGAATGATAAACTAGTGAAGGGAAAATAGAATGAATTTAATACATTGCTCGTGGATGATTCTCCCTTAAAAGTTTTGCTTAATCCTATAAGCTTTCATTTTCCTTTTCTACTTCTGGACTATCCAAATAAAATAATTAATTCTTGTTTTTGAATTTGTGTTGAACCTTTATATAATAGGCACATACCAGAGTCTTTCCATCAACATTAAATGGTCAAGAGTTGGATGATGAATTAGGTAAAGAATCGATCCGCACACAGTTTTCTTTTAAAGTTTTGAAAAGTGATTGGTAAATAATTTGACTGCAATTTGCAGGCATATCTACTGAACTTGGCTAAAGCTGAAAACATACAGGCCTTTGTATCGAAACATCCATTTGGCCAATAGTTCAATGAAAAACAGTGAAGATTGGGAGTTCTAGTGAATGTTGGCCAAGGAACAATGAGAAAAGTTGTTGACAATTTGGATTTAATAATTAAGAAGAAGGATTTAGAAATTATGTGCGACATTCCGGTCACACTTCTATTCCAAAGAAAAATGAAACATCTCTCTGTGCAGCTTTCTTCTCGCCCGTCGATCCCATTGAATTGTGCTACTTATTGATATGCAACTTGATACCCGCACTTGGATTCTAGAGAAGGTAAAGGATTGTATTTACGTGCGTAGAAAATGTAGATTTATTTGGAACTACCTAAATTTAGGAATTACTAAGACAAGTAGAATGTTGTTCCACTACCAAAGGTTTATCAATTGAAATGTGTACATTTTTAAAAACAAGGTCCCGTTTGCTGTATGGGATGGGATAGGATAGGATTGGATTATTTTTATGGGTGGATAGGATATGATTGGATTGGATTAATTTTAAAGTTATTATGTTTTTTGTGCAATATAGGATATGATTAAAATAGAGTAATCATGTGTTTGATGCAACATAGGATATGATTAAAAATAAAGTAATATTGTGTTTAGTGCAGCATAAGATATGATTAAAAATAAAAATATTTAAATAAATTTAAATAACCTGAAATAAATTTATATAACTTGAAATCATTTTTAATAACTCACCTAGTTGTCCTGCGAAATATGTCCTGCAATAAAGGCGAAGGACCATTTATGTGAAATTATGGAAATTTCTAATGATACACTAGTCTCCTTTTACATGAGTAGTTTCAAACTGCAATATGAGAATACTAAAACCATCATTTCTATTAATATTCAAATTGTTGTCATAAAGAGTTTTTATTAAAATACTGCACAAGAGTTTTTTGTGCATAACATTAGCATTGTGACTCGTATAATTTTGTTATGATAGTACTAGTGTATATAAATCGTCTCTTCAATCAAAATGAACAAATAAAACAAAATAACCTGATACTTAAAATCATAATACTAATTAAAGAGTTAACATAAAAAAAATACTATTAAAAGAGTTATTACAACTTCGTTGCATATATAATACATTTTTATAATATTGTACGAAATTAACTATATATAAATATATATATATATATATTAATTAGCCATAAGTTGTTGAAAGTTGTCAAAAAGCGGCATCATTCATATTATTATAAAAATATTCGTCTATAGCCACCACCTACATATATAGTAAATTACTTTCAAATGTTAATAACCACCATGTATCATGACAAAATAGAGCAATAATCATTAGCCATTAACTTACTTTACCATCATCAACACCATCAGTCATCAAACACACCTCTAAGAAGTGATTCAACAAACTGCAACTTCTGCTCCTCACTCTGTTGTGCCTTAAAGATCTCTGCAACTTATGGTTTTTGCATAAAATTTTGCATCACACGTACTTGATCCGATAGAGGAAGTTGCATTTTCTACAAATCATTTGCTATAACTTGATTTTCAATCATTTTGTTTTTTGCTAAACTTGACAAAACTTGTCTAATGTATCATTTGATTTCTCAATAGCACCTTTCATCACATTAGCAAATCTATCCATGCTACGAACTATTGGATCTCTTGATCTAGACCTTTTCTTACTAAAGGGTTGAGATGAAGTTGGGTGCATTGACCAGTTAGAATCAGTTAGATTAACTGACATTGGAGAAAAGTTTCCAGGCATCTCAAATTCATTATCAAAGTTGTCATCTTCCTCTACATCTGCTGTTAGGTTCTCAGGAGTATATGTTGTTTTTCTTGTAGCACGATCTTTCTTAAAGATATAAGCCAGTCTTTCATAGAGAGGAAAAGGTTTATCTCTCTACCATTTGGCCTGTTTATGGCGCTGCAAGAAAAATTAACATATAATTAATTCAATGTTCAATTCAACTTTACACACTATTAACCGAAAAATGCCATAGGGGTGGATCTCCAATTAAAACTTTAGGATAGGCATGTGTATATGGCTTGCAATACATGAATGACAATGGTTCACTCTTTTATTGATAACTAAAAATGAAATATAACTAAATGATACAATAGTGATGTAAAGGGGGAGCTTGGGTAAAAATGTTTCTGACACACTAAGCGATGGCGAACTCGTGATCGTTGATAAGTGGAAATTTGTGGTGATCGTGTCCTTTTCTCTAAAGAGTTCTGTAGTTCTTATAGGTCCCAATTCTTGATGTCCATTCCGTTAATTTAGTCAATCAGTTTAGCAATTACTGGGACACTAATTAGGCGTTGATAGTGGCTGTGTTTAGACGTGAGGATTGTCCCCGAAATTAAGTGAGTTGTTTCCATTTTGGTAGGATTTGATGAAGTTGACTGTCTCCATTTTAAATGACATTACGGATGGCGGAAAAAGCCAACACTATTCCCTTTTGCTGGATGTTGTTGTACGTTGATCTTCTCATGGCGTGGTCTTACCCTTGGTTTAGCCTCTTTGGTGTACCAGTCCTTCCTGGACATCATTCTCCATACTGAGTGGATGGTGAATGCTTGGTAAGTTAGTCTAAGGAGGAACCGTGGTACCAGGACATCGTGCATCATGGATCGTGGTATTAGTGCTTTTTGGTATGAGGGAGCCAGGGTGACATGGTATCGGAACTTTCTAGGCCTTGGTTACGACTATTCCTGGTACCGGGGAATTAAGATGTCCCCGATCTTGGTCCTAGTCCACACATGGCTTGTCGTAGGTGTATCGGTCCCTATTCCTTTTATGAGGTAGCCCAATGTTCCTAGTAGTGTCCCTCTACTCTAAACAGCCTTGTGTAAGAAAGGAAAATTATTCCTTTGACCCTTGCCTTTTTATACGGTTAACAAAAGTCCCTCATGACTTGAACACTGGTACTTGGTTTGGGGTTGGAGTCAGGATACTAGAAGTGCTTAAAGGATTTTCATCCTACCTTGCTGGCAATAACCATTTGAGAGGAATTCCACTCTCAATATGTTTACAATTAATGAGCCTTCCACGTGTCAGTCAAGGAGAGGTTTGTTGTTTTAAAACGGAAGGTCTGGACTACGTGTGTTTCTCGAAACTGTCTTTCCCACATTTCCTTTTGTTTCGCACCTTAACCACTTGCAACTGTTCCATTCTGGTGGCCATAATCTTCCTCTATAAATCCCCCACTATTTATCACTCTACACTCACACTTGCTATTTTCTTCATTCTTTGCTTATTGTTGCTTTCTAGAAATTTTCAGCATCTAAAACAAAAAACTTTCCTTTCTTTTCATCTTTTCCAATCTTCACTCCTAATTCTTTTATGATGTCGAAAGATAGCCTAGAGGATATCTTCAAACACGGTAGTGATGGTGGTGACTCGACTAACAGTTCTAGTCTACTACTCAGTAGAAAAAGAAGTTGGGATTGTGGGGACGATGCTAGAGGGTCTGCATCGCCCCAACATCGCCCCTCTAGTAGGAACACGGTTATAGGGAAGGGTTTTAGCAACAACCCGAATACCCAAGTCGATGTTCTTGATGATGAGTTAATCGAAGTGGTCGAATGGGTAGGAGAAAGACCCCCTTCCTTCGAAGACACCATGGCTTTAGTTGGTAGGGTTCTCAATCAACCCGATGACTTCCAATGCATCCCTGACTCCACTTATACCATCAATACTATTCACCGTTTAAGGAGGGATTACAAGATTCCTTCTGATATCTCTCTCACCATTTTATACCAGGGGTATGATATGTACTTTCCACCCCCCAACCAGCTTACCATTCATGTAACTGCCTTTAAATGTGGGGTTAGGCTACCTTTCCATCTTACTCTTCGCAAGGCACTCCACGCTCTTCAACTTACTCCACTGCAATTGACGTTGGGGTTTTGGAGGAACTTGGTAGGGTTCCTAGTGCTCTGGAGAGAGCAATGTGAGATTGACCAGGTTACTAGGGAGTCGGGCCTTGATGAGCTCCGGTACTTGTTCCAGGTTGCAGGAATGGCGTATGGTCCCAAAGGCCAATTCTACCTAAAGACATACAACCCCCTGAAGTTTGCGATACTTGGGGCCAAGAAGAAAGATAGTATATGGCATAACGAGTGGAATATCGCCTCTAGTGATTGGGGCAGCTCAGTCCATTTCGAAGGATCAAAGTTTTACGTTCCCACTCAATTTCATGGGTGAACCGACCGAGTGGGAGAAAGGGAGCATCTCTACTGAGGCAGGGGGTATCTTGAAGAATATTAATTCCCGATCCTACCTGAACCCAGAATTTCCTAATTATGATCCCTTCAATCCTAATAGGATAGACTGCTATCTTGTGAACTCTTTCTTGATACTAATTTCTCCTTTTGATAGTTTCTGCAGTGTCCCTTCAATCTCACTCCCACTCTCCATCGGGACCAAATCCCTAGAGGATCTCTCCTTTTACACCGCCTACTTTCCCTGATCTGGTGACTAGAACTCAAGTGACACTCGCAATAGGACAAGGTCGGAGAGTAGAACAATTATAAGTGAAGTTCGTTCCCACATGGATCGAGTGACCGATTACCAAAATTTATTAGTCTAAGTGCTATTCAAACAATCAAATTGAAACGTTTTCATTTTAAACTAACTAAACTAGATTTATAAAAGGTTTTATGCTAAAGCAATAAATAAATGACACAAAATAAACTCGAATGTGATTATGGAGAAAAATATGCTAGGACTTGACTACACCCCACCCTATATTGACTTTCGTTCTAAACTCAATTGAAAACCCAAATTATGCTTATGTAACTCATAGACACATGCACCCTAATATTAACCTAAAATCTCGGTCGAGTAAAATAGGTTATACCCAAAATCATACCCAAGCCTATCTCTCGATTACTCGGAATATATGAATAGGTTCGTTAAGGACATTGGCACACTAACAAATCCTATATGTTAGCCTAAGTAGGTCTACTTTTCTAGACATGCATAGAGGATGTTTTGTCGATCACGTGGTGTGCGTCTCCGGTCGGTACATAACACACCATCGAAAGAACGATTAATAGGAGATCAATCTATTAATATAACATTAAGCACACTATAACATTCATACAAACTACAAGTAGCAAAATAAGGGATAAACAAAGGTTAATATAAATGTATTGTCATATGTGGGGTTTCATCAAATCCTAGCACTAAGTGATTAGCTCATATCACAAAGTGTAGCCATATAATGAATATATTGAAATGAATACATGGCTAACATAAAGAACATGGAAAAGTAAAAGTGATAGAAGAAACTATATAGAGTAGCTCCTTCTTTGCTTTGTTCTTCTTCTTCCAAGCTCCTTCGTCAACTCTCTTTTGGTTCCAAATGATGAGATGATGATAGTTGTGATGCAAGGAAGAGGTTGATGTATTTAGATGTTAGGGAAATTCAAAATCTTGGTAGATTTCAAAAGATGGAAGTGATGATGTAAGAGGAATGTCAAAGGTGATGGTCTAGGTCTAATTTGGGAAAAGAGTTGGTCCCCTTGAATATTCGAAAAAGTGGTATTTATATGGGAGCCAAAAATAGGGTAAAAAGTCACCCAACTGACGTAATGACGGGCTTCCACGGCTGGCATTTCTTGGCCACCAACCGCGGCAGTAGAACAGCGGCAGTAAAACCGCGGCAAGGAAAAGGTATCTCTATCACTCAAGTGCCACGATTCCTCAGACCGTGGCACTTCGACCGTGGCACCTCTAGATAGTCTCTGTCGCTCGAGTGCTGATGATAGGAGACTGCGGCACTTGATGAGCTGCAACATGAGCAATCTCTGTCGCTCAAGTCCTGTTGTGGTCAAACCGCGGCACTTGATAAGCGGCACTCTAGCCCAACGCTCCAAACTCTTCATATTTGCACACTGACCCCTCGAAACTTCCCTTTTTGTACCAAGACATCCTTACTAATACAAAAACCTGCCAAAAACCTCAAACAAGCCATTAAACACATGATTTTTCCCGAGAACAATCTCAAAACGGTTTGAGAATAGGGCTACATTTTGTGTAGAAACGAACAAATCAAATACCCCCAAACTTATCTTTTAATCGTCATCGAGCAAAACCAAAACTAAAAAAATAAAATAAAATAAAACATAAATAAATAAAACGCACACGATAAGTCTTTTAAACCCCTAGGCGATCCTTAGTAGGACGAGTGAAGTCTCGTGAGGGCTTACAGTACGACACCCACAAGCGTATTTCCTGCTAAGCCAACTAAAGATAGAGATGCAATAATAAGTGAACCAAATTGAGGCACATGCATGCTAAGACCCCTAAGAAAAAGCTTGGGGAATGCAAGCCAATGTACTACAACAAGAGAGATTGCAATTCCATACTTCTTAGTGAAAAAAGCTTCAAAAAGCATCGAACACAAGAGTCTTATGATAGCATTTTGCCTCGACTATATTCCTTTCAGGATCTCTCTCATTTTACCACTCAGAACCTAGGCTCACTTAACAAACATATGTTGTTGGAAATTAAGCACAAGAAATTTTCAAATTTTACACCCATATGACGAATTTTGAAAAACCACTAATGTTTAAATGCAATTGGACCACAAGAACGGATTTGAACATTAAGAACAAGAGCAAAGCTCCATTTGATACCTTTATCAACAAGCTAAAACTCCTCTTAAAGATCAATTAGGACTTCTTTAACATTCAAGGGATGCTATGGTGAATTGATGGTGGAAAGGCTAGGTGGGTACGAGATTATGGGCTAGCTAACGATTATGCTTTAAACTTCTATTTTGACATGCTCATCACAATTAAAACGTCTAGGCATGATTTGTTCAATTAATCACTTTGTGCTAAATTTCTAAATTGCTTTATATTTTGGCAACTTTTATACTTTTGAAGATTATAAGGCTTTTTATGCTATTCTTTTTCTTTAAGCACTTTTTAATTTTTTTCATTTATTTTGAGCCTTATTCTTTGCACAAATTACACACATCTAGCCTTACACGCCATTTTTACATTTTTGAGTTCATTCATGAGCTTTATCTTGACATGATAACAAGCCATAATCGTAGCAAATGGGGGTTGGTCTAGTGTTTAGGCAAAATGTGGTGATGTGTATGATATGGGAGGATATAGTGATGGGGTGTAGTGTGTAGGTCAACATAGATAGGTCATTCAAGCACACACACAAGGCATGGGACGTGTTTGGGAATTTTGTAGTGACTTAACACATATAGCCTACGTCATGTCTATAGGTACGAGTTAAGCAAGCAAGCAAACAAAGGCGACACAACGGTGATGCTCTTTAAATTGCGTTCTTTAAAGCCTAAAGTATAGAGTGAGGTCTTTTTTATATTATGCTTATATAACTACAAAAAGAGTGTTTAAGATGAAACAATAAAACAAATCACATTCAAAGGACGCTATTTAGGCTCTGGCCTTACGCGGGTAGTCTCCACTAATGATGTAGACATCTTAAATGCAATACCCAATTACAAAGACACATTCGAGTCTGGTAAGGTGCGTGCAAGCAATGTGGTGTAGCTTTAACTAGCACAACCTTTGCCTAGACTCAGGGATTCAACACATGCAAAAATTTGCCTCAAAAGGCACAACCCAATAGCATCTCATTAAGCAAGTTAATGCTCCAAAATTTGGCTCGAAACAGGGGAACGGACTCATCAAACACACAATCATGCAAAAAATTCAAAAAAAAATTATAAAAAAATAAACACAAACAAACAATCATACAAAAATGGTCATTAGATGGTCATACCCTCAAACCTAAACGAAACATTATCTCAAATGTTTGAACAAAAGCGGATTGGACAATATAAGCTTAGAAATGAGAGGGAGGCCAAACACACAACCAAAAACAAGCACGCTACAAACCTAAAAACTAGGCACAATACAACGCTACATACGTAATCTTAAACAAGAAAAACTATGAAATAAGCCCCCCAGTTTGGGAACTAAAATAAGAGCTCAATGCATAAATCTAACAATAAAGAGTAACTAAAATAACCGAAACTGAAAAGTACATAGACGATATCCAAAAAGAAAACAATTAAAGATTCAAAACAACTAAAAGCAATAAAAAAAAAGTCTAAAAGAAAGATAGACAAAGCACTAAAACTAGTGGAATGTGGCTACGAGGTCCTTGGCAACTTTCCTTTGCCCTTGCTTGACGGATCTCTCACTGCGGCCTCTCTGTCTGCTAATTCCTTCAAGGACCTCTCTGTTGCAATGTTTATTTGTGCTGCTTCTTCTGAAATGGCAGGTCCACCAATTGGAGGAATATGAGATAGAGGGAAAGGATGGGCCTTCTTCGGTCTACTGTAAGGGAAGACCTTGAGTTCAATCCTCAGCTCGGTAAAATCCTGCATGAGCCCATCTTCTACCTAACTGATCACCGCCATCGTTATACCTTCTGAGGTCACAATCCCCTTAGGATCTCGTCCTTGACGGCCCTAATCTCCTCCTTTCGTGCCACATGCGCATCTGCCTACTCTAACCAGGTAGCCTTCAGAACTTTCAACATATAAGTTAGCAATCTCACATTGTCATCCTCTTCAACATCTTTAACATCTTCAACATCCCCAGCCTTTGGCTCTGAACCCTCAGCATCTGACTCTGAATCCTCAGCCTCTATCCGTGTTCTCTTGGGTCCTCTGGGCCTCCTCAGTCCCCTACTAGGATAGAACGAATACCATTGATTGATTCTAATATCTATTGGAAGCTCCTTTATCTCCTCTGCAGAAAGATCAATACCTGCATTTATGCAGAAGTAGGTAATCAGACTAGGGAACCCCATGGCCTCCTTCTTACTCTCATCATTACCACACTTGTGGATTTCCATCTTTTTGAGCACCCTAATATCGAGCGGCTGCCCTGTTGCAAACAATAAAGCAGTTGTACCACCTCATAAGCTACAGTGCTGCGGTGACTACAAGGCCTTAGTGAGTAAGAAATAAAGACATGTCAGAATGCAAGGTCAATATGGATCTTCGACTACTTCAAAGGACTAGACCTGGTGTTCCAAAATAGCATTGCTTTTTCAGGAGGAACCAGGGCGTTCGCCAACTCCACATTCATCTTTGTGAAGATGTCGTTCTTTACCAACCCTTTATATATATTTCCCCGCTCTTCTTCTGGTATAGCGGCTCTGAAGTACCTGTTGATGTCAGCAGGGTTGATCCTGACTTCCCTACATCTAACCATTAATGCGCCGCCCAATAGATAGTTTCTCGGGATCATGCCTGCATAAAACTCCTCCACAATGCGTCAACAATATGGGGGTGGGGTTTGGACATAGATCTGCCAACCCCTATTCTCAACAGTCTAAGGAATCGGTGTTTGGTCCAACTCTAACACATTAATCCCCTTTTCCGAAATTAATTTTCTTTCAGCCCACTTAGCCAATTGGCTTAAAAAATCAAGATTTGGGACACATGGTGGAATACCTCTTTTTGGCCTAAACAGCTAGCTAGAATCGCTCTCTTCAGCTGCCCTTGTGGTTTGCTTAGTTCTTACCATGGTGGATACTTAGAAAATTGTGCAGCTTCACACTTCTAACACAATTTCGGCAGTAATTAAGCATTCAAACACACAAACAACTGGTAACCCGATACATCACCGGTACTTATAGACCACAAACCTCTAAAAATATAAAAGATGAACTAAAGAACACTTCCAATCAACCACCAAACAACTCAATTTTGGCCTAGCTCTACTATCTCAAGCCAAATGTTCAATAAACACTACAATCATCAAATAAGCATGCCAACTAACCTCAAACCACTATCAAACATCAACCCACACAACAATTTTGAATAAATTAAGCACAATAAACCTTCTTTCACCAAAAATCTTCCCCAAATTACCCAAACTAACCTCAAGATTGCAAGGAAAGGGAAAGAGAGAGTAATAGGAACAATTGCAACTACTCACAAGTGAAACTAGAGAAGGGTTACCAATTACGTTCGGAAGACGGTAATGGCTGGAGAGGGAACCACTTCTTTTGTTTTGAAACTTCAAGTGAGTTGTGCTATAACCGATTGATTCAATTTATACTGTCCGAGTGTCGTAGTCTCGACTGCCGCGGTTGGTCTAACCGCGGCACCAAAACAGCTACATTTTGGTCGGAATGGCATCGTTCCACTTAATGCTCGACTGTCGCGGTTTCTTCTTCCAGTCAACACCCATGTGGCAACCTAACGACAGAAATCCTTGGGTATTTCTGTCTGCCGAGGTCTATGTTTTGGAGCGGCACCCATGCGGCAGTCTAGCGACAGAAATCCTTGGGGATCTTTGTCGCTCGACCGCCGCGGCTCCTTATAAAACCGCGGCACTCAATGTTAGGCCTCCTTGGTTGCTGAAAAATGATAATTTCCTACACAAAAACAACTAGCACAAAACATCAAACCTCCCTATTCTATTATTATGAGCTCAAGTAGATGCTGTGATGGAAAAGACAAAACCAAAACAACATTTAGAAAACTAAAAGAAATACTTTAAAAGAAAAGAAAAAAAACAAATATGTACAAGAGATGGTACCTCCCTTTGATTTCTTGTTTATGGTGGTTCTTGGAAATGGACCACCTCCTTGAGTTTTTGATCGTCAATCTCCCAAAATATCTTCAGCTGTTACCCATTCACTTTAAACCTTTCCTTCTTGCCATATTCAATCTCCACCGTTCCATAAGGAAAAATTTCAGTGATGGTGTAAAGACCCATCCATCGGCTCTTTAGCTTGCCCGGGAATAACTTCAACCTTGAGTTGAAGAGAAGCACCTTTTAACCCACTTGTAATTCCTTGACTTCTATTTTTTTGTCATGCCACTTTTTGGTCTTTACCTAAAAGATCTTTGAGTTCTCAAATGATTCAAGTCGTAGCTCCTCTAGCTCATTCAATTGGAGGCACCTCTTCTCACCAACCTCTTACATGCTCATGTTGAGGTGCTTAATTGCCCACCATGCCTTGTGCTCAAGCTCAAATGGCAAGTGACAAGCTTTTCCATACACTAGTAGGAATGGAGACATGCCAATAGGAGATTTGTAGGCCGTTCGGTAGACCCATAAAGTATCCCCCAACTTCTTGGCCCAATCCTTCCTTTTAAACCCTACGGTTTCTCTAAGATACTCTTAATTTCTCTATTTGATACTTTAGATTGACCGTTGGCTTATGGGTGGTACGAGGTGGTGACTTTGTGTTTCACTCCGTATTTTTTGAATAGGGCCTCAAACTTTTTGTTGCAAAAGTGAGATCCTCCATTACTTACTATTGCTCGTGGCGTGCCAAAATGGGTGAAAATGTTCCCTTTTAAGAACTTAGTCACTTCCTTTCCTTCACAAGTTGGAGTGGCTATTGCTTCAATCCATTTAGACACATAGTCTTCGGTAACTAGAATGTACTTCTTCCCAAAGGACATTGGGAATGGTCCCATGAAGTCTATGCCCCAAACGTCAAAAAGTTTCACCTCCAACATGACATTCATTGGCATCTCGTCTCTCTTGGTGATGTTGCTGGTTCTTTGGCACCGGTCACATGCCTCTACAAAGCTCATTGAGTCCTTGAACAAAGATGGCCACCAAAAACCCGATTGGAGGACTTTTCTAGCTATTCGTGAAGCACCAAAATGACCTCCACACTCCTTAGTGTGACAATGCCCCAAAATCTCTAGCATTTCTTCTTCGGGAATGCACCTGCGAATTACCCCAGCCCCACATGTTCTGAACAAGAGCAGCTTATCCCACAAATAGAATTTCAACTCGGCAAAGAATTTTCTCTTTTGGTGCACATTTAGCCTTAGGGCACTATTTCACTAACTAGGTAGTTCACCACATCCGCGAACCATGGGATTAGAAGACTTTGTAATTCAAAAAGTTGCTCATCGGGGAACTCTTGCTTGATGGGCTCATCAACTTTCCTATTATCGTCTCTCTCAAGCCTCGAAAGGTGGTCCGCAACCACGTTTTCGGTCTCTTTCTTATCTTTAATCTCAAGGTTGAATTCTTGGAGGAGTAGCACCATCTTATAAGTCTTGGCTTTGCATCCTTCTTTGCTAGAAGGTACTTAATGGCTACATGGTCCATGTAGACAACTACCTTAGATCCTACCAAGTATGACCTGAACTTGTCAAAAGCGAACACAATGGCCAATAATTCTTTTTATGTTGTTGTATAGTTGACATGTGCCTCATTTAGTGTATGACTTGCATAGTAAATAACATGTTAACGTTTCTCTTTTCTTTGACCTAATACGGTGCCTACCGTATAGTCACTAGCATCATACATCAACTCAAAGGGGAGGTCCCAATTCGGAGCCCTCATGATAGGAGCCGAAACAAGCTCCTTCCTTAAAAGATCGAAAGCCTTCAAGCATGCTTCGTCAAACACAAACGGCACATCTTTCATCAAAAGGGAGCACAAAAGCTATGTAATCTTCGAAAAGTCTTTGATGAATCTTCTATAGAACTCGGCGTGTCCCAGAAAACTTCGGTTTCCCTTCATTGAGGTTGGTGGTGGCAACTTTTCAATAACCTCAATTTTTGCTTTGTCCACTTCAATCCCTTCAGAGGAGATTCTATGACCCAACACTATCCCCTCATTGACCATGAAATGGCACTTCTCCCAGTTGAGTATTAGGTTGGTCTCTTCACACCTTTTAAGCACCTTCCTTAAGTTCTCTAAACAACTATCAATTGAAAACCCAAAAACGGAGAAGTCATCCATGAGGAATCTCAATGTACCTCTCCACCATGTCAGAAAAGATAGCCATCATACATCTTTGGAATGTCGCAGGAGCGTTACAAAGTCCAAAGGGCATTCTTCGGTAGGCAAACGTCCCATATGGACATGTGAACGTTGTCTTTTCTTGACCTTCGGGGTCTATTGGAATTTGATTGTAACCAGAATATCCATCTAAGAAATAATAGTATTCGTGCCCCACTAGCCTTTCCAACATTTGGTCTATAAAGGGTAAGGGAAAATGATCTTTCCGTGTGGCCGTGATGAGTTTTCTATAGTCAATACAAACCCTCCAACCTATGACGGTCCATGTCGGAATGAGCTCGTTATGCTCATTAGGTACCACAGTAATCCCTCCTTTTTTAGGCACCACCTGTACTGGACTGACCCACGGACTATCTGAAATTGGGTATATGATATCCGCATCTAGAAGCTTTAGGACCTCAGTTCTAACTACCTCTTGCATATTAGGATTTAATCTTCTTTGGTGCTCCACTGTTGGTTTAAACTCCTCCTCCATCAATATTTTATGCATGCAAATCGAAGGACTCAATCCCTTAATATTGGAGATAGACCAACCGATGGCTTTCTCATAGCTTCTTAGAACCCTCAACAACTTTTCTTCTTCAATCTTTGACAAGGAGGCCGAAATTATCATCGGAAGTGATAATGGCTCACTAAGGAAAGCATATCTCAAATGCTCCAGTAGTTGCTTCAACTCAAGCTTAGGAGGTTTTTCAATAGACAAGGGTAATCCAGGTTTTCCCTCTCCTAACTCTTCGAACCTCCTTCTTTCTCTAAACTTCTTCAAAGGTTGGGAATTCAAGTGTGGAGCATACTCCACAACTTCCTCATCTTTATCCTCCTCAGAGGCTCCATGAACTATACATGCCTCTAATGGTTCCTTAGGAGTTTCTCTTCTAAAAAACTCTTCAACTAATGGTTCAACAATTTCAACCATCAAACACATTTCCACATCCAGAGGTCTCTTGGCCGCTTTTTCATGTCAAACACCACGTGTTCATCTCCTATCCTCATTGTCATCTTGTCTTCCTTCACATCTATCAAAGCCCTGGCGGTCTTCAAGAACGGCCTACCTATAATCAAAGGTATTTTCATATCCTCCTCCATCTCAAGTATCACAAAGTCCACACGAAGTAAAAGCTCTCTACTTTTACCAAGACATCTTCCATGATTCCCCTTAGGTACTTGATTGACCTATCGGCTAGTTGTAGGGTAACATGAGTAAGCTTCACTTCCCCCACTTCCAACTTCTAAAAAATCGAGTATGGCATCAAATTGATGTTTGCCCCGGAATCGATCAATGTCTTCCCAAACTCCGTTTGATTAATGGTACATAGGATTGTAAATTTCCCAGAATCCTTTAGCTTAGGTGGGAGTTTGTTTTGTAGGATTGCACTACACTCTTCCGTTAATATAACCGTCTCGAATTCTTCTAACTTCCTCTTGTTAGAGAGCAACTTCTTGAGAAATCTCACATAAGTGGGCATTTAGGCAAGTTCTTCGGCAAACGGGATGTTGATGTGAAGCTTCTTAAATACCTTCAAGAACTTACTGAAATTATGAGCATCCTTTTGTTTCTTCAATCTTTGTGGATATGGAATGGAAGATACATAAGCTTTGACTTGAGGTTATGGAGGAGGATCATGTGATGTGATGGGTGGTTCACCATGGCTAGTACTCTTTTTTTCTTCTACAACCTCTTCTTCAATAATGCCCTCGTCTTCAACAACTTCTTTTTCCTCCTAAAATTTTCTAGTAATTCAACCTCATTACCACTCCTCAATGCAATGGCCTTGCATTGTTCCTTAGGGTTTATCATAGTGTCGCAGGTAAAGACCCTTGTTGTCTTCCTTGTTGTCCCCTAGCTAGTTGACCGACTTGTGTTTCCAAGTTTTGGATTGAGGATTGGGTATGTTGAGCAAGTTGGTCAAACTTCGTATCAAGCTTGCTCAAGGCTAAGTCTTGGATCTCCATTCTATTGTCCATCTTGCTCATATATTTAGAGAACATTTTCTCTAGGTTAGACTTTCTCTCACCTTGATTGTTTTGGGGTTGGTTGGGGTAGTTTTGTTGTTGTGGTTGAAGGAATCCGGGTGGTTGTCTTTGGTGGAGGTTGTGTTGATGTTGGGGTTGATTGTCTTTCCATGACAAATTTTGGTGGTTTTTCCATGCCGGGTTGTATGTGTTTAAGTATTGGTTGTTTTGGGGATTTTGGATGGCATGTTGTTAAGGTTGATTTTGGAAGTTCCAGTTGTAGTTCACAAAGGCTATTTGTTCCGATGAGCTTGAAGCAAAAGGGCTTCCAACTTGAAAATCCATGCTAGAAAGTGGCCCCAAACACCACTCACATTGAGCCATTTGCAAATTGCGAGGCCCGGCAGTCAACTTGCTCATTTGATTTTGAAGTGCCGAAATCTGAGCATGTACTCTTGTATTGTTATCTACTTCTAGCACACCCAGAATCTTCTTAGGTATTTGTCTTTGTGTTCCCCATTGGCTATTGTTGAGTGTCATTTCCTCTAGGAGATTGTTAGCCGTATTCATTGATTTGCTTATCAGAAAACCCCCAGCTGCCGCATCTACTAAGTTCCTAGTTGACATGGTGATGCCTTGGTAGAATGCTTGCAAAGTTTGCTATTTTGCAAGACCATTGTGAGGACATCTCCTTTGAACTCCTTAAACCTCTCCCAAGCTTTGTAGATACTCTCATTCTCAAATTATTGAAAAGAAAGGATCTCATTTCTGTTAGGATTATGCTCAATAGCAAGAGTGTAATGTTGTAATTAACAATCTTTTTCATATTAATAAAGTGATTTCTGGTTTAACAAATCGTATAGCATTTATAGTTTGTATTATAATTGTCAAAGTAAATAATCATAAGGTCTAAAGACTATGGGAAAAGAAGAATTGTTCGTACATCTGGATATGTATGTGGTAGACACAATTCTTTAGTTAGTCTTGAATATTGTTCACAACTTAAGTTAAAGGTTGGGCACCTTTATCTTGTTAAAGTTGTAGAATTCTTTTGCTAGCATTTGAGTGGGATCAAATGAGATATGATGAGTCTAAAATCATCGGAGTGTCTTCGAGCAAAAGGATCTAGTGCACTGGGTGCATTGAACTGGATCACAATGAAAAGCTTTATCTAGAACCGTCAATAGATAATAGTCTTTTCATTATCAGGACAATCGGAGAGTCTATCTTAATCCTGAGATAAATGATGGACTTATGGTTGCAAGTGATATCATTTGAGTTATCAATGAGTACGATTATATCGCATAGTCTATCCTCGATAGTTTGGTGATATTCATTTGTTAATCGATAGAGGACTTCATTTATAGATATGGACATCGTGGCTCCATTTAATTAAATGAGAGTATAATATCATCATATGGATGTTTTGAGGTAATTGGATATTAAATCTCAACGTTGAGTTTTCAATAGTGTCTATTGAAAACATGGCTTCTGGACAAGTCAAAATATCCAAGTTCAAAACGTGGTCATATGAGTAAATATGGTAACTTGGAGAGTTATAGGCGGTCTATGAACTCTTGGCGATTACTGATATTAATCACGAGGATACACTATCTCCAATATGATTGTCTAGGGTATGAATGAGGAGCATCTTCCTTTTCTATCTTTATTTAAGAGTTCAGTTTTAGCTCTTTAGTGGAATGAGTTAAAATTAATGGATCGGACCTAAGTGAATCATTTGTTGATTGTGATTAGGTTATGTCTATTGAAGCTTAAATTTAGATGGCCCGCCAAGATCCCCAATCCACACGGACTTGCATGGATCACTTGATATATTCTACCGGACCAATTTAAGGGTCCATCTAGAATTGCATTTAATATATTAAGAA
This sequence comes from Acer negundo, assembly GCA_035582765.1. Taxonomy (NCBI): domain Eukaryota; kingdom Viridiplantae; phylum Streptophyta; class Magnoliopsida; order Sapindales; family Sapindaceae; genus Acer; species Acer negundo. The sequence continues at coordinate 9,360,591 of CM069233.1, forward strand.
TATAATTTGCACATTATTTAAGTAATGGGCTGCTCAATTATATTAATATATTAATGAAAGACATGTGGGCTTGTTTCTTTTAGTAAGAATGGGTCTGGTTCACATGTGGGCTTTTTTATTTAAAGTCCAATGGATTAAATGAAATAGGAAAATAATATTAGGCCCATCTTATATATAAGTGGGGCGGCTAGGTTAAGGTTTTGACCTAAAAATATTATTTTGTTTCATTTGTTTTAATTAAATAAGAATTAATTGATTTATTGATTAATTGTTTAATTAAAGAAACAAATCTTTCCTAAAAGTAAAAGACTTGTTTGATAAGTAAATAAATAAATTAGTATTATTTATTTAATCAAATAAGGAGTCTTTTTTTTTATTTAGTCAAATAAAAGAATAAAAATAAAAGAGTTGGATTAGGGTTTGAAGTCTATAAAGTTAAAAAGAATTAGGGTTGAATTTCAGTCACCCTATATAAGTGACATGATGAAATTCGGCCAACCCTAATTAGATACTACATAGAATTCGGCAACCCTAAAGGAAAAAGAAGAAAAATTCGGCCAACCTATATATATGTTCTTATAGGGTTCGGCCACATCAATGAATTGGTGCTTGAATTTTTATTTTCTTTCTTCTTCTTCTTAATTCTAAGAGAGTTTTTATTCTAGAGAGACAAAAAGGAGTGAAAAATTATTCTTTGATAGTATACAATTGCTTAAACATCAATAAGCTTGTGTATACGATATCGATCTAGGTTCACGCGAGTTTCGATCATAAGATTGTGAACTCAAAAGTGACCGGAATAATTTTGACATTCTTTTGATTGTTTTGTGACTAACAAAGAAAAGAAAGTATTTGTTTGGTCCATTCACAGGTTTGCAATTCAAAGGAAAGGGAGACCACGCTCCTAGGTGATCCACGTTCGTGCTCGGATTGAAGGTCTTGCGGATTACCATCGACGTAAGTCAATCGGATCACACGACAAGAGGTAATTTACTTTTGTTGATATATATGCATGTTTATTGATTAAAAGGGTTTAAGGTTCATAAAGGAAAAATTTTAAAAGTCACTAAATCGTCTTTAGTATCGCTTCCGCTGCGTGTAACACTTTTATTTGTTTATTTTTCCCAACAATTTCTAAGACGAGCAGCTTTCCCTGGTGGAAAAAATCTCTTTAAGAATGCTTGGGCTAACTGATCGAGTTAGATGGTAGTGAGTTCAACCATATCTTCGCATCATGTCCCAAAGAGAATGGGAACAACTTTAACTTAATAAAATTTTCAGGAATTCCATTGTACTTGAAGGTGTCACATATTTCGTAGAAGTTCTAAAGGTGAAATTTGGATCATCACTAGCCAACCCATTGAACATACACGTAGTGCTAATCATCTGAATCACCGAAGTCTTTATCTCAAAAGAATTTTTTGCAATTGTAGGTCGATGAATAGATGACATGTTCTGCTCGAATCGAGGCATTGTGTAATCTCTCAGAGTGCTGTCACCTTCCCCATGAAACAAACCCTCTTGAACTGGAATGGCCGCAGGATGCAATTCTCTTTGGTTTTGATCTGCCATAAGAGGAAATTCCCTCTGCTCTAAATGTGCATCCTGATCACCCATATCTGCTCCTCTAAACCTTGCCTCATGTCTATTTCTTCGAGCTATCCTCTCAATTTCCGGATTAAAAATCAAGAAGTGAAGATTTTGGCTCCTTGTACTTGGGTGCATGCAAGAGCAATAGTTCCTATTAAGAGAAAAAATACAAACTAAATTAAAAGGTTCAAATTAGTAATAAACTAACTAGTATCGATATCAATCATCCGCTCAATCCCCGGTAGCGGCTCCAAAAATTGACTAGCACTCAAGTGACACTCACAATAGGATGAGATCGGAAAGTAGCACAATGATAAGTGAAGTTCGTTCCCACAGGGATCGAGTGACCGATTACAAAAAATTATTAGTCTAAGTGCTATTCAAACAATCAAATTGAAACGTTTTCATTTTAAACTAACTAAACTAGATTTATAAAAGGTTTTATGCTGAAGCAATAGATAAATGACACAAAATAAACTCGAATGTGATTATGGAGAAAAATATGCTAGGACTTGACTACACCCCACCCTATATTGACTTTCGTTCTAAACTCAATTGAACACCCAAATTATGCTTATGTAACTCATAGACACATGCACCCTAATATTAACCTAAAATCTCGGTCGAGTAAAATAGGTTATACCCAAAATCATACCCAAGCCTATCTCTCGATTACTCAGAATATATGAATAGGTTCGTTAAGGACATTGGCACACTAACGGATCCTATATGCTAGCCTAAGTAGGTTTACTTTTCTAGACATTCATAGAGGACGTTTTGTCGATCACGTGGTGTGCGTCTCCGGTTGGTACATAACACACTATCGAAAGAACGATTAATAGAAGATCAATCTATTAATATAACATTAAGCATACTAAAATATTCATACAAACTACAAGTAGAAAAATAAGGGATAAACAAAGGTTAATATAAATATATTGTCATAAGTGGGGTTTCATCAAATCCTAGCACTAAGTGATTAGCTCATATCACAAAGTGTAGCCATACAATGAATATATTCAAATGAATAGATGGCTAACATAAAGAACATGGAAAAGTAAAAGTGATAGAAGAAACTATGTAGAGTAGATCCTCATTTGCTTTGTTCTTCTTCTTCCAAGCTCCTTCGTCAACTCTCTTTTGGTTCCAAATGATGAGATGATGATGGTTGTGATGCAAGGAAGGGGTTGATGTATTTAGATGTTAGAGAAATTCAAAATCTTGGTAGGTTTCGAAAGATGGAGGTGATGATGTAAGAGGAATGTCAAAGGTGATGGTCTAGGTCTAATTTGGGAAAAGAGTTGATCCCCTTGAATATTCCAAAGAGTGGTATTTATATGGGAGCCAAAAATAGGGTAAAAAGTCACCCAACTAACGTAATGATGGACTGCCACATTTGGCATTTCTTGGCCACCAACCGCGGTAATAGAATCGCGGCAAGCAAAGGGTATCTTTGTGGCTCGAGTGTCACGGTTCCTCAGACCACGGCACTTCGACCGTGGCACATCTAGACAGTCTCTGTCGCTCGAGTGCTGATGATAGGAGACCGCAACACTTAATGAGCAGCAGCACGAGTAATCTTTATCACTCGAGTGCCGCTGTTGTCAAACCGTGGCACTTAGGCCCAACGCTCCAAACTTTTCATATTTGCACACTGACCTCTCGAAACATCCCTTTCAGTACCAAGACATCCCTGCTAGTACAAAAACCTGCCAAAAACCTCAAACAAGCCATTAACCACATGATTTTTCCCGAGAACGATCTCAAAATGATATGAGAATGGGGCTACATTTTGTGTATAAATGAACAAATCATCTGGTTGCTAGTGTCTCATCTGGATCAATCCATCCTATGGTGGTCCCAGACCTGGTTCTATCGAAATCTCCGATGTCGTCATGTTGCATCCTCGACCAACATCACAACCCGCTTCAATCTGGTTGAAATGGCCAATAGGCTCGCAAGGGTAAAGGGTTCTCTTGGTCAAGTCCAGAGGCAAACATTTCCCAACCTGCTTCTTCTCCTCCTCCTATTGTATCGACGGATCACTCAAGAAGGATGGACCAGGAAAAAAGTACCAGTCCTCATACCACTCCTTCCACCAGTCTACCTTCTCCAGCAAGCTCGCGATCAAGGGGCAGCAGTCAAGATGAAGTCTTGTCTTGGTTCAAAGCAGCATGCCCTGGTGGTGGTCTGCTCGCAATGTCTTTGATGCCACTTGATGTCTTGGTCACCAAGGGGGCTTCACTTCTAACTGAGGTATGGCTTCCAATCTTTTTTCTCTTTTACTTGGTCAAATTTTTAGTGAGGTACTTATCTCCTTCCTTTTTATTCACACTTAACATGCTTTCAAGTTTACACTGGTACTAGGACAATAGGCAACAACTCTTCAAGAGGTGGCCAATGTTGCCAAGGCAGAACTGGAAGAGGCCCGTAAGGATTTGACCAAGGTAGAAGGAAGCATGGACTTTCTGAATAGGGTCGTGACCGAGGTTGAGGAGATCGTGACTACAATATAAATTGATACGGAGCGGATGAAGCACACATATGACATGGAGTGGTAAAAGTCTATGTACCACGTTTCTAAGAGGAATGCTTTAAGGAAGGAAATGAGGCAACTGGAGAAGGAGAATCCAGCTTTGCGTGACATAATAATCGCCTTGGAGACCAAAGTGGACACCTCCTTTGAGGAGGGATATTTCTTCGTTTCTCTTTAGGTCGCTGAAGCCCTCCCACCTCATTTTGGCCTAGGCTCCATCTCTGAATTGAATCAGGACGAGATCATGACCAAAGCTTCTCAACTTTCAAATGCTACTTCGGTCGAAGCGGGGTCCTCCCAATTTGATAATGCCCCTACTCCTCCTCTTTCATAAGACCATTCTAGGAAGGAATCAAGATTATCGGTCCTAGTTGGTCCAAGAGCAACAGATAAAGGAGTGCCTCTTGATATTCCTACTCATCAAGGTAATCTAAAGAAAGAGGTTAAGGCTTCAACTGAACCGGTGAAGGAGGTGGATGCACTTGTTGAACTAGGGTTATCAAGGGCTGAAAATGCCGCAATTAATCTAGAGGTTGCAGGGATCGAGAGAGTCGAGGCCACCGGTACTGATAGCGTCAATTAGAAGGTAGGATGAAAGATAGATGTTAACCCTTCAGTATGATGTATTTATTATTTATATATTTTTTGTAGCCCGGAAACAGGGTTTGGCCCCTTTCATGATTTAATAGAAATTTCCTTCTTTTACTTATATTGCGGTATAATTTGGTAATTTAATGCTTTCACATAATCTTGTTATTAATACCACTTTAAGTATCGATCCCGGTAGGTAGCTGACCGTCATTTAATCCCAAAAAGGTCTGGGAGTTAGTCCCTTGAGTTGTTCTAGGATTGTGATAAAATGGCTCTTGTTTGGTACGTGGCTAATTTCATTCAAGCATCAAACTCCCCTTTTTGGGTGCGTTAGACCTTCCCTGGAGATAACCAATAGTTTTGGGTCTTCTGGTACCAAGATTCTCGGTCTTATGAATGAAAAGATACCAGTAAACAACTACGGTACTGGGTATTCCTGCATCAGGAGTCCCTAATATGCAACCAAGGCCACTTTAGTGCCAGGTCTTCTATAGGAGTAAGTCAAAGCATCGGACATTCCTGCGCCAGGAATTTCGATCTTTAGGCAAAATGATCCCGGTAGGCAACTAAGGTTATTCTATCAACATGTCTTCTATAAAGGTGAATCAAGGAACCAGGTATTCCTGCACCAAGAATCCTAATACTTTAGGTGAAATGTTCCTGGTAAGTAACTAAGGCCACTTCAGCACCAGATCTTCCTTGGAGAGATTGGGTTTCATCTAAGGCTTCAAGAGTGCTATATAGACTCTCCTAGTCTTGAGGATGCGGTGGGCAACGAAAGCCACGAATCTAGATCCTTGGTCTGGTAGGCAACCAAGGCCACTTGTGCACCATACCCTTCCTCGAGAAATTGGGTTCCGTCCACGGCATCAGGAATGCCATGTGGTTTTCCTGGTCCAGAGGCTATCATAGGTGAAATCATAACCAAGGTGATCATAGGCAAAATCATTACCAAGGCAGTCATAGGCGAAACCATTACCAAGGCGATCATAGGCGAAACCATTAGAAGAAAAGGAAAATTTCTTTGTTGATGTTTTAGGCGATACAAAGTAACTCAAGGCAATACAAACTTAAAGTGATAGCGGTATATGCTCAACTTGCCCCTTCAGCCTTCACGGATAAAATCTCTTAAGGTGATATGTGTTCTAGGTATGGTTAATGAGGTGACCTTCATGAGGATCAAGTCCCCTTCTTTCAATATTTTGGGTTCTTTATTGATCATATCTGGTAGTTCTATTTCTCACAGGTCATCACGTTCTTCTCCCAACACTTAGCTACTTGGTATATCAGTCACATGGGTGCACTATTTGGCCAATACCGAGGGATTGGAGGATACCGTGTAGCACTTACGCACTACTTGTTAATCTCCTTAGACTTCCCCTACCTCGCTTCCTACCAGAAATTTTAAAAAGTTGTGATAGATGGATAGTACTCCCCTAATTCCTGATAAGAAAGGTCTCCCCAAGATGACATTGTAGACGGATGGGGTATCGACTACAATAAAATCAGTCATTATGTTCTGTTAGAGAGATGTTTCCCCGATAATCACAGGGAGGATCTTTGACCCGAAAGGCATCAGTGAGTCACATGTGAATCTATACATGGGGTGGTATAGCTGTTGTAGCAGGAGTTCTTCAGGTTGAACCTGTCAAACGTTCCCTTAAAAAGGATATTGTCACTGTTCCCGGTATCAATCAAGACGCGGTGAACTTGGCAATTGGTTATTTGTACCGTTATAACCATAGGGTCATCGTGCAGCTGCACCGTGTTGTAAACATCCTCCTCTGTGAATATGGTTTGCCTTGAACATGAAGGTTCCTATGATCCCTTGGTGACTTTAAGAACATCATAACCTGTAGTGAGCCAAGGTATCTTTCGGGCATGATTCTTCCTTGAGTTATTAGAGGTCTGATTGCTTCACTTCTACACAAAGTGTATCCCCATTTCCACATCTTTTCGTTCTGTTAGAGAGATGCTTCCCCGATAATCATAGGGAGGATCTTTGACCCAAAAGGCATCAGTGAGTCACATGTGAATCTACTCATGGGGTGGTTTAGCTGTTGTAACAGGAGTTCTTCAGGTTAAACCTGTCAAATGTTCCCTTAAAAAGGATATTGACACTACTCCCGGTATCAATCAAGACACAGTGAACTTGGCAATTGGTTATTTGTACCGTTATAACCATGGGTCATCGTGCAACTGCACCGTGTTGTAAACATCCTTCTCTGTAAATATGGTTTGTCTTGAACGGGAAGGTTCCTATGATCCCTTGGTGACTCTGAGAATCACGACCTGTAGTGAGCCAAGGTATCTTCCGAGCATGATTCTTCCTTGAGTTATTAGAGGTCTAATTGTTTCACTTCTACACAAAGTGTAGCCCCATTTCCACATCTTTTTGAGTCCGTTCTCGGGTAAAATCATGTGTTTAATGGCTTGTTAGAGGTTTTTACAGGTTTTTATGGATAGTAGGGGTATCTGGGTGCTAAAGAGAAGATTCAATGGGGCAGTGTGCAAATATGGAAAGTTGGAGCTTTAGGCCAAAGTGCTGCTCATCAAGTGCCACAGTTTGAGCAACAACTGCAGTCGAGCGACAGTGATTCCAAATGTTGCCGCTCTTCAAATGTCACAGTCATCTCCTAGTTGAATCAATCAACAGAAACCCTTCAAAGGTGTGGCTCATCAATTGCCGCGGTCGGAGGAACCGCGGCAGTCAAGCGACAGAAATCCCCTTAGCTTGCCGAGGTTCAACTGCCACTGTTGGTGGGATAAAACGGCAACCGCGGCAGTCCGTCAATCGTCATCCTTCATGTCTTGTTTGCCCTATTTTTGGCTCCTATATATATACCACTCTTTGGAATATTCAAAAGACACCAACTATTTTCCCAAATTAGACCTAGACCATCACCTTTGACATTCCTCTTACATCATCACATCCATCTTTCGAAACCTACCAAGATTTTGAATTTCCCTAACATCCAAATACATCAATCCCTTCTTTACACCACAACCACTATCATCTCATCGTTTGGAACCAAAAGAGAGTTGAAGAAGGAGCTTGGAAGAAGAAGAGCAAAATAAAGAAAGGGCTACACTACATAGTTTCTTCTATCACTTTTACTTTTCCATGTTCTTTATGTTGGCCATGTATTCATTTCAATATATTCATTGTATGGCTACACTTTGTGAAATGAGCTAATCACTTAGTGCTAGGATTAGATGAATTCCCATCTATGACAATTTATTTATATTAACCTTTGTTTATCCCTTATTGTGCTACTTGTAGTTTGTATGGATGTTTTAGTATGCTTAATGTTATATTAATAGATTGATCTCCTATTGATTGTTTTTTCGATAGTGTGTTATGTACCAACCGGAGACGCACACCACATTTTAGACAAAATATCCTTTATGCATGTCTAGAAAAGTAGACCTACTTTAGGCTAGCGTATAGGATTCGTTAGTGTACCATCATCCTTAACGAACCCAATCATATATTTCGGGTAATCGAAAGATAGGCTTGGGTATTTTAGGTGTAACCTATTTTACTCGACCTTGATTGTAGGTTAATATTAGAGTGCATGAATCTATGAATTACATAAGCATAATTTGGGTGTTCAAATGAGTTTAAAATGGAAGTCAATAAAGGGTGGGTTTAGTCAAGTCCTAGCATATTTCTCTCCATAATCACATTCGAGTTTATTTTATGACATTTATCTATTGCTTTAGCATAAAACCTTTTATTAATCTAGTTTAGTTCGTTTAAAATGAAAACGTTTCAATATGATTGTTTGAATAGCAATTAGACTAATTAATTTTGGTAATCGGTCATTCGATCACTATGGGAACGAACTTTACTTACCTTTGTGCTACTCTCTAACCTCGTCCTATTGCGAGTGTCACTAAAGAGACTAGTTAAGGTCCTCGCTAAGGTGGATCCTCCGCTAATGGTATGGATGACTTGGATCTGTTGCATTAGATCATTTCTTTTGTCCCTTCTCCTTTCTTCCGCTTCTTGAATTTCTCTTTGTACCTCATTCCCAATCCTGATATTGTCCTGCATCTGCTGTAAAAATTCGATTAGAAGACCACCCCTTACCAATCCTTCAATCTGGTTGCGGAAACTGTAGCATTCTGACTTGTTGTGTCTTACATCCTTATGAAAATCACAGTACTTGTAAAGATTCTTGTTATCTATCAAGAGCTTCATTGGACCAGGTTTCCTGAGTAAACCCTTATCATGGATGGCAAGGTATATGGTTTCCCGAGAGGCGTTGAGAGGAGTATAATGATTGTATTCTTCCTCATTCCTTGCTATCTGTGCTACTTCCCTTGGTGGGGGTGCTACTTTGGGAGAGGTTCTCTTTGCTGGGTATTGCTCCTGGTGCGGGGAAAAAGAAGATGATCGGTAAGTAGATCTATTGGGGGGTTGATTTTGGATTTTCTTAATGGGTCCCAGCTTTCGGACTTCTTTCTTCAAACGCTTGTCAAATCGTGCTTCATCATCCTTGATCTTGATTTGGAGCTGCTCGTCTATCTCTACCTATTCCAAAGCTCTTTTGTAGGTTTCCTGGTATGTCTTAGGCGGATGCTTTGCAAATGATTGGAACAACCTACTGGCCTAAAGCTTGTAATCTGTATGTATTCTCCATACAAATCCAAATTCATACGTCTGTTAAGTGGGAAACACAAGACTCATTGAGCACATACAAAGTTATAGACACGAACAAAACATGAACAACACATATTACTGTCTTACATATTCATATCATATATATGAAACAAATTACTGCTCATCATTCATTCCTTAAAATTTACTATAAATAGCATTAAAAATCGACCCATTCAAGCCAAAATCAACCTATTTTAGGGCAAAAGTTAAAAATACATATCAACCTAAGAAGTTTGAAGAAGAACTGATAACATAGAGAAATAGAGTTGCAAGTATTGAGAAGAGGTAAAAGTGTTTGATAAAATGACTAGGAGAGTGAAAGAAGAAAATGAGAAATGTAAAACCTAGATCAAGATAGGGTATTTAAAAAGATATGAATGCTAATTCAGAATTTTCATTTTCTCTTTATTTTTTGTAAAATAAATAACACGAGAAAAAATTAAGTGAATAAAAGGTATGATGCTATGCATTTTTAATAACAAACAAAGACATTAAACCATAGATTCCAAGCTTCACACCAAATAAAATAATTAACTATATATAATAAACTACTGAACATAACAAAACATCATATTTCAAGCCATAGGTGTTGACAGACATCAAGAAAGAACATATGAACAGAAGAATGGCAGCTTTTGGGCTTCTTGGGCAAGAACCCTAGCTCAGCGTCGAATCGTCTATGAAAGAAGAAAAGAAGATGAGACTAATTTGAATCCCACCTATTTCGATGGGATAGTTTTATCTCGTTCAAATGGGATAAAAACATTTTGATAGGATTATTTTAACCTATCATGTCACCAAGCCAAGTATAGGAAATGGACTAAAAATAGTCCCAATCCCATCCTATTTCATCCTATCCCAGCTACCAAACGAGGCCCAATGTTAGGTGAATAGTTTATCACATATCAGAACAGTGTAACAAGAGTGCAGCCATACTCATACCTGGTAATTTTCAACTCTTGAGACTAAAACCATTTGCCAGAACAGTGTAACAAGAGTGCAGCCATACTCATACCTGGTAATTTTCAACTCTTGAGGCTAAAACCATTTGCATAAGTGTAGCGATTACCGATGGACATATGCATATGTACAAGCACTTTTTGCATGATGCACGTGTTGCATGATGCACGTGTTGCATGATGCACTTCATATGTTGAATTATAGTCTTTATGTTCGTTTTCTTTCTCTGTCAAGCTTATATTTATTTTTTTTCGTATTGTAGGTCGAAGTAGAACTTATTTCTTATATTGTAACATTTTTTAAGTGACTTGGAATCACTGCATCAGATGTTGGATTTAGGGTGTCTAGCCAAAAGGTATAAACATTTATTCATTGTACATGGATTCAAAGGAATTTAATAAACTTATTTATCAAACCCCAGTCTTTCTATGTTCATCATTTGCAACACATTGTGTTTTTAATATATATTTTTACTTTATTAAGTTCATGTAGTATCCCGGCATGTGTTCTCTATATTAATATATGTTTTCAACTTTGGCTGTCAGGGCTCAAAGAAAAAGTATTCCCAGACATTTATTTGATTACATAGTATATAAACAGTAAGGGATTTTGTGAGGGTGGTGTGTTTGAATGTCTGATGAAAGAGTCATTTTGCTGATATGTATGAGTTTATGGTCTATACAAGGCTTCTGTAGTTAGGACCTAAGAGTCACAATTGAAAAACCTCTTAACATTTCCTACAAATTTGTTGTTTAAAACTCACCATAAATTGCACTGCTTCATGATTCTATGCTTTTTTTTTAGTGCAACTCAGATTGTAGTTTGTAGGCAAGAATGTACTTTATTTTGCTTCCTCACAAATTCACAATAGTTAAATACAAGAGAAATACATTGCAAACTTCTGTAAGTGTATAAGCGAATCCCTAGCGAGACACAATACTTTTCATCATGCTTGTGATTGTTTTACACCATTGAAGATCAATAGAAATCACGGTTATATTCCTTCAAATTTTTTAAGTTAGAATTTGATGCAGTGTCCTCTATTTTAGATTTATGCATCTAGTCTTTCCATATGTGTTTATGTTTTGAGTGTTATCTTTATCTCAATAGGTGTTGCAAGAGGTTTTGAGGTGCAACTCCATACCTGAAAACTTGTTTAGTAAGGTTTGCATCATCATAGACATTGTTAGTTTCCTACTATTCATATCTTGAGATGTAAATGCAGTAATTTCTTTGCGTCCTCATAGCTTACAAACTATTATAACTATAACAGTGTAAAGCTGGAGATGAAGTTTAATCTGTCTTTTCTAATTCTATATGGGGAAGGAGTACATAGAAAAGTGATGAAATCCATATGTAATGACTTTGCCATTACTGTTAGTATTTGAAAGAGCTTTGTAAATGTTCACCAAATGTAATTGACAAATGCATAAACCCACTGATGTATTTCAATGATACTTAGGTTTTGCATGCCTTGCTTCTAGGTGTAGTGACTTGTGTTTCTTATCTTCTCTTATCAATAAACTTCTTATTCAAAAAAAAAAAATTGTTGATTGTCTTAAATTAGGTAGCTTGAGATGCTTTATTTATGTACTGTATGGTAAAGTTGTTTAATTGCATGTCCTCATTTTTTATGGTGTATACGTGTAGTAGTAGCTAATGTCACTTGCCAATTTTTTAGTAGTTAAGATATTTTTTTGAATTGAATTTCTCTATCTTTTTAGAAGTTAAGATATTTGTTTCTCTAGCATAAAAGATATATTTTTTAGTAAAAGTTGCATAAATGGGCATTCATTGAATCCTCTTCTTTGTTTTGTTTGTAACCAGATGCATTATAACAACAAATACTAGTGGTTCCCGAACAACAATAAGTGGGTTCGCTCAAGAATAAATAGTAATAGAAAATGTTAGATTATTCAAGTTGTTAAAGATGTCCTTAGAAAGTGTGGAATGTTAGAAAGGTTTAGGAATGGACCTTTTGGGCATTATTTGGATTTGCCAAAACCTGTTGAAGTTCACAGGATGCTTATTTACAACCTTCTTAAAAAGGAGATTATTCATCTAAAGAGAGAGGATGAAATGTGGTTCGGCTTAGGACACAAGAAGGTTTGTTTCGTCAAAGAACAGTTTTGTGTATGTAGTGGGCTAAAAATGGCCCCGATGCCTGAAGGGTTTATGAACATGAAACTAGATGTAGAGGGTTATTGGTATATAAGATATTGCAAACATAAGCCGACATTGAAAGCTTTGGAAAGCATTTTTTTCATAATGAACAGAAGTAGAGAGTGAAGACTTGTTAAAGAAGGCATACATCTTAATAGTATGCCAATTCATTAGCAAGGATGACCAAAGGAGCGCCGTACCGAGTTGGTTGATAGCTTTAGCTAATAATGAACAAGCCTTTACAAATTTTCTATGGGGAACATATAACTTCAGTATGACATTGTTTGGTTTGATTGTTCAACCAAGAAAAGACTCTTAAGACTAAGAGGGGAAAAGAAGAAGAAGGCAAAAGGAATGGGGAAAAGGAAACTCGGAGAAGAAGATGAAGAAAAAATAGAAGAAATAAAATAAGAAAAAGAATAAGAAGATAATGAAGAAGAATATGATGAAGATGAAGATTATGAAGATGAAGAAGAACATAATGAAACAGGGGGAAAGAAAGGCAGAAATAAAGGAAAGCAAAATGTGGATGTAGTGCTGAAGAAGAAGAAGTAGAATGGGAAATATGTCTTACCAACTAAATTTATTGTATCTTACATGTGATGTATTGTATTTTTGGAACTAACAAATTTTTTGATTTACAATCTAAAATTTAGACTTCAATGCCGTCCAATATCGTTGAACTCTATTCAGCTACGGTTGTATTGATTAAGGAGAGCGAATAACGGATGACTGCTTTTTGTATAGTAGAATTTGTAAGTATTAGAGAATAAATAACGGTATTACACTAGGTTGTAGATACGGATGTGGTGGTAACAGCTAAACAACAAATACATCCATCAAGCAACATCGGAACAGGAGCAGGAGCAAATATTCTCACCTTTTGAAGTGAATATTTAAGTGAAGAAATATTGGCATAATATTCTCACCTTTTAAACATCGATTTGGAGAATGAGCAAATCAAGCTTAGTGTTTAGGAAAAGTCATTATATTACTACTCTACTTGTATTATATTATTAGAGTATGCAAGTTCATTCGATTTGGATGCAGCTCATGACTTTCAAAATAGCAGCCGAAAACCTATAAAATAGAATGAGCTCTTATATTTTAAATTTAAGTACATTTTCTTGTTTCAGTCCATCATGTGTACGTAAGAAGAATGAGACTATAGCCTCATACAAGATGAACTTCAAGCATCTAGCTCTCACAGATAATTATAACACAAACATTGATCAAAACAGTATTTCTAACACAGATATTCAACTGACTTTAGCTCATTATAACACAAACATTGATCAAAAAATCTCAATTTCTCTCCACAGCCAAATTAGAACTTTAAAAAAAAAAAACATAAATTGAACATAATCGAAGCTCGAATTTACTTAGAAAGTGATTGAGAATTTGAGATCTCTCTCTCTCTCTTTCTCTCTCTCTCTTTCTATCTCTCGAAGATGCAAAGAGGACAATAAATAGAGTTTGAAGAATAGCAAAGAAGAATAGATGGTGATTTCTAATGGGAGGAAATCCCAAAATTGGCACTTGCAATTCATATAAGACAAGAAATCGAAAGAATTAAGGGCTTAAATAATGCATGAAACGAAATCCAATAATAACGTATTCAATACATTTGAAAAAAGTAATACACAATCTCAGTGAAGATTAGGGCATTACCTTTGCCTTCCATTTTGATCTTCATGTGGAGCCGACCACGAAGCTCGCAAATAGGGTCTAGTGAGAAGTCGAAAACGAATTAGGTTAGGTTTGGTTTGAGAAAAAAATTCTCATTATGGTGAGAAGTCGAAGAATGGAACGAAGAACATGGTAGATTGGATCAAATTAGGTTAGGTTTGGTTTGATAAAAAAATCACTTTCCGATGAGAAGTCAAAAATCAGGGTAAATTAGATTTTAAGTATGGAAGGGTAGTTTAGTCCCTTAGAAATCTTAATGGGCAATTTGGTCATTTCGTAAGATTTAAGTAGAAAGAGCATTTTGGTCTTTAAGGGGGCTATTCGAGAGAAAGTGAAATGCAAGAGTGACCATTAAACCAAAATTTTCCATCAGGGGCTATTTTTGGTTTTTGAAAACTGAGGATAACCATTTTGTTCTATTTCCACTTGAATCAACTCCTAAAGTTTTAATACAAACATAGATTCATTTCATATCATAATAGATTTCAATTCTCTAATTCTACATTAAAAACAGTGGATATAGGACTTGTAAATTAAACCTCCAACACCAAAAGAAGTTAATATTAAAGTAGGACTTGTAAATTAAACCTCCAAAACCAAAAGAAGTTAATATTAAAGTTGCTGTTATGAATAGATTTTCTTTTTTTTTTTAGAAGTTAATATTCAATCCATGTCATGTGATGCAAATAGACAAGAGAGGGAGGGAGAATACATATTCAAATCCGAAAAATATGGCACTTATTGGAAGCATATTCAAACCAAACATCCAGAAGCAGAGACCAGATCGAGGTCGCAAACACAAATTCTCAGGTACGCTACTCCTAACCAACAATTATTTCGTTATACTGATGAACAAAATAGGGAAGAATTCGCTAGAATGGTAGCAGTAGAACACTTATCATTTGGTTTTGGTGAAAGGGTTGGTTTTATTAATTATTGTCGACGAGCATTAAACCCTGCTGCATGCCGTGTTCCTAGATCCACTCTTGTATATACACTTGAAAAGATTTATGTAAAAGAAAAAAAAAAGTTAGAAAGATTTTTTGAAAAATATAACGGTCGTGTTTCTGTATGTGCCGATATATGGATTGACCATTGGCGATCACATTCATACTTGGGTGTCACTTGCCATTTTATGGATGATGCATGGAATATCTAAAAAAGAATTCTTGCATTTAGAGTTTTTGATGATTCATACACTGCTCAAAATATTGTTAGAATGCTTAGAATTATTTTTTCAGAATATAAAATTGAGAACAAAATTTTTGCAATTGGTTTTGATAATGCTTCTAGCAATACTGCTGCTATTCCATCTTTAATTAATTTATGCAAACCATTTGTTGGTGGTGCATTTTTTCTTCAAAGATGTGCATGCCATGTTTTAAATTTATATGTTCAAAAAGGATTAGAAACTCTTGATCATTTTATTCTACCTATTAAACAAGCCCTTCAGTTTTTATGGAAACATTCTTCTATAATGAATGCATGGGTAAAATATTATAAACAAAATGGTAGACGTGCCGTTAGATATGCTCGTGATGTTCCAATACGTTGGAATTCTACTTATAAATTGTTTGCTCAAAATTACGAGTATAGAGATTTATTAGTTTCTTTTATTCAATTTCATGTTATTGACATTCAACTTAAATCTCATTGGGATGCTTGTTACAACGTTTTCAATTTGTTAAAAGTTTTTCACACTTCTACAACAAATTTATCTGGTGTTTATTATCCTACAACTCATTTATTTATTATTGAAAGTCTAAATATTGCCGGTGCATTTGCTTATTGTGAATCCGACATAGAAATAGGGGAAACCGTTAATGCTATGAAGGAAAAATGGTTACGTTATTATCATGAGTTGCTAGATATTTATTTGATTGCCATGATTTTTGATCCACGTTAAAAATTACAAAATTTTTGTTATTATCTCAATGGTTATTATGGCCTCCAAGGTTTAAACATAGAATATAATGTTAATGCATGTTATGATAGAATTAAGAAATTATTGTATTCTTTATATGATGAATATCTTTTAGTTTATGGATCTTCACTCAACTTATATGTTACACGAACACAAACTGCACAGCCCACATCATCATCCTCCAGATTTTTTAATTTAGGATATAGTCTATTATCAAAAAAAACCAAAAAACCTAGATCTTCTTCTTCATCAAGCATTGACAAGTATTCTGAGCTTGAATCTTATCTAAATGATTCTTATGAGTTTATAAAAGATACGTCAGAGAAACAATTTGATATATTACAATATTGGAAAGAGTATGCAAAATACTATCCAATCATGGCTATCATAGCCAAAAATATTTTTTCAACACCAGTTTCTACAGTGGTGGTGGAACAAGAGTTTAGCGCCGGGGGGAATATCTTGGATGAAAGGCGTTCATGCTTGACTCCAAAAGCACTCCAGATACAGGTTTGTGTGGATGATTGGACAAAGGCTCAATATAGACAACAAGAAATCGTACATGAGATAACATACGATTTCTTCAAAGATGACGAACATGAAAGTGGAGAGACAAGTACAACGGGCCCAGAATAGAAGATGTGGATCACGTATTCACATCATCACAAGTCCATGTTATCAACAAAGCTGCAATAAAAGGTAAGAGAACTACGTGGCATTTAATTCCTCTAAACCCCCCAAGAGTCCAAGAGGATACGTAGGCAACTTAATTGTAGTGAAAATTAAGTGCAAGGCTAATAACTTTACATTTTTTTTTTTTTTAATTTTAATTTAATTTTGTAATTTATCATTTATTTATTTTATGTTATTTTTGAACTTCGGGTGACCTAATTCCCAAATATCCAATGAAATGTAATATGTAATTTGTAATTTGTAATTTGACATTTTGTTTATTTTAATTTAATTTCCTTTTGTAATTTGTATTTTGTCATTTGTTTATTTTGTAATTTGTCATTTATATATTTTATTTATATAATTATTTAAAATTACATTATTACAAGTTTAAAATTTAGAAGTCTTTTTTTTTAAATTAAAATTTTAAAAAAAAAAAAATCGGTTCAGAACCGCCAGTTCCACCAAAACCGGGAACCGGAACAGCCGGTTCGAAACCGGAACCGAACCGGAGCCTTGCCACCACTAATATTCCTTGCTACATAGGTTGGTAGTTGGTAGATATATTTCTTAGTCAATTAAATATAAATAAGAGTAATTTGTCATGAGTTCAATTAAATATGTACTTGTAATTTTTATTAGATTATTCAATCTATTTTAATATATTTACCTAATCCAGTAAAAATAAAGTCCCAGAAGATCACGTGAAAAAGCACTTTGTTGTATGCTTTTCTTTAAGCAAAGAGCAAATAAAGGATTATCCCAAAACCAAATCCTTTGTCTTTCAAAAAAGGAGATGGAGGAAACAGTGAGCTCGAAGGAAATTAAAGCCAGCTTAAGCATGTACTTATAGTACTGTTCAATTAAGAAACCTTATTTGCTTATAATTAATCCCTTCAACTTAAAAAAAATCACTTGTAAATAATTATTTCATATCAAGCTCAAAATATTTATTCATTAATGAGACCCAAGTTATCACTTGCTCTATACATGTTTAGTCAACCACCACATGTGATCTATTTTGAACAACATATATGTGGTACTTAATTTGTTGACATAATTATTTATGGTCAATAAACCAACTGTATACAAGTAATAAGTCTATGTTCATTGGCTATAAGAAGAGATTATAATTGAATAGCCAACAACTCAGCTGATGGAAACATTTTCAATTTTGCTGGAAACCAATCAATCAAGTACTGTATAAATTGCCTAAATGCAAGTCATGTGCTCTTTAAGGTTTCTTAGAAAATCTATTTTATTCAGTCAATGCCCTTCTATATATTTAACAAATAAATTTTTGGAAGGTCCACAACAAATCAACAATTATGATCATTGCAGTTGCAAAACTTATATATATATATATATATATATATATATACTAGTTTTTAGGACACATACAAGACATATGTTTAAATTAGTACCTGATTTTAGTATTTATAAATATACATATCCTTGAAAGATAAGAGATGTTAATATAACACGGTATAGTTTTAATTTATGTAAATGTTGTTACATTGATATAACACCATGAGGAAATCTTAAATTCATAGATTTGATAAGAAACTCTTCTACACTTGCCTCAAAAGAGATTTTTTCCACGATGATTTAACAATGGTAATCCATATACAATTATTTGCAACTTTTATTAAACATCTCAACAATTTAAATTCAACAACTAAATCATTTTTTTTTTATATCCAAAAATACTTTTCAACTAAATTGTGATGAAATGATTATTTAAATTTTTAATAACTGATATCCATATCTTTCCTATCAGATGAATCCACCGCTTGCAATCAAATCCTTTTTTTAATTTTTTTTATATTTTTTTTTCTTTCACTTATAAACTTCCCGGTATATATATTTATACTTAAGTCATCAAGTTGCATGACAAATTAAATTTATACCCCTATAATATTTCTTATTCCTTTTCAAGTCATTAAATGTATAGAAAATTATATTTTCATCCCCTATCTCATTTTACAATATAAAATAATCATCAATCCAAATACATGTTACCCTATTGTGTTACTATTACTAAGATATATTTGTTAAGTAATTCTACAAACTTCACTAAAACCTATCTATTAAGTAATTACTATAAACTTTAAGGGTATTATTTGTAATTGTACTTTTAAATCTATTTATTAAGTAATTATATAAATTTTAAGGGCTGTATTTGTAATTGTACTTTTAAAGAAATTTAAAATAAATAAATAAATGAAAAAGATCAAACAAATTAGGGGGGATAGAATTCTAGCAGGCAAACTCTCTCTTTTATATACAGTAGTATATATATATATATATTGAGTCTCTTATAAGGGATTTTTTATTTTAATTTCGGTAAGGATCATCATGAAATCACATCGATTTGAATAAATTTTGATCTGAATTTTTGTGCAGATAATAAGTTCATTGAAATCTACCTATGAATAAAATTTGAGAATTTTTCAAGCACTAAAACTAATTTTCTCGATTTTCTTAAATATGAAGGCATCAAAAAAATAAGTGAAATATAGCGGTCGTGTTTCCGTATGTGCCGACATATGGAGTGACCATTAACAATCACATTCATACTTGGGTGTCACTTGCCATTTTATGGATGATGCATGGAATATCCAAAAAAGAATTCTTGCATTTAGAGTTTTTGATGATTCACACACTGCTCATAATATTTTTAAAATGCTTAGAATTATTTTTTTAGAATTATTTTTTCAGAGTATAAAATTGAAACCAAAATTTTTGCAATTGGTTTTGATAATGCTTCTAGCAATACTGCTTCTATTCCATCTTTAATTGATTTATGCAAACCATTTGTTGGTGGTGCATTTTCTTATCAAAGATGTGCATGCCATGTTTTAAATTTATACGTTCAAAAAGAATTAGAAACTCTTGATCATTTTATTCTACCTATTAAACAAGCCCTTCAATTTTTATGGAAATATTCTTCTATAATGAATGCATGGGTAAAATATTGTAAACAAAATGGTAGACATGTCGTTAGATTTGCTCATGATGTTCCAACACGTTGGAATTCTACTTATAAATTGTTTGCTCAAAGTTACGAGTATAAGGATCTATTAGTTTCTTTTATTCAATTTCATGTTACCGACATTGAACTTTATAAAGCTCATTGAGATGTTTGTTACAATGTTTTCAATTTGTTAAAAGTCTTTTATACTGCTACAACAAATTTATCTAGTGTTTATTATCCTACAATTCATTTATTTATTATTAAAAGTCTAAATATTGCTGGTGCATTTACTTGTTGTGAATCCGACATAGAAATAGGGGAAGCCATTAATGCTATGAAAGAAAAATGGTTACGTTATTATCAGGAGTTGCCAGATATTTATTTGATTGCCATGGTTTTTGATCCACATTGTAAATTAGAACATTTTTGTTATTATCTCAATGGTTATTATGGCCCCTAAGGTTTAAAAATAGAATATAATGTTGTTGCATGTTATGATAGAATTAAGAAATTATTGTATGCTTTATCTGATGAATATCTTCTAGTTTATGAATCATCACTGAACTTAGATGTTACACGAATATAAACTACACAACCCACATCATCATCCTCCGGATTTTTGAATTTAGGATATAGTCTATTATAAAAAATAAAAAGAATAAATAAAAAAAAAAACCAAAAAACCTAGATCTTCTTCTTCATCAAGCATTGACAAGTATTCTGAGCTTAAATCTTATCTAAATACTTCTTATGAGTTTATAGAAGATTAAGATACATCATAGAGAAAATTTGATATATTACAATATTGGAAAGAGTACGAAAAGTACTATCCAATCATGGCTATGATAGCCAAAAATATTTTTTCAACATCAGTTTCTACAGTGGCGGTGGAACAAGAGTTTAACGCCGGGGCGAATATCCTGGATGAAAGGCGTTCATGCTTGACTCCAAAGGCACTCCAGATACAGATTTGTGTAGATGACTGGATGAAGGCGCAATATAGACAACAAGAAATCGAACATGAGGTAACATACGATTTCTTCAAAGATGACGAACTTGAAAGTGGAGCAACAAGTGCAACGGGCCCGGAATAGAAGATGAGGATCACGTCATCACGAGTCCATGCCATCAACAAACCTGCAATAAAAGGTAAGAGAACTACGTGGTCTTTGATTCCTCTAAACCCCCCAGGAGGATACATAGGCAACTTAATTGTGGTAAAAATTAAGTGCAAGGCTAATAACTTTATATATTTTTTAGTTTTATTTTAATTTAATTTTGTAATTTATCATTTATTTATTTTATGTTATTTTCGAATTTCGGGTGACCCAATTCCCAAATATCCAATGAAATGTAATTTTTAATTTGACATTTTGTTTAGTTTTATTTTAATTTAATTTTGTATTTTGTATTTTATCATTTGTTTATTTTTGGATGACCCAATGCAATCACCTAACTCCCAACCCAATGAATTTTATTTTATTTTATAATTTGTAATTTATATATTTTATTTTATTTAAAATTACAACTTAGTATTTAATATTTAGTAAATTAGAAGTCTTTTTTTTTTTTTGAATTTCAAATAAAAAAAATTTTATAAAAAAAAGGGTTTAGAACTGCCGGTTCCGAAAAAAATGAAACCGGAACCAAACCGAAACCTTGCCACCACTACTTATTTGATAATTTCACAGTAAAAAATTGGGTTGTGGAAGAGGTTTAAATGCAAACCTATGAAATTTTAATGGGGTACATAATAATAAGAGGGAAAACCAAAACTAACCATCCAAAACATTAAACTTTTGTTTCTAACCACATTTGAAATTTTAATTGTTAATAACCACATTTTTTAGACTCGTATAAAAACCATCCCCAAACACACACACACACACACACACACACTCTCTCTCTCTCTCTCTCTCCTCTCCTCTATCTCTCCCTCTCTCTCCCCGTCAAAACCATCGCCATCAAAATCATCGCCGAACATCATCAAAGGTGACGCCAAGCTACTTGGGCTACGATGTCGTGCTTCTTGGCTTCACGATAGCACCGTGGTGCTTGCTGCTTGGCTTCACGAACCAAGCGACAGTGCCGTCGTGCTTCACGCCCAGGCGATAGCACCGTCGTGCCGTCGTGCTTCACCTGGGCTTCACGAGCATGCAACATCGCCGTAGGAGCTCCATCTCCACTGGTGATGTGATCTACAGAAAAAAGAGGAAGGAAAAAAAAAACCTAATTTGGGGAAGAAGGGAAACATGTCAACATTTCAAGTTTCAAAAATTTCAAGTTTTTCTTCAAGATTTCATGTTTGAAAAGATCAAGTTTTTCTACAAGATTTCAAGTTTCAAAAATTCAAATTTTTCTTCAAGATTTCAAGTTTTTCATGATTTTAGTCAAGATTTCAAGTTTTCTTCCATATTTCAAGTTTGCTTCTAGGTTTATAAAAAATAAACCAAGTTCAGGGATACTTTTATAATTTATGAATATACACTGAATTTTTTTAAGAAAAAATGGTTATTAACAATTAAATTTTCGTTTGTAATTAAAAATAAAATTTGTATGTTATATTTTGTCATTTTTATCGATTTTTAATAATAATTAATAATTAATAATAATAATAGACGGAGACACTTTTGGATGCTGACATGTCAAATTCTGATTGGATGTAAGTCTCTAAAAAGACGTGGCTCATTTAAAAGTGGTCGTATATCAGCAACTTTATGACTCGATACGGTGCATTGTCGTTCCAGATATAATCGTATCCAAACATTTACTCATCCTAACAGCCCCACCCAAATGTCACCCCACAACACCCACTTATATCACGCCACGTTTCAGATCATGAAGTTAAAAAAAACCTCGATCTGTGATTTGCAGTGACGGACAGTTGCATGAAACTCTTTTGCAGCGTTGAAAACACCATAAATATAATTTCCATAAACCCTATATCTGAATTTTTTCGAGTCTCGTCTTCGCTGATCTGTATAATTTGCGACCGTTAGAAGGAGAAAGAGACGAAGATCTTTTTTTTTTTTTTTTTCTCTCTCGTCGTCAGGTTCTTATTCGATTCTCGCTTTGTTTTTTATTTGATTGCCTTCGTGTTTTTTTTTTTTCTTGAAATTATACTCAATTTGGTTTATTAATGTTGTGGTTTGATTTGTGTAGTGTTAGGATTTTTTTTCCTGGATTTTTTTGTTGCTGAATTGGAATAGAGAACGATGAAGAATAGTGAACGATTAGCGAATTTCGCTTTAGCAGGTATGATCACGAGCTTGTTAGTTTTACTGCTCAATTAGCATTTCCATTTTAATTCCTGTATGTCTGATTTGTGTTTACTGTTATGGATTCAAGACTATATGGGTTTTAGAAAGAAAAAAAAATTCTATGTGATGGACATCAACTTAAAATAGATAAAGGATTGATTTTGAATTTCTTTGTAGATGTATGTATCAACATTTTTGGGTTAAAAAAAAAAAAAAGAATTTTCTATGATATTGAATAAAGGGTACATATCTTTGATATGGAATTGTTATTTGGCAACGTGTTTGTAGTTGAATCTTCTGCCTTATTTTTCTGTATTTTTGTTTTCTGCAAGTTAGAAAATTCAGCACTCGCGTTGTGCACTGAATCTGATTAGAGTCAATCTAGCATCTTCACAAGAAGTCCTGGACCTCTGTGGGTCGGTCATTTTGTATTTGAATTCTCTATGAGAGGAACCCGAGCTTGTTCATGTAAGGTTAATCATGATTTTAGAATTCAAGGTAGTTGTTGCATTTTTCTTCTAAGGATGTCTTGTACTGGGTATATTTGAACTTTTCACTAATTCAATGATTGCTGTTATCTTGTGATGTCGCCTTCAAATAGTTGTCTCCCATACTAACTCCTTCCCCATTCTTTCCCCCTAATGCCCTTTTCACACATTGTAATTTGTATGTTTCCTTGATTCGTGCTGTTTCCTCTGGCAATTTAATTTTATTTGTATTTGATATATAACTTGCATGTCATAGAAAGTAGTGGTAGAATGTCAAATTTTGTTATGTAACTTCGGTCTTTGAATGCTTCTGATAAATGGAAAAAATGCTGGTGCTTGTTTGTTGCGACTGTGTATAAGCTCTTCTGAGTTCTGACATTATTTATGAATTTCAGCATCACCAGCCTGCATATGGAATTTGATTTAACTTGTCTCTCTTACCTCTGCTTGATTCTATGAAGTGGGAGAAAAGTTAGAAAGGAAAAGTACTTATAGCAGAAGCTATCATGAAATTTGTTTGTTCATCAGAAAAATTTATATCATAAAGAAAGAACCATTTATATGCTAACTTTTTTATAAGTGCAAGTAATTTGTTTTGGAGAGAAAATGCATGAATCTCACATAAAAAATTAAAAATATGTGGATCCAAACATCTCAAGTTTGTTGTACAATCTGTCTTCAAGGGGATAGCCTAGTTGGTAGACCTCTTATATTGAAAGCAAGAGGTATAGGGTTTAATCTTCCTCAATCGAATTGAAAGGAGATTTAATTTATTTGGTTTTTGTGCATTGGATAGGATGAGGTGGGATGTATGCCAAAGAAAATAAAGGTTAAAAAAGAGGTGTAGAATCTGTTTTGACCTTATAAAAGGATGGAAATCAGTTTGGACTAGCAGGAAATCTAAATACAAGTTGGTTGTGCAACCCTAATTTGAAATCACTGGAATCAACCCTAATCAGTTTTCTACTGTTGCTTAGGTCCTAGTTTTTTATGCCTTGTATATGACTCATGTAATGGTATGGTTTTTTTTTTTAATTTATTATTTTTTTTTTTTTAATTATTTTTTTTTTACTTTCCCCTGTTGGAGAGCTTGACCTTTTTTTTTTCTGTGCACATGATTCACGGTTGCAGGTTTGACATTGGCACCACTTCTTGTGAATGTAGATCCAAACTTAAATGTTATTTTGACAGCAAGCCTCACAGTCTTCGTGGGATGCTACCGATCTGTCAAGCCAACTCCACCAACGGTAAGTACACTAGGCATTGATGCCTGGTCGCGTTTTTCCTTTTTCCTTTTTCCTTTTTTCCTTTTTGGTTTATTTCATTGGCCCGAATTAAACTTGCTAGCTATTTGTCTTGTTTAATCACACAGGAGACAATGTCTAAAGAACATGCTATGCGCTTTCCGTTTGTTGGGAGTGCAATGCTCTTATCCCTGTTCTTACTCTTCAAGTTTCTGTCAAAAGACTTGGTTAACACTGTATTGACTTGCTACTTCTTCGTTCTTGGGATCATCGCTCTCTCGTATGTTTATTTTTTATGATTTACTACTATTTATTATATACTGTCGTAGAGAAAAATTTAATTAATTGAACTTTGTTTGCATCTTGATCTCATGTGTTGTTTCTTCCATTCTTATAGGGCAACAGTTTTACCAGCTATAAAACGGTTCTTGCCAAAGCATTGGAACGATGACCTTATCATCTGGCGTTTTCCATATGTCCGCGGTGTGTGACTCCATTTAGCTCTCTTTGTAAATTCTTGTTGTTGATCCACTTAAAATATGAAATTTCAATATATTTTCCCCATTATTAGTAATGCCATGGTCCTCAAATGCAGAACTGTTAGATTTGATTTTCAGTTGGCTTTTTCTGTTTTGTGGGTTGATGATATCATTACAGTGACCAGTGACTGCCTGCTTGTGGTGCTAGTTTTTTTCTTCTTTTGATTGAAAATTTAACTCCTGCACACCAATCAGGATTAAATTTTTATCCCCCTCTTCACTCCATTCTTATTGGGAATTGGGAGGATTGACAGTCTTAAAACTAATTTTCCAGTTTTGTGCTCTGGAGTTTACATTAGATCAAGTTGATGTTAATATTGCTTGTATATGCAGAATGATGTTTTTTTTTTTCTTTACACCTTTCTTACACAGCTCTGGAGGTTGAGTTCACAAGGTCTCAGATCGTTGCAGCAATCCCTGGAACCTTTTTCTGTGCATGGTATGCTTCACAGAAACATTGGCTGGCTAACAATATTTTGGGCCTTGCTTTCTGCATTCAGGTTTGGCAACATCCATTTAAATGATAATATATATTGTTATTGCCTCAATATGCTGACTATTTAGCCTTTTAAACTTCTGATTTTTTTGTAATCTTTAGTTGTTTTGTTCATATTCATAACATCATAAGTCAAATAATACTGATTGATATTTCTTGTGCCAGTTTTAACTTATAAGTTCTATAAGTTGCAATACTTGTTAGTTTGTAGAGTTTTTGTGACATCAGTGTTAAGTTACTGTTTTTATTATCTATTGTGGTAGGTTTGCGTGAATGTTCTTCTATAACTCAGCTTGTATTCCCTCCATTTTTCACTCTCTTTTTCTCCTGATTAGGAAAATAATGCTTTTTGGCAGGTTTGATCTTCTTTGTTTGCATTACAATTACATTATTTTGGGCAATTCATTGTATATCTTCACAAACACATCCCTGTTAGTTTTTCTTATATAACAAAGAGTTCACTACAGAAAAAAAAGCTCACTATTGAAAAGAATGAGATTCTATTGATATTCACCCATGGCTTTTGTGTCTTACAGTTTGGTCGTACATTTAATGATTAAACTTTATGGTTAAGGATATCATTTTTTGATGATTGCAGGGAATTGAAATGCTTTCTCTTGGATCTTTCAAGACTGGTGCCATTCTCTTGGTAAGAAGTGGGTTACTGGGTTATGGTTTAATCATGTTTTCTGTGGAGAAGTAATTCTTGAAAGTAGAAATATGTTATTTTTTAGAACTTTAGATTTGTATTTGCAGCATATACGTAGCAAAGAAGGAACTATTTCATGCAAGTCAACAACTATTTCCCTGACCTATGTATGTACTAGCAAGTCAAACTGACCCACTAACCTGTCTTTTTTCACTAGACTCTATATTGGGGATTCCTAGTGGATCCTTAAACCTCGGTAATCAAGAAACATATTGGATGTTTAATCCCGAGTTGGTGGCTCCTATACAAGCCATTTGTTGTTCGCAAACCTTGCATACGGATTTGAACTATCAAGACCATGTATTAGTTTCCAGATGTTGGTCTGTATAAGAGAGAGAGAGAGGATCTTTTGGCCTTATCAGTGTTGCTACCCCTACATCTTGCATAACATGATATGATATGCTGTCATTTCAATTCATTGTGTAGTCTTGAAGAGATGAGGTTGACCCAGTGTAAGGCCCTTACATTCACATCAATGAGATCCTGGATTTGAGTCATGTTTTTCTCCCTCAAACCCCAAATTGTAAAAGTTAAACTAAACTAAAATAAAATCATTGGATAGTCACATGATTCCTATGCAACTCAACTGTTCCATCAATGTAATGGATTTCATTGATGGAATCTTGTTGTCACTTTATCTGTATCCCACCCCATAAAATGTAATTTTGTTCGGGTTTTTTGTTTTTGTTTTTGTTTTTGTTTTTCCTTTTTTTTTTTTGGTGGGGTAATTTCTGGAACTTTGCTTTCAACTTCTCTTTTTACTTCATGAGTGTAGTTACCAAAAATTAAAGGTAAAGCTTGTTGCTTCATGTGGCAACTTTCTTAACTATGAACATTAAAGAGAATTTGTTGTTGTTTCCTTACTCTTTATTCCTCTTTAGTGGTTGAGATCAATGTTTAAAAATTCGAATGAGGCAGCCGCCTCAACCCTTCAATGAGTCTGTGCTGCCTCAATTCCAGGCAGTCTGGGCAATTTTATTTTTTTTAGAAAAAATAACTTTAAGACCCTAACATCCTCTTTATAACAGAAATTCTAACCCTTCTGTCCAAAAAGCACACCTCTAACTTCTCCAAAACTCCAACACTCCAAGACTCCAACATCAAACCCTAAGCTCTGCAGCAGGGTTTTTTTTTTTTTTTGCAATATTTATTTTTTTCGAATTGAGGCGACTACCTCGTGCATTTTTGAACATTGGTTGAGATCTCTCCTTCACCTACTTCATCAATTCCTGTATTTTCAACCCACACTGTATATTTTTATTTCTTTAACAATTTTGCAGTGAGTTTTGTTTTTAGCTTCTTCCTGGAATATGTAATTTCTTATATTTTAAAGAGTTATTTTTATTTCTGGTCAAATAATTCAACCGTTGTTAGATATTTTGTTATGCACATGTCTTGCCCGTGCATCCACTATTTCTTCTTTTGTGTGATCTTCCACATCCTTCTGCATTGCAGGCTGGACTTTTTGTTTATGATATTTTCTGGGTTTTCTTCACTCCGGTTATGGTTAGTGTTGCAAAATCTTTTGACGCTCCTATCAAGGTTAGTGCTCTAGCTTAATTGTGGATATCTTTTATTTATGTATTACTGTTTCTTGTGAAGAAAGTATTAACTATGTTTTGTTCGACTCTATAATAGTTGGTAATGATAATTTCTTCTTATTTGCAGCTTTTGTTTCCAACTGCTGATGCTGCACGACCATTTTCCATGCTTGGACTTGGTGACATTGTAATTCCTGGTACAGATTGAAAAACTAAGTCTTGTACATGATGTTTTTATTAAGGTTATTTGTGGTGTAGTGTTAGTTACTAAGTAAGGAATCCCGGGGGTTTGTCCGAGAAAAACATGAAACTAACTAAAAAGTTTTCTTTTTCCTTCTTAAATTATGGTCTATTTACTGTCAGGATGTCTGATGCATCTTTGTCTTGACTGTCAACCATGGTTGTGCTCTAGTTCAATTAAAGAAAGCAGTTGGAACACACTATGATGCTACCAATTTCTCTGATACTTCCAAATGAATAATACTGTATTTTTTTTAATCCAGGTATTTTTGTGGCACTAGCACTACGATTTGATGTATCTAGAGGGAAAGAGAGCCAGTACTTTAAAAGTGCATTTATAGGATACACATTTGGTCTGGTCCTTACAATTATTGTCATGAACTGGTTTCAAGCTGCACAGGTGACTATCACTACTTTAGTTTCACAACCTTTTCTTGATAATGGATTTTGTTTTCTTTTTCTGAATATATGGCTTGATGTGGCTATCAAAATCACGCTCCCCCTTATATTATAATATTAGCTGATGGTTATTCTGATTGTAATCTGTGTTGTTTCAGCCTGCACTTTTGTATATTGTACCTTCTGTAATAGGATTCTTGGCTGCTCATTGCATATGGAATGGGGAAGTCAAACCGGTTCGTTTGATGCCCTTGTCCTCCTCATGTTCTCTCCAATACTGTTGTTGAGATTTGGCCTTACATATAACTTTTATTTATGTGCAGTTGATGGAGTTTGATGAATCGTTGACTGCTGGTGAAGATAGTGATGACAAATCTAGCAAGAAGGTCGAATGAATTCACATAAATTTTAGCAAGTGATACTATTTTCTCCCTTTTGAGGACACCCAAAAACCCTACAAGCTCAGTCCAAGCTAACTTATGCAACTGCACACACCCCTGTAACAGATTTTGGAATTAAACGAGAAATTATATTTTAGTCTTCTTATAATGACAAGCGTTTTAGACATTACCTTTTTTCAGTTTATTTATTTATTTATTTTAATTTTCGGGTAATGTTTTACATATCTTCATACTAGAATGTTGTGCGTAGGAGAAAGCTCTTCTGCTTTCCAATTCAGATTTTAGGCACCCAAAATGGCGAAATGCAAGGTTTGATTCGAACTTGTATAGTCCCAATACAAAATGCTAAAATAACAAGTGACAAACTGAAAGCAAATCAGGTTTCGAGTTCCATTTTTGGTTTGGGGAATATTAGTATTGTACCATATCATTCACATAAGCCAAATCAAATTTGGCAAGAGTAATCCATGTTGGAGTGTCTCCTAGATTCAAACCATCTCTAATGGCAACCAGTTCACACCAAAGAGATTCTTCTAGCCAAAGCCATCTTATCAAACCCACAATGATCTTTGAGAACAACAGCTCAATAGCCACGTCAACATTAATTTAAGATTTTTTTTTCTTAATTTACCTATTTACCCTTCAATATTTACTTTTTGGGAAAAGAAAAGTGAGAACTAGGTTTATCCATATTAGCCGTTAATCCCCCTGAAATCGAATTAATGTTAAAAGAACCCCTTCTGTTAGTAATTCCGTCCAATTGAAGGGTTGACTGTTAATGAAGGAGGGCAATTTCGTAATCTCATTAGCGAGGACATGAAGGATTATTAGGATTGAAGGTTATAAAAGTAAATTGATATTTATAATAAATAATATATTAAATAAAATAAAATAAAAACAAATGAATGGAGGAGATCAAGCCAGGTCACTCCTTCCAATTTTTTTCTCATAAGCACACATTATAGACATATCTATAGCATACTAATACACATCACCACATTTTTACCATTTATATTATTAAGATTGAAGTTATGTTGCTTATATTGTAAAATTGTAGTGATGTATATTAGTATGCTATAGATATACTTATAATGTGTGCCCATGAAGAAAAAAAAAAAAAAAAAAAACTCTCACTCCACCCATCAGATTTTCCTTAAACAAAAGGAGTGGTCCCAAAGCTTTTCTCAGAGTATTCTCTCTCGTTCTCTCTAAAACACTCTTCATCTCCCAAACCTTTCGCAACAAAATCAAACCTACCATCACCAAAACCTCAAAAAAAAAGAAAAGAAAAAAAAAAAAGGGATATAATCATTTTCCTCATGTAGTTTGACATATTAGACACTTTGTCCCATTTAGTTTCAGTAATGACCATTTTCCCCCCTAAAAACTAAAAATTAGACATTTTACCCCCTCTAGTTTCAGTAATAGCCATTCTCCCCCCTAAAAACCAAAATATTATACATTTTACCCTCCGACCGTTAAAAAGTCCGTTAGTCAACATCTTTGACCATCAAAAAATCAATTAAAAGACATTAGTACCTTTAAATACATTAGTTATGCCCCCTAATGACACCACTAATTGTTTTTAAAGAAAAAAACCAGAAATAAAAAAATTAAACTAATAAAAGTATTTTAAAAAAAAAAACATAATTGAAAATAAAAAATTATAAATTTAATTAAACTTTAATAAAAAAAATTCAGTATTTCAATAAAAAAAAATATTAATGTTTTTTGCATTATTTTTACATTAATTAAATTTTTTTGATTATTTTTACATTTCATTCTTTATATTAATTTTTGTTTAAATAATTTTTTTATTAAAGTTTAATTAAATTTTATAATTTTTATTTTCAATTATTTTTTAAGAAAATACTTTTGTTAGTTTAATTTTTTTATTTCTGATTAAAAAACTTAAAAAACAATTAGTGGTGTTATTAAGGGGCATAACTAATGTATTTAAGGGTAATAATGTCTTTTAATTGATTTTTTGACAATCAAAGATGTTGACTAACGGACTTTTTAACGATCAAGAGGTAAAATGTTTAATATTTTGGTTTTTAAGGGGGAAAATGGCCATTACTGAAACTAGATGGGGTAAAATGTCTAATATTTTAGCTTTCATGGGGGAAAATGGTCATTACTGAAACTAGAGGGGGCAAAGTGTCTAATATGTTAAACTACAGGGGGGAAAATGATTATATCCCAAAAAAAAAAAGTACATTTCGTGGTTTAAGTGTTCAATTTAGACATAGGTTAGTGTTAATTTGATTACAGAGAAGGGTTTTTGAATGCAATGAGATTCAAAGAGCCAACTTGTTTTTGTTTTGAAGAAAAGGTTTGTATATTCAACCCACTTGTTTTTCACTGATTCTATGGTGATTTTGCATGCATTGTTACATTTTGTAGTGCTTGATTTCTTTATCGTCCATGATTTAGGGTTTGTGCTAAAAAATTTGGGGGGGTTTTCGTTTGTAGTTGTTATCTGTCAAATTGATGGTGTAAGTGAAGTGTTTATTGTTGTTATACATTAAATTGCATGCATGGTTGCATTTGACAATGGTTGTTTTCATTATTGTTCATGATTAGGGTTTCTTTGTTAAGAAATTTAGGGTTGTTTCGTTTCTAGTCGTTACCTTTCAAATTGATGGTGTAATTGACTTGTTGATGGTTGTTATACATAAAATATGGTGTAATTTAGTTTGAAATGTGTGAATAAAGGTGGAAAAATGGTAGATTGTGTTTTTGAAATAGAAAGGAGGAATGCGGGTTTATATAGGGCTATATATAGTCGTTTCTCCTCAACGGTTTGAATTTGATGGAAAAATTGTAATTTCAACTATTACATCATGTGTTGTGTAGCATTGAGTGGCATTCAAGGGCAAAATTGTAATTTTAGATATTAAATCACGTGTTCTCTAGCAATGAATGGCATTGAAGGGCAAAATTGTCTTTTTATCTACTGGACAATGTCAGGGTTAACTTTTCCATTGGAAAAAGCTAACGGAAGGTTTTTTTTTAACATTAATTTTATTTCAGGGGATTAACAGCTAATATGGACAAATCAAGTTCTCACATTTCTGATGGGGTAAATGTCAGAGGGCAAAATGATCTTTTCCCTTATTGTTATCGAAGATAAAGCTTTTTATATTTTTAAGAGTAATGCTACTTTATTCAAATGTATGGCCCAAATGATATGGTATCTCTAAAATCCAATCATTTAAACATGCAATTTTAATACAAAGAAGGGTGTAGATAACTAGATATTGTCACCGAAAGAAATTATTTGTACACACATTTTTTATGGGTAAATTACACAAACTTACCCTGGTTATATGTATAATTTCACTAAAATCAGTAAAAAAAAATTATAATAACATTAATTACCCTTGACTTGTTAACTGACGGTTGACTAACTATTGACTATAGGTAGTCACTAGCTAGTGAAAGGTAATTTGGTATTTTGTAGTCTTATTAAATAAATGAAAAAAAAAAGTGTCAAATAACATATCGCCACATCAACCCTAACAATTTATTAATTAAATATACAATAGAACCCCCGTAAATTAATCCCCTTCAAATTAATAATCTCTAAATTTATAAATAAAAATAATAATAATAATAATAAAACACGGTCCGACTCAGGCCAGTGTAAAATTTTAATAATTTCTTTTTGAAATCTAGTGTAAAATTTCAGTTTCGACTACCGTATAAATTACTAATTTCATAAAAGTATAAAATTTATTACAAAATATTCAAGATGCTAGTTTGCACAAGACCACCATGTTTGATATTTTTATCTACATCCTTCATATTTTGAATTGTCCTCAATAAGTTATTGTGATCACCTTTTTATTGTAGCCAAAAGGTTTCAACTAAATTTATCATTTCAACAAGTCTTACTTGTAGAGATTTTAGGTATCT
The DNA here is from genome assembly GCA_035582765.1 of Acer negundo. NCBI lineage: Eukaryota > Viridiplantae > Streptophyta > Magnoliopsida > Sapindales > Sapindaceae > Acer > Acer negundo. Next base: position 9,393,600 of record CM069233.1, read on the forward strand.
TATAACTATCATCGTCATCGTTATCTATCTCAACTACACCGTCACTATTCTGTCTTGTGATATTATTGATAATTTCCTCTTTGTATATACAACCAAAAAATAAGCCTTATTATTTTTTTACAGTGAGTAACATTAGTCTCTAAATAATCACATTCTCAAAAGAAACTGAAAATTTTCTTAACAAATCTTTCATAAATAAGGAATCCTGGAAAAAAATAAAATAAATAAATAATAAAAATAAAAACTCTTCTTGAAGAAGAAAACCGACTAAACAAGAAATCGAACATTCCCTAAACATGAAAACTGACTTACACACGTTTTCTAAGACAAAATAACATTTTATAAGGTAAAACTCTTCAAATTAATAACCATTCTAAATTAATACTCAAATGTGGGTTCCAAAAATATTAATTTAAAAGGGTTTTACTATAAATATAAATATATATATATATATATGCTTCATCATCTCCTTCAATTTTCAGAGACCAAACCGCAATCCAATACCGAGCAAATCGTAACCCAAAATAATTTATTTCTTTCTTCTCCACCATTCATCTTCTTTACCAACACAATCTCATCGAAAATAACAAAAAATAAAAATTATTTAAAAAATTTAGAAATAAAAAATATACAATAAAGATTCTTCATGGAGAATATGTGGTTTCAAATCTCTTCGACTAATAAATCCAAGAGAAATTGCTATATCCTCTATTCAAGGGGGAGAAATGGGTCTGGATATTTTGATGATTCATAAGGATTTCACTCTTACATAATTGGTGAAAGGTAGAATATTTATTATCGAACCGCTTCGTCTGTCTATAAAAAACAATGGACAGTTTTTTATATATCAAATCGTAGGTATTTCATTGATTCATAAGAATAAGTGCCAAATTACTAAAAGATACCGAGAAAAAAGCTATACGGACATTGTCCCTTTTCCATGATTCACTAATGGGTGGTCAAACATTAGTCAACGGGTCAAGGGGGGTTTAGTATCATTATGATTTTTTTACCGATATTAGCGTAATTATTCATATAACCAGGGTATGTGTGATTTATCCAAAAAATGGGTGTACACATAATTTCTTTTGGTGACAATATCTGCACCCTAAAAAGAAATTTCACATCATTTACACACCAAATTTGAACATAAAATTTGGGCTAAAATTTGAGCAAAATAATATTATTGTATTTTTTATATTATTTTTTTAATATTTTGTTTAAAAAGTTTAATTTAAGCTTTTTGTTAATTTACCTATTTATCCCTTCAATATTTAATTGTTGACTAACAGATTACTAATGGTATTATGGTAGATGTATTTTGACTATTATACTTAAAAAATAAAAATATAAATAAATATAAATAAATAAATAAAAAGTATTTTGACTATTAACTAAAAACTAAAGGGTAGTGTTTGGTTAAAATGAAACGAGATTGTGGTGTTTGGCGAATATATCAAACTAGAGGGTGTGTTTTTTTTAATAACAACCCTTATTATTTATGACCTACTGCTTGAGTTTTCATCTTCTCTCGTTGTAACCACCAACCAACGACTCTCTGTTTCATTTCACAGTAAAAAAAAAAATGTCGAAAATTCAACGGCTACTTTGTCTGAAACATACTCTCATAATCCCAACAGCAGCCTCTCTACACACCGTGATGAGCCCTTTTCATCAAAACCCAGTTTCATCAACTGGGTCAGTATCAGTTTCAGATTCTTTCTTGGTAGAGAAAATTATGTTGAATCTAAAGCAAGCAAATGCAAAATCGTTGCGCAACTATCAATTTCGCTTGAACCCGCCGATTGTAGTTGAGGTTTTGTTCCGTTGCCGCGATAATTTGCAACTTGGTCAGAGGTTTGTTGATTCTTTTGCCTTGAATTGTCCAAATTTTAAGCACACATCCATGTCTTTAAGTGCAATGATTCACATTCTGGTGCGGAGTCGGAGATTATCTGATGCACAAGTGTTGATTCTGAGAATGGTTAGAAAGAGTGGTGTTTCACGTGTAGAAATTGTTGAATCTTTGGTTTCTAGTTATAGTAATTGCGGGTCCAATAGTTTGGTTTTTGATTTGTTGATTAGGACTTATGTGCAGGCTAGGAAGTTAAGAGAAGGATCAGAGGCTTTTTGTCTGTTACGAAATAAAGGAATTTTTATTTCAGTTAATGCTTGCAATAGTCTTCTTGGTGGGTTAGTGAAGATTGGTTGGGTTGATTTGGCATGGGAAATTTACGAAGAGGTTGTTAGAAGTGGGATTGATTTGAATGTTTACACGTTAAATATTATGGTTAATGCATTGTGTAAAGATCATAAAATTGATAGCGTGAAGTTGTTGTTATGCAAGATGGAAGAGAAAGGGATTTATGCAGATTTTGTGACATATAATACACTAATCAATGCATATTGTGGCCAAGGTCTTTTGGAAGAAGCTTTTGAGTTGATGAATTCAATGCCGGTCAAGGGGTTGAAACCGGGTGTTGTTGCCTATAATTCTATACTAAATGGTTTGTGCAAGAAGGGACAGTACGAGAAAGCAAAAGAAGTTTTGGATGAAATGTTGAGAATGGGGTTGAGACCTGATACTGCTACTTATAACACACTGCTTGTTGAAAGTTGCCGAAAAGATAATGTTTTGGAGGCCAAAGAAATTTTCAGTGAAATGTCTTGTCGAGGTGTTGTTCCTGATTTAATTAGCTTTAGTTCACTGATTCGGGTGTTCTCGAGGAATGGGATGCTTGATAGAGCACTGATATATTTTAGAGATATGAAAACTGCTGGATTGGTTCCGGATAATGTTATTTATACGATTCTTATAGATGGGTATTGTAGAAGTGGTAACATGGTGGAGGCATTAAAGATACGGGATGAAATGCTAGAGCAGGGTTGTGTTATGGATGTGGTTACATACAATACTATTTTGAACGGGCTTGGCAAGAAGAAGATGCTGGCTGACGCAGACGAGCTTTTCAATGAGATGGTGGAAAGGGATGTGTTTCCTGATTTTTATACTTTCACCACACTAATTAATCGGCATTGTAAGGATGGAAATATGGATAAAGCACTAAGCCTGTTTGATATGATGGCTCTGAAGAATATTAAGCCAGATAGAGTGACATACAACACACTAATTGATGGGTTTTGCAAGGTTGGTGAAATGGATAAAGCTAATGACTTGTGGGCTGATATGATCTCTCGACAAATTTTTCCGAATTACATTTCTTATGGAATTTTAATAAATGGATTTTGTAGTATGGGTCATGTTGCTGAGGCATTTAGGTTGTGGCATGAGATGGTTGAAAAAGGTATAGAGCCAACTCTCGTGACTTGTAACACAATCATAAAGGGATACTGTCGATCAGGTGATGCCTGTAAAGCAGATGAATTCTTGAATAAGATGGTTTCAGAAGGGATTGTTCCTGATAGCATAACGTATAACACTCTCATTAATGGCTTTGTTAAAGAAAAGGATATGGACAAAGCATTTGTTTTGGTAAACAAGATGGAAAATCGAGGACTAGTATCTGATGTTATTACATACAACGTAATATTGAATGGGTTTTGTAGAGAAGGAAGAATGCAAGAGGCTGAGCAGGTACACCGGAGGATGATAAAGAAAGGTGTAAATCCGGATAGAGTCACGTACACATCATTGATAAATGGACATGTCAGCCAAAACAACTTAAAGGAGGCATTTCGTTTCCATGATGAAATGCTTCAAAGAGGATTTGTTCCGGATGATAAATTCTAATTTCATGTTGACAGTGAAATATTTCAGAGGGCATTTGTTCCTGATGTTAAAGTCTAGTGGGTTACATTTGCAGCCATTAATAAATGTAAGCTGTATTTTACTGCACGCCATATATAACTAAAGGTTAGATAGTCACTCCCTGCATGCTTCTATTAATCTACAATGTAGTATCATGAACTTATATCGTTGAAGTCTTGTGATTTTTTACTCTCCTATTTATTTGTTAGTTCTATAAGTCAAGCATATGAGGAAGCTTAGAGACCATTTTTCTGGATTTATCTTCATATATATGATACTTATATAGAAGATGAGATGAAATCTACATTAAAAAAAGTATGGTTTCAAATGAGTTGAAATTTTAAATTAATGAAGTTTGCTTTTTGTTTCATTCAACAGGTAACTGATTACATTGAAGAAGGGTCAAGTGGAATTTTTTGTCTCGTTAAATAATACTTGGCTGCTTCAAAAATATTTGAAGGATACTTGACAACGATGTCATTGTAAAGGTAAACATCATTGTGAAGGTTTTGCTAATTTGTATTATATTGCTTTTTGCACTTGTCTTAATTTATCTTGTTTAAAAAATCAGTAATGCTAGATTTTGTCCAATTACAATCCCAAAATTGGGATCCTAAATGTTGTGGCAGCATTGTCATTGCATTATCACATGCCATTATGCCAAATCATTCCTTTTAAATTTTACAAAATTAAATTTCTACTGTTTCATTCTTTTTATCATTTACCAAATCATTCTGTTTTATATACATAAAGTAAATCAGCTCTTTTTATTTCAAACATATGATTCTTTTTATAATATACTAAATTATTCTGTTTTATATACATAATTAGAGTTTTTCAATTCTTTTTTCTCTTTCCACAAGAATTTGCTAGTGATTGAACTTCGATTCATGCCCTTCACCACCAATATGCAAAATTCCAAAAGTTCAATTTCTCCTCAATGCTAGAAGAATTCGCTTAAGTCACTTATAAATGACTATTTAGGTAGTTTAAATCTTCATGTTTTCAAAAGCAAATTCATTTTTAATCCTATTTGAGATATGCAAATGCTTCTCACTCAATTATAGATGTTTGGCGTCTTCCTTTTCTCTTAATATACTTTTGTTTTCAGATCATCAATATATTTCACAGATGTTTGGTGATCATATGAGTAAAAGAATGGTTAATTATAGAGTTTTTGATGATCATGACTTTTGATTGGGAAATGCTTTTCACTAATTAAACAAATAATTTAGATTGCAAAGCACTTACTTATCATATGACATGTACACTTTTCATCTTTGGAACAAAAACAAACGAATTTGAGGAGTTTGTTTTAATAAAGTCATAAGACTTATTTAGTGATTTTTCTTTATTTAATAAACTTGTATGAAAGTATTATTTTAGTTTTTATTGATTGTTCACGGAAACTATTCAAGATAATGATAACAAAATTGGAATTGCATCAGAGAAAATGTAAGAGACCTAATGTTGGAATTACTTTGATTTAATTGATAAGTTATTGAAATATTAGAACATGTATGGAATAAAATGGGATTTAAAGTTATCAAATGAACTTCAAACAAGAGTTATGTTGAGGAGTTGAGGTATATGGTATGTAAATATTCTTATTATGTAAAGCGAAACATGATTGTAGAAATGCCTTTGAATTGCATTCAGTAACAAAAAAGAATTGCAAGATTAGACTTGTTGCATTTGTATTCCCCTAATGGAAAGTGGAAAGTGCTTTGCATTTTACCATAACTATAGATTTTCAAGCAAATTATAGTCTGCTAAAACCAATGGATAATGAAGTCGTATATGAGAAAGAAGTTGGAATTGAATAAGACTGAATAAAAAATTTACTTCTTTTATGATTGTAGTAGAGGTGGTCATAGGAAATTATCTTTAATGAACGCAAATTGTATTTATTGTCTTGACAGAATAAGGGGCTTACAACTTGAGCTAAGAATTGATATTGCAATCCAAAAATATATTTGAACAGAATATGTAAGCTAAAATTAAAACTTCTTATGCATGATAAATTTACATTAAAAGGATCGGTCAACAAATGCATATGCTGATATGCAAGGAGTAAGGCTGCGTAAAGGAGTTTGGATATGCATATGCTATTTTATTTTCTTTAGATAAAACATAAGGCTTATATTACATTAAAAAAGTTGAACAAACAATGAGACCAATCCACCCACAACCAAAAAAGTTACAATGATTAACTTTAAAAAATGCCTATGCAACAAAATCTTTGACAAAAATCTTGAAAGACAAACTGAAGTACTGAACCATCTCCCTTTAGGTCATTGTAGCAATGTAGCTTCCCAATTAATATCTCAAATAAAAAAAGGAATGTTCTTAAATGCTATAGTCATAAAAGCACTAAGAGAAGCCCAAAATTGAAACCTATCCCATATAATATGTACCATAAGTCCCATCATTTTGTAATTGGCTTATTTATGTTACAAACCATTGGGGTGCTCTTGTAATGGGTAGTTTATGTTCTTCATATGATCGTTAAGCTTTCCTAGCATCCCAAGTGCTTCAAGAGTTTGGGATTCGAAGGTATCTACTTGACCTATTTCTGAAGAGATTAAGTGTACACACAATTCATTAATTTGTGTTATCATATTTTAGTGTGCATCACACCTCCATCACACTTGCACTTCATGCGTATAGGTTAGTGTGTTAGACCGCTCAAGAATGCCTATTTCTTCTCCTCTTAATGGTATGGGTGTCTTCATCTTGGTGGGTCGCAAAAATAGGGACGAAAATCACAATCGCGGTCTAGGTATCGCCCTGGTGGACCGCGAATAGTCATGATGAGCCACAAAATTAGAGTGCGAAAATCCCTCTGGTGGTTTTTGTTGTCCAGCCTTGGTCTTGGTGAACCTCGACTTTTGACCGCAAAAACTGGGGCGACTTCCCTCCAAAAATATTTACGGTCCAGGTCTCGTCGTGGTGAAATACGAAAAATTCCATTTTACCAAAACTTCGTAGTTTCGCTTGAGTCTTTAAATACCTCTCTTCCTCACTTTTCCTTTAACAAAAATCAATCTACAAAAACCCTAAATACTTTCTAGAGAGAGGAGAGAGCTTTTTAGTGAGAGAAAGCTTCATTACTCTCCATTCCCCACATGCATGTGCATCTAGAGGCTTGCATCAATGAGTCTTCATGATTTCTCCATGGTCTAGGTAAGAACATCATCTCTAAACTCTTATTGTTCATGTTCTTTGATTTCTTCATACTCATTGCATAGATTTTGAAGAAAAATGGAGATTGTTGGGGTTTGCTTATAACTATAGTGTTAGGTCTTCATCTATTCATTTAGTTAAGCATTTTGTGTTGGTCTAGCATAACATGCATTGAACATTTCATCACATGTTCACTTAGCCATTTTATTCTCTTCATTGAGTTCAAGTCTTGTAACCACAAGTGGTGGTTGTACAAGCAAGAGCCAAGAATTACTATAAAAAGGCTTGCGGGTAGATAGGTTTAAGTTACATCCTTGAGGAGAGTGAGTAGGTAGTCAACTTAGGTTGTTATTAAAATACGATATAGTGGATTTCTGTGGTTAAGTGGCCAGCAAGGCTAGTCCCGTGGGTTTTTCCTAGTTGGAGGGTTTCCAATGTAAAAATCAAGTGTGTTATATTTTCTGCATATTTACTTGATTTTTGTGTTGTTGTGGTTGGCCGATATTGACCGAACGAAAAGTTGGTAACATAATCGATTAACAACCCATTCACCCCACTCTAGGTTGTTTTAGACACATTTTCATGTACTTAATATGGTCTTCAAAAGTTCCTTTTTTTTTTTTGTTTCTTTCTATTCACATTATTCAAGGAGATTGTTCAATATATGATACATAACAAATAAGTATAATATGTCATTTGCTGCATTGTAGGGATTAATTTTCATAAGTAGTTAACATTTTTTAATGTGGATTGGCATCGAACAAAGATACTATGACATATCCATGGATTTTCCATTCTCAGTTTATATGTATATTTGTTATGTTCCAAGGGTTGTACTTATTGATCAAATATGAACATGCAAAAGGCGATTAAGGTTGTCTTTTCACATGAACGTAGGTGGTGTTTATGGCACATAAAGAAGAGATTAACATTTTTTATCATACCATTTTATCACTAGTTAATTCTTTTTGGAAAACAAAATGTTAAGTAGAAAAAAGAACATTGAAGAATGTCTTTGGAAGTTGTAAAAAGGGTCTCTGCTATTTTACTGCCATTTTTCTATAATACACACCATTAGAGCATAACCCACATACATGTTAGCTAGAATTGAAAGAGTCATTCATATTGTTGAACTATTGAAACTTTTCTAGAAACTCTCTAGCATTTGGTTATGGTATGGTTATGGTAGTTTAGTTTAATTTGGATTAGTTGTACTATTTAGTCCTATGTTTTTAGGTTGCTTGTAATGTGTTTGTAATGATGTTTTACTGGTGGCTGTGCCAGTTTCTTGTAGCAGTGGTTTATACACTGTCAAGTATGGGCTGATGTACTCATTTGTGTTGACAGCTCTTCTTAGCTGTTTTACACCTTGTATCTGATGTATATATTGTCTCAATGAAATCTGAGAGCTTTAAGTGCCTGTTGCTTCAAATGGTTTTTATGTCTATGTAATGTTTATGTTTATGGTATGTTGAGTCTCTTCGTCTGGTTTCACCTGTATGAAACTAGAGTAATTCTCTTCTTTTTGGTTTCACGTGTGTGAAACTAGTTGAGTTGATCTCTTCCTCTTGTTTCATGTGTATGAAACTAGTTATGTACTTATGTTAGAAAGTATTGATGTGCTGATGGCCTAAAAATCTAACACATATGTCCCAGCTCCCTTATTATATATATCATCCAAATAATATTGATTGCCAATGATACACATGCAAAGCAGTTATCATACTTATTTGTCAAATGCCATAACATCTCCTAAGGGGTAGTGCCTAAGGGAAAGAACAGAAGAACATTTTAACACCATAAAGGGGAAGAAGAACATTTATTCTTTTAAAATCTGAGGTAAGACACAATGACTTAAATAGGGTAGCTTATTTTTTTCTTTGGAGATTTTTGAGAGGTCTTCTATAGTATAGCCCTTTTTTTTTTTTTTAAGCTGGTCATGGTGTTTTTTCTCTGCCATGGAGAACTTCTCTCTATTCTTTGGTCATCTTTTTAATTTAATATATACTTTCTATTTTATTAAAAAATGTCAGAGCCATTTTCTAACTTCTCATATGCGCCCTTTCTCTGTGCATTCCAAACCATTCTTTAATTGATCCTCCATCTTGTAGAGGAAGTTTGAATTCTTATGTTGCATTTGCAAGGATTAATTTTTGAATTACAGTGGCATCTCTTGCCCCGAATCATAAACACCTTATTCAGTTTAATTAATCATTCAAAATGTCCTCTAAAAGGTAAATTCTCATGGCTACCAACTTCAACCAAAAAATAGTTAAAAGTTTTGTGCAGTCTTATTCCATATCTATCATTCAATTCCAACTTTCTTTTCTATACTGACTTCATTGCTTTATTGGTTTAAAATACTACAATTTGCTTTGATAACTAAGTCAAGGATTATGGTCAAATGAAATAGAAAAATCTATTCGCTTTCCATCAAGTTGTAAAAATGCAGCAAGTCTAACCTTGAAATCTTGTTTTGTTACTTTGTGTAATTTAAAGGCATGTGTTTGATATCTAACTGTCTAAGTAATAACTTTAAACCTCGGATTATTTTCATACATTATTATATAATATTCAAACTCATCAATTAATCAAAAAGTCAATCCAATCCTAGTGGTTGATGTATGAGATTGGTTTTGGCCTGTTTACTTGTATGACACTTCAAGCTTTCTAATCTAGGCAGTACATTCAAATGCATTTGTGTTCATATCCCAGTTGTTAGGCTTTAATGCTTTTCTGGTACTCAATTTATAATGATAGCTTTTGTGATTATTTTCAAAATTGAAACTGACAATAGTTTTATTTGTTAATTGTGCAAGCTTGCAGGTATTATTGTATATAAGCTCGTACCCAAGTTATTAACCAGGGGATATTTAAGTTTTTTACACCTTGCAGCATTAAGACAAGAACAGAGAAGTGTTTGACCAAATTAGAGCATCAAGTGTTCTTTTTCGTTTCAGCGTATGCTTTCTGGCAAAACTGGAAAACACGACGGTAAAGAGCGAGAGATACTGTTGTGGAGGTTGCTATTATCTGTTCCAGTAGCAGTAGCAATAGAGATAAGGTATGCTGATCGTGTGTTTGGGATTGTTTTTGGTATTTTCAAAAATGCTTTTTGGTGTATACACGCACACACACTTAGAGTGCAGTTTTGAAGAAGCATTAAATAACAACCTTTTTAAAACGAATTTGGATCCCTTGCTGATCTGATCTTTTTCCTGACCTCACATAATCTCATGACATATAAGCATTGTAGATTTACAATGAATGTATTGTTAAGATGTGATTGGTTTCCACAACCACTTTTTCCTAATTTTTTAAAGCATGTGATTGGTTTAGATGTGTGGTTAAGATGTGATTGGTTGTTGTTAAAGTGGCTGTGGATACCAATCACATACTTTAAAAAATCAGGAAAAAGATCAGATTACCAGAGGATCCAAATCCAAAAAAAAAGACTTTTTAGTGTTTTTGTGAAAACTTTTTTTTAACGGAGAACTCCCAAACACACCTTAATACTGCCAGTGACACAAGTGTTGTGATAATTGTGTATAGATGACATGTTTCTCTCTTCATGAATCATAATACCGAATCTGGATATAGGTGAACTTGTGGCAAGTGAGGAAATGAAATTCCATTAAAGTGGTTGTTGAATTACTCATCTCCTTCAAGGACTCTATTTAGAGTAATGATCTGGAGTTTATGAGTTTGAGCTGAAAGAGATTGTTTTGTTTGTGTATGATTCCTATATGACACTCAAAACTGTATTTTGATCATTTTGAATACTACATTTTAGTGAAGTTTCATTAGCGGCCTTAATTAATTAAATCTTTTCCTAGCAAAAGAGGTTTAGGAATCAATTTTCCCCTTACTAATCTTGGTGGGATGCTAAACACAACAGTTGATTAATTTGATAGCTCCACCTTTCATATGCTTAATATATCTTTTAGGGATTGGAAAAGACTCAAAACATTTCTTGCAAAAATATTCTTCATAGAGATGGGATTGGAACTTAATTTGGTTTTGTGTAGTAACAGGGTTTCTCAATAACTTCCAAACATTGAATAAAGTAAATATAAGGCAATCTATTTTGATTATGTTGACATTTCAATAGAAAAATCGATGTCGACAAACAGTTGATAGCCAGCTGATGCTTCTAATTTCTATTCATGATTGATTAATTAGACACCTAAACCATATAAAACTCGAGAAAAACATGCTACAAACTTAATTATATTTCTCAAAATTCATCAACTAACGTTTACTTATGTATTTTTTTTATTTATTATATATATTTTTTTAATATTAGTTTTTGTATATCTATCTCAACGCAAAGACGTTCTATTTCTTCTAAATTTTTTTATTTCATTTTATTGAAAGACTAACCTAAAACCAGCAAAGCTCTACCAATATATAATTTGTGATCGCAATTCATGTTACTAGCTAAGGTATATGGTGTTTAATTATGTCAAAATCCACCCACAACTTAAATCTATCTAGTAAATTAAAAATTCACTTCTTGTATTTTATAGGTCGTGTAAAAATTTATCGATGTAAATATAATACAAAAGCCGGCTGCTAAAATCACCGTTCGATGTAACTTAATAATAAAGAGTTTTTATTCGGTTTGACGATATATGTCATAGATATGATTAAGTTATGTTACTACAAAAGTAAATGATGATGTATAAGATATGGTTGAAATTGAAAGGTAGATTAGTAGCTGTTGCTGCTACTCGGTTGCTTGGTGTGACTGATTCAAATTGTTGTGTTAATTTAAAAAGTATCATGAGAAATGCTCTAATAATTAAATTAATAATCAGCCTATATGCATGTCTAATGCAATTTTAATAACTAAAACAACATGTCGTGGTTTAGTTTTTATGTATCGAATGCATTACTTGGTTTTAACTTTTAATTTGGCTATAAATTGTAATTTTATAATATTTTTATAAAATTATTTCCGTATAATATGATTTGATGCTAAAAGCATTTATGCAATCCGATAATTTTTCAAATTTAAGTTGCCATGGAAAGAAATATCGTAAAATTAAACTTAATTCGCGTGGAGATTTCAGAACATGTCAAAATCAGATTATCATAATAAAAAGTCAGTATTGCTGCTATTTTAATTTATTTGTAAAAGATCCACAAGACGTGTTTGGTAGCTGGCACTATGTTAACTTATGTCGTATATATGTGTATAATTTGTCACATGTTATATTACTATTCTATATTAGAGCCATACACCATTACACCCTAATGATAAGCACAAACTATTACGACTTACGAGCCAAATTTGAGTATTAAATGTATACTTGGTCAGTTGGTTGCTAGGAAATTCGGATACTCCATATGATGCAAGTAACTTGTATCCAACTCGTATTTGGTTTGGAAATTCTCTAAATATTTCATGATATGTATATGACAAATATCCTGCAGGGGTTCGAAAATTTAATAATGCTCTTTAAAAAGTGAGTTTTAAGACTATCACCAACTTAATAATTTAAGTTTTAATAGCACATAAAGTATGGATCTGACAAAAATACCCTTAAAATTCACTCACAAAAATAAGTCTCACGCTTTTTATGTTTCTGGGACTTATTTTGGTGTTTCCGAAACTTATTTTGTATTTCTAAGATTTATTTTTTAATTTCCGAGATTTATTTTCTTGTTTTTATAACTTAACTTATCAAACTAGTAATACTCTCAAAATTTAATATAAAAAGAGTGTTATTGACTTATTTCCCACCATTTCCACTATCCTGAAGTGTCGACTGAAAGAGGAAGAAGAAGAAACAACTTCAAAGACCGAAAAAGCTTCGACCGAAAGAATATGTTTTATGAGTGTTTTTTTATTTATTTATTTTATTTTATGTTTTATTTGGTTTTTGTAATATGTTATGACTTATATATGACATATGTTTTATTTGAATTTTGTAATATGTTATAACTTATGTAACATATTTTATTTTGATTCTGGGTATGTTTTAAATAAATTATCAATTATGTTTTTATATATTATTATTTTTTTAAAATATAAATATATATTATTTTAATTGACGTATCCTAGTTTATAGAGATTTCTTGTATCCCTGTATCGTATCCCTTACTCGTGTCTGTGTATCCTTGCTAGACCTAGCAAGGTTCCGGTTCCAACCGTGGAACCGGAATCGAAAAAACCAAAACCGGAACCGGGTTTCCGGTTCCGGTTCCAACCATGGAACCGGAATCGAAAAAACCAAAACCGGAACCGGGTTTCCGGTTCTGGTTCCAACAGTGGAACCGGAATCGAAAAAACCAAAACCGGAACCAGGTTTCCGGTTCCGGTTTAATGTTTAACGAACCGGCTGGTTCGAACTGTCCTAAAACCGGCGGTTCCAGTTCGGTTCAAACCGGCCGGTTCTTCTGTTTTATTTTTATTTTATTTTTGGACCGTTGGGCCTCAATAGCCACACGTCAGCATGCCGTTAGGCCTCAACGGCCACCCCTTCAATAATTTTTTTTTTTTTTTTGTTATCTATAATTCTATAAATACCCCTCCTCTCCTTTCATTTTTTCTCACAATCTCAAACCAATTTCTTATTTTCCTCTCATTCTCTATTTCTCTCAATTCTCTCTATTCTCAATTCTCTAAATCTCTAATTCTAAATTTCTAATTTTTATTTCAAGTTTCATTGTCTCAACACTCAACTCTGAAGTCTCCAATACTCTCCAACTCTCCAAGACTCTAAGTTTCTAAGGTTTTTATTATTTATTTAATTTTGCAATTTTTTTTATTTACAATTAATTTTATTTCCAATAAATTTTATTTTCAAAATTCCAATTAATTTTATTTGCAATTAATTTTATTTTCAAAATTCCAATTAATTTTATTTGCAATTAATTTTATTTTCAATTAATTTTATTTACAATATATTTTATTTCCAATATATTTTATTTGCAATTAATTTTATTTACAATTTATCTTATTTCTAATTTATTTAATTTCCGAATAACCAATTACTATTTAGTATTTACTAAATACTAGGTTTCCAATTTCATTTATTTGCAATTTATTTTATTTACAAATTATCATTTTTCTAGTTACTACTTAGTACTTACTATAATAGTACTTAGTACTTACTAGTTACTACTAATCTACTATTATAGTATTATATTATTATAGAATATAGATTTATACTTTATAGTATTATTCTTCTAAGTTCTAAGTTCTAAGTTTTCAATTATCTATTTCAGATTTTCAGTATTTCTCTAGTCCCAAATTTATTCCGTCCAATCCAATGGCAAGTGGTGGAAATGGAAGGGGTCACGGCCATAAAGATCCTAGGCGTTCAATTTCGATGAAAAGTAAAGGTCAAATGGTTGATAATCTCGGTCATAACGACACCACCTATCACGATTATCTGCAAAGCCGGGCCTATGCTGAAGACCTAGGCCTAAACATTCCTACTCCCCCTTTAATAATTTTAGAACTCGATCATAATGCCACCCCTTCCGGCCCTAATTTGACAAGCCATTCAGAAAATATGCCTGATATTGATACACCTCCGGATTATGATTTTGATCCACCAGAAGCAGATGAGGACGAACCGATCCGAAGCTAAGCAAATCTGATCTATTCGTCAAACATATGAAGAAAGTTAGGCAAGAAGATGGAAGCTATGTAGCGGCTTGCAATTATTGCAAAAAAGTATATAAGTGATCTAAATCCGGAGGATATGACACTTATCGGAAGCATATTCAAACCAAACATCCAGAAGCAGAGACCAGATCGAGATCGCAAACACAAATTCCCAGGTACGCTACTCCTAACCAACAATTATTTCGTTATACTGATGAACAAAATAGGGAAGAATTAGCTAGAATGGTAGCAGTAGAACAGTTATCATTCAATTTTGGTGAAAGGGTTGGTTTTATTAATTATTGTCAACGAGCATTAAACTCTGCTGCATGCCGTGTTCCTAGATCCACTATTGTATATACACTTGAAAAGATTTATGTAAAAGAAAAAAAAGAAGTTAGAAAGATTTTTTGAAAAATATAACGGCCGTGTTTCCGTATATGCCGACATATGGACTGACCATTGGCGATCACATTCATACTTGGGTGTCACTTGCCATTTTATGGATGATGCATGGAATATCTAAAAAAGAATTCTTGCATTTAGAGATTTTGATGATTCATACACTGCTCAAAATATTGTTAGAATGCTTAGAATTATTTTTTCAGAGTATAAAATTGAGAACAAAATTTTTGCAATTGGTTTTGATAATGCTTCTAGTAATACTGCTGTTATTCCATCTTTAATTAATTTATGCATACCATTTGTTGGTGGTACATTTTTTCATCAAAGATATGCATGCCATGTTTTAAATTTATGTGTTCAAAAAGGATTAGAAACTCTTGATCATTTTATTCTACCTATTAAACAAGCCCTTCAGTTTTTATGGAAACATTCTTCTATAATGAATGCATGGGTAAAATATTGTAAACAAAATGGTAGATGTGCCGTTAGATTTGCTCGTGATGTTCCAACACGTTGGAATTCTACTTATAAATTGCTTGCTCAAAGTTACGAGTATAGAGATTTATTAGTTTCTTTTATTCAATTTCATGTTATTGACATTCAACTTTATAAATCTCATTGGGATGCTTGTTACAACGTTTTCAATTTGTTAAAAGTTTTTCATACTGCTACAACAAATTTATCTGGTGTTTATTATCCTACAACTCATTTATTTATTATTAAAAGTCTAAATATTATTGGTGCATTTGCTTATTGTGAATCCAACATAGAATTAGGGGAAGCCGTTAATGCTATGAAGGAAAAATGGTTACGTTATTATCATGAGTTGCTAGATATTTATTTGATTGCCATGATTTTTGATCAACGTTGTAAATTACAAAATTTTTGTTATTATCTCAATGGTTATTATGGCCTCCAAGGTTTAAACATAGAATATAATGTTAATGCATGTTATGATAGAATTAAGAAATTATTGTATTCTTTATATGATGAATATCTTTTAGTTTATGGATCCTCACTCAACTTAGATGTTACACGAACACAAACTGCACAGCCCACATCATCATCCTCCGGATTTTTGAATTTAGGATATAGTCTATTATCAAAAAAAACCAAAAAACCAAAAAACCTAGATCTTCTTCTTCATCAAGCAGTGACAAGTATTCTGAGCTTGAATCTTATCTAAATGATTCTTATGATAGATAAGATACGTCAGAGAAACAATTTGATATATTACAATATTGGAAAGAGTATGCAAAGTACTATCCAATCATGACTATCATAGCCAAAAATATTTTTTCAACACCAGTTTCTACAGTGGCGGTGGAACAAGAGTTCAGTGCTGGGGGAATATCTTGGATGAAAGGCGTTCATGCTTGACTCCAAAAGCACTCCAGATACAGGTTTATGTGGATGATTGGACAAAGGCTCAATATAGACAACAAGAAATCGAACATGAGATAACATACGATTTCTTCAAAGATGACGAACATGAAAGTGGAGAGACAAGTACAACGGGCCTAGAATAGAAAATGTGGATCACGTATTCACGTCATCACAAGTCCATGTCATCAACAAACCTGCAATAAAAAGTAAGAGAACTACGTGGCCTTTGATTCCTCTAAACCCCCCAAGACTCCAAGAGGATACGTATGCAACTTAATTGTAGTGAAAATTAAGTGCAAGGCTAATAATTTTACATTTTTTTCTTTTAATTTAATTTTGTAATTTATCATTTATTTATTTTATGTTATTTTTGAATTTCGGGTGACCTAATTCCCAAATATCCAATGAAATGTAATATGTAATTTGTAATTTGTAATTTGACATTTTGTTTATTTTATTTTAATTTCCTTTTGTAATTTCTATTTTGTCATTTGTTTATTTTGTAATTTGTCATTTATATATTTTATTTTATTTTATTATTTAAAATTACATTATTACAAGTTTAAAATTTAGAAGTCTTTTTTTAAAAAATTAAAATTTAAAAAAAAAAAAATCGGTTTAGAACCGCCAGTTCCACCAAAACCAGGAACCGGAACCGTTGGTTCGAAACCGGAACCGAACCGGAACCTTGCCACCACTAATATTCCTTGCTACATAGGTTGGTAGTTGGTAGATATATTTCTTAGTCAATTAAATGTAAATAAGAGTAATTTGTCATGAGTTCAATTAAATATGTACTTGTAATTTTTATTAGATTATTCAATCTATTTTAATATATTTACCTAATCCAGTAAAAATAAAGTCCCAGAAGATCACGTGAAAAAGCACTTTGTTGGATGCTTTTCTTTAAGCAAAGAGCAAATAAAGGATTATCCCAAAACCAAATCCTTTGTCTTTCAAAAAAGGAGATGGAGGAAACAGTGAGCTCGAAGGAAATTAAAGCCAGCTTAAGCATGTACTTATAGTACTGTTCAATTAAGAAACCTTATTTGCTTATAATTAATCCCTTTAACTTAAAACAAATCACTTGTAAATAATTATTTCATATCAAGCTCAAAATATTTATTCATTAATGAGACCCAAGTTATCACTTGCTCTACACTATACATGTTTAGTCAACCACCACATGTGATTGTAATAAATTCCAGAGCTGATCTACTTTGAACAATATATACGTGGTACTTAATTTTTTGACATAATTATTTATGGTCAATAAACCAACTGTATACAAGTAATAAGTCTATGTTCATTGGCTATAAGAAGAGATTATAATTTAATAGCCAACAACTCAGCTGATGGAAACATTTTCAATTTTGCTGGAAACCAATCAATCAAGTACTGTCATCATGTATAAATTGCCTAAATGCAAGTCATGTGCTCTTTAAGGTTTCTTAGAAAATCTATTTTATTCAGTCAATGCCCTTCTATATATTTAACTAATAAATTTTTGGAAGGTCCACAACAAATCAACAATTATGATCATTGCAGTTGCAGAAACTTATATAAATATATATATATATATATATATATATATATACTAGTTTTTAGGACACATGCAAGGCATATGTTTAAATTAGTACCTGATTTTCGTATTTATAAATATACATATCCTTGAAAAATAAGAGATGTTAATATAACACGGTATAATTTTAATTTATGTAAATGTTATTACATTGATATAACACCATGAGGAAGTCTTAAATTCATAGATTTGATAAGAAACTCTTCTACACTTGCCTCAAAAGAGGTTTTTTCCACGATGATTTAACAATGGTAATCCATATACAATTATTTGCAACTTTTATTGAACATCTCAACAATTTAAATTCAACAACTAAATCATTTTTTTTTTATATCCAAAAATACTTTTCAACTAAATTGTGATGAAATGATTATTTAAGTTTTTAATAACTGATATCGATATCTTTCCTATCAGATGAATCCACCGCTTGCAATCAAATCCTTTTTTTAATTTAATTTTATATTTTTTTTTCTTTCACTTATAAACTTCCCGATATATATATTTATACTTAAGTCATCAAGTTACATGACAAATTAAATTTATACCCCTATAATATTTCTTATTCCTTTTCAAGTCATTAAATATATAGAAAATTATATTTTTATCTCCTATCTCATTTTATAATATAAAATAATCATCAATCCAAATACTTGTTACCCTATTGTGTTACTATTACTAAGATATATTTGTTAAGTAATTCTATAAACTCCACTAAAATTTATCTATTAAGTAATTACTATAAACTTTAAGGGTATTGTTTGTAATTGTACTTTTAAATCTATCTATTAAGTAATTATATAAACTTTAAGGGCTGTATTTATAATTGTACTTTTAAAGAAATTTAAAATAAATAAATAAATGAAAAGGATCAAACAAATTAGGGGGAGCCGGCAAACTCTCTCTTTTATATATAGTAATAGATATATATATATATATATATATATTGAGTCTCTTATAAGGGATTTCTTATTTTAATTTCGGTAAGGATCATCATGAAATCACATCGATTTGAATAAATTTTGATCTGAATTTTTGTGCAGATGATAAGTTCATTGAAATCTACCTATGAATAAAATTTGAGAATTTTTCAAGCACTAAAACTATTTTTCTTTAGTTTTCCTATATTTCACTTATTTTTTCGATGTCTTCATATTTAAGAAAATCGAGAAAATTAGTTCTCGTACTTGAAAAATTCTCAAATTTTACTCATAGGTACATTTCAATGAAATTATCATCCACACAAAAATTCTGATCAAATTTTATAAAAATTGTTGTGATTTCAATAAGGTTCTTACCGAAATTAAAATAAGGAATCTCTTATTAGAGACTCATTATATATATATATATATATAGGTTTATGCATGTATTGGAAAATAATTGAATTATTGATTAGTTGGGGATTTATTAAATTTATAATTGGTTTTTAATAAAAGTGAAATAGAAAATAGTAATTTGTTAAAAAAAAATTATTATTATATAATAAATATACACTAAATCTCTCTTGATCTTGGTATGAAGTATGAACGTGACTTCCCAACAGATCTTACACAGCTAGTGCTAGTTAAATTTATACTAATAAATAAATAAATACATATATATATATATATATATATTCTTTCTACTATCAGTTCGTCCTGACAATAAATATATCAGAACGAAGAATGTGAACCATAGATTATGAAGAAGTTTTGACAAGTGTATACACTTTGAATCAAAATATGTAAATCTAATGGTTCATATTCTTCGTGATATATTTATCATCAGGACGAACTAATAATAGAAAATCTGTATATATATATATATATATATATAAATTAACAAACATTAACTTTAATATTATCGTGATAAATATACACCAAGCACCTCATGATCTTGGTATATATGAACATGACTTTAACTCGAACTCTCTTATATAATAACAAGATACCGTTCCTACTATTAAGCTAGCTAGATTCCCATGAAATAGGCAAATAGCTAGAAAATATATAACTTTGGGAACTATATATTAAAAACATATTTTAGGCCAAAAATTGAAAATATTACTCAAATTAGTGGAAAATTCAAAAATAGTCACTCCCAAAAAATTTTCCTTTTGGACAAAAATACCATTAAGCCTTAATAACTCTTACCATCACAAAAAATGTAGAGAGAGAAACCAAAATTTAACTTAACTTGTAACTTTTGACTTTTTTTTTTTGTTTAAAATCATGATTTTGTGTGATAATGTGTTTAACATGTTGGATTCATGGGTTTTGTGGATTAATTTGATCTATTTCATGTTTCTGGGGACATTGTACATGTAAACTTTTAGTATATATGTAATTCTTCTTTATTTTTAGCGTTTTATCCTTATTTATATGCAGTGTGTAATTTTTTTTTAATTTTAGCGTATAATAAAGTTTATCATCATGATATAAAACCCTTTCAAATGATTATATCATATTTGTGTTCATAATACGTCATTGGAATGGTTTCGATGGTGACGAGGAGAATAAAGTTTTATCAATTCTTATTTTTTTTTAATAATGCTTATTAAATTAGAGAGGGGAAAAAAGAAAAGGTAGGGAAACTTAGTGGGGAGAGGGAAGAAGTTAAAACACAAGTTAAGGGTATTTTGGTCAAGTTAATGACTAAAGCCAACAAATAAATTATTCGAGTTTGAAAAATTAAATTTTACACTATTTTGAGGGGAATTAGAGATTTTTTTTTATATAAATTCTATAATTTGACTATACAGAGATTTTTTTAATAACTTTTATAAACACATAAAAAAAAAATTATGTATACTAATGGGGTAAACACATAAAAAAAAAATATATATGTATACTAATGGGGTTATCGAATTAACGGTTTTTTAAGGGTGAACCCAAAACTGACCTATTATATTTCGTCTCCCCCCCCCCAATGGGGTTATCGAATTAACGGTTTTTTAAGGGTGAACCCATAACTGACCTATTATATTTCGTCTCCCCCCCAATGGGGTTATCGAATTAACGGTTTTTTAAGGATGAACCCAAAACTGACCCATTAAATTGTGCAAAAAAGTTAAATTGTTCAGCTATCTATCTCTAAACTGAAATTGAAACTTTAATAGTTATCATGATCTGTGGTAATTAACTTGGTCTTTAAACAATGGAACAATTTAATGGTAATAATGTGTCATATAAAATTTATGGAATATGGAATGCGTCTTTCAAAAAAAAAACAATTATGGAATGCAATTTAAGGTTATAATTAAAGTCTTTTCCTTAATTAGACCAAAAATAATTAATGTGAGGTTTAATTAATTAATTAAAGGTAAGGCTAAAAGGGAAAGTAAATAAGATTTCAAAAAAAAAAAAAAAAAAGAAAGAAAAGTAATTAATTGAAGGCATATCATATACATGCACGACTTGTATACTTTTAATAGATAAGTCTTTATATATTGCAAGTCATGAGTGTGTTAATGGAGATATACAACTTGATCAATGAGAGATATAGAGAGAGAGAGAGATATTCAAAGCCGGCTTAGCTGACCACCGACCTCTAACAAAAGACAAGCTTAGACTTTCTCAAAGTCAATCCCTCTCCTCTTTCTCTATAAAACCAACCAACCAACCACTCTTCTCTTCAAACAAAACCCAACGTAACTATAATCTCAAATGGGCAATGCAGTGTCTCCATGTTTCAAGCCAAACGCCAAGAACTCCCCGGTCAAGCTAATCTTTTGGGAAGGAAGCACCAAGATCCTCACCGGAAAGCACATCGCCGGAGAGATCATGTTTGAGTCCCCGGACAAGATGGTCTGCCATGCAGATTCTTTCTTCATAGGACATCCCATCCCAGCCCTAGCCATCAACGATGACCTCATGCCCGGCAACACCTACTTCATCCTCCCCATCGATCGTTTCGCATGCAACGTCTTATCGACTTCTTCTCTTTCGGCACTGAGAAGCTCCGGCTCCAAACTCGCCCCTATCAATTTCGGTCAATGTCCTTTTGAGTACATAAAGGGTGCAAACGGTAGGGTTTTGATCAAGGTGGTGCCTGAGTTCATAACAAGGCTTATAAATAATGGGCAAAAAGATGGGCGTGATGATGATGATGAGATTGCAAGCAATGAATTGCTTTGTAGCACTCCGGAGTTGAAGAAGCAATATGAGCTTTTGGTTGGTTCTAGAGAGCAGGTTTGGTCACCTAAGCTTGAGACCATTTCAGAGCATAAAATTAGGTTTTCGCCCTGCAGATTCTTAGGGTTGGAGTGGAAACAGACAGAGAAGTCACACATGTGAGTGCACTCATAGCTATAGCTTGATTTTAGATCTCATATTGTTCTTGCTCACAGCTTCTTTTGGAAAAATTGTACAAAGTAACGTATATATTAGTTGTAGATCCTATACCCTTTGAGCTACTATAGATAATTAATGAAATATTTTTACCCTCTCTTTTTTTCTCCTATTTCTATGTCTATCTATAACAAATTTATCTATAGATTAATCTCTAGCTAGAAATTCCCTTGATTGCATTAATAGATATGAATTAATAATTTCACCTTTTTGTTTAAACCACTGTTACACGTTTCATTCTGCATTCAGAATCAACTTTTACACAAGATGTGTTTTCAGACATCTAAGTTAAAATTAACTTTTCAATCACCCCGATTTTTACCTCAATAAGTTAATTTATTTGCTTAATTCTTTAATGAGAGATCCAGATAATGAATATATGAGTTTGCTGATTTAAAATCGTTTTGTTCAGTATCTTTGTAGTGCCATTTAATAAATAAATAAAAAGTTACATTTTCTCATATTTTTTTAAATCATTAGATTTTAAAACTTGTGATTTCAAAAGTTTCATTTTTGTTTTTGGTGCGTGATATGTTCATATAATCATATATAGTCATACCAAAATAAAGAGTTCCTTGCAAACCATTAAATGGGTTACAGTCAAGTATTAACCTTACGAGATTTGCTGTCTTATTGTAGTAAACTGAAATACATTAAAATTTCAAATTAGCAGAATAATTTGTCTAAATCTTTACAGAAGCAAGTAATTTAATTTGGATTTAATGTGCATAGTTATTTTAATCGACTCGTCTAATTTGTTTATTCTGAATTATATGATAAATCATTATAATTTGGCTTAACTCAAGGAATTAAAAGATGTCATCATAATTCGTTGACAGTACTCTTATCTCTTTTCTTATTTACACATGCTTTTTTTAGAGAATAACAGTTCATGTCATATATTGTACTAGAGGCTAAAAGTATTTTTGGAATAACTGCTTTGATATAATTGCGATATTATTTTGGAGTTCATCACCATTTTAGAGGGGTATAAATTATTATTAAGGTAATACATGTATGCCAAGCCTTGGTTAGGACATCTTTCATTGTTCGACACGGGTACTTGGTTAACTCTTTGTAGAGGTCGGAGTCATATAGCAACTCTTTTTTGAAGTTGGAAATCGCAATTGTTGGGTTGCAATGCAGGATCGACACCTTCTCCTTGTTGAAACAGCCGACGTAGTCATGAAAACACTCTCCTTTACGATGATTGCACATGTAGAGGTCATCTGATTGCTTCTCTAATTTCTTGTTGCTTGCGAACTATTCGATAAACGTATCTGTCAGCTACACGAATGAGTTGATGGAGTTGTTCGGCAAGTTCGTGTACCATTGAAGGGCTGGTCCTACATGGCTGGATCTGAATCCCTTACACATGCAGGTCTCCTTGAGATCCCATGGGATCTTTATTGTGAACATCCGTTATCGATATTGAGCAATATGACCATCGAGATCCGTGGTTCCGTAACTGCTTCATGCTGGGGAAGATAAAAAATTTCCTCAGCATCTCGACTAGTGCTATCGCATCCACAAAGGGAGAATTCGAGAAGCTGTTCCCAGCGCTCCCTTTGATCGGCGTTGACATGCCGGGTATCCTCTAGATAAGGGCCTCTATCTCTGCATATCTGCGTGCAACCTCAAGGTCAGCAAAAACTTGGGTGGATCTTAACAATTCAGAGATCGAGTGAGTCGACATTGGGGTCTTTAGTGGAGCCTCCTTACTCGGGCCGCTTTGTTGATTTTAATCTTTCTATATTCCAAACGGGGTCGACAAATCCACTGGCGTAGCGGTTGTTTTCGTCGCTTGTATTGATTTGTCTTGATCCGTGTCGAACAATCATCCATCTGCTTGGCTTTCGGATCCAGTACTCCGAGTGTGACTTGGTAGAGTGAAGGGATCGTGCTAATCGATGGCACCGGGTCAAGTGATGGCACCATGCTGGCTAACAACGATTCTACTTTGTCCTACGGCTCCTGGCTCTTTGCAGAAACTGCTGCATTTTCCTCCTCGAGCGAACATAGTTTCGTCGAGTTTTCGTTCATTTGGGAAACAAGCAAAGCAAGCCGTGCCTCCAGACCCATTGGGGTTGTGGATTGTCATCTTGTCTAAACCGTTGTTTCAATGTATGAAAGGATTTGCTAGAAGATAATTAAGGCCTCAAACTGAGTGCCAAATTATAGTCGATCAAATCTATAATTAATTCTAGTTGGACACTAACAACCTACAAAACGAAAATAGAGCGATCAATGGAGTACTTGGGTGACCAGGGCAGTGCCAGCCAGGTGCACTCCGAATACAATGCTAAAGAGAAGGCGAATTATAAAGAGAACAAAAGAAAGAATTGTCAAAATGTGAGCTTGACGTTTAATGTAGAATGGAAAGTGTGTGTCGCATGAGTCGACCTTAGAATTAGGTTGTGTAACTATATTGCGAGGGTCGACGTTGGTCATCAGGTGACTCATAAAGCAGAAGTTGGCTGATGAAGGGAATGTTGATGTTGATTGGCTCACTACGATTGGTGTTGTCTAGGCAATAATCAATTAGCAACGAGAATTACATAGTGGTATTAAGTGTATGTTTGGTATGATTTTGATGGAGGTCAAAAGCAATGTTTTAATGTTAAAAGCTGTTTTAAAGTTTGTTTTTATTTATTTATTATTATTATTATTTTTTTTTTTTATTTTATTTTTTTTTATTTATTTATTTATTTGGTAAATTTCAAAAACACCTTTTTTAATCTAAAAAAAGTCATTTTGTGTCTACTGCGAGAAGTCCAAGAAGCTAATTTTTTAGCTTTTTTAATATAATTGCATTGTCAATACTGCCCTCTATGAATTTTAAATATTTTATCGGATACCCCATCTATTATACAACCCTATTATATTTGAATACTTATTTAACATTATTCATGTCTCCTTATCTTCATTGGCATTCAAAAGACAAGTTTTCATCTATCACCTATAAGTTTAAATCGAGACTTTTAGTTATTATTATTTTTTATAATCATAAACAATAATATATATATATATATATGTTTAATGTTTATTGTTATGAAGTTATATATATATATATATATATATATACGGTTCCGTTCTTATTAGGGCATCTTATATAACTTTATCAGGATATTGAATATGAGCCACTCATTTATAAAATTGCATACATACCAAGTCAAAGTATGTAAAACGAGTGGCTCCCATTCAACTTCCTTATATAATTCTATCAAGACATCCTCATAGGAAAATTTCCATATATATATATATATGTGTGTGTGTGTGTGTGTGTGTATATATATGTTTGGTTGATTTTTTTTATTAAAAAATTCATCTACTTGGGATTTTTAAAAAAAAAAAATCATATACATGTACTTTTGTATCTGTGATATATTTTTTTATTGTGATTTTCTTAAAACTCATTTACCTGTGATTTGTTTTATTTAAAAACAAAAAAACAAAACAAAGCAAAAAAAACAAAACAAAACAAAATAAAACAAAACAAAACTCATGTGTCTGTAATTTTTGTTTTTTAAAACTCATGTATTTGTGATTTTTATTTTTTTTAAACTCATATATTTGTGATTTGTTTTAACCCATGTACCTGTGATATTTTTATTAAAAAAAACTTCATGTATCTGTGATTTTTTTTAAACTTCTATATCTATGATATTTTCTTTTTTTAAACTCATGTACTTGTGATTTTGTTTTTAAACTAAATTATTATTTTTTTAATAAAAAACTCTTATATCTACGATATTTCCTTTTTGTAAAACTTAATTATCTATGATTTTGTTTTTAAACTCATATATCTCTGATTTTTAAATCATGAACCTATGATTTTGTTTTTTTATAAAAAAAATAAAACTCATCTATCTGTGATTTTTGTTTTTTAAAAACTTATGTATATGTGATTATTTTTTAAACTCATGTAGCTATGATTTTATTTATAAAAAAAAAAAAAAAAAATATGCATATGTCTGTGATTTTGTTCCTTAATGTACGTACATTTTCGTAGGAAAATCCGGACACATTTAAATTTCGGTCAAAAGGATTGAAACATGCAGATCAATTAGAAATATTGTTTAAAAATGTTGCAGCTACGAGGGATGGAGCATGGGCACCATCTTTGGGTTTTGTACCTATTGATGATGGACCGACTAGAGAGGGTTTACGTTATATGGATCATGTGTATGATCAATAGGAGAATTCCAATAAGATTCAAGATATGGACCTAATATCGGTGCATTGTATAGGCGTGAAATGGATAATGAACGTGATCGAATTACGGTTCTTATCATACAACAATGATATTTAGACGATTGTTGAAAGATATTGATGTATTTGTTATGTACCTGTGATTTTTTTTCTTAAACTCATTTAGCAGTGAATTTTTTTTTAAACTCATGTATCTATGATTGTTTTTTTTTTTAAACTCTACTACTATATCTCTATGATTGTTAAAGGATATTGATGTGTTGTGATTTTATTTTTTTTAAACCCAAGTACTTTTACTTTTGTTATGTACTTGTATATCTATAATTGTTGAAGGATATTCATGTGTTTGTTATTTACTTGTGATTTTTTTTAAACTCGTGTATCTTTTTTTGGCTTGTACCAGTTGATTTGGTAATCTTTTTTATTTCCTTAGAGTCATAATTTACAAATCTTTTGTTTATGCCCTTATTTATAATTTATTACAACCAAAAACACTTTTGGAAATATACTGACAAACAATCCAGCAACTGAAAAGCACTTCTGCAACTGAATACTAAACAACATACAGCTTTTTGTTAGAAGCTCTACTCTAAAAAGATCTACTCTAGAAACTCTATTTGAAAAGTCATACCAAACATAAGAGTTGTGAAAATCAAGACTCGTTCTCATGAGAAGGGATTTGCTATTTATAGTCAACTTAATCACTGTAACTTTGGTACTGCTGTAACTTTTATAATAATCAGTGTTAGATGTGCTGAAGGAATAATCAGCTGTGAAGTTAATCAGCAGATGTTTGGTTAATTGTATTTTTAAAACTACTGTATAACTCAAAAGCAGTATACATATGTTTAGTAATTTTATTTTATTGTAAAATTGTTGAGATTAGTTACAATGACTAAAATATACATGAGTTTAGGATCCTATTTCATTTTTTTTTTATTAATTATATATATTAAATCAATATTTAAATAGAATATTTAATTTTGAGATGAAATAAAGTATATAAATGATTTTAACTTGATTTCATAAGGATAATAATGAAATTGTAAAACATGCATTAAATGCTAGAATAGATTATTCCATAATCACTTTCAAAAAGTAACCCCTCACCTAAATCACTGTCAAAACTTGCCAGATTATCAATTAATCACTTTTGAAAGTTTTACTAAACATCATTTTATATTAAAATTATAAAATAATCTGATTTTGACTTTTCAAAAATAATACCAAACTGGTCCTTACATAAGTACAACGATTGACTCAATTAAAGCCAATGCATAAATCATGAGACATGATTGTATGTTCAATGACTAGATTATTTGAAATAATTGCCTTAATGACTCGGAATCTTGATAATGTTATAATTGCCTATGATTTATACCTTTATTCCTTAATTTATTGCTTGCTTTGAGTTAAACTCTTGCATTTTACGTTTCTTTTCTTAGTTCTCAACTATTCAAATCCTAGGAGCTAAATGGAAGTAAATTGGACGATTTTCAAATAAGACTGAGAAAACAACCTTTATAGATAGGTCAACTTCAAAAATTTTACAGATCATGATTCCAAGTTTTTTAGAGGAAGTTATGGTCATTTTACTAACTAAAGGTTAGCTCAAAATTACTACGCGAGATTTTAGAAATAAAACATTATGGCATCCTAATTTGGGAATAAAGGCCTTGATAGCATGGGCTGATTTGTTTTGGATTTTTCCCCTCATTTTTCCAATAAGGCCCGGCACTCATTTTGTGCTCAAAAATTAGAATTTAAGGATCCAAGCCCACTAAGGGCCGGTTTGGTATTACCTTTGAACAGTAAAAATCAATTTATTTTATAATTTTGACATAAAATGATGTTTAGTAAAATTTTCAAAAGTAATTAATTGATAATCTAGCAATTTTTAATAGTAACTTTGAAAAGTACATGGGGGTTACTTTTTTTAAATGGTTATAGCATAATCTATTTTAGCGTTAGATGGCTCTATTGTCACCTACAAAATATCTTTTCACACTCATATAAAAAAAAATTAAAATTATTAATTTTACTCCATAGTCCATACACCCTCTAAAATACTAAAACTATCCTTTAAGCATTTTTTTTTAAAAAATTTAAACCTTTTTTTTTTTTTCATTACATCCATTTTTATTCATTTCCTTTCACCACCGTTAAAATAAAATAAAATAAATAAATAAACCTTAAATTTTCTTCGTTCTCTTTAACAAATAGTATAGAATTTACTCAGATAAAAAAATATATATATCATATTCAAATAAAACTCTACAACTAAGATTTTACTTGGGCAAAAATAAAATAAAAATTCAACTCTAAAAATAATTATATTTTGTTCGTTGTTACTTGCAGAATCAATGCATTGTATTATCTAAAAAAAATCATAAAATCATAATGGTTTATACACTTAAGCATGTCATATAAAACAACAATAATAATATTTAAACAAACAACAATATGCAACTTATTTTGTTTTAAAAGAAAAAAAAAACTTTTTTTTCAATCACCAAACAAATCAATTTTTTTTATTTTATTTAAAGATTTGGTTTTAAAAAAAAAAAATCATCCACCAAGTTTTTCAGTTTACAAACAAAAAATTAATAAGAATTTGTAGTTGAATTAAAGTAAAGTGAGTGAATAATTTGTGTTTAAGAACCATATAGACTCGATCGAGTTCTATAATTGCTTTTAAAAAAATTCTATAAGACTACAAATGCAATAATTTTTTATTCAATTACAAAACAATAATAAAAATTAAAGTAAATATACATGAATGCATTCAGAATCCATAAAATCAATCATTTGTTCAACTATTTTTTGACTATATGTGAAAAAATAAATTATATTTCCTAATTGATGTTGGGTTTGATTAAATATATATTATTAGTGTTTATTTTGATTAGGTGTTCAACTTATGGGTGTAAGAAGTAAATTTAATTTCCGATTATAAAGCTATGTATTTTAAGTAATTAAATGTAAGGGTATTTTAGAAATTAAAAAGTTTTATTAAAACATGGGTATAGGAAAATATTTTATGGGTGGCAATAGAGTCACCCTTCAATATTTAATAAATCTTTTAAATTATCATTATTATCCTTATAAAATTAAGTTAAAATCATTTATATATCTTATTTCATCATAAAATTAAATATTCTTCTTAAATATTGATTTGATTTATAAAATCTTTAAAAAGAGCAAATTACAGTGAACCTCCATAAGGTTTGTCCTCTTGCATCCAAAAACAACTTTATCGGTAATTGACACTCAATCCACCTCATGTTAGTCAATGGACGTCAGAATTAGCGTTTGACCATATAATAACATTCAAAAGTCTAAAATACCTCTGACATTATTTGACAATATTTATTTACTTTTATAACCCCTAATAAAAGATTAAAAAGTAATATTTTTTATATTTTAAATTAACAAATTAAATATTTTATATTTTAAATACAAAAATCGAATTAAAAAAAAAAGGATTATTTTAATGATACCCATCCCACCATCCAGCTCTTTCATTTTATTTTATTTTAATATTTGTTATATAATTTTTTTTCTATAATTTGAGAGATCAGATAATTTCCATTGAATCCAAAAAATCAAAATATAAAAAATAAATTAATCCACATCTTCCATGGCAAAGATCTAAAATTTTTAAACGATACAGACCTGTAGCAGAAGCTAATTCAAGTGTTTTGAAGAAACCTAGATTGCACAATAACACTAATCTACACATAATCTACAAAGTAGAGATTTTTATCATAAAAATTTTCATACCCAGTTTTTCTTCTTTTTTGTTCATCATCGTCAACATAATATAATTTTCCCAAGAAAATCATAAACTTTCAGAAAAAGAACACATAAAAAACATCTCAATAAATAAATAAATAAAAATAAAATAAAATAAAAATAAATAAATAAAGTAATCATCAGAGACACAAAGCAGTAGCTCGAAAATCATCACCATCGTCATCGTCGACCCCATCCATCGTCATCAGAGGCGGCAGATTCAGATCGAGAGGACAGATTTTTCTAGATGAGGAAAAGAGAACACAGTCATCGCCGTCATCGACAGTCGACGAATCGCAATCGATGTGACAATCATCCGGCGCTACCGGCTGCACGATATAGAGATTTGATATATTTCAATGTATTATTATTGAAGAAAACCGAACCAGTATATACATGCAAAGACTAGAGAAGTCTCGTGAGTTACACGATGAAATCAAGTAAGTCCTAAATGAAATAGAAGACCAAATACAACAGCTATTACATACATACAAGGAGAATAAAAGATTAATACAAAGAGAGTGAGTATAAATAAACTACATCCTTTACACACGATCCTCTTCTGGACAGGCAGCACCACCGCCACAGCATGATGACTCAAAACCACCGCCCTGTGACTTATATAAGTTTAGTATATTCCATCTCAGTTAGATCAGATTGGATCCACCCCAAAGTTAGATTTTGTGGCTAGCTGTTTGGATAAGACGGAGGTGGTGAACGAGATGGGGCGATGGTTGAGTTTTATAGGAGACGGCGCGTGGTGTACTGTGGTCGCTGGGTTTTGTTGAAATTGCTTCATGACCAAAGTCATGGGGCTATTTGCGGCGTCCCGTTTCGAAAGCCATGGCCCATGAGGGTGTTGGATGTTAAGTGTTGGATTAAAGTGGTGTCTGGATGGCTGGGAAGATTAAGAAGATGTGAGTGATGGTATGTAGAAACAAATTTTCATGATTTTCGTTTTATTTTGGATTTGGTGAATTTTTTTATTTTTTATTTTTTGGATTTAGTGGAAATTGATTTTTTAATATAAAAATATTACTTTTTTATCTTTTACTAGGGTTATAAAAGTAAATAAACATTATCAAATAATGTCAAGGATATTTTAGACTTTTGCATGTGGTTATATGGTCAAACGTTAATTCTAATGTCCGTTGACTAACATGAGGTGGATTGAGTGTCAATAAATGATAAAGTTGTTTCTGGATGTAAGAGGGCAAACTTCAAAGAGGTTTAGTGCAATTTGCTTTTAAAAAAAAAAATTTATTGTTCTTATGGAATTTTTTTTTTCTAATTTAAATATTGATTTAATATATATAATTAATGAAAAAAAAAATGAAGCAGGGTTCTAAAACCATATCTATTTTAGTCATTGTAATTATCTCTACCAAATATATATATACTGCATTTGAGCTATACAGTAATTTTAAAAATACAATTAACCAAACATATGCTGATTAAATTCACAGCTGATTATTCCTTTAATACAGCTAATAGTGATAATAACAAAAATTATAGTGATACCAAACTGACCATAATTGGTCAAAGATAATTTTTTATTGATTTCTTAGAGCCAAAGTATATGAGATATAAAAAGAAAGGTGAAAGAGGGATATGGTATAGACAGCAACTGAGCAACTGAGGCAAGTTGAAGAGTTATAAGGCAGCATTCCATCGATTTTCGAGGTTCTATAATTATTTTCTTCTATGCTTTCTCTTAGGCGTGTATTCATGACTATGAGGAACTAATTCTTTTTGCTAGGGCTACGATGTAGCCTAGCCATGACTATTTGATTTCTTAAGTTAATGTTAATTTTGAGTTTTCTTCCCTTGTTGTATATCTCTTGTTGCGCGTTAATTATGTATACTAGAATTGGATGCTTGATCACCATCTATGTTTGAGTAATTTAATGCAAGTAAGAGTAGATGTCATACTTTACTTGAGTTTTGCTTCTTGCAGTTGATACCACAAATGTTTAGTTGTAGATGTCATGCAATTAGTATTTATATGATGTTTAACGGTTTCCATGAAACTTAATGAGTTTTTACGAATTTAATTCATCTAGATGTCATAGGGGATTAATTTGTAAGGATACTTTTAGTGTAACCAGATGCTAGGTCCATTAAATACATAAGGGGATATTGATCATCAATAAATAGGGTTAATTGGAATTAACATGCCAAATGAATCAAGTGTGATTGGTTGTGGTGAAATAGAAAGCTTTTGACTTTTGACTTTGCTTTGTTTAATTTTATGTTTTTAGTCTATAATCCACCGATCATTTTCATTCATTAAAATATGATTAAGTTTTAGTTTAATTAGTAAGAATTGTATGATTGAGTCGGTCTCCATAGGAACCATATATATACGCTTCGCTTGTTATACTGTTTTTTGATTCGTCCACTTACGATCATAAAATTTTGAGGATAAATTATTAATCATTGTTTTAGCAATAAATTTCAAGACTTAATTGTATCATTACTGGCTTAATGGCATAGATTTAATAGATGGCATTGACTTAGTCAAAGTCGACTTTTACTGACGTGGATCTTTAGATGGGCTCCCATTTAGTGGTTGGGCCAATCTAATGGACCCATTGGGTTACCTTTTTAAAGACTACTTTAATGTTGGGCTCAATTTTTGGGTTGTATGCCCATTTTGGACTACTATAGACAAAACCTTTTTTATGTTTTTTAAAATTTTTGTTTACTTATTTTTTTTAGCATTTTTTAATTAAATAAAATAATTAATATTTTATTTTTTAAAAATTATTTATAGTTTAGATTATTTTATAGGTTTTTTATTTAAATCATTTCAAATATTTTATAAATATTTGTTGAATTAAATTTAATGGCAAAATCGCCTTCATGTCTTAAAAGTTGATTTTTAAAGACGTGGCAATTGTTGAGCTAATTTTGATCATGTGTCTATGTGAGCATCAAAGAAAAAGAATGAAGGAATAAGTAAAAAGATTGATGTTTCTTAAAAAAATAGGGACTAAAATGAAATTGGGATAATTATCCTACTGGCCATCAATTTTGGTCACAACTATCAAAATGGTCATTAAATGGGGCAAAATGACCATTTTTTACGAAAACTGTTACACGAATAGTCATTCCGTTATAACTTATAGCATTGTTAACTTTTTCTAAGAACTACTTTGATGGCCATCAATTTGTTCACTTGACATCAAAATGGCCATTATGACCATTTTTTTCAAAATTATTATAATGACCATCCATTTGGTCGGCTGGTAAAAAAAAAAAAAAAAAACTATTATAATTGTCCTACTTTTTATAGAACAAATGTATTAGCCATCCATTTGGGTAATTGGTATCAAAATAATCATTATATGTACAACTATATTCTATTAGAAAATAGAGTAAGCAAATTTCATTCAATAGAGAAAATAAGTTCTTCATTTGATTTAATATAATTTCAATTTCATACATTTCAAATACATACTGCACAAGTATACTAAAATCTCCTACACAAGTATACCAGTTTGTTCCTTTTAATCTGAAAACTGTTCAAAGCCATGCCTTTTTTCTTCACAAATATACCACAAATTGCACCATATTCAAAACCATACAAAAGTTTGACAGTCAAATTTCACTGTACCTAAATTACTACCAACCTTAGCAAAAGACAGTGCACTTTTAGTTAAACAAAAAAAAAAACATTGCTAATTTCAATTCAACCTTAGCAAAAGACAGTGCACTTTTAGTTAAACAAAAAAAAAACATTGCTAATTTCAATTCAGCTTAACAAGGAAAAAAAAAAAACAATAAATGCCATCATTTCAGTTGAATTTCTTATTCATCTTTGATTCAGCTGACTTAGATGTGGTACCTTGGTTGGACTGGTTTACTACCCTTATTCTTTCAACAATATCGTGATCGAATCGTAAAGTGTTCAAGACATCAGTTAGATTACCAAATCATTCAAAAGGATCATTAGTTTCAGCATGTTCTTGAGTAAGTATCTGAACAACAAAGTTTTTAAAAAATAAATAAATTAAATTAAATTAAATTAAATTAAAAAAAAAAAAAAAAAAAAACAATCATTTAGTATATAGTATATTACGCTTTAATGTTATTCTATTATATTGGTGGTTTCGGAAATTACCCCTTCTTCATATTGGGTTGTGTTTCAGCTTCCACCTCGGTTTGTATTTCATGAGTAACCCCTTCTTGAATAGATGTTTCATTCTTCTTTTCAGTTCCAATCTAATAAAAAAAAAAAAAATTAAAGATTAAGAACAGAGAAGTAGAAAAAAAAAAAAAAAAAAACCGTACGTGCTTGTTCTTGAACCCGAATAATAGACTAATAGACAGGCTTTAGCATTAAACAGATTCTAGGATTATAAAAAAAGAATGAAGAATTAAACTGTCAAAAAAAGAACGTAAAATTACAAACAAGAAAAATAGCTTTGTAACAACCACTATGTACCTTGCATAGCTTTGTAACAACCTCTTTCTCTTGATAGTTGATTACAATTCAATTTAAATTCTTTGTTTTTGAAAATAAGAACTTAAAAACTATAAAAAAATAAAATAAAAATATAAAATTATCATCAAACAAGAAA
This sequence comes from Acer negundo, assembly GCA_035582765.1. NCBI lineage: Eukaryota > Viridiplantae > Streptophyta > Magnoliopsida > Sapindales > Sapindaceae > Acer > Acer negundo. The sequence goes on from CM069233.1 coordinate 9,428,467, forward strand.
AATAGCTTTGAAAGTTTTGCTTCAGATTCTTTGTTTTTGACAGTGATAGCTTTGAAGCTAAGGTATTTATTCTCTTTCTCTCGATAGCTGATTATAACCCGATTACAATTCTTTGTTTTTGAAAATAAGAATTTAAAAAACTGTCAAAAGAATCATCATCAAACAAGAAAAATAGAGATTTGGAACTTTTAACATGTCCACCCAATTCCAAATACTATATTTTTTTTTTCAAATGAGGTATATAAAAGTTGTTTGTTAGATTTTATCCGAAAACTATTTTCTAGATAGAATCATGAATCATTTTGAAAATTGAAATCAACAATGCTTGCGTTTCTTTAGTGTGTTTACATCCAAATGAATATGGCAATCAATAAAGCTGTAAAAGAAAACCATAACAATTTCTTCCTGCATAATCCCAGCAACCAAAAAGACTGCACATTCTAAATTGAACTTAATCAAGTTCAAATTTTGAAGCAAATGACTATAAATAAACAAAAGATGAGAAAATAAATTACAAAAAAATAATAATGATAATAATTCTTGGATAGCATAAGAAATCATTACACAGTTTATGTGATTGTACCTTTTTCTTAAGTTTAGCTTGTAGTTCTACCATATTTTTCACAGGTCTCTGCACTATGTCCCTCCTGGTTGCACTAGCTACAAGTTTACTTTTTATGCATACGTGCTATTTTCCTTGCATTTTGTAGAATTTCACCAATCTCCTCTATCCTCAATTTTCTTGGACTTCCAGCTTGCTTCACATCTATTGGTGGTAATAGTGGGCTGGAGGCATATTAGTCTTGAACCAAAACTTTTCTGTCCTTATGCCATGCAAAACAGAGGAGTAGCACTTCTTATAAGTGTCCTTCAAGTACCTCTTATCCACATATTTGGTTGGATTATCTCCCTTACTATAAATGGCTACCATTAAGTGGGAGTAAGGGATACCAGTCAAATTCCATCTTCTACAAGTACAAGTTCTTTGAGTCAGGTCCACAACAACATATGATGTACTCCCTCTATTAATTTGGTAATGGCCTTCATCATCCCAGTGAGCAACAAATTGTCCATTGTGTTGGGATTGCAACTCCATAAATTCTGCTACCCTAGGACCTATATTTCGATACCACTTCGCCATGTCAATCCTCATATTCGCTCTTCCATTCATTACTTTAACTCTAATCATTTCAAGCATAGAGAAGATATAAGTAAGTGTGCTTGTCATTCAAAGGTGTTATCATTAATGCGGGACTATTATTCGTATGGCATGATGCCCAAATTGACCATGAGCAATTGTCTAATTTGCACATGCACACACTAGGACTCGAGATTTTTCATTGCATAGGAACCATTGATCTACCTTGTTTAATAGCGTGCTCTCTAGCTGCTTCATTAAATATTAGCATTACTAAATATTTGATCAACCTTGAGCTTCACTGTCCTAAAGTCAGATTCCATATTAAATTGTTGAAAAGTAGGTTTCTTCTTTGTCCACTTCTTTTTATCCATTCTTTTAAGCTTTTTCATTGCTTGCTTCTACTCATCGTCCAAACTTTCTTCCTCATCTTCCATGGCTACCGAATGATGTAGTCCCTTTTCATCTTCATCATCCAAACCCGCATCCTCGTCATCCATGACTACCAAATCTAGTGCATTTTCACTTTCAGCATCCCTTTGATCCTCATTTTCACTTTCAGGAATCATGAAAAGTGTGTGATTCATTCTGTTATATAATCAGGTCTGTGTAGAAACTCTTGTAACCGTTTTTTCACTTACAATAACATTGAGAGAATTTACTTAGAGAGTCTCCATTAATGGAGCTCCAAATCCTATGTTCTAGTTTCCATGTTCATTGAAGATTTTTGTCAAACATTTATACATATATTAGTTTTAGCAGGAACATAACAGAATCAGGGTGACATAAAACTAAGATAAAATTACAATCATCATTATGCCCACAAACAATATTACGAAAGATTTTTTTTTTTTTTTAAAAGAATCAAGTTTGTTAAAGACCATCACACAACCTACAGAACAAGCTTTCAACAATGAAGCCAGATGAAGTAGATTTCACTACTAGTGGATTTCACTGCTAGTGCAGAGTTGAAACCAAAATTAAACTAACAAAATCAATTTTGGGGACCACTCACATCATTTCAAAATGGCCGACAAGCTCCTTCACCCCAAAACAAAAACCATTTCTTTAAAGTTTATCTCAGTTAATGAATAAAACAACCAAAAATACCTACATCTTGACCAATTCGATGTCTCTTGCATGTTATCCTCTTCATTTTGTCTAGAATTTTCCATCCCTAACTACTGCAATTTGTGTGTCCAGAAAACCCAAATCCCTAAACCTTTAATTTTGCCCTAAATGAACGAGATTACAGATAAAAATGTTAATCAATTTTGTAATTTTAGATAAAGTTACCAAAATACTGACCTATTAAACAGTAAAATTAATGGAGTTTGACACAATGGTCATTAGTATAATAGTGTTTGCCAAAAATAGTCATTTTAAAACAATTCGCCATCTAATAATCATTTTGATAGTGGTGACTCAAATTAATGACCATCGGGGTAATTATTCTAATGAAGTTTACCCTTAATAAATTCTTTGCATCATAAAGGATTGATGCTTCATAGTTGGCATGTCATCACATTTACTGACCTAACACACCAGACCAGTAGGTATATTGACTCAACACAGACACACCATCAGAAATAGTGACTCCAAAAGACACATCAGCTTGATAGCTTACTCAGCATTACACGCCATCGAATTTGCCGACTCAGCATTGACACATCATATGGTATGCTAACTCATCATCCACACATTAGTTACATGCTGACTCAGCATGGGCACGACAGCGGCTTGTGACTCCACATTGCCATATCACGTAAGCGACTTTTCGACTCAGCTGGCCACATAAGCAGCTTGCTGGCTCAGCTGGCCACGTAAGTAGCTTATCGAGTCGGCTCACCACGCAAACAGCTTAACGACTTGGTTTTGACACTTAAGCAACTTGCCGACTAAGCTTTGACACGTGAGCGGCTTCGAGACTCAGCTTTAACACGTAAACGGTTTGCCAACTCGACTTCGACACATAAACGGCTCGCAATTCACCTTGGACATGTAAACATCTGCTTTTCGCAACTCTGCTTTGATAGATAAATGGCTTCGTTTCACGGCTTTACTTGGATAAGGATGTCAATGAGGTGGGTACGAGGTGGCGATAGCATTCCCATTCCTCAAACGCAAATATAACTAGGATTCCCGTCTCCCGCCCAATTCCCCCCTTGGGACGGGGACGGGGATGGGGACGGGGAATCCACATTTGGGGAGAGGGCTCCTAGTACCCGCCCCATCTTACCACACCCTGTTTGATTAAGACAATATTAATAATTATAAACCTTATATTGTAAGCCAAAATCAAGTGTCAATCGGTTTTTTAAAATATTAAATGATTGAAGAAAAAATTAGTTAAAATAAATAAATAAATAAACTCTAATTCATAGTAAGTCTATCAAAAAATAATCATGTATTGGTTGAAATATACATAGCATTAGTCATGCATTAGTTGAAAGAACAAGATATTTTAAATGGTGAAGTAATTGTTGACTACAATTAAGAATGACGGTGGTGTAAGTGCCATGACAAAATTAAAATGGGGCTGGGACCAAAATACCATTCCCCGCCCCAAAACTAATTGAGTTTTAAAATCAAATCTTATCCCCACCCCATACCCCAATTAACATATACCAAACCTGTCCCAAACGGGGTGGGTCCCCATAGGGCCCCTTACCCATGGGATTTTTGACACCCATAAGCTTGGACAAGTAAGCAGGTTGTCGACTCGGATTCAGCACATCAGTGGATTATATTCTGATATGCATCAATTTGGAGAAAAGCAGAATAGCAGATGAAGAGAATTAAAAGCATGAGTATTTTGTGTATAATTTGATGCCTCTTAAATTAATCAATATATGGCTATTTATAGAGCCTTACATCAGAACTATACAACCATATTATCTAGAAAATAGGAGCACAATGCTAAAAGGGAAAGTGGAAGCTAACTGGTGTGCAGCATGCCAGCATCTCTACACGATAACCATTAACAACAAAACAAAGACCACTAATTTATATAACCTAACAAACCTAACTACTATTCTGACTAGGTCTTGCATGGTTTGGTTATGGATCGGTTTATGCACATATCATTCCTCCCCTCTCAAATTATCCTTATCTGCAAGGATAAAATCAATGGGTGGTTAGCCTAGGGTCGGATAATCTTTAATCATGAAGAGTTACGGTTGACTACTTCGATGACCTAGTAGGAACTTTTCATCGCAATAATAACATAATCCTTTCTTGCGTCAATCTCGTATAGGGATGGCAACGGGTCGGATTCGGACGGGTTTTGGCAAATCCAAACCCCTACCCGCAAAAATTTTCATCACCCACACCCACCTATGGACCCGCGTAGGTAAGCAGGTTCGGGTTCAGGTTCGGGTTTACACCCTCGGGTTTAGGCTGCATCCTTACCCTCACCCTCACCCTCACCCGTGAAGTCGTCAGACAATACGGGTTCGCAGGTTCACCCGCTAGGTACCCACAACCCACGAACCCAAGAACCCGTGATTTTTCGCATCACCTACTTGATACTTGATTAATTGAATTAAATTTTCATCTCTAAATTTCCCTATTTCATACATTACAAAACAATAATAACCATAAAAGTAAAATAAACAAAAATAATTCAAAAGTCCATAATCTACGGGTTCTTAATCCATAAGTAGTCAAGTACATAATCTATAAATTCAAAATACATAAGTCCATGAAAATATCAAAAGTACATAGAACATAAATATATAAAAAGACAAGTTCACAAATCACCACCACACCAAACTTTTTGATCCATCATCTCCTCCTCATTTCCAAGTTTCGATCACCAAAATTATCACCAAATTTTTCACAACACTGTTGATTCCTACAATATTAAATTAAAAATCAATTAGGTATACATTCAATTAAAATCAAATAGTTATAAACTCATTAATAACGAAATTATTTAACCTCATCAATTATCATCTTCTTTCTCAAATGCTTCACTCCACTACCGAATCAAATTAGAAGAACAAATATGAGTTAACAATAAAAAGAAAGAAATAATATAAAATATTCAATAGATAATATAATAATTTTCACACCATTTAATCCAGTCGATAACCAATCTTGAGCACACATTAATACCTTTATTGTCTTTGCATACAACCTACTACAGTGAGGACTCACAAATCTACCTCCAGTACTAAAAGTCGACTTAGATACAAGCGTAGATACATGAATAGGCAAAATATCTCTAGCTATGTAATACAAAATAGGATACTTAGATGCATTTACATTCCACCATCTCAATATATCAAAATTATCAGCTCTTGGAATGACAGGTTCATCCAAATAATAATCTAACTCCGTCTTCATTTGATTAGTAGTAGAAGGGGCCAAACTAAGAAACTGATCATATATATACAAAGAATTTAATCTTGAAGGAATCATTATTGATTGAGACGATGAAACAAGTGTAGGATCACTACTTGAGGAAGAACTTGAAGCTTTCAACTTTCCCTCATACTCTCTAACAATCCTCAACAAAATATCTTGTACCTTTTTTATCTCACCGGAAGCTCTGTCTCCATAAATAATAGGAAAGTAACATTCAATGATTTTCATCTTAAATCTAGGATCCAAAATTGTTCCCACAATCATTAAACCATGAAATTCACTCCAATAACTATCAAACTTGTTTGCCATAGCTAATGTCATTAGTCTTATTTCTTCAACTGTGGATGTACCATATTGACCAATGGCACACCTAATTTTACACAAGATTGGTAGATAATTGTTGGTTGTAGGATACTTGGTTCCTGAAAATTGTTCTGTTGCCACCAAAAAAAAAAAACTTCAAGCTTATCACTAATATCTTTTTCAAACACTCAATCATTCTCGGTTGGCACACATTTATATTGTGAATCTCTGTCTCAAACGAGGAAAAACAGTCTTATAAATTAAAGCAGAGCGAATCATTAGAAATGTTGAGTTCCACCTCGTTTTACAATCAAGGGCTAACTTTTTAGTGCTCTCAATTTCTAATTCGCAAACAATCTCAAGAAATTTTTCCTCTCTTAGGTGATGCAGTCCAATAAGAGACACTACCCCGAATCCTATCAATACTATCATTAATGACATCCAACCCATCCTTCACTATCAAATTTAACATATGCGCAAAACAATGCATATGAAATATTTCTCCATTCAGCAAAGTTGAGTCACTAGAAAGCTTGTCTAAGATAATTGGAATCATGGCATTATTAGTACTACAATTATCTACAGTTAAAGTAGATACATTTTTCTCAAGATGTCAATCTAGTATGCAATCCATTATCTCATCAGCAAGCACCGTAGAAGTGTGTGGATATTGAACATGTGCAAACCTATAGAAGATAATAGCACAAGAAACTATATTAATAGTTAAAAATATTTAAAAATTACAAAATGTGTTGATATAGGTTTGATAAAATACCTTTGATAAAATACCTTATGATTCGACTTTGTAACGACCACTCATTGTCCACAAAATGTGTTGTAATTGCCATAAATCCCTTCTTTTGATTATTGCATGTCCACATGTCAATAGTAATTGCAATCCTCCCTTTATTTCTCTTCAATAAATCCAATGTTTTAACCCTCTCATAATCATACATTTTCATGATATCACTTTTCAATATATTCCTAGTCGGTATTTTAAACATTGGTTGCCAAAGCCAAGAAATCTTTAAACCCGGAATGATCTACAATACTAAGAGGGTACTCATGCAAAATGACCATATTTGCAAGCTCTCTTTTAGCAATATCTTGATCAAACTAAAAAGTACTAAGTTTTACATCTCCCTATTTGGTTTTCGTAGCTTTTAGCGGTTGTTGGACATCATGAAATATTCTACAGGGACATCAATCCAAATGTCCACGCAAATGAGATTTTCCACTTTTACTTTTTGCCAATAATCTCTTCTTACAATTTTTGCAAACAGTTGTCCATACCCCATCACGCTTTTCTCTATCAAAATGGAGCCACACATCTGATATCAACTTTCTTTTCCCATTTTCAGTAACATTGCTATCAAACTCAAGCGTATTAAATTCAGCATCCATTTCAAAAATGATTAAGACGAATATGTCGCTCATCTCCAGCTCTGTTTCCAGCCTTTTATTTCATGTATCATTCCCGTATGCCATACCTCTTATTTAATCTTGCTATACGTCCAAGCCTTCTCCCATCGGTAGTTGGAAGCAAAACTGAGACCGGATGTAACTGAAGGAAAGGGGATATAGGTACGATAGGAGGGCACGGTTAAGCAGGTAAGCAAAGGCTATTATTAATCTCATCATTATTTGATTGACTAAGCAACGGACTTCGAAGGTGTTGGCCTTGAGTACAACTTGTTCCCGTCGACGGTCTTGCAGCTATCTTAATTTTGAAGAAACTAAAACCGACAAGGAAAAACAAATAAAAGCTAAACATGGAAATAATAAAGCAAAATACAGTAATTTGAAGTAATCTGAAAAAGATTCAAAGCCAGACAGGCAGCAGAATGTATTCCATTATGTAAAAAGTTGGCTCCTTCTAGTGGTGCAAATTAGACTCAGAAATCACATTGTGAGAGTTGTATCATCTTCTAATTTTGAGTCATCATAATGATACGGAGCCAGGTCTAGATGATCAGATTTAATTTTTCAATCTCTCACGTCCACAAAGTGTTTCTTTAGATTTTAATGTCCAACACTACACTAGCATAAACATTAGAAATTACTTCAAGATTAAAAAGCTTGAAAAGAAAAGACAGGTTCCCAACCTTACACACCCATTTGGTTTCTGAAATTTGAAATCAAATCAATCATGAAGCTGAATCATAATCTATTGCCATTTCGTGTACCATTAAAAAAATAAAAAATAATTAATTAATTAAAAATTAAAAATAAAATATAAAAATTAAAAATAAAAATTAAAAAATACTACTAGAATCTTCAAAATCAAGACTTGACTAGGCTACTCATCAATTTTAAACAAAATTAAAAATACTTCCCTAAACATAATAATCTAGATTAAAAAAAGTAAGATCCAGTAAATCCACCAAAACTCACACCAATACGACATATTTCTTCTCTAAGATTCATTAAACTACGCAATACAAGTTGAAGTTCAAAATCTCAGAATTTCACTAATTTTACCAATCAAAGAAAAATAAAATAGTACCAGCGCTAGAGCTTCTTTATGGCCTTGTGGAGGTGGTCGTTGGTGTCACTAAGGGGGCGATCGATGTCGGAATCGAGGATTTTCCGGAGAGAGAGTGTTTTCTAGTTTAGTTTTAGAGAGAGAGTGAGAGAGAGAGAGAGAGTTGGGTAAGAGAAGGGACGGCAGAATGAAATTGTGTATGAAAATATGCTAGGGTTTCGGGTAGACCTGGCAGGGTTTCGGGTAGACCTGGTAAGGTTCCGGTTCCAACCGTGGAACCGGACTGGAACCGGAACCGGAAAAACTGGAACAGAAACCGGTTTTCCGGTTCCGGTTCTAATGTTTAACGAACCGTCTGGTTCGAACCGTGCTGGAACCGGCGGTTCCGGTTCAGTTCAAACCGGCCGGTTTTTATTTTATTTTATTTTATTTTTGGGACCGTTGAGGCCCAACGGCTTGCTGACATCAGCATGACATTGGGCCCAACGTCATGTTGACGTCAGCATACCGTTGGGCCTCAACGGCCACCCCTTTAATTTTTTTTATTTTTTTATTTTTTTATTTTTTTTTTCTATAAATACCCCTCCTCCCCTTTCAACTTTTCTCACAATCTCACACTAATTTCTTATTTTCCTCTCATTCTCTATTTCTCTCAAATCTCAATTCTCTCTATTCTCAATTCTCTAAATCTCTAATTCTAAATTTCTAATTTTTATTTCAAGTTTCATTGTCTCAATACTCAACTCTCAAGTCTCCAACACTCTCCAACTCTCCAACTCTCCAAGACTCCAAGACTAAAGACTCCAAGTTTCCAAGATTTTTATTATTTATTTAATTTTGCAATTTTTTTTATTTGCAATTAATTTTATTTCCAATAAATTTTATTTGCAATTAATTTTATTTTCAAAATTCCAATTAATTTTATTTGCAATTAATTTTATTTCCAATTAATTTTATTTACAATATATTTTATTTCAAATATATTTTTTTGCAATTAATTTTATTTTCAAAATTCCAATTAATTTTATTTGCAATTAATTTTATTTCCAATTAATTTTATTTACAATATATTTTATTTCCAATATATTTTATTTGCAATTAATTTTATTTACAATTTATCTTATTTCTAATTTATTTAATTTCCGAATAACCAATTACTATTTAGTATTTACTAAATACTAAGTTTCCAATTTCATTTATTTACAATTTATTTTATTTCTAGTTACTACTTAGTACTTAGTACTTACTACTAATCTACTATTATAGTATTATATTATTATAGAATATAGATTTATACTTTATAGTATTATTCTTCTAAGTTCTAAGTTTTCAATTATCTATTTCAGATTTTCAGTATTTCTCTAGTCCCAAATTTATTTCGTCCAATCCAATGGCAAGTGGTGGAAATGGAAGGGGTCACAACCATGACGATCCTACGCGTTCGATTTCGATGAAAGGTAAGGGTCAAATGGTCGATAATCTCGGTCATAACGACACCACCTATCACGATTATCTGCAAAGCCGGGCCTATGCTGAAGACCTAGGCCTAAACATTCCTACTCCCCCTTTAATAATTTCAGAACCCGATCATAATGCCACCCCCCGGCCCTAATTTGACAAGCCATTTAGAAAATATGCCTAATATTGATACACCTCCGGATTATGATTTTGATCCACCGGAAGCAGATAAGGACGAACCGGATCCGAAGCAGAGCAAATCTGATCTATTCATCAAACATATGAAGAAAGTTAGGCAAGAAGATGGAAGCTATGTAGCGGCTTGCAATTATTGCAATAAAGTATATAAATGGTTCAAATCCGGAGGATATGACACTTATCGGAAGCATATTCAAACCAAACATCCAGAAGCAAAGACCAGATCGAGGTCACAAACACAAATTCCCAGGTACGCTACTCCTAACCAACAATTATTTCGTTATACTGATGAACAAAATAGGGAAGAATTAGATAGAATGGTAGCAGTAGAACACTTATCATTCAGTTTTGGTGAAAGGGTTGGTTTTATTAATTATTGTCAACGAGCATTAAACTCTGCTGCATGCCGTGTTCCTAGATCCACTCTTGTATATACACTTGAAAAGATTTATGTAAAATAAAAATAAAAAAAGTTAGAAAGATTTTTTAAAAAATATAACTGTCGTATTTACGTATGTGCCGACATATGAACTGACCATTGTCGATCACATTCATACTTGGGTGTCACTTGCCATTTTATGGATGATGCATGGAATATCCAAAAAAGAATTCTTGCATTTAGAGTTTTTTATGATTCACACACTGCTCAAAATATTGTTAGAATGCTTAGAATTATTTTTTCAGAGTATAAAATTGAGAACAAAATTTTTACAATTGATTTTGATAATGCTTCTAGCAATACTGCTGCTATTCCATCTTTAATTAATTTATACAAACCATTTGTTGGTGGTGCATTTTTTTCATCAAAGATGTGCATGCCATGTTTTAAATTTATGTGTTCAAAAAAAATTAGAAACTCTTGATCATTTTATTCTACCTATTAAACAAGTCCTTCAGTTTTTATGGAAACATTCTTCTATAATGAATGCATGGGTAAAATATTGTAAACAAAATGGTAGACGTGCCGTTAGATTTGGTTGTGATGTTCCAACAAGTTGGAATTCTACTTATAAATTGCTTGCTCAAAGTTACGAGTATAGAGATTTATTAGTTTCTTTTATTCAATTTCATGTTATTGACATTCAACTTTATAAATCTCATTGGGATACTTGTTACAACGTTTTCAATTTGTTAAAAGTTTTTCATACTGCTACAACAAATTTATCCGGTGTTTATTATCCTACAACTCATTTATTTATTATTGAAAGTCTAAATATTGCCGGTGCATTTGCTTATTGTGAATCCGACATAGAAATAGGGGAAGCTGTTAATGCTATGAAGGAAAAATGGTTACGTTATTATCATGAGTTGCCAGATATTTGTTTGATTGCCATGATTTTTGATCCACGTTGTAAATTACAAAATTTTTGTTATTATCTCAATGGTTATTATGGCCTCCAAGGTTTAAACATAGAATATAATGTTAATGCATGTTATGATAGAGTAAAGAAATTATTGTATTATCTATATGATGAGTATCTTTTAGTTTATGGATCTTCACTCAACTTAGATGTTACATGAACACAAACTGTACAGCCCACATTATCATCCTCCGGATTTTTGAATTTAGGATATAGTCTATTATAAAAAAAAAAAAAACCAAAAAACTTAGATCTTCTTCTTCATCAAGCATTGACAAGTATTCTGAGCTTGAATCTTATCTAAATGATTCTTATGAGTTTATAGAAGATATGTCAGACAAACAATTTGATATATTACAATATTGGAAAGAGTACACAAAGTACTATCCAATCATGGCTATCATAGCCAAAAATATTTTTTCAACACCAATTTCTACAGTGGCGGTGGAACAAGAGTTCAGCGCCGGGGGGAATATCTTGGATGAAAGGTGTTCATGCTTGACTCCGAAAGCACTTCAGATACAGGTTCGTATGGATGATTGGACAAAGGCTCAATATAGACAACAAGAAATCAAACATGAGATAACATACGATTTCTTCAAAGATGACGAACATGAAAGTGGTGAGACAAGTACAACGGGTCCGGAATAGAAGATGTGGATCACGTATTCACGTCATCACAAGTCCATGTCATCAACAAACCTGCAATAAAAGGTAAGAGAACTACGTGGCCTTTGATTCCTCTAAACCCCCCAAGAGGATACGTAGGCAACTTAATTGTAGTGAAAATTAAGTGCAAGGCTAATAATTTTACATTTTTTTTTTGTTTTATTTTAATTTAATTTTGTAATTTATCATTTATTTATTTTATGTTTTTTTTGAACTTCGGGTGACCTAATTCCCAAATATCCAATGAAATGTAATATGTAATTTGTAATTTGACATTTTGTTTATTTTATTTTAATTTCCTTTTGTAATTTGTATTTTGTCATTTGTTTATTTTGTAATTTGTCATTTATATATTTTATTTTATTTTATTATTTAAAATTACATTATTACAAGTTTAGTAGTTTACAATTTAGAAGTCTTTTTTTTTTTAATTTAAATTAAAAATAAAAAAAATAAAAACGGTTCAGAACCGCCGGTTTCGTAAAAACCGGAACCGGAACCGAACTGAAACCTTGCCACCACTAGTTTCAGGGGTTCTCAATAGTCAAAACTATTTTGAGACAGCTTTTTATTTTTTTACATAAAACGACGTAGTATCAAATATTCATATACAGGGTATTTTATCCAAGTGGGTTCGCGAGTTTATCCATAGGTTCGTTTTCCCCACCACACCCACGCCCGAACCCGTCAGGTTTTTTTTTAACGGGTTCATGGGTCGTAACTTCACCACCCAAACCCAATCCTGCAGGGTTAGGTTCGGGTGAGTGCCCACGGGTGCAGGTTAAATTGTCATCCTTACTCTCGTGGTTCTTGGCTCGTAATTCGGTTAAAGGAATTCGGAGTGCTACCGGCCCATTGGCTTGGTTTTGGGACTAGTGAGGGACCTAATAACCCGACTGAATTGTTTGGTATAACCCATTATGATACTACAATCGGTTGAGAACAGAAAGAACTGACCTCCTTTTTTTTACAAACAATTGCACACCTCAGTCAGCTGAGCCATCCCAATAGTGTCGGCCAAGGTACGCGGTTACTTAATCTTGACATCCAAACGTATATCGTTCTTGAGACCTACAACAAAACAAATGTTAATATGTGGCTTAAATTAGTCAGTAACCTTATTTGGTATAGATTCATGTTTTGTCTCTACCCATATTATAGATCTTTTAGGATATAAGTATATTTTGAGAGTTCTTGGGGTGTAATAAGGTTTTGGGTTTTGTGAGTGATTCTGAAACACTCTTTTGCAATCTCTATTGATCATAGTGAATTTCTTTTCATCTCCGTTTGTGGACATAGGCATTACACTGAATCACATAAATTTCTCTTGTTCCGTTTTGCTTTTATTTTGCTTAATTATACTGTGTCTTGATAATTTTCACAACAAGCCGGTATTAGAGCCCTAGGTTCTTAAATTAGCTCTTTGGGATCCATTATTAAGCATTTGTTAGATTGATTGTCAAATCTTTTGGGTTGTGTATCTGTCAAAAAAAAAAACTTTGTGATGTAGGTAAAATTTGAGATCGAGAAATTTGACTAAAGAAATAATTTCGGCCTTTGGCAAGTGAAGATACGAGCCCTGTTAACTCAACAAGGGTTTGCCAAAGCACTCGGAGGTAGGAAGAAATTGCTTGAGAAGATGTCGGAAGAAGAAAACAATGATATTATGGAGAAATTTTTCAGAGCAATTTAATTGTCATTATCTAATGTATGAGGTGTCTAATTAGAAAATTGCAGAATCATTATGGCTTAAGCTGGAAAGCTTATGTATGATCAAATCCCTTTCAAACTGACTCTATTTGAAGCAGTAATTTCACGGTATTTGTTTGTTAGAATGTAAGTCTGTTCAAGACCATGTGGATAAATTTAATATAATTGTTTTGGATTTAAAAAAGCATTGATGTGAAATATGATGATGAAGATTTAGCCTTGATTTTATTGTATTTGTTACCTTCCTTATATGAAAATTTTGTTGATGCTCTGATGTATGGAAGGGATGCAATTAGTTTGGGGGACGTTAAATCATCTTTGAATTAGAAAGAAATAAAGAAAAAGGTGTCGAAAAATACGAATGAAAATCAGGCTAATGGTTTGATGGCTAAGGCAGAGACAAAAAAAAATCTTCTCGTGGTAATAGAAACAATTCTAGATCTAAGTCTAGAATTAGGAAAGGAAGTTGTAAATATTACAAAAATGAAGGGCACTAGAAAATTGATTGTCCGAAACTCAAAAAAAAAAAAAACAAAAAAGATACAGCTAATAAATCATTTGATACTGGTGATGCTAATGTTTTAGAAGATTATTCTAGTGATACCAGTACTGTTTTATCAGATGCTTCTTGTTATTTAGACAACGCTTAGATTCTTGATTCAAATTGTTCGTACCATATGTGTCCCAACAAAGAGTGGTTTGCTGCTTATCACTCTATTGATGGTGGTGGTGTTTAAATAGGGAATAATATGTCTTACAAGATTGTTAGTATTAGCACAATTCGAATTAAGATGTTTGAAGGTATTATTAGAACTTTGTCTGATGTTCGTCATGTACCAAATTTAAAGAAAAATCTTATTTCTTTGGGAACAATTGACTCCCAAAGTTATAAGTATTCAGCTGAAGGTGGAGTTTTGAGAGTTAGTAAAGGTGCTCTTGTTGTGATAATGGAAAATTAGCTAATGGCCTTTATGTACTTCAAGGAAGCAAAATTATTGGTGCTGCAGCCGTTTCGTCTTCATCATATCCATATTCAAATACTACTCGTTTGTGGCATATACATTTAGGGCATATGAGTGAGGCTGGCATGACTATTTTGAGTAAACGAGGTTTGTTAGATAGTCAGAAAATAGACAAATTTGACTTTTGGGAGCATTGTGTTTATGGGAAACAATGCAGAGTGAAGTTCTCCACAGCTACTCATAAGACAAAGGGCACATTAGAATATATCCATTCAGATCTTTGGGGTCCTACTTTTGTTGAGTCAAAAAGTGGTTCCAGGTATATTATAACTTTTATTGATGATTTTTCCAGGCTTGTTTGGGTGTATTTCTTGAAAAAGAAAAATGATGTTTTCCTAGATTCAAGAAATGGAAAGTTCTTGTTGAAAATTAGACAGGAAAAAAATAAAACACCTTAGAACTGATAATGGTTTGGAATTTTGTGGGGGTAAAATTAATGAGTTTTGCAAGAATGAATGGATAATGAGACACCGCACTGTCAGAAAAACGCCACAGCAAAATGGAGTTGGAAAATGTATGAATAGACCCTATTGTAGAAAACACAGTTTTTGCTTTCAAATTCTGGTTTGAAAAATGATTTTTAGGCTAAAGTTGTTAACTATGCATGCTATTTGGTGGATAGAACTCCATCAACTACAATTGAATTAAAGACTCGTATTGAAGTATGGTTTGATACTCCTGCTAATTATTCTGATTTAAAAATATTTGGTTGTCCTGCATATACTCATATGTGTAATGGTAAACTTGAGCACATGGTTATAAATTATGTGTTTCTAGGATTTGAAACTTGGGTGAAAGGTTATTGTTTGTGGTGTGTTGAACTCGAATCAGAAAAATTTATAATTAACAAAGATGTGAAATTTGATGAATTTTCCATGCTGCATAAGAAAAAAGAGTTTGTAGTTGCAGATACAAATCATTGTGTTAGTAAGCGGGTTGAGTTTGAAGTTGAAGGTTTTGATAAAGTGTAAGATGATACTTTAGTTCAGCCAACTCAGGGTGATGTGCATGACGCTATTGAAAATAAAGAAAAAGAAAATCAGCAATACAATATACCCACAGGAAGGGAAAGAAGACAAATTAAGTCACCTTAACGATATGGATATGCAAATTTAGTTTCTTTTGCATTGAATGTTGCAAAAACAATTGAAATGCAGGAACCCTCCACTTATCAAGAAACTATCAATAGTATAGAATCTTCTCAATAAGCTATTGCAATGAGTGAAGAAATTGAATCTCTTCACAAGATTTAGACTTAGGAATTAGTGAAACCGCCTAAGGGCTAGAAGATTATTGACTACAAATGGGTCTTCAAGGAAAAGGAATCCCAGGGGTTGAATCTGCTAGGTTCAAAGCACATTTAGTTGTAAAGGGCTACAATTAAACAGAGGGTGTAGACTTTAATGAAGTTTTTTCATCGATTGTAAAACATAGCTCTATTCGCGTGTTGCTTGCCATGGTTATAATTTTTGACATGGCATTAGAACAAATTGATGTAAAAATGGCTTTTCTTCATGGTGAGCTTGAGGGAAAAAAAATTTATGCATCAACCTAAGGGGTTAATTGTTCAAGAAAAAGAAGATCATGTTTGTTTGATGAAGAAATCATTATACGGTTTAAAGCAGTCTCCTCGGTAATGGTACAAACTGTTTGATATTTTTATGGTTGGTCATGGTTACCCACGAAGTGATTATGATAGTTTTGTGTATCATAGGAAACTCTCAAATGATTCTTTTATTTATTTACTGCTGTATGTTGATGACATGTTGATTGCTGGGAAAAATAAAATTGAGATTTATAAATTGAAATATTAGCTTATGGGTGAATTTGAGATGAAAATTTTGGGTGCTGTAAAGAAAATTTTGGGTATGAAAATTCAAAGGGACAGAAAAGCAAGCAAGTTATTTTTCTCGTAGAAAAATTATATAGAAAAAAAAATTCTAAAACGCTTTAGCATGAAAGATTCTAAACATGTGACTACTCTGCTCGCTACACATTTTAAACTTTCATCAGCTTTGTCACCAAAGTCTAAGTATAAGGAGGAGAAAATGTCTCTAGTTTCATATACTTGTGCTATTGGGAGTATGATATATGCTCTAGATTGCACTCATCCTGATATTTCACAAGTTATTAGTGTGGTTAGCAAATTTATGGGTTCTCCAAGAAAAATTCATTGAGAAGCAGTGAAATGGATTTTTTTTTTTATTTGAAAGGTACTGTAGATCTAGGTTTGATATTTTTTTTATAAAAAATAATACAACCAATAATATTATTAGTTTTGTGGATTCTGATTATGCTGATTATTTAGATAAACGGTCTCTGACAGATTATTTCTTCACACTTTCGGGTTATGTCATTAGTTGGAAGGTTACTTTACAGTCTACAGTTGCTTTATCTACTACAAAGGCAAAGTATATGGCAACGGTTGAAGCAGTGAAGGGAGCTATTTGGCTTAGAGGTTTAGTTAGTAATCTGGGTTTACAATAGGATTCTACAGTTGTATTTTGTGATAGCCAGAGTGCGATACATTTGACGAAAAATCTTATGTATCATGAGATGACCAAACATATTGATGTCAGATATCACTTTATTCGGGTGATTGTATCTCAATGAGCAATTACAATCAAGAGAATTGCTACAATAAAAAAATCCAGTTAATACGTTAACAATTCTTATTCTTGTGCTCAAGTTCAAGAGCTGCTTACACTTGATTTGTGTTTGTAGCTTGTGAATTACCCAAGGGCTTTGTTGGAGGAGATGACAGACTAAAATTCTACTTGGTATACCTTGGTACGAATTTAAGTTAAAGTTGGAGATTTGTTAATATGTGGCTTAAATTAGCCAATAACATTATTTGATATATATTCATATTTTGTCTCTACCCATATTATAAATATGTGGTTATAGTTGATGTAGATTCCCATTTTGTCTCTACTCATATTATAAATATATGGTTATAGGATTATTTAGGAAATAAGTCTCTTTTGAGAGTTCTTTAGATGTAATAGGGTTTTGGGTTTTGTGAGTGATTCTGAGACACTCTTTTGTAATCTCCATTGATCATAGTGAATTTATATTCATCTCCGCCCATGGACATAGGCTTTAAGCTGAACCATGTAAATTTCTCTTGTTCCAATTTGCTTTTATTTTTCTTAATTATTTTGTATCTTGACAATTTTCACAACAACAATCCACCAAAAAAATTTCAGGTAATCCATCAACACGATGGGACAGCTTCTCAATGGCTTCTTGATAGGCCTCAACGGTTGAAACTTGATTCAAGTGGGTCAATGCTTCGAAGGGGTCCTCATAATCAATTACCCCGAAGCGTTGGAGCACCGCTTGCATAACTTCATCCCATGTTAATGGTCCCTTTAACTTAGATAGTAGCCAACAATGCCATTGCAAAGTGATGCCTTCTTGGTGGAATGAGACTGAAATATACAAACGCGGTTAAATTGCCCAAAGCTATCCTAGAGGGGGGTGAATAGGTTTTTATACCTTTTTCAATCTCTTGAAACAAATAAGAGTTTATCCATCTAGATAGCTTGAATCACAACACTTAAACAATATAAAACATGTGTAGACAATTGAAAAGCATTTTCAATAAATCATTGTCAATCAAGTCTACAAGTTGCAAGTGAAGGAATTATATTAAAATAAAAAAAAAAACAAAGAATACTTGTATTCACAATTATGTCCAATATGTACAAGTACTAATCAAGATATGATTTTATACAAATAAGTCAATATACAAATAGAATGATATTTACAACTTTGATCAAATTGAGTGCTTGCATCCAACACTTTACATAATCTCATTTACAAAAGATGTCTAGAAATGAAGATTATGAAACAAGATTCAATCATACACATATACAAATATAAAAGGTAGAGATAGAAATAATTAACACGAGAGATTTTTTAACATAGTAAAACCTCCGAAGAGGAAATGTTCACTGGTTGAATCCATAACCATCAGGTACTATATTTATTGGATGATAGATTAGAAATTCCTCAAAAGTGACTAACTCATGATACACTCCCTATTAGACTCTAT
The DNA here is from genome assembly GCA_035582765.1 of Acer negundo. Classification (NCBI taxonomy): domain Eukaryota; kingdom Viridiplantae; phylum Streptophyta; class Magnoliopsida; order Sapindales; family Sapindaceae; genus Acer; species Acer negundo. Next base: position 9,447,242 of record CM069233.1, read on the forward strand.
GTCTACCTAACCCTATTGGTAAATTAGAAATTTCTCAAAAGTGTGAAGCACTTTTTATTAGACTCTATGTCTACTTAACATCACTGATAAATTAAAAATTCATCAAGAGTGAAACAACGTATGAAACACTCTCTATTGGACTCTATTTCTACTCAATATCCTGGGCCTACTAATGTCATAGTCAACTTGCTATCCAAGACACTCATGCCTCTAGAAAGCCTCCCTTACATAGCTATCTGGATCTCCCCAATCCTAGTCATGACTTCTTGCTTAACTATCTGAATCTCCCCGATTCTAGTTAAGACTTCTCACTTGGCTATCCGAACCACTTGTCCTAACCAAGACTCCTTGCTTGACTATCCGAAACACTTGTATTAGCCAAGACTTCATGCCTTTTACAAGGACTTCCTAGTGTGATCAATGAATGCAAAAGCAAACAAACACTCAACATAGAACATGAAATCAATACATTCTATGGGATCTAAACATTAGCATGTGAGATCATAAATCAAAATTGTCTAGTTACTATACATGAATAAAACCTAGAACATTTGAAACACCTAAACACATTTAATTCCTAGATTCATTCATGAAACTAAAACTTGAATCAATCATATACATTAAGCAAATTGATAGATTAGAAATTCCTCAAGAGTGAATACACATCCCATGCAACACTCTTTATTGGAGTCTATGTCTAGTCAACATCCTGGACCTACCAATGTCATAGTCAACTCTCTATCCAAGGCACTCATGCCTCTAGAGAGCCTCCCGTACATAGCTATCCGGACCTTCCCGATCCTAGCCATGACTTCTTGCATGGTTATCCGGACCACTTATCCTAACTAAGACTTCCTTGCTTGACTATCTGGACCACTTATCCTAGTCAAGACTTCATGTCTTTTACAAGGACTTCCTAAGTGTGATCAATGAATGCAAATGATGCAAACAAGCACTCAACAGAGAGCATGAGATCAATATATTCTATGGGAATTAGACATTAGCATGTGAGATCATAAATCAAAATTGTCTAGTAATTATACATAAATAAAACTTAGAACATGTGAAACACCTAAACACATTTAATTCCTAGATTCATTCATGAATCTAAAACTTGAATCAATCATAAACATTAAGCACATATTCAAGATATCAATAGCAAACACAAATTTGTTAGATTCACAAGATACGATCAATGAATATCCTAGCAAATATTTAGAGCATGTATTCACACTATAATCAATAAATCCTAATTAGCTCTAAATACAAAATGAAATGTGTTAATCCTGTATTTGTTCAAATAATGAGTCCTAGCACATGATAAGGCTATCAAACATGAAAATAAAGTCAATCAAAGTACAAATAGCCCTAGATAATAAGCTAATCACAATACAACTCACAAATATGTGAAAACCTAGATTTCAAAAAAAATAAATAAACAATTCATATTTAAGTCTCTAATTAGACAGGATTAGCCTATGATTGAAGTTTTATTCTCAATAGTATTTGTCCAAGTAACACTTACATATAGAAGAAGAAAACCCAAGGTAATTAAAGACTTTAAAGATCAAATCACAAAGAATAGATCAATACCTTGTAATCTCGTGCAGTTTTGGTTTTAGGTGTAGAACCACCACAAAACTTGAACTAAAGGCTGCAAATTAACTTGAAGAAGGTAGGAAACTTCAATATAAAGATTCTCCAACTTAAATCACTCAAATCGGATACGAAATGAGAGAGTTATGATGTTTGAAAGTTGAAAAAATTGGAGAGAAAATTTCTGCACATATGTTTTTCAAATTTTCTTCTAAGAATGAAATGAGAAGGAATGAGATATTTAAAGAGAGGGAAAAAATATAGTTTCGGGCAGCCAATGGCCACGCGTCACCTCAGCTCCCCAAGGTCAAGGGCAAAGAACTCTCCTTCGAGAGATGGCCACACACCAACTCGGGGATGGGTGGCAAATGGTGTTTGGACATTTGCTTCCTCCCTTACGCTCCCTCACATTCTTCAACTATTCTTTAGCCTCTAAACTTCAAATTCGAATCCATTTACTAATTACAAACCGTGACTCTCTCACGCACATGGACTACTATGAAACTTTAACCAGAAATTAGGAATTCGACTCGATACACGAAGACGAAGACAATGTATGGTAAGTGAATGGAAAGTTTCGCAACTTCCTACTCAGAACTTGAAAATTAATGAATGAGTAACCGAAATGACCGAAACTCAATAAGGAATAATATAAGATCAAATTCAAGTCTGATATCACAAAAACACAAACAAACAAACACATGAACACACAAGAATGTCATTTCCAAGATATAGTCCAAGAATATGCAATTTACAAAATTTGTTAATTTAAGTCTAATGCATGAGCATACAGTATCAAGTGTGTGAATGTATTATACCAATTGAGCATAATGATATAGGTACACATATTGATGCAATGTGTGTACATGTGTGTGTCTAAGCCTTGTAAGAGAAATGAGGTCTAAATATACCTTTGTTGAGCAATGAAACATATTCCTCTTGAAGATTCCATCTTGCTTGATAAGTTGTCAATCTTCCTTGAAGCTTAAATCATCATCAATCTGAGACAACTAATCAATACAAGTAAAACATTATTTTGATATGGAATTTATGCCAACAAAACTCAAAAACCTAACAGAGACAAGCTGCACTTGTTGGTCGTAAGCAAAATTTTTAAAATTGAAATAATGTTTGACCTTATAAATCCACTCAGTTGGGTCTTCTCCACCAAATTTGGGGAAAGACAGTTTAATGTGGTGATGGTTCCATTCAAGGGTAGAGTTAGAGCGTGAGATGTCGAACGGAAGTGATTGGTGCGAGGATTCACTTGGAGCGAAGGGATTAGTTTCGGTGTGGGTAGTGTTTTGGCTACAAGAGACTCACGTGGATTAAAGCTCGGTCATAATTGTCTGGAAAGTTGTGTTAACTTGATCGAAACTAGACTCAGTGCGAGCTAGGATCTTGTTAACTGCGTTACAGAACTCGGCATTTGATTTTCTACAAGTATCCATGGATCGAATGCTCAAATACCACTTGATATGTATCAATTTGGAGAAAAGCATAAGAGCAGAGGAAGAGAATTAAGAACATGAGTATTATGTGCATAATTCGATGCCTTTTCATTAATCAATTTCTAGCTACTTATAGAGCCTTACATCAAAACTATTCAACCATATTACCTAGAAAATTGGAACACAATGCTAAATTGGAAAGTGGAAGCTAACTGGTATACAGTATCTCTGTATGACAGCCATTAACAACAAAACAAAGACCACTAACTTATTTAACCTAACAAACCTAACTACTATTCTGACTAGGTCTTGCATGGCTTGGACATGGATTGGTTTATGCACATATCATATTCTTAGCCTGCTAACACATATTAGTCACTGTACATCACACTTTACCTAGCTTAAGAAGGCTGGAACCACCAACAAAAGTTTTAAAAAATTCAATTTTCATCTTGACCACATGCCATCAAAGCTTCAAAAAATCTCTCAAATAATTAAAAAAAAAAAAAAAAAAATCCTCCAAGAGCAACCACTATCAAATCCTTTGTCGCCCTGTTTTTTATTTATAAACCTCTATTAGACATGACGTCGGTTTCGATTCAGTTTTGATTCCGATTCGAAACTGGCGGTTTCGATTCCCGAGTAAGGGGAACCGAAACCGCCCTAAGGGAGGATCCAGTTTCGGTTCCGATTCTCCGATTTCCCCGGTTCAGTTCCCTATTAAAAAATTAAAAATTAAAAAAAAATTAAAAAAATAATAAAAAACTCAACATCATCCATCAACCATTCCAGACTTCCAATGTTCCACACTAATCTAATCATCATCTTTCAAAAGACTCAAAACCTAAAAAATCAAAAACACACCACCAATCACCACCCTTATTCGACTGAAATCTCACCACCACTACCTAAAATCAAAAAATCAACAACTCCAAATGCATCCAACAATTTCTATTTGAATTTGCAAAGCTTTTTAGCATCAGAGGGAAAAGATCGAAGAGAGAGAGAGAGAGAGAGAGAGAGAGAGAGAGAGAAAGAAGAGATCAGAGATTGAAGGAGATCGACCACAGGTGAAACCGGATTTAATAAGAGAGAGAGAGAGAGAGATTGAAGAAAGAAATAAAGAGAGAGTAGGTTTTAAATAGGTTTTAAGAAAATAGGAAGGGAACCGCCGATTCTAGAACTGAAATCGAACCAACGGTTCCGGTCCGGTTCTGTATTTTTAGGAACCGGAACCGTAACCACCTTGGTTCTAGTGGGTCCCGGTTCGGTTTCGATTCCGATTCCAAAACTGAAAAACCGATTTCGGTTTCTATTTTGATGGTTCGGTTCCACTGTTGGAACCGAATCGGCGTTATGTCTAACCTCCATCTACCAGATCTAGTTTTGGGTTTTGAAATTTCCCCCAAATAAATACATGAGTAACGATATTTACATCCCTGAATAACTGTATATAGACCCTTTTTTGTATGTATACCCATTAAAAATTTCTAAAATATTATAACATGTAAATACACTCCACTCCTTACAAAATATGTCCTTTCTCTTAATTTTTGAAAAACAATATTATAAATTAATAGATTATAAATAGTTAAAATAAATTTTGAAAAAAAGGAAGAAGAAAAAGAAAAGGTGTGGAGGAGCCACAGCTCTCATGGTCATCATTCCAAATCCAAAATCAGCGGATTCGAGATGGAGGGGGTGCCTCCTCTTTTCTTCATTTTTTTTTATATATTTTCTTTTAAACTTCAATATCCAATAATGTCCAATTTTTTTAAAAAAAAAAATTATATCTGATAATTACCTAATTCTAAAAATTTTTTTAAAAAAATATCTAATAATGTAGTAGCTTTTGGGAGATTTATTCCAGAGATTTGAAAGTTGTACAAGTTTTGCCCATCTGATAATTGAGTTTATTTTTTTTTTATTTTTTTTTTTAAATTTAAATTCAATGATTTTCTCTCTTTAATTTTTTTTTATAATATTGATTTAATATTTATAATTAATCACTATTTAAGTTTTAATTAATAAATAATATTTTAACCGAAAGATGTTATAATTTTTAAATTTATAATTGGTTATAATATTTGTTAAAATATTAAATATTTTATTAATATGATATGCAAGATATATTTATATTAATCATTTTAATAATATGTACGGATATTGCCACCCATAAAAATAATTAGTACACTCATTTTTACAAGTACACCCGTGTCTAAAATTTTAAAAAATAAGTATTAAAAATAAATACTGTGTGTTTAATACAACCTAGAGGAGGATGAATGGGTTGTTAATCGATTATTACTAGCTTTTTCGATTAGTCAATATTGACAATAAAATCCAATTCAACAAACAATAAAAATCTAGTAAAAGTGCGAAAATATAAAGAACACTTGATTTTTACGTGGAAATCTTCAACAAGAAAAAACTATGGGACTAGCCACGATAGCCACTTAAGCCACAAGAATCCACTATATGAAAAGACGGTTATACCCTCAAATGATACATGGACTCTCACTCACGATAACCTCAGGCTATGGACACTACCACTCGACACTCTTGGTTCAATCCTAGTGATATCCCCCGATCCACTACTCTTGGCATGAGCACCCCCTAATCTACCCGCAGGCCTTTTATAGCGGTACTTGGCAATGCTTGCCAACCAACCCTTGGTTGCAAGACTTCATTTGCTTGTGCAACTTCACCTAGAAGCCACAAAAATTTGACTCATTGAAGAGAATTAAAAGTTTAAGTGAATATGACAATATTGCTCAAATGCAATAATGTATAAAACCACACACAAAATGTTTAACTATATGTTATAATGCAAATTAACATTTGATTGCTTCATTTCTACACAAAGTGTAGCCCTATTTCTGTATCATTTTGTGTTCATTTCTTTGGTAAAACCGGGTATTTAATATGATAAAATAAGTGTTTCAGATATTTATGGAGTTCAGGGGCATTGGAGTAATTTTGGTGAATCAGGGGTCAAAGTGCAAAATTTAGAGAATATATTGAATAAATTGTGATTAAAGAAGAGTTGAGGGGACCCTTTTGTAATTTATCAGCCAACACACGCGTAGCGCCACGTCATTAATGAAATGGCGCGTTTTGCATGTGGTGGTTGACATCAATGTGATGTCATCGTGGGTCGATCCGACCCAGACCGTGACCCGGTTTCAACCCGGTGCCATTCCGGCAGTTTTCCGATGTCGTCTCCTTTGTTTTTCAGCCCAGATCGGCGGCACGCCTCCCTCGGTCCATTTGGCACCCATTTCGAGCCTCCATGCAAAGCTTTTCTCCAAGCTCCAATTCCTTTAAGCTTTCATGGCTTCCAAACTCGAATCTTCAACCGCGGCATGCAAGGAGCACCCAAGCGATAGTAATATGCCACGGTTTAAGTGCTGCGGTCATCCAAACCGCGGCACCCAAGCGACAGAGACTTCTCAGATGTGCCGCGGTCCAGTTGCCTCTTCCGCCAACCGCGAAAATCCCCAACCGCGGCAGTCCGTCTTTAGGTCGTTTTGGACAAATTTCAGCCATATTTAGAACCCATATATATACATCTATTGTTCTAAAAGAAAGGAGAGAGGAGAGACACAAAAAGGAAACCGAACTTCAAAGCTAAATCCACCAAATACCCTCTCATTCCACCATCTCTTCCACCCACACATACACCCATCACTTCTCTTTACCACATCCACCATCACTCCATCTTTTGGAACCAAAAGAGAGTTGAAGAGAGGTGCAAAGGAAGAAGAGAAGATCTCATTAGTTTTCTCTAATTTTTATTCTCTTTATTTTCCTTTACATAGCCATGTATTTAATTGATGTAATATATTATATGGCTATACTTTGTGAGATGAGCTAAATATTAAATGCTAGGATATGATGAAACCCCACCCTTGAATATCTATATGTATTGACCTTTGTTTATTCATTTTGTGCAAGTGTGGTTTGTATGGGTATTTTAGTGTGCTTAAAGCTTTCAATTGATTGATCTCCTTTTGAATGATTTTTGTGGTGTGTTATGTACTGACCGGAGACGCACACCACGTGCTTGATAAAATGTCCTCTATACATGTCTAGAAAAGTATACCTACTTAGGCTAGAGTATAGGATTCGTTTAGTGCACCAATATCCTTAACGAACCCATTCATATATTCTGAGTAATCGAGAGATAGGCTTGGGTATGATTTTGGGTGTAATCTATTCTACTCAACCGAGATTGTAAGTTAATATTAGAGTGCATGAATCTATGAATTATACGAGCATAATTTGGGTGAGCATTTGAGTCTAGAACGAAAGTCAATAGAGGGTGCGGGGTGTAGTCAAGTCCTAGCATATTTCTCTCCATTATTACACTTGTGTTTATTTCTTGTCATTTCTCTTTCACAATAGCTTTTAGCATTTTATTAATTTAGTTTAATTTGCTTAATTAGAAAACCTTTCTTTTATGATTGTTTGAATAGCATCTAGGCTAATCAATTTCGGTAATCGATCACTCAATCCCTGTGGAAACGAACTTTACTTACCATTGTACTACTCTCCGACCTCGTCCTATTGCAAGTATCACTAAAAGAGACTAGTCAACAATCTAGTTATCAAATAATGCCTATATGCCCAAACATAAAGACTCAATTAGTTGTATAGATAAAATCTAACAACCTAGTTGTCAAATAAAGTCCAACTAACACAAGTTGTCACAACATATAACAAGAGCAATAAATATACAATCAAGAAATGCAATTAATGAGGCATAAATATCAAAGTCTAGATGCAAGGCATAAAGACTTAGCTAGAATGGCAATATGGTCCTAAATTCTAACTGTCATAAACAAACACAATCATGTTATCAAGACTCATAAATATTTGCAATAAAGAGAGTCTAGGTATTTAATCAAGCAATAAATACCTAATTTACAGTAAGAAGAACAATAAATGATATTCAATGAAGTCTAACTTACCTAGTCATGAAACAATGAAGACTCATGCTCAAATGATGTTGAATGATGTAGATGGAGATGGGTTTTGGGTTTAAAGAGTTAAATAAGCAATCTATGTGTTTTCTCTCATAAGAGACCCTATGCTCTCTCAAGAACAGGTATTTTCGTGATCTAGAGTTCTTAGAGGTCAATTGAAAGGGGAAAGTGGGATATATATAGAGCCCACTCAAAACTGCACCGTTTTGACAAAATCCTCATCGGGCTGCCGCGCATACCGCGGTACGGGAAAGTGTCCATACTATGGTACACTCAACAAGAGACTCACTGGTCTAAACCACGGTAGGAACCATTACGCAAGCAAGTGCACCAGCCACAGCACCCTATGCGTGAGACATTCTAAAACCAACCACTGTTGGGACCGCAATATGAGCAGGTGCATGGACAGCGACCTATACCACGGTGAAGAGATAAAATCTCTTTTCCAGGCATTCAAACACATCTATCCTAATATGAAAGTTGTGCTAATGTGAGGTGTGATGAATGACATAGATGCACATATCAATAATATACAAATGCAAGATAACAAATGCAAGATAAGTACATATGCATGCAAGTGTGTGTACACACCTAATCTCTTTAAAAATCAAAGTCAAGTGATATACCTTTCAAAGCTCTTGATCTTGAAGTCATTGAGATATTTGAAAGCTTGCCTTGATAATCATCAAGATGACCTAAACTACCAATTACGCAATCATCCCCAATGTGGTATGTCATGAAATAAGCCAATCACAAAATAAAAGTCCTTACAAGTATTACTATAAGCACTCATCCTAATGCCAAAAGTACCCTCATTGAAATGAATATATTCATTATAATACATTTTATTTATAAATCCTCCTAAATTATTAACACACCCAATTTATAAAAATAAAAAAATCATATTATTTTTGGAATCAAATCCTCTTCTAATAATGTTCAATTTACTTTTAGAAATATCTCGAATGTTTGAGCCTTATGAAAGGGAAGTTGTAGAATTGGATTATATATAGGGTCGAAAGATTTTCAATGTGAAATTCTCTTATATATACAATTATGTTAAAGAAAAAAAAAAAAAAAAACTCATTGATATTTACGGCTATCTTTAAACAAAAAAAAAAAATGTGTTTATTGATAGAGTTTATAACGAGACATAAAATAAAGATAAAAATAAATAAATAAATAAACATTTATATAATACCTACTTCTATATGATCAGAGTCCTCTGAAAAAAAATTTTCCATTACAATTACTTTGTTATATGATAATCATATGATGATAAGAAAATTTGATACTTGAAATAAAATTATAATTTAATTAGGGTTTATCATAAAAATTAGGATTTATCATATATTAGGGTTTATCGTAAGTTTTTTTTTAAATAAAGAGATATAGTTGAAGATATGAGTGTACATAGTATTTGATTTATTTTTAATTAAAGTAATTTATCCTTATTGGTAAATTTCTATTGGGATCATTTTGTAATTAAAATTTTTAATAAAATATGGGTATATTAATTAGTTTTATAGGGTTACAATATCAGCACCCTTTAATAATTTATTTAAAGGTATTGTTATAATTCTAAAATATACTTATATAGATTGCACGTACAATTTTAGAGGAGTATAAATTTCGTCACTCTAAAATCTAAATACATTATTAAAAGAAATAATAAAATCCAGTCCAAGTCCAAGAAGTAAGTAATAGACCATTGTGGGCCGAAACTAAACATTTATAGCCAAACATGAACTTGTGGACATAAATATTTGATTCAAAGTAATGCTAAATGTACCTACTTATAGTCTAACTACACCCATTTTCTACAACTACTCTGTAGCCTATGGCCCATTTTCTCACTGTTAATAGTCCCATAAAGATTGAAACTTGCTTCAGTATTGTCTGGACTACATCTCAACTTTACACTTTACACCACCATATATATGGTAAACAAAACATGTTTAATCTTTTAAAATTATACCTAAATAAAATTTTTAATTTAAGAATATTAATTGTATATGGAGACTAATTTTCTTATTTCCATTAAAAAAATCTCTAAACCTTATAAATTAATTTATAAATTTTAAATTTATACAAGGTTGAGTAATATAATACCGTGAAAAGGATTAAATAAAAAAAATTATTAAAAAAAAAGGGTTTTTTTTTTTTTTTTGTATATATACAAAAACCTAACATATTTGACACATTGAATCCAACTCAATTATATCACAGATTAGGGGGCAATAGGATAAGATAACTATTTCAATTATTGAAGCATATATAGGAGTGGGGTCCAAACTCTAACATGTGAAGAAGAAGAAGAAGAAGAAGAAGAAACAACGGTTCTCCCTTTTTTTTTTGAGTTGAAAATGTGAAATGTAACAGACAAATAGATGTTTGGTTGGGGATAAGCGTGGGAGGGGCCTTGTTCTCTCCCCAAGCTTTGCCTATCCCTATCATTCTATCAAACTCTTCAAAAAGGGACCATACTATCCTATTCTACCTAATAACCCTTTTTTTTTTAGTTGAAAATGTGAAATGTAACAGACAAATAGATGTTTGGTTGGGGATAAGCGTGGGAGGGGCCTTGTTCTCTCCCCAAGCTTTGCCTATCCCTATCATTCTATCAAACTCTTCAAAAAGGGACCATACTATCCTATTCTACCTAATAATTATGATTTTAACCCCATATATTTGCTTCTATGTCGGCCTAGCGTCACCCTAATCTCACCTCTTATTTAACTTGTGTACCTGAATGTTCCCTAACCCTTTTATATATATAACACTGCAGTCATGTTAATTCGAAATTGATATATTAACGGATTAAATAAGTACCGTTTATAACTAGTAGTATCCATATTACCAATATTAGTTATTCTTATTGTTATCACTTATCACGATTTTGTATAAATAGAAATAGAGCCTTAAGAGGTTGAAACCCAAATCTCAACTCTCATGTGATTGATTGGGAGAGAGTTTCATGGTTCAAATAAGAATTAAAGATGGTTCTTTACTTGTAAGATAGGTAATTAAAGCAAAGCAAGATAACATGATTATCTTTCGATCAAGTATAGATGACCTCTTGTTAACGTGATTGGACTCTTCTAAGGGAACCTCCACCACCACGGTTCAATATCTAGTGTGTACATATATATTATACGTCTCTCCTTGGCTTTATTTCTAAGTGAGGGTGGTCTTTTTCCGACTATGAGAATTGTATTTCGGACCGTGCTAGCAGAGATATATCTCGACGGGGCCCAAGCGGTCGTAACAAATAAAGGAAGAAAAATGAAGAATTGTGAATAGACGGAGCAGCTACCTTGTGGCCATAGAAATAGACTGGCATGGTACGATGTGTGGAAAATGACCGTTCTTTAATCTAAACCCACATGAAGTTTTATGTTCCTTCTACACCATAATTAATGTAATAAAACGTGACATCAAACCATTGGTCAAGTTCATTGATTTGGGAGAAAACAAATTAATTACTAAAAATATTTAAGAAAAAATATTATTTTTTTGTTATTTGAAATAAAAGATAATAGATTTTGTGTATTTATTTTTTGAAAAAAAAAAAATTAGAATTTGTTTTTTGTTGTACGGGTGAGGACTTTAAGGAGAATGTAGTGATATTGCAGAGAGTGAGAAAGAAAATATTGTTTATTAAAAAACAAGTAATAAATTCCCCGAATCTGGAACGATCCGTGACTCACTTCTCTCAATGTTCCACAGATGACAGAACACCGTAAAGATGGTGACACGTGTAATACTGTACCCAACCTAGCATAGGCTCTTTGTCCTATAGGATTTACCTAGTTTTTTTCTTTTATTATTTTTTTTTTTTTCAGTTTTGCTCCAAAATCCTCTATCCCTCCAAAACTAATCCCTTGAATCCCACGCGCTATCCCAACCTTTTCCAAATTTCAAAATCTTATGATATATGATTCAATTGCATGTGGGGAGGATTATTATTAGGCTACATTATTAATATAAAAAAAAAAAAAGTTAATATTATAAAAATTTATATCTAATAAATAATTTTTCAAAAATATATATAATAAATAAAATTATAAATCTTCTTCTATTTTAAGATTGGAAGTTTGAGTTTCATCGCGTATATTTTATATATATGGAAATTAGAAAATTACTGAAATTATAAGAGTAGATCATATATATAGGTATATTTTACATTTATGGGAATCAGAAAGTTACCGATGTTATGAGAATAGATCATACGTATAGTTTAGAGAAAAATTTGTATGTAACGATCTCAATTGTCAAATGATGAGACCATCCAATGAAAATAATCGTTTACATTGATAACATAATTGTATAGAGAGTAAAGGCGCGTGGAGAGAAGGTGCGAGGGAAAAGAACAAAAAGGTAAGTGGGGCCTGGGGGGATTTCGGGGGTTTTATTGAGCCGGTGGTCTGGTACACAGGGCTCGATGCAAAAAGTAAAAGCCTCGACATGTGTGTGTTCTATCTCTGCCGCTACTTAACTAGATCTCTGCTGTATTACACTTGTGTTCCCCACGCCTTTTACCCCACTCCCACTCCTCCCGCGCGTCCCTTACACGCTCTCCCTATCGAAATTAATGGGCTTTTTGGGATTCTGATAGCGCCGCTTTCTTTTATTGGAAAAAGTGGGGGGGTTGTTTGGTGGTGAGTGGTGGTGGTGATGGTGGTGTTGGTGTTTGGTGGTGGAGACTGTGCTGCTGTTCATGTGTAGTGTAGTCTTCTTTGTTTTCCCTGTATCCACTTTTCTTCCTCTCTGCCTCGGTAAAGCCATTATCAATTTTCTTCTTCTTTTTGCTTTCCTTTTTTGGCTGCCTTGCACACACCACTTCCCTTCTTCTCTCACTCTATCTAAAAATCTATAATCTTGGGATTTGATATGAGAAGGTGATTAGTGGATGAGAGCAAACTTTGTATTGATTTGGGTTTGGATTTGGGTTTGTAGACTACAACCAAGTAGCCCATCAAATAATGTAGTTCCGAATTATAGCCCAACTTTTCTTTCATATGTTTGGTCCATCACCATTCTTTTACAAGACTATTGACATGATGGTGTCAAATATTGCCCTTTTAATTTGAAAAATGTTAAAACACATCGAGTAATTAGGATGACATTTTTCTCCCATGTGATCCCAAATCTACTTTCCCTTTTAGGGAAAAAAATCGTCCCCAAATGGAGACAGGGATGGAAATATGGGGAACTAATATCCATTCTCGTTTTCTGATTCTTTTCCAATCCAACAACTCGAGAAAACCCAATGAAAGCGTACAACAAATCTATCAATAAGGTCAACCAAATTATATAAATTTATTATAGTTTTATATCCAACCATTGGTATTTAATCCTCCCTAATGTCATTTAATCAATCAAATAATTATCGGTTTATCGTTAATGAATTTGGATATTAACAAAAGTACCCCCTCTCTTGATACATGTCAAGTGCTGGAGAGGGAGGTAATGCTTAACCACAAAAAATGTAAGTGAGTAAATTCATTCTCTAAATATTTGGTCAATGTTGTATTTATGGTTAGAAAGTCAATAAGCACGTTAATTCATTATTGTTGATAGTTGAAAATTCGAAAATTCCACTCTTTTTACTAGTTGCCCAATACTTTCAAGTTGTTATTATTATTTTTTTAGAAAAAAATTATGAATGCTAAGGTCATAAAAAATGTCATTCTCAAAGCATATTTTCATTAGATTAAGGGAAAGTTACAATCATACTCCCTGACATTTGACCTAAACACACAAATATTGTCAGTTTTAATGAAATGATATAAACATATTCCAACGTTAGTTGACTTCCGTATGAATTAAGGCTATGTTTGGAGTTGTTTTTACTTGATAAATAATCACTTATTTCATAAGTTTTGAGCAAACGAATTGTTTGATAAACCTTACAAAATAATCTGCTCCTCCAATAATCAGCTTTTGAGAAGTTGATTATGGGTTGCTTTTGGAAGCTGATTATTGGAGAAGCTAATCCCTTATCTTTCAAATGTCCATATTACCCTCACACTTTAAATGAAAAGATAATAATGTCCTCAAGTTTAATAATAATATTTAAAAATTTAAAATTTTGTATAGGTGGCCACTTGTGGTAGCCACCACTTGCAACTGACATTAATCGTTAAGACCAAATCGGTGGTCAACACAATCTAGATTATATTTGTGTCATTTTGTTTAAATTGACATTATTCTTATAATTATGTCAAATGTCAGGGATCTGATTGTAGTTTGCCCTTAAATTAAATTACCTTTCTTTATATAATAATAATAAAAAAAAAAATCATTTCAAAAAAAAAATGTTTTCATTTTTTAAAATTACCTTAAATTAATCTGTCTTCATTTTAAATATTTTTGTTAAAATGGGGGAAGTGTAGAAGGTATGTATGCAAGTGACACAGAGAAATGGAAGTTTCTGATGATGTGATTAAAAGAAAAGAAAAGAAGCATATATACTAATATATGAATAGTAAAATAATAAAAAAAATAAAAATAAAGACAGAGTAAGGACCACGGCAGAAAGAGAGCACGGTGCTCGAGGAGGGAAAATCCAAAAAAATAATGGAGAATGGAGGGACACCGGACACCCACCCTTACCTAAATTTACGGAGGTGGCGTGCTGTCTCACTCTACCCGTACATTTTCTTCATCTCAACCCTCCATTTATATCACCCTTCTTCTTCTTCTTCTTCTTCTTTTTTTTTTTTTTTTTTTTTTTCCCCTTTTTCTTTCTTTCTTTTCCTCCTCCTATTGGGATTAAGTTATTTTTTTTATCGGTAGAATTCGAACCGGTGATTTAAGAGTCATACTCTAACTTATGGTCATTTTTCTAAACTCTAAATCTCTAATTTGTATCAGCTGAACAATATGAAAGCATTTATAGCATATTTCGATTGACATATTCGCCCAAGCAAACCTTTCCTAATTAAAATTAGTATGTCAAATGCACATGAATTGAACGACCACACTTTTTATTTTATTTTATTTTTTTATTAGGTAAGTAACAGCTCGATTTAGAACTTAGAAGATACTTTACTATTTATTCCTTTAATTTGTTAAAACTTAATTTTTCATGTTTCATTTTATATGTTTTAAGCTACGCATCAAGCAACAATTTATGAGAGAAATAGTTTGTTGTTGGTGATCAAAAGCAAAGACCAAAGAGTCAGAGCGAACAAGTGAGGCTCTGCTCCTAAGTCTCCCGTAGCTGGATTATTGAAAAACAGAACACAAGAATCTTTAGTTAGAATGAGATTTCTAACTCCAAAACTTTTTCTTTTGAGATTTTGAGTTGTGTTGCTCTTTTGATAGCACAATACGATAAAAGTTGTAAGTTGTGTTCGGAGGGAAGTTATTGTCTATCATTGGTCTCTATGGTAGATTCAGTGGAGCCTAAGAGACAATGGTTTACCTGTGGCGAATGTCAGCCATTCAAGACTTCGAGTTCACTTATCTCCAACTTGTGAAGAGTAATATAATTCATGAACTCTCTTTACGATTTTTTATTTATTTTTTCTTTTTTTATATAGGATTTCAAGAGATGATAAAAGATTATCAACTTATGTATGAATCAATAGGTACAACCACATTGAAATTTCAGATTTTCAAGTGCTATAATATTGAGATAATAGAAGAATGAAAAGCTACTTCCTATCAATCATATGTTCTTTACTTGATTTCATTGAGATTTAATGAAAAGACATAAGAGAGCTAGGCAGCTATGGAGTAGTATCAAATTTTGAATTTGTACCGTCATAAATGTTTTTTTTTTTTCCTTCCATTTATTTTGCCACATTATATCTTATCATCAACCATGCTTGAAACTAATCTTGACTAAGTCAAGCAAATCTCATCCAACTAGTTTTTGGATGTGACATATCAATATTATCTTTATTACCTAATTGAGATTCTTATTATATAAAAGAAATTTTTATATATATATATATATACGGTACAATAGTTACCTAATAAAGATATCCTGAAATTATAAGATTCGGAGGATTTGGATGGTTAGGATTACATAATTTATTACTGTCTTCTCTCCCTGACTAATCGCTTACACTTTCTCTTCCCCCCACCCCCCCATAATTTAATTTAGGATAATGTTAGATATCCAATACTTTTATCCGCCCCTCATAATTTAATTTAGGATAATGTTAAACCTCCAATACTTTTGTCCACCCTCATAATTTAATTTAGGATAATGTTAGACATTCAATACTTTTGTCCATCATTTACATTCAATTGTTGTTGATGTGTCAATTGTTAAATGAATACATATTAATAATGATGATTTATCCATGTATCCACTCACAAATTGACAAATCAATAGTTGGATGTAAATGATGGACAAAAGTGTTGGATTTCTATCGTTGTCCTTTAATTTAATATATTTTTATCCCTTTAATTAATCTATCTCATCTCAATATCATCTTTGCCATTAAAACTGAATAACAAAGAGAAAAAAAAAATGCTTCTATTTATATCGTGAGTTTCTCTACACTGTTTTGCGATTGAAACTAAATAACAAAAAGAAAAAAATATTCATTCATGTAATAGATGCACAGTTTTTACCCCATTTATTTTTGTAATACGAAGTGAACAGATTAGATTAAAGCAAAAAAAGATAGAAAGAAAAAATTTCATCCATGTGAAGAAACATTTTCTTCATGGTGAAGAGAATGAATAAAAAAATATCGAGTTAAACTGTGTAGGACGACAGGTTTTATTTTAATTCTCAATCAATCAAACAGTGTTGATTTTGTGACAAAATGAACATTATTTATGTAGATAATGTTAAGTAAACAAAACAAAAAGTGAGATTTTTTTAAAATTTTTTTGTTATTAATGAAAAAAAAAAGATTTTTCTTTACCTTTTACGTTATTCGGTTTGAATGGCAAAAGATGAACCAATGTTAAGAGATAGATTAATGGTAGCTTAATTAGAGAGAGAGAAAAATATATTAATATATTAAATTAAAAACACAAGAGAAGAAAGAGAAAATGTAAGCAATTAATTAGAGAGAAAATACTATAATAAATCATTATGTAATCCTTGAATCATAACCATCCAAATCCTCCCAAATCCTCTAAATCTACTGGGCATGTAACTGTGTCAAATATTGTGTAAAAAATTAGAGCCATGATCCTACCCCATATATATATATATATAATGAGAGTTTCTTCTTACAATCAAATAGTTTTATTTTTACATTTCATTTCTGAATACATTCAATTCTAAAAATTTAAACTTAAAAAAAAATTCTAAAGACAATGCTCTTTTTGCTAAAATTATCTTTTTTATCTTTTGACACTCCTATTCTAAAGACACTTCATTAAAAAAAAAAATTATAAAGACAGTACTCCATTTTATTTTAATATTATCTCTTTTGAATACTTCTGTCTTTAGAAAATTTGAAACGGGAAATAGAAAAGAGATATAAAGTAATTAAATAAAAAATAAAACCGAACAAAAGTAAAGAGATCAAAACAATAAAAAAATAATAATAAACTGCATTGGAGATCAATATATGAATATAAGAAAACAATATTTGTTTTTCTGTTTTGAATTTTAAGTTGAGTAAAAAAATAATTTTCTAGAAATTATATATATATATATATATATATTCTAATTATAGTGATGATTGAATGTGGGTGGTACTTGAGAAAAATAAAACTAATCTCAAATTTGGCTCAATCGGAAAAAAGGAAAACTATATATATATATATATATATACATATATACATATAGTCATTCTCACATACAAACATACTCACATAACACTATATATACAAACCAAATTTTCAGTATTTAGATCAAAATCCAAAGAATGTTATACATTCTCTCTTTGGACCCACCACTTACACAACAACCCTTGATTTTTGATCCAAAGGGCTTGTACATAGTGTTATGTAGTTTTTAGGTGAGAATGACTATATATATAGGAAAATTTTCATATCGGTGCATCCTGATAGAATTATATAAGGACATTAAATGTGAATCACTCATTTTACATACTTTGACTTGGTATGTATGCACTTGTTAAATCACTGTTATAAATGAGTAGCTCACATTCAATATCCTGATAAAGTTATATCAGGATGTACTGATAGGAACGAGATATATATATATATATATATATATATATGTGTGAGAAAAAAATTATTTTGAAAAGAAGAAGAATATATTTTAAGGTTTGTAAAACAGGAAAAAAAAAAACACAAACAAAAAAAAAAAGATGGAATAAAGCTTGTTTTGTAAAAAAAAAAATTGGTTTTGAGTGTCTTTAGAACTTTCTTAGTTTAGTAATTTTAATTTAAGTTAAAACTATCATTAATAAAAATAATTAAAATAGAGTGTAAACAGATAATTAATGGATTGTCAATATCATTTATCATATATAATAACTTTCAAGTGCAGGATCATATATAAAAAATTCGTCTGGAATCTCTAATTCCCGAGTGTAAATTTTTTTTACACTAACTAATTTTCAGTATCGAGAATCAGTGAAACCGTTCGAAAATTTTATTCTAGATCCCGCACTAGAAAGTTAATATATATATATATATATATATATAAATATTAACAATATCATAAGAATTTTAGATGATATTTAATTGATTTAATGAATTTTGATGTGGTTGGCACTAGCTATGGATGGAAACTGATTCCATGGAAGTTTATTATTGCTTCAATTCACCAGTTCAAATTTCACTCCTCCTTAATTAATTGGGAGCTAATTAAGAAATCTCAGACTTCACTGCAATTGTATAGTTAGTAGGATGCATTTTGTCATCTCACACATGCAAGTTTCATGAAGGTAATACGGTGGAAGATATTTTAGCTAATATTTGCTGGGATTTTCCTCCGAGGCAGCTTCACTTGGACTCTTGGGGAGTTTCAGGTTTTCATTTCCGCTAATTTTTATTTCTACTTTGTTCTCCTTCCTTATTTCTTATAAGATATATGATTAGTTGATCTTCGGGTGACTTAGAAAAAAAAAAAAAAAAAACTATTCACTTAAAAAATTAGGATCTTACAGTTGTTACAAAAAAAACTAAAACACAATAAATATTTCATTCTGAAAACTACTCTCTACGTTGTAGCTAAACCCTAAAAATTGATTCTATTTTATCAAAAAAATTAATTTCATCTACAAAATAATGTAATTAGTTTTTTTTAATAAGTAAAATAAGGTAATTAGTTATTTCAAAAAAAAAAAAAAAAAGGTACTGTAATTAGTTGTTGAAGTGATCAAAAGGGGACTAATTGTACAAAATAATAGTAACAGGACAGTGGGCAGTTGATAGTTTGAGTAGATTAATTTCTTTTGCTCACAGTCTCACACACCAAAATCCAAAAGTAGAAAAAGAGTGTAATGTTGTTAAGTGTGTAATGTGTAATTTGGGTGTAATGGCAGAGAATCAATCAGCATCCATCCACGGACATTTGCTTGCACATCCTCACATGCAATTTCCAATGAATTATTCCTGATCATTCTTGTTCAATATTATTCAGTGATGGGAATAATGGGATGATCATATTTTTATCTTGTTTTGTTTTGTTTTATTTCCTGATGGATGGATGGATGGACGGTGGAAACTGTGCGATGGTCAACTATTAACAGTGGCTTCAACGGTGATTAGATATATTTGTTGACATTTTGGATGCAACATTTGATGTGACTGTGATTTGAGAGAATCATACACCAAGCAAGCATGCAGCTGTCCTCACTTCACTTCTCATCAACGCCTTGCCCTTTCTTTCTTTTTCACATTCATATTAGACCTTCTCTAATCTCTACTCTACCTGCCATAATTGTTATTCTTTTTCAAAATTCTACTGCTTTTATATTTTTGTCAAATTTATAAATACATACCACCTATCTATAAACCTCCTTTTAAACAAGATTCTCTTTCAACAAAAAATATATATATACATTAACATCAAAAATCACTATCATGTTGGATTAGTATCCTTTGCCACAAATCAACATTAGACGGTAAATGGTAATCATCAAGTTAATTATGTATATAATTTAGCTATATTTTATGGAAAATAAATTAAATCTGCTAAATATATATAACATACATAAAATTTAATTGATTTTGATTGAATACATCTGCCCTAATTACAATATTTAGGAATTAATGAATTGTTCTTGTCAAGTACTTACTGTAATTGCCGCATGTTTATGTTAATCAAACGTGCTTTTATATATTTGTGTGTGTTTGGGATTAGACAAGTTGAGGGTTTACACAATGTCAATTATTAGCTTAATTAAACCATAGCTAGCATATGGACATGATTTGACACCAAGAAAGTAAAAAATAAGCATAAAAATAAAGAAAAAGAAAAAGAAAAAGAAGTGGTGATTTGACAAGTTCAACATATAAATGATTTTGTGCATTATGATTTACTAAACTTTAATCAAGACATTGATATGTGTAGCATGTCTCACTGAAGAATGAAGTACCGAAGTCACCATTGCCCAGTGCCATTACACACCACCAAAGAGCATAAAAATAAAAGGGTTAATTGCACTAATTTACCTTTAGTTTATTTAATTTAGTAAGATTTTAAAATGGTGTTCTAAATTAACATAAACACCTCTGATATCAAGTTAATTCATTAACTTTAATGGTTGACTAACTTTGACAATTGAAAAACCAAATATAATCTTGCCACATCATCTCAAACGTAAAATATTTTTTGATTAAAATTGAAATATCAAATTTTTTTTTTAAAAAATAAGATAATCTACCGACGATGAAGCTCCAGTGCTGAAGGAATAAGATATCTTTGACGATCTCCAACTTATCAACCTTATGCAGTTCATAAAAAAGGCTCCTCCGCGAATTGAGGATGTTTCTGCAAGCGGCCAATATATTATTTTTTTTATTTTTATTTTTTAATTTTTAAATTCAAAATATTTTATATTTGATGTGACAAGGATATATTTGGTTTTTCATATGTCAAGGTTAGTTAATCGTTAAAATTAACGAATTGACTTGATAGCAATGGGTGTTTATGTTAATTTAGAGTATTTTTTGAAATTTTGTTAGATCCTAAAAAGTAAGGGTAAATTAGTGTAATTAACCCAAAATAAAAGTTTGGAAAGTTAATGCTTTTTTAACATAAAATATAATGTAACTAAGCTAATTAAGGTGGGGTTTTGATGATGCTTTAAAAAGGCTAATTAAAAGTTACATTCTATAATGACTTTATCTATATATACTTGATTAATTCTTCATCCTAGCCTACCTACCTAGTTTAATTTAATCAAATTAGAGACATATAACTAGCTAGTTAGGCAAAAAATCCAATTTTTGACCTATTCGAGATCAAAATCAATCTAAATCTAATGTAATTAACCAAACCGATTCAAGTTTGATCAAAATCAGCAGTACATTCAATCCAATATGTTTAATAATTACATGCTTGAATCTAAAGTTACTCATTGATTTACTCTTGCATTAATTTTCTTCCACCTTCAGCTGCCGTCCCCGTGTATACTTTAAATTTCTAATAAATTTCTTCTTCTCCACTTTGGTGTGCATAACAGTGCTCGTGTACATACTCTAGCTAGGTTATTTTGACCGTAATTAAGCTCCCTCTCTGAAGAAAACCTTAATGAGGGGGATAACCTTATACGTAATAGGACTCAAATGACCCAATCAATGTAGTACTCTACATGCATTGGTCAGTGATCTACAAAGGAAGGCTTGTATTTGGTTAAATTTAATAATACATTCTACTTTCGCATGCATTTTCCTTTGATAACTGTTTAACTAGATAAACACATTTTAATATATATATTTGGCATCATCGAGATACAATAATTAAGTAGAAAGCATCTATAGCAAATACGTTGAAAAATACTATAACGTATATATGATTAATTAATTAACAAGAAAAAAAGAAATGGCATGATCTGGTGAGAACCAGAACCAGAACCTAGGTGATCACTGATCAGGCAGCACTAAATTAAATGATCCCTCTGTCTCTTTTTTGATTTTGTACGTTTTGTTTTATATTTTGCCCTCAAAAGCCGGTTAAGAAAATGATTCCTCTCATGGGTGCAATTATGCTACCTACCCATATAGAGACCCTTTAAGCTTAATATTAAGTCACTGCTTTTACACTTAACATATCAACATGCAGTACTAGAATTTTGAAGAAGCGAGACTTCCTCGCACACACCGATTTGGATAATCTACCATTTTACTATGATATTCATTTAAAAAATAAGCTTTACAACTCAAAAGAATTATCTATTAGATTGTGATATTCACCGATATATATATATATATATATATATATATATACACCTTTATAACCTTCTTCTCTCTTTTATGTTTTGTGTTTTTAAAATATGAGATTCATTTGATATTCTTTTCAATTCACAAGACGAATTCCCTAACTAATTAAGACTCGCACACCAATATTAATTTTTTGAAAGTGTCTTTATTAGGAGATCGATAATTGAATGAAGGTTATAGCTGTACAAGTTGAGAGAGAGATTCGTAGCCCCAAAGCAGAATGAGAAGGCAAATTAGGACCAAAGAGAATTGGTCATATGGCTACAAAAACACTTTTGTTTTTAATTTTCTTCTCTTTTCTTTTTTGATCTCTTTCACGTGCCCTACCCTAACATTCAAGTATGTATCATCTTCTTTTCTTTCTTTAATTCCATACAAAAAGCAATCACCTAACCGCGTTTTGAAGTGACACCCTAATTAAATACACGAGTCCACCTCACCTAGCGAGTACCAAAGTGAAAGTCTAATCCCTTACTCGAGGATTATTAATTAACTACTAATCTAAATATCTAATCATGCTTTCATTTCAATTACCAAATGCCAACAATATAATTATCCACTAATTACCTATCATCAATATCTACTACTCGATCTCTCTTCACTCTTCGCTCTGCACATGCACTAGTTATCTCCGCCGAATCACTTTCACTTTTTGTCAACTTGTAGGGTTCTCTAGCTACTTGTTTTTATGACATTGCATGAATGTCGAAATTTATAAATTATAAATAAAAACAAAGAATCTACAGTCTATTTGTTAATCTCAAATCTCGGTCAGATTTTTTCAGTTTTGTTTTCTTCTTTATATATATAGTTTAGTCATAAAATCTATCTTTCTTAATTTATTAATTGGATCATGATAAAGCGAGGCCTGCACATGTCAAGGATTCTTTTTTATTTATAGAAATTAGATAGTAAAATAATTTATATTCAATTAAGACATTTTTTTTTTAATCGGACTAATCTGATGGCAAAAAACACTATATACAATCGTATGCTGAAAAAATCTGAATATTATATATATATATAACAAAAACAAAATGAAGAACAATAGAGGAAAAAGAAAATCAAAAGCAGAGGAGCGCACATGTCCTAAAACATTAATCTAAATAGACATGGACCTCAATCGAAGGTAAAGATATATGCACTAAACTAATTAACCAATATATCTAGACCAGAGCTCTCTCTCGGAATCTTCTTCCGTAGTGTTTTCTTTTTCTCTACTCTAATGTCCATGGATCCAATGAAGATTTGTCCATGGACCTTCTTTGCTCTCCTTTAGCCAATGACTCGATTGACAATTCTGATACAAACTCACAGCGCCTTCAAAGCCCAAAACTTTTGCAGCTTTGCTCAAAACATCAGAAGCGCATGTTCAACCAAATCTCCTTCTTGCCTCAGTTGTGAAAGGTTATGTAACATGCGTTCATATTAGCCAAAAATATATCCAAGAAAGGTTGGAATATTGTTGCAGGAACCTTTTTAGGTGGCTTTTGTTGAAGAAAGGTTCCAAGCCGATGAAGCCTGACGAACCCAAATATGTGTTGCAGTTCGCTTGGCAAGTTTTGCATCCTTAGAAGCTTACTCCTTTTCCGAATGGCTACTATGATATCCACTTCTTGAATGAAGAGGATTTGGAAAGAGTCTGGAGTGACGGATCTTGTTCAATTCCAAACGGAGTGTTTCGATTATAATAATGGCAGATCAACTTTCTCATGCTCAGGTTTGGGTTCATTTTTATGGTTTATGTTCAAAATATTGGCACCTTGGAACAATTAAGGAGATTGCCAGAGGGGTGGGCATCCCTTTTACAATTGGACCATGCTACTCGAGACTAAACTTACAGTTTCTTTGCTCAGTTTCTTATTGATGTCGATTTGAATACTAATCTGCCATCGAACTTGATGGTTGAAAGAGATGGTCATCGAGGTTTTTCAGTGGATGTAATTTATGAAACCTTCCTGGGAAATGTTCGAAGTGAAATGGTTTTGGGCATGATGCAGCTATGTGTCATCAAAACTCCAAGGAGGATATTGGCGATAAAGGAAAATCATGTTCCAAATATCCCAAGTAAGCCTACCATTCAATTATCAAGGAGGGTGGACCTTCTGGAATGTTGAATGATAAGGAAGCAATGTAGATTGCTCAAAAAGTTGATGCCATTAAAATTGTGCCAAATCACGAAATTATAGCTCAAGAGCAAGCCTTTAACCTCTCCGAAAATATTCTAGAGGAGGAGACTCACAACAACCACTCCGAAGGGATGGCTACGACGACGGTAGAACCTTCTTTTCAAATTCCTACAATTCAGGTAACCGTTGACCATGAGAAGGAAATTAAGGAATTTTAAATTTTGAATCATGCTATCAATGCTAGTGACCAATTTGGTAACAATCCGATTATTAATGTTGGGAATATGGTTAATAATAGCACAATAAATCTGGAAAAAGATTTCATAAGCAGTCAAGTCATTGATTCTTCAACCCAGGAATTTGCAGGCAATCAAGTCAATGATTCGATAACACAAAAATCTGTAGGCAATCAAGTCATTGATCCTCTTCCTTGTAAGGATATTTTATTGAATAATGATTATGCTATTAATATGAATGAAATCTCTGATATTTATTCAAATGATCAAATAGACCAATATTATCAGGGTCTTGGTGATCATGATGACACACTACACCAAAAAATTCAGCAAGTTTTGGATGGAATTAACACTTCAGGAGACAGGAGAGGAAAGAATGATTTGGAAAAAAATCTCCAAAGAAGACCATGATATTTATGCTTCAAATTCTACACATTATCAAGTAGATCCCATGCTACAAGAAAATGATTACGTCTTAGATGAAGATAATTGGATCCTAATGGTGACCAGATCGAAAAGGAAAGTGAAGCCGACTTTTAAATCTATGACTAGTGCTAAGGGAAGATATTATAAGCGCCTCCAATGAAGTTGATATGCACTTCATCGTTTTTATTTTTATTTTTATTTTAGTTTTAATAGTGTTTGTTTTCTTCTTAAAAAAAAAAAAATTAAAAAATTCTATCCACACCAGCGGAAACCAAAAAACATTGTCATAGATAATCATTAAAGAGAGTCGACTTAAGTGATATCTTCTAAATCATTCCCTTCTACATCAACTTGAACATCCCAATTAGCAACAAGGATTAATCATGCCTGGCTCGCGGAAAGCGCAAAATCAGGACGAATCTTAGTATGCGTTACAGAGAGAGGAGCATCCAATCTCATCAAAGGGGTGGAAGAGTTGGCAACAAAGTGAAGTTTAGCATGAGACTTGGAAAAGTGTAATCTACAATCTGACATTAGGCTCCGAAACAACCATGACAGAAGCTGAAGAAGAGATAAAAGCAGCCAAACCCTGCTGAACAGAAGGGACTACAGTGGTGACAGTAATTTTAGAAATAGAACTCGTCCCCTCAACTGGCATAGAAGAAGCAGTATGGGACCCAGAACCATCAACTAAAACCCTGCTGATCAATCGAATCATTCAGAGGAGAAATGATTGCAGTAGTTACAGGAAACCCAGTAGTAACCCACACCGAAGAACTAACCGATCTAGAAATAGAACCATATATATAATGTCTACAGTCAATCAATTAAATGCTATTTATGGGATCAAGATTCTCTACTGTCTTTTTTTTTTTTCCTTAACTTTTCATTAGATGTTAACAACTAAACATAAAAGAAAACACATAGTCAAGATATGTTGATTTCTTTCTCTTTCATACAAGTTGATATTTCATTCACACATGAAAAAAAATCAAGATAAAAAAGGGGTATGAGAGGATCCTAACTCATATGAATATGTAAAATTTTATCATAAAATTCAATTATCTTGATCATAAATATTAATCTTAAAAGTATTTAAAGGATATACATGAATCAATTAATTAATTAATGAAGAGTGTATTAAAAAACTGAGACACCTATACTCAAGTTCATTCAATAACTCAATGAGGCCATTATTTATATTCACATGTTAAAGGCAAATACATATAACGACAGTTTTGACAATCTTCTTCTCCCGACAAACACAATCTAAAAGAAACGTGTTTGTGAGTCATTGATTACTATCAACTATGAACTACTTATCATTATTTCTCTCCAACTTGATCCAACTACACCTTCATTTACTTAACATTTGAGGAGAAAAATAAATATTTTTAATAGCACATGCAAATTTTGGGAGAATTTTTTCTAGGTAGATAGTCCCTTTTCCACTGATGCATCTTTATTTTTATTTTATTATAAAATAATTCAGTTCTCACGCTTTATATACATATATTTTGCGTCTATACACCAAACCATGTCGAGGGATGATGTTAATAGGTGTATTTGACTATCTCAAGTAATTTGTATTCTTCTACTAATTCGGTAGTTTAGTATAAACATTTCAATCTATCTTAAAAAAGGGCAATTATATATATAATTTATTTTTATTTTAACAAAATAAAAATTAATCGTACAATTCCAAGTTCTAACCCTTAAATATAATATTTATTCAATAAATTTTTATTCAACAAAATACAAATATGTAGGTTTTAATTTTCATGTGTACTACTAATGTCGATTTTTAGCTCAAGTGGTGTGCTGTCTTATTCTACATATTTGGTAATGGATTCAAGTTATATAATGTAAAATGACAATATGTGTGAAGAGTTTTTTCCGCTATTATTTATAGGAGTAGATATCTCTTGTATATGTAAATAGATATTTCAACAATCAAACTATACAAGTATTGTTTAGTATCGAGATTTAAGAGTAGATATCTCTCATGTATTGTATAATAAATTTTGTCGGACCTCTGACCCATTAGGTGTCCAATTTAAAAGAATAAAAAAAAGTGTGGAATATTTTTTTAACGGTATCTATCTATCAATCTATTTAGACCAGATATTTTTTTGAAGTTTTTACCATCGGTAGAATTCAAACTATTAATTTGTGAGTCATTTATCTAAGTCTCAAACTCGTCCATCTTCTAATTGAACTGTTCTAGACTTAAAAAAAAAAAAAGGAAGATGAGAAATTACCTAAAATATGCTTGTCCTAGTCCATAGATTTTGCATAGACGTACCCAAAGTGGAGATAAAATCTCATTTAATAAAGGATAATATTTGAGTATTGACCGATCAATACCAAAAGTACCGATCAATTAATGGTCTTTGCAACATTATCTCATTTACGAAGAATACAAGGAAATAATAGTAAAAAACTAAAAGAAAAAAGCTAGACACCCTATTAATGGGTTCAACACTTTGGGTACTAACAGGTCAGTATCCAAATAACCTTTAATAAAAATGAAAAATGAGGATGGTAATTAACTCATAAGTCTTGTATGGATTATGGAATGGAGGGTAGGGGTAGGTCTATAACTTTATTGTTAAATGGACGCGCTAAGAGGGAGAGTAAGGAATAAGTGCGTGAGTGTCATGTGACTTTAGAGAGAGCCCATAAAATTACAAAAACTAGAGAACAAAAGTCTTTATACCCTACTCTTCTTCTCTCTATTATACTTGTGTGTGATTATTGGAGAGAGACAGAGACATAGAGAGGTAGAGAGGAACCCACCTCAGTTTCGCTTTCTAGGAAACCATAGAGTGTGCTTTTAGAGAGAGATAGAGGGAGTGTGTTAATGCTGTCTTGTTTTAGAGAGAGAGAGAGTAAAGAAAAGCTCAGAGAAGAAGAAGAGAAGAAGAGAAGGAGAAGTTGTTTTTGTTGTTGTTGATGATGATGATGATGATGATGATGATGATGACAGATAAAATAGAGATTGATAATTGTAGATAGAGATATATAAGAATAGAGGTCGTTATTGCATTTTTAATTTATCATATTCTCTCTTTCTATCTCTTACAGTTTCACTGATCACTCAACTGAGTCATTTCTCCATCTCAAAACCCAACTTTTTATGTTAGAGAGAAAGAGCCAAAGTGACAGTAAGTAGTAGTAGCAGCAGCAGCAGAAATCCAGCAGAAGATTTCAGAAACTCTGCTGCAAAATTTTCAGCTGATCAGCAATAAAAACACAACCCCATTTCTAACAACAAACATCTCTCTCTCTTTTTTTTTTTTTTTCAGTTTTCTGTTTATCTTTTTAGACCCCACAAGGCCACAAACAACACTAGCTTACATATTTAGAGAGAGAGAGAGAGACAGATACATCCATAGATTTGGTTATATCATCATCTATCTCTATCTCCCTATATCTCTCTATGCCTCTGCCTCTGCAACAAAAAAAAAAAACGTTAACTTTTTGTGTGTATATAAACATTTGGGGTTAAAAGAATCTCTAAAGAAAAATCAGTTGTGGCTACTACAAGGAGGCAACAACTGTCCTCAGATTCTGGAGCCTTCGCTGACTGGGTCGGTGCTTCCTCTACTAATTCAGCTATTCGTGCTGCTCCCGACGACCTCTCTCTCGGCTTCAATGCCGGCCCCAGCGCCCCCATCTCCGGTTCCGCCGCTGGACCCGGTTCTTGGCCTGCCGCCGCCACTCGACCCATCAACTACGGCCTCCCTCCCGAGATGGGTATGGTCGGACTTCGCGACGTCTTTGTTGTTGCTCCGGCCTCTTTCAACCACCACCACCACCACCACCATGACTCCATCAACATCGCCAACGATCCAATCAACGGTCCAAATGCCACCGCTCTCGGCGTCGGTGTCGGCGTCGGTGTCATTCCTCTCCTCACCGCGACTCCGTGTTTAGGTACTCCGCAAAACATGGAGGATCATCAAGACTTGTTGAATAATAATAATAATGGTCGTAACAAAATCAGCCAAATTCAGTTTTGGCAGAATCAGGGCCACACACATCACCAGTACATGAAGAAAACAGCAAGTTCGATTCTTGATCACAACAATAACAACAATTCTCCTCTCAATTTGATACAAAGCAGCGGCTTTGGTGGCGGTGGCAGTGGTAACAACAATAACAGCAATATAGGTAGTGGTGGCAATTCGGGTTCGAGTTCAGGGACTACGTGTCAAGATTGTGGAAACCAAGCTAAGAAAGATTGTACACACAGAAGGTGTAGAACATGTTGTAAAAGTCGTGGCTTTGATTGTGCTACTCACGTGAAGAGCACTTGGGTTCCGGCTGCTCGGCGGAGGGAGCGTCAGCTGATGGCGGTCGGAGGCACCGTTGGTGGCGCTGGTTCTTCTGGCTCAACTTCTGGGATCAAGAAACCTAGACTCATCAACTCACAAACAACTACAACTTCTCATACTTCAACATCTAACACCACTCCTCCAAGAAGCTTTGACACCACTTCTAGTCATCAAGGTATCACATTTACAAGCTTTTATATGATAACCCATTTAGTTTTTATTTTAGGGTTGTTGATGGGGAAAATTTGAGTAGGGTTTGTTGGATTTTTGATGCAGATGCTACTTTCAAGGAGGCACTACCGGGACAAGTACGTGCACCGGCAGTTTTCAAGTGTGTTAGAGTAACAGCAGTAGAGGATGGTGAAGATGAGTATGCATATCAAGCTGTAGTGAAGATTGGTGGTCATGTCTTTAAAGGGTTTTTATATGATCAAGGAGTTGATCATCAAACAAGAGAAGGGTTTCCTAATATCTCGGAATTGCATTTAGGTGGTGCTAGTAGTAGTGGTGGCGGTGGTGGTGCTAGAAATGGAGGGTGTTCTTCATCTCCGATTCTTGATCCATCCGATGTTTACGCAGCAGCCACCGGTGGTGGCTTACTTGGAGGTTCAAGCTATGGTAATCAACTAAATTGATAGAGCTTTTGGATGTTTAGGCAAGCCCGTCAAGGATGGTTAACATTGTAGATTAATTCCTCATGATCTTCTGCCTTCTAATTATCCATTGGGTTTGGTAAATTGTTCATGTAGACTTGTATAAGCTCATTAACATATTATTTATCTTTCTAATATTTTTCAGCTTCTTTTGTTTTAGTTTTCTTGTTTGTTCCTCATGTCTTGCACTGAGAGAGGATCATCATTTGCCTGCCTAGGAAGCTAAGAGTTTTCTTCCAAACATATATTAGAATAAATGTTTTGTGTACCAAATTTCAGAAAACATAGATAATAAAGGTGAAAAAATCCTGTGCTAGTAGATAACATGTTAGTTCTTGAAATTTCGTGACAGTGGATGCTGCTCTTTGCTTTCTTCAAAATATTGTCTT
This sequence comes from Acer negundo, assembly GCA_035582765.1. Taxonomy (NCBI): domain Eukaryota; kingdom Viridiplantae; phylum Streptophyta; class Magnoliopsida; order Sapindales; family Sapindaceae; genus Acer; species Acer negundo. The sequence goes on from CM069233.1 coordinate 9,477,793, forward strand.
CCTTTTTTTCTTCTATCTGTCATCACAGTTTTGTTTTAAAAAAAAAGGTGAAATCTACAGTGTAAAGTATTTTTCATAATCAGAGACATTGTGGTAATAGAGACTTTACCTTTATATATATATATATATATATATACACATGTGTAGAAATTGTCTTTCATGCATTTGCATACACTGTAATATATATATATATATATATATTTCTTGTAACATTAATTTTTCAAAATTTCATGGTAAGGACCTAACATAACCTGTCCTGTTGGTTTAGTTTGATTGACGATGAACTAGAATCTAGAAGCTGTAAGTAAATGTGAATTCATGATTATTATATTGTTGCTACTTTAGACTTTTGGGTTTTGAGCATGAGAAGTAGTTGTTGTGTCGCTATCATGTGTTGCCATACAAGTAAGAGCATTACATGCAAGTCTTTTTAGACCCACTTAGCTGCTCATAACATTTCTGCAATATGGACAAAGCTTGCAAACATTGGGTGCATTCATGTACTTTTGCTTCTTCTGCTATTCTAGTATGGGAAATGTTCCCCACCTAAGTTTCAATATTAAACACATATCATCTTACATATTAATCTTAATTTGCATGTCGGCACAGGTTTTTCTTTTTTCGTTCCTAAACATAAATGCCGAATTCTGAACCCATTGCCCCACACTTCTGATCATCAAATGATTCATACATTGATTCTGTACTTGCACTACATTGTTTTTAATGAATTGATCTTTACTAATACAATAACTTTACTTAACTTAGGTATATGTTTGCTTGTTTTCTCTGATATGTTTGTGTAGTGAATTAGTGATTGAGAACCATGCAATGTATATGATGTTTTTTTTTTTTTTTTTTTTTTGCATTAATATTCTATTATATTTGTTTTGTTTATGTCATTTGTGTTTGCTGTCGGAGATATGTTTATTTGGTTTGTAATGATATACTTTATTCATTAAGATGCTGTTGATTAATGTGACTTGAGTCCTTTTTGGCTACGATCTATTCTCTATTGTGCACTAAGTTTGACTGATCTTGATAAAATATTGTGTGTGATTAATGCTTGCTTGGCCTTTTGCCTTTCCGCCCACTAACTTGTTTCCTCTCTTCCTCTTGTTGTTTTTAATTGATGGATTTTTCATGTGGATTGCATTATCATTCATTGTTTATTAAATGTTTCTTAGATTTGGCATGCTAGCTGCTAGACACATTTTTATAAACTATGTATATTGGGATACAGATGGTTTTCTTACTATATTGATTACATTTTATGTACCTTTAATCATTAACAACATTATAACTATCACTGATGACATTTCTAGCTGCATACTAATTACCTATATTCTCCTTCTCATTCGTTGAACATGTCTTGGGCTTTTAGTTTGTCATATATTTCTTGAAAAGTTAAAACACTAATAATTATTATGCTTCCATATATTTATGCAAAGCTTCATGTTCTTGTGGTTTTTACCCAGCTACAATTTCACTTGTATCTTTAGTTTTTTTTTTTTTTTTTTTTTTTTAATGCATTTTCATGATTGATTGATTGATTGTCGGAAATAGAAACGATGATGCAGCTTTGGTGACATTATAATATAATATATAGTTTTATGATTCAAGTTTACTGGTGAAGATGAAAAAAGTTCATTGTATACTTTTTCCATTAATATATAAGTTCACAAAGGAGTTACTATCAATTACTTACTAAACTTTGCAAATAAGAATCGAAACATCATGTTTGTGTCTGGCATTGTGATTTAATGATGCTTAAATAAAATCTTTTTATGTTTGCAAATGATGGGGAGTAAGTTTCTCCATTTTGTTAGGTTTCTTATGATTCCTCTAGTAGTTAGAACTATTTGTTTACTCAACTTTCTTACATTGATTGCTATGATTATTTGATAGATTATAAAACTTAAGTGGCATGTGCAATTCTCATAAATTTCTTCATGTACATATGATGATGGTAGGAGCATGTACTTCATTTTGGACTATATGCTGCTGATTAAATGCATTTTGAAGGGTTGTTGACTTATAATTAATGTGATTTGATCAATTCACATGTCTGTTGTCTCTTTTTTGTCTACTAAGACCTGTTAATTTTATGCCGTATTATATATATGAAGGCGATCAACATTCCATTATCTCAATCGGTTTTGGTTTATGTGACAATTAGATGATCAGCATTTTTGTTGGTTTAGTTATCGTATGCCTCATTATATATGTGATTACTTGCCAGTCATTGTTTGCTGATGACCTATGGATGTGATAGCATGGTAATATATGTCCACAGATTTCATTGAATGCGAGTTCGGTTCACATTTTCATTCTATGTATTATTTGTTATTTGTTCATACAATAGTAGTATAGTTAAACACACAACATTGGTATACCTTTCTAAAAACAGGTTATGAACTTATGATGGACTTTTAGGGTTTCTAAATATATTGTCTCTTACAAGATATTTTTACATTTTTGTCGTTATTCACTTAGTAAAACTGGTTAATTGAAAGGAATGAATAGCAGTGGATGATGATGGTGTCAAGGGTTTGGCTGCTGTACCCATATGAGTATGGTAGCATCAAAATCTGAGAACTATTCGATGTTCAATTTGGAAACAACTCTGAATTTGGGGAATCACGCTTATGTTAAATTCAATTTGGAAATCACGGCGAAGTTTGAATTTTAGGAATCACTCTCATGTTATAATCAACCTAAAAGTGATTCTCAATTTTTGGTTTTACCATACCGACCCATTGCAATCTCATATTCCAAGGTTTTCACTAGTATTATTATTATATATTATGCGGAATACCATTCTCTAATTTAAAAATGGTGGTTCTAAAGCTAAAGCAAAACACCAACTGATCAACGGAATTTAATTCTCTTGAATTCAACTATCCCTCGAATCTTACAAAAATATAAATAAGTAGATGAAAAAGGGGAGTAGCTAGCGTGTAGGCAGCTCTGGTACGTACTTGAATTCCAGTGGAGTGTGGAGTGATGACTGATGAAACAAGGCAATGCCAGTTATTTGCTGTTTTGGTTTAGAGTAGAGACTAGAGAGTGAATGTTGTCAAAAGTCTCTCATTCCCAAAGTGACAGTTTCCTCATATAGCTAATCTTCAACTGCCTTTTTTCATGGAAACTAATTTGTACATATTACCAATTTAACTCTCTTTTGTGTTTTGTCCAAGTTCCAAAGTAAATCAGGTCCTTTCACTTCAATTTAAATTATATATATCAACCTTTCTTCACTGAGTCTTAAGTCTTAACGTTAAAAAGAAATTGCTGCAATTATATATATGAAAACTGAAAAGTTTGTTCCCATTTGTTTAATTAAACTTTTCAAGTTTGATAATAATTTAATGGCTTCACATTCCCAAGTAATTCAAACAAGGTCTGTTAGATGTGAATGAGGTGCTGTTGGAAAGAGGATATTGAACGGCGAAAACGGAGATCAAACCACCGACATGCGCTGTCTCGATTGGCGAACCTTCTGTAAGGAGCGCTTCGGATCGCATGCTGAAGGATTTCCTTTGTGTTTCATTATTCATTGCGAGTTTCTAATATATATTGAAATTTTTCCTATCAACGTATCATGATAGAATTATATAAAGATATTAAATGTGAGTCACTTGTTTTACATATTTTGATTTTGTATGTATGTACTTGTCAAATTACTGTTATAAATGAGTGGCTCACATTCAATATCCTAATAAAGTTTTATTAGTACATTCTGATAGGAACGAGACTGTATATATATTTGAAATATTATATAAATTTAGGGTTTATTTTTATTTTTTATTTTATTTTTTATTTTATAGGGAGAGGACTCGAATTCACAACCTTATGACGTAGATGTGAAGGATTTACCATCGGACCATCCTCATCTCGTCGAGTTTCCAATTACTTTTGGATCAAGAAAATTCATCCTCATGTTTATTCTTTGGTTAGAGCATCTCTAACAATAATCTCAATATTTTAGCTAAATTTTAGTTATTTTAGCTAGCAATTCACTCCAACAATAAGCTCAGTAGAGGATCCAAATTCCTCTATTATAGATAGTTATTAATATTTTAATATTTTTTTGAATTAAAAATATAAATAAATTTATTTTGTTTTAAATTGTAAAAATAAGAGAGAGAATATCAATCAACTTAAAAATATTAAAAAAAATAAAAAATAAGAGAAGTAAGATAAGGATCTTGAAATGGTCCCCTATATTTGGAGAGCCTCTTGGTGGCTCTCTAAAATAGGGAGCCATTCAGGGAGCCCCTTGGAGTATTCTAAAATCATCCCCACTAGCTATTTTAGCTAAGGAGGGGGTTTAGGGAGCCCCCTTGGAGATGCTCTTAAGGGCCTGTTTGTTTTGCTGTATTGTATTGTATTAGACAATTAAAATGTGCTAAAATAGTACAATACAATGTCTAATGCAAACACTGTATTATATTATTTTAGTACCTTTTAATTACCTAATACAGCAAACACCGTATTAGCTAATACATTATATTTAGTGGTATTACATTGTATTGTATTAGAAAAACATTTTTTTTTTTTCATTTTTTTTTCAACAAATATAGAATATTGTTGAAATATGTGTTGTGTTGTTAATATTTTTTTTTTATAATTTCAAAATTATATTGGAAATATTTATTTTATATATAAATATTATTTCAATTAAACTAAATATTTATTGATTTTTGATATAAAAATATTTATTGATTTATTGATTTATTCATGATAAAGATATTTAAAATTAATTATTAACTATTTAAAATTTTTTTTTCAATAAAGTTATAAAAATAACTTAATATAATATAATATAGTGCATCACCAAATACATATTTGTATTAATGATAATACATTGTAATACAATACAATACATTGTAATACAATACAATATAATTCAATACAGTTCAATACAATCAAATATGGTGTGCCAAACGAACCCTGAATACATAAGATAAATGTAGTATAGAGTTGAGGTTTGCTTGTAGTTGGGGTTTGAAGCTTAAGAGAGAATAGAATTTAAAAAAAAAATATTACAATAATTCAGGATATATATATATATTTTTAATTTTCAAACTTTTGACCTATCTTAATCATTAAAAATTTATTAATTGACAAACAGTGTTAATATGAGATAAAATAAAACTGATAAATAAATAAATAAATATGTGCAAAGTGTTAAGTGGGAGAATTTTTAAAGATTGGTGGAGTGCAGAGAATTTCATATCACTGTCCTTTTAGTGGAACTTCGCACTTTCTTGCACCCTCGGCCATACATACATGCATAAACCTTTGAAAACTATTATATATAACAAAAGCAATCATTTTTCTTTTGTCATGTAAGCAATGCTCTTCAAATTTGACATATTAAACATCACAAAACTTATTATAAATTAAAGTGAGTTGTAATTTATAATTGTCTTTACTAATAATATGATGATGTGGCAAGGTTGGCATTAAGATTTTTGGAATTCGAGATAGTCTATAGAAAATAAGACTGTTGATACTCTATGTATGTTTCCTTAATTATTATTATTATTATTTTATCTAGTAAATACTCGTAAAAATAAATATAATAATTCTAACTCGAGATTATAACATAACAAAATACCTAATAAAAAGTTACCAAAATTAAATTTGTATAATTGAATCAAAGAATATATCATTTTAACCTTACTCATTTCACATATTTAGTAGCAAAAATACTAATTAAGCTTATAAAAGGAAAAAAGAAGAGGAGGGCTATTGATTTAATTTCATTTGAAACAACAAATCTAAATTTTCATTTCAAGAGGAGTTTTGAAGAACCCTATTTGATTTTCAATTTTTATCCTATATTTGATAAGCGACTAGTGTTGTTGTCGTTTTTTTTTTTTTTTTTTTTTGTTAGAGATATAAAAGATGATTATTTGTAACAAACATGAGTGTTGCTAGGATTCAACCCATCACCATCCTTAATCCAATGTTGTTGTAAGAATGACAAATGAGTTTCCATTTGATGAGCCTTTAAAAAAAAAATTATGTGTATGGTGGACCGTTTTTTTTTTCAAAGTCATTTATGAATCTATTTTGTTAAAAATCTTATATAAACCATATTATGAAATCAAATATATATTTTTTTAACTACAAAAAAAAAAAAAAAAAAAAAAAGAAGAAAAAAAGTTAGGGGCCCTGTAGAATCGGGGATTATAGACAATTGCCTCACTAGGCTCCCCCTAGAGCCAGACATATGATGTGGTGAAAGACAAATCACTTCCCACATCATTTGAGTTGATTTTTTGGGTTGTATAACATAACTGTCTTGGTTAATATATCTTTGATTTTTTGTCTTTATGACTTCTTCGATTTGTAAGTAGGAAACCAACATGGTTAATTGACCAACTTCCCCGACGAGAGAAGACCACCAGAGAGAGAAGAAAAATAAGAGAAAGAGAGAAAAGGTGATTTCTGATTTTTTTTTTTTAATTTAAAATATTTAATTTTAATATTTGTTAAATATTTTTGAATTTAAGTTATTTTTATGAATTTACCTATTTACCTTTATGTCTTTAACGGAATTCCTAATGGCAGGAGTCGTTTGGGGATTTGATTTAATGGCAAGAGGAATTTTGGAGAAAAAATAAATTCAATGGAGGATTCGGGAGAATTCTGATGAACCTAGTGGGGAATCTTGAAGAATAAGGGAAATTATAGGGGAGATTTTAATAATTTCCTTTTAATAAAATCTTTATCAAAGGGCTTGGTGGAATACCAGTGAAAGTATCTTTTAGGTTGCAAATTGCAATGATAATTGTGTGTAATAAACTCACAATTAGTCATCGTTAGTCAATATGCATTTTTTTTTTTTTTGTTGACAAAAAGTCAATAAGCTTTAAGCACATATAGTTAGAAATGCTTTGCCTGCCAAGTGCCAACTTAATAGAGAAGCTGATGGGGAAAATAAAGTCAGAATTTTTTAATTTTATAATTTCTAAACCCCACCCAGAGTCCCAGGTTTCCCACAAATGAATAACTATCCCAACTTTACTGTAAACAGATTTTTATTTTTTATTTTTTATTTTTAAATATTACAATAATTTAGGATTTTATGAGGGAGGAGGAAGAGATTTGAACCCACAACTTTATGGTATGGGTGTGAGGGACTTTACCACCGAGCCAACCTCATCTTATCTAATTGTAAACACATTTCGAACGCACAAACTTCTTTATCATAAAACATTTTCCCCCATTAAACGGAAGGATACTCAAAAGAAAAAAAAAAAAAGATAATCCATTATATTCTACTTGACTTTTTGGTGCTCAAATGCACTCACAAGTATGTTACATGCTAAGACAAGATGATGCTGACTTAATAGTTTGACTTTCACATCTATGTCTTGAGGTTGTGAGTTCGAGTTTATCCTCCTTTATGGCAACATTTCAAAAATGAAAAAAAAGATAAAAAGAGTTACATGTTAAATATGTTATGTGTGAGGAGAAGATTCTTTGTTGTGTCCCTGCCTGCTCCTCTAGAAACTGGTAGGTTTATTTATACTTGAAATGGATCTTTCCATCATAAGTGCTTTCCAACATCACAAGGACCAACTTTGAGAGCATGTAAGCTTTAAAGATTGCCTGCCTTTCAAAGTGCTTTTGATATTAATTAAAGTGCTTAAGTTTAATCCAAAAAATATAATGACCTCTTAAAGATTATCGATGAAGCAGAACTTATAACAATTTTTAATTGACCATTTTAAAACAGTTTAAACTGTAAGGAAATATGGATGAAGGCATAAACAAGTTCCTGTGGTGTTGCTTTTCATAAATTGCAGGAGGAGATTATTCTAATATCGGTTCCAAATGAATCTGAAGTCTAAACTGAAGAAAATGAAAGACTACTGTCGCTCATTGAATATCGTTCATGCAAAGAGAATTGATAGTTTCATAGTAATGCTAGATTGCCTAAATGATATGGTATGTGAATTCTCGACACTATGTAAATCACGAGATGTATGGTGAGTGATGTGTTAGTTACAACTTGCATACCACATCATTTGAATATGAATTTGGACAAATATTTTGGACAATCTAGCAACTTATAAAATAATATTTCAACAAAGATTTCTCTCAACTTTTTTTGTTCCTCATACAAAAGACACTATCTGGGGTTTTATATTAAAATTTGAATCAGTTCTAAAAAACATTATGCATCACATTTCACTGGGCAGGTGAGGATGCACTCAATGAAGTTATGGCAAAATTTTCACAAATATAGACCGAGAAGGGAAAGTTGCCTGTTTGTTATGGTTAGGAAACTGCGACGCCACTAAGTTCCATTTGTGCCATTGTTGCATTAATTGTGTCAATAACATCCATCTTCCCCCTGCTCACAGCTTCATCAATTGGAGTACGCTCATGGCTGAAATCAACCAATGTCAGAATTGATTACATACAAGAAATCAATATTTGTCTCAATCTTATGAGAAGAAAAATACAAAACTTTAGGTTTCAGGTTTGAAATAACACCTGTTTAAAACGCTCACGTTGGCTCCTGACAGAATCAATTTCTTAAGCACCTGTGACAGACAGCCATCATCCATTGAAGAACTTGAAAAATGAATGACAAAAATTTGTGTGTATAAGGACCATGGTGATTACCTCAATATGACCATTGAGGCAAGCCCAATGAAGAGGTGTATTCTTCTCCTCGTTTGAAGCATTAACATCCTACTCAAATACAAAATCCAAACAACCATATTTGCATAAAAATTAACTACTGTAGCTTACTAAAAGAACAAAGCCTAAGAAAGTTGACAGTTTATTCAAAGAAAAACACTAATATTTAAGATCCAAGAGAGACCACATAAAAAACAGTTTAGAATCACCAAATAGAGCTCATTAATTCTGGAGTAGAGCTGTTGAGGGTAAAACATGACAGGCAAAGAAGACATACATTACAGACATTTATGAAAGGAGCATCCGTGGTGTAATTAATCACTTATTTTACTAAGGAGTACACAGAATTAGTTCTAAGTTAAACCTCAGGTGAAATATTATTATTTTTATGCTAAACTGAACAAGTAATATACACTAGAGAAATTAAGCTAATAAAATAAAGAAATAATAGATATACCAGGCCAGAGAATGTAGAATCAAGCAGATATCTTTGACAAGTTCTTCTAATACCTAGAAATCCCCTGACCTTTCTTTACTTATTAGGCTCAAAATTAGGGACTATAGCTTGAGCTTACAACCTTGGTAGTCATGAAACTCATATGTGGCTTCCAGGGGATTTGGATCCATGGCCTCTCTTAGTTAGAACCAAAGATCTGTTAACTCAACCTGCCTGTTGGGTTCCACTCAATATTTTACACTTATACTTTTTCATAGTTCAACTGGTGGAACACAATGGATCAAACGAATGGGGTGGAGTTTTTGCTCAATATAGAAAATCTACCTAACAATACTTCAAAAAGGAAAAAAAAAAAAACAAAAAATCTACTTAAATAAAAAAGATGCATACACAATCCAATCAGTTGTGATTAGAACTGTAGTGAGTACTAAAACCTCAAGATTAAGCATCAATGCAAAAGGCATTACTCTCTTTTAAGCATTTTCTGCAGGATAACAAAATGACCTCATACAGCATAACCTGGACACGACCATTTGGGTTCTATTGGGTTCTAGCAGATGATTAAGAACAGCAGCGAATTATGATGCATGAATGCCTGAACCTCGCATAGTCGCATTCTATATACACATTTCTGAATCAAATTCTAAAGTGATTAATCCCCTATTTTCAAATGATCTGTCTTTGGCTTCTGACAGATCAAATTCTATCATGAGAGCCAACAAACACCAGGGTTTTTCAGATTTTCTTCCCTTTAAGGAAAGGATCCAACCATACTTCTTCCTCTTCTTTCTTAGATTTATCAATTCTTCATCTTGTATTCATTACTGCGCCCCTCAGGTGGGGTTACCACTTACCAGTGCACATCCTCCATAGGAGAATATATGCAGTTATGAACTATGGCAATCCATCTAAATGCATAGATTGATTGCATAAAAAAAAAGAACCCCGTAATACATCAACAATAAATTATCAACTATTCAAGAGTAATAATCACAATTTATACAAGAAATATTAGTAAGGATTGCTTCCTTACCACTCCTCTGCTGATAAGATATTCCACAATTCCAAGATGTCCATTAGCTGCAGCCATATGAAGGGCTGTGCCCAAATATAAGAGGTAAATAAGCCAAACATTGACGAACAATGCAGACCATCAAAATAATTGAAGTTTCATTTTGAACATCTACAATCATAAACTATAACCTTCACTGTAGATAATAACTTAAAATTAAAGTTACTGATAGGGTCTGCTACCCCCTACCAGTCCATGATGTAATCAGTTAGAATTAAAGTATGGAGATACTGGACAAAAACATTTTCAAATGGTCAAGTTGTAAATATTGTTAAAATTAATATTTCAGATAATTAAGCTGTCCCTTGCTGCCACAAACTCTCTATCTCTTGGTTTGCTGCAAACTCTCTTAGAAATTGCATCCACACTCAATCACAATTTATCATAACAAGGTTTAGAGTGACGTGGCTCCTTATATAATAAGTAATAACTCTGTTAACCACTACTTCATGCACATAAGGACGTGATATTAGGGTTTTATAAACCTTTATCAAGTGACAAAAATTGCACTTGGACCGAATCAGTTAAAAAAAAAAATGGCACATACAGTGGGTTCAAACAACCCAAATTACCAGTGCATTTCCTACTTTTCCAAAGAAGTGAAATCAAATGTGAAATGTTGAACCAAACCAACGCCCTTGAAATTAATTAAGCAAATAAGAAGAACAACATTGAACTTGATAACTAAAACTAATGAAAACTTACAATATTCTAACTTGAAACCTAAGAAATGATGCTTTAAACAATTAGATACAACGGAAAGCTATACACTCAATTGTATAAGCTAGAAAAGGGAGTCAAATTAAGGCGATATACGAATCAAAATGCCATGTTTTTATTATGTAATAATCTGAAAGCAGGCCTCAAAAACCAGAAAAATAGAGAGCTAATAGCATAGTTTAGTAATGAATCACCTGTTCGGCCTTGTGAATCCTTAGAATCAAGAGGAAGTCCAGAAGATGCTAAGCTTATCACATCATCAATATCATCATATCTAGCAGCCTGTTAAACAAATAATCAAGAGAGCATAAACAAAGAAACCCAAATAGTAATATAAGGAGAGAAGACAAATGTGAAACCTCAAGTAGTTCATCGACGTTGTCAGGCGTGGTTGGAGTCTGCTCTGGCGCTGGGTTTGCCTCCTGCCCCATTTTGTCTTTCGCTAGTCAAGGGTTTTTCGGCTTAATATACTTTTACAGACTCCAATTATATTGCATTTCTTACTACGAATTACGGTACACAGTAACAATTTGATAATGAAATCGCTTAAAAAGTCAAAATATGGGTAATTACACTTCCGTGCTTAATTTTCTCAACTTTTCAGAAATACATCAAAATGGTCAATTTGGTCCAAAAATTAACAGTCAAACATAACAGGACACGTGAAAGTACTATTATGCCCTCGGTAAAAAGAATTAAGATAAAAAGGTTTTCTCGATATTTAGAGATCTCTCTACCTTTACATCTAATTTTCCAAAAACCTTTTTCTAGATTTTATACAAGATAATTTGAACTTGAACAAAATGAACACAATGAAAGAATCAAATTGGAAACACTTATTAAAGTGTTTTTAAGAACATCGCCAAGAAAGCAAGAGAAAAAGTAGCTCCTTTAACGGTGAATGAAGACTAATAGAGAAAATTTCTCTCATTCTATTTTTCATTAAAAGAATACGGTTGTCAACACTCCCTTTTATTTTTTTAATTTTTTAAATTTTTTTATTATATATAAATAAATAAATAAATAAATAATAATAGTAATAAAACAATAGAGAGAAAAGAAAAGCGAAATTAGAGGGGTGCGCATGCCCTAAAACATTAATCTAAATAGGCACGCAGGTCTCGACAGAAGACAAAGAAACATAACTAAACATTCCCTTTTGCCTCAACTTGTGTGGCCCAATTAACGACAATGCTTAATTTTGCTTGGGCCGCTGAAGCTGTAGAATAGGGGCGAATCTTAGGAGGGTATATTCAATTAGGATTCTTGATAACATTTAAAGACATTTTTTAAGTGAGGGATTTTCATGGATTTCTACAGACTTTTGTAATCTACATGGACTTTCATTGATTGTTTAAACATTTATCTCAGACTTTTATGGATTTGTTTAGCCATATATCTTGGACTTTCATGGATTTTTTTTCTTAGAAGAATCTGTATTGAAATTAAACTTACTAGTAATTGAGTATGTATTTTAAATTTTTATTGCTATCTTTGCAAGTGATGCTACCTGCTTGTGGTAGTTACTTCTTCGAGGCAACAGAAGTATCATTTTTCTTTTTCATTTTATGAAATATATGATTGATTATTTATCTATTTTTTTGTTGTACAACTGGAACCTATGTTGCATGGCTTGGATGATTTTTCAGTCTACTGTGTTTTTTTTATGCAACAGAAGTTGTTTACTTGAAGTGTGTTTCTTTGATGATATATTTACAATTTTTTTTTTTTTTTAGAAATCTCCTATACTTCATGGTCATGAGCCTTGGACACTAGGTGACAGCATCGGTTAATGTGTAGTCACAATTTTATAAATTTGTGTCTGCCATTTTTCCAACAATTTTTGTGTTAGCGTTTGTGTTTTGTGCTTCTATGAGTTAATAAGCCTTCTTGTTGACTGTTTATTGTTTTCACAATTCATTCTCATTGCTATATATATAGTTTTGTGAAGTTGTGTACTTGTTATATATGAAAATTGATTAGTTTACATCAACTGATGATGGTCTATCATCTTTCTATTATTGAAATCCCTATCATGTTACTTGGTGTTGGGTGGGAGATTGAAGTATGGAGATTGAAGAAGACAGTGGCGTTGTTGGGTTTTTTGTTGTTTTTGATTTGATCGAGTAGAGAAGAAGTGAGAAGAAGCAACACGTTTATGTTTTGTTGTTGTGTGTGTGTGTGTGTGTGTGTGTGTGTGTGTGAGAGAGAGAGAGAGAGAGAGAGAGAGAGAGAGAGAGAGAGAGAGAGCAAAGTCAATCTTTGGGGAGAAGGCCGGACATGTTATGACATTTGATATTTATATCTCTCGCCATCAAATCCACCAAAATCCATGACCTAAGAAAATCATTTAAAATCTAGTCCCAATGAATACACCTTGATTTCTACAGACATTTTTAAAGCATCAATACATCCGGATTTGGATGGACTCTTTAAAAGTCCATAGAAATATGAGTTGAATATCACTGGATTAATATAGATTTTTTTAAAGTGTTTAAATTTTCGAATTGAATACACCAGGATTTATAAAGTCTTTAAATGTCCTTCAAAATCCTAATTCAATACACCCCCCTTAGTCTCAGGCTTAGAATGTCTTCCTTTACTCATTTGAGACTTGGAACTAGATAAAATCTTAAAAGTTGGCATCACTTTTCTTTTCGATTTGGTCACCACGGAAATCCAATTATCATCAAACAAGTAATCCATTTCTTGTCGTAGCATGAGAGCTATTGGACCATGATTAAATTTGAAGCATGAATATCTTTGTCTTCTGATATTTTCTCTAATTGATCTTTCCACATTTATCTCTTGAAGTGTTAATCCCATCCAAAACTTGCTCCACAAAATTCTAGAAGTTTGTAATCCTTGGACTGTCAAAAATCACTCTGTTATTAATGCAAATTTTAGAGAATATTGAGGATTCTCATTATTATTTTCCAAATTTAATTATTTGGTATTCAAATCATTGGAGATATTAACATTAATTCCTGCATCTTGATTAGGAAATTGTTAAGATGTTTGAGTTTGAATTTGAATTGGAGAAAAACTCTCCATTAGATCCTAATCTTACACAAGTGTATTAAATGTGCCAGTCATCACCGAAAACCTCCCTTCATGGATTCTAGGTAGCCCAAGCTCAATGAAAGCTTCATGATTAATCGCTTTTACTGGTTCTACCATATTAGCATCAGTCTTTAACATTGGAGTGTTCCTAATAACATCACTAGCTCTATCATGTTGTTTTGAGCCATTAGCGGTACTATTACAAATTTCCTTAGAGGAACTTTTACCCTCTTTTATCTCAACATAATTGTGATTTTCATTCAGGCTTTCACAATTTGTAGCTGCTCTAATTTCTTCCAAAACCTGTTTTGAATTCTCAAAATCCTTACGTTTATCCTCCACTAGCCGACTTGAATTAACTGGCTTATAAACATTTTCTAGAACTTTGGATCTCTTCCTACCCCCAGCAGAATTATTGGATTTAATCTTTCTACAGGCAAGGACTTGGTGTCCAATGTTACCATAATTACTAAAAATGTGAGGAAAATTTTCGTAGTGTATGTCCATAGGAAATCTGTAAGTTTCTACCTCGACCATAATCGATTTTGGTAGATCAATGGATATGTCTAAATCAAAAAGAATTCTGGCATAATATCCATAAGTGTGATCTCTGGTGACCTTGTTCAAATGAAGAGCAGTTCCAAGACCTTTGTCAATTTCAAATAATAGATGTGAATGCAAGTATTCCTAAAACAGACCATTGATATGAATCCATACCTGAGCGTGGGTTTAAATCTATGATTCATGTGAATCAAAATCTGGTTTCCATTGAAACAATAGAAAGATACCAGATATGAGAGTGCAAGTACCGCTAGCCCATATTCTTCACATGTCCTCTTCCAAAGAAAAGTGAATAACGTAATATCCTCTAGCTATGAGGGTTATTTGCCAGTGTTCAATAGGACTTGTGATGTGATTGAAGTTGTTCCATCTTCAAAGGTTGTGAACCCTTTCATAGTATAAGTCGACCAATCAGATTTGAACGACTTAATTGAACTTGCTGCTGATATATAATTTCATTCAATTTGATGAAAATCATGTCTCCACGCTAAGGGTGTCAATACGGGTCATGACATGAACCCATTTATTACGGGTTTATGTTGAGACTAAACGGGTCGTGTCAATAAACAGGTCAACCCACGTAACCAGTTTATTAATCGAGTCGTGTTCGGGTTAAGCTTAGCGGGTCACGGGTTGACATGATTAGTAAGGTTATATATGTAAATTTAGTGTTATTGGAGCATTTATGTAAATTTGGTGTATACTATATAAAGTGAAAATCAAAACCCTAAACCTAAATTTTACATTTTCACTACCACTCCACAGCCTTTTACAGCCAAGCCTCTTCAAGCCTTCAACTCTTCGAGTCTCTGTTCCTCATCACTCTCTCCCTCTCTCTCGCTGTTTCGTAGCCCAAAGGTACACACTTCTTCTTCATTCGAATCTGGGTTTTAATGTTGTTAATCAGTTTAATGTTGTTAATCAGTTTAATCCGAGTTTTGTGACTTTAATCAATTTAATCTGTTGTTGTGATATACTCATTCTCTGTTTGTTTTTTTTTAAAAAAAATCCTTTTCTATTTCTTTTTTTGATTGAAGCAATTTGGTTTGATATATTACAAGACTACAAGTTATTCGTTTTATTTCGTGATGTTTAAAGATTAAAGTAGAAGTTATGTTGTAGCTTAAAGATTTGAAAATGAATTGTTATTTGCTTTCAGTGCATGTTTATATATATATATATATATATGTATGTATTTTATCCAATGATGCTAGCTTTTTAAATTTGTTCTTATGATGTTTAATAGCATCAGTTAACATATATATCATTGTTCTTATTTGACGTTGGACATAAAACTCTAATATTGATACCTAGAATGAATTTATGTTTGTGTGTGAGCTTCTTTCTAATTTATTGGTTGACTAGTATTGTAAGTCAAAAATCTATGAGTGATCAATACAATAATTGAATAAGTAATGACAATATATGATTAGATTTATTATATGTTTTCTTACTAATAGATATTCGTATTATTGTAGTGAGTGAAAGGCTTGAAGTGGAAGAAATTTGTGAAGAAATTTTGAATTTAACTAACGAGGACGGTCCAGGTCCATCTATCGAAAGTGCCACTTCCCAATTTGGCAATTAGTGGTAAAATCATAATTATTATACTTTTTAAAACTATTTTTTTTTATTTCTTAAAATTTATAAGTTATTATCTAATGTCTTAACTTCATCTTTGCATTGTAGGTTTACGGACAAGAAGAAGAAAAGTTCACATATTTTACATTTAAACATCAACGACTTTTGTTTTGATGTTTGAATATCGGATGCTTATTTATTTATTTATTATGAACTTGTTAATTTGTGTATTTTAGTGAACTTGTGGACTTGATAACTTGTATTTTTATTTTATTATGAACTTGTGGACTTATGGATTTGTATTTGTTACTTTGTAGACTTCTATGGATCGATTACTTTTTATTTTATTTTATTATGAACTTGTGGACTTATGGATTTGTATTTGTTACTTTGTAGACTTCTATGGGTTGATTACTTTTTTATTTTTATTTTTATTTATGATTATTAATGTGTATTTTATTGAAATTAGTATTAAAAGGTTAAACAGGTCATTTAAACGGGTAATCCGAACACGATCCGTCAAACATGTTTATTAAACGGGTTATTCGTGTTGTGTTGACTCAAAATTAATTGTGTCGTGTTTGGGTTGAGGGGGTCTGACTCGTTTAATAATTGTGTCGTACTTAGGTTGGCCCAAAATTAATCGTGTCATGTTTGGGTTGACCTAAACACGACCTGCTAGCCCGAATTGATACCCCTATGCCACACTTGATGGGTTGAGAAAGTTTTTTAAAATCAATCACGATTACGGAAGAGGTGACTGTTACTTGAGCAAAACTTCTTGTTTTGATAGGAATTTTAGATTTGGTGGAGGTGTGTTCTTGCCTTTCCAGCATACTAAAATATCCATTGTTTTCCATCAAATAACAATGAAACAGACGTTTCTTAGATTATTTACTCTTTGAGTGGAGTAGAGACCTCCATCTTTCTTTTCAATCTCAATCAATCGATGTTCTACATAAATTCTTGGCACGACTCATTCTTTGTCGACAACCGTTTTTATACATGCAACATTGCTCTAAGACTAATCCATTAAATATTAGGAATTTAAATCAATTTCTAACAACCTTTTGACAGCTGGATGTTTACACCAACAGTTTATAACAACCAATATTGTCGTTTTGATAAACCTGACTATCTGTCATCATTGATCATATCCCGATCATCTGATGACAGATGTTGATGATCAAGTGAAGCTTATTCTTCTCCTTTATATGAGACTTTATACACATCAATTTAGTGAGATTCTGAGTATGCTTATTAGCACCCCCCACCCCCGGCGAGTAAAACAAAACTAGGGAGTTTGGAGTAGAGAAAACGAAAACGATCACAAGTGAAGCTTTTGGTGAAGATGTCTGCAACTTGATGTTTAGTTGGAAAATACTGAGTATTTATTTCATCAGATAAGCCATTCTCTCGGATAAAATGTGTATCAATTTCGATATGCTTGGTTCATAGATGAAAAATTGGATTTTGAGATAAAGAATTGGTGCTAATATTGTCACTCCAAAGAATTGAACTAGAGGAAATTGGCATGCACAATGAAACATGTGTTTCTTAGATTATTTACTCTTCAACTAGAGAATGGGCACTACAACAAATTTGACCTTCAATAGCATACCATTATAGCATTTTTTTAAGAATGCTATAAAATGTACACTTATCATAGCATTTTATAGCACAATGCTATTTAAAAAAATACTAAGGATAATTTTTTATCTTTCATAGCATCTAATTTGAATAATATAACATTTTATGGATGCTATTAGATAACATTAAATTAGTTAAATTACATAGCATTTTAAATTTGCTTTGTTATGTTCTAAAATAATAAAAGCATTCAAGGAATGCTATTAATGTCAAATGTTACCTAAAAAAATAGAGGAGGGAAAACAATGGTCATATCCCGCCTAGTTTTTTGTTTTCCCCTGTATTTACCCTTTCATTTAAAAAAAAATTTGGTCCTAAACGACATTGTATGATATGATATATTATGTCATGATTTACTCTCCCAAGTCCCAAATTTCCAAATTGACAAATTCACAATTCGTGATTCACAACAACCCTAGACCAAAACCAATAGCCTCTCTTATTGCCATAGCCACCTCTCGTCACCGACCACCACCTCTCGTTGCCGTCAGAACTCAGAAGTAGGCACCGTCGTCGGTCGTCAGTTGTCGTTGTCGGTTGTTACTTGTCATCGCTAGATTGAAGCTCTGTCTCTAATCTAAGTGTTTTCATAGCCTCTTTATCACCTTTCGTCACCGCTAGAAGCTCCGTCTTGCCACCGGAAGAAGCACCATCTTGCCGCCGACAGTTGTCACCCGTTCCACCGAGGTACCTTTGATTCTTTGAATGTTTTCTCATTGGCATAATTTGAGATATCATTAGTTTATTAGAACGATGGTTTTAGTGTATTGTTGCAGTTGTGGGGTGGTGGTTTGCTTGCTGTGCTGGTGTTTGGTTTGGGTTTTGATTTTCTAGTGATGCTCTGTTTTTGTTTTGGTTTTCCTCTGCTTTGCTCTGGTCGTCCTTCATTTTTGGGTGTTATTTGTTCGGTTGTCTTTTCTTTTGTTTCCACTGGGTGGGTGTTAAGTGTGGGGTTGGGGTTTTGTTGTTTTGTTTGGGGTTCTGTTGGTTTGTAGCTTTCCTATCTTGGTTTGGTGCTGTTGTTTGGTTCTGAAACTAATTACATTGTGCTTAATATTAATCTATTTTGGGGGGGGGGGGGGGGGGGGGGGTTGAATATATTTTATTCGATTTTACTCGATTTTCCTTATTTGTCAAATTGACAAAAATACCCCTAACTAGTCATAATAACATATCAAGTGTATAAAGTGTGGAATCTTAAATGACACAATATATTTACGTGGAAACCCTTACGGGAAAAACCATGGGCTGGTAAATGCGCCACACTCGAACCTCGAATCCACTAAATGTGATAACGATTACAATCTAATCCCGGTCAATAATCACACACCTACCTAATCCCGGTATGAGTGAACCTAGTCCAATTGCTTGTGATTTAAGCTACCTAATCCCGGAAGCAACACAAGACTTACTTCTTAATGAAGAGATATAAAACCTAAGTGAATATATGATGATATCCGAAGTCCAAATAAAGCTAGGTAACCATAGATGCTTATCTAGGATGATGAATTAACAATTAATACCATCCTAGATATCAATAGCTAAATGACATGTCAAATAGCTTAGCTAATCAAGATTAAACAAAACCTAGAAAGCTATCACAATACAACACTCAATCAATTCATCACAAACAATCTCTATCTTGTATCTAGCATATGATCTAAAAACATACAAGTGAATAAAGAGATGACTTGTTAAAAAAGACACTAAAATTAGATGAAATTGGTGAGAATCTTACCAAGCAAGATTTGATGATGTAAAGCTGTTAGGTTTTAGGTTTGTCTTGGCATGTATTCCATATCAAAGCGGTGTTTTTTCTTGTATCATTTAGTAGTTTTAGAATTGATGATTCAAAGCTTCAACGAAAGACTTGCCCATAACACATGCAAGATGGAGTCTTCAAAGAAAAATGTGCTAAATTGCACAATAAAGGTATTTTAGACCCCATTCCTCTTACAAGGCTTAGGCACACACACAAATGAAATTCATATGTGTCCTTGCATGATTTTATATCATTGGTATAACACTTTCACACACTTGAAAATATATGCTCATACAATAGATTTAAATTAATAGTCATTGGAAAAATGCATGTTCTAGGACTATGTGTGTGACTTCATGTCTATTTGTTTTCTTTTTATTGTTTTTAGACTTGAACATGATCTCTTATGTTTCCTTCTTGAGTCTCGGTCATTTCGGTTACTCATTCATTAGGTTTTGAGTCCAAATGATGTAGCTACGCTACTTTGCGTTCTCATTCGTTGAGTTGTTTTCTTCGTCGTTTTTCGAGATGAATTCTCAATATTTTTACAAAGTTTTATAGTCTTCGTTGTGCGTGAGGGAGTCAGGATTCGTAATTCGAAGACGGATTCAAAATCAGAGTTTGGAGGCCCGAATACGGCCGAAGAACGCAAGGGATGCACAAGAGGGTCAAGCATGGCCAAAGGCCATGCCTTGGTGGCCACGTGTGGAGGTCGTGTGCCACAGGGCCATGCAGTCTCTCTGCCCACGTGTGGCACACGCGCCCCACATGGCCCAGGAGCTGATGTGGCATCTTTTTATTGGCCGGTTCCCTTCACTCTCTCTCTTCCTTTTAAATATTTCCAATTCCCTCCCATTTCATTCAAGAAGAAAAAGTTAAATCCCGTCTAGAATTTTCTCTCCAATTTTTCTCATCTTCCAAATACCATAACTTTCTCATACGAACTTAGAATTGAGTAATTCAAGTTGGAGATTGTTCATAATCGAGTCCTCTACCTTTTCCAATGATTTGGCAGCTGTTTGATCAACCTTTCCGGTGGTTGCACACAAAAAACCGAACCAGTTTGAGAATACAAGGTAGTGTTCATATCTTTGGGATTTCTTCTTTTATAACCTTCAATTACCTTGGTGCTTCTTCTTCTATATATACTTATATGTTTGGTGAATTCTATTGAGAAAGATAGCTTCACAATCAATCCTAATCAAAGTCTATATAGAGACATATGTGAACTAGTTTATTAGATTCTAGGTTTTTCACATGATTGAGAGTTGTATTGTGATTAGATTGATATCTAGGATTATTTGTGACTTGATTGAATCATTTTATGATAAATAATCCTTGAAATGTGTTTTGATCCTTGATTGATATAATCTAGGATTAAGGCTCTTGTATGTGTTTTTAGAGACATCTAGGATTCAATTGATTCATCAATATATCCATGCTCTAAATCTTTGGCTAGAATATTCATTGAATACATTTTGTGATTCTAGCATATTTGTGTATGTTTATGACATCTTGAATATATGCTTCATGTATATGTTTTATTCGAGTGTTATTTGTATGAATAGAACTATGAGCTTTTGTGTTAGATGCTTTTCACATGCTCTAGGTTTAATTCATGTTTTTGTATTTAGATTACTTTACTTGTGTTCTCACATGTTTAGGTTTAGTTGTTCCATGGAATGTATTGATCACATGTTCTATGTTGTATTACTTGTTTGCATTATTTGCATTTACATGATCACACTAGGAAGTCCTTATGAAAGACATGAAGTCTTGGTTAGGATGAGAGTTCGGATAGCCAAGCAAAAAGTCTTGTTTAGAGTTGGGATGACTCGGATAAGTAAGCAAGAAGTCATGGCTAGGATCGGGAAGGTCCGGATAGCTATGCAAGGGAGGTTCTCTTGAGGTATGAGTGCCTTGGATAGAGAGTTGGCTATATTATTGGTAGGCCTAGGTGTATGGATAGACATAGACTCCAATAGAGAGGGGTACACGGTATGTGTATGCACTCTTGAGGAATTTCTAATCTTCCATTGATGTTGGTTTGGTATGTTGTCTAATATATGGTGGCTTCGTATCATTGAGGGATTTCATACTTTCCAATAGGGTTGGGTAGATATAGACTCTACATGGTTTGGTGATTTAGGATTGGTCACTTTGTGGAATTTCTAATTTACCATCCAATATATATAGTACCCAATGGTTGTAGTTCAACCCGTGGATGTTTCCTCCTTAGAGGTCTTACCACGTTAAAAAATCCCATGTGTTAATTCTTTCTATCTCTCTTTATTACTTGTATATATATGTTTGCTCTTAATCTTGTAGTACATTCATCACTTGTGAAGTTTTGGAATCAAGATTTGTTAAGTGTGATTTGTAAAGCAATAAAGATTTGATCATTCTTATATTCTTTATTTTTTTGTATATTGTTATTTTGATGTATAGTTATATTTGTTAACACTTGTAATTCCTTGAACAATATCATGATACAAGTATTATTTGTTGTAGAGATTTTTGTGTTTTATACCTCATACAACTCCTTATATATGTAGACATTGCCTAAATGATCACATGATTATATTGTCTATATATGGATGCTTTTGGATTATGTGTTCTATGTAAAGCTACCTTGAGGGATAAACGAATGTTTGTTTCAAGGGATTGAAAAATGTGTAAGAACCTATTCACCCTCCCTCTAGGTATGCTTTAAGCAATTTAACTACGTTTGTATTATTTTCAAAAGCCATGCATGGATGCATCCTATGTGGTCAAAGATAATGCAATATGAAGTTTGATGCAAAAAGGATTAGTTTTGAGTGTTTAAAGATGAGTTCTTGTGAATTTTCTCTTGAAATATGCTATAAGGGAAAAATATGCTTTTTGAACTCTTAAAAACGACTTAAGATGAACGAGGCATATATATAGGGTGACTAAATGAAGTGTAGTCATTTTGAAAAAATGACCCTATCTTTGCCTTGGGCGTTGTATGTAGAGCGGCCTATATAACACCTCACCTGGGAATTTTGAAGAACATGAAGAATAATCTTCATAGGCGCTGTTCATAGAGCGCTTTTGTAGAGTGCCTGAACAGCGCCACAACTTTGATCCTCTTGGGTTTTAGATAGGCGTTGTATGTACATCGCTATTGAACAGTGACCGTACAACGCCTTCAATTAAATCAATAAAATGCATCAGGTTTGATACATGCAAAACCCAATTCCACCAGGTCTAGGATGGGCACTATACGTAAAACGCCTCTGTAGAGCGACCGTATACCGCCTACAACAAATTTTGCAACTTAAATGCCTAAATGACATGACATTCTAATCCGAAGATGCAATCAATAAGAATATACATGAAGAGATATAAATGATCATGAATGAGCACATATAAAAATACACACAACATACAAGAATAAGAATTATGCATGTGTGCAACTAATCTCTTCAATTGCAAGTAAGCATTTAGAAATTTACCTTTGATGCTTATCAACTCGAAGTCTTGAAAATGGTCTTTGATCTTGATCCTCAATCACCTAAATTACCTTTACAATTCAAACCCCAAAATGTGGTTTGTCCACGAAATTAGCCAATCAACTTGGAGGCACTTACAATCTCCCCCTTTGGCTCGTGACAAAACCACCACTCACATTGATTCCTCACAACATAAAAAAAACTACGGGTCTACAATGATATTCTACATTACAAAGAGATATCTAAAAATAAAATCTTCAAGACTTCAATCTCTTGTAGAACATCAAACCTTCAAAACAAAGTTTCTAAACAATCCTGTTAACCGCCAAAATTGGCGAAGGACCAAAGAATAATTTTACACTCAGATACAAGGAAGAGACACATGCTAAGATACCATCTAGCAACTCCTAGAAAGAAGAATGCTGGATCAAATCTGGATACCTACCTTCTCCCTCGGATCAAGCCAGCAAGCCCAACAAGCCCAACAATCCCGATAACCCCTAAGTATCTCGACGCGGAGTTATACTCAGAATCATGTCACAGAACTTAGTGGGGTACCTCACTACTGTATCAGACAGGTATCCCGCTACTAGATCAACAGGCTGCCCTCTATTATATCAACCGGATACCTTGCTCTTACATCAGCAGGATACCTTACTGCCGCATCAGACAGGCATCCAGATACTACATCAGCTAAGTACCCCGCTTCTACATCCAGCTAGATACCCCGTTGCAAGAACAACTGATCTCAGGATACCCCGTTGACCAAGTACCTAACAAGGAAAACATAAAACTAGCAAGAGGCGGGGTACACGAGAACCCAGACATCTCATGGGATCCTCTCGCCAGATAATCATAAGAAACACTCACAAAATTTCAAATCCATATGTCCAGATAGACAAGTCTTGAAGCTCCAAAGTAAGGGGGTTGAAACATTATCGTTTAAGTCCCAATAAAAAAGATAGACTCCTCCCCGCCACTTAAGAATACATTCGAATAAGGAGTCCATTTTTACTAGAATCCTCTCCAAAAGGAACCACTTGATTCGAATAATTAAAGCTCCTACAAGATTATCTTCTAGAAGGAAAGAAAGTCCTATGATCACTAAAACCCTATATTGAAATTATAGGAGTGCATGGCAAACATCGGGACCTATATATACGACATTACATTCACCAGAATGGAGATTGAAGATTCGCCTCCTAAAACCCTACACTCACGGTCGGTTCTACTTATTGACAGGCATGAGCACGCCATCTCCATCGCCTACTGAAACCCTATATATCGCCATAGTTCTAAGTTCATTGATTGTACACATGTTCTCATTAATAAAATCGTGCCTATTAGTCTTTTCTTGTGTAAGCTCTTGTTTGGTTTGACAAGAGCCTTGTTGGTATAGAACTACGTGATACCCCTCCGACCAGGATCTATCTCGATCTTGGTCCTTAAAGTTGTTATTTGGAGATTCACCCCAGTGATAATTTTCCAGTAAAAAATCCAATACAAGAAAAAGTGAGATTAATCAAGTGAGAATAAAAACAAGCATTTGCATTTAAGAATTTAAGCACAATCATCATGCAATGTATGTGTAATGCAATACTCCCCCTCAAAGGGTTACTCCCCCTCAATGTGTATTCTCCCCAACTTGTAAATTTGCTACTACAATTAGCAACTCCCCTTACCGCATTCTACTCCCCCTTTTTGTCATGATATATGCAAAAGAGTAGTCTCCAAACAGGTCACTTAGCAAAGAGAGATGGTATCATACAAGTCAATTGCATAATCATATAAGACACTTTATGCAACTCAATCAAATAGAGAGATACAAGGAGATTTATTTTCATAGAAAATGTGTGATAAAAATGTTTTGCATGCAAGACATATTGCATTCAAGTCCAAAAATCAATGGAATTTGGCAAAGCAAGTGACAAAGGTTTCCTATAGGAATTCAAATAGAAATTTCCCCATTTGTCATGAATTAAAACAAGGATATAGAGAATTTATTGATTTCAAATTTAGATAACTATATCCAACGTTATAAGCGAAATATGTCATGAGCAACTTTGGACCTATTTGATTTTTCCAGATAAGATATCTGTATGATAGTAGACATGTTTAACAAATAAAGAAAGAAAGACATTTGGATTTTAAAATCCTTAGAATGGATATAAGATCCTTTGTTCATTTTGAGTCTCATAAGCTTTTCACACATTGTTTTGCATTTAAGTGTTGCAATCATCAATTCATGCTATTTTATTTGAGCATGTCATTAAGAATCATCATGTCATGGAGATTATTATAGGTCATTCAATAAGTAGTTCCTAAGTGAATCTCCTAGTCCAAAAATTCATGTTTGAACATAAATATGACATAGATTGCATCCAAAGCATGGTTTACACTTATTGAGATAAAAACATATATACATATGTGCAACCAAGATACTCAAATAATTAATAAAGAAGCATAAAATTTTTCAATTTTTTGCATTTAACAAATATGCAATTGCTCTCTTTGCTTGAGTTCCCCAAATGGGGTCAATCACCAAAATACATCACTCCACGAGACATATCCCAATAGATCTACTAAGGTTTTTAAACCTTGTTGCATCTAAGATTTTTGTAAATAAGTCCGCTAGTTGATCATTAGTGCCTATATGTTCAAGCACTATACATTTATTTTCAACAAGCTCTCTAATGAAATGATGACGGGTGTCAATATGCTTAGTCCTAGAGTGTTGTACTAGATTCTTGGAAATATTAATAGCACTCATGTTATCATAAAAGAGAGTTAGAGTACCTTGATTGAATCCGTAGTCGATTAGCATTTGCTTCATCCATAGGAGTTGTGTGCATCCACTCCCCGCGGCTTTGTACTCAGTCTCGGCCGTGGATAAGGAAATCGAGTTTTGCTTCTTAAAAAACCAAGACACCAAGTTGTTGCCTAGAAAAAAGCAATCGCCCGATGTGCTCTTCTTATTATTACAATTTCTTGCCCAATCCGCATCACTAAAGCCAACTAAACTAGCATTAGTGTCAAAAGAGTACCAAATCCCATAGTTGGATGTCCCATTCACATAGCGAATGATTCTCTTAACCGAAGAAAGATGAGACTCCTTAGGATCCGCTTGGTACCTAGCACACACACCCACACTAAAAGAGATATCATGCCTACTTGCAATCAAATAAAGCAAGCTACCAATCATGCCATGAGATAGAGTTTGTTCCATACTTTTTCCACTATCATCCTTGCTAAGCTTCAAAGTGGTACTCATGGGTGTATTACAATGTTTGGCATTTCAAGACCAAACTTCTTTACTAAGTTTTTAGCATATTTAGCTTGGGTCATTGAAAATCCCATCATTTAATTGCCTAATTTGTAAACCTAGAAAGCAACTTAGCTCACCAACAAGACTCATCTCAAATTCTTGAGACATAACTTAAACAAATTGTTGGACCTTGGTGTTGTTGGTGGAGCCAAATACAATGCCATCAACATAGATTTGAGCTATAAATAACTCATATTTGTTTCTCTTGATGAACAAGGTCTTGTCAACACTACCCCTTGTGTAGTCATTATCAACAAGAAATTGAGTGATGCACTCATACTAAGCCCTCGGTGCTTGTTCAACCCATAAAGAGACTTCTTGAGGTGGTAGACATGGTTAGGGTGGTGTGCATCCACAAACCCCTTGGGTTGTTCAACAAAACACTTCCTCTTGCAAGAAGCCAATGAGGAATGCACTCTTGACGTCCATTTGGTGCAATTTGAACTTGTGCACACAAGAAATGGATAAGAGAAGCTTAATAAACTCTAAACGGGCAATGTGAGCAAATGTCTTCTCAAAGTTAATACCCTTAATTTGAGAGTACCCTTGTGCAACAAGTCTAGTCTTGTTACGCACTATGTTGCCATCCTCATAGGATTTGTTCCTATAGATCCACTTGGTGCCTATCACATTAGTGTTCTTAGACCTAGGAATAAGAGTCCAAACCTCATTCCTTTTGAATTGGTTTAGCTCTTCTTGCAAAGCAAGAACCCAAAATTCATCATTTAAGGCTTCTTTAACCTTTTTGGATTCAATTTGAGAGGTGTAGCAGGTATAGCTAATGAGATTAGCTATTTGACGCCTAGTCCTAACACCTTCATTAATTTCTCTAATGACGTCTTCTTTATCATGGAGTTTCCTAACTCATGGAACAGGTTCATTAGAGTCCAAGAGAGGAACTTTATCTAGAGGTTGAGTGGCCTCTTCATTTAGGTTAGACGTCCCAATATTAGGAGTCTCCACAACCTTCTCCAAAAGAAAGTCATCATCTATATCAACCTCCTTTTCATGGTCATTAGACTTGAGCCTTTCATCATCAATGACAACACTGGATGATTCCATGACGCTTCAAGTCTTCAAATTGAAAACTCTATAGGCTTTACTATTTAAGGCATAGCCAATAAATATACCCTCATCACTTTTAGCATCAAACTTGCCAAGTTGATCACGGTCATTCAAAATGTAGCATTTGCTTCCAAAGGTGTGTAAGTAGCTAACATTTGCCTTTCTACCTCTCCATAACTCATAGGAGGTTTGCCTAGTGCTGGGCCTTAGGAAAACTCTAATCCCTAGATAGCAAGTTGTATTGACGACTTCGGCCCATAGGTTCCTAGAGACATTGTTGCTAAGCAACATGACACGGGCCATCTCTTGAAGTACCCTATTCTTCCTCTCAACAACTCAATTTTGTTAAGGTGTCTTAGGAGCCAAAAAATCATGGGAGATGCCTATACTAGCATAATAGGTTCCAAAGGAAACATTCTCAAATTCCTTCGCATGGTCATTTCTAATCTGTTTTATGCTTTTAATGTTTGAGTTCATTTCATTTTGAATTTTATTACAAAGCATTTTAAACTTGTCAAAAGTTTCAGATTTTTCTCTAAGAAAATATGTCCATATGAACCTAGAGAAATCATCTACACAAACAAAAATGTATCTCTTTCCACCTAAACTCTCGGTTTGTATAGGACCCATAAGATCCATGCGCATAAGCTCTAGGGGCTCCTTGGTGGATAGATACTTGCCCTTTTTGTGCATGCTTTTGGTTTGTTTCCATTGTTGGCAAGGTCCACAAACACCATTGGCTTTCTTCCCAAGCTTGGGAAGCCCACACACAACATTGAATTTGTCTAGGATTCATAAATCCCTAAAATTCATGTGGCCAAGTCTTTCATGCCATAACTCAACTTGCTCTTCCTTGGACACATTGTTTGAGACTATTCTAGCATCAAGACAATAGCAATTGTCGTTAGATCTCATACCTTTTAACAAGGTTTGTCCATTAGGCAATAGGATAGAGCAATCATTTTTGCTAAATAAGACGGAAAGTCCTTCATCACTTAGATGAGAAATGCTAATCAAATTGGCTTTCAAGCTATCAACAAATAAAACATTGGACAATGAGGGTAATCCGGGAATGGAAATGGTTCTTTTCCTTACAATTCTCTTTTTGGATCCATCACCAAAGGTGACACATCCTCTTTCTTCCATGACAAGAGTCTCAAAGAAACTCTTGTTTTCCGTAATGTGCCTAGAGCACCTATTGTCTAGATTTCCAAAAATTAGAAGAATTTGCCTTCAAGGCAATTTGTGCAACATGACAAACATTTTCATTATTTCTAATCTACCTAAGTGAAACATTTTCTTTCCTAGTGGTATTTGGTACATGGGTTCTAAATTTCCTAGGATCATGCATATTAATTCTATCATCCCTAGGTACATGCATCATGGCTCTTTTCTTTTTCTTCTCAATCATGCTTCTAGTTTTACACATTTTAATGTATCGAAAGCACCTTGGTCTAATATGACCATCGAAATTGCAAAAATGTCATGTAGGGATAAATTTAAGGATCATACCATAACCTTGTGCTTGCATTGGAGCCTTCCCATGTTATTATGGTTGAATTAGTTCAATGTATCTTCATTGTTGAACCGGTCTAGCTTGCTTCCTTGCTTGAGGTTGCATGATTAGTCTCTTTCCTTTGTTGTGAGCCATTTGTTAAGAAAAGTTAATTTGATGAGCTCTTGAGGGTTGAGCTTGTGGTTGTCTTCTTGGAGCCACATTCACTTGTGCACTATGTGAACATTTTCCTAGATCAATCTTCTTCCTAGGAGTTTGCACCAGTGAGGCTTCTTTGTTGCTCAAAGACTTGACAAACACTGTCTTGTTAAGAGTACTTGAGGTCTTCTTGCCATCTTCAAACCCAAGACCTCTCTTGTCACAAGGACTCTTTCCAACACCTAAGATGTGGTCAAGTTTTTCGGTGCTAGTAGTCATCCTAGTCATTGACTTTTTAACTTCTTCAAGCTCCCTCTTCAAGCCTTATTCATTCCTCTTAGATAATTCTAACTCCTCTCTTAGCTTATCTTCAAGTTTCTTTGCCCTTTCCACTTGTTTGCTTAAGTGGTCAATATGAGATGAAAGTTCTAGATTCTTTTCTCTCAATCTTTGAATCTTTCTTGTGGTTTTCATCTCTAAGCTTTTAAGCTTGGCGTAGTGTTCAACAAGAACCTTTCTCTCCACATATCCATTTGTGGAGTGAGATAAAGAGTCATCTCCACTTGAGTCATATTCCTTTTGACTTTCTTCCTCTTCTTCACTAGCACTCTTGCTCTTGTGGGAAGAGGAAAATGCTAGGAAGTTGGCCATGAGTTCTTCATCATTCGAAGACTCATCTCCCTCATTAGAGTTATCACTACTTCCACTCCAAGTGGCGACCATCACTTTTCCCTTTTTCCTATCATTGCGATTAGCACATTCGGGAGCAAAGTGTTCTATCCACCACACTCATAACATCAGACCCCTTTCCTTTCGATCTTCACTTGCCTAGGCTTAAACTTCTTGAAGGGACCCTTTTTCTTGAAGTTTTGACCTTTGGATCCAAAGTCCTTTTTCCCGAACTTCATAACCTTCTTGAACCTTTTCACAAATAAGGCAAGGTCTTTGTCTGAGTCATTCTTTTCCTCCTTCTCAACGTTAGAGACTTTCAAAGCAATTCCCTTTTACGTTTTAGGAGGTGTGGAGTTAGAAGTCTTCCTAGACTCATAGGCGAGAAGTCTCCCTATCACCTCACTCGGCTTCATGTCTTTATAGGAGCTATTTTCCTCTAAAGCCGTCACCTTGGATTCAAACCTATCGGGGAAAGAGATCTCATAATTTTCTGCTTGATTCTCCTATCCAAATACGGGTCACCAAGTTGATGACTTTGATTGACAATATCCATCAACTTGATCTCGAAGTCATTGAAGTGTTCATCCTTCTCCATCATAAGCATCTCCAATTGTGTTTGAAGGGCTTGAAGCTTGGAGTCCTTGACGACTTCGGTACCTTAATGTGCAACTTCTAGGATGTCCCACACATCTTTAGTGATCCTATTGTTTTGAATCAATTTATATTGATTCTCATCCATTGTACATATGATGGCATGCATCGCCTTACTATTCCATTTTGATGCCTCAAACTCTTGCGTGTTCCATTGCATCTTAAGCTTGAGGACATCCTCTCTTCCACCCGTAGGAGTCATCATCGGTGAGTGCAGCCGTTTTCAACCGCCATTCATGCCCTATCATGGATTTGGCAAATATACGATTCCTTCATGCCTTTCCAAGAGGCATAATTCAACCCGGTGAGTAGAAGAGGTCTTGTGCTAGAAGCACCCTCATTGCCACCGTTTCCATTCATAGTGTTTATAAATGAATGAAATAAATGCAAATGTATGAATGATCAAAAATCACACAAAATGCAAAACACACCAAAATGAGCAAATGATCACCTAAGTATATTTAGGAACCCGCTCTGATACCGATTGAAGCTAATTACGGTGTGCTTAATATTAATCTAAAAGGGGGGGGGGGGGGGGTGAATAGATTTTATCTGATTTTACCTAATTTTCGTTATTATTCAAATTGACGAAAATACCCCTAACTAGTCACAATAATATATCAAGTGTATAAAGTGCAGAATCTTAAATGACACAAGATATTTACGTGGAAACCCTTATGGGAAAAACCACGGGCTGGTAAGTGCGCCACACTCGAACCTCGAATCCACTAAATGTGATAACGATTATAACCTAATCTCGGTCAATAATCACACATCTACCTAATCCCGGTATGGTGAACCTAGTTTAATTGCTTGTGATTTAAGCTACCTAATCCCGTAAGCAACACAAGACTTACTTCTCAATGAAGAGATAATAAAACCTAGGTGAATATATGATGATATCCAAAGTGCAAATAAAGCTAGGTAACCTTCGATGCTTATCTAGGATGATGGATTAACAATTAATACAATCCTAGATATCAATAGCTAAATGACATGTCAAATAGCTTAGCTAATCAAAATTAAACAAAACCTAGAAAGCTATCACAATACAACAGTCAATCAATTCATCATAAACAATCTCTATCTTGTATCTATCGTATGATCTAAAAACATACAAGTGAATAAAGAGATAATTTGTTAAGAAAGACACTAAAATTAGATGAAATTAATGAGAATCTTACTAAGCAAGATGTGATGATGTAAAGCCATGCATGGATGCATCCTATGTGGTCATAGATGATGCAATATGAAGTTTGATACAAAAAGGATTAGTTTTGAGTGTTTAAGGGTGAGTTCTTGTGAATTTTTCTTTTGAAATATGTTATAAGGGAAAAATATATTTTTTGAACTCTTAAAAACGACTTAAGATGA
The DNA here is from genome assembly GCA_035582765.1 of Acer negundo. Classification (NCBI taxonomy): domain Eukaryota; kingdom Viridiplantae; phylum Streptophyta; class Magnoliopsida; order Sapindales; family Sapindaceae; genus Acer; species Acer negundo. The sequence goes on from CM069233.1 coordinate 9,509,543, forward strand.
AAGAGGCATATATATATATATATATATATATGGTGAATAAATGAAGTGTAGTTGTTTTGAAAAAAATGACCCTGTATTTGCCTTAGGCGCTGTACAAGTCTCTGTACGTAGAGCGACCTGTACAGCGCCTCACCTGGGAATTTTGAAGAACATGAAGAACAATCTTCATAGGCGCTGTTTGTAGTGCGCTTTTGTAGAGCGACTGAATAGCGCCACAACTCTAATCCTCTCGGGTTTCAGATAGGCACTGTACATACAACGCTATTGAACAGTGACCGTACAACGCCTTCAATATAAATCAATAAAATGATTAGGTCTGATACATGCAAAACCTAATTCCACTAGGTCTAGGATGGGCATTGTACGTAGAGCGCCCCAGTAGAGCAACCGTACATCGCCTACAACAAATTTTGCAACTTAAATGCCTAAATGACATGGCATTCTAATCCAAAGATGCAATCAATAAGAATATGCATGAAGAGATATAAATGATCATGAATGAGCACATATAAAAATACACACAACATACAAGAATAAGAATTATGCATGTGTTGTGAGTGTGTGCAATTAATCTCTTCAATTGCAAGTAAGCACTTATAAATTTACCTTTGATGCTTATCAACTTGAGGTCATGAAAATGGCCTTTGATCTTGATCCTCAATCACCTAAACTACCCTTACAATTCAAACCTCAAAATGTGGTTTGTCCACGAAATGAGCCAATCAACTTGGAGGCACTTACATGTTTTTTTTTTTTAATTTTTTTTTTATAGGCTCTTTTCAATAAAATAGTTGTTTAAAAAAAGAAGAAGTTTATAACATAGAAAATATGCAATATTTGTTTAATTGTTTCAGCAAAGATAACAAAACCCTTAAGCCTTATTGTGGAAGAATGTATTAAGTTGGGAAGTTAGCTGCATTAAAAATGTTTGGTTCAGCTGATCAAGTGGGATGTATATCTTGTTGATTGTTTGATGTTTTCTTTGTCTTCTAGTTGGTTGAATCTGGGGATGCTTGATTATTCTGTAAAGCAGGTCATGTTTTGGTTTGAGTTTGTTAAAGTGTATAATTGGGGTTTAATGATAGCTATATTTCAAGAAGCTGGTCTCCCTCTCTGCTTGCGTCCTTACGAAGTATTGGTCACATCGTCTTATACAGCTCTCATTGAAACAATTCTAGATACGGTAATTGTTCATTGTTCATTGTTCATCTATATATTCTCTCAGTAAGTTGACAATGATTTGATTACTATTTCCATGATAATAATGTCTCTAATTTTTTATAGGCTTCACTTCATTCTATCAAAAGTAGGTATCCCAACATTTGAAGTTTGTGTGATTTCTTTGTTACCAAGTATAAAGAACTAAGTTTTAAGCTTGCCCATGTAATATGTGTCCTTTAGATAGTTGTATAATTTGTCAAGTTTATTCATCACCACTTTTCACAGCAACTGTTACCATGAAGAAATTTAAAGAATTAATATAAATATGGTTAAACAATATACAGGGAAATGATTCTTCATGCTTGCGTGAGTTTCTCTTGCACGTCCTAAGTAGAAATTCTCCATCTAGAAATGATGGATTTTTAATCTTTAATGATTTGTAACTACATTTTCTGGTTTTTTTCCTACCATAACTTGTGTTAAAAAAAAAAAAAAAAAATCCCAGTTAATAACCATACATGCTCCATTTGTCTCTCCATCTAACAAACCACATCCACAATAGTAAACTCTAACTATGATTATTAACCCCAACAATTGGAGCATAAACCATGTTTTAATTGTTCATTTTGATTGTGTATCAAAACATATTGCATCTCCAAATATATCATTGTATCTTTGTGACTTGCCATCACAAAAGAAGCAACTACATATTTCATTCTCATTATCTGTTATAATAGCATAAAAGAACAACTGATCACCGATTGCTTTTGTTTAAACTATTTAAACAAACACTACGCATCACCTTTTTTTTTTATTATATAAATTTTGTGCTATTCCTCATTATGAAATAATTGCAATCAGCTTCATTGAAATTCAAGTGTTTAGAGCATCCTGCTCATGTGGCCATGTATGAGTAAATTTGTGATGGTTTAAATCTAGCAAAGTGCATTCAATTAATCAAACCAGTTGCGAAGGTTGTATTGAAGAAGAATATGAGTTTTTGATGGCTTGGAACAAGATTCTTGATGAATATGATATGCATGAAAATAGTTGGTTGAAGATCATATTTGTTATTAGAGTGAAATGGGCTTATGCATATGTTAGGCATGAATGGTATGTTGGAATGAATACCACACAACTTAGCTAAAGCTTTAATGTTAGCTTAAATGATTATTTGAAATTAAATCTTAATATATTGCACAGTTCTTTATGCACTTTCAGAGGGTAGTCAATGATAAACGCTATAAGGAGTTAGAAACAGAGTATGACTTATGTTATAAGTTGGTTGATATGAAGGTTCCTGCTACAATGTTGACTCTAGCTAAACAATTTTACACAACGACAATATTTGATGAGTTTCAAATTTAGTTTTTAGAAGCTATTGAGTTGTCCTTAGAGAGTTGTGTTGATGACAATGGAAGCTTACTTCATATATTTACCAAAGATGAATCTTTTAAGAAGTGACTTGTAAAAAGAAAGAGTGACAACTTATTATCTTGTAGTTGTATAGTGTTTAAGATGAAGGGAGTCTTATGTAATGCTGTCAATATGGACCGGCACGACCCCTTTACTCCTAGCATACCAGGTCCGTATTCCTAAACGTGTTGGGCTGACACCACACGGCAAGTTGTCGTGCCAAGCTCGACCCGACACATTTTGGAAAAGGAGGGCACGGCACGGCCCCGGCTCAAGCGAGCCTAAAGTGGTCGGCCCCAAGCCCACTTTAAGAAATTAAAATTTTTAATTATTAAATTTATTTGTTATAAATTATAATATTGTATTAACAATTTAACTTATGTATTTTTAATTGTAATTTGTTTATCTTATTTATTATTTTAGTCTAATAAAAAATAAAAAGAAAAGAAAATAGATAGATTTATTCAAGAATAAATAAAGATAAAGGATTAAAGAAAATAAAAAAATAGATGAAATTATGAAAATATGAAATGAAGAATTATTTATATATTTTAGACTTTCAATATTACAAGATTGCTTCATTAAAAACCTTACCAAGAAAAACCTAGTGGGATAAAAACTTGGTAAGGGAAAAATAGTGCAATCGTATTAAAACTTACAAGTAGTCAAGTAAATATACATGCATAATTAAAAATTAAAATTAAAAAAAGAGTGCAATGTAATCAATAACTCTTCAGTCTTCACTCATAGTCCTAGACCTGGTTACTGCCGGAACTCTTATCGACATATAAATTGGAGAAATTTTGAATAAGTTCTTGGTCTTTCAATTCATTTTGCATCCTCTTTCAAGTATCCTCCTAATCCCGAAAGCATGTTAATACCTCCACCATATCAAGATACAAAGAACTTCTTTTAGGTTCAATTATACGTCCACTCATCTTGAATGCCTGTTCTGAAGAAAAAGTGGACACGGGGATAACAATTACGTCACGTGCTAGACGTGACAGGATCGAATATCTGTAACTATAGTTTTTCCAACATAGCAGCATATCAAATTCCTCCATGTTTTCCACTGAATCAAACTGAGCTTTAAGGAACCTATTCACTTTGAGGAGCTTGGGATGAAGAAGAAAAAATTGATGATCCGTCTTTTTTTTGGGGTTTGAGAATGCTCCAACTTTTATTCAATGGGAGTGTGTTCGGTTCTGCTGATGGTTGCGTGTCAACGCCGCCAAACTTGCACTCATAAATATTAAAAACTTCGAACAACTTGGTTTGAATGTCAGTAATCCATGCAGAATAATCCGTGGTCAAATTAGAACCAATATACTCAAGCAAAGTTTCTAAACCAAATAATTTTATCCTAGGATCTACTATAACACCTAATGCATAAAGAAAAGGAATTGTAGACCACTATTTTTTTAACTTGGTCTCCATGACAACAACTTCAGTGCCTAAGATATTTTCTTTTCTATAAGTGTTTAACAATTCAAACGTTTCCACAATCTAATGGATTGTCTGGGAAGATGTGGGGTAATAGACTCCGGAAAGAGTTAAAGTGGCATTATAAACAACCTTTAAAAATTCAACAGAAATCCTTGCCACATACCAATCGTCTATGGTCAATAGTGGACGGCCAATTTCGACCATTTTCATGTTATAAAAACCTGAAATAGTTGTAGCATAATCCATACAATTTTGCAGCATTAAGTAAGTAGAGTTTCACCTTACCGACATATTTGTTTGGAATCGTCGGGGTCGTAGACCGACAGTTTAATTGTATTTGCCAAAATCTCGCAATCTTGGATTAAAGCTGCTGATCCAAGAAAAGGCATATTTGATGCGATCTATACGATCACTTACTTCCTTTATACCAGACTGTACAACTAAATTTATGATATGACATGCATACCGTTGGTGGAAGAAATAACCTCCATTTTACGGGATATTTCTTTCAAAAAACAATGCAATAGAGCTAGTATTTGCCGATGCATTATCTAATGTGATAAAAATGATGTGTTGAGTTATTTCATAAGTGTCTATAGTAGAAAGAATGACATTAAAAATATTTTGTACGGTATGTTGAAAATCCATTGGATGAAAACCAATATATATATATATATATTTATAACTTCCAATCAGAGTCTAAATAATGTCTCGTGACACATAAATAGTCTTGTTTGGAACATGCGTTCCAAATATCGGAAGTTTAGGCAATAGAGACACTTAGATGCTATAATTCAGTCATCAAGTCATCTCGTTGGGTTTTAAACATTTTAACAAGTCGCTCATAATGGTGTTTCTAGAAACAACTTTAAATTGATGGTTGTATGCATTTCGGATAAATTCTTCATAAAACATATTGTCACCGAAATTAATTGGTTTATCAGTTTGTGCAATGTAATGTGCCATGCAATCTCTAGCATATGCGGGGTCATAAGACTATATCGTAACAGACCCATTTGGGTTTCGTTGTAGTTATATCTAAGTTGTAGGGTTTACCTGTCCATGTGCAGACATGCATTTGTCCATATGCCTTCTCAAATGACCGGCTTTCTGCCTAGTAGAGGAATATATGTTATGACAAAACTTACATTTAGCTTTTTTTTTGTGGACGTACCGTCTGGGTTTGGTATTTGTATTGGATCAAAACATTGCCACACTTATGATGTCAACTTCTTAGATTTGGGATGTGATGTCGGTGTGGCGCCAGAATGGGAAGATTCCACTGCCGTTTCCGTTGGTCCGGAAAGGTCAAAATCATCGATGTCCATGTTAAGACCATCCAGAAATAAGGATGAACCGGATGATTAGGATCCATTTCCTACAATACAAATATTAACTCATTAGTCATTAAAAAATAAAAACTAAGTATAATATCATAAAATCATTAGTCATTAAAAAATAAAAACTAAGTATAATATCATAAAATGATAAATGTACTAAGTACTAACTAAACAAAAAATATTAAAATTAATAAACATAAAATGATAAATTTACTAACCAAAAATATTAAAATTAGCAACTAAACATAAAATGATAAATTTACTAACCAAATATATTAAAATTAGCTACTAAACATAAAATGATAAATTTACTAACCAAATATATTAAAATTAATTACTAAATATAAAATGATAAATTTACGAACCAAAAATATTAAAATTAATTACTAAACATAAAAATGATAAATTTACTAACCAAAAATATTAAAATTAACTACTAAACAATTAAACATAAAATGATCAATTTACTAACCAAAAATATTAAAATTAACCACTAAACATAAAATGATAAATTTACTAACTAAAAATATTAAAATTAATAACTAAACAAAAAATGATAAATTTACTAACCAAAAATATTAAAATTAATAACTAAACATAAAAATATAAAATGATAAATTTACTAACCAAAATAATTAAAATTAATAACTAAACAAAAAAATATAAAATGATAAATTTACTAACCAAAAATATTAAAATCAACTACTAAACATAAAATAATAAATTTACTATAAAATTAATTACTAAAAATAAAATGATAAATTTACTAACCAAAAATATTAAAATTAATTACTAAAAATTTTGCTAACCACAAATATTAAAATTAACTACTAAACAATTAAACATATAATTATCAATTTACTAACCAAAAATATTAAAATTAACTACCAAACATAAAATGATAAATTTACTAAGCACAAATATTAAAATTAATTACTAGACATAAATTCATAAAATGATAAATGTACTAACTAAAAAAAAATATTAAAATTAATTACTAAACATAAAATGATAAATTTACTAATAAAAAATATTAAAATTAATTACTAAATATAAAATGATAAATTTACTAACCAAAAATATTAAAATTAATTGTTAAATATAAAATGATAAATTTACTAACCAAAAATATTAAATTAATTGCTAAACATAAAATGATAAATTTACTAACCAAAAATATTAAAATTAACTTCTAAACATAAAATGATAAATTTACTAACCAAAAATATTAAAATTATTTACTAGGCATAAATTCATAAAATGATATATTTACTAAAATCTAAGAATAGTTATTAAAATTTATAAAAAAGTAAAAATATAAAATCATAAATATACTAAGCATAAAACCATAAATATTAAATATACATAAAGCCTAAGAATAATATCAAAATTAATAACTAAGCATAAATATATTAGGTATACATATAAAATTTAAAAACCAAAACATAAAATCAAATAATAACACTTAAAGAAAAAAGTACCTTTGTACTTTGGTGTCTTGGTACCTTGGTGGAGAGATTAGAGAATAATTAATAATAGTTAGATGATAATAATATAGTATTAGAATTAGAATAGTAGATTAGTAGTGTACAAAATAGAGAGAGAGAGAGAGAGTGAGAGTAGATAAAGAGAGAGTAAGAATGAAATTATGAAAATATGAAATGGTGTAGAGATTAGAGAGAGTAATGTAGAATTGGAGAGAATGAGATATTGAGAGAAGGTGTATGAAAATTGGAATAGGTGGGAGTATTTATAGAAAAATTTGAAATGTGGGTAACAATATAAAATAGAATAGATAGGGGGCATATGGTTATTTTTTTTATATTTTATTTATTTATTTATGTATTTATTTATTTTTTGTAGGGGGGTGGGGTGTGGCATATGGTAATTTTGAAATTTGAACAGTTGGCTGACGTCAGCCAACGGTCAAAAATTTGAAAAAAAAAAATTAAAATATTATTTTACTGTTTGGTAAAGTAAATATGTATATATATATATATATATATATAATCAGGTGGGCACCATGCCGACATTCGGGCTGGCCTACCGTGCCTGCCATTGGGCATGGCACAACAGTTAGGTGGGTCGGGCTATGCCAACACGCTTGCCTTTGACCCAAGGCCCAACACAACACATGCCAGCCGTGCCATGCTAGGCACGCACTCCAAGCATGCTGTGCCAGACATGACCTGCCCTTCTTGGTGGGCTGGACATGCTAAGCCCAACCCATATTGATAGAATTAGTCTTATGTAGTCATATCATCAAAGTTCTTAGAGAAGCCATGAATGTTAAAGATCTTTCTGATCAATATATATTTAAAAAAATGGACAAAACAAGCCAGAGTAAAATGTGTGAAAGACATGTATGGACATGAGATTCAAGCATACCCTAAGTTGCAACAAACATTTCAGTATAGGTCTTTGTGTTCTATTTTCACTAGGATATCTAGTAGGGCTTCTAAAAGTGAAAAATCATATTATGTAGCAGATGAGCATGCGAGAAATTTGGCAAGAGTTGCTGAAGATATTTGACGCTTAAAAATTACTGGTAATATTCTTAAGAAATGTCATGAATCTCAAGATATCAATATTGAAGTGAATCAATTAAAGATTCCAATCTTATGAAAGCAAATGAGCTAAAAAAAGAGTCATGTCACAGATGACGCAGAATAAAGAGTAGTTTGGAGAATGCCTTGGCAAAAAAGAAAAAATCATGTAAGTCTTTGAGACACCCTTAAACATTTGAGGTAATATTCTTTTATGATTTTGTTAATTTATTTTTAAAAAATTATGCTAATTTAATAGTTATTCCATAATAATTTTCAAATTTTAACTATGGTATAATGCACCTACCCACATGCTTCCTATGATTAATAATAGTCTTAATCCATCAATGGTCTATGCTCCTTATTCGGTAAGTATTATTTGTTTTTAATTAATTTATTTTATTTAGAGTTTAGTTTTTAACTTTAATTATTGTTCATTGTATTTGTTTTTTTTACAGCCCACACTACAACTATAGGATTATAACATGCCTAATCCATTATCATGGACTCTTAATGAATAAGTTCAAACAATGAAGCTGCAAAAATTGGTTCAACAAAATCAAGCTATCGCTCCTTTGGCATTCAAAGATTCTCAAGCTTATATATGTGTTTCTTCTCAAGCATCTACAAGTTTTTCTTTAATTTAATTCAATGTTGAACTTTGTGGGATAATAGACTTAAAAAAACTTTGTTTAGCAATCTATGTACAAAAATGAGTTTTTATGCATTCCAATTTGTTTCAATAACAAATTGACAGTATAATACAATGTATCTAATACTCAATTATGTAGGACAATTGAAATAGTTGAACTTGTAGATTTTAAAAAGAGTGATTAATGACATCAAGATAAATAGAGTAATTCTTGTTGCTAGTAATCCAGACTCATTTATATATGTAATGTTTCATGTGAAATTTGAATAGGGTATTGAGATGCTAAAAATCTTCAAGAATTATGAAACCGATATGTCCATACTAGATGAACATTTTATCCCGTGGTGCTACTGAAAAGAGAGAACAGAAACAGAGTGGAAGGAAGAGACTGGAAATAGAGATGAACTTTATATTCTACTAAACTAATGTTTTATTGAAATAAAAACAAAATTTGAGTACATATCCTTATACACTTTGAAAAAAAAAATATATGTGTGTCTAAACTAACCTTGGAGGGGTGGAGGGGAAAATGTTTTAATCAAGTCAATTACCAACTTTTCTTAATTAATCAATATTCAAAATTAACCAAAAAAACAAGAAGCAATCAATTGACAATTTAAATGCGGAAAACAATAAAAGACACGTCAATTGATTTACATGAGAAACCCTCAAACTGGGCAAAACTCACGGGCTATTGTGCTAGCCACTCACGGTCCTCAAATCCGCTATTCGAATGAAAATTTATAACCTAGGTTGACTTCAAATCAAACCATTCTTCGTTACTAACCCTTCTACTCTACCTGACGGGCATTTAATAGTGATCCTAGACCAAGTTACTTGTGCACTAATCCACTTAGTCACAAGACTTAACACTCAAAGAAGAGATAATTAACAACCTATGTGAATATCAAATGCATAAATGACAGGTCAACACATTTAATGCTTATCTAACCATGAATGAACAAGTCAAACAATCTTAGATATCATGTTGTTATATGTCATACATATAACTTATCTATATAAAATAAATGCAAACCTAGATGCATTAGCTATCACAATACAAAATCTAACAAACAATACAAAAATCTCAACTTGTAGATAAAAACTTAATCTAAATGCAAACAAGTCATAAAAGAGATTTCTTGTTAAGCAAGAACATTAAAAAGAATGAAGATGGTGATCTACTTACCAAGTCATGTGTGTTGATGAAAACCCATGAAAGAAAACAACCTAGATGATGCTAGATGATGTTGGATTCATGAACTGATGATGGGTATTTGGGTTTTGGTTGCCAAGCACTCTTAAGCTCTCAAGAAACTCAAATTTCAAGCTCTTAGATGAAATGGAGATGAAATTATACAAACGTAGTTAAATTGCTTAAAGACTAGCTAGAAAGGTGGAGAAGGGGGGGGGGGGGGGGTGAATAGGTATTTACACCTTTTTCAATCCCTTGAAACAATATTCGTTTGTCCCTCAAGATAACTTTACATACAACACATAAATCAAACATACATACATAGACAAGATAAACATGTGATCTTTTTAGCATTGTCTATATATCAATAAGTTGTATGAGGAAGAATAACATTAAAATCTCAATAACAAAGAATACTTGTATTTCAATATTTGTTCAATGTGTTACAAGTATAAACAAATATAACTATACACAAAAGTATCAATATACAAAAGAATAATATATACAAGTATGATCAATATATTTTGCTTTACAATTCACACTTAACAAATCTTGATTCCAAATACATTTCAAGTGAAGAATGTACTACAAGATTAAAACATACACATAAACAAATAAGAAAGAAAGAGATAGAAAGAATTGACACATGATATTTTTTAACGTGGTAAAACCTCTAAGGAGGAAACATCCATGGGTTGAACTACAACCATTGGGTACTATATATATTGGATGATAGATTAGAAATTTCTCAAAAGTGACCAATCTAGATCTACTTCCTATTGGAGTCTATGTCTACCCAATCCCTATTGGAAGATACAAAATCCCTCAATAATGCGGAGCCACCATATATTGGAGATCATACCAAACTAATATCATTGGAAGATTAAAAATTTCTCAAGAGTGCATACACATCCCATGTACCACTATCTATTGGAGTCTATGTCTATCTAAACGTTTGGGCCTACCAATATTGTAGCCAACTCTCTATCCAAGACACTTATGCCTCTAGAGAGCCTCCTATGCACGACTATCCGGACCTTCCCGATCATAGCCATGACTCCTTGCTTGGTAATCCGAACCTATTGTCCTAACCAAGGCTTCCTTGCTTGACTATCCGGACCTCTTTTTCTAGTCAAGACTTCATGTCTTTTACAAGGACTTCCTAGTGTGATTATGTGAATGCAAATGATGCAAACAAGCAATTTAACATAGAACATGTGATCAATGCATTCCATGGAAACTAGACTTAAAACATGTGAAAACACAAGTCAAAAATAGTGTAGATGCAAAACTTGAATTAAATCTAGAGTATGTGAAAAACACCTAACATATAAAGCTCCTAGTTTCATTTAACACATGTAGCACTTGAATAGATCATATACATGAAACACATATTCAAGATGTTATAAACATACATATAAATGTTAGAATTACAAAATGTATTCAATGAATATTCTAGCAAAAGATTTAGAGCAATGATATAATGATAAATCAATAAGATCTTAGATAGCTCTAAATACACATACACACGTATTAGTCCCAGATTTTATCAATCAAAATATCAAAACACATTTCAAGGTTATTAATCATAAAATGAATCAATCAAGTCACAAATAACCCTAGATATCAAACTAATCACAATACAATACTCAAACATGTGAAAACCTAGAATCCTATAACACTAGTTTACATTTGTCTCTAATTAGCATTCACCATATATATACATACATATAGAAGAAGAAAGCCTAAGGTAATTGAAGGTTATAAAAGAATAAAACACGAAGATATGCTCACTACCTATGATTCACGAGCTGGTTTTGTTTTGAGGATGAAGCAACTAGAAAACGTGATTAAACAGCTACCAAACCACTTGGAAAAGTCAGAGGACTCGATTACAAAGAATCTCCAACTTGAATCACTTAATTCCAACTTTGTATGAGAAATTTATGGTGTTTGGAAGATGAGAAAAAGTTGAGAGAAAATTCTGCACCTATATTTTCTATTTTTTCTTCTTAGAATGAAATGGGAGGGAATGAAGGTGATTTAAATGAAATAGAGAGTGGGAAAGGAGAGGCCAATCACGTGCTGCCACCTCAGCATCCCGTGAGGGGCGCGCGAGGCTCACGAGGGTAGAGGGCTTGCCTGGCCATAAGTCTCACGGGCCTTCTCACGCACCCTCCTTGCCTTGGCCGTTGGCCAAGCTTGATTCTCGCGTGTTCCTCTCACGTTCTTTGGCGGTATCCGGGCCTTCGAAATCCGAATTTAAATTTGTCTTCGGATTACGAACCGTGACTCCTTCATGCACAAGGAAGACTACGAAACTTTACAAAAGGTTAAGAATTTGACTCGAAACACAAAGACAAAGACAACTTAACGAATGAGAACGTAAAGTAGCGTAACTTCTTAGTTTGGACTCGAAACCTAATGAATGAGTAACTAAAATGACCAAGACTCAATAAGGAAACATAAGAGATCATGTTCAAGTCTAAAATCAATAAAACGGAAACAAATATACATAAACTCACACACGTATGCCATTTCCTAGACATAGTCCTAGAACATGCAATTAACAATGTTTATCAAATTAAATCTAATGCATGTGCATACATTACTAAGTGTGTGAAAGTGTTATACAAATGGTGAAAAACTATGCAAGGACACATATGAATGACATGTGTGTGTGTGTGCGCCTATGCCTTGTAAGAGAAATGAGGTCTATTATACCTTTATTGTAGAATGTAGCACATTCCTCTTTGAAGACACCTTCTTGCATGAATTATGACCAATTCTTTCTTTAAAGCTTTGAATCAACATTTCTAAGACCACTAATCAATATAAGGAAAACATCATTTTGATATGGAATACATGCCAAGACAAACCAAAAACCAAAAACCTAACAGGGGAAGATAAGAAAGAATATATAGCAGGTCAAAAAGAAACGACATCGTTTCGACAAAACAGGGCTCGACAGCTGTGAAAGCCACAACAGTTTTCACAACGATAGACCACATTTAAAATGATCAAGTCAAACCACTGTGGCTTTCACATCGGTCTCCATTGTTAAGCCAATGCTGTGGAAACCAATAGCGGTACTCACAACGGTTGACAGCAGTCACCTTTAGACTAAAAATGCTATGGCTACTGTTGTGAAAACCCATAGTGGTTCCCATAACGGTAGCTAGACACAAAGCAAGCTACAAGGAAAAAACGTGCATTCTAAGACCAAGTATGACATGACAATGATCAAATGAGATACAATAGAATGAGCATGCATGAAGAGAGATATAACTTGAAAGTGCCCCAACAAGAAACACACAAAGATATACAAGATATGAAAATGCATGAGATATGTGTGTGTGTAACTAAATCTTTTCAAAGAGTTTGAGCACAAAAGATATACCTTTGACGTACTCTTGAAGCTTGATCAGCACAAGGATGGCCTAGTCTACCATTACAATTATAAACCCCAGATGTGGTTTGTCAACGAAATAAGCCAATAAAAAATATGAGAAACTTGAACACTTAGGTGAACAACAAATTTAAACATATGTGTATTACAATTTATGTACAGATACAATATATCAAAAATACAGTGTTCAATCTTCTACAACAAATGCTCAACCACCCTTGTATACACAATCCAAACTCACAATTCAGTATCTCTAGATTCATTTGCTTAAAGTGGGATAATTGAAGACAACTTCATTATAGTCTCTGGATTAGCATTTGATTGATACATAGCCAAAATGAAGATGTCTTTTAGAAAAAAAAAAAAAACAAAAAATTGTTCACCTCTTATGTAAAAATGCACCAAGAATAACTTATTTGCCATAAATTATATGTGATAATTAAAGAAATTTAATATAGAAATCATAAACAGGAATATTAAAAATTAGTTATAACAATACTCAACAACTCTAAAACTTAGAAATCAAGAGTATCATAAAACTTAAGAAATGTTAACAGGAGGGTACTTATCGAAGAGGATACGATGGTGGTGCATGCCTCTGGCGTTATCATGACCTCTAGGATGCTTCCTGTGCTTCCTCAATAACTGACGCTCACATGGCTCATCTTCTTCTTGTTCTTCCTCAACCAGGTTGTCATTTTCTCTTCTCTCTTGACCGATTCTTACTTACTTGCTAGTGTTGGGGTTTATGCCTAAAAGCATGTAATTTGTAAATGTGAATGAAACATTAATAAAAGAAGTAGTTTATTCATTCTATAAATCTATCTCATACATTTATATCGTGTGTGCATAACATCCGCGATTGTCGAATGTAATCTCTAACTGAGTATATGAGTGTCATATACAGAGGGATTCATTTTGAGATGAGCAATCTAAAGAGTCCGTAGATAACAAATAGAGCTGGGTACTTTATTTGTGGTTAATCTACAGATGCGGTCCATTCCGTAATATACGGTGGTCTTATCTTAGACTATTCATATGATGTTATGAGAATGGAGGCACCTTATATGATTCGATTATATAGGACGGGCCCACGATCTATATGAATCTCTCACCAAGATTTGTTACATGATGAGATTCATATATATCGACAATTGATGGCTATATATGGGTGATCTTAATCCTGAGTGTCTTATCGACTCTTTCAAGTTAGATAATAGTTTTTGATATACCATAGGTGAGGTCGGAGTTGCATTCCCGGTCAATAACTTCATATGTTGGAATCGCAGTTTGACTTGTGGTTGGGAAGGTCTATACACAATAGTGAAATCCACTCCTTCTTGCGAGAAGTAGATAGTAGTTCCTTAAGGGTTGATTCCGGGCTTGAACAATATGAATGCTCTCTTTCTTCTGTAAGGAAGTTAGGATTTATTGTTCATTAGAGAATCAATGGTACTTAAAGGAAAATATATAATTAGAGAGGTATAACAGACTTTATGACCTAGCTCTAATTATAAACTACTTGTGGGAGATCATACCATATGTAATAGCTATATCGATGGACAACTGTAATTTCGGTTTGTGTAATACATCTGCAGTTGTGAGAGTGCAGCCTCGAGTTTTTGGTGGAATAACTCCGAGGTTAATAATAATGAAATATTAATTAAAGAGTTTAATTAATTATTTCTAAGTATTATTGGAGCTTAAAACTGTGGGTCTATTAGGTCCCTTTGCTATACCGATTAATTAAAGGTAACAAGGGTCACGGTTAATTAATTGGATTGTCTAATTAATTGTGTTACGAAAGTGACACATATTTATAGGGTTTAATTGAATAATGAGATTATTTAATTAATGTATTAATAATTAAATTAATTCAATAATTAGATTATTTAATTATTGAATTAATAATTATGAATTATGAATTAGTTATTAAATGGAGGTTGCGGTTCAAATCATGACTGAAACATAAAATAATTAGATTATTTTATTCTTAGCTAAGTCTAGTGTTTACGTTTAAAATAAAATAATTATTAAGTTTTTTTTATTTTTATTTTTATTTTAAATTTATTTGCTTTTGACAAGGTTGGCCGAATTTCACCATACAAGGCAAGGAGTTGCTTTCGTGTGTCTCTTCTACCTCCATTCAAGTTCTTTGAAGATCTTGACGCACCCACACACAGTTACTGGATCAAGGGACATAGTGAGGGAGGACGTAGTGGTTCAAAACGGAATAAAGCTTAAAGAAACGAAGGAGTTGGTCTACAAGGGTATGACCTAATTCTCTTTATATATTCTTATATATTGTATATGGTTTACATGTTGCTTAAAAATTTTAAAACCTATTTTCAGTTGCACAACGTAAATCCGGGTTCTTACAATTGGTATCAGAGCCAATTTATACAATATATGAGAATAAAAGTTTCTTTTTTATAGTTTTATTCTTGAACTTGCATGTATGGTATGTGTAGACACTTTCTAATGATTGTATGATGTTTATAATTTTTTTTTAATATATATTATAAATATGGTTGGTCGTTAATTGTATGGTATAATGGGTTTAGGGTTCTTTTTAATGGTTGTAATATTTTTGTAATATTAATTCCGGGATGTAATTTTAATCATATTTTTTTTTCCGACTGCAATCGTTCTTTGTAAATCATATTTTGTAATATTGTTTGAAGAAATCGATTCGAGAAGACGAAGAAATCGGGCGTGTGTTGGACACACAAAAGGCAGCGCATGTGCACAAGGCACTAGGCACACGTATGATTGTGATCAAGTGTTGCACGTAATGCAACTTGCAATTGTTGCAACATGTAGATGTGCAAAGCAGCGCATAGCACATGCACCACAAATGTGCAAAGTACTGCTACAACACATGCGCACAACACAGCTGCAACATGAAATTGTTGTTTGTTCGTGCAGCAGTCTACGTAATTTTTTTTTGCGCAAGCAGCAGCACTGTAACGCAAGCCATGCGTGCGGATGCGGCCACGTGCATGATGCGCTATGGCTGCACATTCGCAAGCGCTAGGGCTGTGTATACGCGAACATTTTTGGGCTGTTTTTTGGGAAATCCAAGCCTTCGAAAAGTGTTAGAGTAACACTTGAGATTTAAGGGATTCAATCCATGAGATGGATCCATTAAAAAATAAATCAAGTTGGACTTTATTTTTAGGCTCAAAAGACGCAGAAGATACAAAAGATATTATATATGGAATTGAAGATTTTTGGAATTACAAGAAGACCAAGGAATGCCTTGGATATTTTTTGTAATTAGAAATTTTTAAGTAAGATAAACCCATTGTACTCGATCAACTCATGTATGCTGTTATTATGAGATGATTAAAGCATTGCCATGCATATACATGTCATTTAGATTAGGTGTGCCTCTACACACATATATTTTGATATATCATGCATGCGTAATAGCCATTATATGTTATGTGTTTTATTTTTTATTTTTTAATTTGATTAAAAAATTAGGATATTCACATAATTGGCTATTAAAGAATGAGATTAGTTTTTAGAGTAAAAACTTGGTAATTCTCATTAATAACTAATCTATTTATTAAATTGTTTAATTGGTTAGATTAGTTAGGCCCTTCACATGATATTAGGTTTAATTGGATTAAAGCCCTAATATAATTGGACCTAATAATGTGATTAGTTTTAATAGTTAAAACTTGGTAAATACTTTTAATAATTTTAGTCTTAGTAAATTTTTTTACATAGATTAGAATTTGACTAATCAACTAGATTTTAATTAGTTAAAAATCGGATTAGTTTATTAGAATAAGATTCTAATAATGTGTTATATATGCCCTAGACATTTAGATTAATATTAGCGGTTTAATCTTCGTAATATCTAGGCGCATTAATAATTGAAAACCCTAATTCTAAAATAGTGAGTGGGAGAGGGATATATGACATTATATCCCACAGTCTCCATCATTAGTTCAACACTGTGAGATTCAAGTGGGGTCTCGAGACGGCTTTGTTTTCGTCCTCCCTAAGGAGGGTCTCCATGAGAATCAATGCCAAGGTTGGCTTCCTAACGGATAGGATTACTGAGTGTATTTTGGGATTGACCGACCCTAAGGCAGCAATTCTCAAGTTAAGCTTAAGAGATCCGAAATAGTGGGTTACATTCACATAGGTTTTTATTAAATTGGTTAATTATAAACTTGACAGAAAGAAACGATGGTTGAATGATTGAGGAATAAGAGTTATTCTGGTATATCATTTGATTGAGAATGTCTCGATCCAACATGTAAGAATTTGACTGACCCTCAGACGACACTTCCTTGTTGTATGTGATTGTGCCAAATATGTTGTATATTTCGGCCCTCAATTTTGTATCCTTTGTTTCGTTACAGTGTGTTTTTCCGTGTATTTCATGTCTGATAGACTCATTTGCTGTAATTACAGGCAATTGATGTAATTCAGGTGTTGGAGATGAAAAGTGGGAATTTCAGACATAAAAGTGGAAATTTCAGCAAGAAGAGAAGCTTTAGTGCGTGGGTACTGTGCTGGTCAGCATACCCACACACAACCAGCACAGAATGACTTAAAGTGCGTGTCTCAACCTCACTCACCCGCACTTTATGGGATATTCGGGAGCTGAAATCTTGAAGAAAAGATAAAGTGCTGGTATAGTGCGGGTCAGCCACCCGCACACCACCCGTACACTATGAGCATAGTTGAAGAAATCAACCAAAGTGTGTTGGTCCACTTACCCGCGCACTACCCGCACACTACGAGCACGGTTGAAGAAATCAACCAAAATGTGTTGGTCCACTTACCCATGCACTACCCACACAATTGAAGAAATCAGGCAAAGTGTGTTGGTCATCTTACCCGCGCACTACCTACGCACTAACAGCGTACGTCGAGCCCAGATTCTGCCACATCAACATTTTCTGACCTATTTTTAAGAATAGTATAAATATACCTATTCTATTTTTCAGAGGTCTCTCCATGTTTTTAGACTTAGATTTTCTACACCATTTAACCACCTAGATCTAGGAATACATGCTCTCTCTCTCATTCACTTTTGCTACTCAACCTAAGGAAGATATGGATTTACAGGAGGGAGATCATCTCCAAGGGTTATCTCTCATTCCTTTCTCTTGTTTTAATTTTTGTAATGAGTAGCTAATCCCATCTAAAGGGTTGATGGATTAGTTTGTGAATGATTGGGCTTTTGTATATAAATTTTATTTCATCTATATGTCTATTTTTATTGTTTTCTATTCAAGATTATGAATGGATTTTCTTTGGATTTACTTGTCTTAGATACACTCTCCTTGCAAGTTCTCTTTAGATGCTATTTAGGTAGGCAATTATGTATACATCCTATGTAGTTGTTTACCGCTTATGTGAATAGATGGATTTTCGGAATCTCGAGTCGATACCCGCATTCTTCACCTAACCTAGAACGGGTATCCGTCACTATACACCCTAGGACGGCTCTCGTGAGAGGATTAGAAGCCTTCACTATACACCAAAGGTTGGCTAATTTAGTAATTTCAGAATTCCCAGCTCGATAACCGCATTTTTCACCTAACATCGAACGGCTGTCCGTCTCCATATACCCTACGATGGCCCTTGTGAGAGGATAAGAAGCCCTCTCTATACACCCTAGGTTAGCTAAACTAGTATTGGTTGAGTCCTAGATAGGCATACATGCATTCATTGTTAGATAGGCATATGTGCATTCATTGTTAGGGTCCTAATCAAATAACAAACACTATACATCCTAGGTTAGTTGCTTGAGAGGGATTAATCCTAGTAGGAAGCCTTCTTTATACACTCTAGGTTGGCCCCTTGCTAGAGATAGATAACCAACTCTATACAACCCAGATTGGCTACTTTCGTTAAAATGTGCATATTTTCGTGTTTATTACATTTGCCCAAATGTTCGCTTATAAGTCTGTTAACTCCTTAGTTTCCATCATATCTATCTTTTCATTCCATTCGTATTCCATTTTTAGTTACGTTTCTAGTTTAGTTCTAATTGTATGCTATTTCACATTTCACAACATCAACCATTTACATTTACTTGTATCACATTATTATTGCTTAAGTATCAACTAGTTTTAGCTAGTCCCGATCCTTGTGGACGACACCCCACTTACTGCCAACTTATGCTTTTCAAGCCATTTAGGGCTTCGTGAGGTTTTTATAAATTGTTTTTGACAAGTGAATTTACACACACAAAACTGCTTTGTCAGTATGTTGGATTGTCGTGGCGTAAAAACAGTTTTTAGGGATTTTCTTGTTAATTAAGTATGTTCATGCATCATATTTAATTTTATGCCAAACATTGACATGTGAATTAAATATATGATTGAATGAATTCTTTATTTATGTATTTTCAGCAATGTCTTCTGCATTATTACAAACCCTTACTAATGACAAACTAACCGAAGAAAATTACACAAAATGGAAACATCACATTAATGCAATTTTGGTCACCAAAGACCTAAAGTTTGTGCTTACAAAAGATTGTCCTCCACATCCTGCTGCCAATGCCATATGAAATGTTTGTGGGGCATACCAGAAATGGGTCTCAGATGATGAGAAAGCCTGAACTTATCTGTTAGCTAGTATGATAGATGTGGTTGTCACCAAGCACGAGGCAATGACTACAACATTCGAAATCATGGAGTCATTATAGGCTAAGTTCGGGCAACCCTCTGAGCAAAATCGACACGAAGCTGTTCATTCTGCAATGCTTGCTCAAATGAAAGAGGGAGCATCTGTTCAGGAACATGTCCTGACCATGATGTCCTATTTCAACACGGTAGAGGTGAATGGCAGGACCATTGATGAACCTACACAGGTAAGCATTATACTGACGATTCTTCTGAAGAGTTTTGATCAGTTTAAAAACAACTCTGGGATGAACAAGTTAAGATTTAGTCTCACTTAGTTGCTTAATTAGCTCACTACCTTTAAGTCCATGACAAAGGACAACAAAGGTAAAACCGGTGAGGCAAATATTGCTGAACCATTTTTTTCTAGATCAAATAAGAGGAAAAGGTCTGCTGGGAAGGCTAAAGGTAAGCCCAAACCCAAGAAAGCCCAAAGCAAAAAGAAGGCCACCTCCACTGATAAGGAAAAAGGCAGAGGAAAATGTTTCCATTGCGACAAGGTCGGTCACCAGAAGAGGAATTGACCTCAATATCTAGAGGAGGTTACCAAGAAGAAAAGGGCAAAATGTAAATATGATTTACTTATTATTGAATCATGTTTAGTGGAAGATGATTCTTCACCTTAGATAATTGATTCATGGGCCGCTAACCATGTTTGCCCTTCTATGCAGTGGACTGATTCTTGGACAGAGCTTGATGAGGGAGCTTTTTCAATGCGTGTTGGGTCAGGGGATGTCGTGTCAGCAAGAGCAGTGGGATTAGTTAGACTCCAGTTTGAAAATTGTTTTATTATTTTGAACTCTGTTTATTTTATTCCTGGATTTACCATAAATTTGATTTATGTGTCCAAATTGTTGGAATAATTATATTCTATTTCTTTTAATAATAAGTCAGTTGTTATTTCTAGAAATGGTTTAAATATTTGTTCAGGTTTAAATGAAAACAACTTGTATGTATTAAGACCGTTAATGCATACAACACCGATAAATGCTGAAATGTTTAAAGTTGAAAAACCTAAAAAAAAACGACAAAAAGTTTCTAAAGATAATAAAACATTTCTATGGTATCGAAGACTTAACCATATTAACATTGACAGGATATATAGACTAGTTAAAAGCGGACCCTTAAATCAGTTAAAGGTCAGCACTTTACCTGTCTGCGAATCCTGTTTAGAAGGTAAAATGACCAAGAGACCTTTTACTGGATAAGGGATTAGAGCTATAGAACCACTAAAGCTTATACATTCAGATGTCTGCGGACTAATGAATGTTAAAGCAAGAGGTGGTTATTAGTATTATGTCACCTTTATAGATGGTTACTCTAGATATGGATATGTCTACCTAATGCAACAGAAGTCGGAGACTTTTGAAAAGTTTAAAGAATTCTGAGCTAAAGTTGATAATCAATTGGGTAAGACTATTAAGACTCTACGATCGGATTGTAGAGGTAAGTATCTAGGCTAAGAGTTTGAAGACTACTTGGTTGAACATAGGATCGTATCCCAACTCACAGCTCCTGGAATACCACAATAGAATGGTGTTGCAGAGAGGAGAAACAGAACCCTGATGGAAATGGTGAGATCTATGATTAGTTTGTTATAATTATCAAATTCTTTTTAGGGATATGCATTACAAAAATCGACCTAAATTTTGAATGTAATTCCTCCAAATATGTTCCTAAGACTCCTATAGAATTGTGGAATGGTTGTTAAGCTAGTTTGCGACATTTCCGCTTATAGGGGTGTCCAGTACATATACTGAAGAACAAAACTGGAAAGATGGACCCTAAGTCTATGGTTTGCTTGTTTATAGGTTACTTCAAGGAGATTAGAGACAAATATTTCTATAGCTCTGAGGAGAACAAAGTATTTGTATCGACAAATGCAACGTTTCTTGAGAATAACTATATAAGTGATCATAAGCCTCAAAGCAAAATTATATTAAATGAGATGGAGCCTGGCACGACGAGTGCTTAGTCAACAAAAATTGTTGATCCATTAACATCTGATAGTCAGATGATTCCTAGTCAGGATACACTACCACCTAGAAGTAGTGGGAGGGTTGTACAACAACCTAAACATTATTTGGGTATTGAAGAGAGACGAGATGTCATCTCTAATAATAGTGTGGATGATCCATTGACATTGAAGAATGCAATGGAAAATCCTGACAAAGAAGAATGGCTTAAAGCCATGAATCTTGAGATGGAGTCTATGTACTCCAACTCAATCTGGGAACTTGTAGACTTACCGGATGGGATAAAACCCATAGGGTGTAAGTGGATCTACAAAAGATAGAAATGAGTATACGGGAAGGTAGAGACCTTCAAGGCAAAGCTAGTGGCAAAGGGTTATACCTAAAAAGAGGGCGTCGATTATGAAGAGACCCTTTTGCCAGTAACCATGTTTAAGTTTATTAGGATTCTCTTATCCATTGCTGCCTATTTCGATTATGAAATTTGGCAAATGGACGTCAATACTACATTTTTAAATAGCAATCTAGATGAAAGCATCTACATAATGCAACCAGAAGGATTCATTTCTCCAGATCAAGAGCAAAAGGTTTGCAAGTTGCAAATGTCCATTTATTGACTGAAGCAAACATCTAGATCCTAGAACATAAGGTTTGATAATGCTATCAAAACCCGTGGCTTCGATTAAAATGTTGATGAACATTGTGTCTAAAAACACATCATTAACAAGAGGATAGTGTTAACCACCAAAATTGGCAAAGGACCAAAGAAGAATTTTCCACCCGGATACAAGGAAGAAGCACAGGCCGAGATACCATCTAGGTACTCCCAAAAAGAAGAATACTGGATCGAATCTGGGTACCTACCTCATCTCTCGGAGTAACCCCAACAAAGCCTAGCAATCCTGATGACCCTTAAAACATTCCAATACGGAGTTCAACTCAGAATCCTATCATGGAGCTCAATAGGGTACCCATCTACTGCACCGGACAGGTATCCCGTTACTAGATCAACAGGATACCCTGCTACTGCTTCAGCAGGGTACCCCGCTGTCACATCATACGGGCATCCAGATACAACTTCAGCTGAAATATCCCACTTTTACATCTAACCGGGTACCCCGCTGCGAGAACAGTTGATATCAGGATACCCCTTTGACCAAGCACCTAACTAGGAAAGCATCAAACTAGCAAAAGACGGGGTACACGAGAACCCAGATGAACCCAAATACCTCCGAGGATCCTCTCACCAGATAACCAAAAGAAATACTTATCGAATTATGTATCCATATGTTCAGACAGACAGGTCTTGAAGCTCTAAGGTTAAGGGAATGAAACGCGGTCGTTCATCTCCCAATGAAAAGGTAGTCTCCTTCCCGCTTCTCAAGAATTCCATTTGAATAAGGAGTCCACTAGTACCAGAATCCTCTCAAAAAGGAATCACTTGATTTGGATAATTAAAGCTCCTACAAAATTGTCTCCTAGAAGGAAAGAAAGTCTTGGGACTGCCAAAACCCTAGACTGAAATTGTAGGAGTGCATGGCAATCAACGAACCTATATATACGACACTATATTCAACAAGAAGGGGATCCAAAATTCGACAAGCACGTAACAGAAACCTTGAATATCGCCACATATCGCCATAACCCAAATTTCATCAGTTGTATCCATGTTTTTATCAATAAAATCATACATGTTAAACTTTTCTTGGATGAGTTTTAGTTTTGTTTGACAGAAATCTTGTTGGTAAGCCTTGAATACCGCCACCTATCGCCATAGCCCAAATTTCATCAGTTGTATCCATGTTTTTATCAATAAAATCGTACATGTTAATTTTTTCTTGGATGAGTTTTAGTTTTGTTTGACAGAAATCTCGTTGGTATAGAACTACATGATACCCTTCCGACCGGGATCTATCTCAATCTTGATCCTTAAAGTTGTTATTTGGAGATTCACCCCAGTGATAATTTTCTATCAACACTTTTGGCGCCGTCTGTGGGAAGGTATTTTCCCAACATTTATAGAAAAGATGTCTTATCTCTATCCCCGTGAAGCAGAAAGATGGGATTACGATCTTCTAAGGCCCATCCGGCTCCATCGGGACCTTTGTCACTCGCTTCCACCGAAAGAGCTCAAAGACGGGGTAGAGGATATAGGAATGACAATCTGGCACCAATACCTCATCCAGTCAC
This sequence comes from Acer negundo, assembly GCA_035582765.1. Lineage (NCBI taxonomy): Eukaryota > Viridiplantae > Streptophyta > Magnoliopsida > Sapindales > Sapindaceae > Acer > Acer negundo. The sequence continues at coordinate 9,533,533 of CM069233.1, forward strand.
TGCCGCAGATCCTTTGCCCTGAGATCCGATTGGGCAGGAGATCGATTGGGATATTCTAGAGCAACAGGCCGTTGCTTACGTAGAAGCCATCCGACTCAGAATGATAGCTCAAGGAATCCCCTTTGAAGCAGCTGGGATCGCAGGAAACATTAGCCCAAGTATCCGAGTACCAGTATTTGACCGACTGGGACCATCTCCACCAAACCCAATCCGCCAAGTTAATCTCAGACCTCGACTGGTAAAGTCCACGATTGAGATTCCACCGAGGAGGGTCCAACCCCCGGTAAGGCCAAGGGGACAAAAGAAAGATCCATAGCCAGACTTAGAAAGAAGCGCCAGATCCCTAAAAAGCCTTAGAAGTATGCACCAAAAAGCCAAGCGAAAGGAAGTGGTTGTTGCTTCAGAAACCTCAGATAAAGAAGGCTCGGTGGCCCGATCTGGAAACGCTAAATCCAATGCCTAGAGAACCAGATAGCCAAAATGGCTAAGGAGTTGGAGGAATTAAAGAAGGGAAAACACCAAGGAATTTGGAAGAACCCCCTAGGTGAGATGAATGCACCATTCTCTAAAAGAATCAGGGAGGCAGGGCTCCCTCCCAAATTTAGGATGCCCTCCGAAAAGTACTCCGGAACAGAGGATCTTATTAGTCACCTGAAAAGCTTTGTCCACCAGATGGAAGTCTAGAATGCAACATGGTCAGCCATGTACAGTATGTTCCCCTCGACCTTGACTGACTGTGCCAAAACGTGGTTTAGGAAATTGCCACTAGGTAGTGTTGATTCTTTCTCTAAGCTTACCACAGCTTTCTGTGCACAGTTTCAGGGAATCAAGTCTCATCCTAAAGACCCTATCTTGCTTCAATATATGATCCATGAGCGGGGTGAAAAATTGAGGTATTATGTGGAGAAATTCCATAAGAAAGTGATCCAGATGGGAGTATTCGACGAAAAAGAAACCTTGGCCAATTGCTGAAGAAACTTGTGGGCGGGCAGATTATTCCTTTTTTTTGCTAAGCATCCACTAGAAACTTACCAAGAAGCTTACAATCGAGCTTTAGAACAGGTGGACATAGAAGAGCAACTTCGGATCAATGTGGAGTATGATGAAGCCCGGCTGGCCCCGAGTCTTAATAATGAGGCTCCAAAGCCTGTACCCGTCAAAAGATTCCAAAGTCAACCCTCAAACAGGTTAACCTACAGACCATCTCCTATTCCCTCATACCAGGAAAGGTATCCAACTAGGAGATCCCCTCTCAGGAGATCGCCCCCCAGGGCGGCCCCTTTGAAAGAAGTTGCCCAGGTGACAAGGGAGGAAGATGTATATAATCATTACACCTCCCTCAACGCTTCAAGGGAAACCATATACCTTGCCGTCCAGGACAAAGGCTTACTCAGGAAGCCAAGTCCCATGAAAGTCTCAGCTGACAGGAGGAACCAATACAAGTATTGCTATTTCCACGAGGATGTCGGACACAACACCTCAGAATGCTACAGCCTTCGCAATCAGATTGAATGATTGGTAAGGGGAGGCCTGCTGACAGAATTTCTACAATAGGTACGAGATAGCATCAAGGAGGGGAAACCGGTACAAAGCAGGACGTAGGAGGATGTAGATAGAAGGAGGGATGGGGAAAAGGATCTAAAGTCAGCCCTCAAATAGGTCAACCTACAGGCCATCTCTTATTCCCTCATACCAGGAAAAGTATCCAACTAGGAGATCCCCTCTCAGGAGATCGCCCCCCAGGGCAGCCCCTTTGAAAGAAGTTGCCCAGGTGACAAGGGAGGAAGATGTATATAATCATTACACCCCCCCTCAACTCTTCAAGGGAAACCATATACCTTGCCATCCGGGACAAAGGCTTACTCAGGAAGCCAGGTCCCATGAAAGTCCCAGCTGACAGGAGGAACCGGTACAAGTATTGCTATTTCCACGAGGATGTCGGACACTACACCTCAGAATGCTACAGCTTCCGCAATCAGATTGAATGATTGGTAAGGGGAGGCCTGCTGACAGAATTTCTACAACAGGTACAAGATAGCATCAAGGAGGGGAAACCGGTACAGAGCAGGATGTAGGAGGATGTAGATAGAAGGATGGATGGGGAAAAGGATCTAATGCAGCAGATTCAAGTGATTCATACCATTAGTGGAGGCCCCACCCTAGCTGGAACTTCCAACAATTCTAGAAAGAACCACGCAAGAAAAATTCCAAAACTTAACGCAAGTCAGGAGATATTCAAGGTCAGCAGTGGGTCCCGTGATCCATCCTGCTCTACCAAGATTGTTTGCAGAGGAAGATGTCTACAATACAATCTAACCACATGACGATCCCATGGTAATCTCGGTACAGATAGCTAACTACCGGGTTCACCATGTCTTGATCGATACAGGTAGCAGTGTCGACATCCTATTTAAGGGTGCTCATGAGCAACTTAACTTGAAGAATTCTTTCTACAACAGTTGCACTTCACTTTTGTATGGTTTCACAGAGGACTCTGTAATGCCCATGAGATCAAAAATCTTGCCGGTGATAGTCGGAGAAGCTCCACTTCAGCAGAACGTAATGACGGAGTTCATCGTGGTGGATACCCTGTCTGCTTACAATGCCATTCTAGGTAGGCCCTTCCTCTTAGGGATTAGGGGGTACTATCCGTTTATCACAACGTCCTAAAATTTTCAGTGGGAACAGAAGTGGGAGAAGTGAGAGGGGATCAACAAGTAGTGCGCAGTTTCTATGCGGTATCCACCAATCCTGCCGCACTAGCCAGACAGTGCGCACACGTGGCTAGTGAAGTAAACCCGGATACGCCGGAACAATGTCATTATGATATGGAAGAAGAAGATGTACTAGACATAAACATAAAAGAACAGGAGAATGAAGAGCGGGGTTGGACCAGTGGTCATCTTGTGGATCAATTAGAAGAAATACCTATCAGGGGAAAAGATCTCACTAAGGTGCTGAAAGTCGGAGGGGGGTTGGATCCCGAATTCAAAGAAGACTTGATAAAGCTCCTTAGAGAATACATCGATATTTTTGCTTGGACCTATGAGGAAATGCTTGGCATTCCTCTTAGCTTGGCCACTCACAGGCTGGCAATAGACGCAACCGTCAAACCAATGAAACAGAAACAAAGACACTTCAACACCGAACGTAATGCCGTAGTCCAGAAAGAAGTGGATAAACTCCTAAAAACCAGGTTCATAAGGGAATCCCGATATCCCGAATGGATCGCCAATGTGGTCATGGTAACCATATCTAACAGAAAATGGCGTTGGTGTGTGGACTACATCGATCTCAATCGGGCCTGCCCCAAAGATAGCTTCCCACTGCCTAAGATCGACCGGCTCATCGACTCTACCGTGGGAAACAAGCTTCTAAGCTTCATGGATGCCTTTTCGGGATACAATCAGATCATGATGCATCCCTCAGATCAAGACAAGACCAGCTTCATTACAGGGCAATGCCTCTACTGCTATAAGATAATGCCATTCGGACTTAAGAATGCAGATGCTACATACTAGCGTATGGTGAATAAATTGTTCAAGCAGCAGATAGAAAGATCCATGGAGGTATACATAGACGACATGATTACAAAATCTTTGAAGGCCGGGCAACACCCAGAAGACTTACGCCAAAGTTTTCAGGTAATTAGGAAGAACCAGATGGGACTGTACCCCATAAAGTGTGCTTTTGGGGTAGCAGTAGGAAAGTTGCTGGGGTTCATGGTACATGAAAGGGGAATTGAGGCTAATCCCGAGAAGATCAAGGCCATATTAGACCTTAAGTCTCCCACAACACTCAAGCAGGCATAGGAATTGACAGGCCGAATAGCAGCATTGAACCGATTTATATCCCGCTCCACCAATAAGTGCCTCCCATTCTTCAAAATTATCAAACAAGGAAAGAAGCTAAAGTGGGATGAACAAAGCGAGTTGGCTTTCCAAGCCTTGAAGGAATACTTGGCTAGTCCCCCTCTACTGGTCAAACCCTTCACGGGGGAAGAGCTCCAACTTTACCTAGCCATCTCAGAAGCTGCCACTAGTGGGGCCTTAGTGAAAGAATGCAGTGACAGAATACAGAGACTGGAGTACTATGTGAGCCGTGCTTTTACCAAGTCTGAAAAAAATTATACCCTCTTGGAAAAACTCACCTATGCCTTGGTGACTGCAGCCAGAAAACTCTGGCCCTATTTTCAGGCACACACTATCGTGTTAGTTATCGATCAGCCCTTACGATAATTCCTCCAGAGACCGGGTGTGTCAGGCAGGCTGGTTCTATGGGCCCTAGAGCTCACCCAATTTGACATCAAATACAAGCCAAGGTCCACGATCAAATCACAGGACTTAGCTGACTTTGTAGTGGAGCTCAGCGTGAATCCGGACCCAATTAACAAGCCCGACCCTAGTCCGAATCAGACCGATCTGAACTGGCATGAAGATAACAATACCTGGATTTTATACACAGATAGGTTATCAAGACAATCAGGATGCGGAGCTAGAATAGTTATGATAGACCCAGAGGTAGTCGAATGCAGCTACTGCTTCAGGTTCGAGTTCAAGGCTACTAATAATGAAGCAGAATATGAAGCCTTAATAGCGGGAATGTGAGTAGGAGAAGCCTTAGGGCCCGAATTCCTCCTAGTCAAGAGTGATTCCCAATTGGTGGTCAACCAGGTGTTGGGGTTGTACTAGGCAAAAGGAGACAATATGGTAGCATATCTTGCTAAAGTCCGAGAAGTAATGTCAAGATTTAAAGGCGTAAGGATGGAACAGATACCCCGAGAGAAAAATCACTGGAAAGATGTTGTAGCTAAGATCGCGGCAGGTGAGGGGTATACCTACCAAAGGGGGGGTACCTCTCCAACTGGTACCCTGTTCCAGCATAGCCAGGGGGTGGAGATCCTACCAGTCAACCGATTCCCTTGTTGGATGGATCCTATAACGGACTACTTCCAAAGTAACACTCTACCTGCAGATCCAGACCAAACACGCAAATTGAAGAGAATCGCTACCCGGTACTGCCTTGTGGATGGATACCTTTATCGCAAAGGGAAATCCATCCCCCTACTTAGATGCCTTCACCCAGATGATGTTACCGGGGCACTTAACGAGATACATTCAGGGGACAGTGGTAATCATGCAACAGGCGAGACACTAGCCTACCAAATACTTAGAATGGACTATTTCTGGCCGACTATACATCAAGATGCTAAACAATTCGCACAATCTTGCAAAGCTTGCCAAAAAACAACAAACCTCCATCACCTCCCTCATGAAAAGCTCTCATCGATCAGTACACCCTACCCCTTTGCAATCTGGGGACTAGATCTAATCGGCCCGTTTCCTACTGCATCCGGCCAGGCCAAACATGCAGTGGTAGCAATAGACTACTTCACTCGATGGGTGGAAGCTAAAACACTTGTCAGGATAACTGAAGAAAAGACCACCGGTTTTGTTAAAGAGAGTATTGTTTGCCCTTCGGTACCCCGATGGCCATTATAACTGATCTAGGAAAGCAATTTGATAACGCCAAATTCAGAGAATTCTGTGAATATCGAAATATTGATCTCCGATTTGCATCGGTGGCACACCTTCAAACCAATAGGTTGGTAGAAGCTACCAATATGACAATAAAGAAGCTCCTAAAGAAAAAGCTCCAACAGAAGAAGGGGTTATGGGTTGAGGAATTGCCCAATGTGCTATGGGCGTACAGGACAACCAAGAAGACTGTAACAGGGGAAACCCCTTACTCATTAGTATTCGAAACTGAAGCAGTCTTGCCCATCGAACACAAGCTTATATCTTTCTGGATTCAAAACTTTGAACTAGGAGATAACGAGGCTAAGTTAAGAGCCAATCTAGACCTACTCGAGGAGAAACAAAGCAAGATCGCTGAAAGGGTAGCAGTATACCAGAGTAAGATAGCCCGACACTTCAACAAGAGAGTGAGGATCTATAACTTCAAAGAGGGAGACTTGGTTCTTAGGAAGGTAACCCAAAAAACACCAAAAAGATCTAACGGGGTCCTTGCTCCTAACTGGGAAGGCCCCTACCTGATTAAAGCAATGCTCCGGGGTGGTACTTACAAGCTGGAGGACATGGAGGGATACCCGGTGGATCACACGTGGAATGTTGATCACTTTAGGAAATTCTACCTTTAGAAATTCAATTTACATTGGCTAGAATATACACCCCGATTTTACATTGTATTATTTCAAAAAAAATTCAATAAAGTCAGTTATCTCTCCTACATGATTCTCCAATAATCACTCTGTAAGATCCCCTACATAATTCTCTTTGCAGCCTTGGTCGGGGTATACCCTCATCCGAGAAGTCTGGTGCTAAAGTGGCCTAAGTTGCCTATCAGGACTGATAGTTTTCACCAATGCTGACTCGTCTTAAGACCAAGAAATAGCCTTATGGTGCTCCTGCTGCCTTAGTTGGGGAATACCCTCCTCCAAGAAGATTCTAATATATCAGACTAAGGACTTAGACTCGTGGCCTTAGTTGCCCGCCGCATCCTCAAGACCAGGAAATAGCCTTAGGGCGCTCCTGTTGCCTTGGTCGGGGTATACCCTCCTCCAAGAAGGATATGATACATCAGGCTAAGGATCCGGACTCGCGGCCTTAGTTGCCCGCCGTATCCTTAAGACCAGGAAGTAGCCTCAAGACGCTCCTGCTGCCTTGGCTGGGGTATGCCCTCCGCTTGGAAGCCTGGTGCGAAAGTGGCCTAAGTTGCCTACCAGGACAGACCATCAGAAGGATCGGGACACTTTTTAAGGATACTCAGCTCCTTACTCCTCCGTCACTTCAGGAAATAATGACATTAGGGTATTCAAAATACCTTAGTCAGGGTATACCCACCTCCGAGAAGCCTGATGCTAAAACAATCTAAAATTGCTTATCAGGATAGAATCATGATACCTAGCCGAGATACCTGATGACTTGCTTCTTCTGAAGATAGTTATAGCTGAAGTATGCTTTATTATCAATTGGGATATCCAGAACCTCAAACTGCTGCATACTCATTAAAAACCAACTAAAGAAAGGGATGTGTCCACCTGCTAGATCCCGTTGATGTTTACAACGACAAGTTACAGGATTGTTATATGGCTCAAGTATCCCGATCAGGAAGCAGGTCTCCAAAGTTAGTTCCATTTGTTTACAAGTACGGAAGCTGCGGGATCTACCATAAATCAGGATCTTTTCTAAGTCAAGATTTTTCCTAAAGTCCATATTTTTCTAAGTCAATTTCCTTCTAAATCAAAAAAGCAAGCAAGATATAATTTGTTTCAACAAATAAAAATCTTTTATTGGATAGACGGGGTGCCTAACTCACTCTTAAAGGCTACAAAAAATATATATATATATATATATATATGAAAGACAAGTAAGGCGTCCTCCTTCTCCTCCAAGTTCTCTCCCTGACTGGCTGCTCCTTCCTTGGACACCTCAGCTGCAGTATCAGGCTGGGTCTCATTGACTGCAGGAACCATAGATCCAGCTGAAGCATTTTCTTCTTCCTCAATTGCCAAACTACTCTTGTTTGCCTCAACTTCTGGAACCCCGGTTCCATCTACATCTTTTTCTTCCTCCTCTACTAGAATAACTTCTGAAGGAGGCACGGGGTCCTGTGTTTGTCCTTCCTAAGTAGAGAGAGGGTCAGTCTGAGTAGAAAGGCTAGACCTCCTGCCTGGATGGGCATCGTCATGTGGAGAATCTTCCTGAGCCTGATCCTCACCAGTAAGTTGGGTAGCCTTCGCTATGATCTATCCTCGGTCCCAATTCAAGGCCGCTTGAAGATCAAATGGAGGAGGCAAAGCCGTGGCCACAACAGGCAGTGAAATACCCATCTTCAAAGGAAGGACCTTTCTGGGCCTCCAAGTTCTGCACTGTCTCCCTTAAAAGACGGTTTTCATCTTGCAACAGCTTTTTCTCAATTTTTAGGCATTTTCTCTCCTCACGCCGATGCAGGGACCGGACTGTTTCGGTATCCAGGCAACGTAGGTAGCGCTGTGCCTCCATCATGGTAACCTGCCAACCATCTTCAAATGCTTTAGCCACCAGGAGTAGATGGGCCACACTCTACTGGGCTTGAGCCAACTCCTGTTGGGTATCCTCTAGCTTGGCCTGAAGCCCTATGTAGACTTCTTTCATAGTCACCAGCTGTTTCTCTATTGCCAAAGCAAATTTAAAACCTTGCAAGAAGAAGAAGAAGAGTCAGTACCTACAGAAAAGAGAGGAGAATAACAAGGGGAGAAGTAGAATGCTACCTCAGCCAATATAGAAGCCCCTTTGGCCGCCAGAATTTCTATAGGAAGTTTCTCCATGTTCATTAAGCTCCCTCTAGGGCCGGATGCTATGAATCGGGATACCACCTCGTCATGAGCAGCACCTCTTGACCTCGATCACGAAGAAATATCAGCGGCGGGATAAGAGGTAGGAGTAGCTTCCTTCTCTGTAATTCCAGGCTGCTCCCTAGAAGGCAATACTGTTGGAGGAGGATTAGGAGAAGTGACCACAGTAAGAGGAGCAGCAACCTTTATGGTCTTCTTTTAGGGTTGTTCTGAGAAGCCCCGGGCCTTTGTAGCTTGAGCCAGCATTGGCCTTATGGATTGGCGTCCTGGGGTACGAATAGAGAGGCGAGTAGGAGTCCTGACGAGCAATCTCGTAAAAGCGAATGGACTTTGGCTGGAGGTTTAGCCAAAACAGAAGGAGGAATAAGGGCCGCGTCAGGCTGAATAGTTTTGACCTGGGCAGTACAGGAGGGAGAAGGAGGAAGAGATAGGATATGAGAGGTAGAAGGAGGCAAATCCACAGCTCCTGTCCATGTCCCAGATGTAGTAGGAGAACCGGTCACCAACGTGGTAGCAGAGACTGTTAAAAAGAAGATAGCTTAGTAAGGAAGGGAGAATAAAAAATGTACATACATGAACAAAGAAGACAGATGGAGTTTCTATACCTAGAAGCGCGTAGGAGATCCTCAAAGATTTCTTTAGTCGGGCTCCTTTGAAGGGATCAAAAGTAGGATAGTTCACATTGATATACCCCTTTTTAAGATCTTTCCTAGAATATCCCGGGATTCTGGAGAAAGCACCCCCTTTGCCCATTTGTCTTTAGTTGTGAATTGGGTTGGGACGGGGTACTCAAGTCCCCCAATATAGGTCGTATTCCCCCATTCGCCTTTGACAACGAACCACTCTTCCTTCTATGGCGGAGCATATTTAACATTCGTACCAAGAACGATGAACTTCATCTCGTTGGAGGCCCTCAAAGAGAATTGACCCCGTGGTACTAAGTTCGCTATTTGAAATAAGTAACGCAGCTCATCAAAGCCCGGCTCCTTGTCTATGTTGTCTCTCGCACACTGCTCCCTCCAGAGTACAAAGAAGCCTCTTAAATGCTTCCAGAAATCGGGCAAGATCTGGAGAGGTGCCAATTCTAGAGCGACCAAAGCCCGGTGAAAGGTCGGATGAAAAGGGAGCCGAACTCCGCATTCAAAAGCTGCTTTATGGATGAGGAGGACATCTCGCGGTGGGGTGTAGACGTCATATCCCTGATGAGGAAGGGAGAGATTGATGTCATCCGGGATTCGATACTCCTCCTGCAGCTTAGCTAGGGTCTTCACCGTACACACAGAATCGGGAATGATACGCCTATCGTGAAGGGAGGCGAAAAAACCGGTATGCACCCCGGACAATGTAACGACTAGCGCATCACCGGTCTCCCCTACCTCGCTACCAACCCTGGTATCTTCTTTGTCGGTGAGGTGAACCGAGTCCTCTGACATATTGTAGAAACCTGACCCGATTCTTGGGTTCCTTGTAGAACAACGGCGTAACGGCGTCTGTTTGTCACCGGACTCATCCACTTTGTTTCGACCTCTCTTTTTTCCCCATGGTATCAGAGAACCTGTCTCGGATCCCCTCTCAAGATGATCATCGAGACTATCGGGTGAATGGGGCAAATCGGGACGAGGTTCAGAGGAAGTGGGATGAAGACCTGGGGAAGAAATTGGAAGTTTTAAAGGAAACACCATTAGAAAAGAAAGAGGAAAGCCTGAAAGATATATGGTAAGAAGAAGAAAGAAAGAAAGAAAAAGGCTAGGGTTTTTTCTTTGCTTCTTGTGAATTTGAAAGTAATGAGGAAGGGTAGCTGGAATTCTGGGTTACTTATAGACAGAGACAGTCGGTCACACATAAGGAAATCGAAATTGATGAGGAGTTCGTAATTGGTAACTTGCTAGAAAACCGGAATTGATAGAGAGTGGATGACCAACAATGTGCTAGGAAGATGTGCTAATGGGGGTTTTGCATTAATCACGCCAAAACGGCTCGTTTTTTAAATCCGTAAGCCTATAACCATCTGACAAGTGGCTAAAACAAAATGATTACCAACGTATCTAGGTGGGATTTCCTTCTTGGCTATGATACCTAATCGGATAGCTGACAGACAAGGTAGAAAATCCTTCAAACAAAAATGGAATCCTGACTCCAACCTCGATAAGACAGTGGTGTTCAAGTCAGGGGGGACTTCTGTTAACCACCAAAATTGGCAAAGGACCAAAGAAGAATTTTCCACCCGGATACAAGGAAGAAGCACAGGCCGAGATACCATCTAGGCACTCTTAAAAAGAAGAATACTAGATCGAATCTGGGTACCTACCTCCTCTCTCGGAGTAACCCCAACAAAGCCTAGCAATCCCGATGACCCCTAAAACGTTCCAACTCGGAGTTCAACTCAGAATCTTATCATTGAGCTCTATGGGGTATCCCGCTACTACACCGGACAGGTATCCCATTACTAGATCAACAAGATACTTTGCTATTATTCAGTAGGGTACCCCGTTGTCACATCATACGGGCATCCAGACACAACTTCAGCTGAAATATCCCACTTCTACATCCAATCGGGAACCCTACAAGAACAACCGATATCAGGATACCCCTTTGACCAAGCACCTAACTAGGAAAACATCAAACTAGCAAAAGGCGGGTTACACGAGAACCCAGATGAACCCAAATACCTCCTAGGATCCTCTAGCCAGATAACAATAAGAAATACTCATATAATTATGTATCCATATGTTCAGACATACATGTCTTAAGGCTCCAAGGTTAGGGGAATGAAATGCGGTCGTTCATCTCTCAATGAAAAGGTAGACTCCTTCCCGCCTCTCAAGAATTCCATTTGAATAAGGAGTCCACTAGTACCAGAATCCTCTCAAAAAGGAATCGCTTGATTCGGATAATTAAAGCTCCTTCAAAATTGTCTCCTAGAAGGAAATAAAGTCTTGGGATTGCCAAAACCCTAGACCAAAATTATAGGAGTGCATGACAAGCAACGAACCTATATATACGACACTATATTCACCAAGAGAGGGATCAAAATTCGCCTCCCCAAACCCTACACTCGTCTTTAGTTCTACTTATCGACAGGTACGAGCATGCCATCTCCATTACCTAACAGAAACCTTGAATACCACCACCTATCGCCATAGCCCAAATTTCATCAGTTATATCCATGTTTTTATCAATAAAATCGTACCTGTTAATCTTTTCTTGGATGAGTTTTAGTTTTGTTTGACAGAAATCTCGTTGGTATCGAACTACGTGATACCCCTCCGACCGGGATCTATCTCGATCTTGGTCCTTAAAGTTGTTATTTGGAGATTCACCCAGTGATAATTTTCCATCAACAGATAGTTTTCTTAGTCCTTTACGTAGATGATATCCTACTCATTGGGAATGATGTAAGGGTATTGTCGGAAGTAAAGGGCTGGTTGGCTAGCTAATTCAAAATGAAAGATTTATAAGAGACGAGTTATATTCTAGGGATCCAATTAATTAGGGATCGGAAGAACAAACTCTTAGCATTGTCTCAAGCATCATATATCGACAAGGTACTTGTGCGTTTTATGATGTAGAACTCCAAGAAAGGTAAATTACCTTTTAGGCATGGAGTTCACTTGTCTAAGGAACAATCTCCTAAAACACCTCAAGAAGTTGAGGATATGAGACATGTTCCTTATGCGTCTGCAGTAGACAGTCATATGTATGTTATGTTATGCACGAGACCTAACATCTGCTTCGCAATAGGAGTAGCTAGTAGGTTTTAGTCCATCCCAAGATTGGATTATTGTGTTGCTGTAATGGCCATTCTCAAGTATCTTCGGAGAATGAGAAACTATATGCTAGTATATTATGGGCAAGATTTGATACCGTTAGGATATACAGACTCTGATTTTCAGTCAGACAAGGATTTTAGGAAATTCAAGTCTGGATTAGTTTTCATCCTTGGTGGTGGAGCCATAGTATGGAGGAGTGTTAAGCAATCATGTATTGCTGACTCCACCATGGAAGCCGAATATATAGCAGCTTGTGAAGCAACTAAAAAGACAATCTGGCTCCGTAAGTTCGTGACTAATCCGGAAGCTGTTCCAGATTTGGATAAGCCCATCACACTTTATTGTGATAACAATGGTGTTGTGGCTAATTCCAAAGAACCATGAAGCCATAAAAGAGGGAATCATATAGAGAGGAAATATCATCTCATTAGAGAGATAATGCAGATGGGAGATATGATCATGACCAAGATAGCGTCGTAGGATAATCATGCTGATCCATTTACGAAAACCTTAACGACTAAAGTGTTTGAAGGTCACCTAGAGGGTCTAGAGTTATGAGATATGTCTCACCTGCTTTAGTGCAAGTGGGAGATTGTTGGGGTTTATGCCCAAAATCATGTAATTTGTAAATGTGAATGAAGCATTAATAAAAGAAATAGTTTATTTATTCTATAAATCTGTCTCATACATTTATATCATGTGTACTTAACATCCGTGATTTTCGAATGTAATCTCTAACTGAGTATATGAGTGTCATATATAGACGGATGCATTTTGAGATGAGCAATCTAAAGAGTTTGTAGATAGAAAATAGAGCTGGGTACTTTATTTGTGGTTAATCTACAGATGCGGTCTATTCCGTGATGAATGGTGGTCTTATCCTAGACTGTTCATATGGTGATATGAGAATGGAGACACCTTATATGATGTGATTATATATGACTGAGCCTTAATATATATGAATCTCTCACCAAGATCCGTTACATGATGAGATTCATATATATCGACAATTGATGACTATATATGGGTGATCTTAATTTTGAGTGTCTTATCGACTCCTTCAGCTTAGATCGTGGTTTTTGATATACCATGGGTGAGATTGAAGTTGCATTCCTGGTCAATAACTTCGTATGTTAAAATCACGGTTTGGCTTGTGGCTAGGAAAGTCTGTATACAATAGTGGAATCCATTCATTCTTGCAAGAAGTAGATAGTAGTTCCCTTAAGAGTTGATTCGAGGCTTGAACAATATGAGCGCTCTCCTTCTTCTTTAAGGAAGTTATGATTTATTGTTTATTAGAGAATAAGTGGTACTTAAAGGAAAAGATATAATTAGAGGGGTATAACGGACTTTATGACCTAGCTCTAATTATGAACTACTTGGAGAGGATCATACCATATACAATAGCTATATCAATAAACAACTGTAATTTCGGTTTGTGTAATACATCTACAGTTCCGAGGGTGCAATCTCAAATTTTTAGTGGAATAACTCTAAGGTTAATAATAATGAAATATTAATTAAAGAGTTTAATTAATTATTTCTAAGTTTTATTGGAGCTCAAAACTATGGTCCATTAGGTCCCCTTGCTAGCCCGATTGATTAAAGGTAACAAGAGTCACGGTTAATTAATTGGATTGTCCAATTAATTGTGTTATGAAAGTGACACATATTTATTCAGAGATTAATTGAATAATGAGATTATTTAATTAATGTATTAATAATTAAATTAATTAAATAATTATGTTATTTAATTAATGAATTAATAATTAATTATTTAATGGAGGTTGCAGGTTCAAATCATGACTGAGACATAAAATAATTAGATTATTTTATTCTTAGCTAAGTCTAGTGTTTAAGTTTAAATCAACTATGGTTACGTGGGAGTTAGAATCCTACACTACCAAGGACATTTACATACTAATTATCTTTTTGAATATATAAAGATATATTTGAAAAAGGCAATGATCTAGTTTTTAAAATATATAAAGATCTATTTATATAACTAGATAATAAAGACTTAAATTAATCGATAAAAAGGTATCGGTGATTATTATTGAACCTAACACACGCAAAAAGGATAAAGAAAAGAAAACACACAGGTGGTGCGGTCAATAGAACAAAAAGAAATATATATATATTAAAAAGGCTGGATGAAATTCACCATATAAGGTAAGGGGTTGTTTTTTTTTTGTCTCTTCTACCTCTATTCAAGTTCTTTGAAGATCGTGACGCGCCTACACGCAGTTACTAGATCACGAGACATAGCAAGGAAGACGTAGTGATTCAAAACGGAATAAAACTTAAAGAAACAAAGGAGTTGGTCTACAAGAGTATGACCTAATTCTCTTTATATATTCTAATATATTGTATACGGTGTATATGTTGCTTAAAAATTTTAAAACCTATTTTCTGTTGCGTAACGTAAATTCGGGTTTCTACAGCTAGGGCTACCAAGCCTGATCAAAAGGACAACTTGAAGAAAGAGATTCAGTCTCACATAAAGAAATTCAATCTTTCGTGATTGATGAGAGAAATTTTCTGTTAGTTGACTGAGAATAGGCTGCTAGGGATTGAAATTGGGGTTAATAAATTTGGGAGTTATTTGATGATATAAAACGATTGGAATACAGGATCCTTAAAATTAAAACAATAAATCCAAGCCTTTGATTCCCTTAAAAGACACATGACTACAAATTATAGAAAGCTGAGGATAAGGTGAAGATATTGGAGATGAGGAGAAGATCCAAATCCAATATTTTAATCCATCGAAAATTTTATTTATTTTTATTTTATATAACTAATCAAAATTAGTATTATTATTAATATTAGAAAAATTATTAAAATTCCCTTATAAAAGGTACTATTCTCCAAATTCCCTCCTCTATTTTCATAATTCTCCTGAATTCCCTCAATGATTTACTTTTTTCTCTAAAATCCCATTGGCGTTAACTTCTGTTAACTTAAAAAAAAAAAAAAAAAAAAAACAAAAACAAAAATCCATTTAAGCTTCTTATATGTAATAAAACTCATTGTTTTACCCTAAAGATATTTATAAATAATAATAATATTAAAATATTAAAAATAAAAAATAAAAAATATATATATATAAAAAAGGTTTTAATTAATTCAAATTCAAGGCAAAACAGCATTTTTAACAAATTTGTTAAGTTTGACCATTAAAGTTTTGGTCTGCATTTATGAAAAGTTGAGACAAATGAAGCTAATATCTAATAAACATGAGATACTGTCTGAAACTTTTGGGACCAAAGTGTAAATCCTCTTATAAAATTGAATAAGGTTAATAACACCAATGGCCCATGAACTTATAGCGCGGTAGCAAAATGCACCATAAACTTTTTTCTTGGTATTAAACCCTTTGAACTTCCATAAATTTGCAAAAGCTAATGGAATTGTAATGCCATCCATTTTTCTGTCATAGTAAATTACACTAAGTTCCCCTCATTATATGTATACTTGCATTAAAATTAGAAAAATATAATAATAACACAAAAACACCCTTTGACCTGTTGACTAATGTCCAAAATAAATAAATAAATAAATAATAATAATAATAATAATAATAATAATAATAATATAATATATGGGTATTATTCATTTAGTCCCTATGTTTTTTTTTTTGAAATATCTGTTTTTTACTCACTTATTCATTTTTCATTGGATTGATCCTTATGTTTTCGAAAACCACTCAATTTGGTTCCTCTGACTAGATTTTTTACGGTCAACGGTCACAGAAAATGCATATTGACTCTCTTGCCCTTCACTTAAATTAAAAGGTTTAAAAGTACGATTTTACCCTCTAACTTTATAAAATTTCACAATTTAACTTTGTTTGTAATCCAATCAAATTTTGACACGTGTCATTGAATTTTAAAAATAAACTAATTTAGTTTTTCTTTTGATAAAAAAAAAGAAGAAAATTTAAAGAAAAATGAAAACAAATTAAAAAACATCTTTCAAAAAAAAAATTGGAAAAAAAATCTAAAAACGAAAAAACTCAAAATCTATTTATTAAAAGATAAATAAATATTTTTTAAAAGAATATAATTAAAAATTTTAATTTTTTTTTCTTTCAACAAATAGATTTTTTTTTTTTTTTAAAAGAAAGATTGATCTCCACTGTCCATCACCATGATGGACGTTGGAGATCAAATTAAATTAAAACAAAAAACGAATTAAAAAAAATTAAAAAAAATCAGATCATATATTTTTTTCAATAATTCCTCCCAAAAAATCTCAAATCAGATACAATAACAAAATCCAAACACATACCTTCATTAATCAAAATCCACTTCAATTTGTTTCAAAAAATCAAAATCATGCTCCGTTTCTTTTTCGTCTCTATCACAAATCAAAATCACAAATCATATACAAAACCAAACTACAAATAAAAAAATTTGAATAATCTTAGGACCATTTAAACTCAAGAATTCGAATAATCGAAAACCCAAAATAATCCAAACTCATTCTGTTTCTTTTTCGTCTCTGTCACACTAAAACCACTTTCAAAATCAACCTATCAAATCTAAATTTCTTCTTGTCAAGAAAACCCCATATGTTTTATTTTTATATGAAAACGCTAATTCATTTTTGCAGAATGAAGAAGGAAGAAAAAAATTCATTCAACAACCAAAATTAAAAATAAATAAAAAAGAAGGAAAAAACTGGCGGAGATGCAATCGATGGAGATCCAGCCATCGATAGAAACTAGTCTCCAGATGGAGACCCCTGGTTTGGTGGAAGAATTCGGCGTAGGAGAGGCGTTGTCCGGTGACGGCGTTGGTGAACGAGGTGGTGGTGCCAGAGCGAAGGAAAGAGATAGTAAATTCTGTGATGGGGAGAGGTTGAGACGGTCGAATAGAACCCGATTTTGGGTTGATTGAGAGATATGTAGATTTAGAGAGAGATCGAGGAAGAGAGAGAGCTAGAGAGAGATGGATTTTGATCGAGAAAGAGGTGGAAGGAAGATTAGGTTTATTTATTTGTTGATTAGCTGGAGATCCAAATCTCCACCTAATCAACAGATAAATAAACTTTAAATTTAATATATATTTTTTTAATTTTGTTAATTTTTAAAATCTAATGAATGAATGGATCTGGTGTTCAATGTGCTTGGAATTTTTTTTTTGAATGAATTCTAGAATTTTGATGAAGAAGATGATGAATCTCTACCATTTTTCTGGAATTTTTGATTTTATTAAAATTTTAATTTTATATATATATATATATATATATATATTTAATTCTCTTTTTTCTTTCTTTTTTGATGACAGGGTCAATTTGTTTCTATTTATTTATTTTCTTTTATTTTATAATTATATATTTATTTTATTTTCTGATATATAAAATATTGATTTTTTTTAAATTCTATTTTTTGACACATGTCATGTTTTTGATTTAAAGATAAAAATACCAATGTATTATTATTATTATTATTTTTTAAAAAATTATTAATATTATTAATATTAATATTTTTTATTTTATTGGACTTTAGTCAACATGTCAAGGACTGTGTTTGTGTTATTATTATATTTTTTTTCAGTTTTAATACGATTATGTATATAAACAGGGGAACTTAGTGTAATTTACCATGACAGAAAAATGGATGACATTACAATTCCGTCAGCTTTTGCAAATTTATAGATGTTCAGGGGGTTTAGTGCTAGGAAAAAAAGTTTAGAGGGCACTTTGCTACCACATTATAAGTTCTAGGGGGCATTGGTGCTATTAACCCAATTGAATAATAATAAACATCCCACCTAAAATCCCACATTTTTCATCCCAACATATGTGGCATGTGATGTGTTAAATTGTAGGTGGATACACATTGATGACATTTATCTCACCTACCACATGCATCCATTCACCATTTAACATTTCAAGTGTCACATGCGTTGGGATGAAAAATGTAAGATTTTAGGTGGGATTATAAAAAAAATAAAAAATAAAAAAAAAATAAAAAAAAAAAGCGGGTATTTATGACATCCACGCCCATCCTAGATGGTTTGGGCCTTTGAACCCCAAATAGACTTGGTAAGGTTCCGGTTCTAACCGTTTGAACCCCAAATAGACTTGGTAAGGTTCCGGTTCTAACCATGGAATCGGATTAGAACCGGAACCGGAACCGAAACTGGTTTTTCGATTTATGTTTCGGTTCCGGTTCCGATTCCAAGGTTTAGGGAACCGGCCTGTTCGAACCAGACTGGAACCTTCAAACCGTTGGTTCCTTTTTTTTTTTTTTTTTTTTTTTGGTGACAGTTCATGCTGACGTCAGCATGCCATTGGGCCTCCAACGGCTACCCCTTTTTAATTTTTCTTTTTCTTTATCTTATCTATAAATACCCCTTTTTCCTCACACCAATTTCCTATTTTCCTCTCATTCTCTCAATTCTCTCAATTCTCTAAATTTCTAATTCTAAATTTCTAATATGTTTTTCAAGTCTTAAGTCTCAACTCTCCAAGTCTCCAACACTCACCAAGACTCAAAGTTTCAAAGGTTTTTATTATTTATTTCATTTTGCAATTTTTTTTTATTTGCAATTAATTTTATTTCCAATATATTTTATTTGCAATTAATTTTATTTCCAAAATTCCAATATATTTTATTTACAATTAATTTTATTTCTAATTAATTTTATTTACAATTTATCTTATTTCTAATTTATTTAATTTCCGAATAACCAATTACTAAGTTTCCAATTTCATTTATTTGCAAATACTAGTTTACTACTTACTACTTACTACTTACTAGTTACTAGGCTACTTACTACTATTATAGTATTATAGTATTACTAGGCTACTTACTACTATTATAGTATTATAGTATTATTCTTCTAAGTTTTCAATTATCTATTTCTCTCCTAAATTTATTTTTAAATAGAAAGTGGTGGAAATGGAAGGGGTCACGGCCGTGACCGTCCTAGGCTTTTGATTTTGATGAAGGGTAAAGGTCAAATGGTCGATAATCTTGGTCATAACGACACCAGCTATCACGATTATCTGCAACGCCGGGGCCTATGCTGAAGACCTAGGCCTAAACATTCCTACCCCCTCTAACAATTTCAGAACCCGATCCAAATGCCACCCGGCCCTAATTTGACAAGTCAGTCAGAAAATATGCCTGATATTGATACACTTCTGGATTATGATTTTGATCCATCGTAAGTAGATGATGATAACGAACCGGATCCGAAATAGAGCAAATCTAATCTATTTGTCAAACATATCAAGAAAGTTAGGCAAGACGATGGAAGCTATGTAGCGGCTTGCAATTATTGCAAAATAGTATATACGTGGTCCAAATCCGGAGGATATGACACTTATTGGAAGCATATTTAAGCCAAACATCCAGAAGCAGAGACCAGATTGAGGTCACAAACACAAATTTCCAGGTATGCTACTCCTAACGAACAATTATTTCATTATATTGATGAATAAAATAGGGAAGAATTAGCTAGAATGGTAGTAGTAGAACACTTATCATTCGGTTTTGGTGAAAGGGTTAGTTTTATTAATTATTGTCGATGAGCATTAAACCCTGCTGCATGTTGTGTTCTTAAATCCACGCTTGTGTTTACACTTGAAAAGATTTATGTAAAAGAAAAAAAAAAGTTAGAAATTTTTTTTGAAAAATATAACGGTCGTGTTTCCGTATGTGCCGACATATGGAGTGACCATTGACGAGCTTGAATCTTATCTAAATGCTTCTTATAAGTTTATAGAAGATACATCAGAGAGAAAATTTGATATATTATAATATTGGAAAGAGTACGCAAAGTACTATCCAATCATGGCTATGATAGCCAAAAATATTTTTTCAACACCCGTTTCTACAGTGGCGGTGGAACAAGAGTTCAACGCCGGGTGGGGGGCATATCCTAAATGAAAGACGTTCGTGTTTGACTCCGAAAGCACTCCAGATACAGGTTTGTGTAGATGACTGGACAAATGCATAATATAGACAACAAGAAATCGAACATCTCCAGATACAGGTTTGTGTAGATGACTGGACAAATGCATAATATAGACAACAAGAAATCGAACATGAGATAACATATGATTTCTTCAAAGATGAAGAACATGAAAGTGGAGCAACAAGTACAACGGGCCCAGAATAGAAGATGTGGATCATGTCATCACAAGTCCACGCCATTAACAAACTTGTAATAAAAGGTAAGAGAACTACGTTGCCTTTGATTCCTCTAAAACCCCTAAGAGGATACGTAGGTAACTTAATTGTTGTATAAATTAAGTGTAAGACTAATAACTTTACATTTTTTTTAGTTTTATTTTAATTTAATTTTGTAATTTATCATTTATTTATCTTATGTTATTTTCGAATTTCGAGTGACCCAATTACCAAATATCCAATGAAATGTAATTTGTAATTTGACATTTGACATTTTGTTTAGTTTTATTTTAATTTCCTTTTGTAATTTGTATTTTGTTATTTGTTTATTTTTGGATGACCCACACCCAATGCAATCACCTAACTCCCAACTTAATGAATAATATTTTATTTTGTAATTTGTCATTTATATATTTTATTTTATTTAAGATTACATTATTACAACTTAGATTTTTTTTTTTTTTTTTTTTTTTTTTTTTTCAAATAAATAAATAAATAAACGGTTCAGAACCGCCGGTTCCAAAAAAATCGAATGGGAATGTAGGTTCCAGTTCCACTCAAACTGGAAACCGGAATCGGATCCGGAACCGAACCGGAACTTTGCCGCGTCAAAAAACGACTCTCTCTCTCTCTCTGGAATCAGAATTATTCTTTTAGCATCTCTCTCTTTTCTCTTCTCTTCTCTTCTCTGTATAAAATCTTTGGTTTTTTAGTTTTACATTTGTCAACAATCTTACTAATCTATCCATCCCAGATAAGGTACTATTCTTCAATTTCTTTCGATTGCAAGTACTAGTGTTAGCAGATATGTTATCTATATTTGGAATAAAAAAAGAAATTAATTCTTTTAATTTTTGGTTGTTAGATTTTTATTTTTTTTATTTGGATTTGAATTGTTGGGTGTTGGTGAAATTGGAAAGCTCGGAATGAATTAGGTCTAATACGTTGAAATGGGTTGGTGTTTTTTTTTTTTTGGAATCAAACAATAACAATGTGAAAGTTGAAGATTTGAACTTTTTTTTTTTTTTTTTTCCATGTGTTTGCTGCAAATTTTATGCTTTGATGAGAGAAATTATATGAAGGTGAAATTATATTTATGTTGCGTTGACGGGCTGGTTCAACATTTTATAATTACCCACTATGAAGTTATGTTTTTTTGGTTAGATTTTTGTCAAGTTGCCAAATGAGGTGAATTTCAATGTTTTGTGGTATTTATCGGGCTCCTGTTGATCTTTGTTGAGCTGTTTGGATAAAGTTGATTGGTTTGTGTTCTCTTTTACTATTGATTCGTTGGCCTTTTACATATTGGTCTTATTCTCTTATTTTTAGTGGGAAATGCAAAGTAAAGCAGATACTCATGAAATGGGGTTTGGGAGTCATGGAGGGGTTTGTGCGATATGCTTGGATAAGATAGTGCTTCAGGAGACTGCTCTTGTAAAAGGTTGCGAGCATGCTTACTGGTTTGTCTATTCAGAATCTCTGATCTTTTTGCTCATGGTATTTTGAAATGGAATTCATGGATCATATATTTCCTTTATATGATATTATAGTGAGAATTAAACTTCTTATTAGTGTATTTGGGGGTTAAAATGTGATATGCTGTTATAATAATTTGGATTTGGTCCGGTTTTGCAAGCATTATGATGTTGAGAGTTTCTTGGCTTTTATGCTATGATGTATATTTAATATATGAAAGCATAACTATGGTAGAATCTACTTTGTAAATATTTGTGGAATGTTTTTTATTTTTATTATTTATTTAATTATTATTTTTTTATCTATATATAAATAACTCTCAAATTTTCTATTCTATTCCTGTCTCAACCAGTTTTTCCTTTGATGAACACCCTGTGATTATCTTTCTATTTGTACTTTATGATGCCTTTCACCTATATATTTTAAATTATACCTTGTTATTTGGTCTTCACAGTTCACGTTGTTGCCTAGCTATGTTTTTTTTTTTTTTGGTTAGATGATGGAATGCAATGTCTTAAAACTAGCAGGTTGTGGGTTTTAGATAAGTTAGGTTATGGGTGGATGGTGGCGACATTATATAGTTATGAAAGGAGATGATTCAGCTGAGGCTTACCAAAATTATGTATGGGTTAATTATGGTTATGTACCATAATGTATTTGGACCGTCATCCCCCTGACTAATTTACTCTTACACTATGCTTGGTAGGAGGGAGAGAGAGTAGGAGTGATGGAGAGGATAACATTTATCCTTCATGTTGTTTGGTAGGTTAGGAAGGATGGAAGATAAGTCTCCGTTTCTTTGTTTGGTATTGAAAGGAGAGTTGAATGGATGGATTGATATATAATTGTAAATTTACTATATTTGTGAGCCATGAGGGAGCTGAAGTCTCCCCTCCTGCTCATCTGTCCCATGAGGTAAGGATGCATTTTGGTGGGCCCGGAGGGAGCTAAGATCCCTCCTCTTCTCCTCTTCTCTCTCTTGTCTCTCCAACCAAACAATGGATTGGAGCTCTCCTCCCAGCCCTTTCCCTCCAACCCCCTCCCTCCCTCTATCTCTCTTTCCGAGCCTTAGTGGGAGTTAATGCTTTATTTATTTATTTATTTTATATCGTTTAGATCTGTGTAGGAATCCGTGTCTTGCAATGCAGTATTATTTCTGATGTCATTTAGTAAATGAACTTGAACTTCTGTTTACTGTAGTTTTTCATTGCTTTTCAATTTTTGAATGCTACTTAAAGGTTTTTCGGAAACAATGTTTAACGCAGATCTTAGGTGTTAATTTTAAGTCATTATTGTTTCTATTTTTTTTTTTTTTGTTCTTAATTTTTGTTTTTCATACCTTGTTATGCTCTTTTAGTATGTTTGTTATTTTTCCTTCTTGCGTACTTGTTTTATTTTAAGAATTTATGACGACTTTCATTTATGCTATGAGGCCTCCTGTGCCTCACAGTTGGGAGAGTAATTAGAAACCTTATTGGATCGCCATTGTTTAAATTTGTACTAAGCAGGTTCCAGCGGTTTATGTAAATGGTATGCTAACTTTTGTCTGTCTTGGGCCTGTTTGTAGTGATGAAAATTATGACTGTTAGGGATAGTTTTGTGAATTCATCACTACCTTGTCAACTCCTGGAACTTTGACATTATCTGTATGTGACAACTCTTGCTAATACACTTTTTAATTCTGTTAAGAACTTAAGGTCCAATTTTATTGTTTGTTGCTCAACCTACTTGGAAACTTTGGTTCTAAGTGCTTAGTAGCTAGACATGTGATAACTTTTAGTTCTTTGTAAGTATTCTATGTGAGAAATCAGTTCTATGGTTGTGATTGTTGACTGCATAGCATAGTGATACAATTAGTCAATTACTAATGATATACTACTTTTTCCCTTGTTTTGATTGGTTGAAAGAATTTCTGTTTATTTCAGCACCTCTAGAAGAATGGTGTGGGATGAAAAGTTGGATAGTTGTTTGTTTTTATTTTTCACTGTATAAGGAATGACATGTATTCATTGATGTTCTTCTGTTCTTTGTCTTGTGCAGTGTGACATGTATTCTTCGTTGGGCCTCTTACATTGATAAACCAAGCTGTCCTCAGTGCAAACATCCATTTGAGTTCCTCAATGTTCATCGTTCCATTGATGGCAGGTTATCTGATCTCCTTTTCCAGTTGTCTTTCTAGATCTGAGGACCTTACACTTTTTTGTTTTCTTTTTCCTTATATTCTTATTCTTCATTTAAATTACGAGGTTAGAGATATAAAGAGTTTTGTGTTAGATAATAACAACTGAGACATAGATGTAAAATTGGTAAGATTGATCTGCTATAATGGCAGAAAAAATTTCAACAGAAGCATGGTTGATGAATTAAATCAAGAATGTTTTTAGCAGGTTAACCAATACAGATTATGACTTAAAAGCGATATTGCTTTTTCTCTTTCTTTTTAGTGAAAATGCCGCTCTAAAAGTGATCTGTAACTTATTCCCTTATCATTAACAGTTATATTCCAACTGTCTATCAGAAATGGTATATTGCAATCTTTAAATTGACTCACACTTTTCCAAGTTGTGTTCTTATGAACAACTG
The DNA here is from genome assembly GCA_035582765.1 of Acer negundo. Classification (NCBI taxonomy): domain Eukaryota; kingdom Viridiplantae; phylum Streptophyta; class Magnoliopsida; order Sapindales; family Sapindaceae; genus Acer; species Acer negundo. The sequence continues at coordinate 9,557,867 of CM069233.1, forward strand.
TTCCTTTTTTCTTTTGTTGGGTTATAACAGCATTAAAGATTACATGTTCGAGGAAAGTGTGTGCTTACTTCTTAGAGCTCCATGGTTCAAACCTTTGATTGTGAAGGACCATGAAGTGGTGTATGATGATCAAGAAGATTATTACCCATATGAGGATGAAGACAATGATCTGGATGAAGTTTACTTCCGCAGTTCGTTGAGTCTTCGTATTGGTAACCGAAGGTGGGGAGATAATGGATACGTTAGGGCAGGGCGCCAAGAAGCAAGGCCTGTCCACCGTCCCAATTCCCAGGACATGGGGGCTAGTTCCTCACATTATCCCAAGAACAATGAAGTTGCAGGCTGACGGGCAAAGAGGGCTCTTAAACGTGAGGCGGCTGATAAGGCAGCTGCAGCAAAACATCAACAGCATTTGGATAGGTTGGGGCGTAATCTTGATGCTCACTAACAGTACAGAATACTAACCTTGACAAACAATTGTACTTAATAAGCCCAAAACCCTGTATTTGATCCCCCTTTTAGAGATGAGTGAGTATATTAGAAAAAGAAAAATCATATTTAATTCAAAGGGTTGACAATGTATAAGCAATGAAGTTGATCGACATTGGTGTTTAAGCTTTTGAACATTACAAAGTACAATGTAGTTGCTTTGCTTGTCACACTTACATGCTCTTTGCAACCCCTCTCTAATTGTTATAATAAGAGCCTATACTATGAGAATTTGTCCAGTAAACGGTTGCTATTGCTGGTTATTTTGCATCACCCTGTCGATCCTCTCCTATGTTGTCCGAATATCATCTTTAACAATATTCCGTTGCTTCTGCTGCAACTTAACACCTTGCAATGCATCGTACCCTTTTTTAGAGTTAGAGTTCTCATGAATCTTTCAAATGGATAGTTAGAGCATTGCGGAAGCAGATATGGAAAATGTTGTGTTACCCTTGAATGAACAAGTTGATTGTTTTGCAATCAAGCCTGATGTTCAAAACTTGAGTGCAACCTTCAGTTTACAAGAAGCATTATATACATAATAACACTAAAACCGGCGAGAATGTCATAATAACTCCAACGTACTCTCTGCATGTTGACCCAAAAACGGCATAGGAGAAAATTTGTCTTTTTAATCTGGTTTTATTAATAAATGTAAAAAGAAAATAGTTTTTCCTGTACATATTACCACGTCAGCCTTAAAAATAGGAATGACAATGGAGCGGGATCCCCACACCCCACCCCATTTATTTTTAGAAACTTATCCCTTTATAAAACCCCACAATAGATAGGGTGGGGTGAATTATGCTTTCCTCATCCCCACCCTATTTACCCTATTTAACATATTTATCAAAATTATTTTTTAAATCCACCTCAAAAAAAATTATTTATTAAAATAATAAATATATAACCCAATGGATATGATATAATAGATAAAGTAATTCCAAAAAATATTGAAAATCATCTCATCAACATAAATCTCAAAACTAAACAAATAAATTCAATCATTTTAAAACATAAACATTGAACTAAATAATAAAAAAATTAAGATTATATTTTAAGAGGAGCAGAGCCGGGTGGGGATTATAAAACCCATCCCATACCTATCATGGGTTTTACTATTTATCCCCATCCCTGTCACATCCCCACCAAATTAAAACTCATCCCAACACCATAAGTGTGGGTCCTCACGGGGCCTGTCCCTGGGGGTTATTTTGCATCTCTACCTAAAAATTTGAAATTAATTAAAAAGGTCATGTCTAGGTTTTCCTCACAGGTCTGATAAAATTTGTCATCTACACCACCGTTGAGATCAATTGATAAAGATCCATCACTGGATCGCCATTGTTGAGATCAACTGGTGGATCTCCACTGTTTCAACAATAGAGGTCGACCTCCATTGTTGAAATGATCGATGGCTTGAGGACAGAGCTCTTCGCTCAGCAATGGAGATCCCTCTCTAGGTCTCCATCCCTAGTGGAGATCCATCAACCGCTGATTGATTTTTTTTTTTCTTAAAAAAAAATTACTTGCAAAGTAATATTATGTAAATGATCATAATAACCTTGGTTTAGTTAAGTTTGACAACCCATTGGCTGACAGAAGAACTAAATTGATGTATTTTGAAAAAAGTAGGGATTAAAGTTTCTAATATGATAAAAATGTTTAAAAATATGACATTTTGTAAAAAAAATAATAATTAGGGAATTTAGTAAAATTTCCCCTATTATATTTTTATTTGGTTTCCTTGTTTTTAATAGCAAAAATTATACTTTCCCATTTTCTTATAGAACTTAAAAGAGGCACTCGCATAGAAATTTACCATGCATTACATTTATACATGTTGACTGAATGACAGCTACTATGATTTGAATTTTCTTTGCTATTAATTTTTACTCTTTATTTTCATATATTTTGAAATAATGCATTTGTTTGATTGGTCCATCAAAAAATACGCGGGGAAATATAGACCATAAATTATTAAAGTCGAATGTCAATGCAACATTGTGACTAACATGGGTAAAACCAGAATTTTTTTTATTAGTAAGCCGTGGACAATTTCATATAAATAAAAAATTCAACTATATAATAAAAAAAAATCATTTTAATGGCGAATCTCGACGATAAAAGAGAATTTTAATTAGTTAAAATAAAAAAGTATACCTAGTCTGGGGATATAATGAGTCTTACCTCAAATACATATTTTAACTAAGAAAACACACGAGAAAATAAAAAGGAAATACACATGCAATATAAATACAATAAGATCCTACTTAAATTTTGACTTTTGAGGCTTCAAAGAAGCAAAAGTATCTATTACTGAATCCGAATCAATTATGAAAACAAGTTCTCTTTCAATATAAACAACATACAATTCTCAAGAAACTCGTCATCCATTATATTGCGCAAAGACGTTTTGACAAGTTTCATAGCCGAAAATAAAACTTAATTTTACAACATAAACTTTAAAATAAAAATAAAAAATAAAAATAAAACTTATAGTTTTCTCATACCGACATCTGTATACCTCCACAAATTTAAAAGTTATGAAAACTCATAAAATTGAAATTCTTGGAGATTCGGAGATTAATTTATATTGTAAATCTACTGCTTTTGGTTTGTTATTAAGGGGTTAAAATTTCCCAATTTGATTTTTGAGTTGGTAAAGGGTTAAGATTTCTCAATTTGATCATGAGCTTTAATGAGTTTAATATATGTTTTTAAGTAATTGGGTTGTTATTAAGATAAAAAAAAATATGGGGGTTAAGTCAGAGTCGGAATTGGACAGGAATATACTTAGAATTAAATGGTGTGTATTTAGAATTATTAAAAAAAACTTATTTCTGCCTCTAGTGACTAATTAATTGTAGCACATGCCCATCAACACGACGAAATTAATATGTTAGTATGTCGATCACACCGACACCACGAGGTTGTGAGTTCGAGTCGTTTCCTCCTCTTGAAATCTCAAATTTACCGCAACAATTAAAAAAAAAAAAATTAGCAGATTCTATAGTTCAAAAATAAAATTGTAGCCAAAGTGATAATAAATAGATATAACACTTTTTTCAGTTGATTGTTAGGGTTCAAAAATTTTTGTCACTATTTGGAGGGGCTTTTGTGAGAATGTCACCGGTTTACTAATGTAAGTTTAAAAAGGCACCTATTTAGGTGACCAGACAAAAATACCCTCATTTTTGTCATTTTGCGTTTGAAGAGAAAAAAGTTGAGAGAGAGAACAGTGGAAAGAGAGACCTTGGGTGCAAGAAATATGGTACTAAATCTCACGGGAAACCTGCCGGCGGTGGCGATACAGTCTTGAAATCGACGAGAAAGTGATATGATTTTCTGACGCGTTTTTGTTGTTGAAACTTTTATGTGCGTTTGATGTTGGATGTTCGTTAGACATGTATATTATATTAGATTTGATTTGTTGTTGATTAGGTTTGTTTGATTAGGTTAAAGTTTAAATTTATGAAAAAATTCTGTTGAACACGATGAAGTTCTAGGCTTTCGAGCCTTTTCCGAGCTTTTCACATGTAATCCGAGCTTTTTCTGAGCTTTTCACATGTAATCCGAGCCTTTTCTGAGCTTTTCACATGTAATTCGAGCCTTTTCCTAGCAATTTGAATAGGTTTCTGCTATTTGAATCTCCAAGCCTTTTAAAACCTTTTCCGAGCCTTTTTCGAGCTTTGTCATATGTAATCTGAGCCTTTTACAAGCAATTTAAATAAGCTTCTGCAATTTGAATCTCTGAGCCTTTCACACTGGCTCCGAGACTTTTAAAACAATATTCGAGACTTTTAAATAGTAATCCAAGCCTTTTAAGGAATATGAATAGGTTTCTAGAATTAGAATCTCCGAGCCTTTCATATAGTTTCCAAGCCTTTTCGTATAGTGTTCGAGCCTTTTCATATAGTTTCCGAGCCTTTTCATATATTGTCCGAACCTTTTCATATAGTTTCCGAGCCTTTTCATATAGTTTCCGAGCTTTTTCATATAGTGTCCGAGCCTTTTCATATAGTGTCCGAGACTTTTCATTTAGTGTCCGAAACCTTTCATTTTTATATTATTTATTTTATTTAACTAGCTATATTTTTTTTATGTCAATATGCAGATGAGGAATCAACTAAAAGATTCGCTTAAAACTCCAGAGGAAGAAAGGTATTCGGGGAAAATAACTCGACATGACCATTTTGATAACCTTACAGATATCGACAACGCACTTAACAAGGTACCTGAACATCTTGCGGTCGAAGAACGACGTCGGTATACTGAGTCGTGTTTTGGACACCTCCTTCGGATGGATCGTGGGATGAAGTTTTCAGCTGGCATTGTACATCGGTTGCTTATTCGCGAGTTGCATCACGATGGGCCTGAAGATGAGATGAGATTTCTGTTAGGAAGGCATTCGGTCCGGTTCTCGAAGGTTGAGTTTTGTCTAATCACCGGATTGAAGTTCGGAGAACTTCCTGACACGTCGACCTATGATATGGTAGAGAATGGCATACACCAGCAGTACTTTGAGGGTCGAGATGAGGTCGAGTATGCAGAGCTGAAAGCCGTTCTACGGATTAGTGTTTTTTCTGAGCAGTATGATGCGGTTAAGCTGTGCTTATTGTATATACTTAACTGGATACTGATAGGGTTGGACGAGAGAGAGAAAGTTCCAGTATGGCAGTTTCGCCTAGTCGAGGACTTGGACGCTTTTGATGCGTTCCCTTGGGGTGCACACGTGTATAGGTGGTCTATATAAGGTTTCAAGCATGCGTTGGATGGTCGACGTAGGCGGTTTGAACAACGCCAGCGACGAAAGGGCATTGATGTACACACTACGGAGACATACAACATATATGGGCTAACACACGCCCTGTTGGTGAGAATTTTGAATTTGTTATTTTTTTCATATGACTGATGTATGGTATTGGATTCTTATCGTTCTTAGCTGTTTCGAAGATATTTGCTTTCGAGGTTATCCCCGAGCTTGGCAACAGCGGATGTGGGAAGCAGAGGGAAATCGAGCTCTCCCCCCGAAATCTAAAATGGGAGTTGAGTACATGACCGAGCGGGGAGAAGTTGAATAGCATTTTCCTTGAAAGTGTAAATATATATATATATATTTTATGTTCATAACTATTAGTATGTATACAATTACAATGGTCTAACTGCAATTTCAGATGTTTGCGAGGGTGAAATTGGTGCCGACGGCAACTGAAAGGGCTGAACGGTACTTTGAGGGCATTTCCTAGGGAGGCAGTTTGTATGATGCTGATCTCGGTGATATACCTGTTCCCGTTTCTGACCCCAAACGATATACAACTGCCGGAACTAGTGACACTGAGGGTCCGTCTTTCGAACCCAGTGATACGGAGGGTTCTGACTCGGACGGTCGTCATATTCGTCTCGCGAGGACTAGGCGGGTTCAATTCACGTTGCCTAGAGAGCCTCGAACTAGAGATGACTCTCGAAGTGGAGATGACTCACGAGGAGGCGTTGGAGGGCAAGTAGAGGTACGTATAATTCTTTTTACCATATTATTTAATTTCAATCGAGTGAACGGTTTTAGTACTGACAATTTCGAAATCCTTTCAGGACCGTCGGTATACTGAACTGATAGATGCGTTACTCGAGTTATAGGAGGAGGTGTGAAAGAGTAATGAGAAGCGAGATCAACAGCATCAGGAGTTGCTAGATTTGATTCGGGGGCTTCAGGGTTTGACGTTGCACGCCCGTACTCGAGGTACACGGTTCGATGACCCACCCTTCGATGACCCACCCTTCGATGACCCAGACGGACACCGAGACTTCAGTCCCAGAGGGAGGACAGGTAGTCATCAGAGTGATCAGCAAGGGCCTGGTGTGACACCACGAGAGGAGGTTACTCGTGGTACTAGTGGTACAGATACAGCACCTATAGAGATAGAGGAAGAACCTCAGCAGGTTTTACCAGACCAGCCTGTTCATTCTCAAGAACTGGTACAGAGCACCTCCTTACAGCACACCCCTCCGGTCGATCCTGGTGCAGAGCACCCCTTCATTTATTCCATAGAGACAGAGATCCCCAGTCTCAGTGCACCCAAAGAGCTTACACCTGTAGGCAATCGATGGTGAAATAGTTCCAACGTACAGCGCACCCCTACAAGCGATACAGGGGGACATAGTCCGTCAACACATCACACATCTGGAGGCAATACACTGGGACAGAGTTCCTCCTTACAGCTCAGCCATCCAGTGGATCACATTGAGTTGGACCGGATTAGCCCACCCTTTCAACGTCAGGATCGGGTTCGCAGGGCAGGTTGGCAGCAGCGGACCCCATACACTGACCCCTCTTGGCTGAAGAGGCCAAGGATTAGGCCACAACCAGCACATGTATGGGCGCCCCACGCATTGATAGATCCTGACCACCTTGCGGCGTACCAAGCCTATAAGAGGAACTCGACTGGGGAATATTAAGTATAATTGTAGATATTACAAAAATTATTTTGTATTTTGAAACTGCTAAGTAAAACTACTTTCTTATCTAACTTCTTCAACAATTATGCAGGCGTGATGTGGATCTACTCGAGCCAGTTGGTGTCCCTTGGTTCTATCGATTTCAAACCAACATCATGGAGTTGGAGGATACGGTATGGTCCTTACCTGAACATTGTGTATAAGATGTTTCTGAAATAGTAGAATGCTAACAATACAAAATGTTGAAATTGTCAGCATATGGACGCGTACTTGCATATTCTGCAGAAGCGTCAGAGATATTACTCCACTGTCTACGGTCCGAGGATCAACATACTGGATTCACAGTTCTATGTAAGTGTTTAATTTGTACGGCTTTTGAACATCTATTTATGTGTTTCGTACATCTTTTATCTAACGTTTTATAAATTTTCTTTGTATAGTCATGGATATTGAATGAATGGGAGAGATTGATGGGAAGTGAGGCCGACAAACCTTGCCGCAGTTGGTCTATGTTCAAGCATCAGTGGTCCGCTGAGGACCTTGCGGTGGTACGTGGATTGGTCCCGGCAGGAACCAAACCATGGAACGAAGTTGACGTGGTCAGTGTTTTATTTACATTATTTGAATTTGAATTTTAAATAAATTTCCCACTGATAACACTTTGTTGAAACACATACAGGTTTTGATTCCTTGCAACCTTGGATGTACACATTGGGCACTAGCCAGCGTCGACCTCACAACATGGAGTATTTACCTGATGGACCCGTTCAGATAGGAGGTACCATTTCGCCATAGAAAAACGCAGCTCATTTGCTTACGATATTTTTTACCGTCGATGCTGCATGCGGTGGACTTTCATGGTCGCAGACTGAGGGGCGATATGACGTATACATTGAAGAATAAGCCCTTTCCACTCAACATTGTGTCTAGAGACCGTGTGCCCCAACAGGATAGAGGGTATGACTGTTTAAAGATCTTATTCTATCCTAATCGGTTCTAATAACATTCAATTCTAACGGTTGTTTATGTGGTGAATTGCAGTGGTAACTGTGGTGCCCATACTTTGAGATTGATAGAGTACCTGGCAGCGAACAGGGATACGTTCGACTGGTCAGAAAATGAAATGGGCACCATCCGAGAAAAGATGGCTGTGAAGGTTTTTTGTAACTCAAAGGATTGGTCTTCCAGTTAGTGATTTAGTTGATGTACATAACATTTGAGTAATGAAATGAAATTATTTTTAAAAAAAATTTAGTTGTTTACAATTAACACTTGAACACACATTTGATATATTGAAATCCATAAACAATACAATGAATTGTAGACACTATAACAAAAGATACAATATGGCATTAAACGAACAACCAATAAATATATCATAATAGTTCAACATAAAAAAGTATAATAACCAACGGTCTCATAACACAACTGTATCGAGCATGGTTCCCAACGTCTGGACGATGTTGGAAGACATCAAGTTGGAGAAATGTTTCTCTTGTACTGCCTTGTTATGTTTGATCGCCTTCCTCAACGGCTCCATTCATTCCACGGTAGAGTCTTTCTCAGGGCACGTTTGTTTATTGTGTCCAATTGAATGACAGATGCCGCACTTGCGACGGTATTCATCGGGAACACTTATGCTGGGACCTTCATTAACCATCGGTGGGTTGGAGCACCGCCTGCTATTATGTCCTGATTGTCCACATCTTCTACACGACTGTGTGGTTGTCCTCTCCGAAGACGAGGCATATCGACCCTTCATCGGGCGACCTGATTGTCTCTTCGACTTTGGATTTAAAACCACCCGAGATACGATGTCGGATGACACTACCCATGAAGAAGGATGGCCAACAGGCATAATAGGAACCGGGTATGCATCAATAAGTGTCTCTCTCTTGTAGTAGTCCGCACACAAAGATGTGAAATCCAAGTTTCGCTCCCTATAACATGAAAACAATGAGATTCACGTACCCAAATAATATAAATCGTTAACTGTAACATCTCATGTACCTTGCCGCTGCGAGTGCATGAGAACATGGGAAATGGTCCATTTGGAATTCGTTGCATATGCAAGTCTTCAAGTGTAAGTTAATCGTCCATTAGTTTCCCTTCAATTTGATGAAGAATATGTTCTAGTCAACCGGATTTACGGTCATATAATTGCACTTCTCGACACGTTTTAGGATCACAAGATGTGCTGCGTCGGTCAGTTGATGACGCATGGACCGTGCAGCTGTATGACGATCGTGAAACCACTTTTGTAGCATATTCCTAATGAACTTCGCCAGTGTCATCATTGGCAGTTGCCGTGTGAATTTTAGGCATGATTTTATGCACTCTGCAACATTTGTGGTCATCAGCCTGTACCTTCTTTGGGGACAGTGTACGCGAGACCACTTGTGTAGACCGGCAGCAATGGCATATTCGAATGCACCCTTGTGCAGCCTATGTAACTCCTCCATGTGCCTGTTATAATTGAATTCACTGTACGTCCTAGCTGCTGAATCCATTATGTCGGCAACATCCTTTCTGAAGAATCGCTTCTTCATATTTTCACCAAAATGCCAGTAACATATAGTATGGGTTGCATAAGGGAACACTTTAGAGATCTCTGCTTCAATGCTTGCATGGCGATCGGAAATGAAAACCAGATCATCTATATGACCAAGGGAACCCCTTAAGCATTCCAAAAACCACTCCCAAGAAAGGTTATTTTCTGAGTCACTGTACCTAAAAGCAATTGGATACACCTGTTCGTTTCCATCTTGTGCAGTTACAACAAACATTGTACCCCTGAATCTTCCCTTCAAATGGGTACCATCAACTGCAATCATATGACGTATACACCTCCGAAAACCTCTAATTGAGAACCCTAACGACATGAAAAAGTACAAAAATGTATCATCGTCTGCGCATTGTAAGTCGGTGATTGTGCCAGGATTTTGCTGTTCAAGAACGTACGCAAACGATGGTAACAATTTGAAACTTTCTTCATGCGTTCCATAGGTCAAGGACAATGCATATTGCAAGGCATCATGTGCTTTACTGTACATGACTTGGATGCCATACATTGTTTTCATATCGGCGATTATGTCCTTCGGACGCATGAGACGACCATCATGTTGTTGAAGTCTAGGTGCAATGACTTCTCCGATTATGACTGCACTAGTTTGTCGGTGGCGACAGTGAACCTCCTCCAAAGGACAACTGTGTTGGTTGACAGAACTTTTGACTTGGAAGTAAGTCCCTTCATCTCTCCTCACCGCTCTTAATTTCCACGTACAGTTGTCAATGATGCAAACTAGATGTAACGTTGTCTTATTAGACCTTTTCACCTTCCATTCAAAGTTCTCCCGTATTGAAAAAAGGCCAACTAGCCTCTTCAAATCCTTTTTACTCGGGAAAAATTGACCTTTATAAATCATGCATATAGGTTCTTGCGTTGCCAAGGTGCTGCTTCTACCAATACCAAACGAGTATGAATCTGCTCCGGGAATAACCCACGTTATCGTATTATCAGAATCAGATACAGTTATATTATGTCGGACCTCGGAAGTCCCATGCATATTTGGTACAGTGCAACTAACTCCTTGTACATGTCTTCCTTGTGTTTGAATTTGTGTACGCTCTTCATCCACATTTTCTAGATTATCTACCTATTCATTATTTGTCTCATTATCCACCTCATGGTTCGGGTAATTGTTCATCTCATTGTACTGCTTAATTAGACAACCAAACACATTGCCAAATTGAGGTTCAACTACTTGGTCAACCGCTGCCGGTGGGACACCACACATGTTTTCCCCACTTTCGGCGAAACTCCTTTGGGGATACAGTTGGTTGCTACCGCTAAAGGATCCAAATTGTTGGGTATTTTCAGGAGGAGGAATATCATTCCCTATCACATCTCCAGGTGTCCTCTGAGTTAGACTTACACATACTTGAGGGATCACCCGATCTTCCCCTAGCATAAACTGAACATCATCATTATTTCTTATAAATGTACGACATGTACTGCCAGGAACGATTGATACTGATGCCAGATCAACATTGAATTTGTTTACATCATACTTCACAATGGTATGCACGATTGCCACCAATTCTTCGTAAGTCATATTCTTTGACACATACATTCCCTAGTTATCGGATCCAACAAACCTCTGACTTCCGTCAGGTAGTTGCTCCCATTGACCGTTGTAAGATATTACTATTCTAACCCGATTCATGATGCTGTCAAATTAATCAAAACTATTAATAAAAACTTAGGAGTACAAAATATTTTCATAAATTACATTTACAAAGACTCGGAGAACACTAGCAAAGTCTCCGAGAATACATGAAAGTCTCGAAGAAGACATTTTTGGTCTTGAAAAAGACTTTAAAAGACTCGATTAGTAATTCAATGAAAAGTCTCGGAGAAGACCTAACAAGGCTCGATTAATGATTATTTAAAAAGTCTCGGAGATGACTTGAAACTTCTCGGAGAAGACTTGAAAAGGCTCGATTAGTGATTTTTGAAAAGTCTCGGAGAAGACATGAAAAAGCTCGGAGAAGACATGAAAAGGCTTGGAGAAGACATGAAAAGTCTCGATTAGTGATTTTTGAGAAGACATGAAAATGCTCGGAGAAGACTTGAAAAGGCTCGATTAGTGATTTTTGAAAAGTCTCGGAGAAGACATGAAAAAGCTCGGAGAAGACTTGAAAAGGCTCGGAGAAGACTTGAAAATGCTCGATTAGTGATTTTTGAAAAGTCTCGGAGAAGACATGAAAAAGCTCGGAGAAGACTTGAAAAGGCTCGGAGAAGAATTGAAAATGATCGAATAGTTATTTTTTAAAAGTCTCGTAGAAGACTTGAAAAGGCTCGGACAAGACTTGAAAAAGCTCGGAGAAGACTTCAAAAGGCTCGATTACTGATTTTTGAAAAGGCTCGGAGCAGACATGAAAAGGCTCGGAGAAGACATGAAAAGGCTCGGAGAAGACATGAAAAGGCTCGATTAGTGATTTTTAAAAAGGCTCGGAAAAAGGTGACAAAGTCTCGGAGATCCACAATTGTCTCAATGAAAATGTGAACAAATGAAAAGAAGTATTTGCATGAAATATTACCTTGTTGTAATGAAGCACGTCTAGTTGTTTGGATCTTGAACTACTAGTTGTATTGAGAGAGAGATAGAGAGAGAGAGAGAGAGACTAACCCCGTTATCGTTTTTGTTGGAAGTGTGGAGAGAGAACCAGACAAACAGAATAACATAAATGATTATCTAAGGGCAATTTTGGTAGTTCACCATAATAGGTGCCTTTTAAACTTAAGTTATTAAACCGGTCATAAAGTCACCAAATGAGTTGGAAAAGGTGATACTTTCCACCATTTCCACTTGATTGTTATGGGTTTAGCATTAGGTTAATAACTTGAGTTTTTGTAGCATCAACGTAAAGTAATTGACAACCCGTTTACTTCACTTTTCAATTTCCATCTCTTTCTCTCAAGAAAAAACAAAGATTCTTTCAAAAAAAATTATAGAGGAATGATGATTTTATCTCTCTTGTTAGTGATTGAGACGAAGAAGCAGATTCGACAGGAATAGTAAACATAAAAAAATCGCCAGAGAACATTAAAAAAAAAAAAAAACGAAGAACACAAATTAGAAAAAAATTTCAGAATATAAGTCGTGCTTGAATAAGTTATGATCAAAGGAAATAAGCCACAGTCAAAGGCTAAAAAAAAAAAAAGTGTGCGACTTGTTGTGTTTATTTCTTAATGATATTTTTTGTAAAAAAAAAGATACATTTTTGATCCTTGAAAACTCAAGTTATTAAGTTTGTGGTAGTCCCACAAAATCAGCACCAAAATGTGCTTGGAATTTTAAGAACTAATGTAGCAGATTCCTGGTATAAATTGAGTCAAATTGTTTCATTAACATAGAAGCACATTAAACAGTACCATTAATAATTAAGAGAGTATTTCATTCATGATTAAAAAATAGTCTTAAGGGAGAATTGCACTCCCACCCTTGAGGTCTACCATAATTTCACCCGGATTAGAAACTTTGGTTTTGCTACACTCACACATCCTCTAAATTTAACGATGGTTTAAGAAAATTAAGGTTGTGTGTGGCTCACACCGTTACGATCTCGCTTTTAAGAAAATAAAAATTGTTCGTTTTTAGTTTAAATTTGAATAAGTTGTTAGATGATAGGATTCTTTTCCTTATTTGAATTTCATATATTTGTCCTATAAATAAAACTAGCTTTCAATTAATTAAAGTATAAGGTAAAATCTATCAAATATGTATTAGTATTTCTAACATTTTGGGAGGTTCTGGTTTCCTTGGTAAACCAACATTTTATTTTTGGTTATCAAATCGTGATCGTTTCACACACCCATAGAAAAAGTTATAGGATAGAAAAGAAGATTGCAGTCGGATATTGAGTGAAAAATATTGGGTTCGTTCTTCGGATAATTATCTATCTCTTTAAGTGTGTATACATAAACAAATAGATTCAGCTTCCGTTTTTGTACATAAAATTTATTTTTACTAGTTTGTAAGTAAAATTATCTTTCCCTATTCGTGTTTTACCTGTGCAAAACCATCCTTCAGATGATCATCGGATGGTGTTTTTATTTTTATTTTTATGTTTTGAATAGCTGTTTCCTAAAAGTTGGTATTGGACAAGTGAAGAAGTTTCGTCTATTAAAGCCATGAAGATGGATAGAGTTGCAGAAAGATAATCTTGTCTTAAAGCTTGGAAGAGCATAATCTGTGAGTGTGAGTGTAAGAGAGTGATAATGAAGAAATGGGACCATAGTGGGACCTCCATTTTCCTCATTGGAGAAAATACCAGACATTTGAAGTGGAAGTTGCAATGTCAAGCAAAGTGAGAAGCCTTTGAAAAATCTCCATCTCTCACCCACCCCACCCCCAAAAAGCAAAAAGAAATGAACATCATGAACCAAAAAAGTAGCATACCATAACATCATCATCGTCGTCAACTTCTTCTTCTTTTGATTTTCCTCTCTTCATTCCCACCTAACCACTACACCCACCCTCCTCAATTTGCTCAAAGCAATCTTCTCAAATTCCATCTCAGTCTCTCTCTCTTGATTTTTTGTTTTCAATTTCCAATCTTTTCCTTGAATTCATGGAAAGACTTTGTTACTTGCTCCACACCCCATGACTGAAAAGAAGTAGGACAAGTAACAAAAGCAACAACTCTTTTTGTTTTCTGTTTGCTTTTCCTCTGTTCCGACTCTGTTTTCCTCTGTTTTCTCATTTTGAGAGGACGTACTCTTTCTCTTGTCTGAACAAAAACAAGAAAAAAAAAAAAAATCTTTAAATTCCCAGAAGGAGATATATATATATATATATATTCTTGAGATGGATTGTTTTGCTCGACCAATTGGGTTCCACTATAACCCGAATACGAACACAATGGGCGGTGCAGACAGTGATTCTGAATTTTCTGGGATTCTTGAAATCTATGTTCATCATGCTAGGAATATTCACAACATATGCATCTATGACAACCAAGATGTGTATGCCAAGTTCTCTCTCACATACAATCCAGACGAGACTCTCTCTACACAGATCATCAATGGAGGCGGCAAGAACCCAGAATTCAATGAAAACTTGATGGTCAAAGTCACCCAACTTGATGCTGTACTCAAATGTGAAATCTGGATGCTTAGTAGAGCCAGAAACTACATGGAAGATCAGCTTCTGGGATTCGCTTTGGTTCAAATTTCACAAGTTGTTGGCAAAGGAAAAGTCACTCAAGATTATAATTTATCTTCCACTGATCTCTTCCATTCACCTGCCGGTACTGTCAAGCTGACTCTCTCTTTGAACACTTCTCTGCCTGTCAATCCATCGACTTCTAATTCATCAATATCTTCCGAAGTAGTACTGCTTGATCGGAAGATCTCAGAAGTTCTTTTAGACCCAGTTGAGTATTCCAGGATCGAGTTTCCGGATATCAATATTGTCAGAGAGAACCAGCAAATGGTTTCAGACTACTTTGATGGTCTGAATTCGAGACCAAATTCGGGAGGTCTAGCTTCGTTTCTTCATCTTGGCGCGGCTCCTCAGCTCGTTGATGATTACGAAATGACGATAAATTCATCTGAGGAGAACAACCTCATTTCGCCGAATGGTAGTAGCAGCATTCATAATTCTGGTTTCTTAAGCTCTACTACTACTAGCTTAAGCGATGACAGAAACACAGCTGAATCTATAGAGAAAAAGAATCGTTTGGGTGGTGAATCTTCCAATTCTGTGAATGCATCAATCACAAATGAGACTAATCAAAGCTTGGGGGCCAGTCCCGATACCCCAACTTCAAAGAAAGGAAGCGTTAACAAGGACGTTAAAGAACCCAAATTTTCAAGCAAGGAGGAGGAAAACAACAACAACAACAACAACAACAACAAGAAGAAGGAAGCTAGCGTTGGTTCGGTTAAATTTGGTCAAGTATTTTCAGCTCCTATGGGGAACATCAACATTGAGGCCGAGCAGTCAGCAATGCAGCAGCAGATTGTGGACATGTACATGAGGAGTATGCAACAGTTTACGGAGTCACTGGCGAAAATGAAGCTTCCAATGGATCTTGACAAACCGCAATGTGAAGATGATCACGGGGATGTGATTCAGCTTCAGACTCAGACTCAGAATGATAAACTAGAACTCGAGAAGAAGAAAAAGGATGGATCACGTGTGTTTTATGGTAGTCGGGCATTCTTCTAATCGCATAAATATTGATGTATGGTGAGTTGGTGCTAATTTATGAAAAAATTAGGGCTCTTGTCATGTTCTTGATTTCAATCGGTTTTAGTCTCCTTTATTGATGAGTATGGATTGATGATTCAGGACATTTTATGAGTTGTTCCTGCTTAACTATCAGTGAAGTAACATAAATCATATGTGTAGAGTAGAACTGCAAAACCTCAGATTTCTGTAACACTTTGGTCCAAAATCAAACCTTGTTTATGTTTGATTGATGATGTAGAAAATTGACTGAATATCTGATTTTTCTCCCATCAAATATATTTTTCTACATTGTCATCAAGGGACTTTTCTTTCTTCTAGTTGATATCTTCAAGTTCTTACTGTTAGGAGTTGGTGTAAGGATAGTGAGCTAATTGGGAATGAAAAGGATGACGAATCAAGTTCTATGCGAATTGATTCCTGAATTAATATTGTAGAAATTCTTGATTTAAAGTTCATTTATGCGATTCCTAATCAGTAAATGTGCAGCGAGCAAAATATACATTAGGATGTACGTACCTGAAAATTCTCAATCCAAACTATATGAAAAAGCTTTTTTGCTTTGTTTTCATTTCAATGATGCAAGTTAAATATTGATTCTTTTCAAAATTGTTGTTGGCTATGAAAGGTCCTTTTGGCTTGCAAGATGACCTTTAAATTTTGCTTTATTATTCTGTTACTAGTGGTTTATTAAAAGCAGCAATTTGAATTCAATTAGTCAAGCAAGACAAATGAAATTTAAGAAACTTAAGAAAAAGAATAACAATCTTATTTATATGTTAACTAATGTTTTTTTTTTTTTTTTCCAATATTTTTATATATCTTATTTCAATAACAGAAAATCAGATTTAGTTTAGGTCACGCATCATTAAAAATATTTTTTTCCCCCTTAAGTCCAATCTCCAATCTCCGATTCTACTTTTAATTTTCTAAGTCAAAAGATGCCCTCTAATCAAAATTGTTGAAGAAGATTGATAAACTGATGTGAAATATTCATGCAATCAAAATATCTTGAATATTCTACATAACAGTTATAATTAAGTTGCTATGTCATTTAAGCTACATTTTTGGAAGTATTGTTTTAATTACTTTTATTTATGTATAAAATTTGTACATATGACACATTGTTTTATAAATAAACAACACAATTTTTTAATTTTTTTTTAATAAAAAAAATCGATATATCAAATGCAATTAAGGGCTTGGAATTGAAGGTGGTGGATTTTAGAAAATGATCATCACATGATAATTTTTATTATGTTAATATACATTTTTAAAATTGCCTTTTTGATGGGGAAGGAAAATGTGATGATAGTGGATTGACAAACAAAGCATGCCACTAAAATTTCTGGTGGAAATAATTATTTTGGTGTGTGCATGGTGGGGGCAGATTGAAGCATTTTTCAACTCGGGGTGATGCGCGTCGTTGAAAACACAACCGGAAGAAAAAAAAAAAAAAAAACTTTTTGAGAGAAAAAAAAAACATAAGATTAAGAATCCAATGACAAAAAATATTGGCTGCATACTTAATCTTATGACTCCACACCACGTTTTTCTCCTTTCTGATAGACAATTATAACACAATTAAGTAAATTGTACCACCTTATCCTTACTATATTCCTGTTTCCTGTACCTGAACTAGAAAACAAATCAAATATCAATACTTATACGGGTACACTAGAAGTGTAAACGGGTCGCGTCGTGTACTATTAATGTTTGGGGAAATCTTAGTCGGCCAGACACATCAGCATAAAAAGTGGAGTTCACGAAGATAGTTCGACAAAGCACACGAAGTAGCAGCGAGCTCAAAGACGAAAAACAGGTCGGCTATTTTAAATCGGTTCTCCAAAGTAGCCCTAGGCGGTGAATTGATACCTATTCACCATTACGTTGGAAATATGAAATGTCCACGAGATCACCACAAATTCGGGATCCTTCGCATCCCCTGTGAAATCTGGGCCTATATCGAGAAAGACAATCACCGCTAATTAAGTTGATGAATCCGATAATAAACTCAAAGATCTAGAAGATAATCCATACAAGGAAAAAAGATTCCCCAAAATACGGCGAATCACCAAGATACCATCTCCTCAAAGCCTTTGCTTGCACGACAGGGATTAGGGCAGCGTCTTAGTTCCCATATAAATACATGCAATTAGCAAAGGCCAGGGAAGGAGAAGGCAATACAACATTGGAGAGATACTTTTCTGTAACTTGTAATTGTTTTCCACATGCAATGAATATTCTCTTTTACTGTCGTTACGACGACCGTGGTTTTTCCCTGCCTTAGGGTTTTCCACATAAAAACTCTAGTGTTATTTATTACTTTTATTTACTTTCTCTATTACATATCACATTCACGTAGCAAGAGGGTGTTTGATCACAAGTAGGGTTGCACATTGGGGAAATGGGGATGGATATAGGTCCCCCCATCCCCATCCCCACTTCTCAAACCCTTCCCCATCCACCCATTTCCCCATTTGGGGAAAATGGAGATGGGGGAGTTTTGGGAGGAGGTCCCCCCATCACCATCCCCACTTCTCCATTTTTCCTGTTTTCCAATTTACCCTGTTCCCCCATTTCCCAGTTTGACAAAAAATTATAGATTAAAAAAAAATAATTCCATTACAAAGCAAAAACAAAGGATTCTATATTGATTATTCAAAGCAAAAATAAAATCAACAATATTATTTAAATCTAAAACAAATCTGTCAAGGAACTACAAAAATAAAATAAAACAAAGCAAAAAACAGAGGATTCTATATTGATTATTTAATGTAATTAGAATTCACATGTCAAATACTCAAATGACAGTTTATTTAACAAAAATAAAACCAAACCAACAAAATGAAACTAAGAAATTAAATAAAAAAATCACAGTTCTCTAATCTCAACCTTGTTTTTGTTTTTGTTTGGTTTGAGACATTATCAGAAGAAGAACTGAAATTGAAATTGATGTGGAGAGAAGAAGAAGAACTGAAGTCATTGGATGGAGAAGCAGCTAGTGAAGAACTAAAACTGAAGTTGATGTGGACAGAAGAAGAACTGATGTCGTCGGAGCTGGTCGTCGCCTCGTTGGAGAAGCAATGGGACCTGGTCAGAGAAGCACTTGAGAGGAGTGAGGACAAAAGGCTGCTCTATAGTCTAGCCTTTAGATTTAGAGGAAATGACTTTAGATTTAGGGTTTTCAAAGAGTAAATGGGGTTTATCTAGTTAGGGTTTCAAATAAAAATAAATAAATAAATAAATATATATATAATTATATTTATAATGTTTTGGGGGAAATGGGGATGGGGGGACCTCCCCCCTTCCCCAAATGGGGATGGGGATGGGGATGGGGATGCGGGGGAAAATGTGCAACCCTAATCACAAGTTTCTAGGTTCGAACCGAAAATTCCAGTTTTGGTTCTTAATTTTTTTGAACCGGAATGGAACCAACGGTTCCAACCGGCTCCACTTATTATTTTATTTTAAAAAAATCAGTTTTGCAGTGGCCCAACGGTGCATTTTTTTTAATATTTATTAAAAACTATTTTCCTAATTCCTATGAAATCCCCCCTCCCATTTCATTTCTCTCAATTCTCCAATTCTATCTCAAATATCCAATTCTCTCTCAATAACTCAAGTCTCTCTCAATTATTCAATAATTTTTTTTTATTCCAATTAAATCGCAATTACATTTATTTT
Organism: Acer negundo; assembly: GCA_035582765.1. NCBI lineage: Eukaryota > Viridiplantae > Streptophyta > Magnoliopsida > Sapindales > Sapindaceae > Acer > Acer negundo. The sequence goes on from CM069233.1 coordinate 9,577,258, forward strand.
ACTCATTTGAAATTCATTTCCAACAATTTTTTCAAATTTATTTCCAACAAATTTTTCAATTCAATTTTTCTAGGCCTTAAGCAAAGGTAAGGGTCTTATACGAGACGATATTGGTTTTGATGACATCACTTATCATGAGTTTCTACAACATCAAGTCTATTTTGAATCCACAAACCCTCTTAATCCCCCTCTATAAATTTTCGAACCCAATTCCACCCTCTAGTACGAAAGCCAATCACAAAATATGCCCGATAAACTTTGAAGCACCGGATGAAGAGAAGTAACGTAAATCCGATCTCTTTGTAATCCATATGAAGAAAATTACTAAAGAGGATGGAAATGTTATAGCGGTTTGCAATTACTGCCACAAAGAATTTAAGTGGTCTAAATTAGGAGGATATGACACATATCGGAAGCATATATCGACCAAGCATCCAAACGAAGAGGCCATTGACTGTTCACAAAGCCAAATTTCTAGGTGCACTTCCCCCAACTCTCAATTATTTAAATATAGTGATGTAAATAATAGAGAATGTTGTAAATGTATTAAAATAAATAATGAATAAAATGAGATCATAGATATAGGAGATGAAATAAATAAAGAAGAAACTGAGATGAGAGACAATAGAGAGAAGGGAGATGATAGAACAAGAGAGAGACTATTTGTATTGATATCAGCCGATCAATGTTTACAAGTGAGAGGAGAACATATATTTATAGACTTTGATCTAAGCACTGGCAACCCACTTGCCTTCTAATATCATTGATTACATCATGCCCACTTACACCAATTACTATGAGGGTAAGTAAACTAAGTATTACTTAGGGATGGACATGTGTAATTGACATGCATGGAAAACCACAATTACAACAAAGAACATTTAGTTAGAATGGTTGCCGTAAAACACTTATCATTTAGTTTTGGTGAAAAAGTTGGTTTTATTAATTATTGTCAATAATCATTAAATCTCGCTGCATGTCGTGTTCTTAGAACCACTGTCACACACACACTTTATGATATTTATAAAAAAGACAAAAAGAATTTGCAATTTTTTTTTTAATAATTATAAAGGTTGTGTTTCTATATGTGTCGACATATGGAGTGACCATTGGATGGTGTATTCATATTTAGGTGTCACTTACCAATATGAATAATGAATGGACAATGGAAAAAAGAATTCTTGGATTTAGAGTTTTTGATGATGCATTTACTGATGATAATATTTATAGAATGCTCACAATTATTTTTGAAGAGTATAAAATTTAGAACAAAATTTTTGTAATTGATTTTGATAATGCTTCCAACAATACCACAACTATTCCGTTTTTACATGAGTTATGTAATTCTTATTTTGGTGGTAGATTAGTTCATCAAAAATATATTTGCCATGTTTTAAATTTATGTGTTCAAAGTTGATTAAAGGTTCTTCAAAATTTTATTAGACCTATTAGAGAAGCTCTTCATTATTTGTGGAAACATGTTTCTGTAATGAAAGCATGGTCAAAATTTTATAAATCAAGTGGTAGGCATCCAATTAGATTTTCTCGTGATGTTCCAACTCGTTGGAATTCTATTTATAAATTGATTGCTGCAAGTTATGAATATAGAGAATTATTAGTTAATTTTATGCAATATAATGTTTTTAACATTATTCTTAATGCATAACATTGGGATATTTGTACAAAAATTTGTCAATTGTTAAAAGTTTTTAATGAGGCTACTAGCAATTTATCTGGTATTTATTATTCTACTACCCACTTATTTATTATTGAGAGTGTTAATATTGTCGGTGCATTTTCTAAGTGTGAAACGATGAACAATTACATCCTTGCATTTCTGTTATGAAAGCAAAATGGTTAGACTATTATAGGTACTTTCCATCTATTTATTTGCTTGCATTGTGTTTTGATCTATGTTATAAAATAGATAATTTTAGGGGTGTGTAGCGGATCAGATTCAATGGATTTGCCATGATCCAAGATTCGATCCGATTGGATTGGATCGAAGAAATTGCAATCCGATCTGATCCAATTTTATAGTGGGATCCGATCCGATCCAATCCGATATGATCCGATTGATCGAATTAATATAAAGTCATTTGTAATATATAAAAGTTATAATCTGAAATAAATAAAATCAAATAAATTATTCAAACATTACTAATTAATTCAAATAAAATTAACATTAAAAAAATACATGACATAACTTGTAAACTTTATATAATTCAAAAAGTTTATAAACATTATACATCAGCTCTAAATGTAAACTTAATAAGCCGTGATGTTGATGAAGAGGAATAGAAGAAAATAAGATGGTGGATTGTTGACTATAGAGAAATTGAGAAAGAAAACCCAAAATAGTAACATTAGAAATTGTATTTTGGCTAGGCCTTTACATTAGAAAGTAGTGGATAAAATAAATTGTCCAATATAAAAATAAGGCTTAATATTTTAGGCGGATTCGGCGGATTTCCAAACGGAAATCCAAGATCCGATCCGATCCAATCCAATGCAATGGATTTTAGAATTTAGGATCCAATCCGATTCAATCACCTCTCTGGATCCGATTCAATCCAATGGATCATATTGGATTAGATTGGATCCTGCACACCTCTGGATAATTTGAATGATTATTTAAAATGTTATTATGAATGTTTAGGATTAGAAGAAGAAGTTGATGTTGGTAGTTATTGTTTAGGTGTGTAGTTATTGTTCAAATTAAGTTATTATTTTAAGAATTATATGACAAATATCTTATAATTTATGGTCAATCACTAAATATTAATGTTCCACAAAACGAAACTACATCTCATGCTCCTCCATCCTCCACATTAAAGGGGTTAGGGTCTTGACTGTTATCTCAAAGAACAAAAAAATTACAAACTGATTCTTCTTCATGGTCAGACTCGAATTTCGAGGTTGAAACTTATCTAAAAACTTCTTTTGAGTTTACGGAAGATGATAAATTTGATATCCAGCAATAGTGGAAGTAGCATAAAAGGCATTTTCCAATTTTGGCTATTATAGTCAAACAAATTCTTAGAACGCCGGATTCTACTGTGGTTGTGGAACAAGAGTTTAGCACTAGTGGAAATAATTTGGACGAAAAACGTTTGGTTATGAGTCTAGAATCAATTCAAGTCCAAGTTTGTGTTGATGATTGGACGAAGGCGCAACACAAGCAACAAGAAATCGATCGAGAATTAGTTTACGATTTCTTCGACAATGACCAAACCACGGGAACAGAAGGCACTGGCAAAAATTAGTTATGGTTCCGGGTTCCAACACCAAACCTTGAATAAAAGATAAGAGAATTATATGGCCTTTAATTCCTCTAACAGAGGATGCGTAGGCAACTTAATTGAGGTAAAAATTAAGTGCAATGCCAGACTAATTAAATTTTTTTAGTTTCATTTCAATATTTATTTTATTTTATCATATATATATATATATATAAATTTATGGTTATCCAATAAACTGATTTAACATGTCTTTTAATTTTTCTAATAAAAATAAAATGGGAACCGAACTAGAATTGGAACCGGTTCCCTTTGGTTCTGGTTCTGGTTCAGACTGGAACCGGAACTGGAATCGCAGTCACCACTAATTCTAGGTCAGGCGTGGCTCCTCGTATATCTATACGAATATTATTATTATTTTTTATTCAATTTTTATTTAACTATTTTATAACTCATTAATTTATAATATTTTTCAAAAATGAGGAGAAAAGACATATTTGAAAATATGTGAGGTGTGTTTACAAATTAGAACATTTTAAAACTTTTAATGGAGTGTGTATACAAAAAGGGGTGCACATACAATTTTTCAGGAAGACAAATATCGATACTCATATAAAGTAGTTTTCGGGCCACATTGGAGATGGTCTAGTCCAATAAGGCAATAGGATAGACTGGGCAAATTGTTTCAAAAATTATTTTATAAAAGAGTGACGATATTTACACCCCTCCAAAACTGTATGTATACCCCAATTTAATATATTTTTAAAAATCCAATATTATCTTTGAGTAAAATTACTTAAAGGACTAAATAGTTTGTAAGTACACACCAATAATTATTAATTAGTTTTATATCAATCCTTTGTAAAAAAAAAAAAAGAAAGGAAATTTCCTATTAATTGTTTGATATGATAATAAAAACATTTCTATTTTATCAAACCCTAACTTCTATTTTAAATACTAATTTCAAATTTTTTTTATGGAATACAAATTGATTGAGTTGACAAACAGTTTACTGATATAATTGAGTGAAAAAAAAATCAATATCAACAATAAACTTTCTTATGAACAACTGTTTTTTTTTTTTTTCAAAAAAAAAAAAAAAAAAAAAAAACCTTTCTAATGAATAAAGGAATTGAGATACACTGTTTTGTGGTGACCTCTTTTTACATAAAGAATTAAAAAAAATAAAGTTTTAATGCAATGAAAAGAATTTTTTTTCATACAATTTTTTAGAGACATCAAATGTTTTTGTAGGAGTTAGAAATTATTTTTTTTAAAAGAGAAATTATTTATTTGAATAAAAAGATATAAAATAATAAAATTTTAAATAAATCTAATTAGATAACAAAATAGTGGGGTGTGTTAACAAAAATATAATACAATAAAATTAAAGAAATTGTATTTTTGGCATTAAGTGAGGTTTATTTATGAATCAGTGATTTTTAAAATATTTTAGGGGTGTCATTATAAAAGGGGTGTACATATAGTTTTTTGAGGGGTGTCACTTTTAAAATACTTATGATGATGACATGTTATATACTCACTCCTTCAAGTAAAAAAAATAGCTTGTAAATAAACTCCACTTAATGTCAAAAATACCTTTCCTTTATTTTTATTGTATTATATTTTTATAAGTACACACCACTATTTTGTTATCTAATAACTTAATTTAAAATTTTATTATTTTATAGCTGCTCGTCTGCTCAAAGAGGGAGAGAGGTAGAGAGAGAGAGAAAAAAAAAGGTAATAAAGAAAAAATGGTGAAGTTTTTGAAATCAAACAGTGTATCCCGATTCTTTTGTTTCTATGAAAGTTTTTATTTTTTTATTTTTATTTTTATTTTTTATTATTATTTTTTTTTATATCAATTCTAAGAAAGTTTATTGTTGGTATTTATTTTTCTCACTCAATCATAGGTAAATTGTTCGTCAATCATCAACACTGCGAATTGAATACTAATCTCATGTGAAATAAGGTTTTATTATTATTTGTAAATATGGTCCGGATTTTGAAGAACAAAAGGACAAAAATAGCACCAAACATGAAATGGATTCATTCTCCATATTGGGAAATTGAAATTTCAAATGGATTGTAAATTGGAAAATTGAAATTTGTATTCATTCCAAGCCTAAAATCAATTGTTGTTATTGTAATTAGGGTTAGAGAAAATAAAATGGTTTTTATTATATATGTGAATATCAAACATGAAACTTCCTTCTTTTTTTATTTTTTTATTTTTTTTATTTTTTATTATTTTTTTAGAGGATTATCATCACTCATAATTTAAAAGTAAACTTTACATTTAATTCAATCCACAATGAAATTAGAAATTAGTGGTATTATCTTATAGTCTCTTTTTAGTTTTTACATTAATCAAACTAAAAAAGTGATATTTGATTATAAAGATGAATTAATTCTTATTAAAAATAAGTAGATCTATTCTTTATTCTAACCCACTTTTCAGATCTGTTAATGGTGATTATATTAAATTTTTTTTTTAAAAAAACAGACTTAATAGAGCTAGACCCCTCTAAAGTGTACCTAAATTTGTAATGTGCCCCCTGAATGTTTTTTTTCCGTAGTAAACCCCTCGAACTTTTCTTTTCTTTGCACCACCCTTATGGAGATGCCCTATCCTTAGGGGGCAATAAAACAAGTAGGTGCAAAGAAAATAAGAGTTCAAGGGGTTTACTGTCGAAAAAAAAATCATTCAAGGGGGTACATTGTAAATTCACGTACACTTCAGGGGGATCTAGTGATATTAAGTAAAAAAAAAAAAAAGGGTTTTTTGTTTTTTTGTTTTGTTTTGTTTTTTGTTTTTTTTGTTTTTGTTTTTTTTTTGTTTTTTTTTTTTATAGAGAAAAGTGTGTTATATTGCTGTTTTGGAAATGTGGACATTGTCAATTTAACGAAGGGAGTGCCAATAAGCACTACTTTATAAAATAAGCATAAAACATAGACCTTTTAGCCAACGTGAGTTACGAAACAGGAGCATAAGTAAAGGAGTGGAGAAACAAGTGTTGTGATCAAGGAACTTAATATCGGTATTGGTATCAATATTGAGCTTCTAAATTTATGGATATTTTGGGGACATCGATATCGGTGGATACTCTGTCAAAAATTTTAAAAATGATGGATATTTGCATCTAAAGTTAGAAATTTTTTGTGAAATTTTAGGACAAGCTTAAACAAGTAATTATACATCAAATTAATTATATTTCAACAATAAATTAGTATAGTTATGAGCTGATTATAAATTATAACATAGATATAGTCCGTATATAATTTTTAAAATTGAGTATTTAATAGAATAATATTTTTTTTCACTTTAACAATATTATATACAATATAAAGAGATTAAATATTTTATAAACAAAATTATCATTAAATATATATATGTATATATTTCCATTCTTCTAAGATTCTATCATAAATCATAATTCATGCATAATAAGAGATTGTATGTCTGAAATTTAAAACCAATATGCATTCCTTGCTAGTTCAAATGCATAAGATATATTTCCATCTTGATTCGAACAATAATTTTTCTAGGAAAACGTGCTTGCATAGCTTTTAATGGAGTTATTAATATGTTATGCATATGTTATTTGATCTCTTCCAATTGATCCATGAATTGGGTAGTTTGGATTTATCAAACTTCGTGGATATTGTTGATCTGCATGCATAGGTATTGCATATGGCATTTGTTGAAAAGGATAATCAAATATATTGCACCCACCATAACTACCATAATATGGTACATGAGAACCTGACATTGTTTGCGAATCACCCAAAGAACTATTTTGTGTCTATACTCATTGAGGAGAGAGTCGTATTCAAAGAATCTTCATCAATTTGACTTGTTACTCCATGTTGTCTACCACGATTTTGCTCAAAATTACCTGCATGAGCATCCCAACCTGCCGCACTAGCATTCCAACCTGTTGTACCAGCATCCTAACCTCTTGCCTCATCCCCACCATCCCCCATCATCTCCATCATCTTTTCCTCCACTATTTACATCAGAGGTATGTTGATCATCAGAAGAGCTGGTAACAATAACTCCACAATCTATACCATCTTCTTCTCTAATCACTTGTTCAACATTTATTCCCATGTATCATGTGAATCAGAATTTCCCTTGTCATCATCCAAGGAGGCAGGTCTAACCTAGTTAAAAATAGGATTCTCATTATCATCTCCTACTTCAGCAGCTACTTGAAGTAGATCTATAAAATCAGTTTCATTTACTTTATCTTTTTCAGCTGCCATATCCCTAAGTTTCAATTTTATATTATAATAACAATAAACAAGTTGTTCAAGTTGAAAATAGGCAAGACGGTTCCTTTGTTTTGTGTGGATTAAAGCAAAAAACGTGGACCAATTTCTTTCATATGCAGAAGGTGATGATGTTTGTGACAGTATGTGAACTTCTATTGCACTCAATGATGAAGCACAATAGATTCTCTACTCAAAAGAAACAATTGTGGGTTTTTACATGTTTTGCACAAATACTTTTGAGATTCTTTTATTTGGAATGTTGGTACAAAGTTACAAAAAAAATCAGTTATACATATTTATAAATTGATTGGTGCATATTTAATATTATTTGGAAATTAGTTTTACACATTTGAGTCACAAACAATTTTTTTTTTTTTTTTTTTTTCAGATTGCTTTCACAAAATTTTTCATATTTTGCACGTCCACTCTTTGGTTATTTATCCAATTTTACTTCAAGTCCTCAATAATTTTACTATTGACTATTATGTTGAAAATTTTTATAAATTCGTTAATGCTTCTTCTAAAATAATTTTCAATCTAAAATATTTTAACAATAATTTAATTGTTTAGGATTAAAAAAATCATTTTAATAATATGCAAAATATCCATGGATTTTCGGGGTGAAATTCGTGAAATTTCAAGAATTTCAGGATATTTCGGGAATATCGGAAGATTTTTACGGATATTTTGCATTCGGTCGGATATTATGCATGATATTGGATATTTGCTTGTTTCGATATCGATCTCTTCAAAATACGGATATATCGATAAATATTTCAGTATATCTATTGATTTTAAGTTCCTTGTCTGTGATGGGTGTGTGTCCCCCACCCACATACTAGGCAAACTAGGCAATAGACTTTGCATTGGAGAATGTCCCTCTAAAATTTGTTCAGTTGTACCTCGTACAACATTCAATTCTTCATCCAAGCCTCGTTAGCGATTGATCTCTACGTGGAATCGTTGCCGGATAGCCATAAACAAACGATAAACAATGTCTATGTAGAAAAATAAGATGGAAGAAGAAAATAAATCCAATCACACACAAAATATAAGATTTACGTGGAAACCCAATAACATAGAAAAAACCACGGCATCAAAATGACAGCATAAATAATCTACTATGTAGAAAATTTGTATAACTACACATTACCCCAAACCCAATTACAACAAATGCCTACATCTTTGCGCTACAGTCTGGCTTTAGGCACTGGGCACAACATTGACATAGAATTACAATCTATTTATACTAGAGCATTAGGGAGATTAAGACCTACAAGGAAACCCTTTTGTTCATGCACATGAGTTCCTGTTCCATGCAAAGTACCTTTCCTGTTCCGCATAAATACAAACTCTTTTCCTTTTCTGTTTCCTTTTTCTTTGAAGATTTTTCATTTTCAATCATCACTTCATTAAAGCCTCCCTCAAATAAGATCTTCGACTTCCAAACTTTTTCCACATCTCCAGAATCCTGTTTGGTAATCATAGGAATACAAGCCATATCCAACAATCATCCCTTATTGCAAGAATTCCCAAAACTTTCATCCATAGCCACGACTCTTAAAACCAGGAATCGACATACTCCACCATAAGGTGTAATCACTTAGGAACGAACCATTCTAAGATTTCTTCCGGCACATGTCGAAATAACCTACTGAAATTGTGGTGCAACTCCCCACGTTAGATTCCAAAGAGTTTGTTAGCCATCGATATCTTGTCCACCACACACCTTGCATCACCCTCTAACCAATCCCATATGCAAACTTGTGGACCCACTAGCAGCAACATATCCTGTCCATGACAACTTTTACATGCCAAAAGGATAAGCATATCCTTGCATCACCCAATCCGGTGAAAGACATATTGTTAGTAACCCTTGGAGCTCTTTGCCACACAAGTTCCATACCTCACTAGAGACTACCGAGCTTTCAGAGGTTGACTTTTTTTTTTCAACACCTTGTGTAACCCAAATCAAATCAAATATCCATGACTTGTAATTGCCTCCACAAGCCAAATTTGATATTCCCATCAAATTCTTCTTCATTTCTATGTGGAAGCGTTGCCGGATATAGTGGTGGAAAAATGGGCTTGGCCAAGCCTGGTCGGCCTGCTCCACAACCAGGTCGAGCCTTGCTTAGTCTGGCCTATAGCAGGCTAGGCCATGCCTCACAAATGCGGCCTGCAAGCCGACCCGACTCGGCCAGGCCTGTAAAGCCTGCCAATATTTTCTAAAAAAAATAATAATTAAATAATATATGTTAATATATGCATAAATAAACAAAGTTAAACTTATAGTGAAAAGGTTAAGTCACAAAATCCTTTTCCCTAACAACCTTGGTTTGATTCCCACCAAGAGCAATTTTACAAAACAAATTAAAAAAAAAAAAAACATATTAAACAAAATATATATTAAAATATGCATAACTTAATATGACTAAACTTGTAGTGAAATGGTTAAATCACACAACCTCACCTTGGTGGCTAGTTCGACTACTACCTAAAACACTTTTACAAAAAAAAAAAAAAAGGTTTGTTATCTTGAAAATCTGATGGGGACTTTTGAGACAGTAGTTGACTACAGCTTAATGGTGCACCACGGTGGGTTCATACCAAATTGAGTGTCAGCCCAGTTCAGCTGAGATGGGTACCGGGGCTATTTTGGCCCGGTTACTAGGGATTGACATTGGAATCCAAGATCGGTCTTGAAAATGCTCAAGGGGTAAGGGTTAAGGACATTTAGTTAAATGCATATTGATCATACAAGTGGGATACATCGTACATTGCTCTTAAGCGTATACACTGTCAAAATAACGACCTAGGTGGAGACAAATGGGGGAAGGTGGTAGCCAAGTGCGATGAACAATATGGAGCTTTCTATAGGGTGGCAGTAGCTAAGTAGGATGGACAATATAGAGCTTTCTTTAGGAGGGTAGTAGCCAAGTAGGATGAAGAATATGGAGCTTTCTATAGGAGGGCATTAGCCAAGTAGGATGGATAATATGGAGCTTTATTTAGGAAGGTAATAGCCAAGTAGTGCTCTTTTTAGTGTTCTTGTTTGAAGTTCCAACTCTTTGCTCTTCTTAAGTTAGGGTATTTATAGGGTGACCTTCAAGTGGTAGGTGAGGTATATCCTTTTAGGCGAAAAAGGCCAGGCTCGATCCCCATCGTTCCTTTCGTGTTAGGCGCTGAGGTGGCATGACTGGGAGGGTCATGATGGTGCCAATAGGCCTTCCTGTGGATCTAGTGCTTGTCTTGGTAAGTGAAGGCCCTGGTTCCCATGTCGAAGAATAGCCAACGGATCCTTACTACTGCTTTGAATTGGGCCAGTGGATGACACTTGCCTTGGAGGGTTGTGATTGCTCCACCTATGCCCTAAGCTATTCTAGGTGCTTTAATGGGGTTGACATGGTGTTTTTATGGCAATTCGTGTCACTTGGATTGGCTAGAAACGCTCATAGTTGGCGAGAGATGTCGCTGTCACTATTCTATCCAGTAGAGGACATCATCATTGCTTGTCCTGCTGCACACTATGATTGCGCTATAAATGTTCACATTTGGCGCTCCCTTTTCTTATCCTTTATTCTTGTTTTTGAGCCTTTTTTTATGTATTTAATGTGTGTTTTTGCCAAGTGCAGTTAAATGTCCCTCAAAGAAGGTGTTTGTACCTAAAGGGAAGAAAATAGGGAAATTCATTGGCAACTGTGTCATTTGGAGAAATTAGGGGTCAAAGTGAAACTCTTGAGAAAGTATTGAAGATTCTATGATTAAAGGAAAATAGAGGGGTACAAATTGTAATATTCCAACCAAAGGATAGAAGGCTGCCATGTCACCAAGTGAAACGGTGGGTTTTGGCACCTTCTGCTCGTATCAGCGTGACGTCAGGTCATTTTCAACATGCAAACAACCCAACGCGGCTGCAACTCGACCTGGTACAGACCCAACATTGAGTCGGCCTTCTATGCTACTTTTCTAGCCAGTTTTCTGGTAGACTTTTGCCCAAAAGGACGACCCATATCCTTCCGGTCACAGTGAACCCATTGTTGATCTCTCATGCATATGTTTCTCTCCCTTCCAAGCAACCCAAACTTCCATGGCCAAACCAAGCTTCAAGCTCATCTGCGGACCTTCTTGCCCTCGAAACAAAACGAAGGAACCCGTTGGAATCCTTTGTGACTTCCATCAACGGGAAAGAACCCGCAGAACAAAAGAGATGAACTCACGGAGGTGATTTCTGTGACTTCCGAGCACGGGAAAGAATCTAAGAATCGGCCAATTTTTAAAGGGTTTTCATGTCTTTTGACACCCAACTCTTTCACTAACATTTCCCACTATAAATACACCTCTTTGCCATTATCAAATGGTCCAAAAATCACTTATAGATCTAAGAAACCCTTCTTAAATTTCCACCACCACCACCAAAAAGAGGGAAAAGCCTTCAAGCTTTCATGGAGGTTTTTCCTCCATGGAAGTCTTCCCATCCACACTTCTACACATCATACTCCCATCTTAGAGTAGATTGCTGGATAAAAGGATGGCTCTTGAGCCAAGATCCTTACCATGGAACTTCAATGGAATTTGTGAGCTTTTGTAGAAGTTTTTCTTCAAGGGTGACCTTTTATGACTCTTCTCTTGCATTTCTTGTTATCTTTGATGTATTATCCCCACTTGGGAATATTTGTAAACCTAACACTTGAGCTATATATGTATGAGTTGTTCTTAGAGTTAATTTGGGTATTGATTCATTCTTTAATTTGTGTATGATTAAGCTTTTATTGTGATAAGCATGTGTGTAGAGGATTATAAATTGATGTGTGTGTATGGATGAGATGAGGAGTAGAATAACTTAATGATGTAGGAGTAGTTGTAATCAAATATCTCATTTGTGTATGTATGTTGGTGAATGGTTAACATGCTATGTTGGAATGATTTGAGTGAATGAGAGTTAGAGTTGTGCTTGGACGATCATTTGGGCACGATCTTGACTACCTAGCTCTATTGAATGGATGAAACTAGTCTATGTATAATCGTGCTAGAATAGGTTTTGGTTCTATGTTCTTGTATATTATTAGGTCTCTAGCTATTGCTCACTCTATTACCATTAGGTAAGTGATAACTTAAGATTGAAAATAAATACAGTGTGTCTAATGTTGGGGTTTTTGCCCTAAAGCTTGTAATTTATAAATGTGAATTGAACATAAATTAAAGAAGTAGTTTATTCATTCAAATTGTCTCATACATTTATATATAACATGCGTACTTAATATCCAAGATTGCCGGATGTAATTTCAAACTGAGTATATGAATGTCATATACAGATGGATTCAGCTTGAAACGAGCAATCTAAAGAGTCCGTAGATAGCAAATAAAGTTGGATACTTTATTTGTGGTTAATCTACAGCTGCGGTCCATTTCGTAATGTACGGTGATCTTATCCTGGATCATTCATATGGTGATATGAGAATAGAGGCACCTTGTATGATGTGATCATATAGGACCGGGCCATGATCTATATGAATCTCTCAATAAGATCCGTTACATGATGAGATTCATATATATTGACAAAAGATGGCTATATATGGGTGATCTTAATCCTGAGTGTCTTATTGACCCCTTCAGGTTATATTGTGGCCTTTTGATATACCATGGGTGAGATCGGAGTTACATTCCCGGTCAATATACTTCTTATGTTGGAATTGTGGTTTGGCTTGTGGTTGGGAAGGTTTGTACACAATAGTGGAATCCACTCCTTCTTACGAGTCATAGATAGTAGTTCCCTTAAGGATTGATTTGGAGCTTGAACAATATGAGCGCTCTCATAATTCCGTAAAGAACGTAGGATTTATTGTTCATTAGAGAATCAATGGTACTTAATGGAAATATATAATTAGAGGGGTATAACGGACATTATGACCCAACTCTAATTATGAACTACTTGTGGAGGATCATACCATAAGTAATATCTAAATCAATAGACACCAAATGTTATTGGTTTGTGTAAAAACATCTACAGTTGAAAGAGTACAACTTCGGATTTTTAGTGGATTATTAATTAAAGAGTTTAATTAATTATTTCTAAGAATTATTGGAGCTCAAAATACTATGGGTCCATTAGGTCCCCTTGCTAGCCTAATTGATTAAAGGTAACAAGGGTCACGGTTAATTAATTGGATTATCCAATTAATTGTGTTACGAAAGTGACACGTATTTATTCACAGATTAATTGAATAATTAGATTATTTAATCAATATATTAATAATTAAATTAATTAATATATTAATAATTAAATTAATTAAATAATTATATAATTATATTAAATAATTAATAATTAATAATTAATTATTAAATGGAGGTTACAAGTTCAAACTATAACTAAGACATAAAATAATTAGATTATTTTATTCTTAGTTAGGTATGGTATTTAAGTTTAAGTTAACTAGGGTTTTGTGGGAGTTAGAATTCTACTCTACTTAGGACACTTAAATACTAATTATCTTGTGAGTGGTGGTTTTGTCACGAAATAGTTAAAGGGGGAGACTGAAAGGTCCTAAATTTTTATTGGCTTATTTCGTTGACAAACCACAATTGAGGTTTAATATGTAAGGGTAGAATAAGCGTTTCATTGTTCGTGATCAAGCTTAATTGGAACTCTCAAGACATCAAGTTCAAGCTCATTAAAGGTATATCACTTGTGTTTAACCCATTGAAGAAACTAGTTGCACACACACACTTCTCATGCATGCCTTAGTCTTTTTACATTTTTGTTCATTGCTTGCATGTGTGCATTCTCTTCACACCTTAAAATTGCACCTCTTTGTTGGATTTCTATGTATGATCATGTGTCATGTAATTCGTTTCCCAAAGTGTGTTAAGAAACGTCTGCGCTTGTGCGATGTTTGACCTAGAGAAGTCTCTTTCTTCTATTGGATTGGCTTCGGGCATAACGTTGTTTCTTGAGCCCCTTTTACCTATTTTTGGTGTATGTGCGCAGGTCGTGCACTACTAGACCAACGCTACACTAGCACAGGTTGTCTAGCAGTGTTGCGCTGGTCATGCGCCTATCGACCAGTGCTATGTCGACCAGTAGGTCTGCGTTTGTCGACTAGTGCAACGCCAGCGCACATGACGGGATTCTGGGCTTTTTTTCCAAAACGACGTCACTTCATCTAGGGCTGCTATATATATATCTTCTTCTTCCTTGCTCATTTTTGTAAGCTCAAAAACTAAAATTAGAGAGAGAAAGCCATACCTAGAGGGAGAGACTCCTAAGAACTCACATTTACTTAACCAAACACTTTTCCATGAGCATCTAGCATTATCCTAGCATCATCCAAGCATATGTTTTCTTGTTTTCCTTGACTAGGTAATTTCTACATGTCCTAGAATTTCTTGTTTCATTCTTATGACATGTTTGCCTAGATTTATCATTTATTTGGTGATTAAATGCATGTCTCCTTACTTAATGTTGTAACATGATTGAGACATTGAATGTTGGTTGAGTTTTAGTTTTCATTGATAACTAGCATTTAGGACCATTTTTCCCTCTAGCTAAGCCTTTATGCTTTGTATTTAGACATTGTTGATTAGTACTCCTTAATTGTATTTCTTCATTGCATTTATTGTCCTTGCCATTTTTGATGATTAGATCTTAGGTTTTCATATCTATATCTAGTTATGTCTTTATGAGCATTCATTTAGACATATTGATATCTATGATTGATTTTATTGCTATTATTTAATCTTTAGATAAGCATTGAGTGTAGTATAGCATTAATTGCATATTTGAATATTGTCATATATTCACATAGGTTGTTGATTTCTTCATTGAGAGTTAAGTCTTGTGGCTAAGTGGTTAGTGCACAAGCTTCTTGGTCTAGGATCACTATTAAAGGCCCGCTGGGTAGAGTGGAAGGGTTAGTGACCGAGAATGGTGTGACTAGAGGTCAACCTAGGTTGCAAACTTTCATTCAAATAGTCGATTTAATTACTGTGCGTGGCTAGTAGAATAGCTCGTGAGTTTTTTCCAGTTGTGGGTTTCTTACGTAAATCAATCAACGTGTTATTTATTGTTTTTCACACTTTAATTATGTTGATTGTATTTCATTGTATTGAGTTTATTTTTGAATATTGACCAATCCGAAAAAAAATTTGTAACTAATCAGATTAACAAACCATTCACCACCCCTACTCCCTCTAGGTTTTTTAGACACAAGTTTATATATATATATATATATATATATATTCAAAACCCAATTCAAACATACAACAAAAATCAAGTAAAGTGTGGAAATTAAAGAACACTTGTATTTTACGTGGAAACCCTCCAACTAGGAAAAACCACGGGATTAGCTACGCTAGCCACTTGAGCCACTGAAATCCACTATATGTAAAGAAAGTTACACCCTCAAGTGATACACGGACTCTCACTCTCGATAACCTCGACTATGGACACTATCACTCACCACTTTTGATTCAATCCCTAATGATATCCTCTGATCTAGTACTCTTGGCATGAGCACCTCTTAATCTATCCCGTGGGCCTTTTATAGCGGTACTTGGCAATGCTTGCCAACCAACCCTTGGTTGCAAGACTTCACTTGCTTGTGCAACTACCACATGTAGCCATAAGACTCTCACTCATTGAAGAGAATCAATAGTCTAAGTGAATATGTAAATGATGCTCAAATACAAAGAGTGCTAAACTAACACTAGATGCTTAACAAGGTATTTAAAGCAATAAGCAATAAATCCTAATTATCAATGTCTAAATGAAAACCATAAATACTTAACATGATGTCATCAATGACATACAATCCTAGCTATCAAACAATGCCAACATGACCAGACATGAGGTCTCAATTTTGTGTAGAGATTTCTAACAATTTAATTGTCAATTAAATCCACAAGAACATTCAATAGAGATTGACTAAATAAATAAAGATTAATCTATCAACCTAATCGTCAACCAATTTCACAAGAATGTTCTAGGGTTACCTATTTAGGGAAAATCAACGTAATCATGTAAACTATCACAAACAAAACCCAATCATGTCATAACTTCACTAAATATGCAATAAGAGTGAAGATTTGCTAAACTAAGCAATCGAAGACATATCTTGATTAAAATAGAACAATAAATGAAGATATAGTGTTTGTTCTACTTAATAAATGATGTAATGAAGAAGACTCATGAATGAGGAAGACATTAAATGCACATGGAGAGTGATGGAGAGTGAATCAATAAAGTTTGAAAGCTTTCTCTCTCTCGAAACCTTCTCTCTCTCTCTCTCTCTCTTTCTCTCTTTCTCTGGAAAACCAAATTCGTGATCTAGGGTTCTTAAAATATAGAAGGGAGAAGATTGGGTTTATATATAGAGGTAAAAAGAAACGACTATGTTTTTTGAACAAACAGCCAAAACTGCTGTGAGTACCACTGTGAAAGCTACATCAGTTTACATAGCGGTTCTCACAGCGTTTTTCACAGTAGAAACCTCTAGAAGTAAAACCGATGTGCCTACCATTATGTAAACCCACATCGGTTTACACAAGGGAAATCATGGCAAAAAAATAGAGATTCCCTATTTGGGTGGTCTATTTGGAGATTTAAAACCAATCTAAATGGTCATGAAATGTTACGAATAATATACCATTAGAAAGGTATGTGTATCTAGTTTATCCAAAAATTTTCAAAACACAATTTGAATCTTTGTATAAAACGGTATGGTCAAAAGAAAATACAAAGTTCAATTTTGAAAAACATTTAAAACATTGAAAAACCAATATTTTTATAACAATATAATACAATCCAAATGAGAAAACACGCATCTTTTCTATAATAAGCTTTAGGCCCAAATCATTAGAAGTAATGCATTTATATTCAATATTCTCATTATTTATAGTTTTAATATGATATCCATTACCACGTATATCATTGAAACTAAGTAGATTTATTCTGGATTTGCTTGAATACGAAGCATCATTGATACATGACTTATGTAAGTGCCTCACTTTTTGATTGACTTATTTCGTTAACAAACCACAATTGGGTTCAATCATGTAAGGGTAGCTTAGGATTGAAGATATCCTCATCAAATGTCAAAGGAACTCATTGTGGACATCAAGAGCTTCAAGGAAGGTAGTTTACTTGTCTTGACTTCTTTTTGAAGAGATTTAGTTGTACACACACATACACACACACACACACACACACACACACACACACACACACACACACACATTTGTCATGTTTGCATATGTATGCATTGCTCTTATGTGCTCTCTCTTCACATGTCACATTTCACTTGCACTTTGTTGTTGTATCTTGTTATGTGTTATTGTGTCTAGTAATTCGTTTCATGAACATTTTTCGGAAACATCTGCGTATGCACGATGGTGTGTTTGGGTTAGAGCGATGATTGCTCTCGGAGAACTCCCTTTGCTTCTCCTTTGGTTTCACTATCAATGGTGAATTGGCGGTTTGACTGGTGGCCACGAACGTCGTTCAAAACCGCCGATCTAGAACGGATTGATTATTTCATCTTGGTCTCAAATTAGCGGTTATGATTGGCAGCTTGACCGCCGATTGAAACATGTATCCTCTGCCGCTTTTTCTGTGGTTTTCATCAGAGGCCATAATTCGACCGCTGAATATTTCCAGTGATCATGTTTCACATTCAATGGTAATGATCGGCGACCAGACCGCCAAATGAAACGGCGGATCTGGTTTCTAGGCCAAACGTTTCACATTCTGCGGTCACAATTGACGGCATGACCGCCAATTGAAACTGCAGTTTGGTGTTTTTCAGCCTAACTTTTCCAAAACGACGTCACTTCATTTTGGCCTTATATATATATATATATATATATATTTCTTGATAGCATTTGGTCATTTCAAGAGAGCAAAAATTACATTTTTGGAGCAAAAGAAGTGACTTCAAAGCTAAGATATCAAGATTTGATTTTTATTACTCAAAACATAAACACCCTTCACACTTTCATGCTTTCATAAATCATCTAGCATGTTTTAGTTTGATTTTCATAAGGTTTTCATTATTACTCACATGACTTGTAGCTAGAGCATCATATACCTCTTTTACATGTTCTTGCTCTACAAGATTGCATTTTTATTACTTGACTAGTTTCAAGAATGTTTCTTTATTGTGTTTTGTGAGTTGTTTGTGATAGCTATTGCATATAGGGTTTGATTCACTCATACAGCTAAGTTGTATGCATGTCATATAACCACATGATATCTAGGAGTGTTTAATATGTTCATCCATGCCTAGATAAGCTTAAAAGTTTGACCTTGCATTTATGCATCTTGAATATTTCATATAATCACCTTAGGTTGTTATCTTTTCTCTTAGAGAGTCAAGTCTTATATTTACCATTTGGTAGTTTGCAAGCAAAGGACTAGGTTCATTTTTGAAGGCCTACAGGTAGTAGTGTGGATTAGTAATAGTGTAGGGTTTGACGTGGTCAACCTAGGTTGTAATCGCATTACAATTAGTGGATTGAGGTTCATGTATGACGTACATAACAACTCGTGGTTTTTCTTGTTTGGGTTTCCACGTAAATATCAAATGTCATTTAAATTCCGCTTTATTACACTTGATTTTAGTTTGTTACTAGTTTGTGGTTTATTAGTAATATTGATTAATCGCGATAGTTTGGTAATAGTCGGATTAAAATCTATTCACCCCTCCTCTAAATTATTAGGACACGTTTTATATTTATTCTCAATTGGTATCAAAACGGGTTCCTTAACATAATTAGAAGATCCATTGCTCTTGACAGTGTCTCTTGCATTTGTTTGATTTCTTTTTGTGTGTGTCTTGTGTGTTTAGCTTGTTTGTGTGCATTCATATCATTCTCACCCATACACAATGAGTGGAAATGGAATTGGAGGAGAGGGTGCCTCCTGCACATGACCCCTTTTGCTCACCGGGGTAAATTATGTATCATGTAAGGGCAAAATGGAAGCATATGTGTGCCAAATTCATGATCGAGCATGGATGGTGATTGAAGATGGTTACACCCTACCTATGATGACTTCTACTGGAGGTGGAGAGGAAGTCCTAAAGTCAAAGGCCCAATGGAGTACTCAAGAGTTCGAGGCATCTAAGTAGAACAACAAAACCATGCACGTAATCCTATATGCCATGGATGACAATCAATACAAACTAATTCAAACCACAAAAATAGCAAAGGAAGCTTGGGACATTCTAGAGACGGCTTATGAAGGAACTGAGGTGGTCAAGGACTCCAAGCTTCAAGTCCTCTAAACACAATTTTAGACCATTAAGATGAAGGAGGATGAGTGCTTCAATGACTTCAAAGTGAAACTTATGGATATAGTGAATCAAAGTTACCAACTTGGTGACCCTTACTTGGATAGGAGGATTAAGAAAAAGATCATGAGATCGTTTCTCGTGAGATTCGAATCCAAAGTGATGGCCTTGGAGGACAATAGTGACTACACTAAGATGAAGCCAAGTGAAGTGATTGGAAGACTCTTAGCCTATGAATCTAGGAAGGCTCTTACAATTACACCTCCAAAGAAACAAAAGAGTCTTGCCTTAAAGACCATCAAGGTGGAAAATGAGGAAGAAGACGCGGATGAAGAAATTGCTTTGATAGCAAAGAAGTTCAAGCAATTTATGAGATTTGAGAAGAAATGTTTTAGCTCAAAGGGAAAGTTTGTGAAGAAGAAGACTCCTTTTAAGAAAGTGGAGCAAACTCAAGAGAAAGAGCCCAAGAAAAGTGTCCAATGCTATGAGTGTAGCGGCTTTGGACATATTGCTCCAGAATGTACAAACTTGAAGAAAAAGAGAGAAAAAGCCATGTCGGTTACTTTGAGTGATAGTGATGACCTAGAAGAGGAAGATAAATCTTCAGATGATGATGAAGACCAAGTTGCCAACTTCATTGCTTTCTCATCTTCTCACAAGAGTAATGAAGTTGTGAGTGATAAAGAAGAGGAAGAAGACAAGCAAGAAGAGAGTGACTCAAATGGTGAGAGCAACTCTTCAAACTCCAACTTCGAATTTGATGAAGAAATGGACTATAATGACTTTATGAGGTTCTTTGAGAACTTTAGATTGAAGAAGAAGAAGAAGAAGAAGAAGAAGAAGAAGAAGAAGAAGGAGAAGGAGATAAAATAGCTAAAATGGGAGAAGCTTGAACTATTTTCTAAGGTAACTCATTTAAGTATGGAAATTAGTAAAGCAAGAGAAATGGAAGAAGGATTGAAGATGGAGCTAGTCTTGGCTAAGAAGAATGAAGAAAGCTTGAGGAAAGAGCTCATGGAAGTAAAAGAGTTAATTGCTAAGATGACTTCTGGAACTGAAAAACTTGACAAGATGTTATCTTGTAAGAAGAGTCCAAGTGACAAGAAGGGGTTAGGATATGTGGAAGAAATGGAGACCACATCCTTAAATAAGACAACCTTTGCCAAGAGGAAATAGGTTGAAATTACTCAAACCCCTTAACAATCAACTAAATGGGTTGAAGTTGGTGAATCCTCAAAGCAAGCTCAAGTAAGGGTTCCAATAAGAGCTCATTTACAACCAAGACAACCACAACCAAGACCTCCTCAACCAAGGATCCCACAAGCTCAACATGGTGTTTTTCATGCTTAACCAATAAGACATGCCAACTTGGCTCAAACACAAAGGAGAGAGTTGCATTAACATCAAATAGCAACTCACAATGTAAGGAGACCATAAATGCTTGCACAAGGCTATGGTATGAACTCCTATTTCACTTATACTTGCCATTTTTCGTGGAATTGAAGGCCACATTAAGCCTGATTGCTTTAAGTATATTAAATTGTGTAGAAGAAAAAGCATGATCGAGAAAAATATGCTCAGAAGAGCCATAATGCATGCACCTAGGAAATTTAGAGCAAATGGACCAATGGCTCCTATGTTGAATGGAAATGATGAATATTATTGCTATGTGGCTTAAGTAGCCTTGAAAGCAAATGCCTCAAACACTTAGTGTTCTAGGCACATGACCAGAAACAAGAGTTTCTTTAAAACTCTTGTAATAGAGGATGGTGGATTTGTCACCTTTGGTGATGGATCTAAGAAAAAGGTCATAGGGAAAGGTAATATATCTATTCCCAATTCACCCTACATGCCCAATGCTTTTTATGTGGATGGCTTGCAAGCCAATCTTATTAGCATATCTCATTTGAGTGATAAGGGCTTTCGGTCATGTTTGGAAAGGTTGATTGCTTTATTCTGAAGGAAAATGGGCAAGTTTTGTTGAAAGGCAAGAGATCAAGTGACAATTGCTATTGTCTTAAGTATAATCTCATATCTTACAACTTGTCTACTATTGAGAAAGTTGAGGTGTGGCACAAAAGATTTGGCCACATGAACTATATGGACTTGAAAGTCGTTGATAAGTTAAATGTTGTTATAGGTCTTCCCAAGCTTGGAAAAAAGGTTGAGGGTATTTGTGGACCTTGTCAACAAGGGAAGCAAACCAAGAGTGTGCATAAGAAAGGCAAATATCTTTCCACTAAAGAGCCTTTGGAACTTCTTTATATAGACCTTATAGGTCCTATCCAAATCGAAAGCTTAGGTGGTAGAAGATACATTCTTGTGGTTGTTGATGACTTCTCTAGGTTTACATGGACTTACTTACTTCCTTAGAGAGAAGCTCGAAGCTTTTGAAAAATTCAAAATGCTTTGTGTCAAAATTCAAAATGAGAAAACTTCTCACATTAAAAACATTAAGAAAATTAGGATTGATCATGGGAAAGAATTTGAAAATGCTAGCTTTGATAACTTTTGCAATAGCCTAAGCATTTCCTATGAATTTTCGGCCCCTAGGACTCCTCAACAAAATGGTGTTGTTGAGAGGAAGAATAGAGTTCTCCAAGAGATGGCTAGAGTTGTGTTTCTTAGCAACAAAGTCTCTAGATACCTTTGGGCTGAAGCCATCAATATGGCTTGTTATATAGGGAATAGAGTGTTCCTTAGGCTCGAGACTAAACAAACATCTTATGAGTTATGGAAGGGTAGAAAACCAAATGTGAGCTACTTTCACATCTTTGGAAGCAAGTGCTATATACTAAATGACCATGATCAACTTGGCAAATTTGATGCCAAGAATGATGAGGGTATTTTCATTGGGTATGTACTTAATAGCAAGACCTATAGAGTTTTTAATTTAAAGACTCGAAATGTCATAGAATCATCAAATGTTGTCTTTAATAATTGTAGGCCTAATCATGATGACCATGAGGAGGATGTTTGTGAGAATGTTGACCTTCCTTTGAAGGAGTGTGGTGAGACTTTAAGTGTTATGAAGTAAACCAAAATGAAGAGGATGATTTACCTCTTAATTGAGTTCCTCATTTAGACTCTAGTGAACCCGCTCATTGGGTTAGGAAACTCCATGATAAGGATAATATCATTAGAGATGCTAATGAGGGTGTTAGGACTAGGCGTCAAATAGCTAATCAAATTAGCTATACTTAATGCACATCTCAAATAGAACCCGAGAAGGTTGATGAAGCCTTGGATGATGAGTTTTGGGTTCATGCCATGTAAGAATAGCTAAACCAATTCGAAAGAAATGAGTTTTGGACTCTTGTTCCTAGACCTAGAAACACCAATGTCATATGCACCAAATAGGTGTTAAGGAACAAATCTGATGAAGATGGCAACATTGTGCGAAACAAAGCTAGGCTTGTTGCACAAGGATAATCTTAAATTGAGGGTATTGACTATAAGGAGACTTTTGCTCCCGTTGCCCGTCTTGAGTTCATAAGGCTTCTTTTGTCAATTTCTTGTGTATACAAGTTCAAATTACACCAAATGGATGTTAAGAGTGCCTTCAACCCAAGGGGTTTGTGGATCCACACCACCCCTCTCATGTCTATCGCCTCAAGAAGGCTTTGTATGGGTTGAAACAAGCACCGAGGGTTTGGTATGAGTGCCTTACTATTTATCTTGTTGACAATGGCTACTCTAAAGGTAGTGTTGACAAGACATTGTTCATCAAGTGCACTAAAGATGAGCTATTCATAGCTCACATTTATGTTGATGACATTGTGTTTGGTTCCACCAACCAATCCAAAGTTCAACAATTTGTTGATCTCATGTCTCATAAATTTGAAATGACCATAGTCGGTGAACTAAATTACTTCTTAGGCTTGCAAATTAAACAAATGCATGATGAGATCTTCATATCCCAAGCTAAAAGTTCCATGAGCCTAGTGAAGAAATTTGGCATTGAAAATGCCAAACATTGTGACACAGCCATGGGCACCACCTTGAAACTTAGCAAAGATGCAAGTGGAAAGGATCTTGAGTAAAGTCTATATTGTGGTATGATAGGTAGCTTGCTTTACTTGATCGCAAGTAGGCCCGATATTTATTTTAGTGTGGGTGTGTGTGCTAGGTACCAAGCTAGTCCCAAAGAGTCTCACCTTGTTGCGGTGAAGAGGATCATTTGGTTTGTGAATGGTACCTCAAATTATGGGATTTGGTACTCCTTTGATACTAATCCAAGTCTTGTTGGATGTTGGATTTAGTGATGCCAATTGGGCGAGAAATTGTGATGATAGGAAGAGTACATCGGACGGTTGCTTCTTCCTTGGGAACAATTTGGTTTCTTAGTTTTACAAGAAGCAAAACTCAATTTCCCTATCCACGGCCGAGGCGGAATACATTGCCCCCGGTAGTGCTTGCCCTCAATTGATGTGGATGAAACAAATGTTAGCCGATGATGGCTTAGAGCATGGTACTTTTACTTTATTTTATGATAACATGAGTGCCATTAACATTTCTAAAATCCAGTCCAACATTCTAGGACAAAGCATATTGACATTAGACACCATTTCATAAGAGAGCTAGTTGAGAGCAAAACCATTGCATTGGAACATGTAGGAACAAATGACCAACTAGCGGATTTGTTTACAAAACCCTTAGACACTCTTAGATTTGGGAACCTTAGCAAATCTATTGGAATTTGTCACTTAGGTTGAAACGATATGTCTTGACCCCATATGGAGAGCTCAAGAAAAGAGAGCAAAGTTGCATGAGCATGCATTGTGCTATATTGATATATTTTATGTCTCTTATTTAATTGCTTGAGATGATTGGTTGTGCTTGCTTATATATTTTTTTAATAAGTGTGCTACATTGCCTTGCTTGCAATCCATGTCATGCTTATGCTCAAACATGCATTTTTGGACTAGGAGATGTACTTTGGGAGTACTTTTTGAATGACCTATAATTGTTCTCCATGACATGATGATTCTTGTTAATGACCTGCTTAAGATGATAACTGTGAGTTGAAAAATGTGAAATATTTGATTGCTAAATCTTGAATGCAAATATGTGTGTAAAAGCAATTTGGAGACTTAAATAAATATGGATCTTAAAACCCAAAGTCTCTCTTTCTTTATTGGTAGAACAAGGCTACTATCATACGGGTATCTCACCCGGAAAAATCAAATAGGGTGCAAAGTCACTCATGTCTTGTTTTGCTTATAAAGTTGGATATAGTTGCTCTTTGATTTGAAATGCTTAAACTCTATATCCATGCTTTTTCCATGACAAATGGTAAAATTGGTTTGAATTCTCTTGGAAACCTTTGTTGTTTGCTTTGCCAAATACCATTGCCTTTGAACTTGAATGCAACATGTCTTGCATGCAAAACATACATGTCACACATTTTTCTTAGAATAAAACTCCTTGAATCTCTCTTACTTATTTGAGTTGCATAAAATTGCTTATATGATTATGCATATGTGCTTGTGCTACAAGCTCTCCTTGCTAATGCTTCCTATTAAGGGAAACTTCCTTTGCCTATCTCATGACAAAAAAGGGGGGTAATGTTGGGGGGAGAATATGTGCCATTCTTGGCATTGCATTTAGGGGGAGTAGAGAGAATAACCCATGTTGGCTTTACATTTAGGGGGAGTACATTGCATTGCATGATTACATTACTTGATTGTATCGATTTATTCTTGGTAATTGCAACTTCTCTTGTTATAAGAACCTCTCACACACTTGCTCTTGAAAGGTATCTTTCTTGTTGATTGTGTGTAGGTTGGATTTTTGTACTAGCTTGGAATTGACTTGAAGATGTTCAAGACTTAGTCTAAGAGCTTTATTGTAATGTAGAAAATTTTGTTGACCAACCATTTTTTGTTTTTGTAAGGATGCTATGTGAGTGTTAGTTTTGTCACGAAATAGCCAAAAGGTGAGATTGTAAGTGCCTCACTTTTTGATTTGCTTATTTCGTTAACAAAACCACAATTGGGTTCAATCATGTAAGGGTAGCTTAGGATTGAAGATATCATCATCAAATGTCAAAGGAACTCAATGTGGAAATCAAGAGCTTCAAGGAAGGTAGTTTACTTGTCTTAACTCCTTTTTAAAGAGATTTAGTTGTACACACACACACTAGTCATGTTTGCATATGTATGCATTGCTCTTATGTGCTCTCTCTTCACATGTCACATTTTACTTGCACATTTTACGTCCGTACATGCACGATGGTGTGCTTGGGTTAGCGCAATGATCACCCTCGGAGAACGCCCTTTGCTTCTCCTTTGGTTTCACCATTAGTGGTGAAACGGCAGTTTGATCGGTGGCCACGACTGTCGTTCAAAACCGTCGATTTAGACCTGATTGATTATTTCATCTTGGTCTCAAATCGACGGTTACGATCGGTGGCCTGACCATCGATTGAAACATGTATCCTCTATCCCTTTTTCTACGGTTTACATCAGCGGCCATAATTCGACCGCCGAATATTCCAGTGATCATGTTTCACATTCGGCGGTTATGATCGACGGCTAGATCCCCGAATGAAACCGTCGATCTAGTTTCTAGACCAAACGTTTCATATTCTACGGTCACAATCGACGGCATGACCGCCAATTGAAACCGCCATTTGGTATTTTTCAGGCTAACTTTTCCAAAACGGTGTTACTTCATTTTTGGCCTTATATATATATATATATATATATATATTTCTTGATAGCATTTGGTCGTTTCAAGAGAGCAAAAATTACATTTTTGAGAGCAAAAGAAGTGACTTCAAAGCTAAGGTATCAAGATTTGATTTTTATTACTCAAAACACAAACACCCTTCACACTTTCATGCTTTCATAAATCATCTAGCATGTTCTAGTTTGATTTTCATAAGGTTTTCATTATTACTCACATGACTTGTAGCTAGAACATCATATACCTCTTTTACATGTTCTTGCTCTACAAGATTGCATTTTTATTACTTGACTAGTTTCAAGAATGTTTCTTTATTGTGTTTTGTGAGTTGTTTGTGATACCTATTGCATATAGTGTTTGATTCGCTCATATAGCTAAGTTGTATGCATGTCATATAACCACACGATATCTAGGAGTGTTTAACATGTTCATCCATGCCTAGATAAGCTTAAATGTTTGACCTTACATTTATGCATCTTGAATATTTCATATAATCACCTTAGGTTGTTATCTTTTCTCTTTGAGAGTCAAGTCTTGTATTTATTATTTGGTTGTTTGCAAGCAAAAGACTAGGTTCACTTTTTAAGGCCTACAGGTAGTAGTGTGGATTAGTAATCGTGCAAGTTTGACGTGGTCAACCTCGGTTGTAATCGCATTACAATTAGTGGATTGAGGTTCGTGTGTAGCGCACATAACAGCCTGTGATATTTCCCGTTTGGGTTTCCACGTAAATATCAAGTGTCATTTAAATTCCGCTTTATTACATTTGTTTTTAGTTTGTGACTAGTTTGGGGTTTATTAGTAATATTGATTAACCGCGATAATTTGGTAATAGTCGGATTAAAATCTATTCACCCCGCTCTAGATTATTAGGATACGTTTTATATTTATTTTCGACTTATTAGTTTTTGGTAAAAATGTTATGGCTCTTTCAGAGCCTTCTATCAGATCTGCTAATACTGATACGGTATTAACCTTTGTTTTGAGTAAAGATAAATTTGAAAAATATTTGTGATTTCACAGAATTGTATGTGTCGTTGCACTGTCAACTAGATATATGTCTCTTGGATCTTGTTTTTCAATAACACTCTGTTTATCTTTTAAATTCATATCTATTCACTAAGAAGAATAAAATGCATACTAGACAAAAGGATTATAAAGTCACAAAAGTATATATTACCTAAGAGCATATTTTACATGAAGTTTAAACAAATATTTACATGATAACACAAACAAATATTACTACAAGTAGTATTTAATTGGTATGGACATTTCCTTCACCAATTGAAGTAGTCGGTTCATCATTTGGGTTATTGGAGAAATCTGCAACATTAAAATGCTTGACATCCATAGGATCAGTATCTTCAATGAAGTTGGTTTCAAGTTTCTTTCCTTCTTTGTTTTCTTTGATTGATGCTAGATAAAGATCAACCAAATGTTTAGATGTACAACAGGAACATGACCAATGATTAGAAGCACTACACCTAAAACAAACACCATCTTTTTTATTAGGCTTATTTTTATTATTATTGTCTTTATCTTGTTTAGTCTCATAAACATTCAACTTATGGGGATTATTTTCATAATTTTTATAGCCACTTTGGCTAAAATAATCATATGGATATGCTCTTCCATGACCACGACCACGGCAACGATTAGGACTATAACCACGACCACGAACAGGACCACGACTGCGACCACAACCGAGACCACGACTCTGGTCACTAACAGTACTAGCATTCACTTATAGGAATGTAGTAGAACCAGTTAGGTGGGATTCATGATTCTTTATCAGCAGTTCATTGTTTTTCTCTGCAACCAAAAGAAATGAGATCAATTCTGAATATTTTGAGAATCGATGTTTCTCCATATTGTTGTTGAAATTTCATGTCCAAGGCATGGAAAGTTGTGAACGTTTTTTTCCAATATATCCTTTTCAATTATCTCTTCACCACACAATTTCAACCATGTAATGATTCTAAACAAATAAAAATTATATTCAGAAATTGATTTATAGTCTTAAACTATAGATGCTACCACTCATATCTGACAGTCAGAAGTGTTACAACTGATTGATGGTCATACCTATCCTTTAACTCTTGCCATAGTACTTTAGGTTTCGTAACAGTTAAATACTGAGCCTTTAGATCTATGTTTAGGTGATGACGTATAATCACCATGGTTGTAGATTTATCTTATTCATTTGCCTGACTCCAATCTTCAATGGTATAATACAGGCCTTCAGATTTTAAACGTAATAAAGCACTAATGACCTATGACATGTAATTGTCCCTAAAAACTTTAAGTTCATCAAATTTCAAATCTGCATGCTTTGGCATGGTTATTTGAAAAATCACATTTAGAATCAAAACTTCAAGCCTAATAAGATAAAATTCAAAAAATTGATTTTTTAGATATAAATATATATATATATATATATATACACATATTAAAAAAAAAAAAAAAAAGCATTTGCAAATAAATAAATCTAGAACTGCAGGTTCTGATAGGTTGGCATATTATGCCAATCTCATAAATTACGTATAAATAAATAAATAAATAAATGCGAATAAATAAAAGTATAAAAATAAATCCAAAAGTGCAGGTTCTTGTAGGTTGTCCTGTTATGTCAATATCATAAAATGTGTACAAATAAATAAATGAGAGAAAATAAATCCAAAACTGTAGGTTCTGGTAGGTTTGTCTGTTATGCCAATCTCATAAAATGCATATAAATAAATAAATGCGATAAAATAAATCCAGAACTGCAGGTTCTGGTAGGTTTTAATTGAGTTAATTACTAACTTTTCTTGATTAGTCAATATTCAAAAATAACAAGCAATCAATTGACAATATAAATTGCGAAAAACAATAAATGACACGTCAATTGATTTATGTGAGAAACCCTCCAACTAAGCAAAACTCACGGACTATTTGCCAGCCACACACGGTCCTCAAATCTACTATTTGATTGAAATTGTACAACCTAGGTTGACCTCAAATCAAACCATTCTTGGTAATTAACCTACTCTACCCAGCGGGTTTTTAATAGTGATCCTAGATCATCTTGCTTGTGCATTATTCCACTTAGTAACAAGACTTAACACTCAATGAAGAGATAACAACCTATGTGAATATCAAATACATAAATGCTAGGTCAACACATTTGATGCTTATCTAACAATGAATGAGCAAGTTAAAAAATCCTATATATCATGTTGCTACATGTCATACATATAACTTAGCTATATAAAATAAATGCAAACCTAGATACAATAACTATCACAATACAAAAACCCAACAATCAACACAAAAATCTCTAATTGAAGATAAGAACTTATTCTAGATGCAAACAAGTCATAAAAGAGATTTCTTGTCAAGTAAGAACACAAAAATGGATGAAGATGGTGTTCTACTTACTATGTCATGTGTGTTGAAGAAGACCCATGCTAGAACATAACCTAGATGAAGCTAGATGATGCTAGATGATGTTAGATGCACAAGAAAATGGGTTTAGATTAACAAAGATAAGTTCTTGGGAGTCTCTCTCTCTAGGGTATCGCTTTCTATCACTCAAATCTAAAATTTGGCTCATAAAGACGGGCTAAGAAGAAGAGATAATATATATAATAGGGCTAAAAAAAACTGTGTAGTTTTGGAAAAAAAAAACGTGCCCAGAAATGCACTGTGCGCTGGTGTGTGCGTTGATCGAGTAGCGCATGACCAGTGTAGAGGCTCTACTCATCTTGCGCGGGTATGACGCTTAACGACTAGTGCACCGACCAGCGCTGAACCTCTGCTCAACTTGCGTGGTTATGGCGCTTAACGAGCAACATAGAAACCTTACACGACATGCGTGGGTGAAGCGTTTGACGACCATCGCATGACCAACGCACTGACTCCTAAACAGGCTCTAAGGGCTTAAAAACAACAAAATGTCTGAAAGGCAATCCAAGAGAAGAAAAAGACTTCTCTTAGGTAAGACATCGTGCAAGCGCGGATATTTTCGAACACAGTTCGGGAAACGAATTACATGACACATGATCATACTTAAAGTTGAACAAAGAGGTGCAAGTGTGATGCGTGAAGAGAATGCACACATTAAGAAATAAACACAAATGCAAGAAGACTAAGGCATGCATAAGAAGTGTGTGTGTGTATGCAACTAGTCTCTTCAAAAAAGTTAAGCACAAGTGATATACTTTAAATGAGCTCTTAAGCTTGAGGGCTTGATCATGAACAATGAAGCACCTATTCTACCGTTACATATTAAACCCTAATTGTGATTTGTCAACGAAATAAGCCAATCAAAGTACAAGGAATATACAATCTACCCCTTTGGCTATTTCGTGACAAAACCACCACTCATAATTGATCCTCACAAAAAAAGAAACAAAAGGTCAACAATATTTTTCTACATTACAAAGAGATACCTAGAACTAGATCTTCAAGTCTTCTATCTCTTGTAGAATAATCATCCCTACAAAACAAGATAACTACACTTTCTAAGACAAGTGTATGTGATATGATAAAGTGAAATAAAATATATATATATATATAAGCATTTGCATTAAAGAAAAAAAACAACATTATGCAATGAAGTGCAATGCAATACTCCCCATAAATATGTTACTCCTCCTCAACAAGCAATTCTCATCAACATGCAGTAAACTACTAAAAACTCTCATATCACACGCTACTCTACCTTTTTGTCATGAAATAGGTAAATGAGTATCCCCAACCGGGTCACTTTTAGTAAAGAGATATAGTAGCATAAAAGACATTTGCATAGTCATATACAAGAACTTTATGCAACTCAATTAATTAGGAGAGTAGCAAGGAGATTTAATTTAAAATAAATGTGTGAAAATGTTGCTTTGGATGCAAGACATATAACATCAAAGATCAAGCAATGGTATTAGGCAAAGAAAACATCAAAAGAGTGTTTACTAGAATTCAAACCAATTTGTACCCTTTTGTTAAGCAACAAGATATAGTTTCCAAAGATTTTATAAAACATAAGCAACTATATCAAACCTTAAAGGCCAAACAAGACATGGATATAGAATCCTTATTGATTGAATGGATTTGAAATCCTTAATGAATGTTGTCTTGTTCAAACCATTAAGAAGAGAGACAAGACTAAATTTTGATGAAACATCTTTATTGATTGAATGGATACAAGATCTTTATTAAGTTTAGTCTTGTCCATTGCATTCACACACATTTGCATTCAAGATTAAGCAATTCAAAGATACCATGCATAAAGATTTAAGCATGTAAAAATCCAGTTCACATGTCATGGAGATAAATTATAGGTCATTCAAGTGTACTTCCCAATCAATTCTCCTAGTCCAAAAATGCATTATTGAACATTAATGTGACATGAATTACAAACAAAGCAATAGTTCACACTTATTGAATGAAAATACCATATAAGCATATATGTGCAACCAAGATACACAAACAATTAATGAAGAAGCATAAAGTTTATCATATTTTTACATGTGACAAGAATGCAAGTTCGCTCTCTTTGCTTGAGCTCCCCTCATGGGGTCAGTTACCAAATCACATCAAGACATAAGATACATCCCAATAGACCTACTAACTACATTAAACCTAGTTTCATCTAAGGGCTTTGTAAATAAGTCCGCTAGTTGATCATTTATACCCACATGCTCAAGTGCTATGCTTTTGTTCTCAACTAGTTTCATAATGAAATCGTGTTAGATGTTTATATGCTTTGTCCTAAAATGTTGCACAGAATTCTTTGAAATGTTAATGGCACTCATGTTATCACAATAAAGAGTTAGAGTACCTTGATTGAATTCGTAATCCACAAGCATTTGCTTCAACTAAATGAGTTATGTGCAAGCACTCTCAGCGACTATGTATTTGGCATTGACTGTGGACTAGGAGATGGAATTTTACTTCTTGCAAAACCATGACACCAAGGTGTTTCCTAGGAATAAACAACCACCCGATGTACTTTTCCTATCATCACAATTCCCTGCCCAATCCGCATCACTAAAGCCAACTAAACTAGCATTAGTGTCAAAAGAGTACCATATCCCATAGTTAGATGTCCCATTCACATATCGAATGATTCTCTTCACAGAGAAGAGATGGGACTTTTTGGGATTCGCTTGGTACCTAGCACACACACCCACACTCAAAACTATATCGGGGCTTACTTGTGGTCAAGTAAAGCAAGCTACTAATCATGCCACGATAAAGGTTTTGTTCCACACTTTTTCCACTAGCATCCTTGCGTCATTTCAAAGTGGTACTCATGGGTGTGTCATAATGTTTGGCATTTTCAAGGCCAAACTTCTTCATTTGGTTCTTTGCATATTTAGCTTGGGTTATGAAAATCTCATCATACAATTGCTTAATTTGCAAACCTAGCAAGTAATTATGCTCACCAACTAAACTCATCTCAAATTCATGAGACATGATATCAAAAAATTGTTAGACTTTGAATTTGTTGGTAAAGCCAAACACAATGTCATCAACATAAATTTAAGCTATAAGTAGCTTATAATTGTTTCTCCTGATAAACAAGGTCTTGTCAACACTACCTCTAGAGTAATCATTGTCAATAAGAAATTGAGTGAGGCGCTTATACCAAGCTCTTAGTGCTTGTTTCAACCTATATAAAGTCTTCTTGAGGCGATAGACATGGTTGAGGTGGTGTGGATCGACAAACCCCTTAGGTTACTCAATAAACACTTCCTTTTGTAAGAAGCCATTGAGGAAGGCACTCTTCACATCCATTTGGTGCAATTTGAACTTGTCCACACAAGATATGGATAAGAGAAGCCTTATGGACTCAAGACAGGCAACCGTAGCAAAAGTCTCATCAAAGTTGATACCCTTAATTTGAGAGTATCCTTGTGCTAAGTCTAGCCTTGTTACGCAAAATGTTGCCATCCTTATTGGATTTGTTTCTAAATACCCATTTGGTACTTATGGCATTGGTACTCTTAAGTCTAGGAACTAGAGTTCAAACCTTATTTCTTTCAAATTGGTTTAGCTCTTCTTGCATGGCAAGAACCCAAAACTCATCACTCAAGGCCTCATCAACCTTTTTGGGCTCAATTTGAGAGGTATAACAAGTATAGTTAATTTGATTAGCTATTTGACTCTTAGTCCTAACACCCTTATTGACATCTCCAATAACATCATTTATGTTGTGAAGATATCTAACCCAAGGAGTGGGTTCTTTAGAGTCCAATGAAGAAATTCTATTAAGAGGTTGAATGACCTCTTCATCAAGGTTTAACTTCACATCAATTGAAGTTTCACCAATCTTCTCCATAGAAGAATCATCAACCATATCAGCCTCCTCCTCATGGTCAACAGTCTTAAGCATACAATCATCTATGACAACATTTTATGATTCCATGACACTTCGAGTCTTCAAATTGAAAACATTATAGGCTTTACTATTTAGAGCATAGCCAATGAAAATAACTTCATCACTCTTGGCATCAAACTTTCCATGTTGATCACGGTCATTAAGAATGTAGCATTTTCTTCCAAATGAGTGGAAGTAGCTAACATTTTCCTTTCTACCCTTCCACAATTCATAGGAGGTTTGCCTAGTACCGGGCCTTAAGAAGACTTTATTTCCTATATAGCAAGTCGTATTGACGGCTTCAGCCCAAAGGTTCCTACGAACTTTATTGCTAAACAATATCACTCGGACCATCTCTTGAAGGACCCTATTTTTCCTCTCAACAACTCTATTTTGTTAAGGTGTCCTAGGAGCCGAAAAT
The DNA here is from genome assembly GCA_035582765.1 of Acer negundo. NCBI lineage: Eukaryota > Viridiplantae > Streptophyta > Magnoliopsida > Sapindales > Sapindaceae > Acer > Acer negundo. The sequence goes on from CM069233.1 coordinate 9,611,536, forward strand.
TCATAGGAAATGCCTAAACTATTACGATAGCTTTCAAAGCAAGCATTTTTAAATTTCCTCTCATGGTCACTTCTAATACTTTTAATGCTTTTAATGTGAGTCTCTTTTTCATTTTGAATTTTAATGCAAATCATTTTAAATTTTTCAAAGGTTTCCAATTTCTCTCTTAGAAAATAGATCCAAGTAAACCTAGAGAAATCATCAACACAAAGAAAAATGTATCTCTTGCCACCGAAACTTTCGGTTTGCATTGGACCCATAAGATCCATGTGGAGGAGGTCTAATGGCTTTTTGGTGGTGAGATACTTGACCTTTTTGTACATGTTTTTAGTTTGCTTTCTTTGTTGGCAAGGATCACAAAATCATCAACTTTCTTCCCAAGCTCGAGAAGACCACGCACAACTTTGAACTTATCCAAGATTCTCAAATCTCGATAGTTCATGTGGCCAAGCTTTTGATGCCACAATTCAACTTGCTCACATTTGGACATGTTATAAGAGATAACACTAGCTTCAAGACAATAGCAATTGTCACTAGATCTTTTTCCTTTTAACAAGGTTTGTCCATTTGACTTCAACATAGAGCAATAATTCTTGCAGAACAAGACGGAAAGTTTTTGATCACTAAGATGAGAAATACTTATGAGATTGGCTTGCAAGCCATCAACATATAAAGCATTAGACAAGGAGGGTAAACCGAGAATGGAAATGTTTCCTTTCCCTATGACTTTCTTTCTAGACCCATCACCAAAAGTGACAAATCCTCCTTCCTCAATAAAAAGAGTTTCAAAGAAACTTTTGTTTCCCATCATGTGCCTAGAGCACCCACTATTTAAGTACCAAAAAGTAAAAGCATTTGCATTCAAGGCAATTTGGGCAACATAGCAAAAATATTCATATCTTCTAATCCACCTAGGTGAAACATTTTCCTTCCTAGTGATCTTTGGTACATTTACTCTAGATTTCCTAGGATCATGCAAATTTGCTCTAGTCTTCCTAGGAACATGCATATTGGTTATAGTCCTTTTTCTTTCAATCATGCTTTCAACTCTACACATTTTAATGTACTTAAAGCAATTTGGTCTAATGTGACCATCAACACCACAAAAATGACATGTATGAGTAAATTAAGGAGTCATACCATGTCCTTGTGAATACATTAGAGCTTTTCCATGTCGTTGAGGTTGTCTTGGGTTGAAGTGGTTCTCTCCATCTTTGTTGTTGAACCAGACTAGATTGCTTCCTTGGGCTGAGGAAAGTTTGCTTATGGAACCTTCATTGGTTAAGATTGGGCTTGGCATTTTGGTGCCAACTTCACTTGGGTACTTGTTGAACATTTTCCTAAATCAATATTTTTTTCTAGGATGTTGTGAAGGTGAAGTTCTTGAACACTCATGCTCGTGACAAACACGATCTTGCTTGGGTTGGAGATCTTCTTGTCATCTTTAAAGCCAAGACCTCTCTTGTCATTTGGAATCTTCATATCATTTATCATCCCATCAAGCTTCTCCCTACTTAAGGTCATATTAACAAGTAGATTCATTGCTTTAGCCATCTCTTCTCTCAACTTAACTTCAACCTCCTTAGACCTTACAACTTCCTCACTCAAATAAGTCACCTTAGTTGTAAGCTCAAGATTTTCCTCCTTCAATCTTCGAATCTCCTTCTTACTCTTTAGCCTATAGCTTTGGAAGTGATTAATAAAGTCCTCAAGATCCATGTTTTCCACATTTCCTTTGGTGGAGTGAGGAGATGAGCCATCATTGATTAAGTCATCTTCCATTTATTTCTTTTCCTCTTCATCATTAACTTCTTCTTTGCTCTTGTGAGAGGATGCAAAGGCAATGAAGTTTGCCACATGATCTTCATCATCCAAAGATTTTTCTTCCTCCTCCAAGTCATCACAATCACTCCAAGTGGCGACCATTGCCTTTTCCTTTTTCTTGTTCTTTAGATTTCCACAATCAGGAGAGATATGTCATGTGCCACCACACTCAAACATTGGATACCCCTTTTAGTGTTCTTTTCTTAACTTGGTTTAAACTTCTTGAAATGAGCATTTTTCTTCAAGTCCCGGCCTTTGGATCAAAAACCTTTTTTTTCAAACTTCACAAACTTTTTGAATCTCCTTGCCATCAAGGCCATATTTTCATCTGAGTCATCATCATCCTCCTCAATCTTAGAGGCCTTCAAAACTATTCCCTTTTACTTCTTAGGAGGTATAGAGGTAAGACCTTTTCTAGACTCATAGGCTAGAGGCCTTCCAATTATTTCACTCGGCTTTATATTCTTGTAATCATCATTTTCTTATAAAGCCGTCACTTTAAACTCGAACCTCTCGAGAAGTGACTTCATGATGTTTTGCTTGATCCTCCTATCCAAGTAAGGGTCACTAAGTTGATGACTTTGGTTCACTATGTCCATCAACTTCACTTGGAAGTCATTAAAGCACTAATGCTCCTTCATCATAATTGTCTCAAATTGTGTTTGAAGGACTACCTTGGTTCCTTCATGAATCGTCTCTAAAATCTCCCAAGCCTCCTTTGCAATCCTAGTGGTTTGGATCAACTTGTATTGGTTGTCGTCCATGGCACAAAGGATGGCATGCATAGGCTTGTTGTTCCACTTGGAGGTTTCGAACTCTTGAGTGCTCCATTGTGACTTAGGCTTGGGGACTTCCTTTCCACCCTCAGATCTCATAGTTGGTGGATTGAAGTCATCTTCTATTGTCATCCATGCTCGATCATGTATTTGGCAAACATAAGACTCCATCTTACCTTTCCATGAGGCATAGTTCACCGCGGTGAGCAAATGGAGTCTTGTGTAGTGGTATCAAAATATGCCGGGATTGGTGGGCTAGGCACAGTCGGCCCGCCATCCTTGGCTGGCCATGCCAAGCCAAGCACAACCCCCATGCCTAGCACGGGTTGGCTCTTAGATCGAGGCACGGTGGGCCCACCAAATTATTTAAAAAGAATTAAAAAAAAAACTTTATTTATATATAAAAAAAAATGTTTAAAAGAGAAATGATATTGTAGAGTATTTAACCATGATCTATAACCCTTGTTTATGTAAGTAAGTTTTCATTTGTCTTTCCCTCCTTTTATATAAGTTAGACATCTTTTCAATGTTCTTTTTTATCCAATGTGAGATGTGAGATCGGAGATCGAATACAACTATGGTTATAAGCAATTAGTATGACCAAGATTAGGGAAGAATAATATTTGAATGAGATTTAATGATTTATTTACATACATATATATATATATATATATATATGTATATTATAATAAATTTTTTTTTTTGTGACAAATTATTCATCGATACCGGAGAGATAACTTCTATTATACGGGTAAACTACAAAAAACAGATTTGAATCCAAATTATCATAGATCACACAAGTTAGCAGACAAAAATCAAGAATTCATGGCACAAGACAAGGGTATCCCCTGCTTCAAATTATAATCCGTGTAGACAAAACTACATAAACCAAGAACGAACTTATAATAATACACACACACACACACACATATATATATACATATGATTTTTTTTTTTCATAGATGGAGAAGATGAAAATTATTGCATAATATCAATAGATGACTTATTTGATTTTTTGTTTTTTTTTTTTTTTTTTTACAAAACCATTATTTAATTTTAATAAACCTCCCAACTCTCTTCATGTTTTCCATATTTAAAGAAAAAATTACTCAAGAGAATATCATTATGTTATATCAATGAATGGAAATCGAAATTCAATCTCACATCCCATATCGGATAAATAAGATAAATGAAAAGAGGCATAACCTATATAAAAATGAGGAAAAAGCAAAGGAAAACATACTTACTTGGACAAGGGTTACGGGCCACAACCCAATACTTTATGATGTCCATACTCTATGATGTCATTTTTAACAAATTAATTTTATATAAAAAAAAAAAAAAATGGGTCAACCAGCAGGCCGGCACGGCTTGGCCCATTGGCCCGGCACATTAGGCACGTGCCAGGCCCCAGTTTTTGAAAATGGTTCGGGCTTAGCACGGCACGGCAACTTGCTGTGACATGCCAGGCCGAGCCTGTTTTCAAAAACGGGCTTCTTCGGCCAACCGCAAATGGGTCGTGCCGGCCCACATTTACACATTCTTATGCTTAAGGCTCCCTCGTTTCCACCACCGTTCCCACTCATAGTGTTTGGGTGTATGAATGAGATGAATGCAAATGTATGTAACAATCAAAAACACGCAAATGCAAGACACACCAAAAGCAAGGATCTCCTATTTAAGTTTAGGAACCCGCTTTGATACCAATTGAAATTAAATAAATGTGTGTCTAAATTAACCTAAAAGGGGAGTGAATAGGTTTAATCAAGTTAATTTACCAACTTTTCTTGATTAGTCAATATTCAAATATAACAAGCAATCAATTGACAATATAAATTGCGGAATACAATAAATGACACGTCAATTGATTTACGTGAGAAACCCTCCAACTGGGCAAAACTCACAGGCTATTATGCCAACCACACACGATCCCCAAATCCACTATTTGATTGAAATTTTTCAACCTAGTTTGACCTCAAATCAAACCATTCTTGTTCACTAACCCTTCCACTCTACCCAACGGGCCTTTAATAGCGATCTTAGACCATCTTACTTGTGCACTAATCCATTCAGTCACAAGACTTAACACTTAACGAAGAGATAACAACCTATGTGAATATCAAATGCATAAATGATAGGTTAACACATTTAATACTTATCTAACAATGAATGAGCAAGTCAAACAATCCTAGATATCATGTTGTTACATGTCATACATATAACTTATCTATATAAAATAAATGCAAACCTAGATGCAGTAGTTATCACAATATAAAAACCCAACAATCAACACAAAAATCTCTACTTGAAGATAAGAACTTAATCTAGATTCAAACAAGTCGTAAAAGTGATTTATTGTCAAGTAAGAACACAAAAATAGATGAAGATGGTGTTCTACTTACCAAGTCATGTGTGTTGAAGAAGACTCATGCTAGAACACAACATAGATGAAGCTAGATGATGTTAGATGCACAAGAAAATGGGTTTGGATTAGCAAAGATGAGTTCTTGGGAGTCTTTTTCTCTCTCTTTATGGTATTGCTTTCTCTCACTTAAATCTGAAATTTGGCTCGTAAAGACGAGCTAGGAAGAAGAGATAACATATATAATATGGCTAAATAAAATTGCGTTTTTTTGGGAAAAAAAAATGTGCCCAGAAATGCACTGTGTGTTGGTGTGTGCATTGGTCGAGTAGCGCACGACCAGTGCAGATGCTCTGCTCATCTTGTGCGGGTGTGGGACTTGACGACCAGCGCATTGACCCGTGCTGAACCTTTGCCCAACTTGCACTGGAGTGGCGCTTGACAAGCAACGCATGACCATCACAAAACCCTTACTTAGCATGCGCAGGTGAGGCGCTTAACAACCGGCATATTGACTCCAAACTAGGCTTTAAGGGCTCAAAAACAACAAAATGCCCAAACGCCAATCCAAGAGAAAAAAGAGACTTCTCTTAGGTAAGACATCGCTTAAGCACTGACGTTTCCAAACACAGTTCGGGAAACGAATTACATGACACACGATCACATATAAAAATCCAACAAAAAGGTACATGTGTGAAGAGAATGCATACATTAAGCAATAAACACAAATGCAAGAAGACTAAGGCATGCATGAGATGTGTGTGTGTGTGTGTGTGTGTGTGTGTGTGTGTGTGCACGCAACTAGTCTCTTCAAAAAAGTTAAGCACAAGTGATATACATTTAACAAGCTTTTGAGCTTGAAGGCTTGATCATGAACAATGAAGCGCCTATTCTACCTTTACATATTAAACCCCAATTGTGATTTGTCAACGAAATAAGCCAATCAAAATATGATGAGCTTACAATCGTGCTGTTAACATGTTGTAATAAAATATAAGAACAGATGAAAGATGAAATAAAGAAGAAGAAGAAGAAGAGTATTATCTGCTTGTATATTTTTCTGTCAATTACTTTCGGACAAACAGGCCTAAACAAACATATTTATGGGAATGGATTGCTTTGATTTTTTAAGTCGGCTAAGAGCATCTCCAATGGTAATATGACTTGCATTTGAAAAAATAATGATATATCAACATTGTCAAGCCAATTGCTTTATGTGTGGCATGTAACTATACTTGATAGACATCCAAATGAAAAAGTGGTATGTTAGGTTTTTGGTTTGTCTTGGCATTAATTCCATATCAAAACGATGTTTTTCTCGTATTGATTAGTGGTCTTAGAAATGATGATTCAAAGCTTCAATGAAAGACTCGGCCATAATTCATGCAAGATGGTGTCTTCAAAAAAGAATGTGCTACATTGCACAATAAATGTATATTAGACCTCATTCTTCTTACAAGGAAAAAAGGCACACACTCATATGGAATTCATTTGTGTCCCTACATAGTTGTACACCATTGGTATAACGCTTTCACACACTTGGTAATGTATGCACATGCATTAGAATTAATTTGATAATCTTTGTGATTTGCATGTTTTAGGACAATGTCTAGGAAATAGAATACGTGTGTGACTTTGTATTTATTTGTTTTAGTTTTATTGTTTTTGAACTTGAACATGATCTCATTTGATCCTTTTTAAGTCCCGGTCATTTCGGTTACTCACTCATTAGGTTTCGACTCCAAACTAGGAAGCTACGTTACTTTACGTTCTCATACGTTGTGTTGTCTTTGTCGTCGTATACCGAGTCAAATTCTTAACCTTTTTGCAAAGTTTCATAGTCTTCCTTGTGCGTGAGGGAGTCACAGTTTGTAATCTAAAAACGGATTTGAATTCGGAGTTTGGAGGCCCGAATACGGCCGAAGAACGTGAGAGGGGCACGAGGAGGCAAGAATGGTCGAAGGCCATTGGAGGGCTCTCCCATGAGGGGCGCGTAAGGCTCACGGGCCACACACCCCTCTGCCCCGTGAGGCTCACAGGCCTCATACGGGCTGGGTGACATGGCACCTTGTGATTGATCCCGAAAATTCCCTCTCTTTTTCATTTAAATATCTTTCTTTTCCCTCCCATTCATTTCAAGAAGAAAAGTTTGAAAACAATAAGTGCAGAATTTTTCTCTCAAATTTTCTCACCTTTCAAACACCATAACTTTCTTATAAGAAGTCAGAATTGAGTGATTCAAGTTGAAAAATCTTTGTAATCAAGTCCTCTACCTTTTCCAACTAGTCTTGCAGCTATTTGATTGAGTTTTCTAGTGGTTCTACCTAGGAACCACTAGAAAATCGAACCAGCTCGTGAATCATGGGTATTTCAACTTTGCGTTTTCTTCTTTTATAACCTTCAATTACCTTAGGGTTTCTTCTTCTATATGTATGTGTATGTATGGTAAATTCTATTGCAAAAGATAGTTTTATAATCAAACCTAATCAAGTCTAATTAGAGACAAATGTGAACTAGTTTTCTATGATTCTAGTTACTCACATATTTGAGTGTTGTATTATGATTAGTTTGATGCCCAGGGTTATTTGTGATTGTATTGATTTATTTTATGATCAATAACCTTGGAATGTGCTTTGATCCTTGATTGAACAAATCTAGGATTAGTACATGTGTATTTGTTTTTAGAGCTATCTAGGATTTAATTGATTTATCATTTTTTTTTCCTTGCTCTAAATCTTTGGCTAGAATACTCATTGAATACATTTTATGATTTTAGCATTTATGTGTATGTTTGTAACATTTTGAATACGTGCTTTATGTATATGATATATTCAAGTATTATATGTGTGAATGAAACTAGGAGCCATATGTGTTAGGTGTTTTTCACATGTTTTAGGTTTTAATTCAAGTTTTGTATCTAGACTATTTGACTTGTGTTCTCACATGTTTTTAAGTCTAGTTTCCATGAAATATATTGATCACATGTTCTATGTTGAATTGCTTGTTTGCATCATTTGCATTCACATGATCACACTAAGAAGTCCTTATAAAAGGCATGAAGTCTTGACTAGGATAAGAAGTCAGGATAGTCAAGCAAGAAAGTCTTTGTTAGGACAAGAGGTCCGGATAACTAAGCAAAAAGTCTTGACTAGAGTCGGGAGGACTCGGATAGTTAAGCAAGAAGTCATGGCTAGGATCGGGAAGATCCGGATAGCTATGATAGGGAGGCTCTCTAGATGCACGACAGCATTGGATAGAGAGTTGGCTACAATATTGGTAGGCACGGGCGTTTGGATAGACATAGACTCCAATAGAGAGTGGTACATGGGATGTGTATGCACTCTTGAGGAATTTCTAATCCTCCAACGATATTGGCTTGGTATGGACTCCAATATATGGTGGCTCCGCATCATTGAGGGATTTTGTATTTTCCAATAGGGATTGGGTAGAGATAGACTCCAATAGAGAGTAGATCATAGGTTGGTCACTTTTGAGGAATTTCTAATCTATCATCCAATATATATAGTACCCAATGGTTGTAGTTCAACCCGTGAATGTTTCCTCTTTGGAGGTTTTACCCCGTTAAAAAATCTCATGTATTAATTCTTTCTATCTCTCTCTTTATATTTGTATATGTGTATGTTTTAATCTTATTACTCTATATTCACTTATGATGTATTTGGAAACAAGATTTTGTTAAGAGTGATTTGTAAGCATACCACTTTGATCATAGTTGTATATATAATTCTTTTGTATATTGTATATTGATTCTTTTATGTGTAGTTGTTCTTTGATTCATACTTGTAACACATTGAACAATATTTGATATACAAGTATTTTTTGAGGTTGATGGTATTTGGATTGAAAATGTAAGACCAAGCTAATCATGTAATTTATTTTTACTTGCACCCTTTATTAAAGCATAATCTGTACATGTAATTTTTATTTTTATTTTTATTTTATACTGTTATTTAGTTGTTTTTTTTAAATACATATTCTTATACTAATTTGAATGATTATTGAAATTTACTTGCAGGTTAATGGATCATCCAGAGAATGATGGTGATGATAGTCCTTCAGAAAAACGAAAAGGAAGAGGGCGTACGATTTTGCCAAAATTGATAAAACTAAAAAGCAGTGGGGAAAAGCTAGTTATTGTTTTCAACTCCAAAGGGCAACCAATAGGTCAGACTCATACAGATTTAGGGAGCTACATTGGCGTCCTGGCAAAAACTATGATCCCGATTTCCTGTAAAACTTGGAAGAAGGTGGATAAAGAGTTCAAAGATAAATTGTGGAACTGTGTTGAGGTATAAACTATGTATAATTTTTTATTTTTTTATTGTTATTCAAACTACATAAATCTCGAATAGTACAATTTATATTTGACATTTTTTTTTCTTACTTTCAGATGTCATTTGAGGTTGATAGGAATTTTAAGAAAAAGGTTGTCCAAACGGCAGGAAAACGATGGAGAGCTTTTAAGACCACACTCACTGGGAAGTTTGTTATCCCCGAAAGGGATAGTTTGGAAGGTTTAAAGCATCCACCTGAGATTTATAATTTTATTGAACCATGCCATTGGGAAACCTTTTTGAAGTCTAGACTTACAAAAGAATTTATGGTATATCTACACCTAACTTTGGCAATTGTTATATATGTTGAATATAATTAATTATATAAATTCAAATTCATCATTATTATGTTACAGATACTTAGAGAAAAACAGCAAGAAAGGCAATCCAATAATAAATATCCAAGTCGGATCTCTCGTAAAGAGTATGCTGAATTAGCAGAGGAACTGGTACGTATTTATGCATAATTATAAGTATCATTTTGAATACATGAAATATACTTACCTAGTTATGGTATCTTATTAATAAACTATATGTGATTGTGTTTGTAGAAACGTTCATCCGGTAAAGATGAAGACCCTGACCGCTCTATCTTATGGGTGGAAGCACGTAAGAGGGCCGATAAATTTGTTGATGAATCAGTTGACGCCTATGCAGTCAAAATTGTAAGTGAAATAAAATATTGACGATTAACTTAAATTTATTGTTTTTTTTCAAAACTTCATTAACAATCCAATATTAATACATTGTTGTAGCAAAAACTGGCTAATGACATTGCAACGGGTACTGTTAGTAGTGATGGAACCAATGATATTCTAACAATGGCATTAGAAACTCCTGAACGATCAGGAAGGGTTAGAGGGGTTGGGCAATATGTCACTCAAAGTACATACTTTCATATGCCTAGAGGTCAAAATGTTGCGGGAGTTAAAGCTCTTATTGCAGAACGAGAACGTAAATTTAATGAGCATACTAAAAGGATGGAAGAGGCCATTGCAAGATTAAAATCTGAACTTGATGCAAAGGCCGTCATTGGCCAACCAACTGTACGTAGCCACACCACAATCTGGCCAGAGCAGTTGTTATATATCAATGAAGGTTTAGTAATCATATTTGTTATTTTAAATGTTTATAATGCACTTTAATTTTTTTTTTAACATTAATTATTGTTTGTTTAATTGCTTATAATAATTTAAAGGGTAAATCTTGTATGCTTGCTGTGGGAGCAAATGATAACATAGTTGCTCATGGAACAATTATGGCTTCGGATGATCCATTTGATACAATTCATGGAATTCCAATATCAGATGAAAATGTACGGGTGTCTATTGATGTGGCCATAAAGCCGTCAGCCCTTTTACCTTTTTCAGTTTGTGATGAACTATTAACCGTAGGTGAAGCAGTAGGGTCATACGTAGCGTGGCCTAAAAATCTCATTATCTTATAGCAAAATGAGGTATATGCAGTGGAATTTATTTTACTAGCTAGCAATTATATAGTCATGTTGTTTTGCTTAATTCTAATTATTAATTATGTTATTATTGATTGTTTTAGGATTTAAATAAAAAGCATCATTGTAAAGGCAAAAAAATTGAAGAAGTGACAGGGAAAATGGAAGTTTTTGACTTGGAAAAGTTTCATAGTAGAAAGAAATGGTTAGAGAAATACACAGCTAAACTTATGGTCTCCAACAACACCGTTGATATACATATAGAAAGTAACATTTTTGAGGAAGACAGTATTGTGAATCTCATGAAATCAGATATACAGGAATTTTGTGTCATGGAAGAAATATCTGCAAATTGTATTGTAATCTACATAAGGTAATCACTCAAAGTAGACTTTGATCAAAAGTATATTAGTTTGATCAATATTCAAAAGTACATTTTAATCAACTTTTTTGTTCATAGGTGTCTTTATGGGATTCTAAAGCAGAACAAATTGCTTGATAAGTTTGCATTTGTGGATCTAAATCATATTGCATACTCTGTTGGAAGTAAAGAAAAACGAGCACGTTTATTGAATAAAAGATTAGGACAAGCAAAGCCCAGCCAATTATTTTTGGCTCCTTACAATCACATTTAAGTACTTTAATTATCAAACTATTTTAGTTTTTCTTAAATCATAACATGATAAATTTGTCTCAAATAATATATCAAATGTTTTAATTCTAGGTTTCATTGGATGTTGATTATTATTGATCCTCTAAACCAAGATGTATATTTTTTTGATCCACTTGGAGGAGATATTCGTCTTGATATTAAAGAAGTTGTGAAAATGTAAGTTTATTTTCTTCATTATAACATTTTACATTTATCTATTTGTTTGTTAATTAAATTGAACCATTTTTTTTTTTTTTTATCTTGATTAACAGGCTCTTAAATTGTTCGTGGTGAATATTGGAAAATGCATCCAAAGAATCCATCTTGGCAAAAAATAGTGGTAATGAATTAAATTTGTGATCCAAATAATTATATATTTGGAACCTTTCATTTTTCATTAAATTATATATATATATATATATATATATATATATAAACATTTATTTGCATTGTTTGTAGTGCGCAAAACAGCCTGGAAATAGAGTGTGGATACTATGTAATGAGATATTTGAGAGAGATAACTTCAAATCCAAAATCATTGAACTATATAGATTTGGTAAGTTGAGGTTTTATTTTATTTTATTTTATTTTATTTTATTTTTATTTAAATTGGATTCTTTTAAAGATTTTCTTTTGTTTAAATTATTATTGTTTGCGATGATATTGTACAGTTTCAAGGGAAGAGTATATACACCCGGTATGATATTGATATTATACGAGGCGAATGGATTTACTTTATAGGAGACTTTATGTAAATATCAAGAAAACATTGCAGTGTTTGACATATCATGAAGATTGTGAACTAAAATTTGTTGTTTTTAATTATTTTTGAGATTCTTAAGGATATATAAGATTTGAGATGTTATGGAGCTAGATGTTATGTATATTTAATTTTAATTTAGATTATTATTTAAATTCGTTGAAAAAAAAATCTTTTGTGTTTTAATTGTTTAATTTATAGATGAATGAAATGTTTTGGTTGAAATTAGATTTTAAATAATATTAATATAAGAAAATTAGAGAATAATAATCATTTATAAATAATATAAAATATTATAATAATATTTTAAAAAGATCACTTTTAGATTAAAACCGATTAATGTCAAATATAAATAAAATCACTGTTTATTGAAAAGTGATTTATATATTTGTATAAGAGATCACTTTTATTATTAAATGTGATTTTTAATGTCTTGATCAGATATCACTTTTGACATTTTGACATGATAAAAATGATCTCTATTGAGTTTTATATAATTACTGATGCATGAGATATTATTGAAGATTTTCTTCAAGACTTTTTATTTTAAAAGTATTCTTCTAATTAATACATGTTATTTTATTTCCTTTTAGTTTATATGTAATTATGTTATTAATTATTTTATGATTTGAATTTTAAATCAAATCTAATTTCCTTTTTAGATAGATTTTTAATGTTTTAGGATTCTTTTGATTTTTAGGAGATTTGATTTCTTTTTCATTTAGGATTCTTTTCCTTTTGTTTAGGATTTTCCTTTTAGTTAAGTTTTACAATTCTATTTAAGTAGATTGTATTAGGGTTTGAAAGACAGTTTTTGATTAAATAAAATTCAGAGATGTTTCTCAACTATCCAATTACATTATCTTTCGTGCGCGAAGTCAATTATCGTATTTGAAGCCTAATAATCCGGTATTCGTGCACGAATCAACGTAGCGTTAGTAGGGTTTGTTTCCGGTATTCGTGCGTAAATCAACGGATCCGAATCGTTTATCCTTTCTTTTATCGATTGTTGTTGTGTTGAATTTTCCGCTGTATCAGTTGGTATCAGAGCCATCGAGTCTACCGTTGTGCTAGGCTCATCGATCCAAAAACAATAACAAACTACTTCTCCCTTCTCCATCAGATATTCACCTTTCGTATTTCTCCCAAAAAAAAAAAAATCAAATTCTCATGAATCCCCAAAACAAAATTTCCTCCTACCTTTCATTGTTTTTCAATGACGATTATGTGTCGGACTTGGTTATCGTTAACTTTGATAAGCCACCAATTTTCGATGAGGAATATGTGACGGAACCTGTTATCGTTGATTTCAATAAGCCACCAGTTTTCGATGAAGATTTGTTCCAGAACGAGCAGCATGAGAGGAACTCAATTTTTGAAGATTATTTCTACGATGTTGCTATGTTTCATCATTCAACGGCATCTCTAACTTATTTGTTCCTCAAAGCTGTCAAAATTCGAGGACGAATTTTCTCCACATTGAAGAGAATGATGCAGGAGATATTATTGGAGATTTTCTTGAAGACTTTTTATTTTAAAAATATTCTTGTAATTAATACATGTTATTTTATTTCCTTTTAGTTTATATGTAATTAGGTTATTAATTATTTATGATTTGAATTTTAAATCAAATATAATTTCCTTTTTAGATAGGTTTTTAATGTTTTATGATTCTTTTGATTTTTAGGAGATTTGATTTCTTTTTCATTTAGGATTCTTTTCCTTTTGTTTAGGATTTTCTTTTTAGTTAAGTTTTGCAATTCTATTTAAGTAGATTGTATTAGGGTTTGAAAGACAGCTTTTGATTAAATAAAATTCAGATGTTTCTCAACTATCCAATTACATTATCCTTCATGCGCGAAGTTGATTATCGTATTTGAAGCCTAATAATCCGGTATTCGTGCGCGAATCAATGAAGCGTTAGTAGGGTTTGTTTCCGGTATTCGTGCATGAATCAATAGATCCGAATCGTTTATCCTTTCTTTTATCGATTGTTGTTGTGTTGAATTTTCCGCTGCATCAATTACTCTTCAAATGATCTCTTTTGAATAATTTTTTTAAGATCACCTTAATAGAGATAGCTTCTAAAAGCGATATCCATATGTTTTCAGATCATTTAAAATGTGATCTCTATCAAGTTTTTTGTAGTAGTGAATGCCTAAAATGATCACATGCTTATCGTGTCTATATGTGTTTGTTTGGTTTATGTGTTGTTATGTAAGCTATCTTGAGGGACAAACTTAAATTCCCACCCCCATGTAAGTTTTAAGTAATTTAACTATGTTTGTATACTTCTGTGGTCTCCAATTATTCTCTTGTAAAATACATGTTTTTAATGACATGTCAATTTATTATTGGTTTCCTTAAATATACTTTAGAATTATCGAATGAAATAAAGTAGAACATAATAGTGGTTGCTGACTGGGTCAACAAGATAGTTGTCCAACGGACCTTCTGAAATCAGAGAGTCATGTTGACAGCCTCTAAAGAAAAAAATTGCCATATCAACTTAAAGTTGCACAAGAGAGGTTGCATTGGAAATGAAGTTTTTAATAAAGTTGGATGTTCATCCTACGTGGCATCTAATTTTTTCACAACTCACATTATTATTGGAGATGCTCTAAGCCACACAAATCAAAAGCTGTCATCCCTTTAACCAATAGGAATAGCTTCTCTAAGGGCCGGTGGTAATCCACTGACACATGTATATTTACATTAGAATTATAATTGTTGAACAAAATTAGAATTATAAAGTTGTACTTATTTTTATTTTTATTTCTATCTTTATCGATGTATCCATTAGAGTTGAAAGTCTAATTTGTTAGCATTCCCCTTAACTAAATTTGGTAGGTGAAGAATAGATTTCTTTTTGAGTTCATTTTTACTAACCCCCCATCCATCTCAATTCTCAATCACCAAACCCCAACTTTCAAATCCAACCAAACCAATCTACCACATCCACCATTGCTTTATATCCAACCACCACCACCACCACCACCACCACCAGCGCAAAACCAAACCTAGCCTCTCTCTCTTTCCACCGAAACCAAAACGCATCCCACAGTGGCTGTCGATAAACGCTCATCCCTCACCTCGTGGCGGCGGCCACCCCTCTATCAAAGGAATAAAGAGGGAGAAGAGAGATGGTAAGAGAAAGAGAAGGGGATCGACATCGAGTTGTAGATCGACGGCTTGTAAGGGGTGGTGGTTGAGGTGATTTTAGTGGGTTTTGAGTGGTGGTGGTGGCGGCTAGGGTTTTTTGTTAAGTTTAAGTTAGGATTTAGATGTTGGAGAAGATGATGGGAAGAGATGACCGATGATGAAGATGAGATTGGAATGCTTTAGATTAGTTTTATTTATTAAATAATTATTTATTTAATTTTTTTATTAATTTATCTATTTACCTTTATAATTATTTTATTGTTAACCTTTATTAATTGTTGGACATTTTACGTCATCTGGGAAGGGGGTAATACTCCCCACCTTTTGAAGGTACGAATAAAAATGAACTCTTTCTATTTTTCACTTCTGCAACTCTATCGTGCCCAAACACCTTTTAACAGCAACACATCAGGCATGAAGGGTAATCCAGGTCAAGATGATTTCAAGATTGACCACCAAGAAGCGAGGTAATTTTTGTAAGATTAATAAAGAGAGAAGTCAATGCAGCTTTTATGTACATTACTTGGCCGGTGAAAATGAATTTGACCAATCACAAACCGTGCGTCTATTTATCTGACCTCGCGTGCACCAACTTGGGCCTGTTTTAATTTTAACCGCTGGTCGCACTGAAAAATTCACAATCGATTAAAAAAAAAAAAGGTACTGAGCTACTGCCCTCTCTAGTCTCTCCCTTGTGTGGAAAGTGAACGAAATGGTAATAAATAAAGAGTTGAGACTTGTGTGTTCAGTTTTTGTCCGGAAGCTTGGTATGTTCTGAGCATGTTGACTACATTTTGGACTGTTGTACGTTTTGCCCTTATTCAATGAGTACATGATCTCCACACATGACACAATTAACCCATATGTTTCTGTTCATTTCTGATATGTTGAAAATTATGACTTCTACTCTTGGATAACTTGGTTTGGTGATAATTAGTATTTTCTGATAGGATTAGGATCCTCTCCTTAGTCCTTATTTTTCTTGATATTTTTCGAGTGTAATTAAAACATTAAGTTACATGTAAAAAAAAAAAAAAATCAAATCTTAACCGTACATTTTTTATTTTGCTTAAGTGTCATTAGATTATGAAAAGTCAAGAAAAAACAAGATAAGAAGAGAAACTTGATTCTTTCTGATAATATTCTAAATCCGAATCATCACATCATCTATTGTATCAAAAAGAAAAAAAATCTAAGACTTGTTAAAAGATTTTGTATGTCACATACTCCTAGCAATTAAGGTCTAAAATGGTCATTTACAGAACTTAGAAGTCCCAAATCTACAGGAGAGAAAGACTTGTCATATACATTTATTTCCATTTAATTAAATCTTTATCAGGTAATGAATTATATATGCTAATAAAAATTATCCAGACATACCAAATTATCTCATCTATGAAATGAATATAGCTAGCCGCTCTTAATGATATTTAGAGAATTAAAAAGACAAGATAGAGAAGACAAGATAGAGAAGGGTGATGGTTGCAGAATGCAGAGGCAGTAGTCAAGTCTTGCTTCCATGCCATGGTTGAAACTGAAAGGTCTTTTGCTTTCTCTGTGATTTTGCTTTGGAGATGGTAATTGCACCTTCCCGAGGCTCTGTTTAGTCCCTCACTGACATTTTCCATCAGTTTTATTATCATCACACAAAACCACATAGTAACAGTAACGAGACTCAAACATTAACTTTTTATATCTACCATACAAATTAATTAACACATGCATGCTTGATGCTTAATTTCGAGTTTCAACTGTGAAATTAAATCAACTTAATAAAAAGGTTGAAATTAACTACTAATTAAACTAATTAATTAAAGACCACCTTAATAATTAACACCGTCTAGCTCTAGTAAGGAGGACGAGGACCCCAAAGCATGCCATCGTGGCAGTTGAGTGGTGTAGGACTAGCAACAACACCACCGCCACCGTACACATTGGAACATGTTTGATGATCACTTGCACCGCCACCACCATCTTCTTGCTTGTTATGGTCTTGATGATGATGATTATCGCCACCTTCCTCACAAATAGGCAGCCTGTGAATTTCAGGGTTGACGAATGTAGCTGCCACCACCATCACCTGCCCTCCCGCCGTCACCTTTCCCGCAACAATCCCTCCAAAAACATGGCCTTGTAACCCAGCAAGACTCACTCCAAAACAAGGTGTTGAAGAACCACCAAGAAACGTGCCTGAGAGTGAGATAAGGTTAAAGGGTCCATGAACAGACATTAAGGGCATGTGAGCAGTCGGGTGACGGAGAGTCACAGTCGACACAGACCCAGAAGCGCTTATCACGGACATGCCCGCTTGGTTCCTACGCGCGAAGCTGATGATATTCTCGATGATATCAGCACCGGCAGAGATCTCAAGCACCACCGGCTTCATCACGGACTCGCTGTCTCTGGTTATCACGATGGGTGGTTTGGGCTTGTTCTTCGATCCCGGTGGCCTTCCTCGAGGCTTCTTAGTGCTGTTTTCCGCCGTTGATTGGTTGATCTGGTGTTGGTAATCAATGGCGGTGATTTCGTTGTTGCTGTTGTTGTTGTTTGTGGGGGGTGTTTTGGGTGAAGCGGAGGCAGAACCACCATTAGGGGTAGCGAGTAAAGGCATGCTCCGAGGGCTGTGTTCGGATGAGTCGTCGTCGTCTTCGGAGGTGTGGGCTGCATGAGAGAGAGAGATAGTAGCGCCACCATAGTCCGCCATTGGAACAAAATTATGAGCTAGAGAAAGAGAAGGTGTTATTACAATTGTTAGTAAGGTTGCTCTAAGAGAGATGTGGGGGTCCACATGAGATTAAGGTGGGGGTCCACAGAAGCTTGAGAGCTACTTGTTTACCGTGAGTGATACTGTGAATCTGTGATAGTGAGGGAGAGAAGAAGAAGAAAGGAGAAGAAGAAAGAAGAGGAAGAGACGAGCATCTGTGGACTGTGGGGGTTTGCTGTGGACTCCAAGTCTCCAACTCTATAACCATGACGACAATGATGATGTACACTTTATATATGCTTGGAAGGTGCGGACCCTACATATTGAGTGGACCCAAAGTTTTCCAATTATTTTTTATTTTATTTTTATTTTTATTTTTTTTATAATTATTATTATTACAATATTTGAGATTTAGAAACGGAATATAACTAGAATTCACAATAAATACAAACAATTAATATGAACATACATGAAAAGATTAAGTAAATCCATGGCGCTCTGGGCATAGGCCCACAAGGCGCCTAGGGTCTCAGTTTTCCGAGGATCCGAAATTAAAGGTTGAAAATATACTGTGAATTTAGTATTTAAATAGAGTGACGATATTTAAATTCTTAAAAAATTATTTATATATTCTTTTTTATATGTATATTCTATTAATTATTATTATTTTTTAAATGATTATATCATGTGAATACATCCACACATTATCAAGAATGTCCGTTCTAATTTTTAATATATATATTGAAATAAACCTAAACTTCTTTAAGAATAAAACTAACTTTTCATCGAGCCAAATCTGATAATCCATAGAGGAACACCTGCACAAATATGATAGGAACACCTGTACCAATATGAGAGAAATTCCTTTTAAAAGCTGCATGGATCAATGTTTAGTTTCAAATCCCCATTAGGACTTTGAATGGGGATTCTAACTTAATCTGCAACCTCTTTAGCTTTAAACTCTTTATTTGATATTAATAGTTTCCTGGGCATTATGAAATTCCTGTAGATAATTTGTTACCTCTTCCAAAATATCCTTCATCAATCTAGTTTTTCACTTTTTCCATTATGAATAGGTACCACAAAACAATTTTGCTCCGAACTCCCTCTATCAGAAAACTGCATGAGCCAACTACAGAGTTTCCAAATCCAAATGATCGCCCATCTTTTATAACTTAGGAAAACGGTCTGAGTTTTTGTTTGTTATTTTTTGTCTTTTAATTTAATTTAATTTAATTTAAATAGTAAAATTTTGAAATAGTTAACAAGATTTAGGTGAATGTTTTCTATTGTTTTGTTCAAAGTCTCATTCTTACTGATTGCGATCTAAATAAAGTTGGGGTCTTCTCCACTTGAAAAAAAATAGTTAATATAAGGACAATGTTGGAATTTTAAAAATATATAATTTTGGGGTGTATATACGGTTTTAAAGAGGTGCAAATAGCGTCATTCTTTTAAATAAGTTTGGAGACCTATGTACTAGTTTTTTTTATAAAAAAACAAAACAAAAATTAGCCCTATATCACTTAACCAAATATAGGTCTGGACTCTGGAGGCCCATATACCGTTTTTTTTTTTTTTTTTTTTTTTTTTTTTTTTTTAATTAAAAAAAAAAAAGCCAATGTATACCTAGCCATATAAAAGTCTAGAGGCCTACCTTATATATATATATATATATATATATATAAATATATATATATATTTACATACAATCTCGTTCTTATACAGACGTCTTGATATAACTTCATAAGGATATTGAATGTGAGCTATTAGTTTTGACAAGTGCATACACACTTACGTCAAAGCATATAAAACTAGTGACTCGCTTTCAATATCCTAACGAAGTTATATCAGGATATCTTCATTTGAAAAAATATATATATATATATATATTATTATGTGTGTGTGTGTGTTTTTTTTTTTTAAAAGGCCTACCAAAGAAATACAATTATAATACTTAACCACATCTATAGTGGAAAAAATAGTATATCAATCTACTAGACATTCGAAAAAAAAATTTGAAATCAATTCTAAGGTCCTCGAAAGAAACACAATTAGAATACTTAATTAGTACTTTTACTTTTAAAAATGTGAAACAGGGGTAATGTTTAAGTGATATATTATTTAATGTCATTATAAAATTTTTATTTCGGTGATTTTTTATTTACCATTTTGTTGTATTGCAGTCTTGATTTTGACTTATTATATTGATTTTTATAAGTATTTATTATTTACTAGATCCTGGGGTTAAAAATGAGCCTTCAGTATATAATGTAAGATGAGACACAATATATGAAATTGAACACGAAGTGATAGGGTTCTTTTTATTTAGTTTTATGGAAGTAATTTCCCACTCCCAAAGGATTACAAGTGTGCTATAGTTTATCAGAAAAGTAAAAAAAAAAGTCACTTTCATGGATAGAAACAGGCACTTATATAGTCTCGATCTTGATGTCTCGGGACACGTGCTCGATGCCCATTGGTTGGTTTCAACAGTTGTCTCTACCTTGTCAGGGACTGTCGGGTCTGACATGACGTCTCTTGAGTTTGTTCCGGTGGTAACCTTACGATGGATATGATACCCGAATGATGAAGATTAGGGATACGAAGGAAGGTTCTGAAAGGATAATTGAAGGTATCACTTTACCGGGTGGAAACTCGTGGAGTTCCAGTGAATTTCTGAATATATCCAATAATTCCCCCTCAAGTCCATCGATCGGAGGCTTCTGAAAGGCGATCGGTCGTGGGCTTGACATGTGGGCTACTATTGTTGGGCCCGATCATGGCGGTCTGGGCCCGTTTGGTTTGGGTTAGCCAGTATGATGGGCCTGTGAAAGGCCGCCATGTGGCGAGCAAGATGAGGTGGCAGAAAGGTGGCGCATCGGGAATGCAACCGTTGCATCATTTGGTATTCCGCGGGGATGGCCTCTATAAATAGTGGTGTAGGGTCTCCAACTCCTCATTTGCATTTTTTAGTTTATCAGAGCTTCTTGGGAGTCTAGTGGTGGAAGTAAAAAAGTAGATCGATATACAATGTAAGATGAGACACAATATATGAAATTGAACACGATGTGAAAGAGTTCTTTTTATTGAGTTTTATGGAAGTAATTTCCCACTCCCGAATGTTTACAAGTGTGTTATAGTTTATCAAAAAAGTAAAAAATAAATGTCCCTTTTATGGATAGAAACGAGCACTTATATAGTTTTGATCTTAGTGTCTCGGGACACGTGCTTGGCGCCTATTGGTTGGTTTCAGCAGATGTCTTTGCCTTGTCAAGGACTGTCGGGTCCGACATGACGTCCCTCGAGTATGTTCCAATGGTAACCTTAATGTGGATATGATACCCGGATGATGAAGAGTAAGGATACGGTGGAAGTTTCTGAGAAGGATAATCGGAGGTATCACTTTACCGGGTGGAAACTAGCGGAGTTCCAGTGCACTTTCGAATATATCCAACAATTCCCCTTCAAATTCGTCGATCAGAGGCTTCTGGAAGGTGATCAATTGTGGGCTTGACATGTAGGCTACTATTGTTGGGCTCGGTTATGGTGGTCCGAGCCAGCTTGGTTCGGGTTGGCCCGTATCATGGGCCTGTGAAAGGCCGCCATGTGGTAGGCAAGATGAGGTGGTGGACATGTGGCGCCTCGGGAATGCAACCGTTGCATCGTTTGGTATTCCGTAGGGATGGCCTCTATAATAGTGGTATAGGGTCTCCAACTCCTTATTTGCATTTTTTAGTTGATCAAAGCTTCTTCAGAGTCTAGTGGTAGAAGTAACAAAGCAGGTTAGCTTCCGAGTAAACCTTTCTCTCTTCTCATTTTATTATGTATTTTCTATAGCAGTCTTCCGATGGTTCGCAAGCCTGAAGCACCAAGTTTTGTTCCGTCGTCAAGTTCGAGTTCAAATTCATCAGGGTCTTAATCTACTAAGTTTTCCAAGGGTAGTAGTACCAGGAGTGTATTTGAAAAACGATAAAGCCCAGGAGTAGAAAGCTAGGGAGTTTTATAAGTTCGCTCTGACATTCAAGGGGTTATGAAGTAGGCTCGCCCTGACAATTATCGGGATGGATATAACTCCGAGGAGTTCATCCGAAATGAGATATATCACATGAGGTTCGCGATAAACCATGTCAGGGAGAAGAAGGTGGATAAGGCAAAGCTTAGGCGGATTACGACAGATTTCTTGATAACCGAATCGGTGGAGTTGAGGATTCCTAAAGATGGGGGGCAAGCAAGCAACCCCGAAAGTGACTCTATGGCTTTTCACCTGACGTTTCTAGAAATCGGCACTAGATTGCTGTTGCAGCCATACATTCGAAGGGTTTTGATGGAGATAGTGATTGCCTTAACATAGTAAAACCTGAATGTTCAGAGAATAGTTATTGAGATGTTTGCCTTATGGCGGAGCATGAATTTTTCGGCCCTTGACATTTATAGAGATTGGGCACTGCTATAACCTTTATTCCCACAAATCAGGGGGCGATTGCTAGTTGGCTCTTGCTTGTTGCGATAAGCTAGACGACGAACCTTTGATCACCGGGCTACCGTCTTCCAATAAGGAGTGGAAGAAGACTTGGTTTTTTATGGAGGGCTACTGGGGTAAGGATTTACAACTTGGTGGTAGATTGCAGAGAGTTCGTTCGGTATTCAATATCCCAGGTGTTTATGGTCCCCTTAGGCTTTTATCGGTGTTTATGCATTCTTTCTTATCATTTTTATTTTCTAAGTGTGTTTTTTCGACAGCTGCATAGGAGCGTGTTCCGTTTGAAGATCTTTCCAAGGCAGAAAAGAAACACGTTTTGGAGGCTTGGTTAGTTTCATTAGAGATAAGTCATATTGACTATCTTCTTGGCGATCGAAGGATTCACAAACTTGGCTTCATTGTCACTATTTCGATCGATAGAAGGCGGAAGGTCAAGAAGACTCTCGAGAAGAAGAGTAAGGGTTTCTCTGATTATTATTTCATCGGTGAAAAGTGTATCAAGTGCCCTTAAGGTTTGTGATTTTGAATCTTTTCACTTCCAAATGCAAGGAAACTGACTGTAGGAGTGAAGCAAAGGATGGCCGATAGGGGAAAAGGTGATGCCGACAAGAAGAAAGAGAAAAAGAAGAGGGTGATCTCCACAGGGCTCAGTTTGATAAATAAGGGGGAATCCTCTGGACCAGAGCCACCA
Source organism: Acer negundo (assembly GCA_035582765.1). Taxonomy (NCBI): domain Eukaryota; kingdom Viridiplantae; phylum Streptophyta; class Magnoliopsida; order Sapindales; family Sapindaceae; genus Acer; species Acer negundo. Next base: position 9,634,755 of record CM069233.1, read on the forward strand.
CCGAAGAGGATGCGAACTGCTGATATCTTCAGCTCTGTTACTATCTCAAAGGTTCCTTCTAAAATCATGGTTGCCATTCCCCTAACATCTTTACCCGAGAATGTACCTGGAGGATATCAGACTCATATAGATGTAGACTCTGATAAGGAGTTACCCAGGGACTTCTTGTAGGATCCAACGCAAAAAGGATACGGGGCTTTCCCTAAATTATTACAGGGATTCGATACCAGATCCCAACTATAGTGTTAGGCCAATAAACCCCGACACAGGTGTGGAGTATTTGTGCGCTTATAGGAAAGACTTGTTGAAGAGTCGGGAGATATCGGGCTCGGGAAGATGCCCAATGTTGACAGGATCTAAAATGCGTAGGTCAACATGTTGCAGGTAGTACCTTTTCGAGGGTTTATGAATTTCATTGTCTTATTCTTTTTATTTTTATTTTTGTTGCAAGTCTACTATTTCGGATAATGACTATTTTCTCTTTTGGTGTGTAGGCCATCGACAACCTTCTCCAACTGGATAAAAGGTATGCAGAAAAGAGGGGGAGATATGAGAAGTTAAAGAAGGAGAAAGATAAGGTGGATGACAAGCTCCGAGAGGCGTTGGCCAGCATCGAATCTCAGAAGGCCACTATCAGTGAAATGTCCATCTCTTATCGGAAGGCTAAGTCCAGATGCAGTGAGAAGCGTGCCAAGCTTTGCGACTACTGCGAGCTCGTCAAGAGGGCGAATGAGACTACCTGGGGGATGAAGGAAGATCTCAGAAATAACACTGTTGACATGTTTTGTTGTCTCGAAGGAGTTCTATAAGAATTAGGAGAAGACATTTGATAGAGCGGTGAAAGAGATCAAGGAGATATTGCACCGCCCAAACCTTGATTTTGATTTCTCTACTTTTGATGTGGAACTGAAACAGGCCATCGAGTCTTTGGTGAAGGAGGAAAGAGATCCGGTAAAGGATATATATGGAGACTTTATGGAGGAGCCCGTCTCAGATGATGAACATGCAGTAGTTTCTTCGGATGATGAGAGGTTCAGCGGAGGTAATGCGCTTGGCAAGGGGAAGAGGGTTAGGCGCAGTTGACCTCCAGATTCGCCTTTTTCCAAATTTACTTCCTTTTTAATTTTAATCTTTGTCATTTCGGGGGTTATTCCCTCAACATATTTTTGTAACGGCCATTTTGAGCCACATATCAGGGTTCTTGTATTTTGTTGTTCGTACTGCTATTTTTATTTATATTTTCGGTTATGTTCGAATGTATTCACCGAAACAATTTATTCGGCAATTCAATATATCGAATGATTTTTGATGTCTATTATGTTCGATCTCATAAACTTGTCTTTTATTGAGAAGTTTTTATAAATCATTATCGGTGGAAGAGCATTATACTCCGATTATTGCATTGATATCTCTGGGTTATTTTACCATTTCGAGACATTGTGTTCCGATAAAAAAAAGTCTGTTAGCACGTTTGGTGCTATTTTGGGGTTAAGACCCACTTAAGGCATTGTGCTCCAATAAATGAGTCTTTGTTAGCATGTTTAGTGCTATCTCGGGGTTAAGACCCACTAAAGACATTGTGATCCGATATATGAGTCTTTGTTAGCACGTTTGGTGTTATCTCGGGATTAAGACCCACTGGAGACATTGTGCTCCGATATAGAAGTCTTTTAGCACGTTTGGTGTTGTCTCGGGGTTAAAACCTACTGGAGACATTGTGCTCCGATATAGGAGTCTTTTAGCACGATTGGTGCTGTCTCGGGGGTTAAGACCCACTGGAGACATTGTGCTCCGATATAGGAGTCTATTAGCACGTTTGGTGTTGTCTTGTGGTTAAGACCCACTAAAGACATTGTGCTCCAATATAGGATTTTTTGTTAAAAATTTAAATTAACAAATAATAGCGAAACGCAACATTAATTATAGAATATTTTATAACAAAGACCGGGTAAACATCTGGTTGTAGTTATTAGATTTATGCAAGCGCTTAAGGGTTTACACATTACGATGGATGACATAAGTGGGTGACATATTTCAGTGAACCTTTAATGGTAGTACTTCTTTAGGTGGTCTGCATTCTAAGGGTTTCGTAGGGGTGTGCCATCTTCCGTTTTAAGTTTATAGGCTCATTTCATCGATATGGAATCCACGATGTACTGCCCTTCCCAATTGTCCCCCAGACTACCGGAAGATGGTATTCTTGTAGCGGGTATTACCTTTTTAAGAACAAGGTCCCCCGGTTTGAATCTTCGGATCTAGATTTTGTTGTTGTGGTATTGGGCCATCTTGTGTTGATGGTGGGCGGCTCGTATTCGGGCGAGGTCCTTCTTTCTTCTAATTCCTCGAGGCATGCTTGGAGCTCTTTTTCTTCATTATCCGTCGGGTTATATGAAGATACCCTTAATGTAGGGATGCTTGTTTCGGTGGGTATTACTGCTTCTGTCCTGAATGTGAGCGAGTACGAGGTCTCCCCCATTGCTGAATGCGCCCCGATAGAACTTTTAGGAGTTTCTTAACCTAGACTCTCTTTTGGGCTTGTAACTTTCTTTTTAGCAAAGTCTTGATTGTTTTGTTTACCACCTCAACCCGACCGTTGCTCCGGGGAAGGGCTGGTGAGGTGAACCTTAGGTCTATTTTGCAATCCGTGCACACTTTATATAGGTTTCTGTTGTCAAATTAGGTCTATTTTGTATTCCATGCACACTTTACATAGGTTTATGTTGTCAAATTAGGTCTCGTGATCCGTTATGAGGGTATTGGGTACTCCAAACCTATAGATAATGGAAGGCTTGATGAAGTAAGTCGTGCTAGCTTCGATGATATGCTTCAATGCCTCTGCCTCCACCCACTTGGTAAAATAATCGATCGCTATGACAACGAATCTTTTATCGGATGTACCCATTGGGAACGGTCTGATGATGTCGACGCCAAACCTCAAGAAAGGCCATGGTGATGACATAGAGGTCAGTGCTTCTGTAGGGAGGTAAGGAACGGGTCTAATTTTCTGACATCGGTTGCAAGACCCCACGTGTAACTTTGATTCTTTGAAAAACGTGGGCCAGTAATACCCCTATTGGGTTATCCGGTGGCCCAGGTTTTTTTCGGTTAAGTGGCTACCGCAAGTTCCTTCGTGAACCTCTTTAAGGATTTGGTCCGTTGTATGAGAGCTAACACATCTGAGATATATGAGGGAAAAACCGTGTCGATAGAGGGATCCGTTGATGATGATATAGTGAGAGGCCTGCCTTCGGATTCTATGTGCTACATTTCTTTTTAGGGAAGTGTTCCATCTCGGAGGTAATCTATAATCGGTGTGATCCATGACTCCTGATTAGGTTCAGGGCTTAGGACCAACACGCCGACCAGTTGATCTCCAGCTATGCTTGATTCTGGTAGGTGAAATACCGTAACGATTCGGGGTAATTTCATGTCTATGGTTGAGGCAAGCTTGGCAAAAGCATTAACTTATGAATTGTGGTCTTGGGAGATTCGGATGAGCTGAAATCGAATGTACTTAGCCATCATTGCTTTAACCTATTTCAGGTACTTGATCATTTCAATGTCTTTAGCCTGGTAGTCCTGGTTCACCTGGTTGACGATTAGCTGGGAGTCGCTATAGATGATGACATGCTTAGCTCCCATGTTCAATATGATTTTTAGTCCTATCATTAGGGTTTCATATTCCGCGAAGTTGTTTGTCGCCTTAAAGTCAAACCAGAGTGCTGTCTTGTGAGGCTTTCATATGGTGTTCTGATGACTACCTCGGCTCCATTACCATGTTGGTTGGAGGATCCATCGACATACATTTCCCATCGGGGGATATTTTTGGTGGACAAGTTCATGACTTCCGGGCTTAAATTTTCTACGATGAAATTCGCGACGGCCTGGCCTTTAACGAAGGTCCTCGATTTGAATTGAATGTCAAACTCACTAAGCTCCATTGCCCATTAGGTGAGTCTTCCTGCTAACTCTGGCTTTTGAAGAACTTGTGTAAGTGGTTGATTTGTTAGTACAGTTATGGGATGTGATTGGAAGTAGAGCCTGAGCTTTCAGGAGGCCACAATTAGACTAATGGTCAATTTCTCAAACTCTGGGTTCCGAGTCTCGGGATTGGTCATGCTCTTGCTGACACAGTATACTGCTCTCTGAGTAAATCTTTCCTCTGATCAGTATCGAACTTACTGCAGCCTCTGAAATAACCAGATAGAGGAATAATGTTTCACCGATCGTGGGTTTCGCCAGCATAGGTGGCTTATGGAGGTACGTTTTCAAGTCTTCGAATGCAGTGTGACACTTGGATGTTTAGTAGAAGTCCCCTTTATTTTTCCAGGCTTTAAATAATAGGAGATAACGGTTCATTAGCTTCAATATGAACCTGGACAAGGCGACAATCATGCCGTTAAGCTTCTGGATATCTTTTGTTTTTCTCGGTGGGAGGAGATCTATCATTGCTCTGATTTTGTTGGGGTATGCTTCGATTCCCCGCTGATGGACCATAAACCTAAGGAATTTCTCTGATGAAACTCCGAAGGCGCACTTGGTAGGATTAAGACACATCTGATACTGCCTCAGGAAGAGGAATGTCTGTTAGAGGTTAGTGACGTGCTCTTCCATGGTTACTGACTTAGATAGCATGTCATTGACATAAAATTCCATGGTTCTTCCAATCTCGTTATAGAATATCTGATTAACAAGCCTTTAATATGTCGCCCTAACGTTCTTCAAGCAGAAATGGCATCACCAGATAGCAGTATACTCCACGATCGGTGATGAATGTCGTTTTTGCTTCGTCCTTCTCATCAATTCAGATCTGGTTATAACCGAAGTTGGTGTCCATAAAGCTGAGCAACTCGTGCCCGGATGTTGCGTCTACCAACTGGTCTATTCTCGGTAGTGGAAAGCTATCATTAGGGCATACTTTGTTCATATCGGTGAAACGCACATCCTCCACCTACCGTCTTTCTTATTTACCAAGACCATATTCGAGAGCCATTCGTTGTAATCTAGATTTCTAATGAAGCCAACTTTCAGGAGTTTGTCAATTACCGTGGCCACTGCTCATATCGTTCGCTATTGAATGATCTATTTTTCTATGATACCGGTTTAAACAATGGGTTTACGTTTAAGGAATGTGAGATGTTTGAAGGGTCAATGCCTGGTATATCAATATGGTTCCATGCGATGATATTCAAGAATCCTTTCAAGAGCTTCGTTAGTTCATCTTTGACATACAGGATTAAATTAGCCCCAATGATGATTATCTTCTCTGGTTCTTCTTCACGGAGTGCGATGCTTACCAATGGCGTGGTGGGTTCTCCAACCAATTGCGATCCAATCTCTCGGGGGTCAAAACTGGTTACGTGTATTTCATCAAATGAAGTTGTATTGGAGGCCTATGCTTCGGTTATGTCTCTAATTCGCTTCTTCTTCAGCCTACAGTGTTTCACCGTACTCCTTCTTGTGATGGGTGTTATGATGTAATTCCTGATTGTAAGGACCGGGTTGGATCTAATCTAGATGCATCTTTTGTATTCTTCATGGTCTACACTCACTTCTCTCGGTCCTATATTGTTCTGGAACTTGATCTTTAGGGAATAAACACTGGTTGCAGCTCTGAGGGCATAGAGTGTCGATCTTCCGATAAGAATGTTGAAGGGGAAGGGTATGCCGACGACCTGGAAACTGACACACACAGTAGTATTTTAGGTCTAGTGTCGAAACGCACCGGGAGGTCTATCTAGCCCAATAGTCTGGTACGATGCCCGTCAATTCCTTTAATGTAATATCTGGAAGCTTGCAATTGTTGAAGAGTGTAGCCAAGTTTCTAGAGTGGGTCCCAATGGATTATGTCTAGTGAGCTTCCATGGCCAATGAGTGTTCTCTTTACCGTCCGATTTCTCATTTTGATGAAGATGATGATGTTAGGATTATGCTCAATAGCAAGAGTGTAATGTTGTAATTAACAATCTTTTTCATATTAATAAAGAGATTTCTGGTTTAACAAATTGTATAGCATTTACAGTTTATATTATAATTGTCAAAGTAAATAATCATAAGGTCAAAAGACTATGGGAAAAAAAGAATTGTTCGTACATCTGGATATGTATGTGGTAGACACAATTCTTTAGTTAGTCTTGAATAATGTTCACAACTTAAGTTAAAGGTTAGGCACCTTTATCTTTTTAAAGTTGTAGAATTCTTTTGCTAGCATTTGAGTGGGATCAAATGAGATATGATGAGTCTAAAATCATCGGAGTGTCTTCGAGCAAAAGGATCTAGTGCACTGGGTGCATTGAACTGGATCACAATGAAAAGCTTTATCTAGAACCGTCAATAGATAATAGTCTTTTCATTATCAGGACAATCGGAGGGTCTATCTTAATTCTGAGATAAATGATGGACTTATGGTTGCAAGTGATATCATTTGAGTTATCAATGAGTACGATTATATCGCATAGTCTATCCTCGATAGTTTGGTGATATTCATTTGTTAATCGATAGAGGACTTCATTTATAGATATGGACATCGTGGCTCCATTTAATTAAATGAGAGTATAATATCATCATATGGATGTTTTGAGGTAATTGGATATTAAATCTCAACGTTGAGTTTTCAATAGTGTCTATTGAAAACATGGCTTCTGGACAAGTCAAAATATCCAAGTTCAAAACGTGGTCATATGAGTAAATATGGTAACTTGGAGAGTTATAGGCGGTCTATGAACTCTTGGCGATTACTGATATTAATCACGAGGATACACTATCTCCAATATGATTGTCTAGGGTATGAATGAGGAGCATCTTCCTTTTCTATCTTTATTTAAGAGTTCAGTTTTAGCTCTTTAGTGGAATGAGTTAAAATTAATGGATCGGACCTAAGTGAATCATTTGTTGATTGTGATTAGGTTATGTCTATTGAAGCTTAAATTTAGATGGTCCGCCAAGATCCCCAATCCCCACGGACTTGCATGGATCACTTGATATATTCTACCGGACCAATTTAAGGGTCCATCTAGAATTGCATTTAATATATTAAGAATATAATTTGCACATTATTTAAGTAATGGGCTGCTCAATTATATTAATATATTAATGAAAGACATGTGGGCTTGTTTCTTTCAGTAAGAATGGGTCTGGTTCACATGTGGGCTTTTTATTTAAAGTCCAATGGATTAAATGAAATAAGATAATAATGTTAGGCCCAATCTTAATCAAGTGGGGCGGCAAGGTTAAAATTTTAACCTAAAATATTATTTTGTTTCATTTGTTTTAATTAAATAAGAATTAATTAATTTATTGATTAATTGTTTAATTAAAGAAACAAATCTTTCCTAAAAGTAAAAGATTTGTTTGACAAGGAAATAAATAAATTAGTTTTATTTATTTAATCAAATAAGGAGTCTTTTTATTTAGTCAAAAATAAAAGAATAAAAATCAAGGAGTTCGATTAGGGTTTGAAGTCTATTAAGTTGAAAAGAATTAGGGTTGAATTTAAGTCACCCTATATAAGTGACATTATAGAATTCGGCCAACCCTAATCTTAGACTACATAGAATTCGGCAACCCTAAAGGAAAAAGAAGAAAAAATTCGGCCAACCTATATATGTGTTCTTATAGGGTTCGGCCACCACAATCTATGGTGCTTGAGTTTTTTATTTCTTTCTTCTTCTTCTTAATTCCAAGAGAGAGTTTTTATTCTAAAAAGACAAAAGAGAGTGTGAAATTATTCTTTGATAGTATACTATTGCTTAATCTTCAATAAGCTTGTGTATACGATATCGATCTAGGTTCACGCGAGTTTCGATCATTAGATTGAGAACTCAAAAGTGACCGGAATAATTTTTGACATTCTTTTGATTGTTTTTGTGACTAACAAAGAAAAGAAAGTTTTTTGTTTGGTCCATTCACAGTTTTGCAATTCAAAGAAAAGGGAGACCACGCTCCTAGGTGATCCACATTCGTGCTTGGATTGAAGGTCTTGCGGATTACCATCGACGTAAGTCAATCGGATCACGCGACAAAAGGTAATTTACTTTTGTTAACATATATGCATGTTTATTGATTAAAAGGGTTTAAGGTTCATAAAGGAAAAAATTTAAAAGTCACTAAATCGTTTTTAGTATCGCTTCCGCTGCGTTTACCACTTTTATTTATTATTTTTCCCTACAGATGAAAGCATCGCAGTGAGGATACCTACCTCCACGTGAATCTGCGGTGGAGAAGGAGATAGGGTTCCAATTTCCGGGTGGATCTTTTGGAGTTGTTAACCAAACTGAAACGGGTGCTCTTCCAGAAGATGACGACTCGGGATCACCCATGGCTGGCTAGGTGAGGATGAAATTGATAGGCTAGTCGTTATCCGAAACTTGCACCCCACTTTCAGGTCGAGAGATCGAAAGATGGGTTACTTTTGAAGTCTTATCTCTCGAGTCCTGTGGTTTGATTAGACCTGGCAAGGTCTCGATTCGGTTTCGATTCCTGTTTCAAACCGACGGTTACGGTTCTAGGTTGGGGTGGAACCAGAACCGAAATCGAAACCGACATATGCCGATTTCGGTTTCAGTTTTGATTCCAAAACTGTAGGTTTCAATTTCAGTTTCAGTTCCTGTTCAGGAGAAACCGAAGGTTTTGAACCTTAAAAAAATAAACAGATGACCAGATCAATCTCAATCAGTCTCTTTTCAGTCATCAATAATATGATCAGTAATCAAATCAATCTCATTTCTCTCTCACTAAACTGAAATCACCCCCAAATCAACCCCAAACGGCCAAACCACTACCAAATTCATGAAAATCAACCCTAAATGGCCAAACATGCAAACCATCACCAATTCAACTTCGTGAATCGAAAAAGAAGAAGAAGAAGAAGAATCGATGTACGATGCAGAAGAATCGATGAAGAAGAAGAACTAAAGTCTGAAAAAGAATCGATGAAGAAGAAGAAGAAGAAGAAGAAGAAGAAGAAGAAGAAGAAGAAGAAGAAGAATCGATGTACGATGTAGAAGAATCGATGAAGAAGAAGAACTAAAGTCTGAAAAAGAATCGATGAAGAAGAGAAGAAGAAGAAGAAGAAGAAGAAGAGAGATCAGATTTACGTTTTATTGTTTTAGACATTTTAGGGATTTAGGATTTATATAATAATAAATTAAAAAAAAGAGAAGGAACTGCCGGTTTGAACTAGAACTGAAACCGGAACCGAAACCATAGGTTCCAATCCGATTCGAACCGATCGGTTTAAAAAAAATCAAAATCGAAATTGGAATCGACTTTCCCTAATTCTGGTTATGGTTCTTGAATCGAAACTTATAAATTCGGTTTCGATTTCGGTTTCGGTTTTGATTTTGATTTTGATTTTTTTGGTTTTGGTTCCGGTTCGGTTTCACGATTGAAACCGGAACAGAAACCTTGCTAGGTCTAGGTTTGATGCAATCTTGGAGCTTGCCATTTCGGACTAATTCCTCTATCTGATCCTTTAGATCGCGACAACATTTCGTTTCGTGACCATGATCGTTATGAAATTTACAATGTATAACGGTGTCGGTTCCTTTAGCAACTTATCTTTACTGGCGATCTCGATTACTTTATCTAGCGGGAACTTCAAGGGGTGTATTTGTCAAATCTATCTTTCGAGGGTCTAAGGTTTCAAACGGTGTTCCCTATGTTGACTTGTTTGGATGTCTGAGGTTCTTTCCCCTTGTCCATGTTCTGCTTCCCCCATTTCTTAGGTGCCTCACTTGATTCCGTGGAGGTTTCATGAGTCTTGGAATCACCGATATCTTATGCTGTGGTGTATTTCTTGGCCCTTTCCATAAGTTCTCGGTAGGTGGAGGGTCCTCTTTTGGAAAGCGACCAACTCAGATGGCTTTATTGGAGCCCTTAAGTAAAAGGAATGATGGCTTCAACCTCGTTGAAGTCTTGGACCTATCTTGTAGGCTCAATAAACCTCTTCATGTAGTCTCTGATTGTTTCGGAATCGAGTTGTTTAATAGAGTTCAGGTAGACCATGTGCCTCTGTCTTATTTTGCTTTCAACGAAGTGGCTACGGAACTCCTTTAATAGCTCATGAAATGAAGATATGTTTTGCCTTTTCAAACCTCTGTACCCCGTCCGGGCATCCCTGAAGAGTGTTAGAGGGAATACTTTGCACTTGACAGCGTTGGATGCCCCTTGCATGTTCATCCAATAGAGGTAAGAATCAAGATGGTCCTCCGGATCCTCTATCCCACCGAAACCACACATATCCTTTCTAGGCATTTTGAATTCATTCGAGATTGAAACGGAGGTGATTCCATCAGTGAAGGGGCTCTCTTTGTATGTATTCACACTGCAGTGTCCGATATGGATCTAATCTTGGATTTCTAAGAGCTTGTCTTGGAGTTCCCGGAAAGCTTATGGATGCTAATGTGTTCATGTCGGTATCTCTACCAGGGTAGCGAGATTCGTATACATGATCCTACTTGTGTCGGGCCCTCCGAGGTAATTCTTCTCAAAAGATCTCATCCCGCTCTTCTCTACTGCAGGTGACCTCGGCTACCCTCTGCGGTACCTGATGGATCATGTGTTCTCCGAGATTAGGTTCAATGAATTGAGTGGTATGCTGTTGTTGCCTTCATCTTTCTCTAGGCGGGTCTCTCTCGGGGACTCTCTCAACTTGGGAGTTTACTTCATCTAAGTCTCCTTGATGTTTGCCCCTATCCACAACATTGACCACCTTGGTCATATTCTGGGCTAATGTATCCAACCTACTGGTGATTCCGCGAATCATCGGGTCATCTGCCTACGGAAAGAACTACTGTGTTTGATGGGGGGCGTACATCGGTTAATAACCTATAGGGTAATAAGTCTGTTGAGGCAAAAGTGGATAATATAGGTACATTTGCATTTGAGGATAGTTTTGCAGTTGCCCTTAGTGTTCGAGGAAAGGACCTTGCAGTGGGAATTGTGCTTGGTACGGATAGTAACCATAATTTGGAGGTTGCGGCAGCTGGTTTCTTGTTGGGCCCGGGTAAGGTGATACGTGGCGATGAAGCTGCTGCTATTGTTGTTGTGGGACTTGGGCATAATCTTGAGTCCTTGGCGGCCTCAGTTCGAGGTTTATGCCCAGATACAGATTGTCCGGTTCTGGGTTCATTGCTTCCGCGAAGGCACTGATTTCCCTTTTCCTCTAGTGCCAAATGTTGGGGTTAAAAATGAGCCTTCGCTATATAGTGTAAGATGAGACACAATATATGAAATTGAACACAAAGTGAAAGAGTTCTTTTTATTAAGTTTCGTGGAAGTAATTTCCCACTCTCGAAGGGTTACAAGTGTGCTATAGTTTAAAAAAAAAATTAAAAAAAAAAAAAAAAACGTCCCTTTCATGGATAGAAACGTGCACTTATATAGTCTCAATCTTGTTGTCTCGGGACACGTGCTTGGTGCCCATTGGTTGGTTTCAACAGCTGTCTCTGCCTTGTTAAGGACTGTCGGGTCTGACATGACGTCCCCCAAGTATGTTCTGGTGGTAACCTTGTGGTGGATATGATACCCAGATGATGAAGAGTAGGGATACGATGGAAGGTTCTGAAAGGATAATCAGAGGTATCACTTCACCGGGTGTAAACTTGCCGGAGTTTCAGCGGACTTCCGAATACATCCAACACTAGAGAAGGAAAAAAAAATTAAGTAAATATACAGAGGATTGAGAGTCTCATTTTTATAGTCTGTCTCGGCCCCCAAAATCTGAGTATTAGCCATGAGTAAATCTATAATGAGCTAATTCCAAATCTGTCCAGTAGAGGTGACTAGTATCGTTTTGAGGAGAGAAAAAAAATAAAAAATGAGTTGGAGACTTGGACCTAAGTTGGCAAATGTATCTTGAGTTGGTTAGGTGACCAATGCCGTCTCAAGAAAAGATTCCATAAAAATCAAAGCTCATTATGTGCATAATTTAAGTTGGGCAAATTTATCCGCTAGTAACAATTAGGGTAGCGCATTCAGATTGATTCAGTTTTCGGTCAAAATCGTATCTAAATCGCATATACCCAGTTGACTTGCATATACTCGGTTCCTAATTTTATTTTTTTTGTTTGATTTAGTTCAATTTGAAAAAGAAAAAAAAAAGTGCATTTAATAGGCTATAATAAAGGTCATTAATGGGTCAATATTATAGATCTCATTTTAAAATTCATCGAATACCATTATTTAAGCAAAATTTGCAAATTGCATGACTTTCAGAGTATGTCTAGATTTATTTGGAGTTTTTAAAAGATCGGCAAGAATAATACATCTAACAATAGCATAACGATGAAGTTTTCACATGTGTCCCATTACAGATAGACCTCCATGGCAATAAACTTGAAGGACTGACACAGGGGGCAAAAGCTAAGTTTACTTTCACAATCTTTACACAGACAGAGATGCTTACAAGGTAACAAAGCATGCATACTTCATTGGCTCTACAAACCTTGCAAGTCATCAACCCTTTTATGTCATTGTTTTCCTTGCAGAGAAGATGGAAATCAATAGCACGACCATTGCAGCATGATGCTGTATCATCCATTTAGCTATCCCCACATCCTTCTTTACTATCCCTACTTTGAGCGTAGACTTGATGAAGATTGAATTTGAGGGCAGAGATCATGTTCTCATTGCATCTGGCCCGCTGTTGCCAAGCACCTGCTTCCACAGTCAACTCTTCCATTTTTTCTTCAAGTTCCATATTCCTCTTGTTAATATTTTCCACCTCTGCTTCATAGTTCCATAGTTCCATTGCATATCCGCGCCCCCCCACACACACATCACTGCCATCGGTTGCATTTACTGGGCCAGGCGCGAACCCAACAACATGAAAAGGGAGGAATGTACGGAGGATGCTGAGACTGATCCTCCAAAATAGCTGTGTTGTAATAATCTGCCGGCAGCGAAATCTGACTGTCGATTGCGTAAATGTTTCTGAAATTTTTGGACTGCTGCTGCTGCTGTTGGTGTTGGTGGTGTGGTTGTTGATAGTGGTTTTGAAAGTGGTGTTGAGGCGAAGCCATCTCCTCTTGGAGAAGAATTCTAGAGAGTGGACTTTTTAAATGACTGAATAATTGAGTATATTTAAATTATATTAGAATCTTTAAAAGTTTAGAATGAATACTCCTTGATTTACCTTTTTAAAAAAAATAATAATAATATACCCAAACTTTTATAGACTCATTACCGATATGAATTGAATACACATAGCGCAACACACTTTTTTTTTTAACGTTAGAAATTCTATACCTGTTGCATATGCACATTTGTAAATTAAAAGAAAATAGATATAAAATTATTTATTTCCACATATTTATAACTAAAAAAAATTAATTTATCACTTATATTCAGATTTTCATGGGAAAAAAAAAACACGTAATTCAGTTTTTAGTAAAATTTAGCACTGATATGTTTTTAGACAAAAAATCAACCGTAGCCTAAGGCATGAGTCACTTAATGCCCCAAATACTAGCTAATTTAAGATTAAATTGTTAAATTATAAACTGTTAGAAGGTAAAATGGTGCTTCAAATCCCTTCAAATAAAATTAAGGGTACAATAGTCATTTAAATATTATGTCATCTTTGACTGTTAAATTTTTGGTGAAAGCGACCGATTTGATGTATTTACGAAATTTGAGGTATCACGATTATAGGGAAGGCAATAGGTCGAGGTCGGACAAGTTATGCCAAACTCACATCTAAGCCCACGAAAGGTTTTGCCACCCAAACCTAGTTTTGAACCCGCGAAATTAAGCGGGTTTGAGTTTCACCCACGGTTTTTGGGGGCACCTATACTCGCCCCACAACTTGTGCAATAATGTTGTAATTTTAAATATTAAAAGAAACTTGAAAAGACCCATGATCCATTCAATTGGTGGTTGGAAACTTTAAAATGAAATGAAGTTCTATCACCAAGGTTCGAACCCTAGTATTTGTAAATATATGTGTCCATTAAACCGTAAAGTGTGAGGAAACCTCTCATGTTGAGTGATAGTTACATTTCAGACCTTGCTTGTAGAGCTTATGAAATTTGAAAAGAAAAGAGAAGAATAAAGTGGAAAATATTCAATTCATTCCAAGTTTGTTTTTCACTTAGGCAAACAGCATTTACATATAAAGGTTTTGAACCACTATCAAATATATATATATATATATATATATATAAGACTTCTCACATACAAACCGAAATTTTTTGATCGAAGGACTGCTATGTAAGTGGTAGGTCAGGAGAGAGAATACATAACATTCCTTGGATCAAAATCCAATCACAACAAAAAAAGTGACCTATAGTGACACATTTTTGTGTGACAAATTTCAAATGTATCACATGCAGTAGGTATTATTTTGTGATAAATTTTATTATTTGTCATTATGTTTTGTTCAATTGAGACTTTTAAAAAATAATTGTCACGATTAGTTAAAATAAAACTTGATAATTTGTGACAAATAATATAATTAATCACAAAACTACTCTATAAAAAGGAAAGATTTTATTTTATAAATAATTAGGTTTTTAAAAGCCATAAGAATCAATAAATTTTATTTTATTAGGAAAAACAAAGCCACAATTGTTGTGGTTTTTTTTTTTTTTTCCTTATTCCATCTTTACATGTCTCTTGGTTCTCCCTTAATTTGTCATTGTCATATCTAGATTTTCTCTTTATTTTCTCTTTTCCTTAAACATACTTTTTAGGTTTGAAGCTGTGATTTATTTGTAGAAGTCATAAAGATTGTATATAAAATTCTGCCTTGATAGAAAAAATGTAAGCTTCTCTTGATTTGAATTTTTTTATTTTTTATTTTTTTATTTTTATGGTTTGTATTCTTTTACTTGTTTTTCAGGGTCGTAATTTCAAATTCGAGTTTCATATGATAAAATTTTCTTTGAATAAAATATGTTTTATTTTTATTTTTTATGTAGAATTATATATATATATATATAGATATATATACACATATGTTTAGGGATGTTTCTTAATTTTAATTTGTTTTTAATTTTTTTTCTCTTTAGTTTCTCTTTTCTTTAAAAACACTTTTTAGATTTGAAACTGTGTTTCATCTTTAGAAGTCACCAAGACTATAGAGAAAATTTTGCCTTAATAGAAAATGTAAACTTCTCTTGATTTTTTTTAATTTTTTTTTTAAGGTTTGTTTTCTTGTACTTGTTTTTCAAGGTCAGAATCTCAAATTCAAGTTTCACAGATTGAAAGTTTCTTTGAATAATGTATGTTATATATAGAATTTTATATTTATGTTTTGGAATGATTCTTAACTTTAATTTGTTTTTAATTTTTTTCAAGAACCCATAATTATTATTTCATGATTTATAGTTGTTTGTTCTTAGATTTCCACAGTACATGTCAATATCAGTTGATATGCATACTAACTTTTTAATTAAATGATTCTTATGGAACAACCAATTGTTTGATGTAGTATTGAAAAACAACCATTTGATGCAGCATTGAAAATATATATATATATATATATATATATTTAATTGAGGTGTTAATAATATATTTTCATCTATTATAGATTGTATCTAGGCGAAAAGTTTATTTCAATTATTTCATTAACGAAAGTATTCTAGTATCGAGGCTTGAAGAATCAAATTGATGTAACTGATGGTTATCAGGATATAATTGATGTAATGCATTTATCTCGAAATTTATAGCAAATTGGTGCATGTACATGAACAATTTTGTAAATTTTGTAATATGTATTTTTTTCACCTTCTTTTTTCTTTTTCTTTTCTTTCTTATGTTCTGATTATCTATCACATAATGTACTTTTTGTATTTAAGTTTTCTTGCAATTAATAATAGTTGAATGGACCACTATATTAACTTTGATTGAATTTGTAACCTGTTATCTTCTTGTTAATTATCACTAAATTTGTGTAAAACAAATATAATTTTCATATGATTAACTATCACTAGGTTTATGTATAGTGACAATTTTTAAATAATTAATTGTCGATAAGTTTATGTATAGTGACACAATTTTAACATGGTTAATTGCTACTAAGTTTGTGAATAAGGACACAATTTTAAATAATAAATTGTCACTAAGAAGATGTATGGTGACAAAATTTTCAAACAGTTAATTGTCACTAAAAATATATATAGTGACAAAATCTTCAATCAGTTAATTGTCACTATATATAAATTTAGTGACACAATTTTTATTGTCACTAATTAAAGTCAAGTGATAATATGTCACTAAAGTTATGATTCGTGACAAGTACCAAAAACCTATCACAAATACTTTTAGTGACGGGGACAAAAGTGACGAATTGTTAGTGACACTTTTGTTTTTGTCACAATATTGAAATTGTGACAATTTCTTTATTGTGGAAATGGTGCGAAATGTCACCTTTTCAAACTCATTTGGTGATATTGTCAGTGGTTTCATAAGTTAAGTTTAAAAGACACATATTATGGTGAACTACCAAAATTGCCCTTAGATAATCAGTTATGTTATTCTCTTTGTACTTTTATTTCTCCACACTTCCAAAAAAAACGACTCTCTCTCTCTGATTTTTTCTTTCTTTCTCTCTCTCTCTATCTATAAATAAAAGCTAAAGATTTGTGGTTTCCTCGAGTTTCATCTTCAACTTATAAAATAAGGTAATATTTCTTAAACTTTCTTCTTATAATTTGTTCACATTTTGTAAACCAGCCATTGTGAGAATTTTTAGATCTCTGAGCCTTTTCATGTGTTACCCGAGCCTTTTCATCTGTTCACTATCCAAGCATTTTCATGTGTTTCCCGTGCCTTTTTATGTGTTTCCCGTGCCTTTTCATGTGTTCACTATCCGAGCCTTTTCATGTGTTTCCCGTGCCTTTTCATGTGTTTCCCGTGCCTTTTCATGTGTTTCCCGTGCCTTTTCATGTGTTCACTATCCGAGCCTTTTCATGTGTTTCACGTGCCTTTTCATGTGATTCCCGTGCCTTTTCATGTGATTCCCGTGCCTTTTCATGTGATTCCCGTGCCTTTTCATGTGTTTCCCGTGCCTTTTCATGTGTTTCCTGTGCCTTTTCATGTGATTCCCGTGCCTTTTCATGTGTTTCCCGTGCCTTTTCATGTGTTCACTATCCGAGCCTTTTCATGTGTTTCCCGTGCCTTTTCATTCACTATTCGAGCCTTTCGAAGAATTTTCGAGGTTTTTTATGTCTTTCCCGAGCCTTTTCATTCACTATTCGAGCCTTTTGAAGAATTTTTCGAGTCTTTTGAAGAAATTTTTGAGCATTTTCATGTGATTTAATCGAGCCTTTTAAAGAATTCTATGAGCCTTTTCATGTCTTCTCTGAGACTTTTCAATATCCTTACCATAGCCTTTGTAAATGTAATATTTGAAAAAAGTTTGTAGTCCTGAATTTTCAATAATGCTTTGTGATGATTAATTTGACAGCATCATGAATCGGGTTAGAATAGTAATATCTTACAACGGTCGATGGGAGCAGTTACCCGACGGAAGTTAAAGGTTTGTTGGATCGGATAACCAGGGAATGTATGTGTCAAAGGATATGACTTACGAAGAATTGGTGGCGATCGTGCATACCATTGTGAATTATGATGTAAACAAATTCAATATTGATCTGTCATCAATATCAATTGTTCCGGGCAGTACATGTCGCACATTTATAAGAAATGACAACGATGTGCAGTTTATGCTAGGGGAAGATCGAGTTATCCCTCAAGTATGTGTCAGTGTAACTGAGAGGACAGCTGGAGATGTGATCGGGAATGATATTCCTCCTCTTGAAAATACCCAACAATTAGGATCCTTTAGCGGTAGCAACCAAGTGTTCACCCAAAGAAGTGCCACTGAAGGTGGGGGAAACATGTGTGGTGTCCTACCGGTAGCGGTCGACCATGAAGATTTAGTTGAACCTCAATTTGGCGATGTGTTTGGTTGTCGAAATGAGCAGTACAATGAGCAAAACAATTACCCGAACCCTGAGGTGGATAATGAGGCAAATAATGAACAGGTTAATGATCGGGTTGATGATCTACAAAATGTGGATGAAGACCCTGCACAAATTGAAACACAAGGTAGACATGTACAAGGAGTTAGTTGCAATCCACTTGATATGTCTGGGCTTTCCGAGGTCCGGTATAATGTAACAGTATCTGCAACGTGGGTTATTTCCGGAGCAGATTCATACTCGTTTGGTATTGATACAACTAGCATCTTGGCAACGCCAGAACCTAGAACCATGATTTATAAAGGTCAATTTTTTCCGAGTAAAAAGGATTTGAAGAGGCTAGTTGGCCATTTTGCAATGCATCATAACTTTGAATGGAAGGTGAAAAGGTCCAATAAGACAACTTTACATCTGGTTTGCATCATTGACGACTGTACATGGAAATTAAGAGCGGTGAGGAGAGATGAAGGGACATACTTTCAAGTGAGAAGTTTTTTCAACGAACATAGTTGTCCCTTGGAGGAGATTCACCGTCGCCACAGACAAGCTAGTGCAGTCATAATCGGAGAAGTCGTTGCACCTAGACTTCAACAACATGATGGTCGTCTCATGCGTCCCAAGGACGTCATCGCCGATATGAAAACAATGTATGGCATACAAATCATGTACAGTAAGGCACACGATACCCTTCAATATGCATTATCATTGACCTACGGAACGCATGAAGAAGCTTTCCAACTCTTGCCATCTTTTGCATACATTCTGGAACAGCAAAATCCTGGCACAATCACCGACTTACAATGCACTGACGATGATAAATTCCTCTACTTTTTCATGTCGTTAGGGTCCTCAATTAAAGGTTTTCGGAGGTGTATACGTCCTGTGATTGCAGTTGATGGTACCCATTTGAAGGGAAGATTCAGCAGTACAATGTTTGTGGCAACTGCACAAGAAGGAAACGAACAGGTGTATCCAATTGCTTTTGGGTATGGTGACTCAGAAAATAATCTTTCATGGGAGTGGTTTTTGGAATGCTTGAGGGGTGCCCTTGGTAATATAGATGATCTGGTTTTCATTTCCGATCGTCATCCAAGCATTGAAGCAGGGATATCTAAAGTGTTCCCTTATGAAACCCATACCATATGTTGCTGGCATTTTGGGGAAAATATGAAGAAGCGATTCCATAGAAAGGATGTTGCTGACATAATGAATGATGCAACTAGGTCGTACAGTGAATTAAAGTATAATCGTCACATGGAGGAGTTACGTAAGCTGCACAAGGCTGCATTCGATTATGTTATTGCTGCCGGTCCTCACAAATGGTCTCGCGTACACTGTCCCCAAAGAAGGTACAGGGTGATGACCACAAATGTTGCAGAGTGCATAAACTCATGCCTAAAATTCGCACGGCAACTGCCATTGATGACGCTGGCAGAGTTCATTAGGAATATGCTACAAAAATGGTTTCACGATCGTCTTGCAGCTGCACGGTCCATGCGTCATCGATTGACCGACGCAGCACATCTTGTGATCCTGAAACGAGTCGAGAAGTGCGGTTTTATGACCGTAAATCCAGTTGACTTGAACATATTCTCCGTCAGACACAAGGGAAAACAGTGGACGGTTGACTTAGCCCGCAAGACTTGCACATGCAACAAATTCCAAATGGACTTTTTTCCATGTTCACATGCACTCGCAGCGGCAAGGTACTTGACAAGTTACAGTTAACACATTATATTACCCAAACGTGAATCTCACTATTTTCATTGTTGCAGGGAGCGAAACTTAGATTTCACATCTCTGTGTGCAGACTACTACAAAAGGGAGACACTTATTACTGCATACTCGATTCCTATTATGCCTGTTGGCCATCCTTCTTCATGGGTTGTGCCATCTGACATCGCAGCGCGGGTGGTTTTAAATCCAAAAACAAAGAGACAATCAGGTCGGCCGATGGAGGGTCGACATGCCTCGTCTTCAGAGAGGACAACCACACAATCGTGTAGAAGATGTGGGCAACCTGGACATAATAGCAGGAGGTGTTCCAACCCGCCTATGGTTAATGAAGGTCCCAGTAGAATTGTCCCCGAGGAATATCGTCGCAAGTGCAGCATCTGTCATTCAATTGGACACAACAAACAAACGTGCCCTCATAAGGAAGGCAATCAAACATAACAAGGCAGTACAAGATGAAGACGAATTGCCACCAGAAGCACCTTGAGGAACATGTCTCCAAGTTGATGTCTTCAAACATCGTTCAGACTTTGGGAACCATGCTCGATACAGTTATGTTGTTTAAATCGTTAAGCTTTAGTTGTTCATTTTCATTGTATTATTTAAATCGTGTTGCAACGCACTAAATTGTTCACGCGCGGGTTGGAAAGTGAAAAAAATTAATTAATTAATGAAAATAATACATGAATCTGTTATGTACATCAATTACAACTCAGGAACAACCCATATATAAATCATCTATACAACAGTGTTGTGAGCGAGTTACAATAAACCTCCACAGCCATCTTCTCCCGGATGGTGCCCATATCCTCTTCTTTCCAATCGAACTCCTTCTTGTTTGCCAACAAGTACTCTGCCAATCTCAAAGTATGGGCACCACAGTTACCGCTGCAAATCACCATATGAACAACCATTAGAATGGAATTTAATTAAAACCAAGTGAGGTATAATAAAATGTTGAAACAGTCATACCCCTGATGCTGTTGGGGCACCCCACGGGATCCGTCCATGATGCTCATCCGGAAGGCCTTCTTCGATAAACTGTATGTCACATCATCCTTCGTTCGGTTTGAGTGAAACTCGACCTGATGCAACATCGAGGGTATAAACCAACGTAGGCACGCAACCTGCTTATTCCTGTACTCCCATGTGACCTCCTAAACAGGTCTAACAGGTAGATCTTCCCTTGGGTGAGGTCGACGCTGGCCAGTACCCAATGGTTGCGTCCAAGGTTGCAAGGTATCATAACCTGTTAGTGTTTCAACATAGTGTTATGTGCCTGAAATCTAAACATAGTATTAAACACATTGAAACCTTGTAATTTAAACACTCACCCAATCAACCGCGTGCCATGACCGGTTTCCTGACGGGAGTAATCCTCGGACCATCTTCAAGTCATCATCGTGCCACTTGTGTTTCAGCATAGACCACTCCTTAGGGGGTGCAGCCACCCCACTGCCGAACATCCGCTCCCACTGAATATCTAACCATGACTGTATATAGAAAATTAACCACAATGTTAGGTAATAGATCTAGTAAACACATCAATTAAAAAATGAAAATCGTACTGTACAAGAACTTACATAGAACTGGGAATCCAGTACGTTAACCCTCTGAGCGTAGACAGTGGGGTATGCTCGTTGACGCTTCCGTAAAATCAACAAGTACGCATCGATGTGCTGACAATGTAAACATTTTATATTGTTAGGATTCTACCATTACTGATAAAAACTTATACAAACAGTTAAAGTAAGGAACGTACCGTATCCTCCAACTCCATGAAGTTGGTTTGGAACCGTTGGAGCCAAGTGACACCAACTGGTATATGTATATCCATATCACTTCTGTATAATTGCTGAAGAAGTTAGATGACCAAGTAATATTAATTAAAAGATTGTGTAATGAACGATTATACATACAATTCCCCCGTGGTGTTCCTCTTGTAGGCTTGGTACGCAGTAATGTGGTCAGGATCTAATAAATCATAGGGCTTGAATGCATGCACTGATGAAGCTGGCCTGGTCCTTGGCTTTTTCGGCCTACATGGGTCAGTGTATGGGGTCATCAGCTGCCAACCTGGCCTGCGAACCCGCAGCTGACGCTGAATCTGGGGCGGACTACAGGCTCCAGAACTAGACTCCACCGGAGGTGTGCGCAGTGAGGAGGATCTCTGCCTCTGTGGACTATTGTGAAGAGGGCTGCGCTGTGAGGACGACCTGTGCTGCCGTGTATCTCTATGAGGAGGGCTGTGATGTGAGGAGGATATCTCCCGTCGTGTATCTCTCCGAGAAGGGCTACGCTCTGAAGAGGATCTATCCCTCCGTGTATCTCCCTGTATCGCGCTGATGAGTAAGGGAGTTGCGCCTGGATCGCTTCAAGGGTCGCACTGCGTTGGGATCTACTGGAGGTGGTGTGCGCTGTGAGGATGAACCATGTGCCAGGTCATGTGGAAGAACATGTGGCACAGATCCACCAGGTATCTCCCGTACTAGAAGTCCTGTCTCTGTACCAGCACTGTCGTCGGGTAAAACCGGGGGAGGCACCTGCTCTAATAGTGATATCTCTGTACCACCGGGAACCTCTGTTCGTTCTGTCATAACATGACACGGGTGGTCAGATACTGTGTCTGCAGTATGTGCCTCCGTAGTAGGTGCCTGCTCATGTGTGATCTGTAGGTCTATCCTATGCTGATGTGTACTTGTTCTGCCTGTGGGACTAAAGTCTCTGTGATGGTCATCGAATGGTGGACCATCCATACGGGACTGCGATGTCTGACCTTGACCCTGACCCTGACCCTGACCCTGACCCTGACCCTGAAGCGCCCGGATCATATCCAACAACTCCTGATGCTGCTGATCTCGCTTCTCATCACTCTTTCGGATAGCCTCTATCACATCAACCGGTAGAGATTGGACAACATCCATCACTTCAGCGAATTTACCATCCCAGCCCTGAAACGATTTGAAGTTTTGTCAGCACTTAAACTGTTCACTCAATTGAAATTAAATAATGTGGTTCTAATATCTTTTACATACATGTGGATGCCCGCCAACGCCTCCTCGGGAATCACCTCTAGGTCGAGACTGTCTGGGCATAGTGAATCATACCCGTCTATGCCTTTCAAGACTCTCATCGCGACCCTCCAAAACTGAATCACCCCTAGGTCAAGGCAATCTGGGCAAAGTGAAACGTACCGGCTGATGCCTCACGGGACTCCAACTCCCACCCTCCTGGTCTGAACCCTCTGTATCATTGGCTCCGGAATATGCACCATCCCTATCACTGGGTCCGGAATAAGGACCCTCCCTGTCACTGGGTCCTGAATACGCACCCTCCATATCAATGGGGCCAGCACTCCTACGTCGTTCGTGCTTAGGGACGTGACTAGGTATATCAGAAACATCGGTATCATACAGACTGCCTCCCAGGTATATGCCTTCGTAGTAAGGTTGAGCCATCTCAAAACTCATTGGCACCAATTCACGCCGCGCAAACATCTGAAATCGGAGTTAGATCATTGTAATTGTATACATACTAAAAACTATGAAAATTAACAACAACAATACTTACCCTTTCAGTGAAAATGCCATCCAGTTTTCTCCCCCACGGTCGCTGACTCAACTCCCATTTCAGAATACGTGGGGGTGGTAGCTCGGAGATTGCCCTACGGATCCCACATTTTTTATTCCCAAGCTCGGGGATAACCTCAAAAGCAAATATCTGTATAATATATAAGTACGATAAGAAGTAAATACATTAGTCATATAAAATAAAATAAAAAACTATAATTAAAATACAGATTCAAATTTTAAATTCTCACCAATAGTGCGTGTGGTAGTCCATATATGTTGTACGTCTCAGTTGTGTGTACGTCAGCACCCCTTTCTTGCTGTCGTTGTTCAAACCGCTCCCGTCGACCATCCAACGCATGCTTGAAACAATAAATTGACCGCCTATACACGTGTGCGCCCCACGGGAATGCATCAAAAGCGTCCAAGTCCTCCACTAGCCTCCACTGCCATACTGGAACTTTATCTCGCTCGTCTACCCCCATTAGTATCCAATTGAGCATAAACAATAAGCATAGCTTTACCGCATCGTACTGCTCCACAAAAATACCAATCCGCAGCACTGCTCTCAACTCTTCAAACTCGATGTCTCTACCCTGGAAGTACCGCTCGTGTATGCCATTCTCTACCATATCATACCTTGCCGTGTCGGGAATGACTCCGAACTTCAACCCAGTGATTAGACAAAACTCAACCTTCGAGAACCGGACCGAATGCTTACCTAACAAAAATCTCATCTCATCTTCCGGCCCATCGTGATGCAACTCGCGCAAAAGCAGCCGATGGACAATCCCAGCCAAAAAATGAATCTCACGATGCATCATTAGAAAATGACCAAAACACGACTCAGTATACCGACGTCGGTCTTCGATCCTCAGATGTTCAGGTACACTATTAAGTGCGTTGTCGATATCAACCAGGTCATGGAAATGGTCATGCCGTATAATTTTTCCCTTGAACCATTCTCTTACTGGGGTTTTAAGCGACTCCTTTAGCTGATTCTTCATCTGCATTCACAGAAAAAAAAAACATATGAGTTCATGAAAAGGCTCGGGCAGTGTATGAAAATGCTCGGGTAATGTATCAAAAGGCTCGAACACTTCAGTAAAAAGCTCGGGTAGTGTATCAAAAGGCTCGGCTAGTTTGTGAAAAGGCACGAACACTTCATTAAAAGGCTCGGGTAGTGTATCAAAAGGCTCGGGTAGTTTGTGAAAAGGCACGAACACTTCATTAAAAGGCTCGGGTAGTGTATCAAAAGGCTCAGACACTTCAGTAAAAGGCTCGGGTAGTTTGTGAAAAGGCACGAACACTTCATTAAAAGGCTCGGGTAGTGTATCAAAAGGCTCAGACACTTCAGTAAAAGGCTCGGGTAGTGTATCAAAAGGCTCGGGTAGTTTGTGAAAAGGCACGAACACTTTATTAAAAGGCTCAGGTAACGTTTGAAAAGGCTCGAACAAAAAGGCTCGAATAACAGTTCAAAAAGACTCGATTAAGTTCAAAAAGGCTCGAAATAAAAGGTTGAAAAAGGCTCGATAACAGTACAAAAATGCACGATAACAGTCCAAAAGGCACGATAACAGTCCAAAAAGGCACGATAACAGTACAAAAAGGCTCGAAATAAAAGGTTGAAAAAGGCTCGATAACAGTACAAAAAGGCTCGATAACAGTTACAAAAGGCACGATAACATTACAAAAAGGCTCGAAATCACTTCAAAAAGGCTCGATAACAGTTACAAAAGGCACGATAACAGTTCAAAAAGACTCGAAATCACTTCGAAAAGGCTCGATAACAGTTACAAAAGGCACGATAACAGTACAAAAAGGCTCGAAATCACTTCAAAAAGGCTCGATAACAGTTAAAAAAGGCACGGTAACAGTACAAAAAGGCTCAAAATCACTTCAAAAAGGCTCGATAAAGATTCAAAAACACTTACTAACCTAGATCTTCATCGTCTTCAAAAGAAATTTTTTTCTTAAACTAAAACACTAACCTAATCTCATCAAACAAACATAATGAACAACAAATCAAATCAAACCTAATCTACATCAAATACACAAAACTTATCTAGAACAAAAATGCGTGAGAAACAAAAACTTACCGGTCTCGTTTTTCTTCGCCCTTCAGTTCTATTCGACATCGGTACCGTAGCGCCGTCGCCAGTGGTTCTTCGTCAGATTTTGGTCCTCTGTAGCACTGTTGCGCCGTCGGGGTTTCTCTCTCTGGTTTTTTCTTTCAACGTTTCAAAACCAGACAAACCGATAAAAAAAGGGTAATTTTGTCTGGTCACATAAAATGGTGCCTTTTAAACTTAGATTAGTAACTTGGTGCATGTTCCCCAAAAAGCGCCCCAAATGGTGACATTTAAATTTCGAGCTCTTTCTTTATTGGTAATGACGAATCATTTTTGTCATTTTTTTTTTTTTTTTTTGTAGTGAATGAATGAAAAGTGAGTTTGCATATAATCTTATATTAGGAGGTTTGTATGTGAGAAGTCTTATATATATATATATATATATATATTTATAAAATTGTCATAGTATATGGAAAAATTCATTTCTAGTCATTAGAAATATTAGGTAATTGTTTTTAACCTTATTTCAGATTTTAACAGTTTATAACCTAGTTTTAGCGCTATTACTATAATACACCCATATAAAATAAATTAAGAAAAAAAATCACTCTAAAGCGAGAAGATAGATAGAGCTCTCAAATGACGACGACGAGGAGAAATGTGCTAATTCAAGATTTCCGTCCTAAGTAGGTGGCCAATGTCATTTTGAGTAGCACATTTCATAAAATAAAAAAATAAAATAAAATAAAAAGATCATTATGAGTTGAACCTAAGTTGGCAAATTTATCCATTAGTAACCTAAGTTGAACCATGGTTCAGACCGGTTAAATTAGGTGACAAATAACGTTTCAAGGAGCAAATTTCATTTAAAAGGAAAGCTCATTATGAGCATGACCTAAGTTGGTAAATTTATCCACTAGTAAGTCAAAATCTTATCTAACTCGTATATATTAAGTTTTCATTTTTCATTTATTTTGAATCAAATTAACTCGCTAAAACATGACTTGATCTAACTCAAACATGATTTTATTTGTACAATTTAGTTCAAATTAATATGATTTTGAACCATTTTGTCTTGATGAACATTTGTGGATGTATAGCAAGAGGTCATAAGGAAGAATCATATTTATATGTTGCATTTCAAAAATATAATCACTCTTCAAAAGCTGAACAGAAACACCCACATCTACAACACAAACCAAAGCTTCCCTAGCAGCAAAGAGTTCCCCAATATCAGAAGCAAAAGACCCTATACGGTGCAAAACAAAAGCTGCTCGAACAAACCCCAAGTAATCACGAACAACTGCTCTGACACCAATAGAATTAGACCATTCAACACCCAAAGCAACATCAACATTAACATTGCTAATGAAATATCCACATATTAGTATTTAAAAAAACATTTAACTTAATAATATAAACTAGTATAAACCGCTTTGGTATTGTTGAAACTTTTAAACTAATCATTGTTAGTTGTGCTGAACAAATAATCTACACTGAAGTTAATCATACAACCATTTGGTTAATGTTGATGTTAACATTGTTGTTAGACTCAAAAGCAGTTGATATGTGTTTGATAAATTATAATGTTAATCGTTATGAATTTATATAATGACTAAAAATATATGATTTATTTTCAAAGGAAATATATGGAAATTCGAATGTTTTATTGCGTAATTGGTATCAAACAATTATTTAATTCAAGTGTTAAACAAAAAGATAAAATAATTTTATAACATTTAATTCAAATGTTAAAAAAATAAATATAAAATATCTAATATATATATATATATATATATAATTCACATTATCAATATATATTTTTACATATTTTACTAGCCGTAACATTTTTTTTGTAGTTTTATATCTACTTTAATTTTATGTATTCTTGGAGTTGATTAAAAATAAAAGTATACAAAATATTATAATAGTAGATAAATTTTTTTTTATAAACAATAAATAAAAGTGACTATTTAAAAATAATTATTAAAAAACTCAAATCATATATAATATAATAAAAATAGGTATTTTTCATGTGGAAATGACGTGTCATTATTTACTACTATTATTAAATATTTAATTTTTTAAAATTAAGTAATAAAATATAATATATATATATATATTTATATAACATCATATATAATCAATCAATCATATAAAAATGTCTACTTTTTATGTAGGAATAGAATGTGTCATTATTTAATATTATTATTAAATATTTAATTTTTTGAAATTAATAATCATATATAATATTATAAAATGACATTAAATAGATGATACGTATATGATTATATAATATAAAGAGTCCCTATTTATTATAGCTCATTCTTGAGTGCAACATGACACCATACAATTTTAAAAAATAGTATGTTATCACATATTATTATATGTGATCGTAAATATATATAATATTATCACATATGAATTGCACGTGATCACACAATTAAATTATTGTCATCGCATATTAGAACATACAATCACATATTAGCTGATGTGGTTGTACTAAAGAAGACATGACTACAGTCAAAAAATTTTCGTTGCATCATGTTACGTTGCATAAAAGGGCAGCCCATTTATTATAATATATAATACAGTATGACATAAATAAATACACTACCAGAAATTTAGTCTTTCCAGACAAAATTTTAGGAGACAATGCAAGATTTTTCGGGAAAGACAATTTTTCCCCACAAAACGAGTTTAGTCGAGAAAGGCAACATTTCCCCATAAAACTCAAAATTCGTCGGCTAAGGGTATAAAACTTTTCTCCAAAATGAGTTTCATCGAGAAAGGTAACTTATCCCCATAAAACTCAAAATTTGTCTGCTAAGGGTACAAAACGAGTTTCGTTGGGAAAGGGAAAATGTAACCTTTCCCCTACAAAACTAAAAATTCGTAGGGAAAAGGAAACGGAAAATTTTCCCAACAAACATTGTATTTGAAGGGAAAAGTTAATTAAAATTAAAAAATATATATAATAAAATTAATTAATTAATATATATGCTAAAAAATATTAAAAGTTAATTAATTAAAATTAATTTTTTTGGATAAATCCACCACCACTAAACTAATCAGTAGTGGACAACCGGTACATAAAACTTTGATTAAAGAAAATATATACTACTTAGTAGTCTGTAACAGTAAGCTCCTCATAGTTACATTCAAAAAGCTATGGGGTTGATCGTTTGAACTTGTGGGGTTAATCGTTTGAACGCACTTGACCTTCGTTTAGAGATCTGTTCTTTGTAGTGAGACGTGCCACCCTTTTCAAATTGTTTCTTCTTTTTTTTTTCTAATTTCTTCCTCTTGCTTTCTTTGTTCATGGAGATCCCGAGTGAGCCCTTTGTTTTTTCTGCATCTCAACCACCGATTAGTAATATGTTAGTCGATTCAATTAAGGAAGTGGAATCTATGGGTACTGCTAAGAGACCTAGATCGGAATCAGACGTTCTTGGTCGGAATGATGTTTCTATTGATAACATGAGGAAGGATGCTGCGGGTAGCTTCAATCTAAACTCATGCATATGGCAGTCCCCAATTCCTGGTCCGGTCTGGTCATGGAATCGGTAAAGAGAAACTCAAAATTAACAGTGAGGATATTGTGATTTCTGATGGCCCCAATGGTCCAATGATGAAACTTTGTCCAAATTAAAGGATCAATTGAACAAACCTTGGGCTAACGCATTGATTCTGAAAAGTATGGGATGGGCTCATACCCTGAATTTCATGCTCACAAAGCTTTCGCAAAAATGGACTCTAATTGGGAAGTGGTAGCTTACCGACCTTGGGGATGGGTATTTTATGGCTCGTTTCCAAATGAAATAAGACCCAGAGTATGTGCTTACGAGTGGTCTTTGGGTTATTGCGAATCATTACCTAGTGGTGCAGAGATGGAAACCGAACTTTGTTCCTAGTGAAGATTCTATTCAAAGTATGCCGATTCAGGTAAGATTGTCAAAACTTCCAATGGAATGGATGGATTCAGACCTATTATGGAGCATAGGTGGAATGTTGGGAAAAATATGTAAGGTGGATATTTTTATTGAAAATCAAGCGTGGGGTAGGTTTGCTAGAATTTGTGTAGAAATTGACATATCCAAACCTCTTCTAGGTAACCTTAAAATTGATGAGAGATCGATTAAAGTGGAGTATGAAAGTCTGGGCTCGATTTGTTTTAAATGTGGTGGTTATCGGCATAGCAAGGAGAATTGCAAAGAGGGATTAGTTGAATCTGTTAATGAAAAATTATCACTGGGGTGAATCTCCAAATAACAACTTTAAGGACCGAGATCGGGATAGATCCCGGTCGGAGGGGTATCACGTAGTTCAATACCAACAAGAATTCTGTCAAACCAAACTAAAAAATCATACAAGAAAAGATTAACATGTATGATTTTATTCATAAAAACATAAATACAATTGATGAAATTAAGGCTATGATGATATATGACGGTATTCAATGTTTCTGTTAGGTGATGGAGATGGCGTGCGCGTGTCTGTCGATAAGTAGAAAAAAATGCGTGTGTAGGGTTTGGGGAGGTAAATTTTTTTCTTCCAATTCTGATGAATGTAGCGTTGTATATATAGGTCCCGTTGCTTGCCATGCACTCCTATAATTTTGGTCTAGGGTTTTGGTGATCACAA
This sequence comes from Acer negundo, assembly GCA_035582765.1. Lineage (NCBI taxonomy): Eukaryota > Viridiplantae > Streptophyta > Magnoliopsida > Sapindales > Sapindaceae > Acer > Acer negundo. Next base: position 9,664,701 of record CM069233.1, read on the forward strand.
GACTTTCTCTCCCTCTAGGAGACAATCTCGTAGGAGCTTTAATTATCCGAATCAAGTGATTTATTTTGGAGAGGATTCTAATACAAGTGGACTCCTTATTCGAATGGAATTCTTAAGTGGCAGGAAAAAGTCTACCTTTTTATCGGGAAATGAACAACCGCGTTTCATTCCCTTAGCTTTGGAGTTTCAAGACTTGTCTGTCTGAACATATGGATATATAATTCTGTGAGTATTTCTTATGGTTATTTGGTGAGAGGATCCCAAGAGGTATTTGGGTTCATCTGGGTTCTCGTGTACCTCGCCTCTTTCTAGTTTGATGCTTTCTTGGTTAGGTGTTTGGTCTGCTAGGTATCCTGATATCGGTTGTTCTTACAGCGGGGTACCCGGTTGGATGTAGAAGCGGGGTACTTAGCTGGATATAGAAGTAGGATACTTTAGCTGATGTTGTATCTGGATGTCTGTTTGATGCGGCAGCGGGGTACCCTGCTAAAATAGTAGCGGGGTATCCTGTCGATCTAGTAATGGGATACCTATCTGATGCAGTAGCAGGGTACCCCATTGAGTTCCGTGATAGGATTCTGAGTAGAACTCCGTGTTGGAACATTTTAAGGGTTATCGAGATCGCTGGGCTTTGCTAGTGTTAGTCCGAGAGAGGAGGTAGGTATCCAGATTTGAACCAGTATTCTTCTTTCTAGGAGTACTTAGATGGTATCTCGACATGTGTTTCTTCCCTATATCCGGGTGGAAAATTCTTCTTTGGTCCTTTGCCAATTTTGGTGGTTAACAGAATCAATTCATATGGAATCTGATATTGATTGTAATAGCAAACCTGATGTTGGTAATGAAAACTCTACGTATGGTACATGGCTCTTGGTGTCCTATGGAAGATAAGGGAATAGAAATTATAAAGGAAGGAATGTAAGGAATGAAGGTAGGAATTCTGATGCAACGGACAATAGTAAGTTTGCTCAGAAGATTCGTGGTAATGAAAATTCTATTGCTAGGAAACTTGAGGGTGAACAATCTGAGGCTAACTTGAGTAAGAGTTCCCAGTTGAAAAATTATGATAAGGGCACGATTGCGGCCATAGGAGTAGCTCCAATTGCAGGTAAAGCAAGTGGATCCAGATTTGACATTTTAAGCGAGGAAATGAAGGAGTTGATGGTTAAAGGCGAAAGACATGACTAACAAAAATAATGAAGGCACCAAACACAAGGGTAAGGTTGTTCTAACAGAAATCATGAACCAGAAAAGCTATCAAGGCAGTAATTCAAACATGGTGTATACTTAGAGTAGTAGAAAAACCATCAAAGCTGAAGACAAACGAGGGAAGAGTACTAGCAGAGTTGCTGAAGTCATAGGGGGTGTTTTTAAGGTTTAGGGAACCTCAAGCAATTTGAACAGGGATATCACGCCACCACTAGTAGCTCATGGATTCATTTCAGGTAAGCTTGATAATGTTAGTATGCTTGGACAGCTCCACGCTGATGTTGTCAACATCGATGAACAAACCAAGGAACAAAATAAGGTTAATATTTAATTGAATCAAAACAGTTCTAATAATATTGTTCCTCTTTTGGTGAATAATTTTGATGTGGTTGCCTCTGAGTTGAAAGAGGCTATGACAGGAATCTCTGATTAGAGTCCCCCTCCTTTTATTTTCTCATGATTTGTGTGTGGAACGCAAGAGGTGCTAGGAAGAAGGTTTTCTGTAAGAATATTGCTGATATGTGTAGACTTTATCTGTTTGTTTTGAAGCAAGAATTAGTGGCTCTACGGTCATGTCTGTAATTAATAAATTAGGTTTCTCTAATTATTTTGTGGTTGATGCTGGGGGTTTTTCAGAGTGAATTTGGCTGCTTTGGAATGAGAATAAAGTCAAACTTCATGTGGTGGCCAGTTTTAGGTATAGTATCACAGCTTTGGTCCAGGATCATCAAACTTTATGGATTTTTATGGTGGTTTATGCCAGCCCGTGTGTCATCAATAAAAGGTTCTTCTGGAACTATCTTAATGCGATCAGAAGCTACTTTGCTTTGCCTTGGCTTGTGGCGGGAGATTTTAACAAAATTGTTAATAGTTCTGAGAAGTGTAGGGGTAGAGCTTATCATTCTAATAGTGGGTTTGTGGATTGGATTGATAGAAATGAATTGGTGGATTTGGGTTTTTCTGGTGCAAAGTTTACTTGGATGATTAAAATGGGGTTTGTGAGGAGATATGGGAAATACTTGATAGAGCCCTATGTTCTATGGATTGGAGGCTCCAGTTTGTTGAGGGGTTTGTACAACATTTGCCTAGAATTATGTCGGATCACTGCCCTGTTCTTATTCAGCTTCATAGTAATCATTTCCCTAATTCTAGTTGTAAGCCTTTTAGATTCGAAACTATGTGGCTGAAACATAAGGGTTTTGAAGAGCTAGTTCGTAATAATTGGAATTCCCAGGAGGATTCGATCATTGCCAATATTAGTAGTCTCACTAATACTACCAAGGTTTGGAATAAAGGAGATTTTGGAAATATTTTCTACAAAAAACGAAAAATTTTAGCTAGGATTCAGGGTATCCAAAAATGTCTCAGCACAAGACATTCTCAGTTTCTCTAGTCCCTTGAGGAGAATCTCTTAACTGAATATAAAGTCATTCTTGAGCAATAGGAAATTTTTTGGCAGCAGAAGTCTAGGAATTTTTGGCTCAAGGATGGTGACAGGAACACTAAATTCGTCCATCTTTCTATTGTTATCAGAAGAAGAAGAAACAAGATTGAGGGATTAAAGAAAGAAGATGGTAGCTGGATTATAGATATTGAAGAGATGAAGAAAGAGGCGGTGCTTTATTTCTAAAGTCTTTTCTTGGATAATCATAGTACCTATGAGTATTCACAAGCTCCCATGTTATTCCCTAGACTGAATGTGGGTGATATCTTAAGCTTAAATGCTGATATCAATGATCAAGAAGTGAAGCAAAGTATTTTCAGCATTTGTGGGATTAAAGTGCCTGGCCCTGATGGGTTTCAAGCTATTTTCTTCTAAATATTTTGGAATACTTGCAAGTCTAGGCTGATAAGTTTGGTTACTAAATGCTTAATAAAGGGGCGTATACCTAGTAATTTAAATCATACTCTTATCTCTCTTATCCCAAAAGTTCCCAGCCCCACTAACATGACCCAATTTAGACCCATAAGCTTGTGTAATACTACATATAAAGTTATTAGCAAAAAATTATTGTGCAAAGATTAATGGCGTTTCTTCCTGATCTCATGAGTTCAAATCAGGTGGCGTTTGTTCTTGGCAGGCAGATTCAAGATAACATTATTGTTGCTCAAGAAATTCTCCCTAGAGGGAATGTGGGGTACATTGCTTGGAAAATTGATTTAGCCAAGGCTTATGATAAGTTGTAGTGAGGGTTTATCAAGCAGGTTTTGAAGGAAGTGGGCATCGATGGAAGATTTAATGATCTTATTATGAGTTGTATCTCGAGTGTGCAATATCAGGTGAATTTAAATGGTGAAATGTCTGAGTGTTTCCGTCCTAAATGTGGAATTAGATAGGGGGATCCGTTATCTCCTTAGATTTTCTTTCTATGTATGGAAAAACTCTCACATATCATTAAACAAAAGCTTCTTATGGTAGCCTGGAAACCGGTGAAAATTTCTAGAGGAGGGCTTGAAATTTCTCACCTTTCCTTTGCTGATGATCTTATCCTTTTTGGGAAAGCCATGCTTCATTAAGCCAAAATCATGAGAGAATGCCTTGACATCTTTTGTGATTTTTATGTCCAACAAGTTAGTTTTCCTAAATCTAGAGTTCACTGTTCTAAAAATGTTAGCCTCAACTTCTCCAAAGCGTTGGCTGATATTTATGGGTCCCCCATTACCAATAATTTGGGTAATTATCTTGGTGTCCCTCTAATCCATGGCTGTATCACAAAGAGTACCTACTTTTAGATCATTGAGAAGACTAAAAAAAGATTAGCTACTTGGAAAAGTGCTTCTCTTTTTTTTGCTGGGAGGTGTACATTTATTAAACCTGTTACTTTTGCAATCCCTATTTATATGATGCAATCGATCAAACTCCCTTCGGTGGTCTGCAAAAAAATGGATAAAATCAACAGAGACTTTTTATAGGGAAACACTAATGACAAAAAGAAAATACATCTTGTGAAGTGGGAGACGGTATGTTTGCCTAAGAATTTAGAAGGGTTGGGTATAAAGAAGACAAAAGAGATAAGTCAAGCCTTGCTTGCCAAAGCAGGTTGGCGGATGTCTCAAAGTAACACTGGTTTATGGGGTTGCTTGCTCAAAGATAAGTATTTAAAGGGGGTCAATTGAATGTTTACGACAATTTGAATTCTATGAACTGTTCTAATACGTGGAGGGATATTTTATTTGATGCCAAACTTCTTTCTGAGGGGATCAATTGGAGAATCGGGAGCTGTCGTTTGTTAAACTTCTGGACTGATATTTGGATTCACGATTTGGGTCAGCTCATTCGGCATGCTTCTATACATCTTTCTGATGAGCAACTTATAGAAAGAGTTAGTGATCATTTAGATGATAATGGGTGAGATTTGCAGAAACTTTCTGCTATTCTTCCTGAGTATATTATCCACCGAATCTTTTGTATTCACAATGGTAGAATTCATGGTGCTGAGGATACATCCATCTAGGGCTTATTGAAGAATGAGGATTTTTCTGAGAGGAGTGCTTATGGAAGCAAATTTATTGATAGTGATTCAGTGCCATGGAATTGGAATTTTATTTGGAACCTTCATTTGCCTCCTAGAGTTCTCTATTTATTATGGATTCTCCTCCATAACAAACTTGTAACTAATGAGCATAGAGCCACTAGGGGCCTTACCATGGACACCAAGTGTGGTAGATGCATTGAGGGATATGAAGACATTGATCATGTGTTTAGATGTTGCAGGCTTTCGTGTGGGATTTGGGAAGATTTCTGTAATGGGATCACTTCGAGTCCTTCTTACAAGAGTGCTTGGAGCCAGTGGATGTTTGATAATTTGAAGTGTAGCAAGAGCTGTTTGGGAAGACTTCCTAACTATCTCCTTTTTTTTGGTGACCCTTTGGTTCATTTGGAAATGGAAATGCAATAAGGTTTTTGATCCAAACTTTCAAATTCCTAATTGCCTTGGCAAGACTATTGTTAATTAAGTGGGTGATTTGCTTGACGCAGACACTGGTGTTGAGTCTGATTCTGTTATGACAAACTGCTTTATTTCTTGGATCCCTCCTCCACGGGATTGGGTTAAGCTAAATGTCGATGGTAGTTTGAATCATGATTTAAGTTCAATATCTGCTGGAGGTGTTATCAAAGATGATAAAAAGATGTGGTTAACTAGTTTTGCTATGAATAAGGGATCAGGTAGTGTGATAGAAGCTGAATTGTGGGGTATTCTAGAAGGCCTCAATCTGGCATGGAAGGCTGGTTTCAGAAAGGTTATGGTAGAGTCGTATTCTCAAGTTGCTGCGCTTCTTCTGAACCTATCACTCATCCAAATCATCCTCTTTTCAAATTATTCGTGCATGCAATCTCCTTATGGAGAATGACTGGAGATGCACTATTCATCATATCTACAGGGAAAGTAACATAGCTGCTGATTTTATTGCCAATGTTGGCCATTCCCTAAATTTGGGAGTTATTGTTTTTGAAGATCCTTCTCCCCAAATTTCTGGTGTCTTGGATGATGATTTTAATGGTGTTGTTACAACTAGGCTGGTTGCCAGTTCCTAGCCTTTTATCTGTTTCGGGCTGATTAGCTCTCTTTTACCAATATATATAAATATATATACTACACTATACACTTATAAAAAAAAAGTCTTATCTAATAGATTTCCACTTCCTAGGTTTAGGGTGTGGCATCTTTTCTACGGTTGGTCCTACTAATCTGTCCTTAATTGTTAATTAATTAACTCTTATTACATTCTTGATTAGCACCATCTAAATTGATTACCACCTGAAGGTATTGATTATTTAATTAAATAACATAAATTGAAAGGAAGAAAAAAAAAAAAAAAAACATTATCACCAAACCTGATTTGCAATCCAATAAATATTTTTCAATATATGTTTGTCATTCAAATTAGATTTTTGATTAGTTGAATAAATTTAAATTTATCTAACAAGTTTTTATTTATTTATTTATTTTTTTTTTTTTTTATTTCTATTAGCTCATATAGATTATATATAAATATTGTAAAATTGTTAACAAATCAAATGTTATAGTCAAGCGATAGAGGCTTGGTACTTTGATATGAGGTTATAAATTCAATTCTTCATAATGACAATTAATTGTCATTATTATCAAGGGTGGGCCGGCGGCGGTCGACAGTGGGTTGGCCAGACGGCGGATTAATTTTTAAAATTCCAATATCTCTGCAGATGAATACATACTCTTAGACGACGAATTTATTTCGTTGGCCTGCCCGACCATGATGTCCCCACGATGGTCCCCACGAAATCGCCGAAAAATTTTTTTCATCCCGAAATACCTTTCCAGATGAAAATTCTTGTAGTGATATTGAATATTTGTTTATTTAATTTCCTTCCCCTTACGCTACCATGTATTCATATTCATTTGTATTAATATAAAAATATAATATGACGAGTTCCTATTTATTAAAATTATATATTATTTATTGTAAATATATATATATATATATATTTGTTATAAATCTTCTCCATATAAACTAGCATGAGTCCATATTCATTTGCATTAATATTAAAATATAAAACATCTCTATTTATTAAAATTATATATTATTTATTATAAATATAAATATATAATATGATATAAATAAATATTGAATGTTTTTTTATTTAAGTTTCTTCTTCCCATAAGCTACCATGTGTACATATTCATTTGCATTAATCCAATTTAATTAATTAAAATGAATAAGAAGAGTTTTCGGTTACCTTCTAGGCATGTGACTCTTTTAAATAAATAATATATGTCATAGAGTCTTGGATTTTTTATTTCACTATATAAAAGAGACTCTTGCATAATTTTTCTCTTTCATTTCTCTTTCTAATTTTTTTCTACAATTTGCACATTATTCTCAAGTTTTTAATTTTTTTTATTAACAATAACTCATTTATTTACTTTTTATTCTTTTTTTTTTTTTTTTTTTTTCAGGTTGAAGATCCATATTCTCAATATTTATACAAGGGTAAGTTCTTTAACACTATGTTTGGTTTGAAGGAATTGGAGAGAAAGAAAATGAAAGGATTTGGAGTGATTTTTAATTTCTTGTTCGGATGGTTAAATGAGAAGGAAAGGAAAGGAAAGGAAAGAAAATGGAGGGAAATGGAATGAAATGGGGGGAATAGTTTCTTCCTATTTTACACACTTTGGTTTCCATTCGAATTTGGGAGGAAAGAGAGGGAAAGGAATCCACCATTACTAATTTTTTCAAAATCTCAAAAATAACCCTATATATTGTTGGTATTCATATTGTTAAAAGAAGGGTATTTTTGTAACTAAAATAAAATCACTATCATCTCCTTTCCTTTCCACCATAACCATCTACACAACAATCATTAAAATCATTATCCTTTCCTTTCCTCTCCTTGCTATCATTTCTTTTCATTTCCTTTCCTTTCCATCAAATCAAACATAGTGTAAATAAATGTTTTATTGATCTATTCATTGTATTGCTGTATTTTAGTTTCTTGGATTGTCATGATATATTGAGGGTCACCCATTAGCATGATTGATGACAATATGTGTCTATTCATGGTCATATAATTTTTTGTCTCTGCTATAAAGATGTTGAGATAGCAGTTTTTGCGTAGTTGTGTTTTGAATAATTATGCACACTATGCTGCTTGATCTTGGTTTTTCATGTGATACGATTTCTCCTTTGTCATGTGTGTTTATTTTCTTTAGATTTAGATGAGCTGTTTTTGGACATAACTTTTGAGGGTTTCATCCGGCTGGGAGTAAAGCTGGGGATGAGTTATATTGGTTGTGATGCAGTGGTTTTTTTATTAGAAAACTATTTCTTTATAATTGAATTCAATTTCATTGTATTCAACGGTTAATTTCAATTGCCACCAAAATAGATAATTGATTTTTTTTTCTTGAAATCACAAGGGCAAGTGACTGCAAATTTGGAATAGGTTGTGCATTTTTTTTTTAGTACACAACTTATTTAAATAATTTTGTAAACAAATCCTGTACATAGTACGGGTTGACACACTAGTTATAATAGTAAACAATAACAATATAATTATATGAAATAAATGTTGGGATACAGATGTATGTTAAATTACCAAATATAATTTGGTCTTATAAAAGATTCATTAAATCTCACAGCAGATTTCACCTACTTCTTAAAACTACTGTCAAATCAACTAGGATTATTAAATAATCACTTTTGAAAGTTTTACCAAACATCTATTGCATACTAATATTATTAAATAATCAACTTTTCAAAAGTAATACCAAACCGACGCATACTTTTTTTTTTTTTTTTTTTTTTTAAGTATTACATTAATTTTGGATTTTTTAGGGAGGAGTAGAACTCAAACCTGCAATATCGTGGTGAAGGTGTGAGGGGTTTTACCATTAAAACGAAGTCCAAAAAAATCAACAATACATTCCATCATAATTTAAATATAATCCATAATACACATAACTAGTTTGCAGCCAGCATGATAGTTAAATCACCAAAACACAAAACTGAAGATCGAGATTGTTTTAATATGTGTGTGAACTGTGGCGTAAAGAAGGTAAGGTAAAATTATAAAAAAAATTAAAAATTAAAAACAAATACTAACAAAGATTGAAACTACATGAAAATACTCACCAAATCAAACGAAAATTGAAATTACATGAAGAGAGAACATATATCTCACAAAATACATAAAACCGAGGTGTTAAATTGGGGTAGTTTTATAGTTGTGTAATTGTGGATTAAAGATTGTGATTTATATTATCAATTTAATATAATATTTTTTTTTTTTTGGAGAAATGGCAAGAGAAATTTAAATATTTATTAATGTTCTTTAATATATTTAATCATATATTAAGTAGATTTAATAGGAAGTAAAAAAGAAATGCTATATCTAATATTAAGAAAAGAATTGATATATAAAAAGCCTAAAATGAAGTCTTTCCTCTAGACTTTCTCTGAAATTCTAGAGTGAAAGTAGGGGGGTTCTTTCTTTTCTTTATTGTCTATTACTGTAATCAGAGTTTTGAGCCAAGTGCAGTATGAATATGGAGGAGATTACTAAGATGTGTGGTGCGTTATCTTTGAGGGAGAAGGAGGGTCCGGTGTGGACAGTAGATGTTGCACTCAAAAACCATGGTGAATGGAGGATGGCTTTCTGTTTGGTGGGGAAGGTGTTATCTACCCAACTGATTAATTGAGAGGCATTCATCTCCGTTATTGTGAGAATCTGGCGGGTGAAAGAGGAGGTCGAGATAGAGGTTGTTTCGGGTAATATTTTTTCATTTTATTTCAAGACTGTAGAGGATTGTCGAAATGTTGTTGTAGGGGGTCCATTGAGTTTTGATTGGAGTCTTATTATGTTATAGGAGCCCGTAGGGACCAGGGATATATCAAGGATGAGTTTCAGTCATGTTGAGTTTTGGATCCAAATCCATAATGTACCCCTGATGTGCATGAATAAGGAAATTGCCTTGTTTTGGGCGGAGATGGTGGGAGAAGTTAAAGATATCAAGGTGGGTGCTTCAGGGGGATGCGTGGGAAAAATACCTTTATGTGAGGGTGGTGATCGAGATGACAAAACCTTTGCTACGCTGCCTTAAAGTGGAGTTATTGGGTGATGGTGTGGTCACTATTATGTTTATATGTTACGAATGGTTACCAGATTATTGTTTCCGGTGTTGTTGTTTGGGGCATACGAGTAGGGAGTGCCCGGATAAGGAAGGAAAGGGACGAGGCTAGTTGGGAGTTTGGTGCGTGGATTCAGGTAGCTAGTCCGGTTAAGAGTTATGCTTATAATGGAGGAAGAAAATATCAATAGTTTCTGTCATAAATCAGAATGGAATACGCGGTATGCCGGTACAAATTCAACCCGATGGCATGGGGGAGTTGAAAATAAGGTTGTAGGATAGGCAGATAAAGGCTGTAATTCTGGAAATATTGGTGGTGGAGTGGCTGTTATGGTCAGTAACGGCAAGGATGGGGTGGTGGAAAGTGGTCCCTATAATTGCAGTGATGCGTTGATTAGAGACGTTTCTTAATCAGATGAGTTATTGCAACATTTTTATAGAGGTAAGAAAGGGAATTTGAATGCGGGTAACGATGAGAGAGTTATAAACGGTTATGATGTGGGATTAATGATGGAAATCATTTTATAACTCATGGAAAGGGTGAGCATGTAGAGTTTTTGGATAAGGTTGTTAAACATAGGGTTAATGGGCTGCTAGTCATGAGTTAGGCGCAATTGATATGGTTGTAGTGGTGGAAATAAAGGGATTATAATGGAGGCCCAAGAGGAGGTTATGTTTTCACCTACTACTGTTACTAGGCTAGTTGGAGCAGAGATTACAAATGGGTATGGGTCAAAATCTAAAGACTCGATTTCACATGTAGGTAGTGGGAAAGGTAAATGGATTAGGATACCTAGACATAATCGATTTGGGGGAAATCAAAATCAGAGAGAAATGCATTTGGGAAAGAGAGAGGCAACGACAGTAAGTCTAGTTTGCGTGGAATGCTGGAAGAAGGTGAATACAGACATCAATGAGGCAGCTAGTAGCGAGGGAGATGTGAATGATCGCCCAGAAGCTACAACGGTCAAATTGGATGTTAGTGATGGTAGTGAGCTGTGCGAGGTGGGTGCAGTTTTGGTTAGCTCTCAAGCAGCTGTGTTTACTGTTTTGGCAAACGAGAACGGTCAAAGAAAAGATGTAGTAGGTCCAAGTGGTGGTGTTGTGGAGCCGAGAGAATCAATTGTGTTTGAGGGCCATGTGCCTTTAGAGGCGGTTTCGACTTTTGATGCTGTTTAAGAAGAGTATATATCAGCAGGCCGGTCTCCACCGGTCGACCGGTCGCCATAAAAATATTCTTTTGGAACGTTCAGGGTTTAGGTTTAGTTCGTACGTTTCGAATCCTGTAAATGATGAAGTAGGAGTGGGTCCAGATATAATGTTCTTGATGGAAATGAAAGTGGGTAATGTTCGAATGGAAAAGTTACGTGTGTAGTTGGGTTACTGTGGAAAGCTTATCGTTGATTGCGCGGGAAGGTCGGGTGGCTTGTGTTTATTGTGGAAGAGTGAGGGGGTGGTGGAGCTAATTACATATTCCCAGTATCATATTGATATGCGAAGCCAATCTGACTATAATAAAGTCTAGAGGTTTAAGGGGTTTTATGGACACCCGAAATCAGGCCAGTGTGTGAATTCATGGGCCTTATTACAACGTCTTTTGGATGTGCCTTCGTTACCTTGGTTGTGCGTTGGAGATTTCAACAAAATTCTAAGTGATTCTGAAAGAAGGGAGGAGCTCTTCGGAATTGGAGATGTGTGGCCGATTTTAGAGAGGTTTTGTATGATTGTAGCTTGATGGACTTGGGGTATATGGGACCAATGTTTACGTGGTGTAATCATCGAAGCGGGGAGGACTTGGAGCAATAGCGTTTGAATTCGAAAAAGCATGAGTTCTTTTTTGTTCCTAGGTGTGCTTTTTTGCTTTCGGACATGCTTTTTTGAAAAGTGAATGTTCTTTTTAGTTCCTGGGTATTCTATTTTGCATTTGGACATGCTTTTTGTAAAATCGGGTGTTCTTTTTAGTTCATGGGTGTTCTTTTTGGCTTTCGGACATATTTTTTGGTAAAGTGGGTGTTATTTTTAGTTCATGGGTGTACTTTTTGTATTGCAGACATGCTTTTTGGAAAAACATGAATTCTTTTTTGTTCCTAGGGGTACTTTTTGGCTTTCGGACATGCTATTTGGAAAAGTGGAGGTTTTTTTAAGTTCCTGGGTGTGCTTTTTCGCTTTTTGACAAGTTTTTTGCAAAATCGGGTGTTCTTTTTAGTTCACGAGTGTGTTTTTTGGCTTTTGGACTTGCTTTTTGGAAAAGTGGGTGTTCTTTTTAGTTTCTGGGAGTGCTTTTTCGCTTTCGGACATGCTTTTTGCAAAATCGGGTGTTCTTTTTAGTTCCTGGGTGTGCTTTTTGTAATTCGGACAAGCTTTTCAGAAAAGCATGAGTTCTTTTTAGTTTCTGGGTGTGCTTTTTGCCTTTCTGACATTCTTTTTGGAAAAGTGGGTGTTCCTTTTAGTTCCTGTGTGTGCTTTTTATATGTCTGACATGCTTTTTGAAAAAGTGGGTATTCATTTTATTTCCTAGTTGTATTTTTTGTATTTCTGACATGCTTTTTGGAAAAGCATGAGTTCTTTTTTGTTCCAAGGTGTGCTTTTTGGCTTTCGGACATACTTTTTGGAAAAGCGAGTGTTCTTTTAGTTCATGGGTGTGTTTTTTGGCTTTCGGACATGCTTTTTACAAAATCAGGTGTTCTTTTTAGTTCCTATTTGAGCTTTTTGGCTTTCGAACATGCTTTTTGGAAAAATGGGTGTTCTTTTTAGTTCTTGGGTGTGCTTGTTGGAAATTGAACATGCTTTTTGGAAAAGTTTGAGTTATTTTTTTTTCCAAGGTGTGCTTTTTGGCTTTCGGACATATTTTTTGGAAAAGGGGATGTTCTTTTTAGTTCCTAGGTGTCCTTTTTGTATTTTGGACTTGCTTTTTGGAAAAGTATGAGTTCTTTTTTGTTCTTGGGTGTGCTTTTTATCTTTCTCACATGTTATTTTGGAAAAGTGGGTGTTCTTTTTATCTTTCTCACATGTTTTTTGGAAAAGTGGGTGTTCTTTTTAGTTCCTAAGTGTGCTTTTTGTATTTCGGACATGCTTTTTAGGAAAGCGAGTGTTCTTTTTAGTTCATGAGGGTGATTTTTGGCATTCAGACATGCTTTTTGAAAAAACGGGTGTTCTATTTTTGTTTTTGGGTGTGCTTTTTAAGTTATGGACATGCTTTTTTGAAAAGTGAGTATCCTTTTTAGTTCCTAGGTGTGCTTTTTGTATTTCGAACATGTTTTTTTGAAAAAGCATGAGTTTTTTTTTCTTTCCGTGGTGTGCTTTTTGGCTTTCGGACATGCTTTTAGGAAAAACGAGTGTTCTTTTTAGTTCCTGGATGTGCTTTTTATATTTCGGACATATTATTTGGAAAAATGAGTGTTCTTTTTAGTTCCTAGGTGTGCTTTTTATATTTCGGACATGCTTTTTGGTAAAGCGAGTGTTCTTTTTAGTTCATGAGTGTGTTTTGTGGCATTCGGACATACTTTTTGGAAAAATAGGTGTTCTGTTTTGTTCCTGGGTGTGTTTTTTTGCTTTCAGACATGCTTTTTAGAAAAACGGGTGTTCTTTTTTGTTCCTTTGTGTTCTTTTTGTATTTTGGATATGCTTTTCGAAAAAGCATGAGTTCTTTTTAGTTCCTGAATATGCTTTTTGGCTTTCGGACCTGCTTTTTAGAAAAACGGGTGTTCTTTTTTGTTCCTTTGTGTTTTTTTTTTTTTTGTATTTCGGACATGCTTTTTAGAAAAGCATGAGTTCTTATTAGTTACTGGGTGTGCTTTTTGGCTATCGGACCTACTTTTTGGAAAAACGGGTGTTCCTTTTTGTTCATGGGTGTACTTTTTGTCTTTCTGACATTCTTGTTGGAAACGTGGTTTTTCTTTTTAGTTCATGCGTGTGTTTTTTGTCCTTCTGACATGCTTTTTGGAAAAGTGGGTGTTCTTTTTAGTTACTGAGTGTGCTTTTTGTATTTCTGACATGCTTTTTGGAAAAGCATGAGTTCTTTTTCGTTCTAGGGTGTGTTTTTTGGCTTTCGGATATGCTTTTTGGAAAAACGGGTGTTCTTTTGAGTTCCTGGGTATGCTTTTTAGCTTCCGGACATGCTTGTTGCAAAATCGGGTGTTCTTTTTAGTTTCTGGGTATGCTTTTTGGCTTTCGGACATGATTTTTGGAAAAGTGGGTGTTCTTTTTAGTTCTTAGGTGTGCTTGTTGGAAATCGGACATGCTTTTCGAAAAAGTTTGAGTTATTTTTTTTTTCAAGGTGTGCTTTTTGGCTTTCGGACAAGCTATTTGGAAAAACGGGTGTTCTTTTTAGTTCCTGGGTATCCTTTTTGTATTTCGGACATGCTTTTTGGGAAAGTATGAGTTCTTTTTATTTCCTGGGTGTGCTTTTTGGAAAAGCATGAGTTTTTTTTTTGTTCCTGGGTGTGCTTTTTGGCTTTCGGACATACTTTTTTAAAAAGTAGGTGTTCTTTTTAGTTCCTGGCTGTACTTTTTGTATTTCGGACATGCTTTTTAGAAAAGTGAGTCTTCTTTTTAGTTTATGAAAGTGATTTTTGGCATTCGGACGTGCTTTTTGGAAAAGCGGGTGTTCTAATTTTGTTGTTGGGTGTGCTTTTTTTTGTTATGGACATGCTTTTTTGAAAAGTGGGTGTCCTTTTTAGTTCATAGGTGTGCTTTTTGTATTTCGAACATGCTTTTTGGAAAGGATGAGTTTTTTTTTTCCTGGGTGTGGTTTTTGGCTTTCGGGCATACTTTTGGGGAAAAACGAGTGTTCTTTTTAATTCCTGGGTGTGCTTATTGGCTTTCGGACATGTTATTTGGAAAATGGGTGTTCTTTATAGTTCCTGGGTGTGCTTTTTATATTTCAGACATGCTTTTTGGTAAAGCGAGTGTTCTTTTTAGGTTATAGGTGTGCTATTTGGCATTCGGACATGCTTTTTGGAAAAGCGGGTGTTCTATTTTTTTCCTAGGTGTGATTTTTTGCTTTCGGACTTGCTTTTTTGAAAAACGGGTGTTCTTTTTTGTTCCTAGGTGTGCTTTTTGTCTTTCTGACATTCTTTTTGGAAAAATGGGCGCTCTTTTTAGTTCCTGCGTGTGCTTTTTGTTCTTCTGACATGCTTTTTGGAAAAGTAGATATTCTTTTTAGTTCATGGGTGTGCTTTTTGTATTTCTAACATGTTTTTTGGAAAAGCATGAGTTCTTTTTCGTTCCAGGGTGTGCTTTTTGGCTTTCAGACATGCTTTTAGGAAATGCGGGTATTTTTTTTAGTTTATGGGTGTGCTTGTTGGAAATCGGACATACTTTTTGGAAATGTGGGTGTTTTTTTTAGTTCTTGGGTGTGCTTTTTGGCTTTCGAACATACTTTTTGAAAAATCGGGTGTTTCTTTTAGTTCCTAGGTGTCTTTTTTGTATTTCGGACATGCTTTTCCGGAAAACATGAGTTCTTTTTTTTTTTTTTTCTGGGTGTGCTTTTTATCTTTCTCATATGCTTTTTGGAAAAGTCGGTGTTCTTTTTAGTTCTTGGGTGT
Source organism: Acer negundo (assembly GCA_035582765.1). Classification (NCBI taxonomy): domain Eukaryota; kingdom Viridiplantae; phylum Streptophyta; class Magnoliopsida; order Sapindales; family Sapindaceae; genus Acer; species Acer negundo. Next base: position 9,680,065 of record CM069233.1, read on the forward strand.
GCTTTTTGGAAAAGCATGAGTTCTTTTTTATTCCTGGGTGTGCTTTTTAGCTTTCGGACATGCTTTTTTGAAAAGCGAGTATTCTTTTTAGTTCCCTGGTGTGCTATTTGGCTTTCGGACATGCTTTTTGTAAAATCGGGTGTTTTTTTTAGTTCGTAGGTGTTCTTTTTGACTTTCAGACATGTTTTTTGGTAAAGTGGGTGTTTTTTTTTTAGTTCCTGAGCATGTTTTTTGTATTTCGGACATACTTTTTGGAAAAGTATGAGTTCTTATTTGTTCCTAGGTGCGCTTTTTGGCTTTCAGACATGTTATTTGGATAACCAGGTGTTCTTCTTAGTTCCTGTGTGTGATTTTTGGCTTTCGGACATGCTTTTTGCAAAATCGGGTGTTCTTTTTAGTTCACAGGTGTGCTTTTTGTCTTTTGGACATGCTTTTTGGAAATGTGGGTATTCTTTTTAGTTCCTGGGTGTGCTTTTTGGCTTTCAGACATGCTTTTAGCAAAATTGCGTGTTCTTTTTAGTTCCTGGGTGTGCGTTTTGGCTTTCAGACATGCTTTTTAGAAACGTGCGAGTTCTTTTTCGTTCCTAGGTGTGCTTTTTGTCTTTCTGACATGATTTTTGGAAAAGTAGGTGTTCTTTTTAGTTCATGAGTGTGCCTTTTGTATTTCGGACATGCTTTGTGTAAAAGCATGAGTTCTTTTTAGTTCTTGGGTTTAATTTTTTCATTTCGAACATGCTTTTTGGAAAAGCATGAGTTCTTTTTTGTTCTTGAGTGTGCTTTCTGTGATTCTCACATTCTTTTTGGATGAATGGGTGTTCTTTTTAGTTTTTGGATGTGCTTTTTGGAAATCAGACATGCTTTTTTGGAAAAGCATGAGTTCTTTTTTGTTCCAAGGTGTGTTTTTTATCTTTCAGACATGCTTTTTGAAAAAGTGGGTGTTCTTTTTAGTTCCTGGGTGCTCTTTTTGTATTTCAAACATGCTTTTTGGTAAAGCATGAGTTCTTTTTTGTTCCTAGGTGTGCTTTTTGGCTTTCGGACATGCTTTTTGGAAAAACGGGTATTTTGTTTAGTTCCTGGGCGTGCTTTTTAGCTTTCAGACATGCTTTTTGTAAAAGCTGGTGTTCTTTTTAGTTTATGGGTGTGCTTTTGGGCTTTAGGACATGCTTTTTGGAAAAGTGAGTGATCTTTTTAGTTCCTAGGTGTGCTTTTTGTATTTTGGACATGCTTTTTGGAAAAGCATGAGTTCTTTTTTGTTCCCAAGTATTCTTTTTGGCTTTCGGACATGCTTTTTGAATAAACAGGTGTTATTTTTAGTTCCTGGGTGTGCTTTTTGGCTTTTAGACATGCTTTTTGCAAATTTGGATGTTCTCTTTAGTTCATGAGTGTGCTTTTTGGCTTTTGTACATGTTTTTCGGAAAAGTAGGTGTTCTTTTTAGTTACTGAGTGTGCTTTTTGGCTTTTGGACGTTCTTTTTAGAAAATTAGATTTTCTTTTTAGTTCCTGGGCATGCTTTTTGTATTTCGGACATGCTTTCTGGAAAAGCGAGTGTTCTTTTTAGTTCATTAGAGTGCTTTTTGGCATTCAGACATGCTTTTTGGAAAAGCGGGTGTTCTAGTTTTGTTCTTAGGTGTGCTTTTTTACTTATGGACATGCTTTTTTGAAAAGTGGGTGTGCTTTTTCGTTCCTGGGTGTGCTTTTTGTATTTCGGACAGGGTTTTTAGAAAAACATGAGTTCTTTTTTGTTCCTGTGTGTGCTTTTCGACTTTCGGACATGCTTTGTGGAAAAGCGGGTGTTCTTTTCAGTTTCTCGATGTGCTTTTTGGCTTTCGGACATGCTATTTGGAAAAGCGGGTGTTCTTTTAAGTTCCTGGGTGTGCTTTTTAGCTTTCAGATATGCTTTTTACAAAATCGGGTGTTATTTTTAGTTTCTGGGTGTACGTTTTGGCTTTTGGACATGTTTTTTGGAAAAGTGGGTGTTCTTTTTGGTTCCAGAATGTGCTTTTTGTATTTCGGACATGCTTTTCGGAAAACTATGAGTTCTTTTTAGTTTTTGGGTATGCTTTTTATCTTTCTGATATGCTTTTTTGGAAAAGTGGTTATTTTTTTTAGTTCTTGGGTGTGCTTTTTGTATTTCAAACATGCTTTTCAAGCATGAGATCTTTTTAGTTCCTGGGTGTGCTTTTTATATTTCGGACATGCTTTTTGGAAAAGCCTGAGTTCTTTTTTGTTCCTGAGTGTCCTTTTTACCTTTCTGACTTTCTTTTTGGAAAAGTGGGTGTTCTTTTTAGTTCTTGCGTGTGCTTTTTGTTCTTCTGACATGCTTTTTGGAAAAGTGGGTGTGCTTTTTAGTTCCTGGGTGTGCTTTTTGTATTTCTGACATGCTTTTTGGAAAAGCATGAGTTCTTTTTCATTCTAGGGTGTGCTTTTTGGCTTTTGGACATGCTTTTTGGAAAAGCCGGTGTTCTATTTTTGTTCCTGGGTATGCTTTTTTGCTTTCGGACATGCCATTTTGAAAAGAGGGTGCTCTCTTTTTGTTCCTCAGTGTTATTTTTGTATTTCGAACATGCTTTTTGGAAAACCATGAGTTCTTTTTTATTCCTGGGTGTGATTTTTGGCTTTCGGACATGCATTTTTGAAAAGCGGGTGTTCTTTTTTGTTCCTGGGAGTGTTTTTTGTCTTTCTGACATGCTTTTTGGAAAAGTAGGTGTTCTTTTAAGTTCCTAGGTGTACTTTTTGTATTTCGGACATGATTTTTGGAAAAATGGGTGTTCGTTTTTGTTCCTGAGTTTGCTTTTTGTATTTCGGACATGCTTTTTAGAAAAGCATGAGTTCTTTTTAGTTTCCGGGTGTGCTTTTTGTCTTTCTAACATGCTTTTTGGAAAAGTGGGTGTTCTTTTTAGTTCCTGAGTGTGCTTTTTGTATTTCAAACATGTTTTTTGTAAAAGCATGAGATCTTTTTTGTTCCTAGATGTGCTTTTTGTATTTCGGACATGCTTTTTGGAAAAGTGGGTGTTCTTTTTAGTTTCTGGTTGTGTTGTTTGTCTTTTTGACATTTTATTTGGAAAAATTGGTGTTCTTTTTAGTTCATGAGTGTGTTTTTTGTATTTCGGACATGCTTTTTGGTAAAGCATGAGTTCTTTTTAGTTCCTAGGTGTGTTTTTTCTCTTTCTGACATGCTTTTTTGGAAAAGTGGGTTTTCTTTTTAGTTCTTGGGTGTGCTTTTTGTATTTCGTACATGCTTTTTCAAAAAGCGAGTGTTCATTTTAGTTCATGGTAGTGCTTTTTGGCATTCGGACATGCTTTTTGGAAAATTTGGTGTTCTACTTTTGTTCCTAGGTGTTCTTTTTTTCTTTCAGACATGGTTTTTGGAAAAGTGGGTGTCCTTTTTAGTTATTTAGTGTGCTTTTTGTATTTCGGACATGCTTTTTGGAAAATCATGAATTTTTTTTTATTCTTGGGTGTGCTTTTAGGCTTTCGGATATGCTTTTTGGAAAAACAAGTGTTCTTTTTAGTTCCTGGGTGTGCTTTTTTGCTTTCGTACATGCTTTTTGGAAAAGCAAGTGTTGTTTTTAGTTTATGGGTGTGCTTTTTGGCATTCGGACATGCTTTTTTTAAAAGCAGGTGTTCTATTTTAGTTCCTAAGTGTGTTTTTTGTATTTTGGACATGCTTTTTTGAAATGCATTAGTTCTTTTTGTTTCCTGGGTGTGCTTTTTGTCTTTTTCACATGCTTTTTGGAAAAGTTGGCGTTCTTTTTAGTTCTTGGGTGTGCTTTTGGGAAATCGGACATGCTTTTTGGAAAAGCATGAGTTCTTTTTTTGTTCCAAGGTGTGCTTTTTGGCTTTCGGAAATGCTTTTTGGAAAAACGGATGTTATATTTTATTTCCTAGGTGTTCTTTTTGTATTTCGGACATGTTTTTTTGAAATCATGAGTTCTTTTTTGTTCTTTGGTGTGCTTTTTTGCTTTCGGACATGTTTTTATTAAAATCGAGGGTTCTTTTTAATTAATGGTTGTGCTTTTTGGCATTCGGACATACTTTCTGGAAAAGCGGCTGTTTTATTTTTTTTTCCTGGATGTGCTTTTTTGCTTTCGGACATGCTTTATGGAAAAGTTTGTCTCCTTATTAGTTCCTGGGTATGCTTTTTGTACTTCCGACATGCTTTTTGGAAAAGCATGATTTCTTTTTTTTTTTTCTTTTTCCTGAGTGTACTTTTTGGCTTTTGGACATGCTTTTTGGAAATGTGGGTTTTCTTTTTAATGCATGTGTGTGATTTTTATTTATCGGACATGCTTTTTAGAAAAGCATGAGTTTTTTTTTTTTTTTTTTTTCTGGGTGTGATTTTTAGCTTTCGAACATGCTTTTTTGAAAAGTGGGTTTTTTTTTTAGTTCCATGGTGTATTTTTTGTTTCGGACATGCTTTTTGATAAAGCGGGTGTTCTTTTTTGTTCCTGGGTATGATTTTTGTCTTTCTGACATGCTTTTTGGAAAACCATGAGTTCTTTTTGGAAAAGCGGGTGTTTTATTTTTGTTCCTTGTGTGCTTTTTGGCATTCGGATATGCTTTGGAAAAGCGAGTGTCCTTTTTAGTTCCTAGGTATGCTTTTTGCATTTCGGATATACTTTTTGGAAAACCATGAGTTCTGTTTTGTTCCTGGGTGTGCTTTTTGGCTTTCAGACATGCTTTTTGGAAAAGCGGGTGTTCTTTTTAGTTCTTGCGTTTGCTTTTTGGCTTTCGGACATGCTTTTTAGAAAAGTGGGTTTTCTATTTAGTTCATACGTGTGCTTTTTATTTTTCGGACATGCTTTTGGGAAAAGCGAATGTTCTTTTCAGTTCATGGGTGTGTTTTTTTGCATTTGGACATGCTTTTTGGAAAAGCAGGTGTTCTATTTTTGTTCCTGGGTGTGCTTTTTTGCTTTCGTATATGTTTTTTGGAAAAGTGTTCTTTTTACTTCATTAGTTTTCTTTTTGTATTTCGGATATGCTTTTTGGAAAACCATAAGTTCTTTTTTTTTTTTGTCCATGGTGTGCTTTTTGGCTTTCGGACATGTTTTTTGGTAAAGCGGGTGTTCTTTTTTTTTTTTTCCTGGGTGTGCTTTTTGGAAAAGTGTGTGTTCTATTTAGTTACTACGTGTGCTTTTTGTCTTTGTAACATGCTTTTTGGGAAAGTGGGTGTTCATAATAGTTCCTCGGTGTGCTTTTTAGCTTTCGGATATGATTTTTGGAAAAGTGGGTGTTCTTTTTAGTTCCTTGGTGTGATTTTTGCCTTTCATATATACTTCTGTAAAATCGGGTACTTCTGTTAAATCGGGTGTTCTTTTTAGTTCATGGGTGTGCTTTTTGGCTTTTGGACATGCTTTTTGGAAAAGTGAGAGTTCTTTTTAGTTCTTGGAGGTGCTTTTTGTATTTCGGACATGCTTTTTGGAAAAGCGAGTGTCCTTTTTAGTTCATAGGTGTGCTTTTTTGCATTCGGACATGCTTTTTAGAAAAGCGAGTGTTCTATTTTTGTTCCTGGGTGTGCTTTTTTGCTTTCGGATATGTTTTTTTTTTGAATGTGGGTGTTCTTTTTAGTTCCTGGGTATGTTTTTTGTACTTCGGAAATGCTTTTTGAAAAACATGAGTTCTTTTATGTTTCTGAGTGTGTTTTTTGGCTTTCAGATATGTTTTTTGGAAAAGTAGGTGTTCTTTTTAGTTCCTTGGTGTTTTTTTTTTTTTTTTTGTATTTCAGATATGTTTTTTTGGAAAAGCAAGAGTTCTTTTTTTTTTTTCCTGGGTGTGCTTTTTGGTTTTCATACATGCTTTTTGGAAAATCAGGTGTTCTTTTTAGGTCCTAAGTGTGCTTTTTGGCTTTCGTACATGATTTTTGCAAAATCAGGTGTTCTTTTTAGTTCAAGGGTGTGCTTTTTGGCTTCTTAACTTGCTTTTTGAAAAAGTGGGTGTTCTTTTTAGTTTCTAGGTGTGCTTTTTGGCTTTCGGAAATGCTTTTTGCAAAATTGGATGTTCTTTTTAGTTCTTGGGTGTGCTTTTTGGCTTTGGGACATGCTTTTTAGAAATGTGGGTGTTCTTTTTTGTTCCTGGGTGTGTTTTTTTTTTTTCTTTCTGATATGCTTTTTGGAAAAGTGGGTGTTCTTTTTAGTTCCTGAATGTGCTTTTTGTATTTCAGACATACTTTTTGGAAAAGCATTAGTTCTTTTTAGTTCTTGAGTGTGCTTTTTGCCTTTCTGAGATGCTTTTTAGAAAAGTTGGTGTTCATTTTACTTCCTAGGTGTGTTTTTTGTATTTCGGACGTGCTCTTTGGAAAAACATGAGTTCTTTTTCATTTATGGGTGTGCTTTTTATCTTTCTGACATGCTTTTTTGAAAAGTAGGTGTTCTTTTTAGTTTCTGGATGTCTTTTTTATCTTTTTGACATGCTTTTTCAAAAAATGGAAGTTCTTTTTAGTTCCTGGGTGTGCTTTTTGTATTTCGGACATGCTTTTTGGAAAAGCATGAGTTGTTTTTTGTTTTTGAGTGTGCTTTTTGTCTTTCTCACATGCTTTTTGGAAAAGTGGGTGTTCTTTTTAGTTTTTGGGTGTGCTTTTTGGAAATCGAACATTATTTTTGAAAAAACATGAGTTCTTTTTAGTTCCAAGGTGTGCTTTTTGGCTTTCGGTCATGCTTTTTTGAAAGGCGGGTGTTATTTTTAGTTCCTAGGTGTTCAATTTGTTTTTCTGACATGCTTTTTGAAAAAGCATGAGTTCTTTTTATTTCCTAGGTGTGCTTTTTGTCTTTCTGACATGCTTTTTGGAAAAGTGGGTGTTCTTTTTAATTCTTGGGTGTGCTTTTTTTCTTTCTGACATGCTTTTTGGAAAAATGGGTTTTCTTTTTAGTTCATGGATATGCTTTTTTTCTTTTTGACATGCTTTTTTGAAAAGTAGGTGTTTTTTTTAGTCCCTGGGTTAGCTTTTTGTATTTCGGAAATGCTTTTTGGAAAAGTTTGAGTTCATTTTTGTTCTTGGGTGTGCTTTTTGTCTTTCTGGCTTGGTTTTTGGAAAAGTGGGTGTTCATTTTAGTTCCTGTGTGTGCTATTTGGAAATCGGACATTCTTTTAGGAAAAACATGAGTTCTTTTTTGTACCAAGGTTATCTTTTTGGCTTTCGGACATGCTTTTTGGAAAAGCATGTGTTCTTTTTATTTTTCGGGTGTTCTTTTTGTATTTCGGACATGCCTTTTGGAAAAGCGTGAGTTTTTTTTTTGTTCCTAGTTGTGCTTTTTGGCTTTCGGACATGTTTTTTGTAAAAGCGGGACTTCTTTTTAGTTCTTGGGTGTGCTTTTCTGCTTTCGGACACGCTTTTTGTAAAATCGCGTGTTCTTTTTTGTTCATTGGTTTGCTTTTTGGCTTTCGGACGTGCGTTTTGGAAAAGTGGGTGTTCTTTTTAGTTTATGGGTGTGGTTTTTGTATTTCGGACATGCTTTTTAGAAAACCATGAGTTCTTTTTGTTCCTAGGTGTGCTTTTTAGCTTTTGGACATGCTTTTTGCAAAATCGATTGTTATTTTTAGTTCATCGACGTGCTTTTTGGCTTCAGGACTTGCTTTTAGGAAAAGTGGGTGTTCTTTTTAGTTCCTAGGTGTGTGTTTTGGCTTTCGGACATGCTTTTTGCAAAATCGGGTGTTCTTTTTATTTCACGAGTGTGCCTTTTGGCTTTTGGACATGCTTTTTGGAAAAGCAAGTGTTCTTTTTATTTCATAGGTGTGCTTTTTGGCTATTGGACATGCTTTTTGAAAAATCGAGTGTTCTTTTTAGTTCTTGGGTGTGTTTTTTGGAAAAGTGGGTGTTCTTCTTAGTTCCTGAGTGTGTTTTTTTTCTTTTTGATATGCTTTTTGAAAAAGTGGGTGTTCTTTTTATTTCCGCAGTGTGTTTTTTATATTTTGGACATGCTTTTTGGAAAAGAATGTGTTCTTTTTAGTTCCTAAGTGTGCTTTTTGTGTTTCAGACATGCTTTTAAGAAAAGTGGGTGTTCATTTTAGTTCCTAGGTCTGTTTTCCATATTTTGTACATTCTTTTTGGAAAAGCATGAGTTGTTTTTTGTACCTTGGTGTGCTTTTTGTCTTTCTCACATGCTTTTTGGAAAAGTATGTGTTCTTTTTCGTTCCTAGGTATGCTTTTTTGAAAAAAACTCATACTTTTTAGAAAAGCATGAGTTCTTTTTTGTTCTAAGGTGTGCTTTTTAGCTTTCGGACACGTTTTTTGGAAAAGTGGGTGTTCTTTTTAGTTTCTGGGTGTTCTTTTTTTTATTTTTTTTTATTTTATTTCGGACATGCTTTTTGGAAAAGCATGAGTTCTTTTTTGTTTCTGTGTGTCCTTTTTGGTTTTCGAACATGCTTTTTGGAAAAGCGTGTGTTCTTTTTAGTTCCTTGGTATGCTTTTTGGCTTTCGTACATGCTTTATGTAAAATCGGTTGTTCGTTTTAGTTCATAGGTGTGCTTTTTAGCTTCCGAACTTGCTTTTTAGAAAATTGGGTTTTCTTTTTAGTTCCTGGATGTGCTTTTTGTATTTCAGACATACTTTTTGGATAAGCATGGGTTCTTTTTTGTTCCTAAGTGTGCTTTTTGGCTTTCGGACATGCTATTTGGAAAAGAGGGTGTTCTTTTTAGTTCCTAGGTGTGCTTTTTGGCTTTCGGACATGCTTTTTGCATAATCAGGTGTTCTTTTTAGTTCCTAGGTGTGATTTTTTGCTTTTGGACTTGCTTTTTAGAAAAGTGGGTGTTCTTTTTGGTTCCTGTGTATGCTTTTTGGCTTTCGGACATTCTTTTTCCAAAATCTGGTGTTCTTTTTATTTCCTAGGTGTGCTTTTTGGCTTTCGGACATTCTTTTTGGAAAAGTGGGTATTCTTTTTAGTTCCTGTGTGTGCTTTTTCTATTTCGTACATGCTTTTTGGAAAAGCGAGTGTTCTTTTTAGTTGGTAGGAGTGCTTTTTGGCATTTGGACATGCTTTTTGAAAAGTGGGTATTCTATTTTTGTTCATGGGTGTACTTTTTTTGATTCGGACATCCTTTTTGGAAAAGTGGGTTTCCTTTTTAGTTCTTGGGTGTGCTTTTTTATTTTGGACATGCTTTTGGAAAAGAATGAGTTCCTTTTTGTTTCAAGGTGTGCTTTTTGGCTTTCGATCATGCTTTTTAGAAAAGTGGGTGTTCTTTTTAGTTCATAGATGTTCTTTTTGTATTTCAGATATGTTTTTTGGAAAAGTATGAGTTCTTTTTTGTTCCTAGGTGTGCTTTTTGGTTATCGAACATGCTTTTTGGAAAAGCGGTTGTTCTTTTTAGTTCCTTGGTGTGCTTTTTAGCTTTCGGACATGCTTTCTGTAAAATTGGGTGTTCTTTTTAGTTCATGGGTGTGTTTTTCGACTTTCGAACATACGTTTTGGAAAAGTGGGTTTTCTTTTTAGTTCCTAGGTGTTATTTTTGTATTTCGGACATGGTTTTTGGATAAACATGAGTTCTTTTTTGTTATTAGGTGTGCTTTTTGGCTTTCGGACATGTTATTTGGAAAAGAGGGTGTTCTTTTTAGTTTCTAGGTGTGCTTTTTGGCTTTCGGAAACGCTTTATGCATAATCAGGTGTTCTTTTTAGTTCTTGGGTGTGATTTTTGACTTTTGGACAAGTGAGTGTTCTTTTTAGTTCCTAGGTGTGCTTTTTAGCTTTCGGACATGCTTTTTGCAAAATCTTGTGTTCTTTATATTTCCTTGGTGCGCTTTTTGGCGTTCGGACATGCTTATTGGAAAAGTGGTTGTTCTTTTTAGTTCCTGAGTGTACTTTTTTTGATTCAGACATGCTTTTTAGAAAATAAGGTGTTCTATTTTTGTTCCTGGGTGTACTTTTTTTTGACTCAGACACGCTTTGTGGAAAAGTGGGTTTCCTTTTTAGTTCTTGGGTGTGCTTTTTTATTTCGGACATGCTTTTTGGAAAAGCGGATGTTCTTTTTAGTTCCTGGGTGTGCTTTTTGGAAAAGTCGTTGTTCTTTTTAGTTCCTGAGTGTACCTTTTCCATTTCGTACATTCTTTTTGGAAAAGTATGTGTTCTTTTTAGTTCCTAGGTATGCTTTTTGTGTTTCAGACATGCTTTTAGTTCCTAGGTGTGCTTTTTGTGTTTCAGACATGCTTTTAAGAAAAGTGGGTGTTCATTTTAGTTCCTAGGTTTGTTTTCCGTATTTTGTACATTCTTTTTGGAAAAGCATGAGTTCGTTTTAATTCCTAGGTGTGCTATTTGTTTTTCTGACATGCTTTTTGGAAAAATTGGTGTTCTTTTTTGTTCCTGGGTGTTCTTTTTGTTTTTAAGACATGCCTTTTGGAAAACATGAGTTCTTTTTTGTTCCTAGGTGTGCTTGGATATGCTTTATGTTAAATCGGGTGTTTTTTTTAGTTCATGAGTGTGCTTTTTAGCTTTCAGACATTCTTTTTGGAAATGTGGGTGTTTTATTTAATTCCTAGGTCTGCTTTTTGTATTTCGGACATGCTTTTTGGATAAGCATGAGTTCTTTTTTTTTTCCTAGGTGTGCTTTATGGCTTTTTAACAAGCTTTTTGGAAAAACAGATGTTCTTTTTAGTTCTTAGGTGTGCTTTTTGTCTTTCTGACATGCTTTTTGGAAAAGTGGGTTTTCTTTTTATTTCCTGGGTGTTCTTTTTGTATTTTGGACATGCTTTTTGGATAAGCATGAGTTCGTTTTTGTACCTGGTGTGCTTTTTGGCTTTCGGACATGTTTTTTGGCAAATCGGGTGTTCTTTTGACTTCATGGATGGCTTTCGGACATACTTTTTGTAAAATCAGGCGTTCTTTTTAGTTCATGGGTGTACTTTTTGGCTTTCGGATATTCTTTTTGGAAAAATGGGTGTTCTATTTAATTCCTAGGTGTATTTTTTTTGGGACATGCTTTTAGAAAAAGCATGAGTTTTTTTTTTTTTTTTTTTCTTTCTAGGTGTGTTTTTTGGCTTTCGGATATGCTTTTTGGAAAAGCGAGTGTTCTTTTTAATTCATTGGTGTGTTTTTTGGCTTTCGAACTTGCTTTTTGCAAAATCGGGTGTTCTTTTTAGTTCATGGGTGTGCTTCATAGCTTTTGGACATGTGTTTTTGAAAAGTATGTGTACTTTTAGTTCCTGAGTGTGCTTTTTAGATTTCGAACATACTTTTTGGAAAAGTGAATATTCTTTTTAATTCCTGGGTATGCTTTTTGGAAAAATGGTTGTTCTTTTTAGTTCCTGGGTGTGCTTTTTATCTTTCTGACAAGCTTTTTGGAAAAAAAAGGGTGTTTTTTTTAGTACATGAGTGTGCTTGTTGTATTTCGGACATGCTTTTTGGAAAAGGATATTATCATTTTCCCTCCTGTAGTTTGCCATATTCATAAATTTACCCCCTCTAGTTTTAGAAATGATTGATATTCCCCCTGAAAATAACAGTATTCAAATATTTACCCCCTGTCGTTAGAATTTCCGTTAAATAGAGTTTTGACCGTTAAAATAATGAAAAAAGTACATTTTTACCTCTAGTTATCATTTTATCATTTATTTGATAAAAAAAATTTAAAAAAAATTTTAAAAGAATATTTAAATAAAATAAAATGAAATGGTAAATTTTTTTAATAGATATTAAAAAATAAAATTATTAAAAGATATTAAAAGAATAATATTAAAAAAATAAAAAAACAATTAAACCCTAATTCTTCCTCTCTCTCCCCATCTCTTCCGCCACTACCAATATTAACAGAAATAAAAAGATATATATATATATTAAAAAATAATATTTAAAATAAAATAAAATAAAAATGGTAAAAAAATTATTAAAAGATATTAAAAGAATAAAATTATTAAAAGATATTAAAAGAATAATATTAAAAAAAATAAAAAAATCAATTAAACCCTAATTCTTCCTCTCTCTCCCCATCTCTTTCTCTGTTTTCCACCATTACGAATATTAACAGAAATTAAAAAAAGAATATTAAATAACAATATTCTAAATAAAATATAATAAAATGGTATTAAAATTATTAAAAGATATTAAAATAATAATATTAAAAAATTAAACCCTAATTCTTCCTCTCTCTCCCCATCTCTTTATCTCTCTTCCGCCACTACCAATATTAACATAAATTTAAAAAATAATATTAAAAAATAATATTCTAAATAAAATAAAATAAAATCGTATTAAAATTATTAAAAGATATTAAAAGAATAATATTATAAAAAAAAATCAATTAAACCCTAATTCTTCCTCTCCCTCCCCATCTCTTTCTCTGTCTTCCACCATTACCAATATTAACAGAAATTAAAAAAAGAATATTAAAAAAGAATATTCTAAATAAAATAAAATAAAATGGTATTAAAATTATTAAAAGATATTAAATAATAATATTAAAAAATTAAACCCTAATTTTTCCTCTCTCTCCCCATCTCTTCCTCTCCCTTCCGCCACTACCAATATTAACAAAAATAAAAAAAATTAAAAAAGAAATTAAAAAAGAATATTTAAAATAAAATGGTAAAAAAATTATTAAAAGATATTAAAAGAATAAAATTATTAAAAGATATTAAAAGAATAATATTAAAAAAAATAAAAAAACTAATTAAAACCCTAATTCTTCCTCTCTCTCTCTCTCTCCCCATATCTTCCTCTTTCTTCACCACTCTCTTTTATTTTTTTGGTTTTTGGATTTGTGGAGATTTAGAATGTCGTCTATTTGAATAAGATGGATGGTGGAGAGATGATTGTGATGAAATAGATCTAAAATGGATTTGATGAAATGAATCTGATGGTGAAATAATAAATATTAAATTTAATAATAAAAATATTTATTATTTAATTTTATTTTTTGGGGGAATATCAACCATTTCTGAAACTATGTGAGAGGGGGGGGGGGGGGGGGGGGGTTAAATTTATGAATTGGAAACTATAGGGGGGAAAATGATAATATCCCATTGTTTAATTTAGCTATTTACCATATTGCCCTTCTATTTTAACGGTTAAACCTCTATTTAACGGAAATTCTAACGGCAGGTGGTAAATATTCGAATACTTTGATTTTCAGGGAGGATATCAACCATTTATGAAACTAGGGGGGCAAATTTATGAATATGGCAATTTATGATAATATCCCTTTTGGAAAAGCATGAATTCTTTTTAGTTCCAAGGTGTGCTTTTTGTCTTTCAGACATGCTTTTTTGGAAAAGTGGGTCTTCTTTTTAGTACCTAGGTGTGCTTTATTTATTTATTTATTTCGTACATGTTTTTTGGAAAAGCGAATGTTCTTTTTAGTTCATGAGAGTGCTTTTTGGCATTCGGACATGCTTTTTGTAAAAGAAGATGTTCTATTTTTGTTCCTAGGTGTGTTTTTTTTTTTCTTTCGGACATGCTTTTTGGAAAAGTGGGTGTTCTTTTTAGTTTTTGGGTGTGTTTTTTGTACTTCAGACATGCTTTTTGGAAAAGCATGAGTTCTTTTTTATTCATAGGTGTGCTTTTTGGCTTTCAGACATGCTTTTTGGAAAAACATGTGTTCATTTTAGTTCCTGAGTGTACATTTTGGCATATGGACATGCTTTTTGGAAAAATGGGTGTTCTTTTTAGTTCCTAGGTGTGCTTTTTGTGTTGTTTTAGTTCATCAGTGTGCATTTTGGCATTCGGACCTGCTTTTTAGAAAAACTGGTGTTCTATTTTAGTTCCTAAGTGTGTTTTTTGTATTTCGGACATGCTTTTTGGGAAAACATGAGTTCTTTTTTGTTCCTGGGTGTGCTTTTTGTCTTTATGACATGCTTTTTGGAAAAGTGGGTGTTCTCTTTAGTTCCTGGGTGTTCTTTTTGTATTTCGAACATGCTTTTTGGAAAAGCATGTGTTCTTTTTTGTTCCTGGGTGTGCTTTTTGTCTTTCTCACATGTTTTTTGGAAAATTGGGTGTTCTTTTTAGTTCCTGGGTGTGCTTTTGGGAAATCGAACATGCTTTTTGGAAAAGCATGAGTTCTTTTTTGTTCCAAGGGGTGCCTTTTGACTTTCGGACATGCTTTTTGGAAAAGTAGTTGTTATTTTTAGTTCTTGGGTGTTCTTTTTGTATTTCGGACATGATTTTTGGAAAAGCATGCATTCTTTTTTGTTCTTAGGTGTGATTTTTGGCTTTCGGATAGGCTTTTTTGAAAAGCAGGTGTTCTTTTTAATTCCTACGTGTGTTTTTTGGCTTTTGGACATGCTTTTTTTAAAATCGAGTGTTCTTTTTAGTTCATGGGATTGCTTTTTGGTATTCGGACATGCTTTTTGGAAAAGCGAGTGTTTTACTTTTTTCCTAGGTGTGCTTTTTTGCTTTTGGACATGCTTTTTGGAAAAGTGGATGTCCTTTTTAGTTATTAGGTATGCTTTTTGTATTTCGGACATGCTTTTTGGAAAAAACATAAGTTCTTTTTTGTTTCTGGGTGTGCTTTTTAGCTTCCGGACATGCTTTTTGGAAAAGCGGGTGTTCTTTTTAGTTCATGGGTGTGCTTTTGGCTTTCAGACATGTTTTTTTGGAAAAGTATCTGTTCTTTTTAGTTCATGGGTGTGCTTTTTGTATTTCATACATGCTTTTTGGAATAGCGAGTATTCTTTTCAGTTCATGGGAGTGCTTTTTGGCATTCAGACAAGCTTTTTGGAAAAGCATGAGTTATTTTTTTTTTCCTAGGCGTGCTTTTTTGCTTTCAGACATGTTTTTTGGCTTTCAGACATGCATTTTGAAAAAACGGGTGTTCTTTATAGTCCCTGGGTGCGCTTTTTGACTTTTGGACATGCTTTTTCGAAAGGTAGGTGTTCTTTTTAGTTTCTGGGTGTGCTTTTTGTATGTCATACCTGCGTTCTGGGAAAGCGAGTGTTGTTTTTAGTTCATGGGTGTGCTTTTTGGCATTTGGACCTACTTTTTGGCAAAGCGGGTGTTCTATTTTGGTTTCTAAGTGTGCTTTTTGTACTTCGGACATGCTTTTTTGAAAAACAAGAGTTCCTTTTAGTTCCTAGGTGTGCTTTTTGTCTTTCGGATATGCTTTTTGGAAAAGTGGGTGTTCGTTTTAGTTCATGGGTATGGTTTTTGTATTTCAAACATGCTTTTTGGAAAATCATGAGTTCTTTTTTGTTCCTAGGTGTGCTTTTTGTCTTTCTCACTTGCTTTTTGGAAAAGTGGGTGTACTTTTTAGTTCCTGGGTGTGCTTTTGGGATATCAGACATGCTTTTTGGAAAAACATGAGTTCTTTTTTGTTCCTCGGTGTGCTTTTTTGCTTTCGGATATGTTTTTTGGAAAAAACGGGTGTTCTTTTTAGTTTCTAGATGTTCTTTTTGACTTTCGGACTAGCTTTTTTGTAAAATTGAGTGTTCTTTATAGTTCATAGGAGTGCTTCTTGGCATTCGGACATGCTTTTTTGGAAAAGCGAGTGTTTTATTTTTATTCCCGGGTGTTCTTTTTTGCTTTCGGACATGCTTTTTGGAAAAGTGGGTGTCTTTTTTAGTTCCTGAGTATGCTTTTTGTATTTTGGACATGCATTTTGGAAAAGCACGAGTTCTTTTTAGCTTTCGGACATGCTTTTTCGAAATGCGGGTGTTCTTTTTAGTTCCTGAGTGGGCTTTTTTGCTTCGGACATGTTTTTTGGAAAACTAGGTGTTCTTTTTAGTTTATGTGTGTGCTTTTTGTTTTTTGGACATGCTTTTGGAAAAACGAGTGTTCTTTTTAGTTTATGGGTATGCTTTTTTTCATTAGGAAATGCTTTTTGGAAAAGCGGGTGTTCTAATTTTGTTACTAGGTGTGCTTTTTGGCTTTTGGACATGCTTTTTGGAAATGTAGGTGTTCTTTTTAGTTCCTGGGTTTGCTTTTTGTATTTCGGACATGCTTTTTGGAAAAGGATGAGTTCTTTTTTGTTCCATGGTGTTCTTTTTGGCTTTCGGACATTATTTTTGGTAAAGCGGGTATTCTTTTTTGTTCCTGGGTGTGCTTTTTATCTTTCTGAATTGCTTTTTGGAAAAGTGGGTGTTTTATTTAGTTACTGTGTGTGCATTTTGTCTTTGTAACATGCTTTTTTGAAAAGTGGGTGTTATTTTTAGTTCCTGGGTGTGTTTTCTGTTTTTCGGACGTGCGTTTTGGAAAAAGTATGAGTTCTTTTTTATTCCAAGGTGTGCTTTTTAGCTTTCGGTCATGCTTTTGGAAAATGGGTGTTCTTTTTAGTACCTAGGTGTGCTTTTTGTCTTTCGAACATGCTTTTTGTAAAATCGGGTGTTCTTTTTAGTTCATGTGTGTGCTTTTTGGCTCTCGGACATGCTATTTGGAAAAGTGGGTGTTCCTTTTAGTGCCTGTAGTTTCTTTTTGTATTTCGGATATGCTTTTTGGAAAAGCGAGTATCCTTTATAGTTGATGGGTATGCTATTTGGCATTCGGACATGCGTTTTGGAAAAGCGGGTGTTCTATTATTGTTCCTAGGTGTGTTTTTTTGCTTTAGGATATGCTTTTTGGAAAGGTGGGTGTTCTTTTTAGTTCCTGAGTGTGCCTTTTGTATTTTGAAAATGCTTTTTGGACAAACATGAGTTCTTTTTTGTTTTTAGGTGTGCTTTTTGGCTTTCGGACATGCTTTTTGGCTTTCGGACATGATTTTTAGTTTCTGGGTGTTCTTTTTGTATTACAGACATTCTTTTTTGGAAAAACATGAGTTCTTTTTTGGAAAAGTATGAGTTCTTTTTTCCTGGGTGTGCTTTTTGGCTTTCGGACATACTTTTTCTAAAAGCGGGTGTTCATTTTAATTCCTAAGTGTGCTTTTTGTATTTCAGACATGCTTTTTGGAAAAACATGAGTTCTTTTGAGTTCCTAGGTGTGCCTTTTGGCTTTCGGACATGCTATTTGGAAAAGCGGGTGTTTTTTTTTGTTCCTAAGTGTGCTTTTTTAATTTTGGACATGCTTTTTACAAAATTGGGTGTTCTTTTTAGTTTATGGGTGTGCTTTTGTATTTCGGACATGCTTTTTGGAAAAGCATGAGTTCTTTTTTGTTTTAAGGTGTGATTTTTAGCTTACGGATATGCTTTTTGGAGAAGCGGGTGTTCTTATTTGTTCATGGGTGTGCTTTTTGGCTTTCGGACAAACTTTTTGGAAAAGCGGGTGTTCATTTTAGTTTCTGGGTGTGTTTTTTGTATTCGGACATGCTTTTTGGAAAAGCATGAGTTCTTTTTAGTTCCTAGGTGTGCCTTTTGGCTTTCGGACATGCTATATGGAAAAACGGGTGTTCTTTTTGTTAGGATTATGCTCAATAGCAAGAGTGTAATGTTGTAATTGACAATCTTTTTCATATTAATAAAGTAATTTCTGGTTTAACAAATCGTATAACACTTATAGTTTAATATTATAATTGTCAAAGTAAATAATCATAAGGTCTAAAGACTATGGGAAAAGAAGAATTGTTTGTACATCTGGATATGTATGTGGTAGACACAATTCTTTAGTTAGTCTTGAATAATGTTCACAACTTAAGTTAAAGGTTGGGCACCTTTATCTTGTTAAAGTTGTAGAATTCTTTTGCTAGCATTTGAGTGGGATCAAATGAGATATGATGAGTCTAAAATCATCGGAGTGTCTTCGAGCAAAAGGATCTAGTGCACTGGGTGCATTGAACTGGATCACAATGAAATACTTTATCTATAACCGTCAGTAGATAATAGTCTTTTCATTATCAGGACAATCGGAGAGTCTATCTTAATCCTGAGATAAATGATGGACTTATGGTTGCAAGTGATATCATTTGAGTTATCAATGAGTACGATTATATCGCATAGTCTATCCTCGATAGTTTGGTGATATTTATTTGTTAATCGATAGAGGACTTCATTTATAGATATGGACATCGTGGCTCCATTTAATTAAATGAGAGTATAATATCATCATATGGATGTTTTGAGGTAATTGGATATTAAATCTCAACGTTGAGTTTTCGATAGTGTCTATTGAAAACATGGCTTCTGGACAAGTCAAAATATCCAAGTTCAAAACGTGGTCATATGAGTAAATATGGTAACTTGGAGAGTTATAGGCGGTCTATGAACTCTTGGCGATTACTGATATTAATCACGAGGATACACTATCTCCAATATGATTGTCTAGGGTATGAATGAGGAGCATCTTCCTTTTCTATCTTTATTTAAGAGTTCAGTTTTAGCTCTTTAGTGGAATGAGTTAAAATTAATGGATCGGACCTAAGTAAATCATTTGTTGATTGTGATTAGGTTATGTCTATTGAAGCTTAAATTTAGATGGCCCGCCAAGATCCCCAATCCACACGGACTTGCATGGATCACTTGATATATTCTACCGGACCAATTTAAGGGTCCATCTAGAATTGCATTTAATATATTAAGAATATAATTTGCACATTATTTTAGTAATGGGCTGCTCAATTATATTAATATATTAATGAAAGACATGTGGGCTTGTTTCTTTTAGTAAGAATGGGTCTGGTTCACATGTGGGCTTTTTATTTAAAGTCCAATGGATTAAATGAAATAAAAAAATAATATTTTGGCCCATTTACTCTAAGTGGGGCGGCAAGGGTTAGTTTAACCTAATATATTATTTTGTTTCATTGTTTTAATTAAATAAGAATTAATTAATTTATTAATTAATTGTTTAATTAAAGAAACAAATCTTTTCTAATCAGGAAATATATTTCCTAAAAGTAAAATTAAAAGACTTGTTTGATAAGGAAATAAATAATTAGTTTTATTTATTTAATCAAATAAGAAGTCTTTTTTATTTAGTCAAAATAAAAGAATGAAAGATTTATGAGTTGGATTAGGGTTTGATGTCTTAAAAACTAGATGGAAATTAGGGTGCAACATAAGCCTATGGTGGGCATGTGATTTCGGCAACCCTAGTTATTTCTAGGTTAGGATTTTGGCAACCCTAATAATAATAGAAAAGAAAAAGCAAACTTAGGCCACCTATATATTGACAAGTATAGAATTCGGCCACGAAAAGATATGGGTTCATGATACAAATTTCTTCTTTTTCTTAATTCATAAAAAGCTTTTTATTCTACTAAAACAAAAAGGAGTGTTAGATTATTCTTTGATAGTATACTATTTGCTTATTCATCAATAAACTTGTGTATATGATATCGATCTAGGTTCACGCGAGTTTCGATCATTAGATTGAGAACTCAAAAGTGACCGGAATAATCTTAGTCATTCTTTTGATTGTTTTTGTGACTAACAAAGAAAAGAAAAGTTTGTTTTGTCCATTCACAGGTTTGCAATTCAAAGAAAAGGAAGACCACGCTCCTAGGTGATCCACGTTCGTGCTAGGATTGAAGATCTTGCGGATTACCATCGACGTAAGTCAATCGGATCACACAACAAAAGGTATTCTACTTTTTGTTATTGTATATGTATGTTTAATTAATTAAAGGGTTTAAGGTTCATAAAGGAAAATTTTTTAAAAGTCACTAAATCTAATTTTTAGTATCGCTTCCGCTGCGTGTACTTCTTTGGTATTTTTCCCAACACTTTTTAGTTCCTAGGTGTGCCTTTTAGCTTTCGGACATGCTTTTTGGAGAAGTGGGTGTTCTTATTTGTTCCTGGGTGTGCTTTTTGGTTTTCAAACAAGCTTTTTGCAAAATCGGGAGTTCTTTTTAGTTCATGGGTGTGCTTTTTGGCTTCAGAACATGTTTTTTTCAAAAAAAGTGGGTGTTCTTTTTAGTTCCTAGGTGTGCTTTTTGGCTTTTGGACATGCTTTTTGCAAAATCAAGTGTTCTTTTTTATTCTTGGGTGCGCTTTTTGGCTTTGGGACATGCTTTTTAAAAAGTGAGTGTTCTTTCTAGTTCCTGAGTGTGCGTTTTTCTTTCTGACATGTTTTTAATAAAAGTGGATGTTCTTTTCCATTCCTGAGTGTGCTTTTTGTATTTCGGACATGCTTTTTGCAAAATCGGGAGTTATTTTTAGTTCCTGGGTATGCTTTTTGTCTTTCTCACATTCTTTTTGGAAAAGTCAGTGTTCTTTTTAGTTCCAAGGTATGCTTTTTGGAAAAGCATGAGTTCTTTTTGTTCCTGGGTGTACTTTTTGGCTTTTGGACATGCTTTTTACAAAATCAGGTGTTCCTTTTAGTTAATAGGTGTGCTTTTTGGCTTTAGGACATGTTTTTTGGAAAAGTGGGTGTTCTTTTTAGTTCTTAGGTCTGCTTTTTTGCTTTCGGACATGTTTTTTTTTTTTTTACAAACTATGGTGTTGTTTTTATTTTCTGAGTGTGCTTTTGGCTTTTGGACATGCTTTTTAGAAAAGTGGGTGTTCTTTTTAGTTCCTGGGTGTGCTTTTTTTTTATTTCGGACATGTTTTTTTGAAAAGCATGAGTTCTTTTTTGTTCCTTTTTGGCTTTCGGACATGCTTTATGCAAATTCTGGTGTTCTTTTTATTTCATTGGTGTGCTTTTTGTCTTTTTGACATGCTTTTTGGAAAAGTGGGTGTTCATTTTACTTTCTTGGTGTGTTTTTTGTATTTCAGACATGCTTTTTGTAAAAGCATGAGTTGTTTTTTGTTCCTCAATGTGCTTTTTCTTTTCCTCACATACTTTTCTAGAAAAGTGGGTGTTCATTTTAGTTCATGGGTGTGTTTTTTGTATTTCGAATATGCTTTTTGGAAAAGCATGAGTTCTTTTTTGTTCCTAGATGTGCTTTTTGGCTTTCAGACATGCTATTTGGAAAAGGGGGTGTTCTTTTTAGTTTCTGGGTGTGATTTTTGTCTTTCAGACATGCTTTTTGCAAAGTTGAGTGTTCTTTTTTGTTCATGGGTGTGATTTTTTGCTTCTGGACATGTTTATTTCGAAAAGCGGATGTTCTTTTTAGTTCTTGGGTGTGCTTTTTGGCTTTCGAACATGCTTTTTACAAAATTTGGTGTTCTTTTTATTTCTTGGGTGTGCTTTTTGGTTTTCGGACATGCTTTTTATTCAGGCAAGCTTTATGCAAAATCTGGTGTTCTTTTTAGTTCATTGGTGTGCTTTTTGTCTTTTTGACATGCTTTTTGGAAAAATGGTGTTCATTTTACATCCTGGGTGTGTTTTTTATATTTTAGACATGTTTTTTAGAAAAACATGAGTTATTTTTTTTCCTCGGTGTGCTTTTTCTCTTCCTCACATGCCTTTTGGAAAAGTGGGTGTTCTTTTTAGTTCCTGGGTGTGCTTTTATTATATCGGACATACTTTTTGGAAAAACATGAGTTCATTTTTGTTCCTAGGTGTGCTTTTTGGCTTGCGGACATGCTATTTGAAAAAAAGGGTGTTCTTTTTAGTTCCTGGGTGTGCTTTTTGGCTTTCAGACATGCTTTTTGCAAAATCGGGTGTTCTTTTTTGTTCATGGATGTGATTTTTGGCTTCTAGACATGCTTTTTGGAAAAGTGTGTGTTCTTTTTAGTTTCTGAGTGTGCTTTTTGGCTTTCGGACATGCTTTTTGCAAAATCTAGAGTTTTTTTATTCCCTGGATGTGCTTTTTGGCTTTCGGACAGGCTTTTTGAAAAAACGGGTGGTCTTTTTAGTTTATGGGTGTGCTTTTTGGCTTCTTAACATGCTTTTTGGAAAAGTGGGTTTTATTTTTAGTTCCTGGGTTTGCTTTTTGGCATTCGGTCATGCTTTTTACAAAATCGGGTGTTCTTTTTAGTTATTGAGTGTGCTTTTTTGTTTTGGGACATGCTTTTTGGAAAAATGGATGTTCTTTTTTGTTTCTGGGTGTGTTTTTTTTTTTTTTTTTTTTTTCTGACATGCTTTTTGGAAAAGTGGGTATTCTTTTTACATCCTGAGTGTGTTTTTTGTATTTCGAACATGTTTTTCCAAAAAGCATGTGTTCTTTTTTTTACCTGGGTGTTCTTTTTGTCTTTCTCACATGTTTTTTGGAAAAGTGGGAGTTCTTTCTAGTTCCTGGGTGTGCTTTTTAGAAATCGGGCACGCTTTTTGGAAAAACATGAGTTCTTTTTTGTGTCAAGGTGTGCTTTTTGGCTTTCGGACATAATTTTGGAAAAGCGGGTGTTCTTTTTAGTTCTAGAGTGTGCTTTTTGTATTTCGGGCATGCTTTTTGGAAAAACAGGTATTCTTTTTTGTTCCTGGGTCTGCTTTTTGGCTTTTCAATATGCTATTTGGAAAAGCGGGTGTTTTTTTTTTCCTGGGTGTGCTTTTTGGCTTTCGAACATTTTTTTTTACAAAATCGGGTGTTCTTTTTAGTTCATCGGTGTGATTCTTGGCTTATGGTCATGCTTTTTGGAAAATTGGGTGTTCTCTTTAGTTCCTGGATGTGCTTTCTAGCTTTTTGACATGTTTTTTCTAAAATCTGGTGTTTTTTTTTATATATTTCTTGGGTGTGCTTTTTGCCTTTTGGATATGCTTTTTGGAAAAGTGGGTGTTCTTTTTAGTTTTTGGGTTTGGTTTTTTTTTTTTTTTTTTTTTTTCTAACATGCTTTTTGGCTTTCGGATATTCTTTTTGCAAAACCTGGTGTTCTTTTCAGTTTTTTTTTTTTTTTCTGACATGCTTTTTGGAAAAGTGGTTGTTCATTTTAGTTCCTGGGTGTGCTTTTTGTTTTTCGGACATGTTTTTTGGAAAAGCAGGAGTTCTTTTTTGTTCCTCGGTGTGTTTTTTGTTTTCTCACATGCTTTTGGAAAAGTGAGTGTTCTTTTTAGTTCATGGGTGTGCTTTTTGTATGTCGGGCATGCTTTATGGAAAAGTATAAGTTCTTTTTTGTTCCTAGATGTGCTTTTTGGCTTTCGAACATATTATTTGGAAAAAAGGGTGTTCTTTTAGTTCCTGAGTGTGCTTTTTGGCTTCCAAACATGCTTTTTGGCTTTCAGACATGCTTTTTGGAAAATCGGGGGTTCTTTTTTGTTCATAGGTGTGATTTTTGGCTTCTAGACATGCTTTTTGGAAAATGGGTGTTCTTTTTAATTCCGGTGTGCTTTTTGACTTTCGAACATGCTTTTTACAAAATCTAGTGATCTTTTTATTTCCTGGGTGTGCTTTGTGGCATTTGGACATCCTTTTTGGAAAAGTGGGTGTTCTTTTTAGTTCCTGGGTGTGTTTTTTTACTTCTTAACATGCATTTTTGGAAAAGTGGGTGTTCTTTTTAGTTCCTAGGTGTGCTTTTTAGCTTTCGGACATACTTTTTACAAAATCGGGTGTTCTTTTTAGTTATTGGGTGTGCTTTTTGGCTTTGGGACATGCTTTTTGGAAAAGTGAGTGTTCTTTTTTGTTCCTAGGTGTGCTTTTTTTTCTTTCTGACATGCTTTTTGGAAAAGTAGGTGTTTTTTTAGTTCCTAGGTGTGGTTTTTGGCTTTCGGACATGTTTTTTTTGCAAAATATGGTGTTCTTTTTATTTCCTGGGTGTGTTTTTTGGCTTTGGGACATGCTTTTTAAAAAAATGGTTGTTCTTTTTAGTTCCTGGGTGTGCTTTTTTTATTTTGGACATGTTTTTTGGAAATGCATGAGTTCTTTTTTGTTCCCTTTTGGCTTTCGGATATGCTTTATGTAAAATTTGGTGTTCTTTTTATTAGATTGGTGTGCTTTTTGTCTTTCTGACATGCTTTTTGGAAAAGTGGATGTTCTTTTTACTTCCTGGGTGTGTTTTTTGTATTCCAGACATGCTTTTTGGAAAATCATGAGTTCTTTTTTGTGCCTCGTTGTTCTTTTTGTCTTTCTCACATGTTTTGTGGAATAGTGAGAGTTCTTTTTAGTTCCTGGGTGTGCTTTTTGGAAATCACACATGCTTTTTAGAAAAGCATTATTTCTTTTTTTTTTCAAGGTCTGCTTTTTGGCTTTCGAACATACTTTTTGGAAAATCATGAGTTCTTTTTAGTTCCTGGGTGTGCTTTATGCATTTCGGACAAGCTTTTCAGAAAAACAAGTGTTCTATTTTTGTTCCTGGGTGTGCTTATTTGCTTTCGCATGTGCTTTATGGAAAAGTTGGTGTTCTTTTTTGTTCCTAGGTGTGCTTTTTGTCACTCGGACATGCTTTTTGGAAAAGTGGGTGTTCTTTTTTTGTTCCTAGGTGTGCTTTTTGGCTTTCGAACATGCATTTTGGAAAAGTGGGTGTTTTTTTTAGTTCCTAGATGTACTTTTTGTATTTTGGACATGCTTTATGGAAATGCGAGGTATCTTTTTAGTTTATGGGTGTGCTTTTTTTGCATTCATACATGCTTTTTGGAAAAGCGAGTGTTCTATTTTTGTTCCTGGTTGTGCTTTTTCGCTTTCGCACGTGCTTTATGGAAAAATGGGTGTCTTTTTTATTTTTTAGTTCTGCTTTTTGTATTTTGGACATGCGTTTTGGTAAAGCATGAGTTCTTTTTTGTTCCAGGGTGTTCTTTTTGGCTTTTGGACATGCTTTTTGGAAAAGTGAGTGTTCTTTTTTGTTTCTGTGTGTGCTTTTTGGCTTTCGGACAGGCTTTTCATAAAATCGGGTGTTATTTTTAGTTCATGTGTGTGCTTTTTGGCTTTCAGACATGCTTTTCGAAAACGTGGGTGTTTTTTTTAGTTCCTAGGTGTGCTTTTAGTATTTCAGACATGCTTTTGGGAAAAGCGAGTGTTCTTTTTAGTTCATACGTGTGATTTTTGGCTTTCGGACATGCTTTTTGGAAAAGTGGGTGTTCTTTTTAGTTCCTGAGTTTTTTTTTTTTTTTTTTTTTTTTTTGTCTTTTGGGCATGTTTTTTGGAAAAGTGGGTGTCCTTTTTATTTCCTGGGTGTGCTTTTTGTATTTCGGATAGGCGTTTTGGAAAAGCATGAGTTCTTTTTTATTCCTGAGCGTGTTTTTTGGCTTTTGGACATGCTTTTTGGAAAAGCGAGTGTTCTTTTTAGCTCATGTGTGTGCTTTTTGGCTTTCAGACATGCTTTTTAGAAATGTGGGTGTTCTTTTTATTTTCTAGGTGTGCTTTCAGAATTTCAGACATTTTTTTTGGAAAAGTGAGTGTTCTTTTTAGTTCATGGGTGTGCTTTTTGGCTTTCGGACATGCTATTTGGAAAAGTGGGTGTTCTTTTTAGTTCCTAAGTGTACTTTTTGTATTTCGGACATGTTTTTTTTTAAAGCGAGTGCTCTTTTTTGTTCATGGGAGTGCTTTTTGGCATTCGGACATACTTTTTGGAAAGCGGGTGTTCTCCTTTTGTTCTTGGGTATGCTTTTTGGCTTTTGGACATGCTTTTGGAAAATTGGGTGTCCTTTTTAGTTCCTGGGTGTGCTTTTTGTATTTCGGAAATGCTTTTTGGAAAAGCATGAGTTCTTTTTGGAAAAGCATGAGTTCTTTTTTGTTCATAGGTTTGCTTTTTGATTTTCGGACATTCTTTTTGGAAAACGGGTGTTCTTTTTAGTTCTTGTGTGTTCTTTTTGGCTTACAGACATGCTTTTTGGAATAGTGGGTGTTCTTTTTAGTTCCTAGGTGTGTTTTTTATATTTCGAACATGCTTTCGGAAAAGCGAGTATTCTTTTTATTTCATGGGTATGCTTTTGGCATGTGGACATACTTTTTGGAAAAGTGGGTGTTCTTTTTAATTTCTACGTGTGCTTTTTGTATTTCGGATATGATTTTTATAGAAGAGAGTGTTCTGTTTAGTTCATAGGAGTGCTTTTTGCCATTCGGACATGCTTTTTGGAAAAACGGGTGTTCTATTTTTGTTCCTGGGTGTGCTTTTTAGCTTTCAGACATGCTTTTTGGAAAATCGGGTAACCTTTTTAGTTCATGTGTGTGCTTTTTGGCTTTCGGAAACGTGGGTGTTCTTTTTAGTTCTTGGGTGTGCTTATAGTATTTCAGACATGCTTTTTGGAAAACCGAGTGTTCTTTTTAGTTCATGGGTGTATTTTTTGTCATTCGGAAATGCTTTTTAGAAAATCGTGTGTTCTATTTTTGTTCCTAGGATTGCTTTTTTGCTTTTGGACATGCTTTTTGGAATATTGGGTGTCCTTCTTAGTTCATGGGTGTGTTTTTTTAATTTTGAACATGCTTTTTGGAAAAGCATGAGTTCTTTTCTATTCTTGGATGTGCTTTTTGTCCTTCGGACATGGTTTTTAGAAAAGCGGGTGTTCTTTTTAGTACCTGGGTGTGCTTTTTGGCTTTCAGACATGCTGTTTAGAAAAGTGGGTGCTCTTTTAAGTTCGTAGGTGTGCTTTTTGTATTTTGGACATGCTTTTTGGAAAAGCGGGGTATCTTTTTAGTTCATGGGTGTGCTTTTTGGAATTCGGACATGCTTTTTGAAAAAGCGGGTGTTCTATTTTTGTTCCTGGGTGTGCTTTTTTGCTTTCAGACTTACTTTTTGGAAAGGTGGGTTTTCTTTTTGGTTCCTATGTGTTCTTTTTGGATATCGGACATGCTTTTTGCAAAATCGGGTGTTCTTTTTACTTATTGGGTGTGTTTTTTGTCATTCGGACATTCATTTTGGAAAAGTGGGTGTTATTTTTCGTTCTTGGGTGTGTTTTTTGTCTTTCTGACATGCTTTTTGGAAAAGTGGGTGTTCTTTTTAGTTCATACGTGTGCTTTTTGGCTTTAGGACATGCTTTTTGGAAAAATGGGTGTTCTTTTTAGTTCCTAAGTGTGCTTTGTATTTCAGACATGCTTTTTTTAAAAGCGAGTGTTCCTTTTATTTCTTGGGAGTGCTTTTTGGCATCCGGACATGCTTTTTGGAAAAGTGAGTGTTCTATTTTTTTTCCTGGGTGTGCTTTTTGGTTTTTGGACATGCTTTTTAGAAAATCAGGTGTCCTTTTTAGTACCTGGGTGTGCTTTTTGGCTTTCGGACAAGCTATTTTGAAAAGTGGGTGCTCTTTTAAGTTCGTAAGTGTGTTTTTTGTACTTCGTACATGTTTTTTGGAAAAGTGAGGTATCCTTTTAGTTTATGGGTGTGCTTTTTAGCATTCAGACATACTTTTTGAAAAAGCGGGTGTTCTATTTTTGTTCCTGGGTGTGCTTTTTTGTTTTTCAGACTTGCTTTTTGGAAAAATGGGTTTTCTTTTTGGTTCCTGGGTGTGCTTTTTGGAATAGTGGGTGTTCTTTTTAGTTACTAGGTGTGCTTTTTGTATTTCGGACATACTTTTTGGAAAAACGAGTATTCTTTTTAGTTCATTGGTGTGCTTTTTGGCATTCAGACATATTTTTCTGAAAATCGGGTGTTCAATTTTTGTTCCTGGGTTTGCTTTTTTGCTTTCGGACATGCTTTTGGGAAAAGTGGGTGTCCTTTTTAGTTCCTGGGTTGCTTTTTGTATTTCCGACATGATTTTTCGAAAAGCATGAGTTCTTTTTGGTTCCTGGGTGTGCTTTTTGGCTTTCGGACATTCTTTTTGGAAAAACGGGTGTTCTTTTTAGTTCCTAGGTGTGCTTTTTAGCTTTTGGACATGTATTTTTGAAATGTGGGGGTTCTTTTTAGTTCCTAGTGTTCTTTTTAGTTCCTGGATGTGTTTTTGTATTTCAGACATGCTTATTGTATTTTAGACATGCTTTTTGGGTGTGCTTTTTTGTTCCAGGGTGTGCTTTTTACCAACCGGACATGCTTTTTTGAAAAGCGGGTGTTCTTTTTAGTTCACGGGTGTGCTTTTTGGCTTTCAGACATGTTTTTTGGAAAAGTTGGTGTTCTTCCTAAGTGTGTTTTTTTTTTCTTTCTAACATGCTTTTTGGAAAAATGGGTGTTCTTTTTGGTTCTTGAGTGTGCTTTTTGTATTTCGAACTTGCTTTTTGGAAAAGTGGGTATTCTTTTTTGTTCCTAGGTGTGTTTTTTGTCTTTCTGACATACTTTTTGGAAAAGTGGGTGTTCTTTTTAATTCTTGGGTGTGTTTTTTGTATTTTAGACATTCTTTTTGGAAAAGCATGAGTTCTTTTTTGTTCCAGGGTGTGCTTTTTAGCTACTGGACATGCTTTGTGGAATAGCAGGTGTTCTTTTTAGTTCATGAGTGTGCTTTTTGGCTTTCGGAAATGTTTTTTGGAAAAGTGGGTAATTTTTTTAGTTCCTAAGTCTATTTTTTGTCTTTCTGACATACTTTTTGGAAAAGTGGGTGTTTATTTTGCTTTAAGGGTGTGCTTTTTGTGTTTTGGACATACTTTTTGGAAAAGCATGAGTTCTTTTTTGTTCTTGGGTGTGCTTTTTGTCTTTCACACATGCTTTTTTGGAAAAATGGGTTTTCTTTTTAGTTCCTCGGTGTGCTTTTTGGAAATCGGACATGCTTTTTGGAAAAGCATGTGTTCTTTTTTGTTCCAAGGTGTGCTTTTTGGCTTTCGGACATGCTTTTTGAGAAAGTGGGTGTTCTTTTTGTATTTCAAAAATGCTTTTTAGAAAATCATAAGTTCTTTTTTGTTCCTGTGTGTGTTTTTTGGCTTTCAGACATACTTTTTGGAAAAGCGGGTGTTCCTTTTTGTTCCAGAGTGTGCTTTTTTTCTTTCTGACATGTTTTTTGAAAAAGTGGGTGTTCTTTTTAGTTCCTATTTTTGCTTTCTATCTTTCTAACATACTTTTTGGAAAAGTGGGTGTTCTTTTTAGTTCCTGGGTGTGCTTTTTGTATTTCAGACATTCATTTTGGAACCACACATGTTATTTTTTATTCCAGGGTGTGCTTTTAGCTACCGGACATGCTTTTTGGAAAAACGGGTGTTCTTTTTAATTCATGGGTGTGTTTTTTGGCTTTCAGACATGTTTTTTGGAAAAAATGGGTGTTCTTTTTAGCTCCTAGGCATATTTTTTTTCTTTCTTACATGCTTTTGGGAAAAATGGGTGTTCATTTTGCTTCCTGGGTGTGCTTTTTGTCTTTCTCATATGCTTTTTGGAAAAATGGGTTTTCTTTTTGGTTCCTTGGTGTGTTTTTTGGAAATCGGACATGCGTTTTGGAAAAGCGAGTGTTCTTTTTAGTTCATAGGTATTCTTTTTATATTTCGGACATGCTTTTTGGAAAATCAAGAGTTCTTTTTTGTTTTTGGGTTTGCTCTTTAGCTTTTAGACATGCTTTTTGGAAAAGCAAGGTATCTTTTTAGTTCATGGTGTGCTTTTTGGCATTCAGACATGCTTTTTTGAAAAATGGGTTTTCTTTTTAGTTCCTGGGTTTGCTTTTTGTATTTCAGACATGCTTTTTGGAAAAACATGAGTTCTTTTTTATTTCTGGGTGTGCTTTTTCGCTTTTGGACATGCTTTTTGGAATAGCAGGTGTTTTTTTTTTCCTGGGTGTGCCTTTTGTCTTTTTGACATGCTTTTAGGAAAAGTGGGTGTTATATTTTGTTCCTGCGTGTGCGTTTTGTCTTTCTGACATGCTTTTTGGAATAGTTTGTGTTTGCTTTAGTTGCTAGTTGTGCTTTTTGTCTTTCGGATATGCTTTTTTTAATAGCATGAGTTCTTTTTTTTCTTGGGTGTGCTTTATAGCTTTTGGACATGCTTTTTAGAAAATGGGTGTTCTTTTTAGTTCCTAGGTGTGTTTTTCACTTTCGGACATGCTTTTTTTGAAATTGGGTGTTTTTTTAGTTCATGTGTATGTTTTTTGGCATTCGAAAATGCTTTTTGGAAAAGTGGGTATTCTTTTTAGTTCTTGAGTGTGCTTTTGTGATTTCGAATATGCTTTTTGCAAAATCGAGTGTTCTTTTTAGGTCATGGGTGTGCTTTTTGGCATTCAGACATGCTTTTGGGAAAAACGAATGTTCTATTTTTTTTTCTGGGTGTGTTTTTTTTTCTTTCGGACATGTTTTTTGGAAATATGGGTGTTCTTTTTGGTTCCTGGGTTTGCTTTTTATATTTTAGACATGCTTTTTGGAAAAACATGAGTTCTTTTTTATTCCTGGGTGTGTTTTTTGGCTTTCAGACATGCTTTTTGAAAAATTGGGTGTTCTTTTTTGCTCATGGCTGTGCTTTTTGTCTTTCTGACATGCTTTTTGGAAAATTGGGTGTTCTTTTTAGTTTCTGCTTGTGCTTTTTGTCTTTCTGACATGTTTTTTAGAAATGTGGGTGTTTTTTTTAGTTCCTGGGTGTGATTTTTGTATTTCAGACATTCTTTTTGGAACAGCATGTGTTCTTTTTTGTTCTAGGGTGTGATTTTTAGCTACCGGACATGCTTTTTGAAAAAACGGGTGTTCTTTTTAGTTCCTGGGTGTGCTTTTTGGCTTTCAGACATGTTTTTTTGGAAAAGTGGGTGTTCTTTTTTTTTCCTAGGTGTGTTTTTTTTTTCTTTCTGACATACTTTTGGAAAAATGGGCGTTCTTTTTAGTTACTGAGTGTGCTTTTTGTATTTCGAACTTGTTTTTTGGAAAAGCATGATTTCTTTTTTGTTCCTGGGTGTGCTTTTTGTATTTCTAACATGCTTTTTGGAAAAGTGGGTGTTCATTTTATTTCTTGAGTGTGCTTTTTGTATTTTGGAAATGCTTTTCGGAAAAGCATGAGTTCTTTTTTGTTCTTTGGTGTGCTTTTTGTCTTTCGCACATGCTTTTTTGAAAAGTGGATGTTCTTTTTAGTTCCTTAGTGTGATTTTTTGAAATCAGACATGCTTTTTGGAAAAGCATGAGTTCTTTATTCCAAGGTTTGCTTTTTTGCTTTCAGACATGTTTTTTGGAAAAGCGGGTGTTCTTTTTAGTTTATGGATGTACTTTTTGTATTTCAGACATGGTTTTTTGGAAAATGGGGTGTACTTTTTGGTTCCTGGGTGTACTTTTTGTATTTTGGACATGCTTTTAGGAAAAGCGAGTGTTCTTTTTAGTTCCTGGGTGTACTTTTTGTATTTCGGACATGGTTTTTAGAAAAGAGGGAGTACTTTTTGGTTCCTGGGTGTGCTTTTTGTATTTCAAACATGCTTTTAGGAAAAGCGAGTGTTCTTTTTAGTTCCTTGGTTTGCTTTTTGGCTTTCGATCATTCTTTTTGGAAAAATGGGTGTTCTTTTTATTTCCTGGGTGTGCTTTTTGTCTTTCGAACATAATTTTTGGAAAAGTGGGCGTTCTTTTTAGTTCCTGGGCGTGCTTTTTATCTTTCTGACATGCTTTTTGGAAAAATGGGTGTTTTTTTTAGTTCCTGAGTGTGCTTTATTTATTTTGGACATTCTTTTTGGAAAATCGAGTGTTCTTTTTTATTCCTGGGTGTGCTTTTTGGCTTTCGGACAATCTTTTTGGAAAAGCGGGTGTTCTTTTTAGTTCCTGGGTGTGCTTTTAGGCTTTCGGACAATCTTTTTGGAAAAGCGGGTGTTCTTTTTAGTTCCTGGGTGTGCTTTTAGGCTTTCGGACATGTTTCTTTACAAAATTGGGTGTTCTTTTTAGTTCATGGGTTGTGCTTTTTGGCTTTCAAACTTGTTTTTATGGAAAAATAGGTGTTCTTTTCTGTTCTTGGTTGTACTTTTTGTATTTTGGAAATGGTTTTTGGAAAAGAGGGTGTACTTTTAGGTTCCTGGGTGTGCTTTTTGTATTTCGGACATGTTTTTAGGAAAAGTGAGTGTTCTTTTTAGTTCATGGGTGTGCTTTTTGGCTTTCGAACATGATTTTTGCAAAATCTGGTGTTCTTTTTATTTCTTGGGTGTGTTTTTTTGGCTTTCGGACATGGTTTTTGGAAAAATGGGTGTTTATTTTTATTTCCCAGGTGTACTTTTTGTATTTCAGACATGGTTTTTGGAAAAGAGGGTGTACTTTTTGATTCCTGGGTGTGTTTTTTATATTTCGGACATGCTTTTAGGGAAAGCAAGCGTTCTTTTTAGTTCTTGGGTGTATTTTTTGTATTTAAGACATAGTTTTTGGAAAAGAGGGAGTACTTTTTGGTTCATGGGTGTGCTTTTTTTTGTTTCGGACATGCTTTTTGGAAAATCATATTTCTTTTTTGTTCCTCAGTGTGTTTTTTGGCTTTCGGACAAGCTTTTTGGAAAAACGGGTGTTCTTTTTAGGTCCTTTGTGTGCTTTTTGGCTTGCAGACATGCTTTTTGCAAAATCAGGTGTTCATTTTAGTTTATGGTTTTGCTTTTTGGCTTTTGAACACGCTTTTTAGAAAAATAACGGGTGTTCTTGTTTAGTTATTGGGTGTACTTTTTGTATTTTGGAAACGGTTTTTGGAAAAGAAGGTGTACTTTTTGGTTCTTGGGTGTGCTTTTTTTATTTTGGACATGCTTTTAGGAAAAACGAATGTTCTTTTTAGTTCATAGGTGTGCTTTTTTGCTTTCAGACATTCTTTTTGGAAAAGTGGGTGTTCTTTTTATTTCCTAGGTGTGCTTGTTGGCATTCGGACATGCTTTTTGGAAAAATGGGTGTTGTTTTTAGATCCTGGGTGTGCTTTTGTCTTTCTGACATGCTTTTTGGAAAAGTGGGTGTTCTTTTTAGTTCCTAAGTGTGCTTTTTGTGTTTTGGACATGTTGCATTTTGCAAAAGCAGGTGTTCTTTTTAGTTCTTGGGTGTGCTTTTTGGCTTTCGGACATGCTATTTAAAAAAGTGGGTGTTATTTTTAGTTCCCTGGTGTGCTTCTTGGCTTTTGGACATGCTTTTTAGAAAAGCGAGTGTTCTTTTTAGTTCCTGGGTGTGCTTTTTGGCTTTCGGACATGTTTTTTTCGAAATCAGGTGTTCTTTTTAGTTCCTGGTGTGCTTTTTGGGGACAAGCTTTTTCGAAAAATGGGTGTTCTTTTTAGTTACTGGGTGTGCTTTTTGTCTTTCTGACATGCTTTTCTGAAAAGTGGTGTTGTTTTTAGTTCCTGAGTGTGCTTTCTGTATTTCGGACATGCTTTTTGGCAAAGCATGAGTTCTTTTTAGTTCCTGGTTGTGTTTTTTGCCTTTCTAACGTGCTTTTTGGAAAGCTAGGTGTTCTTTTTAGTTCCTGGGTGTGCTTTTTGTATTTTGAACATGCTTGTCGGAAAAGCATGAGTTCTTTTTTGTTCTTGGGTGTGCTTTTTGTCTTTCTGATATGCTTTTTGGAAAAGTGGGTGTTCTTTTTGTTCCTCGGTGTGCTTTTTTGAAATCCTACATTCTAGTTGGAAAAGCATGAGTTCTTTTTTTTTTTCATGGTGTGCTTGTTGGCTTTCGGATATACTTTTTGGAAAAACGGGTGTTCTTTTTATTTCTAGGGTGTACTTTTTAGCTTTCGGACATGCTTGTTTTGAAATATAGGTGTTCTTTTTAGTTCCTGCGTGTGCTTTTTGTCTTTTTGACATGCTTTTTGGAAAAGTGGGAGTTCTTTTTAGTTCCTGAATGTGTTTTTTGTATTTCTGACATGCTATTTGGAAAAGCAAAAGTTCTTTTTTGTTCCAGGTTTTGGCTTTCAGACATGGTAGTGGGTGTTATTTTTTGTTCATCGGTGTGTTTTTTAGCTTTCGGACATGCTTTTTAGAAAATTGGGTGTTCTTTTTATTTACTAGGTGTGCTTTTTGGCTTTCAGACATGGTTTTTGGAAAAAGGGTGTTTTTTTTAGTTCCTAAATGTACTTTTTGTATTTTGGACATGGTTTTTGGAAAAGAGGGTGTACTTTTTGATTTCTGGGTGTGTTTTTTTTTTCCGGACATGTTTTTTGGAAAAGTGGGAGATCTTTTTAGGTCTTAGGTGTGCTTGTTATATTTCCTGGGTGTTTTTTTTGACTTTCTGACATGCTTTTTGGAAAAATGGGTGTTCTTTTTAGTTCCTAAATGTGCTTTTTGTATTTCGAACATGTTTCTTTTTGGAAAAGCGGGTGTTCTTTTTAGTTCCTAGGTGTATTTTTTGTATTTCTGACATGCTATTTGGAAAGGCAAGAGTTCTTTTTTGTTCCAGGGTGTGCTTTTTGGTTTTCGGACATGCTTGCGGGTGTTCATTTTAGTTCATGGGGTGTATTTTTTTGCTTTCGAACTTGCTTTTTAGAAAAACGAGTGTTCTTTTTAGTTCATGGGTGTACTTTTTGTATTTCTGACATGGTTTTTAGAAATGAGGGTGTACTTTTTGGTTCCAGGGTGTGCTTTTTGTATTTCGGACAAGCTTTTAGGAAAATCGAGTGTTCTTTTTAGTTCCTGGGTGTGCTTTTTTCTCTTTCGGACATGATTTTTACAAAATCGGTTGTTCTTTTTATTTCCTGGGTGTGCTTTTTGGAAAAGCGGGTGTTCTTTTTAGTTCCTAGGGGTACTTTTTGGCTTTTGGACATGCTTTTTGGAAATGTAGGTGTTCTTTTTAGTTTCTATGTGTGCTTTTTGTCTTTCTAACATGCTTTAGGAAAAATGTATGTTCTTTTTAATTCCTGGGTGTGTTTTTTGTATTTCTGACATACTATTTGGAAAAGCAAGAGTTCTTTTTTGTTTCAGGGTGTGCTTTTTGGCTTTCGGACATCCCAGCTGGTGTTCTTTTTAGTTTCTGGACGTGTTTTTTGGCTTTCGGACATGGTTTTTAGAAATGAGGTTGTACTTTTTGGTTCATGAGTGTACTTTTTGTATTTCGGACATGGTTTTTAGATATAAGGTTGTACTTTTTGGTTCCTGGGTGTGCTTTTTGTATTTCGGACATGCTTTTATGAAAATCAAGTGTTCTTTTTAGTTACTAGGTGTGCTTTTTGGCTTTCGGACATGATTTTTTGCAAAATCGGGTGTTTTTTTTATTTCCTAGGTTGCTTTTTGGCTTTCGAACATGCTTTTTGGAAAAATGGGTGTTCTTTTTAGTTCCTATGTGTACTTTTTGTATTTCAGACATGGTTTTTGGAAAAGAGGGTGTATTTTTTGGTTCCTGGGTGTGCTTTTTGTATTTCGGGCATGTTTTTTGGAAAAGTGGGAGTTCTTTTTAGGTCCTGGGTGTGCTTGTTGGCTTTCGGACAAGCTTTTTAGAAAATTGGGTTTTGTTTTTAATTCCTAGGTGTTCTTTTTGACTTTCTGACATGCTCTTTGGAAAAGTGGGTGTTCTTTTTGGTTCCTGGGTGTGTTTTTTTTTTATTTTATTTCATACATGCTTTTAGGAAAAGTGAGTGTTCTTTTTAGTTAATGGGTGTGCTTTTTGGCTTTCGAACATTCTTTTTGGAAAAGTAAGTGTTCTTTTTTATTTCTTGGGTGTACTTTTTGGCTTTCGGACATGCTTTTTGGAAAAGTGGGTGTTCTTTTTAGTTCCTACGCATGCTTTTTATCTTTCTGAAATGTTTTTTGGAAAAGTGGGTATTCTTCTTAGTTCATGAGTGTGCTTTTTGTATTTCGGATATGCTTTTTGGAAAAGCATGAGTTCTTTTTTGTTCCTAGTTATTCTTTTTAGCTTTCGGACATGCTTTTTGGAAAAGCGGGTGTTCTTTTGAGTTCTTGGGTGTGCTTTTTATATTTTGGACATGTTTTTTTAGGAAAAGCATAAGTTCTTTTTAGTTCCTGGGTGTGCTTTTTGAATTTCGGACATGCTTTTTGGAAAATGGGTGTTCTTTTTAGTTCCTGGTGTGCTTTTTGTATTTTGAATATGTTTTTTGGAAAAGCATGGGTTCTTTTTAGTTCTTGGGTGTGCTTTTTATCTTTCTAACATGCTTTTTGGAAAAGAGGGTGTTCTTTTTAGTTTCTGGGTGTGCTTTTTGTATTTCGGACATACTTTTTAGAAAAGCATGAGTTCTTTTTTGTTTCTAGGTGTGCTTTTTGGCTTTCGGACATGCTTTTTGGATAAGCGGGTGTTCTTTTTAGTTCCTGGGTGTGCTTTTTGGCTTTCAGACATGTTTTTTACAAAATCGGGTGTTCTTTTCAGTTCATGGGTATGCTCTTTGGCTTTCGAACATGCTTTTCGAAAAAACGGGTGTTCTTTTTTGTTCTTGGTTGTACTTTTTGTATTTTGGACATGGTTTTTGGAAAAGAGGGTGTACTTTTTGGTTCTTGGGTGTGTTTTTATTAGTTTGGATATGCTTTTAGGAAAAGCGAATATTGTTTTTAGTTAATGGATGTGCTTTTTGGCTTTCAGACTTTCTTTTTGGAAATGTGGGTGTTCTTTTAGGTTCCTATATGTGCTTGTTAACTTTAAGATATGTTTTTTGGAAAAGTGGGTGTTCTTTTTAGTTTCTGAGTGTGCTTTTTGTCTTTCTGACATCCTTTTTGGAAAAATGGGTGTTCTTTTTAGTTCCTAAGTGTGCCTTTTGTTTTTTGGACATTTTTTTTTTTAGAAAAGCAAGTGTTCTTTATAGTTTCTAGGTCTGCTTTTTGGCTTTCAGACATGATTTTTGAAAAAATGAGTGTTCTTTTTAGTTTCTGGTTGTGCTTTTGGTATTTCAGACATGCTTTTTGGAAAAGGCAGTGTTCTTTTTAGTTTATGGGTGAGCTTTATGGCATTCGGACATGTTTTTTGTAAAATCAAGTATTTTTTTTAGTTCATGGGTGTGTTTTTTGGCTTTCAGATATGCTTTTTGGAAAAGTGGGTGTTCTTTTTAGTTCTTGGATGTGCTTTTGATATTTCAGACACGCTTTTCAGAAAAGCGAGTGTTCTTTTCAGTTCATGGGTGTGCTTTTTGGCATTAGGACGTGCTTTTTGGAAAAGTGTGTTTTTTGGCATGCAAACTTCTTTTTGGCATGTCAACTTTTTTTTTGGCATGCGGGAATGCTTTTTTGAACGCAAGAGTGCTTTTAGGTTGTCTATCATGCTTTTTAGTTTCCATGCTTTCTTTTTGACTTTTGGGCGTTTTTTTTTTGGAAAGCAAATTTTATTTTTGGCTTTCGGGCATGCTTTTTGTATTTCGAACATGCTTTTAGGAAAATCAAGTGTTCTTTTTCGTTCCTGGGTGTACTTTTTGTATTTCGGACATGGTTTTCGAAAAAAAGGGATTACTTTTTAGTTCTTGGGTATGCTTTTGGTATTTCAGACACGCTTTTCGAAAAAAACGAGTGTTCTTTTTAGTTGATAGGTGTGCTTTTTGGCATTCGGACATGCTTTTTGGAAAAGCGGGTTTCCTATTTTCTTTCTTGGGTGTGCTTTTTTGTTTTCAGACATGCTTTTTGGAAAAGTGTGTTTTTTGGCATAAAAACTTTTTTTTTGGCATGCAAACTTTCTTTTTGGCATGCGGGAATGCTTTTTTGAACACGAGAGATCTTTTAGGTTGTCTGGCATGCTTTTTAATTTTCATGCTTTCTTTTTGACTTCCAGATGTTCTTTTTGGAAAGCAAACTTTCTTTTTAGCATATCAACTTTCTTTTTGGCATGCGGAAACCTTTTTTTGAACGCGAGAGTACTTTTAGGTTGTCTAGCATGCTTTTTAGTTTCCATGCTTTTTTTTTTGGCTTACGGGTGTTCTTTTTGGAAAGCAAACTTTCTTTTTGGCTTTCGGGCGTTCTTTTTGGCATGTCAACATTCTTTTTGGCTCGCGGGATTACCTTTTTGAACGCGAGAGTGCTTTTAGGGTTTCTAGTATGCTTTCTATTTTCCATGCTTTCTTTTTGGCTTCCGGGCGTTCTTTATGGAAAGCAAACTTTCTTTTTGGGTTTCAGGCATTCTTTTTGGCATGCAAACTTTATTTTTTGCATGTCAACTTTCTTTTTGGCAAGCGGGAATGCTTTTTTGAATGCGAGAGTGCTTTTAGGTTGTCTAGCATGCTTTTTATTTTCCATGCTTTCTTTTTAGCTTCCGGGCTTTCTTTTTGGAAAACAAACTTTCATTTTGGCTTTTGGGCATTTTTTTGGCATGCAAACTTTCTTTTTGGCAAGTATACTTTCTTTCTAGCATCCGGGATTGCTTTTTCAATGCGAGAGTGCTTTTTAACTCTCTAGTATGCTTTCAAGTATCCATGCTTTTTTTTTTTTTTTTAGCTTCTAGGAGTTCTTTATGGAAAGCAAACTTTCTTTTTGGGTTTCGGGTGTCCGTTTTCACATGCAAACTTTCTTTTTGGCATGCATGAATGCTTTTTTGAATGCAAGAGTGATTTTAGGTTGTCTAGCATGCTTTTTAGTTTCCATGTTTTGTTTTTGGCTTCTAGGCGTTCATTTGGAAAGCAAACTTTATTTTTGGGTTTCATGCATTCTTTTTGGCATGCAAACTTTCTTTTTGGCATGCGAGAATGTTTTTTCGCAAGCGAGAGTGCTTTTAGGCTGTCTAGCATGCTTTTTAGATTTTATGCTTTCTTTTTGGCTTCCGGATGTTCTTTTTGGAAAGCAAACTTTTTTTTTGGCCTTTAAACTTTCTTTTTGGCATGTCGACTTTTTTTTTGGCATGCGGGAATGCTTTTTGAATGTGATAGTGCTTTTAGGTTGTCTAACATGCGTTTTAGTTTCCATGCTTTCTTTTGGCTTACGGGCGTTTTTTATGGAAGGCAAACTATCTTTTTGGGTTACGGGCGTTGTTTTTTGTAATGCAAACTTTTTTTTTAGCATGTCAACTTTCTTTTCGGCATGCGGAAATGCATTTTTGAACGCGAGACTGCTTTTAGGTTGTCTAGTATGCTTTTTAGTTTCCATGCTTTCTTTTTGGCTTCTGGGCGTTCTTTTTGGAAAGCAATCCTTCTTTTTGGGTTTCGGGCGTTCTTTTTTGCATGCAAACTTTCTTTTTGGCATATCATCTCTATATTCGGCATGCGGGAATGAATTTTTGAATTTAGGTTGTCTAGCATGCTTTTTAGTTTCCATGCTTTCTTTTTGGCTTCCGGGCATTCTTTTAGAAAGAAAACTTTCTTTTTGGGTTTTGGACGTTCTTTTTGGCATGCAAACTTTCTTTTTGGCATGTCAACTTTTTTTTTTTGGGATGCAGGAATGTTTTTTTAAACGCGAGATTGCTTTTCTAGGCGTTCTTTTTGGAAAGCGAACTTTCTTTTTGGGTTTCGGGCGATCTTTTTGGCATGTTAACTTTTTTTTTTTTTTGGTATGCAAGAATGCCTTTTCAAACGGGAGAGTGCTTTTAGGTTGTCTAGCATGCTTTTTAGTTTCCTTGTTTTCCTATTGGCTTTCGGGCGTTCTTTTTGGCATGTCAACTTTCTTTTTGGCATGCGGGAATGATTTTTTGTACGCGAGAGTGCTTTTAGGTTGTCTAGCATGTTTTTTAGTTTCCATGCTTTCTTTTTGCCTCCCGAGCGTTCTTTTTTGAAAGAAACCTTCTTTTTGGCATGTCAACTTTCTTTTTGCCGTGCAGGAATGCTTTTTTGAACGCGAGAATGCTTTTAGGTTGTCTAGAAAGCTTTTTAGTTTTCATGTTTTCGTTTTAGCTTCTGGGTATTCTTTTTGGAAAGCAAACTTTTTTTTTTTTTGGGTTTCGGGCGTTCTTTTTGGCATGTAAACTTTCTTTTTGGCATGTCAACTTTTTTTTTTTTTGCCATGCAGGAATGCTTTTTAAAACACGATTGTGCTTTTAGGTTGTCTAGCATGCTTTTTAGTTTCCTTGCTTTCCTTTTGGCTTCCGGGCGTTCTTTTTGGAAAGCAGAATTTCTTTTTGGCATACGGGGGCTCTTTTTGGTATGTCAACTTTCTTTTTGGCATGCGAGAATGCTTTTTTGTACGCGAGAGTGGTTTTAGGTTGTCTAGCATGTTTTTTAGTTTCCATGCTTTCATTTTTGCTTCTGGTCGTTTTTTTTGGAAAACAAGCTTTCTTTTTGACTTTTGGGCATCCTTTTTGGCATGTAAACTTTCTTTTTTGCAAGTGGGAATGATTTTTTGGAATGCGAGGGTGCTTTTACGTGCTATAGCATGCTTATTATTTTCCATGCTTTCCGGGCGTTCTTTGTGGCATACAAACTTTTTTTTTAGCATGTCAACTTTCCGTTTGGCATGCGGAAATGAATTTTTTGAATGCAAGGCTGCTTTTAGGTTGTCTAGCATGAATTTTAGTTTCCATGCTTTCTTTTTTGCTTACGGGCGTTGTTTTTGGAAAGCAAATTTTCTTTTTGGCTTTCAGGCATTCTTTTTGGCATGTCAACTTTGTTTTTACGTGTGGGAAAGCTTTTTTGTACACGAGAGTGCTTTTACGTCGTCTAGCATGCTTTTTAGTTTCCATGCTTTCTTTTTTGCTTCTGGGCGTTCTTTTTGAATAGCAAACTATTTTTTTGTCTTTCGGGCATTATTTTTGGTATGCAAACTTTCTATTTAGCATGTCAACTTTCTTTTTGGCATGCAGGAATACTTTTTTAAATGCGAGAGTGCTTTTAGGTTGTCTAGCATGCTTTTTAGTTTCCATGCTTTCTTTTTGGCTTCCGGGATTTCTTTTTGGAAAGCAAACTTTCTTTTTGGCTTTCGGGTGTTCTTTTGGTCATGCAAACTTTCTTTTTTGTATGTGGGAATGCTTTTTTGAATGCTAGAGTGCTTTTAGGCTGTCTAGCATGATTTTTTGTTTTAATGCTTTCTTTTTGGCTTCAGGGTATTCTTTTGGAAAGCTAACTTTCTTCTTGGCTTTTGGGGGTTCTTTATAGCATGCAAACTTTCGTTTTGGTTTGTCAACTTTCTTTTTGGCATGCGGGAATACTTTTCTGATCGCGAGAGTGCTTTTAGGTTGTCTGGCAAGCTTTTTAGTTTCCATGCTTTCCTTTTGGCTTTCGGGCGTTCTTTTTGGGAAGCAAACTTTATTTTTGGCTTTCGGGTGTTCTTTTTGTCATACAAACTTTCTTTTTGGCATGTCAACGTTCTTTTTGGCATGCGGGAATTCTTTTCTGAACGTGAGAGTGCTTTTAGGTTGTCTAG
This sequence comes from Acer negundo, assembly GCA_035582765.1. Taxonomy (NCBI): domain Eukaryota; kingdom Viridiplantae; phylum Streptophyta; class Magnoliopsida; order Sapindales; family Sapindaceae; genus Acer; species Acer negundo. The sequence goes on from CM069233.1 coordinate 9,720,540, forward strand.
CAAGCTTTTTAGTTTCTATGCTTTCTTTTTGGCTTTCGGGCGTTCTTTTTGTCATGCAAACTTTCTTTTTGGCATGCGGGTTTGCTTTTTTGAATGTGAGAGTGCTTTTAGGCTGTCTAGCATGATTTTTTGTTTCAATGCTTTCTTTTTGGCTTACGGGCGTTCTTTTTAGAAAGCAAACTTTCTTCTTGACTTTCGAGCATTCTTTTTGGCATGCAAACATTCTTTTTGGCTTGTCAACTTTCTTTTCGGCATGCGAGAATGCTTTTCTAATCGCGAGAGTGCTTTTAGGTTTTCTGGCAAGCTTTTTAGTTTCCATGCTGTCCGTTTGGCTTTCGGGCGTTCTTTTTGGAATGCAAACTTTCTTTTTAGCTTTCGGGCATTCTTTTTGTCATGCAAACTTTCTTTTTGGCATGTTAACTTTCTTTTTGGCATACGGGAATGGTTTTTTGAATGCGAGAGTGCTTTTAGGTTGTCTAGCAAGCATTTTAGTTTTCAGGCTTTCTTTTTGGCTTCCAGGCGTTCTTTTTTGAAAGAAAACTTTCTTTTTGGCTTTCGGGCATTCTTTTTGTCATGCAAACTTTATTTTCGGCTTTTCAATTTTCTTTTTGGAATGCGGGAATGCTTTTTTGAACGCGAGAGTGCTTTTAGGTTTTCTTCCACGTTTTTTAGTTTCTTTGCTTTTGTTTTGGCTTCCAGGCATTCGTTTTGGTAAGCAAAATTTCTTTTTGCCATTCTGGCGTTCTTTTTGGCATGCAAACTTTTTTTTTGGCATGTGGGAATGCTTTTTTTGAATGCGAGAGTTCTTTTAGGTTGTCTAGAATTCTTTTTAGTTTCCATGATTTCTTTTTGGCTTCCGACCATTCTTTTTGGAAAGCAAACTTTCTTTTTGATTTTCGGGCATTCTTTTTGCCATCCAAACTTTCTTTTTGGCATGTCAACTTTCTTTTTGGCATGCGAGAATGCTGTTTTGAACACGAGAGGGCTTTTAGGTTGTCTAGCATGCTTTTTAGTTTCCATACTTTCGTTTTGGCTTCCGGGCATTCTTTTTTTAAAGCAAACTTTCTTTTTGGCTTTTGGGTGTTCTTTTTGGCATGCAAACTTTCTTTTTGGCATTACAACCTTCTTTTTGGCATTTAGGAATGCTTTTTTGAACGAGAGAATGCTTTTAGGTTGTCTATAATTCTTTTTAGTTTCCATGATTTCTTTTCTGCTTTTGAGCCTTCTTTTTGGAAAGCAAACTCTTTTTTTGGCTTTCGGGCATTCTTTTTGTCATGCAAACTTTGTTTTTAGCTTGTCAAATTTCTTTTTGGCATAAGGAAATGCTTTTTTGAACGCGAGAGTGCTTTTAGGTTGTCTAGCAAGCTTTTTAGATTCCATGCTTTCCATTTGGCTTACGAGCGTTCTTTTTTTGAAAGCAAACTTTCTTTTTGGATTTCGGGCATTCTTTTTTGCATGCCAACTTTATTTTTGCTATGTCAACTTTATCTTTGGCATGCGGTAATGCTTTTTTGAACACGAGAGTGCTTTTAGGTTGTCTAGCATGCTTTTTAATTACCATGATGTCGTTTTGGCTTCCGGGCGTTCTTTTTGGAAAGCAAACTTTCTTTTTGGCTTTCTGGTGTTCTTTTTGGCATGCAAACTTTATTTTTTGCAAGTCAACTTTATTTTTGGCATTCAGGAATGCTTTTTTGATCGAGAGAATGCTTTTAGGTTTTCTATAGTTCTTTTTATTTTTGGCTTTCGGCCGTTCTTTTTGGAAAGCAAACTTTCTTTTTGGCTTTCAGGCGTTCTTTTTGGCATGCAAAATTTCTTTATGTCATGTCAACTTTCTTTTTGGCATGCGAGAATGCTGTTTTGAACACGAGAGTGCTTTTAGGTTGTCTAGCATGCTTTTTAGTTTCCATGCTTTCGTTTTGGCTTCCGAGCGTTCTTTTTGGAAAACAAACTTTCTTTTTAGCTTTCGGGCAATCTTTTAGGCATGGAAAATTTTGTTTGGCAAGTCAAATTTCTTTTTGGCATGCAAGAATGCTTATTTTAACGTGAGAGTGCTTTTTGGTTGTCCAATATGCTTTTTGATTTCCATACTTTATTTTTGTTTTCCGTGCGTTCTTTATGGAAAGCAAATTTTCTTTTTAGGTTTTGGGAGTTCTTTTTGGCTAACAAATTTTCTTTTTGGCATGTCAACTTTCTTTTGTGCATGTGGGAATTCTTTTTTGAACGCGAGAGTGTTTTTATGTTGTTTAGCATGCTTTTTAGTTTTCATGCTTTCTTTTTTGCTTCCGGCCGTTCTTTTTGGAAAGAAAACTTTCTTTTTGGCTTTTGAGTGTTCTTTTTAGCATGCAAACTTTCTTTTTGGCATGTTAACTTTCTTTTTTGAATACGGGAATACTTTTTTGAATGCGAGAGTGCTTTTAGGTTTCCTTCCATGCTTTTAGTTTCATTGCTTTCCTATTGGCTTTCGGGCGTTCTTTTTGGAAAACAAAATTTCTTTTTGGCATTCGGGCGTTCTTTTTGGAATGCAAACTTTCTTTTTGGCATTTCAACATTCTTTTTGGCATATCAACATTGGGAATGCTTTTTTAAACGCAAGAGTGGTTTTAAGTTGTCTAGCATGCTTTTTACTTTCCATGCTTTCTTTTTTGCTTCTAGGCGTTCATTTTTGAAAGCAAACTTTTTTTTTGGCTTTAGGGCGTTCTTTTTGTCATGCAAACTTTCTTTTTGGCTTCCGGGCGTTCTTGTTGGAAAGCAAACTTTCATTTTGACTTTCCGGCGTTCTTTATGGCATGCCAACATTCTTTTTGGCATGTCAACTTTCTTTTTGGCATTCGGGAATGCTTTTTTGAACGCGAGAGTGCTTTTAGGTTGTCTAGATTTGTTTTTAGTTTCCATGATTTCTTTTTGGCTTCCGGTCGTTCTTTTTGGAAAGCAAACTTTCTTTCTGGCTTTCAGGCATTCTTTTTGTCATGCAAACTTTCTTTTTGGCATGTTAACATTCTTTTTGGCATGCTAGAATGCTGTTTTGAACGCGAGAGTGCTTTTAGGTTGTCTAGTAAGCTTTCTAGTTTCCATGTTTTCTTTTTAGCTTCCGACCGTTCTTTTTGGAAAGCAAACATTCTTTTTGGCTTTCGAGAGTTCTTTTTGTCATGCAAACTTTCTTTTTGGCATGTCAACTTTCTTTTTGACATGCGTGAATGCGTTTTTGAACGTGAGAGTGCTTTTTGGTTGTCTAGCAAGCTTTTTAGTTTCCAGGCTTTCTTTTTGGCTTCCAGGCGTTCTTTTTTGAAAGCAAACTTTCTTTTTAGCTTTCGGGCGTTCTTTTTGTCATGCAAACTTTATTTTCGGCTTTTCAATTTTCTTTTTGGAATGCAGAAATGCTTTTTTGAACGCGAGAGTTCTTTTAGGTTTTCTTCCATGCTTTCTAGTTTCCTTGCTTTTCTTTTGGCTTTCCGGCATTCTTTTTGGAAAGCAAACTATCATTTTGGCATTCGGGCGTTCTTTTTAGCATACAAACTTTCTTTTGGCATGCGGGAATGCTTTTTTGAATGCGAGAGTGCTTTTAGGTTGTCTAGAATTCTTTTTAGTTTCAATGATTTCTTTTTGGCTTCCGACCGTTCTTTTTGGAAAGCAAACTTTCTTTTTGGCTTTCGAGCGTTCTTTTTGACATCCAAACTTTCTTTCTGGCATGTCAACTTTCTTTTTGGCATGCGAGAATGATGTCTTGAACACGAGAGTGTTTTTGGGTTGTCTAGCATGCTTTTTAGTTTCCATGCTTTTGTTTTGGTTTCCATGCATTCTTTTTTTAATGCAAACTTTCTTTTTGGCTTTCCGGTGTTCTTTTTGGCACGTCAACTTTTTTTTTTTGGCATTCAGGAATGCTTTTTTGAATGAGAGAATGCTTTTAGGTTGTCTATAATTCATTTTAGTTTCCATGATTTCTATTTGGCTTCCGGGCCTTCTTTTTGGAAAGTAAACTCTCTTTTTAGCTTTCAGGTGTTCTTTTTGTCATTCAAACTTTGTTTTTGGCTTGTCAAATTTCTTTTTCGCATGCGGGAATGCTTTTTTGAATGCGAGAGTGCTTTTAGGTTGTTTAGAAAGCTTTTTAGATTCCATGCTTTCCTTTTGGCTTACAGGAGTTCTTTTTTGAAAGCAAACTTTCTTTTTGGCTTTCGGGCTTTTTTTTTGTCATGCAAACTTTAATTTTCGCATGTCATCTTTATTTTTGGCATGCTGGAATGCTTTTTTGAACATGAGAGTGCTTTAGTTTGTCTAAGATGCTTTTTAGTTTCCATGATGTCGTTTTGGCTTCCGGGCGTTCTTTTCGGAAAGCAAACTTTCTTTTTGGCTTTCCGGTGTTCTTTTTGGCATGCAAACTTTCTTTTTGGCATGTCAACTTTCTTTTTGGCATTCAGGAATACTTTTTTGAATGAGAGAATGCTTTTAGGTTGTCTATAATGCTTTTTAGTTTCCACGATTTCTTTTTGGCTTCCGACCATTCTTTTTAGAAAGCAAACTTTCTTTTTGGCTTTCAGGCTTTCTTTTTGGCATGCAAACTTTCTTTATGGCTTGTCAACTTTATTTTGGGTATGCGGGAATGTTGTTTTGAACACGAGAGTGATGTTAGGTTGTCTAGCATGCTTTTTAGTTTCCATGGTTTTGTTTTGGCTTCCGGGCATTCTTTTTTTAAAAGCAAACTTTCTTTTTGGCTTTCTGGTTTTCTTTTTGGCATGCAAATTTTCTTTTTGGCTTGTCAACTTTCTTTTTGGCATTTAAGAATACTTTTTTGAACGAGAGAATGCTTTTAGGTTGTCTATAATTCTTTTTAGTTTCCATGATTTCTTTTTGGCTTCCGGGCGTTCTTTTTGGAAAGCAAACTCTCTTTTTGGCTTTCGGGCGTTCTTTTTGTCATGCAAGCTTTCTTTTTCGCTTGTCAAATTTCTTTTTGGCATGCGGGAATGCTTTTTTGAACGTGAGAGCGCTTTTGGGTTGTCTAGCAAGCTTTTTAGATTCCATGCTTTCCTTTTGGCTTATGGGTGTTCTTTTTTGAAAGCAAACTTTCTTTTTGGATTTCGAGCGTTCTTTTTATCATGCAAACTTTCATTTTGGCATGTCAACTTTATTTTTGGCATGCGGGATTGCTTTTTTGAACACGAGAGTGCTTTTAGGTTGTCTAGCATGCTTTTTAATTTCCATGATGTCGTTTTGGCTTCCGGGCGTTCTTTTTGGAAAGCAAACTTTCTTTTTGGCTTTCCGGTGTTCTTTTTGGTATGCAAACTTTCTTTTTGGCAATTCAACTTTCTTTTTGGCATTCAGGAATGCTTTTTTGATCGAGAGCATGCTTTTAGGTTTTCTATAGTTTGTTTTAGTTTCCATGATTTATTTTTGGCTTCCGGCCGTTCTTTTTGAAAAGCAAACTTTCTTTTTGGATTTCAAGCATTCTTTTTGGCATGCAAACTTTCTTTATGGCTTGTCAACTTTCTTTTTGATATGCGGGAATACTGTTTTGAACACGAGAGTGCTTTTAGGTTGTCTAGCATGCTTTTTAGTTTCCATCATTTCCTTTTGGCTTACAGGCATTCTTTTTTGAAAGCAAACTTTCTTTTTGGCTTTAGGGCGTTCTTTTTGTCATGCAAACTTTCTTTTTGGCATGTCAACTTTATTTTTGGCATGCGGGAATGCTTTTTTGAACACAAGAGTGCTTTTCAGTTGTCTAACACGCTTTTTAGTTTCCATACTTTCTTTTTGGCTTCCGGGCGTTCCATTTTGAAAGCAAACTTATTTTTTGGTTTTCGGGCGTCCTTTTTAGCATGCAAACTTTCTTTTGGGCTTGTCAACTTTATTTTTGCATACGAGAATGCTTTTTTGAACGCGAGAGTGCTTTTAGGTTGTCTACCATGCTTTTTAGTTTCCATGCTTTCCTTTTGGCTTCCGGGCGTTATTTTTTGAAAGCAAACTTTCTTTTGGCTTTTGGGCGTTCTTTTTCTCATGCAAACTTTCTTTTTGCTATTTCAACTTTATTTTTGGTATGCAAGAATGCTTTTTTAAACACGAGAGTGCTTTTAGGTTGTCTATCATGCTTTTTAGTTTCCATGCTTTCGTTTTGGCTTCCAAGCATTCTTTTTGGAAAGCAATCTTTCTTTTTGGTTTTCCAGCGTTCTTTTTGGCATGCAAACTTTCTTTTTTATCATGACAACTTTCTTTTTGGCATTCGGGAATGCTTTTTTGAACGCGAGAGTGCTTTTAGGTTGTCTAGAATTCTTTTTAGTTTCCATGATTTCTTTTTGGCTTCCAGCCGTTCTTTTTGGAAAGCAAACTTTTTTTTTTGGCTTTCGGGTGTTCTTTTTTTCATGCAAACTTTCTTTTTGGCTTTTCAATTTTCTTTTTGGTATGCGGGAATGCTTTTTTGAACGTGGGAGTGCTTTTAGGTTGTCTAGCAAGGTTTTTATTTTTCATGCTTTTAATTGGCTTCCGGGCGTTCTTTTTGGAATGTAAACTTTCTTTTTGGCTTTCAGGCATTCTTTTTGTCATTCAAACTTTCTTTTTGGCATGTGGTAATGCCTTTTTGAACTCGAGAGTGCTTTTAGGTTGTCTAGTATGCTTTTTAGTTTCCATGATTTCGTTTTGGCTTCCGGGCGTTCTTTTTAGAAAGCAAACATTCTTTTTGGCTTTCCGGGGTTCTTTTTGGCATGCAAACTTTCTTTTTGGCATCTCAACTTTATTTTTGGCATTCAGGAATGCTTTTTTGAACACGAGAGTGCTTTTAGATTGTCTAGAATTCTTTTTAGTTTCAATGATTTCTTTTTGGCTTTCTGCCGTTCTTTTTAGAAAACAAACTTTCCTTTTGGTTTTCGGGCGTTCTTTTTGGCATGCAAACTTTTAGTGCTTTTAGTTTGTCTAGCATGCTTTTTAGTTTTCATGCTTTCGTTTTGGCTTGCGGGCATTCTTTTTGGATTTTCGGCGTTCTTTTTGGCATGCAAAATTTCTTTTTACAATGTCAACTTTCTTTTTGGCATTCGAGAATGCTTTTTCGAACGCGAGAGTGATTTTAGGTTGTCTAGAAATCTTTTTAGTTTCCATGATTTGTTTTTGGCTTCTGGCCATTATTTTTGTAAAGCAAACTTTTTTTTTTGGCTTTCAGACGTTCTTTTTGGCATGTCAACTTTATTTTTGGCATGCGGTAATGTTTTTTTGAATGCGAGAGTGGTTTTAGGTTGTCTAGTAAGGTTTTTTGTTTCCATACTTTCTTTTTGGCTTTCGGGCGTTCTATTTGTCATGCAAACTTTCTTTTTGGAACGTCAACTTTCTTTTTGGTATGCGGGAATGCTTTTTTGAATGCTAGAGTGCTTTAAGGTTTTCTAGCATGCTTTTTAGTTTCCATGCTTTCGTTTTGGATTTCGGGTGTTCTTTTTGGATTTCTGGTGATCATTTTGGCATGCAAAATTTCTTTTAGCGATGTAAATTTTCTTTTTGGCATTCAGGAATGCTTTTTTGAATGTGAGAGTGCTTTTAGGTTCACTAGAAATCTTGTTAGTTTCCATGATTTCTTTTTAGCTTCCAGCCGTTCTTTTTGGAAAGCAAACTTTTTTTTGGCTTTCGGGCGTTATTTTTGGCATGCAAACTATCTTTTTGGCATGTGAACTTTTTTTTGGCATGCGGGAATGCTTTTTTGAATGCTAGAGTGCTTTAGGTTGTCTAGCATGCTTTTTAGTTTCCATTCTTTCGTTTTGGCTTCCGGACGTTCTTTTTGGATTTCTGGTGATCATTTTGGCATGTAAAATTTCTTTTTGCCATGTCAACTTTCTTTTTGGCATGTGGTAATGCTATTTTGAACGCGAGAGTACTTTTAGGTTGTCTAGCAAGCTTTTTAGTTTCCATGCTTTCTTTTTGGCTTCTGAGCGTTCTTTTTGGCTTCCGAGCATTCGTTTTGGCTTTCGGGCGTTCTTTTTGTCATGCAAACTTCTTTTTGTCATGCAAACTTCTTTTTGGCATGCGGGAATATTTTTTTGAATGCGAGAGTGCTTTTAGGTTGTCTAGCATGCTTTTTAGTTTCCATGCTTTCTTTTTGGCTTCCGGGCGTTCTTTTAAGATTTTCGGCGTTCTTTTTGGCATGCGAAATTTCTTTTTGCCATGTCAACTTTCTTTTTGGCATTCTTGAATGCTTTTTGGAACTCAAGAGTGCTTTTAGGTTGTCTAGAAATCTTTTTAGTTTCCATGATTTTTTTTTGGCTTCTGGTCGATATTTTTGTAATGCAAACTTTCATTTAGGCTTTCGGGTGTTCCTTTTGGCTTGTAAACTATCTTTTTGGCATGTCAACTTTCTTTTTGGTATGCAGTAATGCCTTTTTGAACGCGAGAGTGCTTTTAGGTTGTCTAACAAGGTCTTTGTTTTCTTGCTTTCTTTTTGGCTTCTGGGCGTTCTTTTTGGAAAGCAAACTTTCTTTTTGGCTTTTGGGCATTCTTTTTGTTATGCAAACTTTCTTTTTGGCATGTCAACTTTCTTTTTAGCATGCGGGAATGCTTTCTTGAATGCTAGAGTGCTTTAGGTTGTCTAGCATGCTTTTTAGTTTCCGTTCTTTCGTTTTGGCTTCCGGACATTCTTTTTGGATTTCCGATGATCATTTTGGTATGTAAAATTTCTTTTTGCCATGTCAAGTTTCTTTTTGGCATGTGGTAATGCTTTTTTGAACGCGAGAGTACTTTTAGGTTGTCTAGCAAGCTTTTTAGTTTCCATGCTTTCTTTTTGGCTTCTGAGCGTTCTTTTTGGCTTCGGAGCATTCTTTTTGGATTTCGGGCGTTCTTTTTGTCATGCAAACTTCTTTTTGGCATGTCAACTTTCTTTTTGGCATGCGGGAATACTTTTTTGAATGCGAGAGTGCTTTTAGGTTGTCTAGCATGCTTTTTAGTTTCCATGCTTTCTTTTTGGCTTCCGGGCGTTCTTTTTAGATTTTCGGCGTTCTTTTTGGCATGCAAAATTTCTTTTTGCCATGTCAACTTTCTTTTTGGCATTCTTGAATGCTTTTTTGAACTCAAGAGTGCTTTTAGGTTGTCTAGAAATCTTTTTAGTTTCCATGATTTTTTTTTTTGGCTTCTGGCCGTTATTTTTGTAATGCAACTTTCATTTAGGCTTTCGGGTGTTCCTTTTGGCATGTAAACTATCTTTTTGGCATGTCAACTTTCTTTTTGGTATGCAGTAATGCCTTTTTGAACGCGAGAGTGCTTTTAGGTTGTCTAGCAAGGTCTTTGTTTCCATGCTTTCTTTTTGGCTTCTGGGCGTTCTTTTTGGAAAGCAAACTTTCTTTTTGGCTTTTGGGCGTTCTTTTTGTTATGCAAACTTTCTTTTTAGCATGTCAACTTTCATGCGGGAATGCTTTTTTGAATGCTAGAGTGCTTTAGGTTGTCTAGCATGCTTTTTAGTTTCCATTCTTTCGTTTTGGCTTCCGGACGTCCTTTTTAGATTTTCGGCGTTCTTTTTGGCATGCAAAATTTCTTTTTGCCATGTCAACTTTCTTTTTGGCATTCTTGAATGCTTTTTTGAACTCAAGAGGTTGTCTAGAAATGTTTTTAGTTTCCATGATTTTTTTTTGACTTCTGGCCATTATTTTTGTAATGCAAACTTTCATTTAGGCTTTCGGGTGTTCCTTTTGGCATGTAAACTATCTTTTTGGCATGTCAACTTTCTTTTTGGTATGTGGTAATGCCTTTTTTAACGCGAGAGTGCTTTTAGGTTGTCAAGCAAGGTTTTTGTTTCCATGCTTTCTTTTTGGCTTATGGGCGTTCTTTTGGAAAGCAAACTTTCTTTTTGGCTTTTGGGCGTTCTTTTTGTTATGCAAACTTTCTTTTTGGCTTGTCAACTTTCTTTTTGGCATGTCAACTTTCTTTTTTGAATGCTAGAGTTCTTTTAGGTTGTCTAGCATGCTTTTTAGTTTCTATGCTTTCGTTTTGGCTTTTGGGCGTTCTTTTTGTATTTCTGGTGTTCTTTTTGGCATGCAAAATTTCTTTTTGCCACGTTAACTTTCTTTTTGGCATTCGGGAATGCTTTTTTGAATGCGAGAGTGCTTTTAGGTTCCCTAGAAATCTTTTTAGTTTCCAAGATTTCTTTTCGGCTTCCGGCCGTTCTTTTTGGAAAGCAAACTTTCTTTTTGGCTTTCGGGCGTTCTTTTTGGCATGCAAACTATTTTTTTGGCATGTCAACTTTCTTTTGGCATGTGGTAATGCTTTTTTGAATGCGGGAGTGCTTCTAGGTTGTCTACAAGAGTTTTTTGTTTCCATGCTTTCTTTTTTGCTTCCGAGCGTTCTTTTTGAAAAACAAACTTTCTTTTTGGCTTTCAGGCGTTCCATTTGTCATGCAAAATTTCTTTTTGGCATGTCAGATTACGTTTATGAACGCAAGAGTGCTTTTAGGTTGTCTAGCAAGGTTTTTTGTTTCCATGCTTTCTTTTTGGTTTTCGGGCGTTCTTTTTGGAGAGCAAATTTTCTTTTTGGCTTTCGGGCGTTCTTTTTACCATGAAAACTTTCTTTTTGGCTTGTCAACTTTCTTTTTGGTATGCGGGAATGCTTTTTGAATGTTAGAGTGCTTTTAGGTTGTCTAACATGCTTTTTTGTTTCCATGCTTTCGTTTTGGCTTCTAGCATTCTTTTTGGCTTGCAAAATTTCTTTTTGCCATATCAACTTTCTTTTTGGCATTTGGAAATGCTTTTTTGAACGTGAGAGTGCTTTTAGGTTCACTAGAAATCTTTTTAGTTTCCATGATTTCTTTTTGGCATCCGGCCGTTCTTTTTGGAAAGCAAACTTTCTTTTTGGCTTTCGGGCGTTCTTTTTGGCATGCGGGAATACTTTATTGAACGTGAGAGTGCTTTTTAGTTCTCTAACATGCTTTTTAGTTTCCATACTTTCTTTTTGGCTTACAGGCGTTCTTTTTGGAAAGCAAACTTTCTTTTTGTCTTTTGGGTGTTCTTTTTGGCATGCGAACTTTCTTTTTGGTATGTCAACTTTCTTTTAACCATGTGGGAATTCTTTTTTGAACGCGAGAGTGCTTTTAGATTGTCTAACATGCATTTTAGTTTCCATGCTTTCTTTTTGGCTTCCTGGCGTTCTTTTGGGAAAAAAATCTTTCTTTTTGGCTTTCAGTCGTTCTTTTTGGCATGTAGACTTTCTTTTTGGCATGCCAACTTTCTTTTTGGAATACGGGAATGCTTTTTGAATGTTAGAGTGCTTTTAGGTTGTCTAGTATGCTTTTTTGTTTCCATGCTTTCGTTTTGGCTTCTGGGCCTTTTTTTTAGATTTCCGATGTTCTTTTTGGCTTGCAAAATTTTTTTTTGCCATGTCAACTTTCTTTTTTGTATTTGGGAATGCTTTTTTGAACGTGAGAGTGCTTTTAGGTTCACTAGAAATCTTTTTAGTTTCTATGATTTCTTTTTGGCTTCCGGCCGTTCTTTTTGGAAAGCAAACTTTCTTTTTGGCTTTTGGGCATTCTTTTTTGCATGCGGGGATACTTTATTGAAGGTAAGAGTGCTTTTTAGTTCTCTAACAAGCTTTTTAGTTTCCATACTTTCTTTTTGGCTTACAGGTGTTCTTTTTGGAAAGCAAACTTTCTTTTTGGCTTTTGGGTGTTCTTTTTGGCATGCGAACTTTCTTTTTGGCATGTCATCTTTCTTTTAACCATATGGGAATTCTTTTTTGAACGCGAGAGTGCTTTTAGGTTGTCTAACATACATTTTAGTTTCCATGCTTTCTTTTTGGCTTCCGGAAGTTCATTTGGGAAAAAAATCTTTCTTTTTGGCTTTCGGGTGTTCTTTTCTTCATGCAAACTTTCTTATTGACATGTCAACTTTCTTTTTGGCATGTGGGAATGCTTTTTGAATGTTAGAGTGCTTTTAGGTTGTCTAGCATGCTTTTTTGTTTCCATGCTTTCGTTTTGGCTTCTGGGCGTTCTTTTTGGATTTCCGGTGTTCTTTTTGGCTTGCAAAATTTCTTTTTGTCATGTCAACTTTCTTTTTGGCATTTGGGAATGCTTTTTTGAACGTGAGAGTGCTTTTAGGTTCACTAGAAATCTTTTTAGTTTCCATGATTTCTTTTTGGCTTTCGGCCGTTCTCTTTGGAAAGCAAACTTTCTTCTTGGCTTTCGAGCGTTCTTTTTGGCATGCGGGAATACTTTATTGAACGTGAGAGTGATTTTTAGTTCTCTAACATGCTTTTTAGTTTCCATACTTTCTTTTTTGCTTACAGGCATTCTTTTTGGAAAGCAAACTTTCTTTTTGGAAAGCAAACTTTCTTTTTGGCTTTTGGGTGTTCTTTTTGGCATGCGAACTTTCTTTTTGGCATGTCAACTTTTTTTTAACCATGTGGGAATTCTTTTTTGAACGCGAGAGTGCTTTTAGGTTGTCTAACATGCATTTCAATTTCCAAGCTTTCTTTTTGGCTTCCTGGCATTCTTTTGGGAAAAAAATCTTTCTTTTTGGCTTTCGGTCGTTCTTTTTGGCATGTAGACTTTCTTTTTGTCATGCCAACTTTTTTTTTGGTATGCGGGAATGCTTTTTGAATGTTAGAGTGCTTTTAGGTTGTCTAGCATGCTTTTTTGTTTCCATTCTTTCGTTTTGGCTTCTGGGCATTCTTTTTGGATTTTCGGTGTTCTTTTTGGCTTGCAAAATTTCTTTTTGCCATGTCAACTTTCTTTTTGGCATTTGGGAATGGTTTTCGAACATGAGAGTGCTTTTAGGTTCAATAGAAATCTTTTTAGTATCCATGATTTCTTTTTGGCTTCCGGCCGTTCTTTTTGGAAAGCAAACTTTCTTTTTTGGCTTTCGGGCATTCTTTTTGCCATGCGGGAATACTTTATTGAACGTGCGAGTGCTTTTTAGTTCTCTAACATGCTTTTTAGTTTCCATACTTTCTTTTTGGCTTACAGGCGTTCTTTTTGGAAAGCAAACTTTCTTTTTGGCTTTAGGGTGTTCTTTTTGGTATGCGAACTTTCTTTTTGGCATGTCAACTTTCTTTTAACCATGTGGGAATTCTTTTTTGAACGCAAGAGTGCTTTTAGGTTGTCTAACATGCATTTTAGTTTCCATACTTTCTTTTTGTCTTCCGGGCGTTCTTTTAGGAAAAAAATCTTTCTTTTTGGCTTTCGGGCATGCTTTTCTGCATGCAAACTTTCTTTTTGGCATGTCAACTTTCTTTTTGGCATGCGGGAATGCTTTTAGGTTGTCTAGCATGCTTTTTTGTTTCCATGCTTTCGTTTTAGCTTCTAGGCGTTATTTTTAGATTTCCGATGTTCTTTTTGGCTTGCAAAATTCCTTTTTGCCATGTCAACTTTCTTTTTGGCATTTGGGAATGCTTTTTTGAACGTGAGAATGCTTTTAGGTTCACTAGAAATAATTTTAGTTTCCAAGATTTCATTTTGGCTTCCGGCCGTTCTTTTTGGAAAGCAAACTTTCTTTTTGGCTTTCTGGCGTTCTTTTTGGCATGCGGGAATACTTTATTGAACGTGAGAGTGCTTTTTAGTTTCCATACTTTCTTTTAGGCTCACAGGCGTTCTTTTTGGAAAGCAAACTTTCTTTTTGGCTTTTGGGTGTTCTTTTTGGCATGCGAACTTTCATTTTGGCATGTCAACTTTCTTTTAACCATGTGGGAATTCTTTTTCGGACGCGAGAGTGCTTTTAAGTTGTCTAACATGCATTTTAGTTTCCATGCTTTCTTTTTGGCTTCCTTGCGTTCTTTTGGGAAAAAAATCTTTCTTTTTGGCTTTCGGGCGTTCTTTTCTGCATGCAAACTTTCTTTTTGGTATGTCAACTTTCTTTTTGGCATGTCAACTTTCTTTTTGGCATGCAGGAACAGTCTAGCATGCTTTTTTGTTTCCATGCTTTCGTTTTGGCTTCTGGGCATTCTTTTTGGATTTCCGGTGTTGTTTTTGGCTTGCAAAATTTCTTTTTGGCATGTCAACTTTCTTTTTGGCATTTGAGAATGCTTTTTTGAATGTGAGACTGCTTTTAGGTTCACTAGAAATCTTTTTAGTTTCCATGATTTCTTTTTGGCATCCGGCCGTTCTTTTTGGAAAGCAAACTTTCTTTTTGGCTTTCGAGCGTTCTTTTTGGCATGCGGGAATACTTTATTGAACGTGAGAGTGCTTTTTAGTTCTCTAACATGCTTTTTAGTTTCCATACTTTCTTTTAGGCTTACAGGTGTTCTTTTTGGAAAGCAAACTTTCTTTTTGGCTTTTGGGTGTTCTTTTTGGCATGCGAACTTTCTTTTTGGTATGTCAACTTTCTTTTAACCATGTGGGAATTCTTTTTTGAACGCGAGAGTGCTTTTAGGTTGTCTAACATGCATTTTAGTTTCCATACTTTCTTTTTGGCTTCCTGGCGTTCTTTTGGGAAAAAAAATCTTTCTTTTTGGCTTTCGGTTGTTCTTTTTGGCATGTAGACTTTCTTTTTGGCATGCCAACTTTCTTTTTGGAATGCGGGAATGCTTTTTGAATGTTAGAGTGCTTTTAAATTGTCTAGCATGCTTTTTTGTTTCCATGCTTTCGTTTTAGCTTCTGGGCGTTTTTTTTGGATTTCCGGTGTTCTTTTTGGCTTGCAAAATTTCTTTTTGCCATGTCAACTTTCCTTTTTGCATTTGGGAATGCTTTTTTGAACGTGAGAGTGCTTTTAGGTTCACTAGAAATCTTTTTAGTTTCTATGATTTCTTTTTGGCTTCCTGCCGTTCTTTTTGGAAAGCAAACTTTCTTTTTGGCTTTCGGGCGTTCTTTTTTGCATGCGGGTATACTTTATTGAACGTGAGAATGCTTTTTAGTTCTCTAACATGTTTTTTAGTTTCCATACTTTCTTTTTGGCTTACCGGTGTTCTTTTTGGAAAGCAAACTTTCTTTTTGGCTTTTGGGTGTTCTTTTTGGAATGCGAACTCTCTTTTTGGCATGTCATCTTTCTTTTAACCATGTGGGAATTCTTTTTTGAACGCGAGAGTGCTTTTAGGTTGTCTAACATGCATTTTAGTTTCCATGCTTTCTTTTTGGCTTCCGGACGTTCATTTGGGAAAAAAATCTTTCTTTTTGGCTATCGGGTGTTCTTTTCTTCATGCAAACTTTCTTTTTGGCATGCCAACTTTCTTTTTGGAATGCGGGAATGCTTTTTGAATGTTAGAGTGCTTTTAGGTTGTCTAGCATGCTTTTTTGTTTCCATGCTTTCGTTTTGGCTTCTGTCCTTCTTTTTCGATTTTCGGTGTTCTTTTTGGCTTGCAAAATTTCTTTTTGCCATGTCAACTTTCTTTTTGGCATTTGGGAATGCTTTTTTGAACGTGAGAGTGCTTTTAGGTTCACTAGAAATCTTTTTAGTTTCCATGATTTTTTTTTGGCTTTCGGCCGTTCTCTTTGGAAAGCAAACTTTCTTCTTGGCTTTCGAGTGTTTTTTTTGGCATGAGGGAATACTTTATTGAACGTGAGAGTGATTTTTAGTTCTCTAACATGCTTTTTAGTTTCCATACTTTCTTTTTTGCTTACAGGCATTCTTTTTGGAAAGCAAACTTTCTTTTTGGCTTTTGGGTGTTCTTTTTGGCATGCGAACTTTCTTTTTGGCATGTCAACTTTTTTTTAACCATGTGGGAATTCTTTTTTGAACGCGAGAGTGCTTTTAGGTTGTCTAACATGCATTTCAGTTTCCATGCTTTCTTTTTGGCTTCCTGGCGTTCTTTTGGGGAAAAAATCTTTCTTTTTGGCTTTCGGTCGTTCTTTTTGGCATGTAGACTTTCTTTTTGGCATGCCAACTTTCTTTTTGGTATGCGGGAATGCTTTTTGAATGTTAGAGTGCTTTTAGGTTGTCTAGCATGCTTTTTTGTTTCCATTCTTTCTTTTTGGATTTTCAGTGTTCTTTTTGGCTTGCAAAATTTCTTTTTGCCATGTCAATTTTCTTTTTGGCATTTGGGAATGGTTTTTCAAACATGAGAGTGCTTATAGGTTCAATAGAAATCTTTTTAGTATCCATGATTTCTTTTTGGCATTTGGGAATGGTTTTTCGAACATGAGAGTGCTTTTAGGTTCAAGAACACAAAGGAACTCATGCTTTTCCAAAAAGCATGTCCGAAATACAAAAAAAACACCCAGAAACTAAAAAGAACACCCACTTTTCCAAAAAGCATATTCGAAATACACAAAAGACACCCAAGAACTAAAAAGAACACCCATTTTTCCAAAAGCATGTCCGAAAGCTAAAAAGTACTCCCAGGAACTAAAAAAAAAAACCCACTTTTCCAAAAAGCATGTCCGAAAGCCAAAAAACACTCCTAGAAACTAAAAAGAACACCCGCTATTCCGAAAAGCATTTCCGATAGCCAAAAAGCACACTTAAGAACAAAGCAGAAATCCTGCTTTTCCAAAAAGCATGTCCGAAATACAAAAAACACACTCATGAACTAAAAAGAACACCCGCTTTTTAAAAAAGCATGTTCGAAAGCCGAAAAGCACACCTATGAACTAAAAAAGAACACTCGTTTTTCCAAAAAGCATGTCCGAAATACAAATAGCACACATAAGAACTAAAAACAACACCCACTTTTACAAATAGCATGTCCGAAATACAAAAAAGCAAACCCAGGAACTAAAAAGAACTGATGTTTTTCAAAAAAACATATCCGAAATACAAAAGTACACTCAGGAACTGAAAAGAACACCCACTTTTTAAAAAAGCATGTCAGAAAGGCAAAAAGCACACCCAGGAACTAACAAGAACACCCAATTTTCCACGAAGCATGTCAGAAAAGCAAAAAGCACACCCAGGAACAAAAAAAAACAATTAATTTTGCAAAAAACATGTTTGAAAGCCAAAAAGCACATCTAGGAACTAAAAAGAACACTCACTATTCCAAAAAGTAGGTCTGAAATACAAAAAGCACACCCAAGAACTAAATAGAATACCCACTTTTCTAAAAAGCATGTCCAAAAGATAAAAAGCACACCCAAGAACTAAAAAGAACTCATGCTTTAAAAAAAGCATGTCCAAAATACAAAAAGCACACCTAGGAACTAAAAACAACACCCACTTTCCTAACATGCATGTCCGAAAGCCAAAAAGCACACCTATGAACAAAAAAGAACACCCAATTTTGCAAAAAGCATGTCTGAATGCCAAAAAGCATACCCATGAACTAAAAAGAACACCCCCTTTTCCAAATAGCAAATTCGAAAGAAAAAAAGAGCACCCAAGAACTAAAAAGAACACCCACTTCTCCGAAAAGCATGCTCGATATACAAACAGCACACCCAGGAACTAAAAAGAACTCATGCTTTTACAAAAAAAACATATCCAAAATACAAAAAGCACACCCAAGAACTAAAAAGGACACCCACTTTTCCAAAAAGTATGTCTGAAATACAAAGGGCACACCAAGTAACTAAATAAAACACCCATTTTTCCAAAAAGTATGTCCAAAAGACAAAAAGCACACCTAGGAATAAAAAAGAACTCATGCTTTTCCAAAAAAGCATGGCCGAATTAAAAAAAGCACACCCAGGAACTAAAAAGAACACATGTTTTTCAGAAAAGCATGTCCAAAATACAAAAAGCACAACCAGGAACTAAAAAGAATACCCACTTTTCCAAAAAAGCATGTTCGAAATAAAAAAAAAGCACACCTAGGAACTAAAAAGAACACCCGTTTTTCCAAAAAGCATGTCCAAAAGCCAAAAAGCATACTTAGGAACAAAAAAGAACTCATGCTTTTCCAAAAAGCATGTTCGAAAGCCAAAAAGCTCAACACTCGCTTTTCCAAAAAACATGTTTGAAATACAAATAGCACACCTAGGAACTAAAAACAACACCCACTTTTCCAAAAAACATGTGTGAAATATAAAAGCAAACCAGGAACTAAAAAGAACTCATGCTTTTCAAAAAACCATGTCCGAAATACAAAAAACACACCTAGGAACTAAAAAGAACACTCGATTTTCCAAAAAGCATGTCCGAAAACCAAAAAGCTCACCTATGAACTAAAATGAACACTCGCTTTTCTAAAAAAACATGTCAGAAATACAAATGGCGCACTCAGGAACTAAAAACAACACCCACTTTTCCAAAAAGCATGTCTGAAATACAAAAAGCAAACCCAGGAACTAAAAAGAACTCATGTTTTTCCAAAAAGCATATCCGAAATACATAAAGTACATCAAGGAACTGAAAAGAACATCCACTTTTCCAAAAAGCATGTCAGAAAGGAAAAAATCACACCCAAGAAATAAAAAGAACACCCACTTTTCTACAAAGCATGTAAGAAAGGAAAAAAGCACACTCAGGAAGTAAAAAGAACACTCGTTTTTTCCAAAATGCATGTCTGAAATACAAAAGGCACACCCAGGAATTAAAAAGAACACTCGTTTTTCCAAAATGCATGTCTGAAATACAAAAGGCAGACCCAGGAATTAAAAATAACACTCACTTTTCCAAAAAGCATGTCCGAAATATAAAAAGCACACCTAGGAACTGAAAAGAACACCTGTTTTTCCAAAAACATGTCCAAAAGTAAAAAAGCACATCCATGAACTAAAAAGAACACTCGTTTTTCCAAAAAGCATGTCTGAAATAATAAAAGCACACCCTGGAACCAAAAAGAATACCCATTTCTCCAAAAAGCATATCCGAAATATAAAAAACACACTCAAGAACTTAAAAGAACACTCGATTTTCCAAAAAGCATGTCCGAAATACAAAACGCACACCCAAAAACTAAAAAGAACACTCGCTTTTCAAAAAAGCATGTCCGTTAGTCACAAAGCACACCCATGAACTAAAAAGAATTTTTCCAAAATGCATGTCCAAAATACAAAAAGCACACCCAGGAACTAAAAAGAACACCTATTTCTCCAAAAAGCATGTCTAAAATACAAAAAACACACCCAGGAACTAAAAAGAACTCATGCTTTTCCAAAAAGCATATCCAAAATATAAAATCACATCCAGGAACTAAAAAGAACACCCACTTTTCCAAAAAACATATCTGAAATACAAAAACCACACCCAGGAACTAAATAGAACACCCACTTTTTCAAAAAGCAAGTCCGAAAGACAAAAAGCACACCCATGAACTAAAAAGAACTCATGCTTTTAAAAAAAGCATGTCCGAAAGACAAAAAGCACACCCAGGAACTAAAAAGAACTCATGCTTTTCCAAAAATCATTTCCAAAATACAAAAACCACACCAAGGAACTAAAAAGAACATCCACCTTTCCAAAAGCATGTCCGAAATACAAAAAGCACACCCATGAACTAAATAGAACACCCACTTCTCCAAAAAGCATGTCAAAAAGGCAAAAAGCACACCTAGAAACTAAAAAGAACATCCGTTTTTTCAAAAATCAAGTCTGAAATACAAAAAGCAAACCCAGGAACTATAAACAACACCCATTTTTCCAAAAAGCATGTCCGAAAGATAAAAAGTAAACCGAGGAACTAAAAAGAACTCATCTTTTTCCAAAAAGCATATTCGAAATACAAAAAGTACATCTAGAAACTGAAAAGAACACCCAGTTTTCCAAAAAAAGCATGTCAGAAAGGCAAAAATCACACCCAGGAACTAAAAAGAACACCCACTTTTCCATAATGCATGTCAGAAAGGTAAAAAGCACACCCAGAAACTAACAAGAACACCCACTTTTCTACAAACCATGTCAGAAAGGCAAAAAGCACACCCAAGAACTAAAAAGAATACCCGATTTTACAAAAAGCATGTCCGTAAGATAAAAAGCACACTCATAAACTAAAAAGAACACCTGCTTTTCTAAAAACCATGTTCGAAAGCAAAAAAGCACACCTATGAATTAAAAAGAATACTCACTTTTCCAAAAAGCATATCCCAAATACAAAAGGCACACCCAGGAACTAAAAAGAACACCCAATGTTTCTAAAAAGCATGTACGAAATACAAAATGCACACCTAGGAACTAAAAAGAACACCCGCTTTTCCAAAAAGCATGTCCAAAAGTCAAAAAGTACACCCATGAACTAGGAGAACAGTCGTTTTTTTCAAAAAGCATGTCCAAAATACAAAAAGCACACCTAGGAACTAAAAAGAACTCCCACTTCTCCAAAAAAACATGTCCAAAATACAAAAAGCACACCTAGAAACTAAAAAGAACACATGCTTTTCCAAAAAACATGTTCGAAATACAAAAACCACATCCATGAGCTAAAAAGAACACCCACTTTTCCAAAAAGCATGTCTGAAATACAAAAAGCACACACAAGAACTAAACAGAACACCCACATTTCCAAAAAGCCTATCCAAAAGATAAAAAGCACACCTAGGAACTAAAAAGAACTCATGCTTTTAAAAAAAACTTGTCCAAAAGACAAAAGGCACACCCAGGAATTAAAAAAAAAAACACCCATTTTTGTAAAAAGTATGTCTGAAAGCCGAAAAGCACACCCAGGAACTAAAATGAACACCCACTTTTCCAAAAAGCATGTCCGAAAGCAAAAAAGGACACCAAAGAACTAAAAAGGACAACCACTTCTCCTAAAAGCATTTCCGAAATACAAAAAGCACACTAAGAACTAAAAAAAACTCATGCTTTTCCAAAAAGCATGTCCAAAATATAAAAGGCACACCCAAGAACTAAAATGAACACCCATTTTTCCAAAAACGCATGTCTGAAATACAAAAATCACCCCCAGGAACTAAAAAGAACACCCATTTTTCCAAAAAGCATGTCTGATATGCAAAAAGCACACCAAGGAACTAAATAGAACACCCACTTTTTCAAAAAGCATGTCCGAAAGTCAAATAGCACACCCAGAAACAAAAAAGAACTCATGCTTTTAAAAAAATCATGTCCAAAAGATAAAAAGCACACCAAGGAACTAAAAAGAACTCATGCTTTTGAAGACAGCATGTCCGAATCATAAAAAACACACCTAGGAACTAAAAAGAACACACGTTTTTCCAAAAAGTATGTCCAAAATACAAAAAGCACACCCAGGAACTAAAAAGAACACCCACTTTTCCAAAAAAACATGTCCAAAATACAAAAAGCACACCCATGAACCAAAAAAACACCCGCTTTTCTAAAAGGTATGTCCAAAAGCCAAAAGGCACACCCAGGAGCTTAAAAGAATACCCACTTTTCCAAAAAGTGTGTCCGAAATCCAAAAATCACACCTAGAAACTAAACAGAACAGCCGCTTTTTCGAAAAGCTTGTCTGAAAGCCAAAAAGCACACCTAGGAAGAAAAAAGAACTCCTGCTTTTCCAAAAAGCATGTCCAAAATACAAAAAGCATACCTAGGAACTAAAAAGAACACCCGCTTTTCCAAAAAGCATGTTCGAAAGCCAAAAAGCATGCCTATGAACTAAAAAGAACACTCGTTTTTCCTAAAAGCATGTCCGAAATACAAATAGCACACCCAGGAAATAAAATAATACCCACTTTTCTAAAAAGCAATTCCGAAATACTAAAAGCAAACCCAGGAACTAAAAAAAACTCATGCTTTTCCAAAAGCATATCTGAAATATAAATAGTACACCTAGGAACTGAAACGAACACCCACTTTTCTAAATAGCATGTTAAAAAGGTAAAAAGCACACCCAAGAACTAAAAGAACACCCACTTTTCCACAAAGCATGTTAGAAAGGCAAAAAGCACACCCAAGAACTAAAAGAACACCCACTTTTCCACAAAGCATGTTAGAAAGGCAAAAAGCACACCTATGAACTAAAAAGAACACTCCATTTTGCAAAAAGTATGTCCGACAGATAAAATGAACATCCAAGAACTAAATAGAACACTCGTTTTTCCAAAAATCATGTCCAAAAGTCAAAAAGCACACCATGAACTAAAAAGAACACCCCATTTTGCAAAAAGCATGTCCGACAGATAAAATGAACATCCAAGAACTAAATAGAACACTTGTTTTTCCAAAAATCATGTCCTAAAGTCAAAAAGCACACCCATGAACTAAAAAGAACACTCATTTTTTTTAAAAGCCTGTTCAAAAGACAAAAGGCACACCCAGGAATTAAAAAGAACTCCCACTTCTCCAAAAATCTTTTCTGAAATACAAAAAGCACACCTAGGAACTGAAAAGAACACCTGTTTTTCCAAAAAGCATATCCAAAAGTCAAAAAGCACACCCATAAACTAAAAAGAACACTCGTTTTTCCAAAATGCATGTCTGAAATACAAAAAGCACACCCAGGAACTAAAACGAATACCCACTTCTCCAAAAAGCATGTCCGAAATATAAAAAGTCCACTCAGGAACTAAAAAGAACACTCTCTTTTCTAAAAAGCATGTCCGAGATACAAAAAGCTCACCCAGGAACTAAAAAGAACACCCGTTTTTCCAAAAAGCATGTTCAAAAGTAAAAAAACCACACCCATGCACTAAAAAGAACACTCATTTTTCCAAAAAACATGTCTCAAATACAAAAAGCACACCCAAGAACTAAAAAAAACACCTACTTCTCAAAAAAGCATGTGACTTTGCAATGGAAGGCGATGATCCTAAATGCTCCAGTAAAGCACCTTGAGTTTTGACGATTAGACCAAAGACCGGTATTGATAGAAATTCTCGAGGATTGAGATCTTATTGGTATGGGTAATTCTAAAGGGAAGTGGTTCTATTTTGAGGAGTGTTGGGTTGATGATCAGGGGTGTAATGATTTAGTTAAAGAAGTGTGGGAGGGTACTAGAAGAGGGGGTGATATGCAAGCAGTTTTAAATTTTATCTATATGAGTCGGGAGCAGCCGGAGAAATGGAATCAAAGTTGTATGCGGAGGTTGAAAGATGAGTTATGGATAAAATTTCAAAAGCTACAAGAGGTTTATAGTTGTGTTGGACCAGAGAGATGGAAAAGGATTCAAAAAATTGAGAAGCAATTGGATGGACTTTTGAACACAGAGGAACGATATTGGTAACAAAAGGCTAAAGTTGAATGGCTTCGGGGTGGTGACAAGTACACTTGATTTTTTCATCAGAAAGCTTCGACTGGGAGAGCTCAGAATCGACTGAGAAGGTCGTTTGATGAGCCGGGTACATGGAAGGATAGGAAACAGGATATGGAAGATGTTGTTTTGTAATATTTTTCTACTCTTTTCAGTTCTAGAAACCCAACTTAAGAAATGTTGGAAAAGGTTTTGGATGGGGTACATTCGAAAATAACAGAAGAGCAAAATGGGGTTTTAGATAGACAGTTTACTGGAGAAGAGGTTAGGTCGGCTATCTTTGATATGGGTCCTTCAAAGGCTCCAAGGATTGACAGATTGCTAACATTGTTTTATCAAAAATATTGGGGTATATTGGGACCTAGTGTGACATCGATCTGTCTTCGGTGCGTGAATAAGGGTGGATCTTTGGAGGAGATAAATAGAACTTTGATTACTTTAATTCTAAAAAAACAAGATGCTGATCATATGACACACTTCAGACCTTCAGACTTATAAGCCTTTACAATGTCCTCTATAAAATTGTTACAAAGGCTTTGGCCAACAGATTACAGTTGGAATTTGGAAACGTAATTTCTAAGACTCAAAGCACATTCATACCAAGGCGTTTGATAACAGACATCACAATTGTGGGTTTTAAGTGCATGCATAGCCTAAAACAAAAGAAACGGAAGGACGGGTTGATGGCTATTAAGCTTGATATATCTAAGGCGTATGACCGGGTGGAATTGAGCTTTATAGAGCAAATGATGTAAAAGTTGGGTTTCTTTGTGGATTAAGTGGCCAGAATTATGAGGTGCGTAACCTCAGTTTCTTATTCGTTTGTTATCAATGGTGAAATCATAAGTTTTTTAAGGCCAATAAGGGGTCTTCGACAATGGGACCCTTTATCACCATTCTTGTTTCTTATTTGTGCGAAAGGTTTGTCTCATTTAATAAACAAGACACATGATACTGGACAATTAACGAGGTTCAAAAACAATAGATTTGGGCCTATGGTTACACACATTTTCTTTGCAGATGATGGCTTGTTATTTGTAAAAGCAATAAAGGCGAATTATCATGCTATTCGAATGGTGTTATATGATTATGCTATGGCTTTCGGGACAATTGGTGAATTTTGATAAGTTAGCAATATGTGTAAGCCCAATAATAGGTGGTGATGAGGGTCGGAGGTTGGCAGCAATTTTAGAAGTGCGATTGGTTGAGTGCCACGAAAAGTATCTTGGTTTGCCAAGTTACATTAGAATTAATAGGAGAGCACTAGTTTCATCAATTGTTGATCATGTGTGGGGAAAAATACATGGCTGGAAAGGAAGTATGTTATCAGTAGGTGGGAAGGAAATTATTGTTAAGGCAGTTGTCCAATCAATCTCAGCATATGCTATGAGTTTATTTATGTTGCCAAATGGTCTTATCAGTGAAATCGAATGGATGTGTGCAAGGTTCTGGTGAGGTAGTACTCAGGAGAAACGAAGGATTCATTGGTGCTCTAGGAAGCACATGTGTTTACTGAAAAAAGAAGGTGGTTTAGGGTTTAGAGATCTTCTAACGTTTAATAGAGCTCTTCTAGCCAAGCAATGTCGACAAATTCTTCAGAGTCCAAATTCCCTAGTTGCTAGAGTTTTAAAAGTAAGTATTGTCATGACACTAATATTTTCAAGGTGGAGTATAAAGCCTCTAATTCCTCTTTATGGAAGAGCATGGTATGGGGAAAAGAATTGCTAGAATATGGTACAAGATGGAGGATTGGTAATGGTTCAAAAGTGTTAATTTATAAGGATAGCTGAGTTCCATATAAAATAACTTTTAAAAAAAATTCACAACCAATTTTAGTGGAAAATGCAACTGTAAGTCAGCTTTTTAGTCCGTCGGGTGGATGGTGTAAGTTTCTCATATTTTGATTGGCTTATTTCATTGACAAAACCACATTGGGGTTTAATATGTAAGGGTAGATTAGGTTTTTCATTGCTTGTGATCAAGCTTCAATGGCATTCCCAAAACCTCAAGCTCAAAAGCACTTCAAAGATATATCACTTGTCCTTGACTCTTTGAAGGGATCTAGTTGCACACACACACAATTCATGCACTTCTATATCTCTTGTGTTTTGTGTGTTCCTTGAAGGTGTACATTCATGTTTCAACTCTCTTCATGCTTGCTCATTACTCTTGCATTTGCTTATTCCTTGCCATGTTGAGTTGAGCCTCTAGATTCCTTTTTAAAGTGAGGTGCGTTGCACAAGCGCTGTTGGTGCACTGTTCATACGACGCACATTGTGTGACTTGCAATTCCAACAAGTCAGCTCTGTTCATGCCTAGTTTGTACTGCCCATATGCATGGAAATTCTTTCCAGAGATCTTGTGTTGTACATGCGTTATATGTACATCGCATGGACCTTGAAATCAGGCCACTTTGTCAAAACGTTGCAGTTTCAATTAGATCTCATATATATGTATTCTCTTCTCTTTATTTCATTTTCAAGAGCCATAAATCATACCTTAGTGAGAGAAAGTGATTTCAAGAGAGAGAGAGAGAGAGCTCCAAGAATCCATTTTTACTCAACCAATCTCAAATCCCATGTGCATCTAGCATCACCATTGATCATCTAAGCATGTGTCTTTTTTGTTTTCATAACTAAGTATGTTGAACATGTCTTAGAATTCATTATTTCCATTATTGTTCATCTTTGCCTATGTTTAGCATTTATTGTGTGTTTAAATGCATGACTCCTTTCTTGAGCTTATTTCGAATATGTTTGAGTCATTGTTTATTGATTGAGATTGGTTCTTCATGATAGCTTGCATTTAGGACATCTTTACCTTTTCTAGCTAAGTCTTTATGTTTTGTATCTAGACATTGATAATTAGGAATTGTTTATTGCATATTTAATTTCCTAATTAAGCATTTGGTGTTTGCCTAGCATTAATTGCATTTAAAATATTTTCATATATTCACTTAGGTTGTTTAATCTCTTCTTGAGTTAAGTCTTGTGACTAAGAGTGTTAGTGCACATGCAATTAGTATAGAATCACTGTTAGAGGCCAGCTGGTAGAATGAAATGTGTTAGTAACCAAGGATGGTTTAATTAGAGGTAGGTTGTAAACTTTCATTCAAATAGTAGATTTGAGGACCGTAAATAGCTAGATGGATAGCCCGTGAGTTTTGCCCAGTTGAAGGGTTTCTCACGTAAATCAATCATCGTGTTTTTATTGTTTTCCGTATTTATATTTTGTTGATTGCTTGCTTGTTATTATTGGGTAATTTGATAATATTGATTAATCGAAAATTGGTAATTATTTTTTATTAAAACCTATTTATGCCCACTCTAGGTTGTATTAGTCACACTAATTGGAATTTCATATGGAGTGTGAAGGTTATCAAAGGAAATTTTTTGGATGATGATGTGAATGCAATTTTAAGTATTCTAGTTGGAACTTTGGTTCTAGATACTTTATTTTGGCATTATGAGCAAAACGGGAATTACACAATTAAGAATGGTAATTGGGTAGGGCGCGCGATGGGGAAAAATCAACTTCATCAGGTGTTAATGGGGTGGATTCTTGGTGGAATTTTCTTATGAGAATTAATATCCCTTTGAAGGTGAAGTTATTTATCTGGCATGCCTATAAGAACTGGGTTCCAACAAGAGTTAATTTGGATCAGAGAGGGGTTTTGGTGGATATTGTGTGTCCTCTGTGTAGAAGTGGCAAGGAAACAATGTTGCATGCAGTGTGGGGATGCTGTTTACTTAAGGAAGTTCGAGATTCTTGGCATCTGCGGAAAGGGGATAAGATCTGGAAGAACCAATTTTTTTTTTTTTTTACTATATTCTTGATTGCTTTGGTAGATTAAGTAGCGATGAAATGAGGCTTTTTTGTGTAATAGTTTGGAGGAACTGGTATAACTGAAATTGTTTGGTTCATGGCTTATATGGCTTGAGTATGAGTGAGGTGGTGGAGTGGTCTAAAGCTTACGTATTGGACTATATAAAGGACGGTTTGGCTAGTAAGAATGACTAATTAAGAAGGCCCGCGATAAGGAATTGTTGTCATCTTCCAAGTTCAGGTATGCATAAATTAAATACGGATGCGACAATAGATACAGTTGGAATGGTTGTGGGTGTTGGTATCGTGATTCGAGATTTTAGAGGGAGAGTTGTTGTGTCCAGTACAGAGGCGGTAGCTATCTATCGTGGTCTTCATCTAGCTCAGCAGATGGGTGACACACGTAAAAGTGTCTATCCAAATGGGATATAAATGTGATTGTATTAGACATGCCTAAAGTGGTTCCTAAAATATGTGAGCATGATGGTTTATATGCAAGTGCACGGATCGTTTGAAGGATCGCAAGCAGTAAGTACGGTTTGTTCCCACGGGGAGTACGGTTCGTTCCCATAGGGAGAGTCACCATTAATGTGCAATTTCTAGTTCTATCGTTTATTTAAAGCTATTTAAATGGAATAGGGGAGTGGTGAGAATAGTGTGCATGTGTGTGTGTTAAGTGTAAGCATAATGTGGTATGTGTGAGAGAATGAATAGGAAAACTAACTAACTAAAGTTATAAAACTAAAGATAGTAAGGTAACCTGGTGCTTGCCTTTCTAAATTAGACTACTCCTAATTAAGTTAATCTACTCAGAAAGGTAAACACCCTAAGCTGCGAAAATAATGGTGGCTTGGAGAGATGCAAGAATTTGGTCACATAAGGGAAATCGGTTCACCAAACACAAGATGCAAATCTTGTATATTGTAGAGTATGAAAGCCATTTAATTCAAGTAAAGGGTTCATTATCTTGATTAAGGAATTCCCAAACCTAGTCATCTTTTGATTAAGGAAACTGAAATCAATTCATCACTCAACCAAGGTTATGGAAGAGTGATTGTGTCTTTGGTCAAGACCCATTAAGCACAAGAACACTCAACCAAAGCTATCCTAGCATGCTTATGCATAAAACAAGCTTTTCCCATTCATTTGAGCTAATAGTCAAGATCATGCCCGAAATGGTAATTCAAGCACAACCCTAACTCTCAATTACTCAAATCATTCCAAACACATACATTTTGAATCATCTACCAACATACAAACACAAATGAGATATTTGATTAAGCTACTCCTACATTATTATGTTATTATACTCCTAATCTCATCCATGGATACACATTAATATCTAATCCTCTAGACACATGAATATCACAATAAGTGATTAATAATTAACATTTCAAAGAATGGAACAAAACCCAAATCAAATCAACTAACAATACATACAAATATTAGCACAAGTGTTGATTTACAAATGTTCCCACATGGAGTTACATATTAATGGTAGAAAGTACAAAGAGAATGAGTATAAGAGAAAACCCTTGAAGACAACTCCTCCAAAAGCTCTCCAAATCCATTGATGTTGCTTGGCACATTTTTGGCCTAGAAAGACCTCCTTTCTCCTTTGAATCTTTTCCAAAGACGAATAGAAGAAGTGTAGAGGTAATAGTGGTTAGCTTCCCATAAAGGTCCTCCATGGGAGCTTTGAAGCTCTTCTCTCTCTTATTGAGGTGAAAATCCAAGAGAAGTGGTCTCATGGAGCTTTTAGGAATGTTGGGGGCTTGTGTACTGTATATGGAGAGGAGAGGCAAATATGTTTATTTATAGGCTAAGCAAGATAAGGGCACGAAATGGGTGTGAAAAGACTGAAATGCCCTTGAAATTCGTGTGATTTCAAATTTGACAAGGCGAGCGCGAGTTCGTACTGTGGGCTCATTCCCGCGGTATGAGGTCACAGTGACTTTTGGTCTTCTGTTACGGGCTTCTGTTGCGGTTTCATTCCCACGATGACAAAGTTACGGTGGTTTTCTAGACTTAAGTTTGGCTTCATCAATGCGGGTTCATACTCACGGTACGAAAGTCACGATGGTCTTCTGGACTTGAATGCGGCTTCATTCCCGTTGTGGGAACCTACAGTGGTCTTCCAATGTATATTTTTCCCTGTTATGCCCACATTTGATACAAACACCATCTCTGAGGGACATTTGCATGCACTTGGGTAAAACACACGTTATATACACAAAAATGCTCGAAAACGAGAATAAAATATAGAAAAAAAGAGCTCTAAATATGAACATTTGTAGAGTGATCAATAGGTGTGGAAAATATAGAGGTTGAAACTTATGTTGTAACTATGGCTAAGTGGATTAATTCAGGTAAGGTCATTATTTCAAATGTGGGTTTGTTCTTGATGATGTGAAGCAACTGCTGCAGAATCTGTCATGTTCAAATGTAAAGTTTGTACCAAGGCAGGCAAATAACGTGGCTCATTGTTTAGCCAAATTGGCTTTGTCAAGTAGTGATAATCATGTGTGGTTTGAGGATTACCCTTCCTGTATTTGTAGAAATTTGTTGGCTGATTGTCCAGGGAGTTTGTAACGTTTTTTTTTTTCCTTTTAATGAATGTGTTTTGTTTTCAAAAAAAAAAAAAAAAAAGAAGAAGAAGAATAATGAAGTAATAAGAATATATTTAATTATATATATTAAATTGATTTAATAGGAAGAAGGTTAAAAGATAAATATTTATTAATATTGTAGTTGCAACCGCTCTCTAAAATATTTATTAATATTTTAAAATGAAGGGGTGAGGTGGTGTTATGGTTTTCCCCAAATTCTCTCTTCTTTTTCTTTTTTTTTTTTTCCCGTTTTTCTTTAAGTTATAAATTAAAATTTATTAAAGGACCAAAATACCCTTTGATTTTTACTAGTTAATGAATCTTTGTTACTGTTAGGAGGTGTTAGTGTGGAATAAGCTTCTTTACCGATCTAATTGCAATAATGTCGAACCTCAAGAAGTGTGAACACTTCTCCTTTAATTAGTGGAGAATTAAAATGAATAAAAAATTAATTAAACATTATATAGTTCTTCCTCTATCTTGGAAGAGACTTAAACCCACATCATTTGATATCCATGGTCTATCCAATATATATAAAATTTATTTATTTTATGTTTGGTTTTTAATTAGTAAATAAATAAATAAATAAATTATTAATAAATTATTGTCCCAGATTTATTGATATACTAAATGACGATTTTACCCCTAAAAATCTAGTCAACTATTATCTTTAATGGATTTTGACTAACTGTAAGGGGAATGTTAATACAATTAACCCTAGGCTATGTTGGAAAGAAATACATGTAGGAATGGAATCCCTATAAGAAAGGAATCCATTTGCTAAATGGAGTTCTTTGTTTTATTTCAATATGAAATTTATTATGGAATCCTTACTGTTTTGACCAAAATGCTCCTTATACATGTAATGTATTAAAAATACTTTTAAATTAAAATATTATTCTTTTTTCAAAATATTCATTATTATTTTACATTATTTAAAAATATTTTTAAATTCTAATTATTTATTATTTGAATAGAATAATGTTTATTAGAATAATAATAAAAAAAAAAATTTTAAAAAAATAAATAAATTTAAAATATTCCACCGGAGATGGTATCGCCTCTTGGCGACATCAATCCACCTTTTGTTGCTTCCTTTAGTGAGGAGACCTCCTCTCTTGACAGAGGACTCCATCCTCCATCGATGGAGATGAATAGGTCCTCCACCACAAATCGTGATGGATGATCTATCCTCCATCGCAATTTGCGATAAAGATAGCAAAGGAGGAGGCACCAACCTCCTATTGTGATGGAGGCTCATGCTTTCTTTGTTTTTAAAATAGAGGAGGCCCTCGCCTCCTCCAATGATGGAGGCAAGGGAATTCGATGCCAATGAGGCCGCCAAATATGGCGACAACGAGGCTACGTTGGTGGCCTCCTTGTCTCTGGTTCTCTGGTTAGGAAGGAGGCCACCGACAGAGGCCTCTACTGTTTATTGTTTTTAATTTTAATTTTTGTTGTTTTTTTTTAATTTTAAGGACAATTTGGTAAATTAAGTATTTTAGAGATAGTTGAATTTGGATTCCGACCTCAAAAGGTAAAAATCTATTCCACACATTTTTAAGGAATTTTATATATATATATATATATATATATATATATGAGTGGTGATATTGGCACCCCTCTATTGACCTATTTAAGCTCTAAATTTTAAATTATTATTTAGTATTCTTATTTTTTTCCTTTATCAAAATTACTTTAAAGAGACATACAAATTATTATTTATTTTTAAATCTTCTACAATTTAAGAAAAAAAATATTATATAAAGTAAATCTAATAAAACCCTACATCTTTTTCCAAAAAAACAAAAAAACAAAAAAACAAAAAAAACAAAAAACAAAAAAAACCCCACGTTCGTGTAATCAATTTCTTAATTTTTTTTTTTTAATCTTAAACTCTACAATTTGCTTTTTACACACTCACAAAATACTGCAAGAATTATTTGAGAATGACAGTAAGCATCCAGAAACAATTCATTCTCTAAAAGTAAGTTTGAAATTTATGTTTTCTTTAAAATAATATCAAGCTGTCGTTGTGATGAAACAACCTTGTTCTTTTTTTTTTTTTCCCCACCATGAAATAATAAGAAAAAAAAACTTTAAAAAAAATTAAGAAGAAAAAATAAATCGTTCAATGGAGGTGAGAGAGACGTATACAGAGATTAGAGACGAGAGATTAGAGATTGTGTGTATTAAATTTGAAAAATAAGTAAAAAAGATAGTTTTTGAAATAAAAAAATAATTAAAACATTTAATTTTATTTAATTAAATCAAAATTTTAAAAAGTAGGGCATAAATAGATCAGTAGGCGTGTGTCAATAGCACCACTCAAATAAAAAACCTCACGTTCACTGTTATGGTAATTTGTTTCCTTGAAATTTGTTTTATTAACTCTTAAACCCTAAAATTTACATCTTAAACACATACAAAATATTATGGAAAGAATTCGAAAATGATATCAAAAATATGGAACAATCAGACGAAAACGACACCTCACACACCAACAATGAAATCACAACTAAGAAAATATAATCTTTAACAAAACGAAATCACACAAAAACCCTAACTCAATCGCTAAAAAAAAAAAACCCATCAAAGACGATTAATACCACACCCCCAATCTACCACCAACAATCAAATTGACTATAGAAAAAAAAAAAAAAAGATTTATAAGAAGGAAAAACAAGTCGTTTAATAAATGTGAGAAACTGTATAGAGAGATAAGAGATGAGGGGTGTATTTTTATTTTTATTTAAAATATATATATATATATATATTTGGTGTATTGGGGGGGGGGGGGGGGGGGGGGGGGGGGGGGGGGAGGGTGTTGAATTGAGATTTTAATAGACAATTTTGAAGTGCAAGAATTTTGTGGATTTGCAGAACTATTAAGATTATACTTTTGAGATTATTAAGATTATATGGACTAAACTTTTAGGATTCTGAAAGAGTTTTTGGACTTTATTTATAGACTATTAGGATTATCTAGATTTTATTTCAAGACTTTTTAGACTTTTATGAGTTGATTGTAGTATTCAATTTTCTCTTCACATTAACAAATACCCACACCTAATATGAATGTGTGGCTGTGGTTGGACGTCCTTAACTTATAATTTCAAGACGTCCTTACTATCTTACTAGAGAACCTCAACACACACACACACACACACACACACAAATATATATATATATATATGTAAAACAACTATATCTTTATTCACACTAGTCATTCCAATTTATGTATAAATAAACTATTATTTACACCTATCAAAGGGACATGAACAATAATAAAGATGTCACAATTAGGAATCATTATTCAACATCTGTTATATGAAATTTAAGTTTAAAAAAAAAAAACGAAGTAAAATAACTTAAATTGCTGCTAGTCCCTACGCTATTGGCCAACTCAACCATCCAACTATTGATCAATCAAATGACCAAATTAAACGAAACCAGAATCCATGAACTACACACTACTCTACCCTCCGACCTCCAATCTCCAATCTTCGGTCACCAATCACCCACCCGTGGACCGCAACTCGTCCAAGCTTAAGATTTGATAGGGTATGGAAGATCTGATAGGGTATGGTAGTTGAGGAAGCTGAAAATTTGTGATGAAGATTTGATGGGGGTGTGGAGGTTGAGGAAGCTGAAGATGATTTTGGGCGAGAAAAAAAAGTCTGGAAAGTATTGAGGGAGAGGGCAAGACAATTTTATGTTCAAACTATTTAAAAAATTCTTAAAAGTTTTGATCGAATACCACTAGACTTATATAACTTGTTAAAAAGTCTCAATCCAATACTACCAGACTTTTACTTCTCCAAATTGTCTAATAAAATCTTAAATCAATACACCATCTTTAAGTTCAAGTAAAATGGTTGTTTTGTAAATGAATAAATAAAATAAAATTATTCAATTTTTATATTATTAAATCAAAATTTTAAAGTAGAGGGATCACTAAAAAATTATATATTCTTTGTGAGAGCAACTGATTTGATGTATAACAAGGCCAACTGGACCTCTAGGCAATTGAGTTAGTTGCCTAAGGCCCCACCTAAAATCAAGGCCCCATATTTTAACAATTAATATCCAAATTTTTTTACTATTTATTAGTTAAAAATATCTCTTTAAACTTATAAATTACATTCATTCCTATTTTCAAGTCAAAGATTCTTATTTTCAAGTAAACCATATTTAAGTGGATTTAAATAATCGTTAATGTTTTCCTAAAAATAAAATGTACACATTAATGTTATTCTTTTTTTTTTAAACGGTTAATTGTTTTTTTAATTATATATTCACACAAAAATCTATTATTTTATATCTTCTTCTATATTCAATCAAACCATCTTACTGCAAAATCAAACTCTCATACTGCAATCAAACTCTCCCATTGTACTATTTCATAAACATTCCAGGTTCAATTTTTTTAAACCCTATTACTTTAATTATATTTATTCATTTATTTTGTTTTCATCTATAATAGAATTTTTTTTTTTTTTTTTAAGCTTTGATAATTGATAATCGGATATTAAAAAAATATATATATAGAACGGAACAATTATTTGAATCGTAAAAAGGGGCTCTTGATAAATTTGTAACCGGTAGCAAAAATAAGGGCCGTGGAAGAGCAAGGCTTCATTTTAAATTTTCGTCTAAGGCTTTGACTAAGCTTGAACCGTCTCGAATGTATTCACCAAATTTAAAAGAGTTTATTAGGGATTACGGATTTCAAATAAAATAAACATTAAAAAAAAAAAAAAATTAGGTCACGTTTGGTTAAATAGCGGAATGATAATGGGAATGAGAATGGTAATACATATGATAATATATATAATTATATATTATATGCCTTGGTATCAGAGCCTCTATTTCTAGAGTTCAGGAAAGAGTTGGACAGTTTAGATTCGAGTAAAGATAATATTGAAAGAAGAGCTTCAAAATCATGGCAAACATCTCATCTACTCCTACTAGTTTATCCCCTGTTAGACTATCTTTTT
Source organism: Acer negundo (assembly GCA_035582765.1). NCBI lineage: Eukaryota > Viridiplantae > Streptophyta > Magnoliopsida > Sapindales > Sapindaceae > Acer > Acer negundo. The sequence goes on from CM069233.1 coordinate 9,754,894, forward strand.
CTATCTCAGTTCCTCCCTCTATTAGAAGAACCCAGTCCTCTAAAATCCAAAACCTTATAGAATATACTCATATCCCTGATTCTGCTCAGATCTTTACCCTTGTTGAATCCCTATACAATTTTCAAAAGATATAAATCCCTTGCCAGAAGAATCCCTCCCCTTGTTCGGCATAGATCTCCTCCAACCAAGGAAGATATTCAGTCAACTGCCTGGTTCTAGCAAAATCAACTGAACAGTATGTTGACCTTGAAATTGATCAACAACTGATTGACCAATAGATAAGAGAAAGATATTCCCACTTACATGTAGGAGCAATCCAAATTATTCTCACTTTACATTGAAGAAAAGGCTTACCTGTCACTACCAGAGTCGTTTTGCTCAACACAATCTACAAGCAATATGAGCATGTAGTCATTGGCTTGCCTATCCACTCTCCATGCTGGTAGTATATCACTCACATACTACCCTAACTTTAACATCCCACTAAGGAATACCAATCTCCACAACAGTCTCAAAATCCAACTTCAGATTTTGGGAGCACCCATGTTGCCAAATTCATACATGGCCACCCTCCACCACCAAATAGCTTACCGGCTTCAAGACCATGCTCTTAATCTTCCTGTTCCCGGCCACATTCGAGATACGATTTTCATCAAAGTAGAAAAGGAAGATGAGGTTCCAACTATCATCCAAATCCCGAAACAACTACTTAGAGAAAAGCTCAAAGAAATCATGCCACTTGAGTGGATAACTAACTATGAGAAAGCTTTTCAAAATACTACTCCCGTGATCGCTTCTGACATAAAATATGTTAAAAAAACAGATGGTTCTATCAAGACAGTTTATGAACCAATCTCAGATACAGAAGTCTCCTCCGATGATCCTCCAATATTCCAAGCATTTATGATCAGACTAGTCACCACAGAAGATGACATTCCGATTCATAGCTTCGAAGTTGATGGATCTGCTGTATGCATTGATAAAATCAATGGTCACTTCATTTGGGATGTTGATACCAACATGTGTGATGCAGACTGTGAATGCCAAACCTGTTCACCAAATTACAAAACCACTTGCAAACCCAAGGCCAAACCTCGTAAACCTGATGACCTAGATAGTCCTTAGATAAGCCTACTTCCTATCAAACACAAACCACTACCTATTTATGATAGGGCTCTACAGATCTTGAGATCTGAAGGACTCTTGCCAACAGAAAGAGTCAAACCCAATCCATCTCTGCCTCAACCAATACCATGTTACATGACCTCCAATTATGACCAAGATTTTCCTCCATTGGAACCATCCTCAAACCTAGAAAAGAACAAATTTTCTAGACCTTTTGTCTAAACCACCAAAGTCTTGCCTGAGGGATCTTTAAAAAAACCCTTCCCAAGCTGAACAGGTACTTATCTGGCAGTCACACAATGCCAGAATACAAAATAGAGTCTTGAACTCTACTGATCAGAAGATTGACCAAGTTGCTCATCATGTTTCTCAACATGACCATCATTTGAAAGGCTTGGATACTGTTTTCAGAGATTTGTTTTCTGACCTTCAATCTAGAATCGCCAAATTAGATGCAGATCTTAACCGATATATCAACCATGGATATTTCGGTCCTAAGTTTGATAGAAAGGAAAGAGAAATCAAACAATTTAAGCAATAACTAGAAAAAATTACCAGAGATCATTTCAACACTGCATCGCCATCATATGTGCCAAAACCATACCCTTCTCAGTCTCTCTATTTTCCTACATCCTCTCCATACTCTCTATCAACTCGACCACTTTATGATTCTCAATACTTCAAATCAACCGGATAAATTTTTTGAAAATATCCTTATTTATCCTCTCCACCCAAGAAACCAATAAAAAAACCTTCAACCTCACACAAGGATAAACAACCCATGCCACACCAGTATAAACCAGCGTTATTTACTTCTCATCATACTTCTTCACCCTCAGAATTTGACATGGAATCAATTTCCAGTGATTCTTCCCAATCCACTTAGAATTCTTCTCCTGACACTCATTCTTATAAATCAGCCCCCGATGATGTTATTGACTTAACACAAATCTTTATGGCATCCAGGACAGACCCCCAACCGTCCACCCAAACTTATGACTCTCCTAATGAAGCGTCACCCGGTCTGACACCTTTTGTAGAAGAACCTCAAAAAGATAACGTTCCAGGCTAAAACTAGACTTCCAACCCTAAACCAACCAATGGCCCCTGGTTTGACCCAGGAGATTCTTCTCCAGACTCTTAGAGAAAAAAGATTTCTGAAATGAGTGCATGACTTGATCTACAAATGGCAAAATTAGAACAGAATCTTGAAACAATTTTGAAATAATTCACTTCCAGATTCATAGGAACTCTTAGAGATTGGTACCAAGCACTTGGAGAGTACAAACAATTACAATTTGTCAGAACCACCTCTGCCTCCCAAGCTATTAGCATTATCTTCCAAGAATTCCTCGGTGACCCTGACCAATTTTACAAATTGGCACGACAAGAATTTTTTAAGATGCGTTGTTGTTCCCTTTGAAAGAAAGATATTGAATTTCATTATAAGCGCATGTCCGGTCGATTTCACATTCTTGGTGGAATCAATGATCCCAGTCTCAAGCACGTTTATGTAAATTCTCTTCTTACTGAACTCTTAGATGATCTACAGAGAAGGATAGACACATCGGGAGGAGCCTTCAATGATATATCTCTGGGAGATATTCACATGTTCGCCTTAGGTGCCCTGGACAAACTTTGTGCAATGCAACATGTCTTCTCCAAAATGCTAAAAGAAGGCAAAAAGTATGAAGCACAATGCAAGCGACCTTCGCAATAGATCAAATGCAAATCCGCAACGATGTGTACCTATAAAACAAAAAAGAAGCGGCACTTCCACTCGTTCAAGAAAGACAAATACAAAAATTCGGATTATTTAAGAAGAAAACTAAATGAGCATGGAATAAATCTCAAAAGTGCTTTATTGGTGGAAACAAAGAACATTATGTCAAAACATGTCCCAACAAAAAGGAAAAGTCCACAAAATTAGTTCAGAAGCTTGAACAAATAGCAGATGAAGTCTCGTCTGATGCAGATATTGAATCCATTTTCTCAGAGCAAGAAGGTGTCGACTAGAACACCACTTTTGTGCTTCAAGACACTGATTCTGCATCAGACTCAGATCTTTCAGATTCCTCTACGAATGATACACTTCCCGATTCTTATCAAGCTGTAAGGATTGATTCCCAATCAGTCCCCCAGGCCTCAATCCAAATCCTGTCTGAAAAATATTCAACACCAATTGATGTTATTGCCTATTTTGACACTAGCTCCCACAATACCATGATTAATGACTGCTTCATTCCTACACAAAGTGTAGCCCCATTTCTGTATCATTTTGAGTTAGTTTCTCGGGTAACACCGGGTATTTAATATAATAAAATAAGTGTTTCAGGTATTTATAGAGTTTAGGGGCATTTGAGTAATTTTGGAGAATCAGGGGTTAAAGTGCAAAATATGGAAAATAGATTAAAGATTCAGTGATTAAGGAAGAGTTGAGAGGGCTATTCGTAATTTGCCAGCGAACGCATGCGCGCGCGAGCCACATAGATTAGTGATGCGGTGCGTTTTGCATATGGGTCAACCCGACCCGGCCTAGATCTAGTTAGCCCAAGCAGATTAGGCCTAGTTGCTGAATGCACCCTATTTTGCAACTAAACGCACCCCACCACATCAGCCTGATCTCAGCGTCTTCGACCTTGAACGGGTCATGCGTAGACTCGCGTGCCCGGTCCGACTTGACTCGGAACACGACCCGGATTCTGATATGACTGTTTCGATCATTTTTTTTGCATTGTTTCTGACGGTTTTTCACCCAAAACGGTGGTACGCCTCCTCCCGGTTTGTTTTGTACCCATTTCAAGCAACCATGCAAAGCTTTTCTCCAAGCTCCAATTCCTTCAAGCTTCCATGGCTTCCAAGCTCATTCTCTGACCGCAGCAATCAAGTGGCACCCAAATGACAGTAATGTACCGCAGTTGAAGTGCCGCGGTCGTCCAAATCGCGGCACCCAAGTGACAAAGACTTCTTAGATATGCCGTGGTCCAGTTGCCTCTTCCGCCAACCGTAAAAATCCCCAACCGTGGTAGTCCATCTTTAGGTCGTTTTGGATGAAATTTCAGCCCTATTTTGAACCCATATATATACATCTCTTGTTCTAAAAGAAATGATAGGAGATACACACAAAGAAAACCGAACTTCAAAGTCAAATCCACCAAAAACCTTCTCATTCCACTATCTCTTCCATCCACACATACACCCATCACTTCTATTTACCACATCCACCATCACTCAATCTTTTGGAACCAAAAAAGAGTTGAAGAGAGGGGCAAAGGAAGAAGAGAATATCTCATTAGTTTTCTCTAATCTTTATTCTCTTTATTTTCCTTTACATAGCCATGTATTTAATTGATTTAATATATTGTATGGCTATACTTTGTGAGATGAGCTAAATATTAATTGCTAGGATATGATGAAACCCCACCCTTGAATATCTATATGTATTGACCTTTGTTTATTCATTTTGTGCAAGTGTGGTTCGTATGGGTATTTTAGTGTGCTTAAAGCTTTCAATTGATTTATCTCCTTTTGAATGATTTTTGTGGTGTGTTATGTACTGACCGGAGATGCATACCACGTGCTCAATAAAATGTCCTCTATGCATGTCTAGAAAAGTAGACCTACTTAGGCTAGCGTATAGGATTCGTTTAGTGCACCAATATCCTTAACGAACTCATTCATATATTCTGAGTAATCGAGAGATAGGCTTGGGTATGATTTTGGGTGTACTCTATTCTACTCGACCGAGATTTTAGGTTAATATTAGGGTACATGAATCTATGAATTATACGAGCATAATTTGGGTGAGTAGTTGAGTCTAGAACGGAAGTCAAAAGAGGATGTGGGGTGTAGTCAAGTCCTAGCATCTTTTCTCCATTATTACACTATTGTTTATTTTCGTGTTATTTTATCTATTGCTTTAGCATAAAACCTTTTATAAATCTAGTTTAGTTAGTTTAAAATGAAAATGTTTCAATTTGATTGTTTGAATAGCACTTAGACTAATCAATTTTGGTAATCGGCCACTCAATCCCTGTGGGAACGAACTTCACTTATCATTGTTCTACTCTCCGACCTCGTCCTATTGCGAGTGTCAATTGAGAGACTAGTCAATTTTTGGCGCCACTGCCGGGGATTGAGTGGATGATTGATATCGATACTAGTTAGTTTATTGCTAATTTGAATTTTTTTATTATTATTTTTTATTTATTTAGTTTCTTTCTATTTCTTTGATGGTTTTTGTTTCTTTTTGTTTCAGGATTCTATGGATTTTTCCATGCAAAACTCGTGGCCAAGCTATCCGTTAATGAGCATGTCATCGGAAGATAGGATAAGACAGCTCTTATAAGATGTTATAGACTCTCAACCGGAAATCGCATGGAATTTCAATAACAATATGTCACCTAGCTAGCTAGACCAATCCATAGAGATGACATTTGAAGGGAACTTCCACAACCCTTACAACCAGGATTGGAGGACGTACCAAGACTTCTCAATGAGCTATGATGAGACCAATGCCTTTGAAAGACCTACCACATCATCCCAACCAATGTTCACATCATTTGAAAACAAGAAAAAAGAATTGATCAAGTTGTGCGAGGATGTTATGAATATTGATAGGGATGTGATGTCTAAATTGGAGGAGCTGAAGGAAGGGAATGCTAGACTTCAAGAGAAAATAGAGGAAACTTCCCGAAAGAAAGAAGAAACGTGGGAAGAATTTAAGAAGATGCTGCAAAGCACGAAAAAGGAATTTGAAGGCAAGGAAGCCTTGAAGATGGAAAAGGCGAATAACCTTCAAGAGCTATACAAGAAGCTCATATTTGAAGTAAAGACACTTAGAGTTGATAAGGGCATACTCCTAAAGAAGAATGGGGAAGTCTCTAACAAGAACAAAGAGTTGGAAGTACAAATTGAGAGACTTGAAGTTGAGAGGAATTCTGCATCAAAGGAATTCGAAGACCATGCAAAGCTATTGGAATTAACAAAGAAGACGGAACTTGACCACCTTGCAGAACTTGCAAAGGATAAGCAAGAGATTCAAGCATTGTTGATGGAAGCGATTCAACTTTCAAAAGAAGAGAAGCTTAAAGCAAGTTAAGGAGATTCAAGTGCCGAGGTCAAAAAGTCAAATACTAGCAAAGTAAAGAGGAGGAAAGCCAAGAGGAAGAGTAAGAACCCTCCACCTCCACCTTCATCTCCACCTCCACCTCCAACAAAGGCCCACCAACAAGGTATCATTCCTAACCCTACCACCGTGTGCCACCATTGCTATAAGATATGTCACATTAGACCAAAAGGCCAACAATATGAAAGGCATGACACACGAGAGAATTTTAAACATAGGGAAAATTATAGGCACGTTAGGAAAGTATGGGTTGAGAAATCTAGGAGTAAGAGAAGTCCACCTAGAATTAGGAAAATTTGGGTAAGGAAAGTCCGACTTGACCAAGCAAGAAACATAAGCAAGGATAGGATGGTGAAGTCATCTACACTTGTTTGGGTTATAAAAAATGGTGAATTTCCAAACTTGGTAAAGCCTCCCTTAGTTGATAACATTCCTAGCATATGTGCATAGTGTTGAATATCTTTTTTGTGCATTTTATTTAAGCTATTTTTGTTTTGTTTAATTTTGTTTTTGTTAAGTCTTATTATTTATTTATTTATTTATTTTTCTTGCTTAGATTAAGTGTGTGACGTTGTATTGTGCCTAGTTTTTAGGTTTGCAGCATGCTTGTATAGGGTTGCGTTTGGCCTCCCTCTCTCTTCTAAGCTTATATTGTCCAATCCACTTTTGTGCAAACATTTGGGACAATGTTTCGTTTAGGTTTGGGGGTGTGGCCATCTAATGACCATTTTTGCATGATTGTTTTGCTTGTGTTTATTTTCTGTGAATTTTTTTTCAAATTTCTGCATGATTGTGTGTTTGTAGAGTCAAGTTTTGTCCGTTCTCCTGTTTCGAGCCAAATTTTGGAGCATTATTTTGCTTAATGAGATGCTTTTGGGTTGTGCCTATTGAGGCAAATTTTTGCATGTGTTGAATCCCTGAGTCTAGGCAAAGGTTGTGCTAGTTAAAGCTGCACCACATTGCTTGCATGCACCCTACCAGACTCGAAAGTGTCTTGGTAATTGGGTATCGCGTTTGAGATGTCTAGATCATTAGTAGAGACTTCCCGCGTGAGGCCAGAGCTTAAATAGTATCCTTATGAGTGTGATTTGTTTTATTGTTTCATCTTAAACACTCTTCTTGTAGATAAATAAGCTTAATATAAAAAAGGACCTCACTCCATGCTTTGGGCATTAAAGAACGTCATTTTAAGAGCATCACCGTTGTTTCGCCTTTATTTGCTTGCTTAACTCGTACCTGTAGAGATGATGTAGGCTATGTGTGTTAAGTCACTACAAAATTCCTAAACACGTCACATGCCTTGTGTGTGTGCTTAAATGTCCTATCTATGTTGACCTATCCACTACACCTAATCACTATATCCTCCCATATCATACACATCACCACATCTTACCTAAACACTAGATCAACCCTCATTTGCTACGATTATGACTTGTTATCATGTCAAGATGAAGCTCATGAATGAACTCAAAAATGTAAAAATAGCGTGTACTCAGGCTAGATGTGTAATTTGTGAAAAGAATAAGGCTCAAAATAAATGAAAAATTAAAAGTGCTTAAAGAAAACCAATAGCACATAAAGCCTTTTAATCTTCAAAAGTGTAAAAGTTGCCAAAATATAAAGCAACTTAGAAATTTAGCACAAAGTGATTAATTGAACAAATCATGCCTAGACGCTTTAATTGTGATGAGCATACCAAAATAGAAGTTTAAAGAATAATCGTTAGCTAGCCCATAATCCTGTACCCACCTAGCCTTTCAACCACCAATTCACCATAGCATCCCTTAAACTTTAAAGAAGTCCTAATTGATCTTTAGGAGGAGTTTTAGCTTATTTATAAAGATATCAAATGGTGCTCTGCTCTTCTTAATGTTCAAATCCATTCTTGTGGTCCAACTGCATTTAAACATTAGCGATTTTTCAAAATTTGTCATATGCTTGTAAAATTTGAAAATTGCTATGCTAAACTTCCAACCGCATATGTTTGTTGAGTGAGCCTAGGTTCTGAGTGGTAAAATGAGAGAGATCCTAAAAGGAATAGAGTCGAGGCGAAATGCTATCATAAGACTCTTGTGTTCGATGCTTTTTAAAGCTTTGTTCACTAAGAAGTATTGAATTGCAATCTCCATTATTGTAGCACCTTAGCTTGCACTTCTAAGCTTTTTCTTAGGGGTCTTAGCATGCATGTGCCTCAATTCGGTTCGCGCATTATTGCATCTCTATCTATAGTTGGCTCAACAGGGAAGACGTTTGTGGGTATCGTACTGTAAGCCCTCACAAGACTTCACTCGTCCTACTAGGGATCGCCTAAGGGTTTAAAAGACTTATCATATGTGTTTTACTTCTTTATGTTCCTACTTTCTTTTGTTTTATTTTTCTGTTTGTTTGTTTGTTTTAGTTTTGCTCGAGGACGACCAAAAGATATTTGGGGGTATTTGACTGCTTTATTCCTACACAAAGTGTAGCCCCATTTCCGTATCATTTTGAGTTAGTTTCTCAGGTAAAACCGGGTATTTAATATGATAAAAAAAGTGTTTCAGGTATTTATGGAGTTCAGGAGAATTGGAGTAATTTTGAAGAATCAAGGGTCAAAGTGCAAAATATGGAAAATAGATTGAAGATTCAGTGATTAAGGAAGAGTTGAGTGGACTTTTTGTAATTTGCCAGTGAAAGCACACGTGCACGCCACATTGATTAGTGATGTGGTGCGTTTTGCATATGGGTCAACCCGACCCGGCCCAGATCCAATCAGCCCAAGCAGATCATGCATAGTTGCTGAATGCACCCTAGTCTGCCACTAAACGCACCCCGCCACATCAGTCTGACGTCAGCGTCTTTAACCTTGAGCGGGTCATGCGCAGAGCACCCGACCTGACCCGACCCGGATTCCAACCATTTTTCAACATCGTTTCCGACGGTTTTTCACCCAGAACGGTGGTACGCCTCCTCCTGGTCTGTTTGGTACCCATTTTGAGCGTCCATGCAAAGCTTTTCTCTAAGCTCCAATTCCTTCAAGCTTCCATGGCTTCTAAGCTCATTCGCCGACCACGGCAATCAAGCAGCACCCAAGCAACAGTAATATGTCACGGTTGAAGTGTCACGGTCATCCAAACCGCAGCACCCAAGCGATAGAGACTTCTTAGATGTGCCGCGTATAGGATTCGTTTAGTGCACCAATATCCTTAACGAACCCATTCATATATTCTGAGTAATCGAGAGATAGGCTTGGGTATGATTTTGGGTGTAATCTATTCTACTCGACCGAGATTGTAGGTTAATATTAGGGTGCATGAATCTATGAATTATACGAGCATAATTTGGGTGAGTAGTTGAGTCTAGAACGGAAGTCAATAGAGGGTGTGGGGTGTAGTCAAGTCCTAGCATCTTTTCTCCATTATTACACTATTGTTTATTTTCGTGTTATTTTATCTATTGTTTTAGCATAAAACCTTTTATAAATCTAGTTTAGTTAGTTTAAAATGAAAATGTTTCAATTTGATTTTTGAATAGCACTTAGACCAATCAATTTTGGTAATCGGTCACTCGATCCCTGTGGGAACGAACTTCACTTATCATTGTGCTACTCTCCGACCTCGTCCTATTGCGAGTGTCACTCGAGAGACTAATCAATTAACCGAAAATCTTTCCCCCTCAGCCTGGAAGCCCTACATTCGTTATTTCAAAGTAGCTAATAGCCAAATATTCACTACCAACATAATTTCCAAAAACAAGGTTGGTATCAGGATTTTCCCATCCTACACCCTTTGGGTTCGTGTCACCGGAACCCGGTTTCCGGATAAGGATGTCCTCGTTGGTTGGGATTTCATTTCCCAGTACAAATCTCTCTGAATCCTTCCAAATGGAATCAGATATAAGAGAGACTTTAAGCCATTCTCCAACATTCCCAAAATATTCTCTCTCTCTCTCTCTGACATTCATCCCTCATTTCAACATATATAGCAAAAGTTGCTCTGATCTTGTGCTAATAGTCATGCTGATTTTAAGCATCCATCACCTTTATGGAAAAATTCAGATTTCTTTATTAGGCTACCATTTAAGCTCAATGAAGATGTCAATCCCACAAAGGCCACCCACTCAGGAATAACACCTTCAGATCTTAAAATGGCCAATGAAGAATATGATGAGCTGTTACACCAGGGTTTACTTGAACCCACTTTTTCTCCATGGGCGTGTTAAGCTTTTTATGTCAACAAACGGTCAGAACAAAACAGAGGAAAAAAGAGACTAGTCATCGACTACAAACCCCTTAATCATTTCCTCCATAATGAAAAGTTTTCGGTTCCCAAAACCAACACGATGTTCTCACAGCTCCAATGAGCCTCTATCTTCTCCAAGTTTGACATCAAATGATCGTTTTGGCAAATAGGTATTCATCCTGATGATCGATACAAAACAGCATTCTGCCTTCCAAATGCCCAATATCAATGGACAGTTCTACCATTTGGTTTAAAGACTGCCTCACCTTGTTTCAGAAAGCCATCACCAGAATCTTTCATCCCATCTTGCATTTTGCACTGCTTTACATTTATGATATATTGTTATTCTTACTAGATGAAAGTTCTCACACCAAGCTTCTCCAACAATTCCATGAATTGGTTGACAAATATGGTATCATGCTTTCTGACAAGAAAAGCCTGATTGGTCGTACAGATATTGAATTCCTTGGAATGCACATTTTAGACGATCAATACCATTCTGGTCCTCACCTTGCATAACAGTTATTCGGTTTTCCTGATTCTGACCTTACACAGAAACAAATCTAGCAATTTCTTGGAATAGTCAATTTCATTAGGGATTTTATCCCTCGAGTGAGCCACTATACTGCAATCCTCTCTGCTCTTTTAAAGAAAAATCATCCACCTTGGAGCACTTGTCACACTAATGCAATAATTAAGCTCAAAGAACTAGCCTAATCTCCGCCATCCCTCACTATTCCATCCACCAGTCAACTAATCCTATAAACTGATGCTAGTGATACTTTTTGGGGTGCTGTTCTGATTGAAGAAAAAGACGGACAAAAAAGATACTATGGTCACGTAAGCAGATAATTCAAAGATACCCAACAACACTATCACACAATCTATAAAGAGATTCTTACGGTTAAATATGGAATTCAAAAGTTTGATTTCCACCTTAGGATAAGAAACTTTATTGTTGAAATGGACAATTCATCTTTTTCGAAAATCCTCAAGTTCCGCATTAAGATTCCTCCAAATCCTCAACTGTTGAGATTGAAAGATTGGTTTTCTAGATACGAGTTCATTGTTAGACACGTGAAAGGACAATACAATATAATCGCATATATGCTTTCAAGACAGCCATATGTCCTACTCATTTCGTTTTCAGCTGTATACCTCTCATTTTCATGGCAACTTTAGCATCCGCCTCTTCATCGTTCTCACCGACTCTCACGGCTCACACTGAAAAAACCTACCCTCTAGAACTCCTTAATACACTTCAACCTAATCAACAGCCTTCCCTTACGCAAATTCAAGACTTTGCTAAGTCATATCTCACGATTTACTTTTCCTAAATCCAAAGGCAAGGATGCCGACATGATCTCATCAATCCAACCAGACCCTTTTTGGATCCTTTCTTGATGCCCCCATTTTACTATTTCTCTCCTCCAGTTCTATGGTTTCTATGGTGTTTATCAATTCTTCACCATCATGAAATTGTCTTTCCTCTTTAGGCTCTCTATACCCATCTCTAAGACTCTTCCTAACAGGACTCTCTTCTATGGACCTTATTACAATGGTTCAACTCCTTAACAAACTAGAGAAATGAGTTAACTAAACTCATGCACCAATATAACTTATGGAAACTTAATAACGAGTAAACCGCTTCTGTATCATGTATCTGGATACTCTACAGACCATACCGTTATAACCCTCATAAAAGACTCATGTAGACTTCGAATATCTGTTATGAATGACACATCACTTATGATTATCCAAGATCTTACCCACATAATCTCCATATACCTCTCCTCAATTTCCTGTGCGACGTCAATGGCGTCTTTATTAACGAACACTCTATTCTACCAGAGATACCCAGGGGTTGTTCTCAAAACTGGCACCATTTTCAAAATTCCGTCCCACTTGACTCACAAGACCCTATGACTATTGACACCTGGTCTTGCTTTATATATGGAGCCCTCAACTCAGATGACGAATATCACACTTGCTACAACTTAGGCATCCCTTGATCTTATCCTTATCTATCTACTGTGTGCTTTTCTTATTTGCTTTTGATATTGTACAAACTGTCGACCACTTGTTAAGCTTATCTTTATGTTTGCCACATGAATGGCTTGTCTTTGTAGTAGCTTGTACATATCTCATCCCTCTCTCCCTATATAATGAAGAGGATTTGCTTCATTGTAAATCAATCTATCGATCAATCAATAACTAGTTTGTGTTATAAAATTCTTATGGCTTTCTAAAACTCTCATTCTTTTTCAATATTTCTCTATGAGATGACTAACAGTCCATAATAGTCTTAGTATGCTCTGTGCTTGCCTCTAGTTGAGGATTCTGCACATTAGAAATAGGATGTTGATTCCTTGGCTTACGGTTCTTGTCTATCTCCAGCGTGGTGTTGATCTACCCTGTTTAGGTCGTTGGGTTAAGGCCGCTTTATGGGAAATAATAAACACCTTATGAGAGACGGTTCAAGGCTCCCTGCCACCAGCCCTGGTATCAAAGCCCTAGAGTCCAGGAAAGAGTTGGACTGTTTAAATTCGAGTAGAGATAATATTGAAAGAAGAGCTTTAAAGTCATGGCAAACATCTCATATACTCCTACTAGTTTAGCCCTTGTTAGACTCTCTTCTTCTATCTCAATTCCTCCCTCTATTAGAATAACCAAGTCCTCTAAAATCTAAAACATTGCAGAATACACTCATATCCCTGATTCCGCTCAGATCAATGAAACATCTTTACCCTTATTGAATCCCTATACAATTTTCAAAAGTGATAAATCCCTTGCTACAAGAATTACCCGCCTTGTTCAGCATAAATTTCCTCTAACCAAGGAATATATTCAGTCAACTGCTCTTGATAACTGCCTAGTTCCAGCAACATCTGCTGAACAGTATGTTGACCTTGAAATTGATCAACAACTGATTGACCAATGGATAAGAGAAGGATACTCCCATTTACACGTAGGAGCAATCCAAATTATTCTCACTTTACATGGAAGAAAAGGCTTACCTGTCACTACCAGAGTCGCTTTGCTCAACATAATCTACAAGCAATATGAGCATGTAGTCATTGGTACTTGCCTATCCACTCTCCATGCTGGTAGTATATCACTCACATACTACCCTAACTTTAACATCCCGCTAAGGGATACCAATCTCCACAACTGTCTCAAAATCGAACATCAGATTTTGGGAGCACCCATGTTGCCAAACTCATACATGGCCACCCTCCACCACCAAATAGTTTACCTGCTTCAAGACCATGCTCTTGATCTTCCTGTTCCTGGCTACATTGGAGATACGATTTTCATCAAAGCAGAAAGGGAAGATGAGGTTCCAACTATCATCCAAATCCCCAAGCAACTGTCTAGAGAAAAGCTCAAAGAAATCATGCCACTTGAGTTGATAACTAACTATGAGAAAGCTTTTCAGAATACTACTCTCGTGATTGCTTCTGACACAAAATATGTCAAAGAAACAGATGGTTCTATCAAGACAGTTTATGAACCAATCTTAGATACAGAAGCCTCCTCCGATGCTCCTCTAATATTCCAAGCACTTATTATTAGACCAGTCACCACAGAAGATGACATCCCGATTCATAGCTTTGAAGCTGATGGATCTGCTGTATACACTGATAAAATCAATGGTCACTTCATTTGGGATGTTGATCCCAACATGTGTGATGCAGACTATGAATGCCAAACCTGTTCACCAAATTACAAAAGCCCTTGCAAACCTAAGGCCAAACATCGTAAACATGATGACCTAGATAGTCCTTGGATAGGCCTACTTCCTATCAAACATAAACCATTACCTATTTATGATAAGGCTCTACAAATCTTGAGATCTAAAGGACTCTTGCTAACATAAGCAATCAAACCCATTCCATCTCTACCTCAACAAATACCATGTGATCTTCGTCATCCGAGTTAAGGGCTCCACATATAAAGTAAGGCCAGGTGTCAACAGCCATATGGTCTTGTGAGTTAAGTGGGACGGAATTTTGAAATGGGTGCTAGCTTTGAGAACAATCCCTAGGTATCTTTGGTAGAATGAAGTGTTCGTCAGTAAAGACGTTATTGACCTCGCACGGGAAGTTGAGGATAGGTATCTGAAGATTATGTGGGTAAGATCTTGGATAATCATAAGTGGTGTGCCATTCATAACAGATATTCGAAGTCTATAGGAGTCTTTTATGAGGGTTATAACGGTATGGTCTGTGGTGTATCCAGATATATGATACAGAAACGGCTGACTCGTTATCAATTTTCCACAAGTTATATTGGCCCATGAGTTTAGTTAACTCCACAAGTTATATTGGCCAATGAGTTTAATTAACTCATTTCTCCAGTTTGCCAAAGAGTTGAACCATTGTAAGAAGGTTCATGAAGAGAGTCCTGTTGGGAAGAGTCATGGAGATGGGTATAGAGAGCCCGAAAAGGAAAGACAATTGCATGATGGTGAAGAATTGATAAACACCATAGAAACCATAGAACTGGAGAAGAGAAATATTAAAACGGGGGCATTAGGAAATGATCTAAAAAGGTCAGGTTAGATTAGAGGTGGCAAGGTTCCGGTTCGGTTCCGGTTTCGGTTCCCGGTTTGGGTGGAACCGGAACCGTCGATTCTGAACCTGGCCAAAATTACTATTATTTTTTTATTTTTTTATTTTTTTTATTTTTACAAAATATTACATTTTATTTATAAGAAAATAAAATGTTAGAAAGAACATTGTAGAGTACTGATCCATGGCCCATAACCCTTGTCCAAGTAATTATGTTTTCCATTCTCTTCTCCTCCTTTTTTTATAGGTTAGACATCTCATTCACTTCTCTATTTTTCCAATGTGGGATGTGGGATAAAGAATAAGAAGTCATTAATTGGTTTTTTTTTTTTTTGATACATCATTAACTAATTTCATGTATTAATAACCTATTGGAATCTAAAGACCTATTGGAATCATTAACTTTTTTTTGAACTATTACTATATTGTGGTATAATTCAAATATAACACAAAAAGAAATAATTGAAATATTTGTTAAAAATGCATAATATGACTTCTTATCCTTCATCTCACATCCCACATTGGAAAAATAGAGAAGTAAATGAGATGTTTAACCTATATACAAAGGAGAAGAAGGGAATTGAACACTTAATTGCTTGGATAAAGGTTATGGGTCATGGCTCAATACTTTACAATGTCCACTTTAACATTTTATTTTGTAAAGTAAAAAAAAAATAATAATAAATAAAAAAAAATTGGAACCAAGCGGTTCGAACTGAACCGGAACCGTCAGTTCCATTCCGGTTCGAACCGCCCGGTTTCGAAAAAATTGGAACTGGAATCAGCCCCCCCCGTTTCGATTTCGATTTCAATTTCGGCTACGGTTCTTAAAACGAAACAGAAAAATCGGTTTCGGTTTCGGTTTCGGTTTTGGTTTCGGTTTAGGTTTCGGTTCCGGTTTCGGTTTCAACTCCGGTTCTGGTTCCGGTTTCAGTTTTTCCGGTTTCAATTTTGGTTCGGTTCCACGGTTGGAACCGGAACCTTGCCAGGTCTAGGTTGGATTGATGAGATCATGTCGGCATCCTTACCTTTGGATTTGGGAAAGGTATATCATGAGATATGACTTAGCAAAGTCTTGAATTTGCTTAAGAAAAGGCTGTTGATAAGGTTGAAGTGTGTCAAGGAGTTCTGGAGGGTAGGTTTTTTCAATGTGAGTCGTGAGAGTCGGTGAGAACGATGAAGAGGCGGATGCTAAAGTTACCATGAAAATGAGAGGTATACAGCTGGAAGACGAAATGAGTAGGACATGTGGTTGTCTTGAAAGCATATCTGCGATTATATTGTGTTCTTCTTTCACGTGTCTGAGAATGAACTCATATCTAAGAAACCAATCTTTCAATCTCAATAGTTGAGGATTGAGAGGAATCTTATTACGAAACTCAAGGTTTTTAAAAAAAGATGAATTGTCCATTTCGACAATAAAGTTTCTTATCCTAAGGTGGAAATCAAACTTTTGAATTCCATATTTGACCGTAAGAATCTCTTTGTAGATTGTGTGATAGTGTTGTTGGGCATCTTTGAATTGTCCGCTTGCGTGACCAAAATATCTTTTTTGTCCGTCTTTTTCTTCAATCAGGACAGCATGCCAGAAAGTATCACTAGCATTAGTTTGTAGGATGAGTTGACCGGTGGATGGAATAGTGAAGGCTAGTGGAGATTGGGCTAGTGATTTTTCTTTAAAAGAGTAGAGAGGATTGCAGTATAGTGGCTCACTCGAGGGATAAAATCCCTAATGAAATTGACTATTCCGAGAAATTGCTGGATTTGTTTATGTAAGGTTGGAATCGGGGAAAACCGAATAACTGTTATGTAAGGTGAGGACTAGGACGGTATTGACTGTCTGAAATGTGCATTCCAAGGAATTCTATATCTATACGACCAATTAGGTTTTTCTTGTTAGAAAGCATGATACCATATTTGTTAACCAATTCATGGAATTGTTGGAGAAGCTTGGTGTGAGAACTTTCATCTAGAGGGAATAGCAATATATTATCAATGTAGAGTAGTGTAGAATGCAAGATGGGATGACGGATTCTGGTGACAGCTTTATGAAATAAGGAGGGGGCAGTCTTTAAACCAAATGGTAGAACTGTCCATTGATATTGGGCATTTGGAAGGTAGAATGATGTTTTGTATTGATCATCATGATGGATACCTATTTGCCAACATGATCCTTTGAGGTCAAACTTGGAGAAGATAGAGGCTCATTGGAGCTGTAAGAACAGCGCGTTGGTTTTGGGAACCGGAAACTTGTAATCATGAAGGAAATGATTGAGGGGTTTGTAGTCGATGACTAGTCTCTTTTTTCCTCTGTTTGGTTCTCAGCGTTTGTTGACATAAAAAGCTTGACACGCTCATGGAGAAAAAGTGGGTTCAAGTAAACCCTGGTGTAACAGCTCATCACATTCTTCATTGTCAATTTTAAGATCTGAATGTGTTATTCCTAAATGGGTGGCCTTTGTGGGATTGAACTCTTCATTGAGCTTGAATGGTAGCCTAATAAAGAAATCTGAATTTTTCCATAAGGGTGATGGATGCTTAAAATCAGCATGACTATTAGCATAAGATCGGAGCAACTTTTGCTATATATGTTGAAATGAGGGATGAATGTCAGAGAGAGGGAATATTTTGGGAATGTTGGAGAAGGGCTTAAAGTCTCTCTTATATTCGATTCCATTTGGAAGGATTCAGAAAGATTTGTACTAGGAAATGAAATCCCAACCAACGAGGACATCCTTATCCGGTAACGGGGTTCCGATTAAACGAACCCAAAAGGTGTAGGATGGGAAAATCCTGATACCAACCTTGTTTTTGGAAATTAGATTGGTGGTGAATATTTGGCCATCGGTTGCTTTGAAATAACGAATGTAGGGCTTCTAAGCTGAGGGGGGAAAGATTTTTGGGTTCATCATGGTATTGTGGGAGCCAGTGTTAAAATAGGCAATAACATCAATTGGTGTGGAATGTTTTTCAGACAAGCTTGCAGTTGATAAGAATCGGGAAGTGTATTGTTCGTAGAGGAATTTGAAAGATCCGAGTCGGATGCAAAATCAGTGTCTTAAAGCACAAAAGTGCTGTTCTGGTTGACACCTTCTTGCTCTGAGAAAATGGATTCAATATCTGCATCAAACGGGACTTCATCTGCTATTTGTTCAAGTTGCTGAACTAATTTTGCGGACTTTGCCTTTTTGTTGGGACATGTTTTGGCATAATGTCTTTTTTTTCCACATACGAAGCACTTTTGAGATTTATTCCATACTCGTTTAGTAATCTTCTTATAGAATCTGAATTTTTTGTGTTTGTCTTTCTTGAACGAGTGGAAGTGCCACTTCTTTTTGGTTTTGCAGGTACACATCGTTGCAGATTTGCATTTGATCTGTTGTGAAGGTCGCTTGCATTGTGCTTTATACTTTTTGCCTTCTTTTAGCATTTTGGAGAAGACCTGTTGTGTTGCACAAAGTTTGTCCAGGGAACCTAAGGCAAACATGTGAATTTCTCCCAGAGATACATCATTGAACGCTCTTCCCAATGTGTATATCCTTCTTTGTAGATCATCTAAGAGTTCAGTAGGAAGAGAGTTTACATAAATGTGCTTGAGATTGGGATCATTGATTCCACTAAGAATGTGAAATCTGCTGGACATGCGATTATAATGAAATTCAATATCTTTCTTTCGGAGGGAACAACAATGCATCTCAAAAAATTCTTGTCATGCCTGTTTGTAAAATTGGTCAAGGTTGCCGAGGAATTCTCGGAAAATAATGCCCATAGCTTGAGAGGCAGAGGTGGTTATGACAATTTGTAATTGTCTGTACTCTCCAAGGGCTTGGTACCAATTTCTAAGAGATCTTGTGACTCTGGAAGTGAATTCTCTAAAAATTGTTTCGAGATTTTGTTCTGATTTTGCCATTTGTAGATAAAGTCATGCACTCATTTCAGAAATCTTTTTTCTCTAAAAGCCTGGAGAAGAATCTCTTAGGTCAAATCAAGGGCCATTGGTTGGTTTGGGGTTGGAAGTCTAGGTTCAGCCTAGAACGTTATCTTCTTGAGGTTCTTCTACGAAAGGTGTCAGCCCGGATGACGCTTCACCAGGAGAGTCATAAGTTTGGGTGGATGGTTTGGGGGTCTGTCTTGGATGCTATAAAGATTTGTGTTAAGTTAGTAACATCATCGGGGGCTGATTTATGGGAAGAAGTGTCATGAGAAGAATTCCATGAGGATTGGGAAGAATCACTGGAAATTGATTCCACGACGGATTCTGAGGGTGAGGAAGTATAATGAGAAATAAATAACACTGGTTTATACTGGTGTGGCATGGGTTGGTTGTCCTTGTGTGAGGTTGAAGGTTTTTTTATTGGTTTCTTGGGTGGAGAGGATAAATAAGGATAATTTTGTAAAAGTTCTCCGATTGATTTGAAATATTGAGAATCATCGGGTGGTCGAGTTGATGAAGAGTATGTAGAGGATGTAGGAAAATAGAGAGACTGAGAGGGGTATGGTTTTAGCACATATGATGGTGGTGCAATGTTGAAATGATCTTTGGTCATTTGTTCCAGTTGTTGCTTGAGTTATTTGATTTCTCTTTCCTTTATGTCAAACTCAGGACTGAAATATCCATGGTTGATATATCTGTGAAGATCTGCATCTAATTTGGCGATTCTAGATTGAAGGTCAGAAAACAAGTCTTTGAAAACAACATCTAAGCCTTTCAAATGATGGTCATGTTGAGAAACATGATGAACAACTCGGTCAATCTTCTGATCAATAGAGTTCAAGACTCTATTTTCTATTGTGGCATTATGTGACTGCCAGTTGAGTACCTATTCAGTTAGGGAAGGGTGTTTTAAAGATCCATCAGGCAAGACTTTGGTGGTTTGGACAAAAGGTCTGGAAAATCTATTCTTTTCTAGGTTTGAGGATGGTTCCAATGGAGGAAAATCTTGGTCATAATTGGAGGTCATGTAACATGGTATTGGTTGAGGCAGAAATGGAATGGGTTTGACTGCTTCTGTTGGCAAGAGTCCTTCAGATCTCTAGATCTGTAGAGCCTTATCATAAATAGGTAGTGGTTTGTGTTTGAAAGGAAGTAGGCCTATCCAAGGACTATCTGGGTCTTCAGGTTTACGAGGTTTGGCCTTGGGTTTTGCAAGGGGTTTTGTAATTTGGTGAACAGGTTCGACATTCAAAGTCTGTATCACACAGGTTGGGATCAACATCCCAAATGAAGTGACCATTGATTTTATCAGTGTATACAGTAGATCCATCAGCTTCGAAGCTATAAATCGGGATGTCATCTTCCGTGGTAACTGGTCTAATCATAAGTGCTTGGAATATTGGAGGAGCATTGGAGGAGGCTTCTATATTTGAGATTGGTTCATAAACTATCTTGATAGAACCATCTGTTTCTTTGACATATTTTGTGTCAGAAGCGATCACGGGAGTAGTATTCTGAAAAGCTTTCTCATAGTTAGTTATCCACCAAAGTGGCATGATTTCTTTGAGCTTTTCTCTAGGCAGTTGCTTGGGGATTTGGATGATAGTTGGAACCTCATCTTCCCTTTCTGCTTTGATGAAAATCGTATCTCAAGTGTGACCGGGAACAGGAAGATCAAGAGCATGGTCTTGAAGTCGGTAAATTATTTGGTGATGGAGGGTGACCATGTATGAGTTTGGCAATATAAGTGCTCTCAAAATCTGAAGTTGGATTTTGAGACAGTTGTGGAGATTGGTATCCCTTAGCGGGATGTTAAAGTTGGGGTAGTATGTATATGTAATATAATATAATATAATATATTTTATATAATATTATATATAATAATATATTTATATAATTAGTCACGTTCCTATCAGGACATCTTTATTTAACTTTATCAGAATATTGAATGTGAGCCACTCATTTATAAAAGTGATTTAACAAGTACATATATACCAAATCAAAGTATGTAAAACGAATGACTCACATTCAATGTCCTTATATAATTATATCAGGACATCCTCATAGGAAAATTTCCATTTATATAATATATATTATTTAATATATTAATATACCCTCCTTTCCAAAACTAATATATTATCAATTATATAATGTATATACGTATTTAATATATTAATATACAATATATATATAATAAAAATATATATTATATATAATATATGATATAATATTATATATATGTATTTAATATATTAATATATAATATATAATTGATAATATATTATTTTTAGAAATGAGATTATTTTTAGAATATATTTATGCATATGAGGGTTTTTATGGAATAAATTTCTTAGTTTGGAATAGAATAGTCATTTCATTGGTAATAGTGAAATCACCAATCCAATAGATTTTAACCAACCAAACATTGAGAATGGATTCCATTCCATTCCTGCCCCATCTTAATGACTAGACCGATAATCGGTTTTGTTGTACCATCTAAAGTACTAACATTACTTGGAATGTAACGAAATATTTTATCATATCTGGATTACAATATGTATATATTTTTGTCTTCATATTTAAAATTTATTTATCGGAAACAAATTTCTAGAACATTTTAATTTTTAATTTATTTTACTTGATTCCTTGTGAGTGGAGGTCGGTCCCGGTTAGTGGAATGTCGGTCTGAGTTTTAAGCGGTTGTGTTTTTTCAAAATGGGTTTAAATGGAGATAGAGTCGGCGAGTTTGGCAACGAATACACGATGAAGTCTATGGAAGAGGCTCTTGAAACAGTTCTGCGAGTGGCTCAGTGCCTTCCACCTATTACAGTTACACTTGAAGAAGCTCTAGGCAAGGTTTTGGCCGAGGATATTCGTGCACCTGACCCTTTGCCTCCATACCCTGCTTCTATCAAGGTTTCTGCAAATGGGTTTTCATGTTTCAGTTCTAGAGATTGAATTGCCAATTGGGTTTTTGATTTAGTAATTGAGTGGCTAATCGGTATTCTTATGTATTGCTTGTGGTTTATTTGCTTTAGTATCAGGGTATATGCTATGTGTTGTTAGTTTTATTTATTGGAACAACTGCTTCTATTGCATATCTGCAATGTGTCATGTATATCTTTCTAGACTTCATTATCTTTGCATTGCAGTCTATCCATTCCTATTCTTTTATGGACAAAATATGTTAATATCTGAAACATATCTTGATGTATTTTAATGCAATTCTTGTCTCTTCCATGGATGAAATCAGAAATCTTTGCAGTGGGGATATTAGGGAATCCTTCGTTTCTATAGTTATCCGAATGAAATTCTTAATATAAAATTGGCCATTGCAGGATGGTTATGCAGTTGTTGCTTCAGATGGGCCTGGTGAATATCCTGTCATAACTGAATCTAGAGCTGGAAATGATGGAGTTGGTGTAATTGTGACTCCTGGAACTGTTGCATATGTGACAACTGGAGGTTAATAAATCTCTTTTGAGTTAGTAGTTATGTCTATTCAATTCTCACCTTTTATGCTGATCTGTAGATTTCTGTTGTGTGAATGATAGTTTTATGGGGTGTTTGGACATTTTCAATTAGAACAGTCTCTCATAAATGGATTATGGGTGGCATTGGGCTAATAAGACTTTGTGAGAAATTGTGGACTTGAGGATAAGTTATCATTTATTTTTGACGATAACTTTCAATTTATTTCATGCAAATGTATTTAAGCCTTACGGGTTTGTTTTAGGCCATGGCCTTCAAGAGTCAGTCACCAAAATGAGTAACAGTTTAGGGTTGACTTTGCTAATGAGTAATGATATGGGATGTGACAAATTCCAACCTTTTAGGACCTTGTGCCCTTGTGAGCTTGGTCTCTCCACACCATGAGGTAGCAAGTTAGTTCTAAAAATAATTTTTAGTAGCACAAGCCACAAGCCATCAAGCAATTGTTGTTTGCTTGGGCTTAATGCAAGAGTTGTTCATATATGAGCCTAAACTTTATCTACTTAGACATGGAATCCGTGGCTGACAAGTTAATTAAGACTTTCCTTTACAGAGTGAACTTCCAACCGTAGGATTATCAGAGGAATATCATATATAACAAGAAGCTTCCTTATTGCACCCATTTTGTCTGTAAATGGCTCCTTGGGCAAGAGAAATTATGGTCTGGTCATGGAAGCTTATGCCTTGCTGCCCTTCTATGACTCCTTGAAAAGAGCAACAGTCACTTTGATATCAATTTAACCAGCCACCTTTTCTGCCTTTGTTATATATAAGTGATAAATATATCTTTTGGAGGCTATCCTTGATTGCAAACCATGGGAAGAGTTGCACCCACATTCATTGAATTAGCTTTGTTGTATTGTTAACAGAAATAATGTTTTCCTTGTAAGATGTTTCAGCTTCTGCTACATTCCATCAGCTACTAAAGTTATTATCCTATTAGATTGTTGTGATATATCCTTCCTCAATAAAATACAAACATGTTATAGATTCATATAACATATAGTAATCACATGGGGAGACTCGAACCTAGACACACTTGGTAAAATAGACTCTGATATCATGTTAGTAGACTCTCAATCCAAAAGCTTAAGTTGGTAGGAAATGGCCCAATCATAGTATTTAAACGGTCTAATAGGGGTAAAACCTTTATTTCAAATCTTGCTAAATGCTAATCAATTTTTATTTCACTAGGTTTGAGCGTATTGAAACAACACAGATACCTGAACAACTTCATAAATACAAATTATTGAAAGTATATATATATATTTTCCATTCCGATACATTGTGGTTTAAGGTGTAGAAACATTGAAGTTTCGCTAGAAAAGTTGAATGTATTGCATGTTGATTTTAAACTTTTTTTTTACCCCATTGTTTTTTTTTTTTCTTCAACAGGACCAATACCTGATGGCGCCGATGCAGTTGTTCAAGTTGAAGACACTGAACAAATCAAAGATGCAGCTGTTGAATCCAAGCGAGTTAGAATATTTGTACAAACTAGCAAAGGTGTTGATATTCGACCAGTGGTATGATTCCAGTGCTTCTACTTTGTTATTGGATTTATTTATTCATTTATTGTTTTTGCCTTTGAATCAGAGTCATGGTAATATTGGAATTGATTGCTAATCTAATTAAGTTTATATCATTATTATCAAAAATTTCCTGTAACCTTGGCAGATACTTTTCTCTGATAAAGAGATAACCCCCTGAAATTACAGGGTCAAAACATGAAAAAATGTTGTGGAAAACAACTAAGTGGATGCTTGTCACAACACCAAATTTTATGCTACAGCTGTCTTAAGTTCCTGTGAACAAAAATTCTAATGTATGTGTTTGTAAGAAAGAATGTTAAACCAAAATTAAATATCACATTATCAACAATTTATATTCAAGCAGAGAAATATCTGTCTTGCCTTAAATGTAAATTTTACATGAAAGTGGAAAATTATTTTTATAATACATAAAATTTTATAACAATCACTTGATAAAATTGCAAATTATTGGAAAGGTCTGAAGATGAATACCCTGAAAAATAACCTTAAGCGGTCAGGCCCTTTAGATTTAACTTCTTTTTAAAAATTTGTGTATTTTTTTTTTCGTTTTAGATGGATAAATTATTGTAAGTTAATTATTCTCATTAGTTCCCACATTGGGTCAATTTTGTGGAGTGCTGAGTAGACAAGCTTTTGTCATTGTTGATGGGAACATCTAGGAACCCTGAACATGGGTAGAAAATTATTTTATGCTTGTGCTTGCTTGGAGCTATAAACACATAGATTGGTGGTTTATCTACTAGCATTAAGTTAGTTCAGCATACATTAGCATGTTGTTTGGAGTGTCTACATAAGACATTCACATCAAATATTACTCTTGTATTCATAGCAATCCTTTCTAGAGAAACACTTACTTTTAGAGAACTAAAAGAACTTGAATTTTATCTAATTGTTACATGTTATTGTACTTATAGACCATCTTCTTAGTTGAGCCCAAATATTGCTTGATTCTCACAATAGATGCTACTATAACTTGGTAGTTGTTGTTAGGTGGTTTTCTCCCACATTGGTTGAAGTCAAAACTAGTCGATGGTATAAATACGCAAAGGCTAGCTTTAACCTCTCGAGGGCCCTTTTAAGAAGAAAACCGTGAGGCCCAATAGGTAAAAGCGGACAATATCTCATGAGTGGCGGTCTCGTGTGTACACAGTGCAAAATTTTGACATCAACAATTGATGCTAGAAGGAGGGCCCCCAAGAAAACAAACAGACTACCTTTGACCAAGGGCTATTGTCAAGGGGGTTTTTCTCCTACATCAGTCGAAGTCAGGAGACTCAAGACTAGTTTGTAGTATAAATAAGCAAATGCTAGCCTTAACCCCATGGGGGTCCTTTTAAGGACAAACCGTGAAGCCCAATAGACCAAAGCGGACAATGCCTCGTAGGTGGTGGCCTCGTGCGTACACAATGTAGAATTTTAGCGTCTATAGTAGTTAATGGTGCTCTAAACATATAAAAGAGGTTGTAGAGTGCTCAAGCAGTCAATCATGTTTAATTTGTTCCTTACAGAAATGTGCAGTGCACGAATCAGCATTTGCACATATCGTGATTCTTCTTGTATGGTTAAATGAAATAACGAAAAGACATTGGTCAACTAATCAAAAGGTTGACTTCTGTTTATTATCAAATAATAGTTTTTTTCTTGATTTTTGTCTTTTCTGTGAATAATTGTGATTATTAAAGGTTTGCTTATTCCTACCGAGTATGCTCCTATACTTATTATTTTGGAAGCTCATATAAGTATATTTTAAACAGGGATGCGATATTGAGAAAGATGCCTTTGTATTAAAGTCCGGAGAAAGAATAGGTGCTTCAGAAGTTGGACTACTGGCTACTGTGGGTGTAACACTGGTGAAGGTATTATGATAATTCTCATTTTAGGTTTGATAAATTTGTAGGGTTTTATTGAGAACTAACCCATTTGAGAGACCCAAATCAAGACCTAACTCAAATCTCAAATTCTTGCAAATCTAACTCATTTCTCCTGTAAAAGTACCATATTACCCCTACTAATAAAAATCTTAAGTTTATACCAGTAAGATTGTCCTTCTTGTTGTTATTAGTAAAGAGAATGTTTAAGATTGTCAATTTGTCATTGTTATTAGTAAGGGTAAGGTAATATGATAGTTTTACAGGGAGAATGTGTTGCATTTGTAAGAATTTGAAATTTGGGTTAGTTTTGACTTTGGTCTCTCAAATGGGTGACCTTTTCAATAATACCGAATTTTTAATGAACTGAGGGGAGCTGCTTGTCATGCAGGTATATCGCACACCAACTATTGCAGTGCTTTCTACAGGAGATGAACTTGAAGATCCAACAACTCGGTTCCTAAGCCGTGGCAAGGTATTATATGTCTAACAGAGATTTTAATATGCATAACTTGGGGTGTATGTTTTCGAACGTATGGGCTTCTACAGGATTTATTTGAACCTATCTTAATGTGATGTTTATCATGCCTAATTTTTCCAACAAAAAAAAAAAAAAAAAAAGCAAAGAAAGAAAGGTTGAAACACTGCAAATTAGGGATTCATCAGCTTAAATTTAACACTAAAGCTGGGTTCATCGCTTCTGCAGATTAGGGATTCAAATCGTGCAATGCTACTAGCAGCTGCATTACAGCAACGCTGCAAAGTTCTTGATCTTGGTATTGCTAGAGATGACGAAGAAGAACTTGAAAAGATCCTAAATAATGCATTTTCTGCTGGGATTGATATTCTTCTAACTTCTGGAGGTGTTTCCATGGGTGACAAGGATTTTGTTAAGCCATTGCTTGAAAAGAGTGGAACAATATACTTCGACAAGGTAGATTATGATTCATGTATCTTCTCTCACATCAAACTCTAAAATTTTTTGTTTCTATGCACAGAACTAACCTATATGCTGGTATGTAGAAATACCTTTTTTGTTTTAATGATGATGTGCTGAGCTTTATTGCATGATTTAATGTTTTGTTTTATGAGTGCAGATGAATTATGTAATCATAGTTTGGTTTGATTGGTGTATTCAGGTTTGCATGAAACCAGGGAAGCCTCTGACATTTGCTGAGATCAATTCAAGACCGGCTGAGAATACGACGGTGAATAAAATTCTTGCATTTGGGTTACCTGGAAATCCAGTGAGCTGTTTAGTTTGTTTCCATCTTTTTGTAGTTCCTGCAATTCGCCATCTCTCTGGTTGGGCAAACCCTCATCTTTGGAGGTTATTGAAACATCTAAAACATTGTTCTCTCTCTCCTTCCCTCCTCCCAATTGCTTAAATTGTTATGCATATATTGATAAATAATTTAGTATTATAATTGAGCTTAACGCTGGGCTCTTTTCTTTTCTGCACTATTTACAGAGTGCAGGCTCGTCTGCTTCAGCCGGTGAGGACAGATCAAGCACGGCCAGAATTTCATCGTGCCGTTATTAAATGGAAGGTTGATGATGGGTCTGGCAATCCTGGGTAAGCGGTTTAGAGATGTTTCCTTCTCCGTCATGGTATGAGTACTTTCATGATTGTGGCTTAATTTCAACAACCAAGGATATTAATTCCCCTGGTTTATCTTGGTTGTGGAATGTGGATGCTTCGGCAACTTTAACCTTCCTTCGTTGAGTGCTGACCTAATAAATCCAATGTTTTTTTTATGGTATCAGATTTGTTGCTGAGAGCACTGGTCATCAAATGAGCAGCCGACTTTTAAGTATGAAGTCAGCTAATGCTTTGTTGGAGTTGCCAGGAACTGGCAGTGTAATTTCTGCTGGAACTTCTGTATCAGCCATCATAATTTCTGATTTCGGCAGTACTGATACTGGCAAGAGTCCCTTATTGTCAGTTATGGCTTCTACCTTGCAAGGAAGCAGACCCAAAGAAGTAACTGCAGATGTTTCTCAGGATACCGAGTTCAAGGTAGCTGTTCTCACAGTGAGTGATACTGTTGCATCAGGGGCTGGGCCTGATCGGAGGTATTATAGTGTATATTTCTTTTTAATGCTTGCTTCGTATACATGGATTTGTGACTTTCTTCTTCATTGTAATCTTATCTCTTAAAGTTCTTATCTTTTAAGTAATAAAAAGTGTGTTTCTGTGTGTCCTTTTATCAGAAAGGCAAGGGTGGGGGATCTAACAAAAATTTCAGCAACTCTACTATATTGACTTGTTTATGGCTCATTTTATAATTGATTAAGATAATTTTCTACCTTTCACAAGGTATAATACTGATGGAAATTATACTTTTAGCACTGTGAGTTTGGATTAAGAGAAATGCTTTATTGACCAACAATACTAATCTGGAAGATATTATTGTACCTGTGTTACTTCGTTTCCTTTTTTTGTTTTGTTTTCCTTTTGTTTTTCCAGGTTTGCTTTTTTATTTCAAATACTCAAAACTTTAGTATTTTCATCTTAGGAAATTAAATTAGATATGTTGATGTCTAAATGGAAGGCGTTCAGATACACCCTTTTGAATTGGTATTTCAAAAAGGTCACTTTGTGAATGCTAAAGAGATAGGGCAGATCTGATGCTCCAACTTATCAGAGTTAGATATGGAAATGGTGAGTGCTTTGAAAGAGTATACAGATCCTTGGGCAACCCGATCCTGTGATCATCTTCAATACTATAATCATTAGCAGGGAATACGAAAGTTACTATCTATATCTTATGGCATCTGGATACACCTCTTTGAATCATTGTTTCAAAGGGGTCACTTATTTGATGCCAAAGCAAAAAGGCAAAGCTGATTTTGCTCCTTGTGAAAGTTGAACATGGAAAATACTAATTGCTTTGTGACAGTTCTGAAGTTAGCTTAGCAAGTTATCTTGGTTTTGCTTTGTTTTACTTTCTGTTCCATATTTATTGCAACTTTGCTGGAAGCACGTAACTTATAAACAACAGCTTAGGATTCTCTTCACTTATTTCACTTGATAATTTGAACAGTTGATGCCAATTTGAAGCCTTCTTCAAGAGCACTAACTACCATATTGATGAAGGCCTTGTTTGTTATGAGTCATTGTTAATTAGCTTTAAGTGTAAAAACAAAGATTCCAAGGCCTAAACTTTTAATTTGGCATGCCCTGGATAATGATGGGCGTACTTGGCATCTTATGTGATCAGCCCAACAAGTTTGTAAATACATAGTGCATCTAAGAAGTCAAAGAAGTCCAGAAGTCTTAAATCTAGTCAGGAGTCTTTATTGTTCTTAAAATGTACTAAGGGTCGCCAGTCATAGTCTTGTTGAGAGTCATTTATGTTTTCTTCTCTATGTTCTAGGAGTATTTACTTCTATAAATATAGGTGAAAGCTGAACCGCTGGAATATGAACAAGATAAGTTTCAGCTCTTGCAATTAAGATTGTGTGATGCAACCATTCAGCTCAAGGTGTGATGTCAAGGGTTTCTTAGGTGTGATACCTAAATAAATTCCCAAATTATAATTTTCAGTCTCTCAAACCACTCTACAATCCATAACAAGCGGACACTGTGCTGCATCAAAGTGTCTCTCAATATATTTTTTGTTTGGACTCATATTTGAATGATATCGAAACTTTCTCTTTTTCCTAAGTAGTTGATTTCCATATAGTCCAAATCATTGGAAAGATTGAATATTTTTTTCATTGATTGTTGTCTGTCTGTTCATGCATATCAGTTTTGAAAGTTTAGAATGGACCATGGTATTAAACTCCTTGAAATGTGCAGCGGGCCTAGGGCAGTTTCCGTTATTAATTCCTCATCAGAAAAGTTATGTGGAGCAAGGGTTGTTGCAACAGATGTGGTTCCAGATGATGTTGCAAAAATCAAAGATGTTCTGCAGAGGTGGTCTGATGTTGACAAAATGAATCTCATTATTACCCTTGGTGAGGTTTCCTTCCTTGGATACAGGTTAAATGTTGTAGGCAAATACAAGAAACATTTGTTTTTATGGTAGCCCTTCTGCCATCTCTTTATGAACATATTTTCTGATATAATAAGGTGGCACTGGCTTCACCCCAAGAGATGTAACCCCGGAAGCAACAAAAGAAATGATTCAGAGAGAAACTCCTGGTCTTTTGTATGTCATGATGCAAGAGAGTTTAAAGGTACCTATTGTTTGAATATAAATTGCACATATATGTAAATGCAGTTACAAGTTAAATGATTTAACAATTTGAGTGTTTGTAAACTTTTGTACACATGATTGTATGTCTTGGACGGAGGATTTTGTAAAACATTGCATCCAACTTAGGTGGAAACTGTATCTTCAAAAGTGAATTAAAATTTGTTGGAGTTTATAAAAGTTTAAAACCAATGTATTTGGTTCTACGTTTATGCAAATTCCAAGTGGATCGAGTGTTCTAAATTGGGAGGTACAACATGACTTTTTAGATGTGTGTCCACTGGTTTATTCCAACATTTTACACTTATGGTTTCTTAAATTGTCACTCTTATGCATTTATGTTTCAATAAAGGAAACATTCAAGTTGATATATTTATTTGGGAAGACAGAAAAATAAATTTTTTTGCTTGAAATAATATACAGCAAGCCATGTTCCGATCTTTAAACACTTTTTACTTCTATCTATCCCCCCTTACTCCCACTATCTATTTATCGTTGTTTGAATGTTTGTGATTTTTGGTTTGTCTGTTCTACTAAAATGCTAATAATAAGTCATAAGTTAGTGATAGTTTTTCTTCTTTATCATCCTTCAAAATAGGTGACACCATTTGCTATGCTTTCACGCTCTGCAGCAGGGATAAGAGGGTCAACATTGGTAAGACACTACAATTTGCTGTTGTTATCCTCCTAGACTTTAGTGTGAAGCAAACTTTTCATAACAATTTATTTTCTTTCTTGCAAAACTATATATTTCCTCTATGATAGTTGATTTCTCATCTTGACAATAATTAATATTTTACTATTTAGTAAGTAGATATTCTGTTTAATAAATGAAGGGATTATGATATGTAAGTTGCTGCTGAATTATCAAGAGTATTTATTAGTAAAGTGAGGCTGGTAAGTATAAGGATAATTAACTTCGCTTCTATACAACATCAATTGTGCCTTGAGAGTTTTTGCTATGCCTCAAACTCAACTGTTAAAAGTACAATGGAAAATTTTCTCTTATAGAATATAATGCATAAGGAAATGTTTGAGCACAAATAGATTATTAGTTTATTACCATAACTCTTTAAGGCACTAATTTATTGCTCATGTAAATTTGGGAGAGAAAACAATTAGTTAGCGTTGGAATGACTATAAAAATCCTATCGAAAGTCGTAAGTGTTCTGTGTTCTTATTGTTATTGAGCATTGTAGTTGATTATTGTGTAAACTTTAAGATAAATGAAAGGAAAGGAGTAAATGAATTACTAGGGCTGGTTTCATTAGCTATTGATGGCCCCTGTTGACCATTGGTTTGATATATTTGGTTTACTAGTACTCAGATCATCAACAAGTTGTTTGTGTATTAATATATTTTTCTGTGTACTACCGTGTACTTAGATCATCAACATGCCTGGGAACCCAAATGCAGTTGCTGAATGCATAGAGGCGTTACTGCCCGCCCTTAAGCATGCATTAAAGCAGATAAAGGGTGACAAGAGAGAGAAACATCCTCGCCATGTCCCTCATGCACAAGCGGTACCCGTGGATGCATGGGATCACAGTTACAAGAAGGCCTCTAGTATTGGCACAAAACCCACTTGTTCTTGTTAAATCATGTTATTCTGTGGAATATTATTATGCTTTATAGAGTGTAATTGCTGCATTTATTTCTTATATTTATATCTTTTAGTCTATATTTAAAAGTGCCAAAAATATTATAGGAATAATGCTGTCAAATTTAAAGTAATCAAGAGTTAAATACAAACTGTTAAGAATTATGAAAATGTGATGGTATACTTAACTGTGCGTAAAGATGGGATAATGATGAATTATAAAATGTTGTAGTTATACTACTGATTGTTTCTTATCATTTGATTTGATTATTCTCTTCCTACTTTATAGATAATTCTATCTTATTTCCATAAATTGTTTAGAAAGAATTACTCTGAACATGAGCTGAACAGAATTATGATGGATAATTCTATGTACTTTATGTGATTAGAATGTTAAGCCTTTAGTTTCTACAACCTCTTCTGTATGTCCCTTAAAAACTCTCAGTGCAACAACTAAAAAACAAATGGGATATTAGTAACAAACTAACAATAATAAAACCTTGACAATTCAAATACAATTAGTATGCCTTAAAAAGTGTTTATGTAGTGTTGGAGGATGATAAAGTATCTACGATAAGGGGATTTAGATCTTATAAAGATCACCTATTACAGATATTTATGTCAAAAGGGTCTTATTTATTTATTAATTTTGTTTTTGACTTAGGGGAGAGAGATTTGAATTTGGGACCTCAACTTCGTCGGGAGGTGGGATTACCACCATTTGACCAATAAAGTTGTAGGGTCTACTGACATATTTATTTATTTTGTCATTGTGAATATATGATTAAGAAGCAGGATCATCATGTGTTGCAAGATTATTTGACGTTTAGGAGTTTAGATCAATAGATAATCTTTTTATGTCAGGAAGAATATAGGAATAAAGGTATTGGTTGGTACTTGGTACTTGGTTCTTACAAAGACACTTGGTTCCTAATCGGCCAATTATGCAGCCTCAGTTGCCCTTGTAAAATATATGGTTGATGCATGCTTCACTCTGTAGAATTTGGCTATTGATCTGCCAGTGCTGAACTTGAAAGCTTGAGAAAATCAATATTGTTGATGGTGTATGTTTATTCTTTGTATCTTTTTTTTCTTATTATTTTATAGGGAAAATTTCATTTTGGTTCCTATGTTTCAATGCATCAATTTGGTCTTTTTTACGTACCAATATCCCTTCATTCTGTGCCTAGTTCTCTTCTATTTGGAGTTATCTACTTCTTGCTTGTGCCTTGTATCCTTCATTTTTTGCATAGTTCTTTTCATGGACTCATTTACTTTTTGTTCGTAACTTGTCCTGTTGGGCCTCTAGGGCTTGTAATGGTATCACACTATCACTAGGTGACTTCATAGCTTTTATTTTTGGGGAATGCTATCTACTTTTCCCATTTGCCTTTCTCACTCATTACTTGACACGTATATATTTTTTCATTTAATAAAAAACTCTCAATTTTTACAGCAAAACTTGTTTACTTCTTTACTCCTGATGTCTGTTTCTATCATGAGGAAATAGGTCTTTTTAGTCAAAAATTAAGAGGTATTGTTTTTGTCCAACATTATTATTTTTATTGTTTTTGTCATCAAAATGGCTGTGAAGATATAATTGTTCTTAATTTTTTTTTTCTTACCTCCTCTCTCATTTTCTCTCATTTTTTAGGGAAATTTTTTTTTTGTTCTCTCTCTCTCTCTCTCTCTCTCTCTCTCTCTCTCTCTCTCTCCTCTCCTCTCTTTCTCTCCTCCATCTTTTCTCTCCTCTATTCTCCATCGTTTCTTCTCTCCTTCTTCTTCTTCTCTCTCCTTTCCTCTTTCTCTTTCACGTTTTTTTCTAGGTTTTTAAAAAAATTCAAGATTTTTTTTTAAATAAAATATTTTAGATTTTATTTTTTTTCGAAGAAAATTTTCAGATTTGAGGGTGGTTGTTGTGTTTATGAATGATGGAAGTTGTGTTTGAGTTTGAATTTTGTTAAAAATAAATTTAAGATTTTTAGTTATAAAAAAAAAAAAAAATCAGATTTGATTTTTCAGATTTTTGTTATTTGATTTTCCAGATTTTTAAGTTTAGGTTGTGGCTATGATTGTGTTTAATTTTTGGATTTTTTTTTTTTTTTAGATCACGTTTTATTCTAGGTTTTTGAAAATTTTTCATGTTTTTTTTAATAAAAAATTTCAAATTTGGTTTTTTAGCTAACAAAATTTTCAGATTTCATTTTGTTTTGAATTTTTTTTTTTTTGGTTGTGTTTAAGTTTAGGTAGTGGTTGTGGTTGTATTTAATTTTCAGATTTTATTTTTAATTTTTTTTTTCAAATCTCGTTTTTTTCCAGGTTGTGGTTGTTTTTATGAATAGGAGAGTTGTGTTTAGGTTTAAGTTTTGTTAAAAAAAAAAAAAAAATTCAGATTTGATTTTTTTTCAAACAAAATTTCTAGATTTCATTTTGTTTAAAAACACCAGGCCACCAATTAAACACATCAGACTATCAATTAAACACATTACAGCAACCTAATTAAACACACGTGGAAATTGAGGGAAATGTCACCTTTTGACCGGGTTTTGTAAGAAAGTTACCACTTTAATAACTTAAGTTTAAAATGCACTAAAATAATTGATTTCTAAAAATGCCTTTACTCTACTGATGTAGCAGCAATGGAACATATGGCATTGGAATATATGAAGGGGTGGGATAGGAAAAAGACCAAGAAAAAAGGTCAATCCAATCCTACTAGTTCGGGCGTCGGAGTCAGAATGACGTGAAACTTGGTCAGTTGATGTGTTTCGGCGAGATCTTTAATAGTCACTAGCACTTTGCTCGTGAGGCATACCCTTTTTTAGCCGAATTCCATCGTTTAAGGCCCGAAAATGCCGTTTTTGCCGTTTTAGGAAAGTTTCGTTTTTGCAATAAATTGAGATTTCTGAGTCCAAATCGACTTCCGTCAATTCCGGTCTTCTTAGGATTCTCCATAGAATTAGTTTTTGTATTAATCTCAATTTTGCCATTTTGGGTAATTTTTGGGTTTTTTCGTATTTAGACTCGTTTTCCTGTTCTGCAAGGATTACGATTAGGGTTAGGAGTTGTTTGTTTTAAATAGTGCTGTAAGCCGAAAGGCAACTGAGTTTTTGATTTATAAAATTTAGAGTTTTCT
Source organism: Acer negundo (assembly GCA_035582765.1). NCBI lineage: Eukaryota > Viridiplantae > Streptophyta > Magnoliopsida > Sapindales > Sapindaceae > Acer > Acer negundo. The sequence goes on from CM069233.1 coordinate 9,789,723, forward strand.
CTATTATCTCCCAATTTCGGTATTCATAGTGAATCAACGAACTTGAAGCCTAATATTCTGGTATTCGTGAACTAATCAACGGAACTTTAGTAGGTTGTTTCTAATTTGTTTCTTGCAGGTTTTTCTCGACAGAGCTTCCGCTACATCTTCTACATATTCTCTTTCTTACTTTGAAGTTTTTTGATATTTTATTCTTTCATCTTCCTCTATAACAGAGCTCCAATAGAGGTTGAACATCATAACATTATCGATACAATTTCATTGGATAATTAGTTTTGTAGTGCTACGCAGACGCATTCGGGATGAAAAGGCTCGGAGAACAAATGAAATTAGTCTCCGATACTTTTCAATTGTTATTCGAGTCTTTTCAATTATTCTCCAAGCATTTTCATTTGTTTTCCGAGCCTTTTCAACAATAATTTTTTTTGTTAATTTTGAACCTTCGAGCTTTTTCATTTGTTCACTGAGCTTTTTCAACAATAATTTTTTTCCCAAACCTTTTAATGAAATGTCTGAGCCTTTCTAAGTTCTGTCAGAGACTTTTTCGAGCCTTCTTAACAATCATTTTTTTTCTTTTCACACTATCAGCTTAAGGTTTACAAAAGAGGGTTTTAAATTGAAAAAAAAAAGCAACTAACAAGAGAGTTTGTATCTCAGATGCAACTAACAAAGACTCTGACAAAAAAAAAAGAGTAGTTATTGTGTTTGGTCATGGTCGTCGATGGTAACGTATGCGTGTTCATGGTTCACTGACGTTCATTGATGGAGGATTTTGAAAGGAAAAAATAAAAACCAAAATGGTGAAGAAGGTTACTATGGATGGCATTTTTGTCCATTCACCATAGTATGTGCCTTTTAAACTTAAGTTATTAAAGTGGTGACTTTCTTACAAAACTCGGTCCAAATAGTGACAAAAAAATTTTGACCCCTTAAACACACCGGGGTGTAAATCAATTAAACACACCATGGCAACCCAATTAAACACATCAAACTACCAATTAAACACACCACATCAACCTAATTAAATACACTACGTGTAAATCAATTAAACACATCAGGGCAACTCAATTAAACACACTAGGGCAACCCAATTAAACACACTAGGGCAACCTAATTAAACACACTAGGACAGACTAATTAAACACACCAGGATAACTCAATTAAACACATCATGGAAAATTAATTAAACACACCAAGACAAGACCAAATTAAACACATTAAGAAACACAATTAAATACATCCGGGAAGAAGAAAAAGAAGATGGAGGTTTGGGTAGAAGAAGAAGAAAAAGAAAAAGAAAAATATAGTGAAAAAAAGTTGTTTTTTTTTTTTTTTTTTTTCGGGAAGAAGAAGAAAAAGAAAAGAAAAAAAGAGAAATTTTTTTTTATAAAGAAGGGCAATCTTGTCTAAAAAGTAGATATTTTGACAAAAAACATAAAAATGATAATCTTCGACAAATACAATAAAGCTACTAATTTTTTTGGATAGTTTTAAAGTTCTCTTTTCTATCATTTCATTAATAAGGGGTGATGACATAAACAAGTTTTACAGTAAAAAGTATGAGCTTTTTATTAAATAAAAAAGTATATACGTATCAAGTAATGAGTAAGTAAGACAAATAGGAAAGGCAGATAGCATTCCCTTTCATTTTTAATGTCTCCTTGAAGGCTTGGAAATCTAGCCCACCTTTTGGCACCAAATGTTGACAAGTAAATTTAGTTGATACAAATTAAACTGGTCAAAGTGCTACGGGGTGAGATTGACTGGTCAACCTTGGACCAAGCTGACTTTGGAAAATGCCTTCCTGGTTGATCTGGATGAGAGGTAGCGTTTTGGGATGTGTCGGGCCTCTCGGGTTGCATAGATGTCTTGACATGGTCAGGAGTTCTGGCTAGTGATCGACGTTATACTCTATCGATCAAGTTAATGTGAATCTAAAGAGATACATAAATACTCAGAATTCGATAGCTGTTATGAGAACCACTCAATTATTTATAGGTGAGGAGTTGTACCCAGGTAATCGACAGTTGAGTATCTCTTACGCACATTGCTTATTTATGTGACACATGTTAGGTTGGTTGCATTTCACATCGAATCACTGCCACACTATGTAATCGTATTCGTGCAAGTGGGTTTGGGTGGTAATGATGAAATGTTTGCTTAGCCTGGAGGGTTTAAGTGTTTAACCATGGGGACAGACAGACTCACAATGCCTCTAAACATCGGGTTTTAAAGAGATGATTGATGCCCGAGACATCCAAAGTAGATATGACTGCGGTTCAGATCAGACAATAGAATGGAATCGAACCGTAATTGTAGGCCAAAAATTGGAATTGGAATTAGAATTTCGGTTTTGGTTATAGAACCGGACCAGAACCGTAAGGTTTAAGGTTCCGGTTTCGGTTCTGAAACCGCCGGTTCCACCCACACTTTTTTTTTTTTTTTTTTTTTGCTTATTGTTGTAAATTCATTATGTTGTATTCACAATATATGTAGTAGGATTTAATCCCAATTTCCTTCCATTTTGAAAATTTTCAATTGATTATAATTAGCATTTTTCCGATGCTTCTTGCTTAATTTATGTATTGAGAAAATAGGATCTAATTGGGTTTACAATGCTAGCTCCTACCTAATTAAGAACAATTAGAACCATAATTGTGGTTTTTAGTCTATATCTTGAGCCATAATCTGATTTAAATATTCACCTAAGATCTAAACGTTGCTTCTTAGTTGGCTTCATTGTTGAAATTTTGAATGGCAAAAGAGGATAAAAAAAGGAGAAAGATACGCATGGTTTAGATTACAAAATTTGTTTGTTGTCTTTATATCTAATAAGAATTTTATATCGCCCCCTAGTGTTTTGATTTATCATACAATTTACCAAAAATTAACTTCCATGCTATTTTATCATAAAAAAGCTCACAAGTAACTATTTATGGCTTTATTTTTTATTGCTATACCGAATATAGCTGAATTTATTAGCATATATGAGTGATTTCCTCTAGTGTTTGGGATCATGATGAAGGTGGTGGGAGAGTTCCTTGTAGGAATGAAGAGATCATATCGAGAGCACGCTCTGGCTGGTAGCTCGGAACCAAGTGTCCGGCTCCCCTAACTGTTACAAAGGTCACTCCTTTGTATTCCACCGCGTACCCTCCAACCTTATTGTTGGTGTACCATGGATACCAGGGTGTCTTGATTTGAAGGTTGAGGCTTGATATCGAATACCTGGATGATGTAACTGGCACAACTGAATCTACGTCGCCGCTGCAAAACTAACATCACCTTAATTAGCAACATAATAATCTATGAAATATATCTTAATGTTTGAATTGGGTGAAAGTTTTGCTAAATTGCCTGTATATCCACACTTTTATGTCGTTGGCCATGAGATTTTTGATGATGGGGAGGACAGTAGTTAGGCTGTCAGTCCAGTTAAAACCCCTGCACAATCATACAATTACAATAATTTTTAACGGTATGTGGTTGGACGATAAAGAGTGCTAGCTAGCTCATTCAGTCTATGAATATTAATATTTTATATTTGAGTTGTTATATCCGCAAGTGGTATATGTTAACCACCAAAATTGGCAAAGGACCAAAGAAGAATTTTCCACCCGGACACAAGGAAGAAGCATATGCCGAGATACCATCTAGGTACTTCTAAAAAGAAGAATACTAGATCGAATCTAGATACCTACCTCCTCCCTCGGAGTAACCCCAACAAAGTCTAGCAATCCCGATGACCCCTAAAAAGTTCCAACGCAGAGTTCAACTCAGAATCCTATCACGGAGCTCAATGGGGTACCCGTTACTGCACCAGACAGGTATCTCGTTACTAGATCAACAGGATACCCCGCTGTCGCATCATACGGACATCCATACACAACTTCAGCTGAAATATCCCGCTTCTACATCCAACCGAGTACCCCGCTACGAGAACAACTGATATCAAGATACCCCGTCGACCAAGCATCTAACTAGGAAAGTATCAAACTAGCAAAAGGCGGGGTAGACAAGAACCCAGATGAATCCAAATACCTTCTAGGATCCTCTCGCCAGATAACCATAAGAAATACTCACAGAATTATATATCCATATGTTCAGACAGACAGGTCTTGAAGCTCCAAGGCTAGGGGAATGAAACGCGGTCGTTCATCTCCTGATGAAAAGGTAGACTCCTTCCCGCCTCTTAAGAATTCCATTCGAATAAGGAGTCCACTAGCACCAGAATCCTCTCAAAAAGAAATCGCTTGATTCAGATAATTAAAGCTCCTATAAAATTGTCTCCTAGAAGGAAAGAAAGTCTTGGGACTACCAAAACCCTAGACCGAAATTGTAGGAGTGCATGGCAAGCAACGAACCTATATATACGACACTATATTCACCAAGAAGAGGATCGAAAATTTGCCTCCCTAAACCCTACACTCGTCTTCAATTCTACTTATCGACATGCACGAGCATGCCATCTCCATCACCTAACAGAAACATTGAATACCGCCATATATCACCATAGCCTTAATTTGATCAGTTGTATCCGTCTTTTTATCAATAAAATCGTACCTGTTAATCTTTTCTTATATGATTTTTTAGTTTGGTTTGACAGAATTTTTGTTGGTATCAAACTACTTGATACCCCTCCGACCGGGATCTATCAAGATTTTGGTCCTTAAAATTGTTATTTGGAGATTCACCCATGTGATAATTTTCCATTAACAGTATATAAAAAATGAAATAAAAATAAAACATCCAGCAGCATATGATATGCCTACCTGCAGCCATTCCATTTAATAAGATTGGCATGAAGAGCTGTTTGCACCTCTACATTATTCAGATAAGATTTCACGTACAAGTCTGAGCAGGGATCAAAGGTATCCACCTGTTTCATAACACACATTACATTTCTATCTTAATTGATCAAAAGTACTCAATAGTTCAAGTCATATTCAAGTATAGAGTTATAGTTTGAAAGTTAACTGTAGTATATATGATAATTATCAAATATTAGAGGGTTAAAATCGAAACTACCATATAATTAGTGGAGTTTTTATTTTTATCCCGTATTAGTGTTTTAATTGTTTTTACCAAACTTTTCACTGATGAGACAAAAATACCCTTAATGATTTCTCAATTAAACACACCGGTCTTCTTCAATTAAATACACCTGTTTTCTTCAATTAAACAAACCACCTGTTTTTTTAAATTAAACACGCCACCATTCTTCTTCAATTAAACATACTACCGGTTTAAATCCTAGTGTGTTTAATTCCCAATGTGTTTAATTCCAGTGTGTTTAATCCGGTGTAGGGATAAATTTGTCTCTTCAATAGAAAGTTTGATAAAAACAATAAAAATACTAATTTCGAGTAAAAATAGAAACGCCTTTAATTTTTTTGGTTAAAAGTTGCTATTTCCACAATATTGTATACTGCACCTATCTTAACAACCTGAGAATGAAATATTATGTCGTTCAATATTTTTTAAAAAAATTTTATCGCAAGAATCTCTTCATTCTAAGTTCTAACCATGACAAATTGCTAAAGGCTGTAAGTCTCACTGAAGCAGTTGATGATGCTTTGTTATCAGCATTGACGTGTGACAAAGCGGAGCATAAATGTTGTAATAATCTATATCTCCAATTTCATTCCAAGACTGCTCTAAGAACTTGTCACACTGTTCTGAATCTGTTCCATTGACAAAGTCACAATATGTGCTGATTCCTTTGTAGCTATGGTCTGAGATTAAAGCATGAGTCCAAATATAATCAACAAATCCCAATGCATCTGTATAATCATTGAGCAGTCCATTCCCTATCTGAAATTATAAACATAAAACAAGTTATTAGTGACAAGAGACTTGCTATAATTACTAATTAAATGACTGAAATCAAAATGATTTGTACATTAGACACATACTGCAATGCCTTTGAGATTAATAACAGTTTGATTTGTTAATTTGTTGTTGAATAGAACTGTGTCTGCAAGCTGAGGGACGTAGTGACCGGCATAGCTCTCCCCGGTTATGAAAAAATCGCGGCCTTTATAGTGTGGGAATCTCAAGCCAGTTTACAAGAAAGGTGTAGGCATCAATAGCAGTGCTCTTGTCACCAAGACCATCATAGTCTGAAGATGTATTTGAATACGAAAAGCCAACCCCAGCTGGAGATTCCAAGAAGATTACATTTGCCACTGTGTGTTGTTTCAACATAAATTGTAATCAGTTATGGTTTTTTTCCGATGAAAGATAGACGGAGAGCAATGAGTTATACGACCTGAAAATTAGTTATTACTCACCGTTGTTCCATGCATACGGATTTTGGAATAGAGTTTTGCCATCACTGTCACTCTGATAGGTCCTAATTCAGTCATGGCTCCATGTCCGAACGAGGAACATCCTGGTCCTGCAATATTTTTCAGGAGGATGCACTAATTAAGCAAAAAGATGCACATGCATGATAGTGAAGTTGCTTATAATAAATAAATGGTTGTGAAGTGACATAATTAAGTAGATCCTGATACCTCCATTGAGCCACAAAACCAAAGGGTTTGTGGAAGAGTTCTGTGGCGACTCAACAAAGTAGTAAAAGAGCGCTCTTCCAGCCTTTGGATCGACCGTCACGTAGCCTGCATACTGATCAAAATTAATGCCACTTGGCTGGCCTGGTAATGCATTGATTTTATCAAGTTGCATTGAATCATCTTGCTGCGGTTCAATATAGACAGGAGAATACTCAGTTTTGGCAAATAGAGAATGTTGTGGGAGAGAGTTTCTTGATGACCTCCTAGTCTTGATCAGCCTTAGAAGGTAATCAGCTTCACTGGCTTCACTATAGCCAATTGATGCCAAAAGGAAGAAAGAGATGATCAGGAGAAGCCTTGTAACATCTGCTTGTTTTACCATCTTGTACGTTCCTTGCTTAATTAATTCGTCTGCATAGCATAGGGCATGACCAGAGTCTATAAATAGCTGATGAGGGTGTTAAGAATAAGGTAGTTGGCTTGTTTTATGGTGCTTGAAGCTCTAGGAAATCACAACATTTGTAAAGGCCAGCTGTTTGATTACTATCATTTTTTAATGTATTGTCATCTTTGGCTTGTATTTGCTGAGTTTATCGATATTATTATTGTACAAGTCAAAACCAAAAGCCAAATGGTTTTTTACCCCAAATATTACTGCAACCAAACTTGTGTTAAAAACAAAAATGAATTGACAGATCTAGACATACTTAAATATACTTTCATTAGTTATTTATTTATTTATTTATTTAAATTGGACTGACATAGAAAGAAAAAGTATCACAAACGATCATATGTTGAAAAACCTCTAGACGGTATCCATTCGTATAATAATAAAAAGAATAAAATGAAAAGTAACAAAAACTATAAAAGCACAAAAGCCAAGGGAAACATTCCCAACAAAAACAATGGCACGAAAGCCACAAAAAAACTGAAATAGAAAACATCAAGAAAAACAAAAATACTCTTGACCCATGCAGTCATTGCCAACCAATAAAGAGCAGAAAGACGGGGTGTTAGACCACCACGAATCAACCTCCAACCCCAAATCATGCTTAGAAAGAGCGTCCACAACCTAATTCCCCTCCATAAAAATATGAGAAACCTGAAACTCCATTTTTGATATCTAATAGATACAGTACTACCAAACCTATCGAATCCGCCAAGGAACCTGTTAGGAGCGAGAGGAGAGCTGAACCACATAAGAAGAATCACTCTCAAGCCATATCTGATGCCACCCATTATGCTAGGCAAAATTAATGGCCTTCGAAGTTCCAAGAAGTTCCACCTCAAACGCAAACATCTGACCAAAAGGAATAGCAAAACAACCCTTCACAAAAAGCTCTACAATTATGGAAGACACCCCCACAACCCCCAACACCTAGAGAACTCAGGGCGGCACCATCAATGTTAACTTTGATCCAACTAGGAGCCGAAGGTTACCAAATCACACTTTTGATAACCTGGGCCCTAGCCAGATAACCACGGAGATCAAACCGACAAAGAATCAAAAGATTATCTATACAATTACACATATACCTAATCTCTATCCGATTAGCGTTTGACACTGTATGCCAAACCAAAGACAAAGCAAATCTGAAATCCATAGCCCTACTCTAAAAAATCCATTGGTTACGGACAAACCACACACTTCAAGCCACCACATAGAAAGCCGTCTTCCATAAAACCCACACCTGATCACTAAACAAAACTAACATGGCCTAAGAGAAAAATGAATTCCACGAATTGGTAGAAATACACCATTGAAATGCGAAAAAAAATTGCCTCCCAAAGAGCAACCGCTAGAGGGCACCGAAGGAAAAGATGATCAAAAGACTCACTGCTAACTCCACAAACACTACACCAGAAAGCTAAGTGAAACCTAGCCCTACACAAGCGATCCTCTGTAGGGATTCGATTCAACAAAGGATGCCATGTCAAAGCTGAACTAGAAGGAGGGATCAAACAACACCAAACATTCCTCCACCAAGGGACCTGAAGAGAACCACGAATCATACGGGAATAAGACGACTTGTAAGAAACCTGCCCATTTAGAGAATGATCCCACACCTAAGAATCTACAACTGTAGAGATAGCAATCCTATCGATCTAAAAACAGAGATCCAAAAAAGAGGCTTGAAAACTATCATCATGAATCCACATGCCCTAATGGATAAAATCAGAAACCCTTGCTTTGAGAGGACTAGCCAAGTAATTAGGAATCCCCAAAAGCTTCAGAATAGGAACCCCCAACCAATTGTCACGCCATAAATTTCGTTGAGAATTCTCACCAATGAGCCAAATGCACTCTTTAAGATGATCTGAATAATTAGAGCGAAAAGAAGGCCAAATCGACGAAGTGACATAGCGTCCCCACCGCTCCCTCAAAAACGGAAAAGAAAAACCCTCAGAGGTCATAAACTTCCAGGTGAGCTTTCTTAAAAGAGAATCATTCAGTAATCCAAGACCTTTCAAACCGAGACCACCTTGAGAGTAAAGCATACAACAACTATCCCAAGCAACTCGAATCAGTTTAGTTTCCTAAAAAAAAACTTGTCCATAAGAAATTTCTCAACTTGTAATTAACCAATTCCATAGCAAAGAAGAGGGTCTTTTGTAGATTATGAAAGAATGCACAAAGGAACCCATAATGACCAACTTGATTAGAGTAGCACGACCAGCCAAAGAAAGGGATTTCCCTTTCCACTTAGCAAACATAGACATGAATTTATCCGCGATAGGTTGTAACATGAACTTCCTGGGCTTTCTCTGAAATAACAGAAGCCCCAAGTAAGAGAAAGGCAATTGACCAATCTTCATACCAACCAAGGACTATAATCTACCACTATGGGATGGGGAAACAGAAGATCCAAAATAGATAGAAGACTTACCCCAATTAACCAGTTGATCTGAAATTTTTTCATAAACCTCGAAAGCACACATGATATTCTTCAGATTTTGAACTGTGCCTCTGTAAAAACTCAAAACATCGTCTGTATAAAGTAAATGCGTAGGAGCAGAAAATCCCATTGGAGAAGAAATAGGTAATAACTGAGAGAAATCCACCATCCTCTGTTAGGTTTTTGGTTTGTGTTGGCATAAATTCCATATCAAAACAATGTTTCACTTGTATTGATTAGTTGTCTTAGATTAATGATGATTCAAGCTTCAAGGAAGACTTAGCAACTTTTCATGCAAGATGGAGTCTTCAAAGAGGAATATGCTTCATTGCTCAACAAAAGTATATTTAGACCTCATTCCACTTACAAGGTTTAAGCACACACACACACATTGCATTCATATGTGTCCCTACTTCGTTGTGCACAGTTGGTATAACACATTCACACACTTATTGAAGTATGCACATGCATTAGTCTTAATTTGACAAATATTGTAAATTTGCATATTTTAGGATTATCTCTAGGAAATGGCGTACTTGTATGATATTGTGTTTATTTGTTTGTGTTTTAATTGGTTTGGACTTGAATATGTTCTCATATGATTCCTTATTAGGTTTCAGTCATTTTTGTTACTCACTCATTAGTGTTTGAGTTCAAACTAGGAAATTACGATACTTTACGTTCACTTACAATGTGTTGTTTTCGTCGTCGTGTATCGAGTCGAATTCGTAACCTTTTTATCAAAGTTTTATAGTCGTCATTATGCATGAGGGAGTCACGGTTTGTAATCTAAATACGGATTCAAATTCGAAGTTCAAATATTGGAATACGGTTGAAGAACGTAATAGGAGCGTGAGGGAAGAAAAGACTGGCTAAAGGCCATTTGGGTGTCTTCCCGTGATGACGCATGAGCCTCACAGGACAGCCACCCCTCTGCCCTCGTGAGGCCCACGCATCTCCACGGGGTGGGTGAGGTGGCAACCTCCGGTTGGCCACCGAATTCCTTCTCTCCCTCTCTTTTAAATATCTTCTTTCCTTCCCATTTTATTAGTTGAAGAAAATTTGAAAAGACAGAGCTGAAGTTTTCTCTCCAACTTTCTCATTTTCCAAATACTATAGCTGTCTCATTTCAACTCCGAATTAAGTGATTCAAGTTGGAGAATCTTCGTAATCAAGTCTCCTACCTTCTCCAAGTGACTTTGCAACCATTTGATCTAGTTTTGTGGTGGTTTTACACTTAAAACTGAACCAGCTTGGGATTCCAAAGGTATTGATCTAAGCTTTGTGTTTTCAAATTTTAAGTCTTCAATTACCTTGGGTTTTCTTCTTTTATATGTATGTGTTACTATGACGAATGCTAGTGAGAATGATAGCTTCAAATCATAAGCCAATATAGTCTAATTAGAAACTTAAATGTGAACTAGTTTTCTAGAAATCTAGGTTTTCACATGTTTGTGAATTGTATTGTGATTAGCTTATTCTTTAGGGCTATTTGTGTTTTGATTGACTTATTTCATGATTAATAGCTTTAACATGTGTTAGGTTCCATTAGTTGAACAAATCTAGGATTAGCACATTTGATTTTGTATTTAGAAATAACTAGGATTTAATTGATTATTGTGTATATACTTCCTCTAAATACTTGTTAGAATATTCATTGATCATATCTTGTGATTCTAACATGTTTGTGTATATTTCTAATATCTTGAATATGTACTTCATGCATATGATTTATTCAAGTGTTAGCTTCATGAATGAAACTAAGAATTACATGTTTTAGGTGTTTCACATGCTCTAGGTTTTAATTAATGTTTTGTAACCTTAACATGTGCTAGATTTCATTAGTTGAACAAATCTAGGATTAACACATTTGATTTTGTATTTAGAGCTAACTAGCATTTAATTGATTATTATGTATATACTTGCTCTAAATACTTGCTAGAATATTCATTGATCATATCTTGTGATTCTAGCATGTTTGTGTATGTTAATAATATCTTGAATATGTGCTTCATATATATGACTTATTCAAGTGTTAGTTTCATGAATAAACTAGGAATTACATGTGTTAGGTGCTTCACATGCTCTAGGTTTTAATTCATGTTTTGTAACTAGACTATCTTGATTTATATTCTCACAGGACTATGTCTAGTTTCCATAAAATGTACTGATAACAGTTCTATATTAAGTGCTTGGTTTGCATCATTTGCATTCATTGATCACACTTAAGAAGTCCTTGTAAATAGTATGAAGTCTTGACTAGGACAAGTGGTCTGGATAGTCAAGCAAGAAAGTCTTGGTTAGGACAAGAGGTCCGGATAACCAAGTAAGAAGTCATAGGCTATGATCGAGAAGGTCCAGATAGATATGCACGGGAGGCTTTCTAGAGGCATGAGTGCATTGGATAGAAAGTTGGCTATGATATTGGTAGGCACGGGATGTTGATTAGACATATAGTCCAATAGAGATGTTACATGGATATGTATTCACTTTTGAGGAATTTCTAATCTATCAACAGTGTTGAGTAGACATAGACTCCAATAGAGAGTGTTTCTACACTTTTGAGAAATTTCTAATCTACCAATAGGGTTGGGTAGACATAGAGTCTAATATGAAGTAGATCATGAGTTGGTCACTTTAAGAAATTTCTAATCTATCATCCAATATATATAGTACCCAATGGTTGTAGTTTCAACCCGTGGATGTTTCTTTTTCAGAGGTTTTACCACTTTAAAAAATCTTTTGTGTTAATTCTTCCTATCTCTACCTTTCATATTTGTATATATGTATGTTTTAATCTTGTTTCATAATCTTCATTCAAGTTATATTTGTAAATAAGATTTTGTAAAGTGTAAAATGCAAGCACATCGTTTGATCAAAGTTATAAATATCATTCTTTTGTATATTAACTTAATTGTATATAATCATATATTGATTAGTACTTGTACATATTAAACATCATTGTGAATACAATTATTCTTTGTTTTTAGTTTTATTATATTTCCTTCACTTGCAACTTGTGGACTTAATAGACAATGTTTCATTGAAAATGTCTTTCTATTGTCTACACTTGTTTTATATTGTTTGTGTTGTGATTCAAGCTATCTTGAGAGACAAACTCTTGTTTGTTTCAAAAGATTAAAAAATGTATAAAAACTTATTCACCCCTCCCCCCCCCCCCCCTCTCTCTCTCTAGGTACGCTTTAGATAATTTAACCACGTTTGTACATTTCATCCTCGACATATGCCTACTAAGGAAATCATCCGCAATACCAAACATGATAGGGGATAGAGGGTCTCCCTAACAAACCCATCTAGAATAATGAAAATAACCCTCTGGAGACCCATTGATCAGCACTGAAATCCTCGAAGATCTTAGGATGCTGTCAATCCAATCCATTAAAACTGAAGAAAACCCAAAAGCCTAAAGAACTCTGCGAAGAAATCCAAAGTATCCAAAGCTTTGCGGATATCTATCTTCATGGCCAAATTGCCCCAATAACACTTCTTATGCAACACATTCACACGGTCAAAAGCTAAACTGATATAGTCATCAATGTGACGGTTTAGAATGAACCCAAATTGATGAGGAGAGACAATCCTAGCTGCAATATGAGCCAACCGATCTGCCAAAATTTTGGAAGATTTTTTAGCAAGAAGTTACTAAGCACAATTAGATAAAATTGATCTATCAAAATCGAATCCTTCAGCTTCAGAAGAAGAACTATGAAACTGGAGTTTAAACTCGGAAATATAACCCTTGTATGGAAAACGTTTTGAACTGCAAGAACTACGTTACTACCCACCACCTCCCAGCAACGTTGATAAAACCCTATAGAAACGCCTTTCAGCCTAGGGCAGAGGTCACATCCATAGCAAAAACTGCATCATGGATATAATCCGCCGAAGGAATGCCAATAAGGAAAGCATTTTCCACATAAGATACCAAATAAGGAATCACATCTTACACCACCGAGAAATTTGTCTCAACCCGAGGAGGATCCGAAAAAATGAGATTCGAATAAAAATCGATGATATGATCCCTGATAACCAAACGGTCATCCGTAAGCACTCCATTAATCGAAAAAGATGACAAAGCATTCTGACACTGTCTACGTCTGACAAAGGCATGAAAGAAGGAGGAATTACGGTCTCCATCTTATAGCCACTTCACCCTTGACTGATCACGATAAAAACACTCATTTCTATGTAAAAAGACGTTAAGCTCATGATGAACATGAAACTCAGCCAAGAAAGGTTCCTCTAAAAAACCTAGATTAGACATCTGTAGCTGATTAGACTGAAACTATATCGATTTCCTAGTAATGTTGGAATTCAAGTCCACGAAAACCTCATAATTCCAAGTCTTAAGAGCATTCTTCAACCTCTTTAGCTTGCTGGTAACCATCTGAGAAGGCCTACCCACAAAAGGGGAACTCCAAATATGATGAACTTGAGCCATAAAATCGGGGTGATCCAACCACATGCTTTGGAATCGGAAAGGCCTAGACTAACGATCTCAATATCTGACAATCGAATCACCAACGGACAATGATCCGAAAATCTACATGGGAGAGCCACATAAAAATGTCCTGCCAATAGGAAATACAACCCTAAAAAATCAAAGCTCTATCTAACCTCCTCTCAATTCTAGTGTGGGAATAACGACCCTTAGCACAAGTGAAACAAGCACCCTGGGAGAGAACAACAATCAAATCACAATCCTCAATAACTTACTTGAAATTCTCACAAGAGCTTTGAGCTAGAGAACGAAGGCCCAAAGACTTATAAGCTCTCAAAACCGAGTTGAAATCACCCATAACCAACCAAGAGGAAGATACCAAACTGACCAAGTTCCAAAGAGACTGCCAAAGCGATCTTCAGACAAGAGTCGTTGTTGTGCTCATGTCAAAAGATTTATATTTTTATATTCAACCTCGCTAGTGCACGAGTCAAGAGACTAGTATAGCAACAATCAAGGGTATCGTTCCATAAGGAGGTGTCATCCGTCAACCGTATCGAGCTCTAGAGTTTATTGAAAACGTGTAAATAAGAATGCGGAGATGATGAGAATGGTGTGTGTGAGGTGTAAGCATATTGCGATGTAGTGTGTGTGCAAGCGCAAATGAAAATGAATGCGTGTAAGGGAAATGTAAATGAATGCAAAAGGAAACAATAGAATATGGAGGGGTGAGAATGGTGTTTAAAGAGATAAATAATAAAATGATGGCTTGGAGAGATGTATGATTATGATTACACAAGATACTTATGCTCGCCATATATAAATGCACAACTAGTTGATTATTAGGCATTAAGTTCATCCAATTAAAGTTAAGGGCTTGTTTTCTCAATTAAAGGATTCAAAAACACTAATCACTCCCCAAAGGTCATGGATAGAGCAATTGTGCTTCTAGTCCCAACCATTAAGCATATGAACATATAGCCAAAACCTACTCTAGCAAAGGTCATGCATTGAACAAGTTTCACCCATTCTTTTAGAGCTAATTAGCCAATGTCATACCCAGATTGGTCCTCCATAGGTACAACCCAAACCCACATACACTCAAACCTATCCAAACAAGACATTTCGACCTTCCATCATCATAGACACACAAATGGGATATTTGATTACAACTGCTCCTACATTAAGTTAATTTACTCTAATCCCATCCATGAACATGTCTCAATTTTCAATCTCTACACACATGCATATCAAGATAAAAGATTAATCGATAACAACAAGAATGAATCAAAACCCAATCCAAATTTAAGAACAAACATCACATAAATGAGCATAATATAGGTTTACAAATATTCCCAAGTGGGGTTACACATCAAAGAAAACAAGATATACAAAGAGAAGAGTAAAAATGAGACAACCCTTGAAGGTGACCTCTTCCAAGACTCCATGAATTCCTAGCTCGAAATTGGTCCAAGACCACTCATTTCTCTTTACAATCTACTCTTAAATTGTTTGGGATTTGAACTGATGAACGGGGAAACATCATGCCTAATATTCACTTATAACTCATAGCAATTAACGTCTATAGCGGAAAAAATAAGATGAGAGAGGATAAACAATCACACAACACAGGATACATGTGGAAAACCTAAAACATGTAAAAACCACGAGCCGTTAGGACGATTGAGAAAGTTCCATTATATGATAAATTATTACAACCATATACTTCAAGATTTTCTTTCACACCGCAACCCCAAACCATAGAGCCTCACTAAGTCTCTAAACTCACAACCAAGCTTTACATCATGACTCTTAGCCCACAACGCTCACAATATCCTCTCCAACCCCCCCCCCCCCCCCCCCCCCCCCCAATATCCCCTAGGTCTCCCATGAATATCACCTACGAAATTCTAACTTGGTTCACTGATATTTCGTTGGATCCTTCCCTGGATATTCCCTAGGGTCTCCCCCGGATCTCACCTACTCTCTCTAATGTTACATGATGTTCTTTTTGCTCCACATTAATAACCTAATTACAAGGTTCTATTTATACTAGTTATAGGGAGTTTAAGATAAAAGGAAATCATACTCCTAAATGTACAAGACTTACTTGTTTTACATAACTACTATTTCTTTTTATGATAAGTTTTCTTGTAAAGAGTATTCCTTTTCCTTTAGACACAAGAACTTCCTAAAAGAACAATTTCCTTTTCCATAAAAGATTTCCCATTCCACACATGCTTATGATTGACTAAGGTCCGGGTGATATGTTAGCCAGCCGCACCCCACAAAGTTACAGTCACTAGAAATTACTTCGCTTAGAAAATCGTGATCTATACGCTGAAATGATCTTCATTCTTCCGTTCTTCTGGTCTTCAAACCTCCCTCAAACAACACCATTCTAACTTCGTTTGGTTTAATTGGCTTTATTTGAGAATAGAAGCCAAAACCTAATAAAAATGTGGTAGAGGATGTGTAGAAATGGTGGTGGTAAGGCATCCATGGAGGAGAACCTCTATGGAGTCTTTGAAAGCCTTTCTCTCTCTCTCACTCTCTCTCTCTCTCTCTTTCTCTCTCTCTCTCTTATTTAGGTGAAGGAAAATGAAGAAGATGATGATGAAGTGTAGGCTGCTACTATGGTTTTTTTTGGGTGAAGGAGAGGAAGAAAAATAATATATTTATAGTATGGGAAGATTAGGGCTCGAATTGGGTGCGAAATGACACATTTACCCCTGAGAAATGGTTTGTCAGGGTCTGGTTTGAAGGTGTGACATAGTCTGGGTTGACGACACAACCGCAATAGAGATTTCTGTGGTTTAAGAGCCACTGTCGTCGCCATTGTTGTTGCCATGGTCACGTTTCCAACCTCGAACACCGTTACGAAAACACACATAAGTCCCTTTAAAAAACCTGAAATCGCAATCCGTAAAAACCTCTAAAAATAGACGTCCGGAGCTTTCCGAATATATGTGGATCTCAACGTTGTTCAATCTGAGAAGGGAGATATGGCTCCCGAAAGTTGGGTGCGCTACACAAAGCTCTCTACCGCGGTTATATTTCAAACCTCATGCATTGTTACGAAAATGAGCATACCTCTCTCTAGAAAACCTGAAATCGCATTTCATAAAAACTGATGTAAAGAAGACATCCGAGGCTTTCTGAATTTATATGGAGCTCAATATGGTTTGATTTGAAGAGGGAGAGATGGCCACCGAAAGTTGAGAATTATGCATGAGAGTCGCACAATTTCAGCTCATTAACCTCTAAAACTTTTCAATTAAGCTGAAACACCATCTGAAGGGAAGAAATACCTACATATGGCTCACAAAACACATCATATATACAAACACACTCGAAAACAAGAACAAATGATATGAAATGGGAACCTCAAATAGGTATATAAATTGTCCGATCCCTCGCATAAACAAAAGTTTAATAATGCAGTCAAGAGTTAACCGTGAGCGAATCAATAAGCTACTGCTCATGAAAAAAGGAATAATTGATCATCATGAAAAGAATCACAAGCAAAGACATAAATTGTCGGTAAAAGACCACTCCTATAATTCAAATCCATTAAATGTAGATCGAGGGAAGACCAGAAGCCAGAAGAGATGGAAGTAAAAACCACTATAGGCTCAGCAATACAAATCAAAGAAGGTTGCTGTAAATGACACAAATCTTTGAAAACATGCCACGTAGACCTGTTCCCAATATCATGACAATTCCAGTAAATGACACTAATCATTTAAAACCCAAGAAGAAGTTCACATCTTGGACTTTAGCTTAGTCAACCTACATGTAACCATCATCATCCTCTGAGAAATACTGTTAGCATCTAATTCTTTCGCCTTAACTTGAGAAGCCTAGGAAGAGTCAGCAATGAGACAGAGCTCAGCTTGAGAATCAAAAGCCGAAACTCTAGAACTATGAGTAGAACCTACAGCCAAAAAGGGAATTTGAGAAGACCCATAATAGTCCTTCCTAACCCTATGAGCAGCATACGGAATCAGGGGACGCTGAAGAGAGAAAGGTCCCATAGTAGAAGAAATCGTCTGAACCAACAAATCAATGACCAGAACAACCTAGATAGGAATAGTGGAACGAACATTAGAAATCAATCCTGAAGTAGTTGAGGACTCCAATATCGTCTCTAATCTCTAAAAGGAAGAAACCTGACCCACCGACAAATCCAAAATCAAATAAGACCTAATATCCATAATAGAGTCATTAAAAACCAGGATAGCTGCTGAGGACATAGGAACTATTATGATCGCATTAGCACTCCCAGACTATTGCTTACGCAAAGCCGTCAAAGAAACAGAATTAGAGAAAATAGCCGAAGCAACCGAATCTGAAGAAACTACCAAAGCATTAGACACCAAAGAGTAGGGAGCCACCACATCCTCCGATAAAACCAAATCATTATGAATAACGGAAAAACCATTAGACACTGGAACCACAGACTGAGCCGTAGAAATCAGTTGAAACTCCATTCGATTAACATAATTATTGCGCAAGACTTGAAACCCCTTATTATTAGCAACCATAGCCAACCCATCTCGTTTGAAAGCAACCTTACTAGCACTAGAAACAGACAAATTGTCAGACTTGTTCCATCTACAAACATGGGATAAATGTCCAATTGAGGAACAAGTAAAGCAAAAAACAGGGAGATTTTCATATTCAATAGAGAAAAAAACTGTGAGCATCATCCCTTTCCAGCAATAGAGAAGTCAGAGATGAGAAAGATACATTAATGTCCATAAGCACTCTAGCAAAATGCCCAAAATCACAATCAATAGTGGCTTTGTCCAGCCTTAGAGGCATACTAATACCTCTAGCTAAATCCAAAATAATCTTCGGATGCCAGTATTCCCAAAAAAAGATCATAAAATAGGACCCAAACATGTGCATTAGTGGACTTATGTGAAGCTGTATTAAAATCTGTGACCCAAGGCTAGAGGTGCAAAATACCCAACTTAAGGTGAATAAAACCCATACCCCACACAAAAGACTTGTTTGCCTGAGAATGCAACATCACCTGAAAGTACCCCTTTCCTAAGGAAATCAACTGCCACGAAGAACTTAACTTCCATATGGATTATAGCTTAGACTTGAAGTCAACTAACTTCCAAAGCCTTTCACCGCTGGAAAGCACAACACGACCAATAAGAGAATACTTACACTCATTAAGACGTGAATGGTAAGCTTTGGGATAAACTCGAATCGAAACATATCCTCCCTTTTTGGAAGGAACCATAAGCACCATCTCAACCTGAATCGGATCAGCTTTAAAGATATCAGCATAAGATGAAATACCTTTAGTAGATGAAAAACTATTAGCATGCGAAGGAAGATTTGAATACCCTTTATCCGAATGCGAGCCAGTACCAACTAGAGGATCAACCCAAGCACATGTAGAAATAGACCCAAACAAAGCCTCAATATAACCCACTTGACTAGAAGGCCTGGACCTAGGCACCTTTAAAGGAAACAAATCAAAAGAAACCCCTATAAATAACGATGCCTCCATATACATGGGGTCCATCACATAACCTGCCTCATTGTTCAGATTCCTCCCACAATCACCATGCACAACAACCATACCAAAACCAAGCAAACTACCAACACTGGCCCACCACCAAAACAAGCACAACACACTATAAAATAACAGTTGAAACTAAATTAAATCCATTAATCCATGTTTATCACGATTCCCATTGCAAAAATCATCTTAAATTGAAAAGAACTAAATCTATGTATTGTTCAAAGAAATTGCATTAAAAAAAATATCAATCAATTGCATAATGCATGATGACATGTGGGCCATAATCAGAAGCAAAGGACAAAACTTGGAGAGGTCCCAAGAAACCCACTCTCCACAAGTCTGATGCTGCGTGTGAACCTGCGGTGCCAGCTTCCTCTGTTTTTCTTCTAGAATAATATTTCACACCGACCTCTGATCATAATAATAATAATAATAATAATAATAATAATAATAATAGACTTTTTTCCTAATTTTGTTGTGGTTGTGACACGTGACAATCATAAATGTTATTAATTTTAAAAAAAATTTAAATCATATATATATATCATCTAGTCCTGTTCACTGTTCGGTTTCAGTTTGGTGGCCACCCAAAACCAAAACTGAAACCGTGTAATATGGTTTGGACTACTGTTTGAAATCGGAGTTTTGGTTTCGGTTTTTTTTTTTAAAGATAAATGTAAAGATCGTTTGTAAATATAAAATCTTACCAAATAATAATTCCAATGAACAAAGTTTAAATAAAAAAACCATTTACAAACATTTTCATTGAACTATTCAAGTATTTAAGTATTTCACAATGTTTAAAAGAAAAGAAATTGACATTTATTAATAAATACAACTTTACAATTTCTCAAAAAAAAAAATAAAATAAAATAAAATAATAGAAATTGGCCTTAAAGGCTTGAATTCAAATATACAATATTACAATGTAACAAAGTTAAAATTAAATATATATATATATATATTTATATATTGGCCTTACACAATTAAGTTGCCTACGTATCCTCCACCAATGTAAAGGAATCAAATGCCACATAGTTCTTTTACCTTTAATTAGTTGCTCAGTGTTGAAGGTTGGAAGTTAGAACGAAATCTATTCGCTGCCTTCCGTTCCCCGTGGTTTGGTCATCTTCGAAGAAGTTGTTCACTATCTCCAGTGGGAGTTCTTGTTGTCTATGTTTTGCCTTTGTCCAATCATCAACACACGCCTGGATTTCAAGTTATTGTGGATACATAGACAACCGTCTTGGGTCCAAAATATTTTCACCTGCACTAAATTCTTGTTTCACGGCAACGGTAGAAACCGACGTTCCAAGAATTTGTTTGACAATAATAGCCAAATTTGGATAATCCTGTTGATGACTCTTCCACCAAATCTGAAGACTAAATCCTTCATCTGAAAATTGATGACTGTCTTCTGAATACCGGTCAAGCTCAAAGGTACATGAGGATGAAGAAGATGTTCGTAATTTTTTGGTTCTTTGGGAAAATAGTCGATTCCCTAAGCCCTTTAATTGAAATTATTCAGAACTACTGTTACCACCAGATGTGGGTTGGGGCTGTGAAACCGGCACATTCAAAGACTAACCATACATTCTAACATATTCATCGTATAATTCATAAAGCAAAGTCTTAACAAAATCAAAATAAAGAAGAATTTCAACTTCTAGTCCTAAACATTTGTAATAATTAGTTAAATAATCCTGCAAACATTTTAATTTAAAGTGTGGATCAAAACACGGTGCATGCAAGTAAATATTTAGAATCTCCCTATAATACTGTACCCATTTTTTTTTTATGTCATCAACACATGGACTCAATTCAACATCTAATTCACAATCATTAAATGCACCAACAATATTAACAATTTGAATAAAAAATAAATGAGTAGTGGGATAGTAAACACTAGATAAAGCATTGGTAGCATCATTAAAAACACGTAACAATTCAAGAATTTTTATACATGCATCCCAATGGTTCAATTGAAGAGAAATTGAAGTAATGTTATAATTAATAAAAGAAACTAATAAATCCTTATATTCAACATTTTCATTAAGCAACTTATAAGTTGAATTCCAATGAGTGTTAATACCTCGAGAAATTTTTTTTGGATGCATATTATTCAGAGAGCAATATTTTAACCATTGTTTCTGGATTTTGTTATGCTTCCAGATATAGTTAATATTATCTCTAATTAGTCTAATAAAAGTAGAAAGCTCTGCTAATCCAGCTTGAACACACAAATTTAAAACATGGCATGCACAAAATTGATGAAATATTTTTACCCCAAAATAGGGATTACACAAATCATGTAGCATAGGAATAGATGTGGTATTGCTTGCAACATTATCAAAGCAAATAGCAAAAATTTTGTTTAGGATATTATACTCTTGAAAAATGATTTTAAGGAGTCGAAAAATATTTTAAGCTGAATGTGAGTCATCGAAAACACGAAATGCAAGAATTCTTTTTTGTATGTCCTAGTCATTGTCCATATAATGACATGTGACACCCAAATATGAATGCCTACCAAAATTGTCGGTCTATACAGAAACGCGACCTTGAAATTGAGAAAAAAATGTTTTTAAAATGCTTTTTTCTTTTTTGTAAATGGTATTTAGTGTACGTGTGAGAATGGATCTTCGAACACGTTGCATTGCAGGATTTAATGCATTTTGACAATAATTAACAAAACCTACTTTCTCACCAAAACCAAAAGATAAGTGTTCAGTTGCAATTATTAATGCTAATTGTTCTTTATTTTTTCAGACGTGTAACGAAATAATTGATTAGAAGAGGTTGCATACCTAAAGATTTGGGCTTGGTTACTCGCTATCGTATATTTGGATGGGTGATTTTTTCTGATATAGGTCTGAAGTTTCTTACAACCTTGTATGATTTGGTACAGTAATTGCACTGGATATGGAAAAATCCATCATCTAACTTAGTTTTCTTCATATGCACTTTGAAGAGATTGGACTTCACCGGCTTTTCTTCTTCACCTTCACCTAAATCATCTGATAGATTTTAATTAGTATTAGGGTTTGGGGGTATTGTGATCGAGGTCAAACTCGAGAATTATTATAGGGAGATTAGGACTAGAAGGGTGATCAGATCCAAATCGATCTTGAAAGAACTGGTGAAAAGACACATCGTCGTAAGTGACAGCGTCACCAACGTGTTCCAACAAGTTTTGCATTGGACCCTTTCCTCTGTTCACATTTCTTGAACCATCTCCCCCACTTGCCATTAAAAATAATAATAATAAAATATAGATATATGTAAAGAAAATATTGTTTGAATAATAGTGGTAACAAAGTAAAAAAAAAAAAAAAAAAATAGATAATTGAAAAAAAAAATATGATTGATAAAAATATATTGTTGAAATAATAGTGGTGAATTTTTTTTTTGTGATGATCAAAAATAGAAGAAATAAATATTGTTGGAATAAGAGTGGTAAGCAAGTAAAAAATTATATATGATTGAAAAAATATATATAGTTGAAATAATAGTGGTTAAAAAAAATTTATGATAGTCAAAAATAGAAGAAATAAATATTGTTGGAATAAGAGTGGTAAGCAAGTAAAAAATTATATATGATTGAAAAAATATATATAGTTGAAATAATAGTGGTTAAAAAAAATTTATGATAGTCAAAAATAGAAGAAATAAATATTGTTGGAATAAGAGTGGTAAGCAAGTAAAAAATATATATATATTGTTGAAATAATAGTGGTTAAAATTTTTTTATGATGGTCAAAAATAGAAGAAATAAATATTGTAAAAATTTGATGATTTAAAAAAATAGAAGATAGTAAAAATTAGAAGAAATAATTTATATGAAATGAAAATTAAATAAATTTGTAGAATGTAGAGAGAATTTGAGATTGAGAGAGATTGAGAGAAGTTGAGAGAATGAGAGTGGTGTGAAGAATAATGATGTGTGTGTGTGTGTGTGTGTGTGTGGGGGGGGGGGGGGGGGGGTGGTTGTGCGGGGGGCGGTGTGTGGATGTTCGAGGTGGGTAGGTTGAGCTTGAGCTTTGCAAGTAAGAAAAATAAGGGGGTGAAAAAAAACTTTAGGTGGCCGTTGGGCAGATCAGAACGGTCATCTGATCTAATGACCGCCCAACGACCATATATAATTTTTTTTCAAACGTTGTGCCAAGTGACAGTATTTCATTGGCCCTTTTTTTTTTCCAACCGTTTAATAGTCAACGGTCATATTTTTAAATTTTTCTGCCATGTGGCAGATTCTAATTGGTTGAATTAATTATTAGTTTTTTAAAATTTTAAAACCAGCAGTTTAACCTTCGGTTTTCTTTGGTTTTTGGGATGGTCAAACCGAAACCGAACCCTGATCACCTCTAGTATCATCATATATATATATATAATCATATCATATAATAATAATAATAATAATAATAATAATAATATCATTTTTTTCCTACTTTTGCTGTGGTTGCGAAACGTGGCAATTATAAATGTTATTAATTTTTTTTAAAATCATATATATATATGGTTGCGACATGTGGTAATTATAAATGTTATTAATTTTTTTTTTAAAATCATATATATACGGTCCTGTTCACATCAGTGCACACTGGTGTAACTACATCAGTACCAATACATATGAACCGCTGATTATGACAAGTGCATACACTTTGAGTCAAAGTATGTAAATCTAATGGTCCACATCCAACGCATTGATGGAGTTATATCAGTGTGCATTGACGAAGTTGTATCAGTGGGCACTGACTTGAACATTTCTGTACATATAATAATAATAATAATAATAATAATAATAATAATAATAATAATAGACTTTTACGTGTCAATCATAAATATTAAATACTATGAAATTTATATATATATAAAAATTGTAAATACAAACACGGTTAAATTGCCTTAACCCAACCTAGAGGGTGGGTGAATAGGTTTTAACGCCTTTTTCAATCCCTTGAAACAAACAAACGTTTGTCCTTCTAGATAGCTTATATAACACCAAAATAAACGAAATGAATATACATAGACTATTAACAAACATTTTCAACTTAGTTCAAACATAGCCTATGAACACATGCGGAGGGAATACCAAAGATATAGGTATTACCAAATACTTGTATTCAATATATATGTCTCAATAGTACAAGGACATACAAAAGATACCAATGCAATCAAAAATCTCGCCTCACAAAAATGTAATCAATTACAATGTCTTCAAGATTAGTTTGATTAAATAATACAAATATCAAAGTTATAATGAAAGAGAAACTTGAGACACGATATTTTTAACGTGGTAAACCTCTGAAGAGGAAACGTCTACGAGTTGAATCCAAAACCACTAGCAAAATGTATTTCACTATTTAAATAAGAATACACCCTCAAATATGACCAACTCTCATGTATGACAATCTAATGGATTTCTCCCTATCTATTCCCACTAAAGAAGAACTTGCCTATTCTCTAACCAAGACACATCGTATGCCTCTAGAGAATATCCTTGCTCGGACCTATACGAGCCTTAAACCCCTTGCTTAGACTTCCCTTACTCTATATTGAAGAATCACTTAATAACAAGAGACTTTTCTTGCTCGGACCTATAGGAGCCTCACACCCCTTGTCAAGTCTTCCACGCTTGTCTAACCAGAGCCTCACACCCCTAGACAAGACTTTGCTCGGACTTACTTAGAGGAATCACACCTCTTAGCCAAGACTTCCGCGCTTAGAATTACTTAGAGCCTCACACTCTTAACCAAGTCTTCATTTGATTGGACTTACTTAGAGCCTCACACTGTTAGCCAAGTCTTCCACCTTTTACAAGGCTATGATCTATGTGATGCAAATGATGCAAGCACATTCAACATAGGACATATGATCAATATGAACTATGGAAACTAAAATTAGACAATGAGCAAACAATGTATGATAATCTAGTTTGACAATCCAAGTGATGCAATCATACAAGATGATGCATGAACATATGAAATGTATAGATCGAGTACAAATCATGTAGACATAGACTTAATCATGTAAGCACACAAGTCAAATATTGTCTAGTAATAAAATTAATGAATTGAAACCTAGAATATGTGAAACACGTAACACATGTAATTTCTAGTTTCATTCACAAAGCTAATACTTGAATAAATCATATTCATGAAGCACAAATTCAAGATATTAGAAACATATACCAAAAAATGATAGAATCACAATATATGATCAATGCATATTCTAGCAAGGTTATTGATCTTAGAATAAGTCAATCAAGTCACAGATAACCCTAGATATCAAGCTAAATACAATACAACTCTCAAACATGTGAAATTCTAGAATCCTAGAAAACTAGTTCACATTTGTCTCTAATTAGACTTGATTAGCTTTGATATGAAGCTATCCTTATCAATAGCTTTCATCAAACATACATACACATATATAAGAAGAAACCCCAAGGCAATTGTGGATCATCAAAGATGAAATCATAAAGTTTGACTCAATACCTTGAAATCCCGAGCTGGTTCCGTTTTGATAGTGGAACTACTCTAAAACTCGATCAAACAACTATAAACTCTTTTGGAAAGGGTAGGGGACTTGATTATAAAGATTTTCCAACTTGAATCACTCATTTCGAAGTCCGAATGAGAATGTTATGGTGTTTGGAAGATAGGAAAGTTGGAGAGAAAATTATGCACTTCTATTTTCAATTTTTTTCAACTTTTGAATAAGTGCAAGAGAGGGGTATTTAAAAGGGATTGGAAGGGAAAAACTAAAAGAGTGTGGGATCCACTTGGGAAGGCCTTCTTGGCTGTCCCCATGGAGATGTGTGGCCACCACGGGAAGGTTTCAATTTTCTTTAACATTTGAACAAGTGAGAAAGAGGGAGTATTTAAAAGAGATTGGGAAGGAAAAACTAGAAGAGTGTAGGACCCAATTGGGATGGCCTTCTTTGCTATCCCAGTGGAGGCGTGTGGCCACCACGGGGAGGCCGAGAGGCCTCTTTCCCGTGGTTGCCACGCGTCTCCACGGGAAGCTCCCAAGTTTGGATCTTCGCTCTTTCGTTCTTCTCCTTGCGCACCCCTTTCGTTGTTCGACCGTCCTTTGGCCTCCAAACTCATAATTCGAATCCATTTTTGGATTACAAACCATAACTCACTTATACACAAGGACGACTACGAAACTTTGACAATTGGATTTTAACTCGACTCGATATATGAAGATGAAGACAACGCATTGTTAAGGAACGTAAAGTTTCGTAACTTCTTAGTTTGAACTCGAAATCAAATAAGTGAGTAGCCAAAATGACCAGAACTCAACAAGGAATCATTTAAAAACATATTCAAGTTCAAATCACTTACACTTAAACAAATAAACACAATATCACATGAGTATGCATTTTCCTAGACATATTCCTAATACATGCATTTTTACAATGTATGGCTATATGAGTTCAATGCTTGTGCATACTAAAACATATGAATGTGTTATACTAATTTGGCACAACTATGCAAGGACACTTATGAATGAATTATGTGTTTATGCATCTAAGCCTTGTAAGAGGAAAGAGGTCTAAATACCTTTGTAGACATTTAGCGTTTTCCTCGAACGAAGGCAACACTTTGCTTGAAACGTTGTCTGGTTTCCTTTAAGCTTGATTAACCATATAACTAAGGACAACAATACAATACAAAGCAAATATCGTTTTGATATAGAATAATGCCAACTAATACTCAAAATCCTAACAATCTCCCCCTTGGCAAATTCTTTGTCAAAGCAAATATTGTTTTGTAGACATTTAGCGTTTTCCTCGAACGAAAGCAACACTTTGCTTGAAACGTTGTCTGGTTTCCTTTAAGCTTGATTAACCATGTAACTAAGGACAACAATACAATACAAAGAAAATATCGTTTTGATATAGAATAATGCCAACTAATACTTAAAATCATAACAATCTCCCCCTTGGCAAATTCTATGTCAAAACACCTATACAAAATTCTAAACATTACATATGAAGACTGGTTACAAAAACTCACCATCACTTTACAATGAGATATCATCCTAGACTAATCTTCAATAGGACTTGAACTTCTTCCCATGAGCTTCTCTTTTTATCACCTAACAATAGACTTGAAAACACAAGAATATCCAAGAGAATATGACAAATATATAATTAACAAGAATATGACATTTAAGTTCAAATGGATATAGCAATTAAGTCCAAATACATGTATTCTCCCCCTTAATACATGCAAATACACAAAATATCCTAATCAAGTTATTACATGTCATAAGAAGTTCAAAAACACAATAATAATAATAATAATAAATAACAAAAGAAGATAGATAGGCATATCATATTTCTTCCCTTTTTTGACATAAAATTAGGCCAAATAGAAACAAGAAATAATACCTTAAGATCACAAATGCTTTGTTTGCCACTACTGCCACAAAAGAACATTGAACGCTTTGATGATTTTACGTAAAATTTGGAGTTGGATTCCTTACTTGAAGAGTTGTCTTCCTCCAAGCATTTGACTCTTGCCTTTAACTCCACTATCTCCTTCCTTGATGCCATAAGCTCTTCCTTTAATTGAATGGCCCAATCAGGAAGATAAGACAAGCTTGACACATTGCTTGACTCTTGATTCTCTTCGAAAAGTCTCAAAGTATCATTACCATCTTTCTCCTTATATGACATTTAAGCTATACTTTTTTCACAAAAACTTTCCAATGGTGGGAGGATCACATCCTTCTCAACTCTCTTTACTCCAGGTGCCACACACAAATGAGTAATAAACCCTAGAAATGGTAGTTTCTTATCCGCTCTAAGTGTGCAAGCCACACTCTCAATATGCTCTATAAGAATATCTCCTAGGTTTAAAGGCTTGTAGGTAACCAAGGCATACTAAGACATACACTATCTTGACCTTCTCCTTATTCAACTCGGTTATATTAGTTGAAGGAACAATATTTACACAAACAAACAAATGCCACAAAGCACTAATTTTGGTCAACTAACTTTGATTGATAAAAACACGTTTTCCCCACTCAAACATGTTGTCATCACATAGAGTTCTTCCCTTTTCATTTAGATCATCAATAAACTCCACATCAAGTAATTTCGAAGAAATATCACAAGGAAGATCAAGGAACTTATTAATATAATCCGAAGACACTATAAAGAGAACATTTCTAATGTCCACTAAAGCATTTTCATGGAATGTACATTGCTTGAATTGATGTTAAAATTTTCTAACCATATTCTCATTAACTCCATCAAGCATATTAATCTATGAATTCCACTTTCTACCAACTATTGACTTGTGAACATAAGACCCTTCAAAACCACACAAATCTATTCCTCTATCAAAGATAATCTTTTTGGTTCCCATCACACCTAAAGGATTTACCTTAATAGGTTTGATTTTCTTAGAGGAAGATTTTGGATTTCCTATAGGTTTGGTTGAATTTTCACCTCTAGTTACTTTTGATTTCCAATATCTTGTGAAAGTACAGTAACACAAAAACAACCAAAAACATGAGTGGAAACATCAAAGTAAGTTAGTGAACAATAAATATATACAAAGAAAAAATATCATTTAACAAAATCAATATGCATATCAAGAATTAGAATAGCATTATTAAGATTTATCAAACATAAATTTAATGCCAACAAACAACAAACTTGAAGACTATGTGAACAAATCATGAAAGAGAACAAAAGTCTAGCGTTTAATGCTCCCTCTTGATCAATGCTCCCGCTTGATCAATGCTCCATCTAAGATTTAGATAGAAAATTGTTCACATAAATATCCACACAATCACTTCACAAGCAATTTTAATAGATTTTCAAATAAGCTTCACAAACAATGAGAGTTACACCAAGATTTTCAATCACTTTCATATTTCTTTAAAAATTGCTAGAGTATCAAGATACCAAATAAGCAAATGTGAGTACGTGAAGATTTTGTTTCAAGTATATGAATATAAGTAATATGATAATCAAACATGCAAACAATTTCAACATCTATTCATCTTATGCCTTTTTATAAAAAGGTCAAACTGATTATCATCCGGAATTTTGCTTCTAAAGAAAATAGATTTCAACATATGAGCGAGTGTATGCATGTGGCTCGTTATCCCATTTTTATTTGACAACCCGAGCAAACTTGATTATTCAACTATTACTCCATAAAGCCTTTTGTTTTATTTTAGGCTTGAATCAAAGATTTTTTTTTAATGATTCTTTTCAACACTTCTTTGATTTTTCTAACATAAACATATATGCTTCATGATGACTTTCACTCATCACAATGGTATAGCCCTTTCCTACATTGGGCGGCTGCACAGCCAATGTGTGTAGCCCTTTCCATAAAGGTGCTCGTTGAGTTCTATATTGCCGAAGCAAATGGATACCAACCATAGGTCATCTTTAAACGTACTAGTCCTTAGGACTTCAAGTTGTATCCAAAAATTACGTCAATCAAACTTAACTTACTTTACTAAACATACAAGAGAAGCAAAGTGCATTTTAAAAACCAAGTTTTTATGGCTTAAAAACACATGATCAAAAAGCAATACAATGAGAATTACTTAAGATATTACTTCTCAAGAGAGTAGCTTTTCAAAGAATATGAAGCCCATATTTTTCAAAAACTTACCACTCAACAATCACATAAACAAACACACAACATGAATAAGATCAATGTGAACAATTATCACCAAAAGATCTTAAAAGAGCAAATGTCAATAAGAACCATACAAGCACTATACTAGTTCTCTAACATGACATGCTTCATGAAAGTGGTGCAAACAATTGAGTCGAGAGATGAAAAATCAAGTAAGCAAGCAATATGATATAGAAGATACATTTGCAAGCTATTTTTCATCAAATGTAAAGTCTTCACCCTTTTTATAAGTCTTCTTGGCTTGTTTGTCATCATGACAAAAAATTGTTGGTGTGTCGATCCAAGAGACTAAAGACTTAGCATTTCAACCAAACACATATAAAAATGACTTTCTTCAAAAGTCTTAACATGAATGTCACCATATAGATTCCATAAAAGAACTTCTCAAAAGTTAATCAATAGATTTTGACTATCATAACAATTATATGAAGATAGCTAAGTTCATGTCAAGTTATAAAGATACAAAGCTAGATAGCTAAGCTTCTTAACAACTTGACACTAATCTTCAAGCTAACTCATATGTGTAACTTACTCAATGGTAAGAGCACTCACCCTTGGCCAACTTGGTCTTGGGAGAATCTACGCAAACATTTTCAAGATCATTTTTGACAACAATGTTGAATCTAAAATAGAGGCTATCTATCACTTGATCCATAAGAATATCATTTATACTCTTCTTTTCAACATTATTAGCAACGCATGCTTTGTCAAACTTAACAAGGTTCACATTCTTCACTTTTCAGACATTTTTAACATGCTTTGAAACATTTTCATGCTTTATATTTTCTAAAGCCCTAACATGTTTATAATGAAGCTCAATCTTTTTCTCCCTAGATAAATTTTCTATATTGCAATATTCAATGAATTTGAAGCACTTGGGCTTGATATGGCCTATGGTATTGCAAAAATGATATATGGGAATAAAAGAAGAAATTTTTACCTTTCGGACGTGAAGAAGCACAAACAGGAGTTTCTAGGAGTACCTTGGTCTTCAATTTGTTCTTGGTCTTGGAACGTCTCTTCTTAGGAGGTTTCTTGTCATCAATGACTCTATCCTTGCTTGTAGGAAGTGATGCTACTATGAGCTTCTGCTCAACTATTAAGCCGCTTGAATCTTCTTAAGATAAGCTATAAATGATCTTATCCTTTTCTCGAACAATCACTTCAACTTCTCTAAGCTTCTTAGAAAAACCACTCTTTTCAACCAAAAGCATTCGAGTTGTTATCACAAACTCATCCACTTGTGCCTTGATCAAATCTTCATTTTCTTCAATCTCACTTAATGCTACTTCCAATTCTTTTTCAAGGCTAATTACTTTAGCTAAAAGATTAAGATGAGATGAATCTGAACTTGATTGCTCTTAAAGATTTGAATCAACTTCCTTGTGTAAGGAAACTTGATAATTCTCCTCTAGTGTTAAGTGAGAGGCTGTGAAAGCAATGAAGTTGCTAACAAGCTATTATTCACTAGAAAACTCTTCATTAGAGCTCTCCTAACCATTAGAGTCTTCATCATCACTCTAAGTGGCCGTCATTGCCTTCCCTTTCTTGTCTTTCTTAGTAAACGTTTTTGGACACTCGGAAGCAAAATGACCAAGGCCATGGCACTTGTAACATTCAACCTTGCTTTTACTCTTGCCATGTCTATCCTTGTTATACCTTGGAGTGTGTGGCTTCTTGACTTCCTTAGAGAACTTGCCACTTGGTTTGGCACCTCTCTTTAAGAACTTCCTAAACTTCCTAAACTTCCTGAGAGCTAAACTAAACCTTATTCTTAGCCTTTGGTTTCATACTATCCTCATAAGTTTGAAGAGATCCTTGCAACTAATCTAAGATCATGACGTCACCGTCTTTGCTCTCTTCAATGACCGTTACCTTGGCTTTGAACCTCTTAGGTAGAAATCTTAGGATCTACCAATTGAGCCGCTCTCTGGAGATTGGAGTGCCAAGAGCTTGGCATTGGTTTGCAATGTCTAGAAGCTTATCTTGAAAGTCAACAAACTTATCTTCCTCACACATTTACAAAATCTCAAACTTAGATGAGCATTTGAAGACGCAGACTTCTTCACTACTTTAGTCCCCTCATTGGCGACTTGGAGAGCATCTCATGCCTTCTTTGTATGCTCTCAGATTTTGATAGGAAAATTGCCTACTATATTTAATTCTCCGAAAATAGCATTCACCACCTAATGATGCCATTTCGCCAACTCGAACTTATTAGTAGTCCACTTACTTAGTCTTTAGAAATGATGGTATCATTTTCAAGTCTCTTGTTTGGTGAGAGATAACCTTCTTCAACGGTCATCCAAGCTCTCTCATCAATAGAGCTATTGCCTTTATCCACAATTTTCAAAACCCGTAGTTGTGACCCTTAAGAAGAGTAAGCCTAAAGTTAGAAGCCCCTTCGGTCATAACGTCATCTTGTAAAACCATGACTTCAAAATCTTAGCAAATCACACTTGAGTATAAACCAGATCTCATCAAGTGCCTTCTGTCGACCTGCTCTAATACCAATTGTAAATACAAACATGGTTAAATTGCCTTAAGCTAACCTAGAGGGGGAGTGAATAGGTTTTAACGCGTTCTTCAATCCCTTGAAACAAACAAAAGTTTGACCCTTTAGATAGCTTATATAACACCATAATAAATGAAAATGAACATGCATAGACTATTAACAAACATTTTCAACTTAGTTCAAACATAGCCGATAAACACATGTGGAGGGGATATCAAAGGTATAGATATTACCAAATACTTATATTCAATATATATGTCTCAATAGTACAAGTACATACAAAAGATACCAATACAATCAAAGATCTCATCTCACAAGAATGTAATCAATTACAATGTCTTTAAGATCAATTTGATTAAAGAATACAAATATCAAAGTTACAATGAAAGAGAAATTTGAAACGCGATAATTTTTAACGTGGTAAGCCTTTGAAGAGGAAACATCCGCGGGTTGAATCCCCAACCACCGGCAAAATGTTTTTCACTAGTTAAATAAGAATACACCATCAAATGTGACAAACTCTCATGTATCACAATCTATTGGATTTCTCCCTATCTATTCCAACTATAGAAGGACTTGCCTATTCTCTAACCGAGACATATCGCATGCCTCTAGAGAATACCCTTGCTCAGACCAATAGGAGCCTTACACTTCTTGCTAAGACTTCTCTTGCTTTATGTTGAAGAATCACTCAACAACAAGAGACTTTTCTTGCTCGGACCTATAGAAGCCATACACCCCTTGCCAAGTCTTCCACGCTTGTCTAACTGGAGCCTCACAACTCTAGACAAGACTTCACTCGAACTTACTTTGAGGCATCGCACCTCTTAGCCAAGACTTCCACGCTTGGAATTACTTAGAGTCGCACACTCTTAACCAAGTCTTCCTTTGCTTGGACTTACTTAGAGCCTTACACTCTTAGCCAAGTCTTCCACCTTTTACAAGGCTATGATCTATGTGATGCAAATGATGCAAGCACATTCAACATAGGACATATGATAAATATGAACTATGGAAACTAAAATTAGACAATGAGCACACAATGTATGATATTCTAGTTTAACAATCCAAGTGATGCAATCATACAAGATGATGCATGAACATATGAAATGTATGGATCAAGTACAAATCATGTAGACATAGACTTAATCATGTAAGCACACAAGTCAAATATTGTCTAGTCATGAAATCAATAAATTGAAACCTAGAATATGTGAAACACCTAACCCATGTAATTTCTAGTTTCATTCACAAAGCTAATACTTGAATAAATCATATTCATGAAGCACAAATTCAAGATATTAGAAACATACATCAAAAAATGCTAAAATCACAATATATGATCAATGAATATTCTAGCAAGGTTATTGATCTTAGAATGAGTCAATCAAGTCACAAATAACCCTAGATATCAAGCTAAGCACAATACAACTCTCAAACATGTGATATTCTAGAATCCTAGAATCCTAGAAAACTAGTTCACATTTGTCTCTAATTAGACTTAATTAGCTTTGATATGAAGCTATCCTTATCAACAGCTTTCATCAAACATACATACACATATATAAGAAGAAACCCCAAGGCAATTGTGGATCATCAAAGATGAAATCATAAAGTTTGACTCAATACCTTGAAATCCCGAGCTGGTTCCGTTTTGATAGTGGAACTACTCTAAAACTCGATCAAACAACTATAAACTCTTTTGGAAAGGGTAGGGGACTTGATTATAAAGATTTTCCAACTTGAATCACTCATTTCGAAGTCCGAATGAGAATGTTATGGTGTTTGGAAGATAGGAAAGTTGGAGAGAAAATTATGCACTTCTATTTTCAATTTTTTTCAACTTTTGAATAAGTGCAAGAGAGGGGTATTTAAAAGGGATTGGAAGGGAAAAACTAAAAGAGTGTGGGATCCACTTGGGAAGGCCTTCTTGGCTGTCCCCATGGAGATGTGTGGCCACCACGGGAAGGTTTCAATTTTCTTTAACATTTGAACAAGTGAGAAAGAGGGAGTATTTAAAAGAGATTGGGAAGGAAAAACTAGAAGAGTGTAGGACCCAATTGGGATGGCCTTCTTTGCTATCCCAGTGGAGGCGTGTGGCCACCACGGGGAGGCCGAGAGGCCTCTTTCCCGTGGTTGCCACGCGTCTCCACGGGAAGCTCCCAAGTTTGGATCTTCGCTCTTTCGTTCTTCTCCTTGCGCACCCCTTTCGTTGTTCGACCGTCCTTTGGCCTCCAAACTCATAATTCGAATCCATTTTTGGATTACAAACCATAACTCACTTATACACAAGGACGACTACGAAACTTTGACAATTGGATTTTAACTCGACTCGATATATGAAGATGAAGACAACGCATTGTTAAGGAACGTAAAGTTTCGTAACTTCTTAGTTTGAACTCGAAATCAAATAAGTGAGTAGCCAAAATGACCAGAACTCAACAAGGAATCATTTAAAAACATATTCAAGTTCAAATCACTTACACTTAAACAAATAAACACAATATCACATGAGTATGCATTTTCCTAGACATATTCCTAATACATGCATTTTTACAATGTATGGCTATATGAGTTCAATGCTTGTGCATACTAAAACATATGAATGTGTTATACTAATTTGGCACAACTATGCAAGGACACTTATGAATGAATTATGTGTTTATGCATCTAAGCCTTGTAAGAGGAAAGAGGTCTAAATACCTTTGTAGACATTTAGCGTTTTCCTCGAACGAAGGCAACACTTTGCTTGAAACGTTGTCTGGTTTCCTTTAAGCTTGATTAACCATATAACTAAGGACAACAATACAATACAAAGCAAATATCGTTTTGATATAGAATAATGCCAACTAATACTCAAAATCCTAACAATCTCCCCCTTGGCAAATTCTTTGTCAAAGCAAATATTGTTTTGTAGACATTTAGCGTTTTCCTCGAACGAAAGCAACACTTTGCTTGAAACGTTGTCTGGTTTCCTTTAAGCTTGATTAACCATGTAACTAAGGACAACAATACAATACAAAGAAAATATCGTTTTGATATAGAATAATGCCAACTAATACTTAAAATCATAACAATCTCCCCCTTGGCAAATTCTATGTCAAAACACCTATACAAAATTCTAAACATTACATATGAAGACTGGTTACAAAAACTCACCATCACTTTACAATGAGATATCATCCTAGACTAATCTTCAATAGGACTTGAACTTCTTCCCATGAGCTTCTCTTTTTATCACCTAACAATAGACTTGAAAACACAAGAATATCCAAGAGAATATGACAAATATATAATTAACAAGAATATGACATTTAAGTTCAAATGGATATAGCAATTAAGTCCAAATACATGTATTCTCCCCCTTAATACATGCAAATACACAAAATATCCTAATCAAGTTATTACATGTCATAAGAAGTTCAAAAACACAATAATAATAATAATAATAAATAACAAAAGAAGATAGATAGGCATATCATATTTCTTCCCTTTTTTGACATAAAATTAGGCCAAATAGAAACAAGAAATAATACCTTAAGATCACAAATGCTTTGTTTGCCACTACTGCCACAAAAGAACATTGAACGCTTTGATGATTTTACGTAAAATTTGGAGTTGGATTCCTTACTTGAAGAGTTGTCTTCCTCCAAGCATTTGACTCTTGCCTTTAACTCCACTATCTCCTTCCTTGATGCCATAAGCTCTTCCTTTAATTGAATGGCCCAATCAGGAAGATAAGACAAGCTTGACACATTGCTTGACTCTTGATTCTCTTCGAAAAGTCTCAAAGTATCATTACCATCTTTCTCCTTATATGACATTTAAGCTATACTTTTTTCACAAAAACTTTCCAATGGTGGGAGGATCACATCCTTCTCAACTCTCTTTACTCCAGGTGCCACACACAAATGAGTAATAAACCCTAGAAATGGTAGTTTCTTATCCGCTCTAAGTGTGCAAGCCACACTCTCAATATGCTCTATAAGAATATCTCCTAGGTTTAAAGGCTTGTAGGTAACCAAGGCATACTAAGACATACACTATCTTGACCTTCTCCTTATTCAACTCGGTTATATTAGTTGAAGGAACAATATTTACACAAACAAACAAATGCCACAAAGCACTAATTTTGGTCAACTAACTTTGATTGATAAAAACACGTTTTCCCCACTCAAACATGTTGTCATCACATAGAGTTCTTCCCTTTTCATTTAGATCATCAATAAACTCCACATCAAGTAATTTCGAAGAAATATCACAAGGAAGATCAAGGAACTTATTAATATAATCCGAAGACACTATAAAGAGAACATTTCTAATGTCCACTAAAGCATTTTCATGGAATGTACATTGCTTGAATTGATGTTAAAATTTTCTAACCATATTCTCATTAACTCCATCAAGCATATTAATCTATGAATTCCACTTTCTACCAACTATTGACTTGTGAACATAAGACCCTTCAAAACCACACAAATCTATTCCTCTATCAAAGATAATCTTTTTGGTTCCCATCACACCTAAAGGATTTACCTTAATAGGTTTGATTTTCTTAGAGGAAGATTTTGGATTTCCTATAGGTTTGGTTGAATTTTCACCTCTAGTTACTTTTGATTTCCAATATCTTGTGAAAGTACAGTAACACAAAAACAACCAAAAACATGAGTGGAAACATCAAAGTAAGTTAGTGAACAATAAATATATACAAAGAAAAAATATCATTTAACAAAATCAATATGCATATCAAGAATTAGAATAGCATTATTAAGATTTATCAAACATAAATTTAATGCCAACAAACAACAAACTTGAAGACTATGTGAACAAATCATGAAAGAGAACAAAAGTCTAGCGTTTAATGCTCCCTCTTGATCAATGCTCCCGCTTGATCAATGCTCCATCTAAGATTTAGATAGAAAATTGTTCACATAAATATCCACACAATCACTTCACAAGCAATTTTAATAGATTTTCAAATAAGCTTCACAAACAATGAGAGTTACACCAAGATTTTCAATCACTTTCATATTTCTTTAAAAATTGCTAGAGTATCAAGATACCAAATAAGCAAATGTGAGTACGTGAAGATTTTGTTTCAAGTATATGAATATAAGTAATATGATAATCAAACATGCAAACAATTTCAACATCTATTCATCTTATGCCTTTTTATAAAAAGGTCAAACTGATTATCATCCGGAATTTTGCTTCTAAAGAAAATAGATTTCAACATATGAGCGAGTGTATGCATGTGGCTCGTTATCCCATTTTTATTTGACAACCCGAGCAAACTTGATTATTCAACTATTACTCCATAAAGCCTTTTGTTTTATTTTAGGCTTGAATCAAAGATTTTTTTTTAATGATTCTTTTCAACACTTCTTTGATTTTTCTAACATAAACATATATGCTTCATGATGACTTTCACTCATCACAATGGTATAGCCCTTTCCTACATTGGGCGGCTGCACAGCCAATGTGTGTAGCCCTTTCCATAAATGTGCCCGTTGAGTTTTATATTGCCGAAGCAAATGGATACCAACCATAGGTCATCTTTAAACGTACTAGTCCTTAGGACTTCAAGTTGTATCCAAAAATTACGTCAATCAAACTTAACTTACTTTACTAAACATACAAGAGAAGCAAAGTGCATTTTAAAAACCAAGTTTTTATGGCTTAAAAACACATGATCAAAAAGCAATACAATGAGAATTACTTAAGATAATTACTTCTTAAGAGAGTAGCTTTTCAAAGAATATGAAGCCCATATTTTTCAAAAACTTACCACTCAACAATCACATAAACAAACACACAACATGAATAAGATCTATGTGAACAATTATCACCAAAAGATCTTAAAAGAGCAAATGTCAATAAGAACCATGCAAGCACTATAATAGTTCTCTAACATGACATGCTTCATAAAGTGGTGCAAACAATTGAGTCGAGAGATGAAAAATCAAGTAAGCAAGCAATATGATATAAAGATACATTTGCTAGCTATTTTTCATCAAATGTAAAGTCTTCACCCTTTTTATAAGTCATCTTGGCTTGTTTGTCCTCATAACAATAAGTTGTTAGTGTGTCGATCTAAGAGACTAAAGACTTAGCATTTCAACTCAAACACATGAAAAAAGACTTTCTTCAAAAATCTTAACATGAATGTCACCATATAGATTCCATAAAAGAACTTCTCAAAAGTTAATCAATAGATTTTGACTATCATAACAATTATATAAGATAGCTAAGTTCATGTCAAGTTATAAAGATACAAAGCTAGATAGCTAAGCTTCTTAACAACTTGACACTAATCTTCAAGCTAACTCATATGTGTAACTTACTCAATGGTAAGAGCACTCACCCTTGGCCAACTTGGTCTTGGGAGAATCTACGCAAACATTTTCAAGATCATTTTTGACAACAATGTTGAATCTAAAATAGAGGCTATCTATCACTTGATCCATAAGAATATCATTTATACTCTTCTTTTCAACATTATTAGCAACGCATGCTTTGTCAAACTTAACAAGGTTCACATTCTTCACTTTTCAGACATTTTTAACATGCTTTGAAACATTTTCATGCTTTATATTTTCTAAAGCCCTAACATGTTTATAATGAAGCTCAATCTTTTTCTCCCTAGATAAATTTTCTATATTGCAATATTCAATGAATTTGAAGCACTTGGGCTTGATATGGCCTATGGTATTGCAAAAATGATATATGGGAATAAAAGAAGAAATTTTTACCTTTCGGACGTGAAGAAGCACAAACAGGAGTTTCTAGGAGTACCTTGGTCTTCAATTTGTTCTTGGTCTTGGAACGTCTCTTCTTAGGAGGTTTCTTGTCATCAATGACTCTATCCTTGCTTGTAGGAAGTGATGCTACTATGAGCTTCTGCTCAACTATTAAGCCGCTTGAATCTTCTTAAGATAAGCTATAAATGATCTTATCCTTTTCTCGAACAATCACTTCAACTTCTCTAAGCTTCTTAGAAAAACCACTCTTTTCAACCAAAAGCATTCGAGTTGTTATCACAAACTCATCCACTTGTGCCTTGATCAAATCTTCATTTTCTTCAATCTCACTTAATGCTACTTCCAATTCTTTTTCAAGGCTAATTACTTTAGCTAAAAGATTAAGATGAGATGAATCTGAACTTGATTGCTCTTAAAGATTTGAATCAACTTCCTTGTGTAAGGAAACTTGATAATTCTCCTCTAGTGTTAAGTGAGAGGCTGTGAAAGCAATGAAGTTGCTAACAAGCTATTATTCACTAGAAAACTCTTCATTAGAGCTCTCCTAATCACTAGAGTCTTCATCATCACTCTAAGTGGCCGTCATTGCCTTCCCTTTCTTGTCTTTCTTAGTAAACGTTTTTGGACACTCGGAAGCAAAATGACCAAGGCCATGGCACTTGTAACATTCAACCTTGCTTTTACTCTTGCCATGTCTATCCTTGTTATACCTTGGAGTGTGTGGCTTCTTGACTTCCTTAGAGAACTTGCCACTTGGTTTGGCACCTCTCTTTAAGAACTTCCTAAACTTCCTAAACTTCCTAACCAATAAAGCCATCTCCTCGTCATCATCACTACTAGCTTCTTTGACGACTTTGAGAGCTAAACCCTTATTCTTAGCCTTTGGTTTCATACTATCCTCATAAGTTTGAAGAGATCCTTGCAACTAATCTAAGATCATGACGTCACCGTCTTTGCTCTCTTCAATGACCGTTACCTTGGCTTTGAACCTCTTAGGTAGAAATCTTAGGATCTACCAATTGAGCCGCTCTCTGGAGATTGGAGTGCCAAGAGCTTGGCATTGGTTTGCAATGTCTAGAAGCTTATCTTGAAAGTCAACAAACTTATCTTCCTCACACATTTACAAAATCTCAAACTTAGATGTGAGCATTTGAAGATGAGACTTCTTCACTACTTTAGTCCCCTCATTGGTGACTTGGAGAGCATCTCATGCCTTCTTTACAGTCTCTAGATTTTGGATATAGGAAAATTGCCTACTATACAGACCTCCGAAAATAGCATTCACCACCTAATGATGCCATTTCGCCAACTCGAACTTATTAGTAGTCCACTTACTTCTAGCTTAGAAATGATGGTATCATTTTCAAGTCTCTTGTTTGGTGAGAGATAACCTTCTTCAACGGTCATCCAAGCTCTCTCATCAATAGAGCTATTGCCTTTATCCACAATTTTCAAAACCCGTAGTTGTGACCCTTAAGAAGAGTAAGCCTAAAGTTAGAAGCCCCTTCGGTCATAACGTCATCTTGTAAAACCATGACTTCAAAATCTTAGCAAATCACACTTGAGTATAAACCAGATCTCATCAAGTGCCTTCTGTCGACCTGCTCTAATACCAATTGTAAATACAAACATGGTTAAATTGCCTTAAGCTAACCTAGAGGGGGAGTGAATAGGTTTTAACGCGTTCTTCAATCCCTTGAAACAAACAAAAGTTTGACCCTTTAGATAGCTTATATAACACCATAATAAATGAAAATGAACATGCATAGACTATTAACAAACATTTTCAACTTAGTTCAAACATAGCCGATAAACACATGTGGAGGGGATATCAAAGGTATAGATATTACCAAATACTTATATTCAATATATATGTCTCAATAGTACAAGTACATACAAAAGATACCAATACAATCAAAGATCTCATCTCACAAGAATGTAATCAATTACAATGTATTCAAGATCAATTTGATTAAAGAATACAAATATGAAAGTTATAATGAAATAGAAATTTGACACATGATATTTTTATTGTGGTAAACCTCCGTAGAGGAAACGTCCACGGGTTGAATCCATAACCATCGGTAAAATGTTTTTCACTAGTTAAATAAGAATCACAATCTATTGGATTTCTCCCTATCTATTCCCACTAGAGAAGAACTTGCCTATTCTCTAACCGAGACACATCGCATGCCTCTAGAGAATATCCTTGCTCGGACCTATAGGAGCCTCACATCCCTTGAACTATATTGAAGAATAACTCAACAACAAGAGACTTTTCTTACTCGGACCTATAGAAGCCTTACAATCCTTGCTAAGTCTTCCACGCTTGTCTAACCGGAGCCACACACCCCTAGACAAAACTTTGCTCAGAATTACTTAGAGGCATCACACCTCTTAGCCAAGACTTCCACGCTTGAAATTACTTAGAGCCTCACACTCTTAACCAAGTCTTCCTTTTCTTGGACTTACTTATAGCCTCACATTCTTAGCCAAGTCTTCCACCTTTTACAAGGCTATGATCTATATGATGCAAATGATACAAGCATATTCAACATAGGACATATGATCAATCTGAACTATGGAAACTAAAATTAGACAATAAGCACATAATGTATGATATTCTAGTTTGACAATCTAACTGATGCAATCATACAAGATGATGCATGAACATATGAAATGTATGGATCGAGTACAAATCATGTAGACATAAACTTAATCATGTAAGCACACAAGTCAAATATTGTCTAGTCATGAAATCAATAAATTGAAACCTAGAATATGTGAAACACCTAACCCATGTAATTTCTAGTTTCATTCACAAAGCTAATACTTGAATAAATCATATTCATGAAGCACAAATTCAAGATATTAGAAACATACATCAAAAAATGCTAAAATCACAATATATGATCAATGAATATTCTAGCAAGGTTATTGATCTTAGAATGAGTCAATCAAGTCACAAATAACCCTAGATATCAAGCTAAGCACAATACAACTCTCAAACATGTGATATTCTAGAATCCTAGAATCCTAGAAAACTAGTTCACATTTGTCTCTAATTAGACTTAATTAGCTTTGATATGAAGCTATCCTTATCAACAGCTTTCATCAAACATACATACACATATATAAGAGGAAACCCTAAGGCAATTGAGGATCATCAAAGATGAAATCACAAAGTTTGACTCAATACCTTGAAATCCCGAGCTGGTTCGGTTTTGATAGTGGAACTACTCCAAAACTCGATTAAACAGCTGTAAATTCTTTTGGAATGGGTAGGGGACTTGATTACGAAGATTCTCTAACTTGAATCACTCAATCTGGAGTCTGAATGAGAAAGTTACGGTGTTTAAGATAGGAAAGTTAGAGATAAAATTCTGCACTTCTATTTTTAATTTTCTTCAACTTTTGAACAGGTAAGAGAGATGGAGTATTTAAAAGATTGGGAGGAAAAAACTAAAATAATGTGGGATCCACTTGGGAAGGCCTTCTTGGTTATCCCCGTGGAGGCGCGTGGCCACCACGGGGAGGCCGAGATGCCTCCTTCCCATTGTGGCCACACGCTTCCACGGGAAGCTCCCAAGTTTGGGTTTTCACTCTTCCGTTCTTCTCCTTAAGCACCCCTCCCATTCTTCAACCGTCCTTTGGCCTTCGAACTTGAAATTCGAATCCGTTTCTAGATTACGAACCCTAACTCACTTACACACGAGGACGACTATGAAACTTTGACAATTGGATGTGAACTCAACTCGATATATGAAGATGAAGACAACATATTGTTAAGGAACGTAAAGTTTCATAACTTCCTAGTTTGAACTCGAAATCAAATGAGTGAGTAACTGAAACGATTGGAACTCAACAAAGAATCATTTAAGAACATATTCATGTTCAAATTACTTACACTTAAACAAATAAACACAAGATCACATGAGTATGCATTTTCCTAGACATAGTCCTAATACATGCATTTCTACAATGTATGGCTATGTGAGTTCAATGCATGAGCATACTAAAACATGTGAATGTGTTATACTAATTTGGCACAATTATGCAGGGACACTTATGAATGAATTTGTGTGTGTGCGCCTAAGCCTTGTAAGAGGAAAGATATCTAATTACCTTTGTAGACATTTAACGTTTTCCTCGAACGAAGGCAACACTTTGCTTGAAACGTGGTCCGGTTTCCTTGAAACTTGATAAACTATGTAACTAAGGACAACAATACAATACAAAGAAAATATCTTTTTGATGTAGAATAATGTCAATTAATACTCAAAATCATAGCAATAATCTATATCATATACCATATCATATATAATAGATTTTTTTTTCTACTTTCGATGAGGTTGAGACGTGGCAATCATAAATATTATTGTTTTAAAAAAAAATAATCATATCATCTATATCTATATCTATATCTATATCTATATCTATATATTATAGTAAAATAGAATCTCACATTGACACGTGGCGTCATTAGAGATCTTTGGTATTAAATCACATAATTACCACCTATCTAATAATCGGTTTATTTACTCTCTCTCTCTATACAATCCCTGTAATTAATGGATTCTGTTAACCATTCCCATAATTAAT
Source organism: Acer negundo (assembly GCA_035582765.1). NCBI lineage: Eukaryota > Viridiplantae > Streptophyta > Magnoliopsida > Sapindales > Sapindaceae > Acer > Acer negundo. The sequence continues at coordinate 9,833,708 of CM069233.1, forward strand.
TTTTAATTATTAATTAGTTATATATATTATAATATTTAGTAAGTTTAATAAGTTCGGTGAGTGTCAATAAGTTCACAAAAGCAAGATTTTATGATATGAATATGCAAATATTGTCATATTAACAACATTGGCCAATTCTAGCATCGAGCTTATTGTAAATAAGGGTTTGGTTATGGGTGTTTTGTTCTTTAGAGTTTTATGTGAATGTGAGAGGATAATAGACCGGTTTATATCAAATTTTTTAGATCGATTTTACTATGTTCCTTTTACTACATTTTTATGCATCCTCTATCTTTTTTATTTTATTTTTTGTGTTTTTAGGTAATATAATGCAAGGGTGTTTTGGAATTCTTATAATTTAGACTTGGTAACTTGACGGATTCTTTCATAACGACTGTTAATTTCTCAGGATTGTCTCTGTAAAAACAATTTTGGCTCATCTTTAAGGCAATAATTTCAAATGTCAATACCCTAAAATTTGATCAAATATATGGTATATTTATTTTATTATTATATTCCCCAAATTATAGATTATAAGCTATATATTAATTACAAAAATTACTCATCCATATCAATATATATCTTTTTAGTTTTTCTTTTCTTTTCTTTTTAATTGTTTAGAATGTATTAAATATGCATTAAATACAATATGATTATTTCTAAAAATAAATATTTTTGAATTTTAATTATTCTTATAAATGTTAATAAACAAATATTTGTCAAAACAAATTAAAATATCTATATAATATCTTAAGCATCAACATGTCACGTGTCGGTATGAGAAGACTTAACCATTAATGAATTTTTTTTAAATAAGTATATTCAACCCTTCAGATTTATATTCAACTCTTCATATATTTTTTTTTCAATTGACAGTTGATTTTCTAAATTTAATGAAAATTATGACTATCAATAAATCTTATATGTTTTCTTTTATAGTTGATGAATAATATATTATCATAGAGCCTCAACAAACCGCATGTCAACATGATAAAGTTTGATTATTAATTAATATTTTTAAAATTATATTAAACCCTTCATTTTTTTTTTCAATTCACAGTTGATTTTCAAGATTTAATGAGAATTGTTACTATTATTAAATCATATATTTTTCCTTTAATGCTGGATGAATAATATTATTATATCTATGTTTAGAGAATTTAGTACAGTGGAGTCTCAAATAGCAATAAAGCTTTTGCTATTAAGTAGTCATTAATAATTGTAAAAAAAATTGATAAAATAATTTTTTTTCACAAATCACATATCAATAGATAATCAAGAGACAATCCCGTAATTAATGAAATAGTGAATAAATTCTCTAAAATAATATCATAATTGATTTTTAATTAGTAAGTATTATTATTATTATTATTATTATTATTATTATTATTATTATTATTATTATTACTACTCGAAGTATTACATTATTTGGTAAATTTAAAAGACAAGCTATAATTAATTTTTTTTACCACAACTATTAAGTAGTTATTAAGTGTAATAAATTTTAATAATATAATCTTTTTTCATAAATCACATATCTATAGGTAATCAAAAAGCAATCTCATAATTAATGGGATAGTGAATAAATTGATTTTAAAATATTAAGTATATATATATATTTTTTAAAGTATTCCATTATTTGGTAAGATTAAAAGACAATTCATAATTTATTTATTTTTTGCCAACAAGCCATAAATTCGTATTAATTAGTTTTTTTAAATTATTGTTAATTATTTAAATATAATAATAATAATAATAATAATAATAATAATATAATATTTGGTAAGTTATTTTATTTTATTTTTGGTTAATTAAGAAGATTTATTAATTATCTCATTAGTTATGGAATTCACTCTTCATTCTATTCATTATTGATTATCCCATTAATTATGAGATTAGCTCTTGATTTTTCCATACTATTAATTATTGTATCCTATTTTGGAGCCTTAACATGACACGTGTCGGCATAAGAAGGCTTGATCATTAATTAGTTTTTTTTTAAAAAAATTATATTCAACATTTCAGTTTTATATTGTTTAACTCTTCATTTTTTTTTTTCAATTAACAATTGTTTTTCTAGATTTAATGAGAAATTTTTTGTTGACAGTATATAATTTTATGATAATTATTACTATTATTAGATCATATATTTTTCCTTTAATGTTTGATGAATAATATATTATCATAGAGCCTCAACATACTACATGAGAAAGCTTGATCTGACCATTAATTAATTTTATATTGGAAATGTTAAAGAAAGAAGTCTAGAGAAATGCCCCATTATTGTTTTTCATCATCAATGCATCAAATATCTCAGACTAATAAGTTAGATCATGACTATTTAAATTATTATTGTGTTACATTTTATAACTCTCACACATCTTGTGTGATGCAATCTAGTAATATAGCAATCTAGTAACCAGTACTTTCGTGTGAATGCAAGTTGTTACAAAATAAAGGAGTTCCCTACTGTCATATGTTTTATGTTATGAAAGTGGAGAACATTATAAAGATTCCAGAGTCCTTGATATTTAAGAGGTGGATGAAGTCTACTGCAAATGACGTTTGTATCCATCTTCAGCCCGACGATGACTGTTCAAAGAGTGTTGATATTGCCTAGTTCACTTCATTGAGTGTAGAGTGCAACTATATCTATCACTGTGGGAGCCAAACTGAAGAAGGTTTCAATTTGATTAAAAGGGAACTCAATATTCTAAGAAATACTGTGCAAGGGTTAGATGATGAATTCCGAAATAATTGCAACAAAAATGGCGATGATTCTGGTACAAGAGTCAAATTTTAAACGATCCAAATGTTGTGAAGACCAAAGGTAGACCCATTGGTCTGACTGCACCTACTACACCAACAGCCAAGTCATAGAAGCGTAAAAGACTAAATCAGTGCCATATATGCCACATTTCTGGGCACGACCGGCGTAATTGTCCAAAAAAAGAATCAGACAGTTAGTTACTTTCATTAGTGTTTTAGGTTGATGATGAATTTGGATTTTTTTTCATTTGCATTGTTCGTTATATGTATTTGGTTGTCAATGGGTTGTTATTTAATTCTCATGAATGTTAGTTATTTTTGTTATTGTTTGTTGTGTTGATAATTCTCTTTGGGTTTTTTGTTATATGATTTCAATTGACATGTACTTTATTTGATTTTCTATATACTAATTATGTGTCTATGTGGTCCATATGACTTCCATAGAAATTTAACTAGTTTTGTTTGTATATTTTGTACTGGGCCACATTGAGGCCACATGTTTGAAGAGATTCATAAATGCAAAAGTTTTAGATTACATTTAGAGAACAACGATCGAATAAAATAATTACTTGTTTAAAGCACAACAAATGCTTCAAAGACAACCTATAAGTTTTTAATGATTATAAAAGTTGTCATATACGTAGTTAACCAAAATTATTCTCCAACTCAAAACCTGGACTTACCTTACCTCTGATGCCAATTAATATGGTACAACATAAATAACCTAATATGAAGAACACACTACTATGAATCTACAAAAATAATGCGATCACGTTAAATAAAATGAAATTATAGGAACCATAATAATTTTACGCTACGGAAGATATAACATTTGATGTTATTCGATTACTCCACATTACACATTGTTATGGGAATTGACACAGCAGCCAAAGAATGGCGATCGAAGACTGAAATATAAAAGGTCTAGTTTTCTAAATAGTTGCCCTCTTCTTAGCCAAATCAAACTCCAACACCCAAACACGATTTGTTAAACCCATATTTTCGCTTTCATAGAAACGATGAAGTTATTCCAACCTATGAAATTCCCTTTGGAACCTCTGCAATTCTTCATTCAATGAGATATCGGCTAGGATAATTGTAACCGGTACTTCAGGATCCAAACCTTTGAAGTAATTGCATCCACCAAATTCTTTATGTAGTTTAACACTCGAAATGTAAGATGTATTAATTCATAAATCCATCTATATAAGTATAAATTAAAATAGTCACTTATAGTTCACTAACCTTTCCTTTGGAACACACTTCGAATAGTCTTTTATAGTTCCAAGGTGTTATGGCCATATATTCTATCAATGGTAGCCCACATTTACATTTTCTCTCCCCATACCCACATACATTTGAAGAAGAGGAAGATGACATTAACAAAACCTTTTAATGTAAGTGAGAGAATATGAATAAAACCTTCCCTCCAAAAAACAAACAATTTGCAACTACTACTATATTTCAATAAAAATCTATCTAAATATCCAAATTTATCTAATTTTCAAAAATAACAATCTAAAAGTCCGATCAAGTACATGCAAACACTTACACAAGTATAATATCATGGAATAAGATTATATATAAAATTTAAACAAGTTCCAACTTAGCTGCAGCTATAAATTAAGACATTTAAAAAAAAAAAAATACAACAGTCAGGATAAAATTTAAACAAACTAAAAATCATGAAAACGTGGATATACTATCTGGGTATGAATGCGATAAACCATCACACCATTATCAGACCCAGTCGAGTATAAATTTTCATCTTTGCTTATTCTAATTACATATGAAAACCAATAATCATCACAAAAAATTGAAATATTTTAAATCGAAATTATTAAATTACAAAAACTGTAATCCGAAGTTATGAAATAAAAGAAAAAAAAATGTAACCAACCCGGTAGGGTGTAGATTGTTTGAAGATTAATGGATGTACATAGCATACCGTGAGAGAGAGAGAGAGAGAGAGAGAGAGAGAGAGAGAGAGAGAGTTGCAGGGTTTCTGAATGTTTTATTTATGTCGTTTAGAGTTTTAGGTTTTTTTTTTTTTTATTATTATATACATCATATCTATAAAATTACTCCAATAACCTTAGCACACCATAAAACATTATCTCAAACAATGCATTTATTGCTCATGTTTATTCCTCTTTTATTTCTTTAATATCCCGAGTTGCAAAGCTTGTTTCTCAATTGGCCTAGATAGTGATACGTTAAAGTACAACGTAAGGGTATTCAAAGATGATCATTCATACAAACTAGCAACTTTTCATGAGGTTTCATCCTATCAATCTTATAGAAACTTAGATGAAGGTGACTATGCCCAAATTGACGCCATGGGCAAAAAATTCATAAGAGGTTGTCAAACATTTGAGTACATGGTTGACCAGAAAGGAGGATACTCCAAAATTGGATTCACTCAAAAGGACATGTATAACAAGATTGCTGAGATGAGACGATCAAAAGCTTTTGAAAGTGATTCACAAGCAGCAATTTCGTATCTCAAGTCAAAGGCATTTACTGAACCAAAATTTTACTGTAGGTTCAACACATATGATGATGATAAGCTTGCTAATATATTTCGGAGGGACTCTCATTCTCTATTCGAGTATAAGTGCTTTGGAGATGTTCTTGTTTTTGATACCACTTACAAGACAAATGCCTATGACAAGCCTTTGGTTTTATTTATCGGTGCAAACAACCATAGCGATACTTGTGTATTTGGTGCTACACTTTTGTTAGACGAGACGTTCGGTTCATACAAATGGGCTCTTACTAAACTCATGGATTCAATGGGCAGCAAACATCCCTTTTCTATAATGAAGGATGATAAAGCAATACGATATGATAATTTTAGGTTCAAGCTATTTATACATATCACTAAAAAGTCTGAAAAATCCATTTTGTCATGAAATCCTAAAAATCTTGATCTTAATCTAATACTAACAGACAATTTGCTGTCTCTTAAAAGTCTAGATCAAATATCACAAGACAATTTAGATTTTTTTAAAGAATCTTAAAATTTTTAATCGAATACCACCAGACTTATCTAACTTGTTAAAAAATCTCATTCCAATACTACTAGACTTTTACTTTCCTAAATTTTCTAATAAAATCTTTAACTAATACACCCTCTTAAGTTTAAGTAAAATGGTTGTTATGTAAATAAATAAATAAAATAAAATAATTTAATTTTCATATAATTAAATTAAAATTTTAAAGTAGAGAGACTGCTGGAAAATTATATATTCTTTGTAAGAGCAACTGATTTGATGTATAACAAGGCCAACTGGACCTCTAGGCAACTGAGTTATTTGCCTAAAGCCCCACCTAAAATCAAGGTCCCTATTTTAACAATTAATATCCAAAATTTTCTTTTTATTTATTATTTAAAAAATATGTCTTTAAATTTATAAATTACTTTCAATTCTATTTTTAAGTCAAAGATTCTTATTTTCAAGTAAACCGATTTAAATACTCATTAACGTTTTCCTAAAAAAAAAAATTTACACATTAATATTATTCTTTTTCTTTAAATGGTTATTTTTTTTTTTAATTATATATTCACAAAAAAATATTTATTTTATATCTTCTTCTATATTCAATCAAACCATCTTATTGCAAAATCAAACTCTCATACTAAAATCAAACTCTCCCATTGTACTATTTCATAACATTCTAGGTTTAATTTTTCTAAACCCTATTACTTTAATTTTATTTATTTATTTATTTTGTTTTCAATTATAACAAAATTATTTGTTTTTATTAAGTTCTGATAATTGATAATCAGATATTAAAAAAAAAAAAAGAACTGAACAATTATTTGAATTGCAAAAAGGGGTTCTTGATAAATTTGTAACCGGTAGAAAAAAAAGGCTATGGAATCGCAAGACTTCATTTAAAATTTTCACTTAAAACCCCGGTTACCTTTGAACCGCCACTAATGTAGGGACTGCGGATTCCAAAACAAAATAAACATTAAATTATTATTAAATTTTTTTTTAATCACTAGATTAATAATCGGTTTTGTTGTACCATCTAACGTACTAACATTACTTGGAATGTACGAAATATTTTATCATATCTGGAATACAATATATATATTTTTGTCTTCATATTTAAAATTTATTTGTCGGAAACAAATTTTTAGAACATTTTAATGTATTTTACTTGATTCCTTGTGAGTGGAGATCGGTCCCGGTTAGTGGAATGTCGGTCTGAGTTTTAAGTGGTTGTGTTTTTTCAAAATGGGTTTAAATGGAGATAGAGTCGGCGAGTGTGGCAACGAATACACGATGAAGTCAGTGGAAAAGGCTCTTGAAACAGTTCTGCGAGTGGCTCAGTGCCTTCCACCTGTTACAGTTACACTCGAAGAAGCTCTAGGCAAGGTTTTGGCTGAGGATATTCGTGCACCTGACCCTTTGCGTCCATACCCTGCTTCTATCAAGGTTTCTGCAAATGGGTTTTCATGTTTCAGTTCTAGAGATTGAATTGGCAATTGGGTTTTTGATTTAGTAATTGAGTGGCTAATCAGTGTTCTTATGTATTGCTTGTGGTTTATTTGCTTTAATATCATGGTATATGTTATGTGTTGTTAGTTTTATTTATTGGAACAACTGCTTCTATTGCATATCTGCAATGTGTCATGTGTATATCTTTCTAGACTTCATTATCTTTGCTTTACAATCTATCCATTCCTATTCTTTTATGGACAAAATATGTTAATATCTGAAACATATCTTGATGTATTTTAATGCAATTCTTGTTTCTTCCATGGATGAAATCAGAAATCTTTGCAGTGGGGATATTCGGGAATCCTTCGTTTCTATAGTTATCCGAATGCAATTCTTAATATAAAACTGGCCATTGCAGGATGGTTATGCAGTTGTTGCTTCAGATGGGCCTGGTGAATATCCTGTCATAACTGAATCTAGAGCTGGAAATGATGGAGTTGGTGTAATTGTGACTCCTGGAACTGCTGCATATGTGACAACTGGAGGTTAATAAATGTCTTTTGAATTAATATTTATGTCTATTCAATTCTCATCTTTTATGCTGATCTGTAGATTTCTGTTGTGTGAATGATAGTTTTATGGGGTGTTTGGACATTTTCAATTAGAACAATCTCTCATATATGGATTATGGGTGGCATTGGGCTATTAAGACTTTGTGAGAAATTGTGGACTTGAGGATAAGTTATCATTTATTTTTGACATTTAACTTTTAATTTATTTCATGCAAATGTACTTAAGCCTTACGGGTTTGTTTTAGGCCATGGCCTTCAAGCGTCAGTCACCTATGAGTGCAAAACGGTCTACTTAATGTGTAGAACCTACAACTTATAACAGTTTAGGGTTGACTTTGCTAATGAGTAATGATACGGGATGTGACAAATTCCAACCTTTAAGAACCTTGTGCCCTTGTGAGCTTGGTCTCTCAACACCATCAGGTAGCAAGTTGGTTCTAAAAATAATTTTTAGTAGCACAAGCCATCAAGCAATTGTTGTTTGCTTTAGGCTTGATGCAAGAGTTGTTCATATGTGAGCCTAAACTTTATCTAGTTAGACATGGAATCCATGGCTGATATGTTAATTGAGACTTCCCTTTACAGAGTGAACTTCCAACAGTAGGATTATCGGATAAATATCATATATAACAAGAAGCTTCCTTATTGCCCATTTTGTCTGTAAATGGCTCCTTGGGCAAGAGAAATTATGGTCTGGTCATGGAAGCTTATGTCTTGCTGCCCTTCTATGACTCCTTGTAAAGAGCAACAGTCACTTTGACATCAATTTAACCAGCCACCTTTTCTGTCTTTGTTATATATAAGTGATAAATATATCTTTTGGAGGCTATCCTTGGTTGCAAACCACGGGGAGAGTTGCACCCACATTCATTGAATTAGCTTTGTTGTATTGTTAACAGAAATAATGTTTTCCTTGTTAGATGTTTCAGCTTCTGCTACATTACATCAGCTACTAAAGTTATTATCCTATTAGATTTTTGTGATATAGCCTTCCTCCTTAAAATACAAACATGTTATAGATTCATATAACATATAATAATCACATGGGGAGACTCGAACCTAGATACACATGGTAAAATAGACTCTGATACCATGTTAGTAGCCACTCAATCAAAAGCTTAAGTTGGTAGGAAATTACCTAACAATAGTATTTAAACGGCCTAATAGGGGTAAAACCTTTATTTCAAATCTTGCTAAATGCTAATCAATTTTTATTTCACCAGGTTTGAGTGTATTGAAACAACACAAATACCTAAACATCGTGAATACAATTAGATCAAAATAAGGTGTTGCCTAATATAATGCAAATGATTGAAGTATATATATATATATATATATATATATGTACGTTTGAAAGGAAAACTGAATTATGACCGAATCAGTTGTGGTCCCTACTGATTCGGTCAATGAGGCTTTTTTAGGAAATAAATCATGTTTTTATTCTATACATATTTTGCTTTATTGTACTTTCCTAAATTAGAGATTAGGTATCTTAATTAGTCCCACTCCTACAAGTTAGCTATTATAATATAGTCCTACTCCTACAAGTAGATATTGTAATATATAAAAGAAACTTGGTGTTACATTATTTTAAGATGAAATACACAAAACTTCACTCTTTCTCAAATCTTCATGGTATCAGAGCCCGGTTCTAATTCTGAGAACTAGGTTATCCTATACCATTAGAAATCTTGAACTTATTTCTCGATTTCTTTCTTTCCGTACATTATGTCTGAAGATTCTTCTACTTCCAACCCCATGCCAATGTCCACAAACAATCAACCACCCTTACAACCCTCATCCGATCAACATTCAGTACGAATTACTAATATAAAGCTGAATGGCAACAACTTTATTTGCTGGTCACTTTCTGTTAAGATATATATATGCGGGCGTGGAAAAATAGGGTACTTGACAGGCGAGAAGGCTGAACCAAATGCAAAGGATAGCGCGCATGCAACTTGGGATGCGGAAAATTCCATGGTTATGGTCTGACTTATCAATGCTATTGATGAGGGTATCAGTGCAAATTATCTTGGTTATTCAAATGCCAAGTAAATCAGATGTACTTTGGTCTGGGTAACCAGTCTCAAGTCTATGAATTACAACTCAAACTCAGAGAGATTAAACAAGGTACGGACACCGTTACCAAATACTTTGCCACTTTAAAACGATTATGGCAGGATCTTGACATTTTTAATGAGTACAAGTGGAAAGATCCAGAGGATGGTGCTCACTATCAAAAGTTACTTGACAATAACCGAGTTTTTCGGTTTCTTGCGGGGTTGAATGTCGAGTTTGATGAATTTAGGGGGAGAATAATTGGTCGGCAGCCTCTTCCCTCATTAATGAAGTTTTTGTTGAAGAACCAGGCGGATGGTGATGTTAGGAAAAAAGGTAGTTGGGTCTCCTGTAAAAACATCAGTTTTGATTACACAGGATGACTCGGCCAATAAAGTTTCTTTCACCAAATATGAGAACAAACCAATACTCTGGTGTGACCATTTTAACTGACCTCACCAAACTCTAGAAACCTATTGGAGAATTTATGGCTAGCCGGCTAATTGGAAGCCCAATGATAAGAGGTAGACAACACCCCCTACGGCCAATGTAGCTGAGCAGAATTATTTCAACAAGGAGCAGCTGTATCAACTTCTAAAACTCATCAAATCTGGTCCAGGAACCAACAGCCTTACACCTAGTGGATCTCTTGCTCAATCAAGTATATTTTCTACTGGTTTATCAAGCAAACTTGTCCCCGCACCATGGATCATTGATTCTGGTGCATCTGATCATATGACAAGCAACTCTTCCTTGTTCAAAACCTATTCTCCATGTGCTGGTAATGAGAAAGTAAGAACAGCAGATGGCAGTTCGTCCCCAATTGTTGGAAAAGGTTCCATTCAAATTTCAGCAAATATTGTTTTGAAGTCTGTTTTACATGTTCCTCACATGTCTTGTAATCTCTTATTAGTCAGTAAACTATCCCAAGACTCTAATTGTTCTGTAATTTTTTCTCCTACAATCTGTGAATTTCAGGACAGGATTTTGGGAGCGATGATTGGCAGTACTGAAATGAAGGATGGACTTTGCTACTTGGAGGACTCTTCTTCGGTCAATACACCTGCTTTGGGGTTAAAATGTAATGTTTGTTATCTTCCTGTCAGAGAACAGATTATGGCATTATCGATTAAGACACCCGCTTATTTAAAACATTTATTTCCTAATCTATTTAATAAATTATCTCATGAGAATTTCCAATGTGATGTGCTGTTTTTCAAAGAGTCATCGTAGTCCATATCATTCCAAAACTTATCGGTCCACAAAACCCTTCTATTTGATTCATAGTGATGTTTGAGGACCTTGTAAAGTGCCTACTCTAACTGATAAAAGATGTTTTGTGACATTTATAGATGATCACACTAGATTATGTTGGATTTACTTGATGAATAAAAAATCTGATGCTGAAAATTTATTTAAGGATTTCTATACTTTGATTGAAAATCAATTTCAAATCAAAATCAGTATTCTACATACTGATAATAGTAAAGAATTTTTTAACCAATCTTTGAAATTTTTTGATTGAAAAAGGAATCTAACATCAATCTACATGTCCTCATACATTGCAACAAAACGGTGTTTCTGAAAGAAAAAATCACCATCTTTTGGATCTTAGTAGAGCTCTTATGCTTTCTATGAATGTGCCTAAGTATTTATGGGGAGAGGCGGTTTTAATGACAACATATTTGATAAATAGAGTTCCATCTCGTTTTTTAAATCATCAAACACCTTTGAATTTTTTTTAAAATTGGTTTCCTGAGAATCGGCTTACTTCAAATTTGCCTCTTAAAAGTGTTTGGTTGTATTGTGTTATTTCATATTCCTAGTATATCTCGGTCAAAGTTAGATGTTAAAGCTAAAAAATGTGTTTTCATTGGCTATGCACCTAACACAAGGGGATATAAGTGTTTTAATCATGTTACAAAGAAAATCCATATTAGTATGGATGAGTTTTTTGTGGAACAAACTCCTTTTTTTTTTTACTAAAACTCCTCTTCAGGGGGAGCATAAAAAAGAAGATGATCTTGATATTTTCTGGGGAACTAACAATTGTGTTTTACCAAATGTTTTTGTCCCAAATGAAGTTGCTAGTTCCAATTTTTTCTCCCTTAATAATGCTACCGACTTTTTAGAGGCCAAAGAAACCGATATGTTGCAAGAGAAGGAGGTTGAAAATAATGTAGAATTAGAGCCTAATAAAATGCCAAATCTATCTGCTTCTAATTTCAGGGAAGAAACATTACAGGATAAAGATCCTAATATGGAGAAATATCCCACAACCGAGATTAAGGTGTATTCATGAAGAAAACCTCATGTTAATAAAGGACAACCGGATTTGACACAGGTCCAATTGCTGTTTCCAGGTCCTATTCCTGAACCAGTTGTAACTCCGGAATTGTTATCTAATCCTAGACTAGAACCAAATTAGAACTAGCCAGGTAAGACCTCTGTTCATATTCCTAAGCCTTCTAACGTTTTAAAAAATTTTGCCATACCTGCAACTATTGAAATTACAGACCTTGATGCCCCCATAGCTGTTAGAAAAGGAGTCCGATCCTGTACCACACATCCAATAGCCAAATATATGTTCTATCATAGATTGTCTGACAATTACAGAGCTTTCACTTCAAAAATCTCTCACCTATTTATCCCAAGAACTATACATGAAGCCCTTGAACACCCAAACTGGAAACCAGCTGTTATGGAAGAGATAAATGCTCTCAATAAAAATAAACTTGGGAAATTGTTGTTCTATCAATAGAGTTTCAGAGTTACATTACCTTTGAAACTCTATTGCTGAAACTCTATTACGATAATAAATCTGCAATTGCAATAGCTCATAACCCAATTCTATCATTATATGATAGAACTAAACATGTAGAGATAGACAAGTTTTTCATCAAGGAAAAGGTGGATAGTGGACTGGTTTGTATGCCCTATCTACCTACATCTGAACAAGTAGCTGATCTACTTACCAAGGGACTACAAAGAGGACAATTTGACAAATTGGTGTGCAAGCTGGGTATGGAGGACATTTTCAGACCAGCTTGAGGGGGAATGTTGGAAAGAAAAACTGAATTATGACCGAATCAGTTGTGATCTCTACTGATTTAGTCAATGAGGCTTTTTTAGGAAATATATCATGTTTTTATTCTGTACATATTTTGCTTTATTGTACTTTCCTAAATTAAAGATTAGGTATCTTAATTAGTCCTACTCCTACAAGTTAGCTATTATAATATAGTCCTACTCCAACAAGTAGCTACTATAATATATAAAAGAAACCTAGTGCTGAATTATTTTAAGATGAAATACACATAATTTCACTCTTTCTCAAATCTTCAATATATGTTTTCCATTCCGATACATTGTGGTTTAAAGTGTAGAAACATTGAAGTCTTGCTAGAAAAGTTGAATGTATTGTTGTTGACTTTAAACTTTTTTTACTTTTTTTTTTTTTTTTTTTTCATTAGGACCAATACTTGATGGCACCGATGCAGTTGTTCAAGTTGAAGACACTGAACAAATCAAAGATGTAGCTGTTGAATCCAAGTGAGTTAGAATATTCATACAAACTAGCAAAGGTGTTGATATTCGACCGGTGGTATGATTCCAGTGCTTCTACTTTATTGATGAAATTATTTATTCATTTATTGTTTTTGCCTTGGAATCATAGTCATGGTAATATTGAAATTGATTGCTAATCTAATTAAGTTTGTATCATTATCATCAGATTTTCCTATTCTCTGATAAAGAGATAACCCCCCTGAAATTACGGGGTAAAACATGAAAAAATGTTGTGGAAAACAACAAAGTGGATGCTTGTTACGACACCAAATTTTAAGCTACAACTGTCTTAAGTTCTTGCAAACAAAAAATTCTTATGTATGTGTTTGTAAGAAAGAATGTTAAACCAATATTAAATATCACATTTGTCAAGAATAGTCAAGCTGGAAACAGTACTGCTGGAAACAACTTGTTTAATTGACTAAGTCCAATTAGGAAAGACTTAGAAATCGTAATCCCTGATTTGTAGGGATTCTAGTGTAGCAGTTTAGGAAATATTGTTGCAGGGATTCCTATATATATTGCCTCTATGTATAATGTAAAAATACAGAAATATAATTTCTAAGATTTCATATGGTATTAGAGCCTTTTATGCTCTCTTGATTTGACCTATTTTTTTTTTTTTTTGTCGGCCTAAATTGTCGAACTTTTGTTCATCTTTTTCTGGCCTTAATTGCTGATCACAGTACATTTTTTTTTAACCTAGCACTCTTCTCCTTAACAGCTTAAATTGCCAGTTCGGGATTCCATCTCTTTTTTTGACCTAGAAAATCATTCTGCTGTGCAATTTTATTTATTTATTTTTTTCCTTCTCCTTTTTTCCCCATAATATCACCATGTTAGATAAAAAAATTGACTCTGTCGCGTCAAAGGATATAGTGGATGCAATGTCAAGTTCTTCAACACCTCTGTCCGGAGATTTATAGGGTCCGTCAATGGGCAGCGAGTTGAACTCAGCAACGAAGGATCTGCATGCTATCCAACCTAACTATCGGCTGAATGGAAAGAACTACCTCAAGTGGTCTTAATTTATCCGAGCCTTTCTGAAAGGGAAGGGCAAGTTGAGCCACCTTATTGGAACAAGACTAAAGCCAGGAGACTCAACATATGCAGCTTGGGATGAAGCGGATTCTATGGTGATGTCCTGGCTCTGGAATTCAATGACTCATGAAGTAAGTGATACATGTATGTTTATGGAGACAGCAAAAAATATTTGGGACACCTGCATGCAGACGTATTCGAGAGTTCGTGATGCTGCCCAGATATATGATATCAAAACTAGAGTTTTAGCCACGAAGCAGGGTAATCGGTCTATCACTGAATATTCTAGCATATTGCAACACTTATGGCAAGAGTTAGATCATTATCAATGTATTAAGATGAAGTGTAGTGATGTTGCTGCTGTACTCAAGAGGTTTGTTGAAAAGGACCGAATCTATACCTTTCTGGCTGGCCTTAATGTAGAATTTGATGCTGTGAGAGTCCAAGTTTTGGGTAAAGAAGATTTGCCATCTTTGAATGAAGTTATTGGCATAGTTTGAGGGGAAGAGAGTCAACAAGGGGTTATATTAGACCCTCAATCTGGAAAAGGTTCAGCCATGGCAAGCAGAGGAGCAAGCACTAGGACTAGTGGGACTGAGAAAGCCAGGTGGACAGAAAAATCAAGATCAGACAGTAAAGACTCTGTGGTGTGTGCATATTGTAAAAAGCCTTTTCACACTAAGGATAAGAGCTAGAAGCTTCATGGGAAGCCGGTAAATTTCCATCCTTCTGAAAATCGATATTGGACAGTTAAGAATGGGCAATCATGGGGTTTTGGACATGCTCACATGACCGCTGTTTCGTTGGACGAACAAACAGACCGCTTCTAGGACCAAACAGAGTTTAATCGGAAAGAGATAGAAACGATAAGGAATTTGTTGGGAACCTTAGAGAAACCTACCAGTTCAGGTACTTGCTCATTGGTCTCTTTAGGTAATGTCTCTCCGTCTCTCACTTTAGATACTTCAAAAGTAGTGACCACTAACGATCGGATTGTTGACTCTGAGGCCACAGATCATATGACCAAGTCTGCTTATGAATTTGTGTCGTATTGCCCTTGCTCTAGTAATAAGAAAGTTTCTACAGCAGATGGTACTTTAATTACAGTGGTAGGAAAAGGCGACGTTATTATCAATTTTGAAATTATTTTAAGAGACGTTTTACATGTCCCTAAGTTGTCAGTTAATCTTATCTCCGTTCAGAAACTTACATTGGATTTAACTTGTAAAGTGATTTTTTACTCTGCATATTGTGAATTTCAAGACCAAGGCTCAGGCAAGATGATTGGACTTGCTAAGGAAAAGCATGGGCTTTACCTTCTTCAAGAACCTGCTAGGCTGAATAGTAACAAGAATAAAGTTTGTTCTTTTTTTTCTGAGTCATCTTTTTCAAATAAAGACAAGATTTGGTTGTCTCATCTTCGTCTGGGTCATCCCGCTTTTATTGTTCTTAAAAAAAATTTCCAAGTCTATTCCTAGGACTTGATATTGATGGTTTTCATTGTGATGTATGTGAGTTTGCAAAACACAAACGCATTGTTTTTCCAATAAGCAATAAAAGAACATCCATTCCATTTTCTCTAATTCATAGTGATGTTTGGGGATTATCTACGATTCCAAATATTTCTGGAGCTCGTTGGTTTGTGTTGTTTGTTGATGATTACTCGTGTGTTATGGGTTTTTTCGTTGAATCATAAGTCCAATGTTTGTTCCACCTTTCAAACCTTTTTTCATATGATAAAAAACCAATTTGGAGTTAACATAAAGAAGATTAGAACGGATAATGCGAGGGATTTTTTTAATCAAAATTTGTCCACCTTCTTTCAAACTAAAGGTATCATACATGAATCCACATGCGTCCATACCCCACAACAAAATGGGGTGGCAGAAAGAAAGGTAAGACATATTCTAGTTGTTACTCTAGCCCTTTTGTTTCAACATGTTCCAAAATCTTTTTGGGGGGAAGCTACCTTGACAGCTACTTATCTCATCAATCGGTTACCTGCCCAAATTCTTGGTCAAAACAGTCCCATGCAACTTTTCTCTAAATTTTTTCCAGATTTCAGAATTACAAACAACCTAACTCCTAGAATATTTGGGTGTGTGTCATTCGTTCATGTCCATTCTCATCAGAGGGTAAACTTGATCCTCGAGCTCTAAAATGTGTTTTCATCGGATACTCAGCTACACAAAAAGGGTATAAGTACTACCACCCTCTCACCAAATTTTTTTTTGTTTCGGCCGATGTTACCTTTGTTGAAAACGAAGGTTATTTTCCCCGTCCTTCTCTTCAGAGGGAGGTGTCTTCTATGGAAGATAAGGACAGGGTGTGTTCATCAGACTTGGATTTTTTATTACTACCCAATCCTATAAATCTGCCCAGTTCACCAAGTCTATCTAGCTCATCTAGTCCAGAAATTCTGCTCAGTTCACCAAGTCTGTCACCAAAAAATCTGCCCAAAACAATGCCACAAAATCTGTGTGATTCACTTCTATAAAACCTGTCTAGTTCTTCCCTAGAGTTTCCAAAAATAGTAGTCTCTTCACTAAATGTCAGTGTTGAAAAAAACAAACTTATTCAAGATACTAATCTACCATTGCAAGTTTACTCAAGGAGAAGAAATCTCACCGTTCAACCTATGCAATTCATGAAATCTGCACTAGATCTTGGAACTGAGAACAACACTAATGCTGAGATAATATTTGATCCTGAAATTTATGATGGTGGTGCTGTTCCTGAATGTAAGAATGAGATTGATTTGCCCATTGCCATCGGAAAGGGTGTGAGAGAGTGTACTCAGCGTCCATTATACCCGTTGTCTCACTTTGTATCATATGAGAGTTTATCCAACAGTTATAAAATCTTCCTTACCCACTTGAATAGTGTTATCATTCCGAAAACAATATCTGAGGCATTGGAACATCAAGAGTGGAGAAAAGCTATGAGAGTTGAAATGGAAGCTCTTGAGAAAAATAATACTTGGGAGCTTGTAGAGTTACCGAAGGGAAAGAAACCAGTAGGTTGCAAATGGGTCTTCGCTGTGAAATATAAGGCTGATGGCTCTCTTGAACGGTATAAGGCTAGGTTGGTGGCCACAGGGTATACTCAAACCTACGGAATTGATTATCTAGAAACTTTTGCACCAATTGCGAAAATGAATACCGTGAGAATCTTGCTATCCTTGGCTGCTAATCGTGGGTGGAGTATGCTACAATATGATGTGAAAAATGCGTTTTTGCATGGGGACCTTGAAGAAGAAATATATATAGGGGTCCCACCTAGCCTTGATTCACAAAGCAACAAAGTGTGTAAGCTTAAGAAGGCATTGTATGGATTAAAACAGTCTCCTAGGGCTTGGTTTGGCAGATTGTGAGAGTTATGAAGAATATGGGGTATAAGCAGAGTCAATGAGACCATACATTATTTGTGAGGCATTCGGCCTCGGGGGGATTTATGGCATTATTAGTCTACGTGGACGACATAATTGTGACAGGATGATTTGGAAGGTAGAGAAAGCTTGCAGACATGTTTTAAACAAATAGTAATTAATGGTGCTTTAAACAAATAAAAGAGGTTGTAGTTATGGTGCTCAAGCAATCAAGCATGTTTAATTTGCTCCTTACAGAATTGTGCTGTGCACAAATCAGCATTTGCACATATCGTGATTCTTCTTGTATGGTTAAATGAAATAACTAAAAGACATTGGACAACTAATCAAAAGGTTGACTTCTTTTTATTATAAAATAATAGTTTTTTTTTCTCTATTTTTATCTTTTCTATGTAATTGTGATTATTAAAGGTTTGCTTATTCCTATCAAGTATGCTCATGTACTTATTATTTTGGAAGCTCATATAAGTATATCTTAAACAGGGATGCGATATTGAGAAAGCCTTGGTATTAAATCTAGAAAAAGACTAGGTGCTTCAGAAGTTGGACTACTGGCTACCACCGGTGAAAGTATTATGATAATTCTCATTTGTAGAAATCCCAGTTATTCTGTGTAATTAGTGTTCCACTTAGTTAGGGATTTGATTATGTGATTAGGAGAATTTCTCTCCGTAAGAATAGATGAGGAGAATTTCTCGCCATAAGAATAGTGTTTTCCTTTTTAAATTCTTTTCTCTGTGTATTATATAATAGGGTGTAATCTCTGTATATTAGTATTGAGAAGTAATAAAAGGTGAAAATAGATTTTGTCTTCATGATATTAGAGCTTACAACCTAAACGGTAATGTCGAGTGGTTCGCCCTCTTGTTAAACCACCGACAACTGATCGAAGGCGATGTCTACCTTTGGTTTGAATGGAGCCAACAAATCATTCTTTCAACTCACAGTAGAAAAGTTGAATGGAAAAAATTATCTAGAATGGGCTCAATCAATCAAACTCGTAATCAACGGAAAGGAAAAGTTAGGATACCTTACCGGAGAAAAAAAGAAACAACCCTCGACCGACTCTTCTCTGCAAAAATGGCAGGCAGAAAACTTGTTGGTGACAGCGTGGCTGATAAACTCTATGAAGCCTACCATCGGGAAAACGTACTTGTTCTTGTTGACGGTGAAAGATGTGTGGGACGCTGTTCGAGAAACATACTTGGACATGGATAACTCCCGCAGATTTACGAGATCAAAACCCGACTCTGGCAACTCCGACAAAGAGAAGGGAAATGATAGAATAGTACACAGATGAAATCTCTGTGGCAATCTTTGTGGCAAGAGCTTGATCTGAGCCATGATGATAAGTAGAAGTGGGCCGACGACTTTGTGATACACCAAAAACGGCAAGACAATGATAGAGTGTATGAATTTCTTGCCGAACTCAATTGAGACCTTGATGAGGTTCGTGGTCGTATCCTAGGTCGAAGGCCGCTACCTTCCATCCGTGAAGTATTTGTTGAAGTGAGACGTGAAAAAAATCGCAGAAGGGTGATGATGACGATGACAGAAACTGGGCTTAATAGGCTTAAAGAACCTAATGGGTCTAATGAGTCCTTAGCCCTAAATGTTAGGAGTGGACCATGCCCAAACAATTAGAGAGAAACAAGGGACAAGGTGTGGTGTGAACATTGCCATAAACCCCGACACACTAAAGAAACATGTTGGCATTTACATGGAAAGCCATCTAGGTGGCAACCTAGACAACCTAGAAGAAGTCAAGGATACCAGACTTCAACTGAAGATGAGACTGAGAAGAAGGTGGAAACGAGTAGCAACAATCCATCCATTCAATCAGGAGCAAATGAAGCATCTTTACAAACTTTTCTCTAATTTTCAGTCTTCAGGTCAAACCTCAAATCATGTGTCTTCTGGTTCATTATCCCACAAAGGTAATTATTAGATAGCCTTGAGTACTGCCTCCAGAACAAAAATTCTGAACAAAAATTCCTTGGATTATTGAGTCTGGGGCCTCTGCTCATATGACTGGTACTTACCATATTTTTTCCAAATACTCACCATGTGCTGGCAATCTCAAAGTTAAAATTGCAGACAGTTCACTTCACCTGTTGCATGAAAAGGAGATGTTCAAAACTCTGATTCTATAACTCTTGAATCTATTGTCCATGTTACAAATTTGTCTTGTAATTTATTATCTATAAGCCAATTGACAAAAAAATCAAAACTGCTCTGCTAAATTTCTTCCTTCTCATTGTGTTTTTTCAGGATTTATTATCGGGGAAGACAATTGGCAGTGCTAAAGAGTGTGGGGGGCTCTACTACTTTGATGAGGTGAAATTGAGTGGACAATCTCAAACTGCAATTTGTGATTCTGCATCTGTTTCAAGGGATAGTGAACTTATGTTATGGCATTTTAGAATGGGTCACCCCAGTTTCCAATATTTAAAACACTTGTATCCTTCCATCTGTTCAAACAAAAGGATTTCTGATTTTCAGTGTGAAATTTGCCAACTTGCCAAACATCAACGTACTTCATTTCCCATGTCTAAATATCAACCATCTAAGCCGTTTACTATGATACATAGTGATGTTTGGGGACCTTCTCATATCCATAACTGAAACCACACAAAATGGTTTCACATTTATTGATGACCACACTCGAGTTTGCTGGGTTTATTTTTTGAAAGAAAAATCTGATGTTCGTGTTGTGTTTATATATTTCTATTCCATGATCCAAACATAGTTCCAAACAAAAATTCAAATTTTGCGAACGGATAATGGCAAGGAATAATTTAACTCTATTCCAGGGGTCTATCTACAACAAAATGGCATTATCCATCAAAGTTCGTGTGTCGACACTCCACAACATAATGGGGTTGCCGAATGAAAAAACAGGCACTTACTTGAAATGCCAAAAATGTTTTGGGGATATGCCATTCTCACAACAACTTTCCTAATTAATAGAATGCCTAGCTGAATCCTTTCTTTCAAAACCCCCATTCACACTCTACAAACTTTGTTCCCTACCTCCCACATACACTCTCATCTCCCTCTTAAGGTGTTTGGATGCACAACATTTGTTCATATCCACTCACATAATCGGAGTAAATTAGATCCGAAAGCTATAAAGTGTGTTTTCATCGGATATTCCTCTACACAAAAAGGCTATAGGTGTTATGATCCTTCAACAAAAAGGGTCTTTGTTAGTCTTGATGTTACATTCTTTGAAAATACACCCTTCTTCCAAAAAACTTCACATCAGGGGGAGAATGACGATGAAGGTCGTTTTTTGGACTTTGATGTTTCGTTCTCTGAATCTACCATGCCGTGTATAAAAGAACACTTGAACTCAAGGGGAGATATGGAAAAACAAGGTGACAGGGAGATGCTTATGGAAAAACAAGGTGAACAGGGAGACCAAAGTCAAAGCATAGGGAGAATCTCACACCTCAAGCACCGAAAGAGTCTGAACCGGTAATAGTTCCAAGTATCCATGTACCACCTACCATTACAGGTACTTCTGATAGTGATTTACCCATTGCTCACAAAAAACAACCTCGATCATGCACACTACATCACATTTCTAGATTTGTATCTTACAATAATCTGTCCACTGCTTTCAGTACTTTTACCTCTAGTCTCAACAATATCGAAATTCCAAAGAATGTACAGGATGCTTTGGCTGTACCTGAATGGAGAAATGCTGTAAAGGAGGAGATAAGTGCACTAGAAAAGAACAAAACGTGGGATGTAATGGAACTGCCTAAGGGAAAAAGACCAGTAGGCTGCAAGTGGGTATTCACAGTTAAGTATAAAGCTGATGGAACTCTAGAACGGTACAAAGCCCGTCTAGTTGCCAAAATCTTCACACAGACGTTTGGCACTGATTATACATAAATGTTTGCACCTGTAGCAAAGCTGAATACAGTTTGAGTTCTCCTATCTTTGGCAGTAAACTTAGACCGGCCTCTCCAACAACTTGATATTAAAAATACCTTTTTGAACAGTGAGTTAGAAGAAGATGTCTACATGGAGATTACACCAAGTTTCTGTAAAAGACATGAAGATAATAAAGTGTGCAAACTCAGAAAATCTCTATATGGCCTTAAGCAGTCCCCTAGAGCATGGTTTGATAGATTTGCCAATCAACAAGGCCAATCGGATCACACTATGTTTTTCAAGGAAATTGAAAATAGAAGAAAAAACATTTTTGATTGTATATGTCGACGATATAATCCTAACTGGGGATAATGTGGTTGAAATGGAGAGATTGAAGAATATTCTGGCCAAAGAGTTTGAAGTTAAAGATCTTGGACAAATGAAATATTTCCTGTGAATGGAGGTTGCAAGATCTAAGAAAGGGATTAGTGTTTTCCAGAGAAAATATGCCCTTGACCTACTGACAGAAACCGACATGCTTGGTTGCAAGCCAAGTGATACTCCAATTGAAGCAAGAAAAAGGGTAGAATATGGTGACCCAGTTGACAAAGACAGGTTTCAAAGACTAGTTGGGAAGTTGATCTATCTATCCTACACCAGACCTGATATCGCATTTACAGTAGGTGTTGTGAGTCAGCATATGCATTCACCAAAGGAATCCCACATGGAAGCAGTATATAAGATACTCAGATATCTTAAGATACTCAGATGTCTTAAGGGCTCGCCAGGGAAAGGATTATTCTTCAAGAAGAGTGAGTGTCGAGATGTAAAAGTTTTCACAGATGCGGATTGGGTAGGGCCTGTTAAAGATAGAAGATCTACTACAGGTTATTGCACATTTGTATAGGGAAATTTGTTAACCTGGAGGAGTAAAAAACAGAATGTGGTGGCTAGGAGCAGTGCATAAGCAGAGTTTAGAGCTGTTGCACAAGGAATGTGTGAGGTTTTATGGTTAAAAAAACTCTTGGAAGAGTTGCTTGTCACAGTAAAGTTTCCTGTCAAACTTTATTGTGATAACAAAGCAAAAATCAGTATATCGCTTAATCCGGTACAACATGACTGGACCAAACATATAGAGGTGGACAGACATTTCATAAAAGAAAAGGTTGAGAAGGGTATTATCTGCATGAGTTATGTTCTTACGAGAGATCAAATTGCAGATCTCTGCACCAAAGGTCTTTCAAGACAAAGTTTCAATAATTTCATAGTCAAGCTGGACATGATCAACATATATGATCCAGCTTGAGAGGAAGTGTAGAAATCCCGGTTATTCTGTGTAATTAGTGTTCCACTTAGCTAGGGATTTGATTGTGTGACTAGGAGAGTTTCTCTCCGTAAGAATAGATGAGGAGAATTTCTCTCCATAAGAATAGTTTTTTCCTTTTTTAGTTCTTCCCTTTGTATTATATAATAGGTTGTAATCTTTGTATATCAGTATTGAGAAGTAATAAAAGGTGAAAACAGATTCTGTCTTCTTCATTTTATGTTTAATAAATTTGTAGGGTTTTATTGAGAACTAACCCATTTGAGAGACTCAAATCAAGATCTAACTCAAATCTCAAGTTCTTGCAAATCTAACTCATTTCTCCTGTAAAAGTACAACATTACCCTTGCTAATAAAAATCTTAAGTTTATACCAGTAAGATTGTCATTGTTGTTGTTATTAGTAACGAGAGAGTTTAAGATTGTCATTGTTATTACAGCGAGAATGAGTTGCATTTGCAAGAATTTGAGATTTGGGTTAGTTTTGACTTTGGTCTCGCAAATAGGTTACTTTCCAGTAATACCAAATTTTAAAGAACTAAGGGGAGCTGATTGTCATGTAGGTATATCGCACACCAACAGTTGCAGTGCTTTCGAAAGGAGATGAACTTGAAGATCCAACAACTCGGTCCCTAAGCCGTGGCAAGGTATTATATTTCTTACAGAGATTGGGTGCATGTTTTCAAACCCGTGGGCTTCTACAGGATTTATTTGAACCTATTCCACTCTTTTCAAGCAATGGCTTGACAAAATCCTTGTCACCCATGGAAACACCTCCAAAAGTTAGAAGAATATCAATCCCAGCAGAAAATGTATTATTCAAGATCTTTTCAAGTTCTTCTTCGTCATCTCTAGCAATACCAAGATCAAGAACTTTGCAGTGTTGCTGTCGTGCAATGATACTAGCAGCTGCATT
The DNA here is from genome assembly GCA_035582765.1 of Acer negundo. NCBI lineage: Eukaryota > Viridiplantae > Streptophyta > Magnoliopsida > Sapindales > Sapindaceae > Acer > Acer negundo. The sequence continues at coordinate 9,857,687 of CM069233.1, forward strand.
ACAGCAACACTGCAAAGTTCTTGATCTTGGTATTGCTAGAGATGACGAAGAAGAACTTGAAAAGATCTTGAATAATACATTTTCTGCTGGGATTGATATTCTTCTAACTTTTGGAGGTGTTTCCTTGGGTGACAAGGATTTTGTCAAGCCATTGCTTGAAAAGAGTGGAACAGTATACTTCGACAAGGTAGATTATGATTCATGTATCTTCTCTCACATCAAACTCTAAAATTTTTTGTTACTATGCTCAGAACTAACCTATATGCTGGTATGTAGAAATACCTTTTTTGTTTTAATGACGATGTGCTGAGCTTGACTACTTGATTTAATGTTTTGTTTTAGGAGTGTAGATGAATTATGTAATCATAGTTTGGTCTGACTGGTGTATTCAGGTTTGCATGAAACCAGGGAAGCCTCTGACATTTGCTGAGATCAATTCAAGACCGGCAGAGAATAAGACGGTGAATAAAATTCTTGCATTTGGGTTACCTGGAAATCCAGTGAGTTGTTTAGTTTGTTTCCATCTTTTTGTAGTTCCCACAATTCGCCACTTATCTGGATGGGCAAACCCTCATCTTTGGAGGTTATTGAAACTTCTAAAACATTGTTCTCTCTCTCCTTCCCTCCTACCAATTGCTTAAATTATTATGCATATATTGATAAATAATTTAGTATTATAATTGAGCTTAACACTGGCCCCTGATGCGGCGGATCAACTGGCATTAGATTATTTGGAGGGGTGGGATTTGAAACAAACCAAGTAAGGCTAAACCTGGGCGACAGAATCAGAATGACTTGAACTTTTGACAGCTGATGCGTTTCGGCGTTTCCGGAACTACTACGAAGCTTTGCTGCGTAAGCACGTCCTTTTTTAAGCAAATTCCGTCGTTTAGGCCTTGAAGTTGTAGTTTTTACCGTTTTAGGAAAGTTTCTTTTTCGTAATAAATTGAGTTTCCCAATTCCGAATCTACTTCCGTCAATTCTGGAGTGTTTAGGATTCTCAGTAGAATTAGTTTTTGCTTTAATTTCGTTTTTGCCTTTTTTGGTAAATTTCCGTTTTTAAGTCGTTTTCTTGCTTTCCAAGGAATTCGATTAGGTTTAGGATTTATTTTGCTTTAAATAATGATGTAGGCCGAATTGGCCATTCATCTTTTGATTTATAAAATTTTAGAGTTTTCTCTAATTATTCCAATTTCGGTATTCATCGTGAATCAACGAATTGAAGCCTAACTTTCCGGTATTTGTGCGCAAATCAACGGAACTTTAGTAGGTTGTTTCTACTCGTTTTACGAAGGTTTTTCTCGACAGAGCTTCCGCTACATCAGTTGGTATCAGAGCCGTGTTTGTTCGGGACGACATCATCATGCCACCGAGAAGACGACCAGACCAGAGATTCCTGTAGACCTAGCCATCGAACGTGACCGTGTGATACAGTTGGAGGGACAGGTGGAGCAATTAACGGCGCAACTTGCTGCGTCAAGAGCCAACCAAAACCCGTTTCAGGCCTTACATCCTGAGACAAGTAGTGACGAAGTGGAAGGGGATCCGCAACCACGATGTCGACAGAGAGCGCCTGTGACTGATGACAGGGCTGATGACAGGGTTGATGACAGAACTGAAGATGTCAGGCGATGGGAGTCAGGGATGCGGACTGAGGTTCCGGAATTCCATGGAAGCATGCAGCTAGAAGAGTTTCTGGAATGGATTGGAATCGCTGACGAGATTCTGGAATTCAAAAGAGTTCCTGCGAATGAGAGGGTGCCATTGGTGGCCACGAGGTTTCGGGGTAGAGCCGCGGCTTGGTGGCAACAATTTAAACTCGCTAGGAATCACGCTGGAAAACCTAAACTTTCTGACTGGGAGAAGATGAAACAAAAGTTGCGTAAAGAGTTTCTACCTCACAATTTTACGAGATTGATGTACAAGAGGTTGCAGAATCTGCGTCAAGGTATGAGGTCTGTTGATGAATATACAACCGAGTTCTATAAGTTGTTGGTGCGAAACGATATAGAGGAGACACAGGATCAGTTGGTGTCGCGCTACTGTGGTGGGTTGCGTACACAAATCCTTGATATGGTTAATCTTTTCGATCCCGTGACAGTAACTGAGGTGCATCAGAGGGCTTTACAATTGGAGAAGACATTGTCGTGAAAATCTAATAGTGGACAGACGCTGAATTTCGGAGGAGGAATGAGCAGTCGAAACAGAGCAAGTAGTTCTAGCGAAAATACTGGAAGTCGACCAGGTGTTAGTGCTAGCAGTGGTTCATATTCTGGTCCACGGAACCCGACAAACAACGTTCAAACTCCCAGGGCAACCACGGACGGATTTCGGTGTTTTGGATGTGGAGAAACGGGTCACAGGCTGTCTGAGTGTCGAAGACCAGCAAAGAGGGTATTATTTATTGACCCGGCATAATTTAATGAGGAAGATGCGGAAATAATTGAAGAACCACAATCAGGAGCGGAGGAAGTGAGTGAAGAACTGGTAGATGGTGACACCGGAACGATGTTGATGGTGCGACGTACCTACTTGGCACCGAGAACTGGAGAAGGAGAGTGGCTGTGAAATAACATCTTTCAGTCTACTTGTACCATCCTTGGTAAGGTGTGTTGATTTGTCATAGACGGGGGGAGTTGTGAGAATATTATGTCAGTCGAAGCGGTACGAAAGTTAAGGGTGATGACAGAAAAACATCCAAAACTATATAGACTAGCTTGGCTGCAAAAGGAGGGGCGAGGTGACTGTATCACAGCGGGCGCTAATTTCGTTTTCGATGGGAACCAACTACAAGGATCAGATGTGGTGTGATGTGGTGGACATGGATGCATGTCACTTACTGCTAGGGAGGCCGTGGCAATATAACAGAAAAGTGTATAATGATGGGTTTAAGAATACCTATTCTTTCGTTTTCCATGAAAAAAAAAATTGTGCTACTACCGAGCAAACCATCTGAGAAGATTAAGGCACATAGCGATACTACTAACCTGTTATCATATGCAAAATTCGAGTTGGAGATAAAGGAAGTAGAAACGGTGTATGTGTTAATGGGAAAAGAAACACAGGCTGATATGGAGGTTCCTAGTGCGGCAGCTCCTCTGATTTCGGAGTTTGCTGATGTGTTTCTGGAAGAATTACCTGAAGGACTACCACCTCTACGTGACATTCAACATCATATCGACCTAGAGCCAGGAGCTATGTTGCCAAACAAACCACATTACAGAATCAGTCCCACTGAGCACGAAGAGTTACGAAGGCAGGTTGAGGAGCTTCAGTCAAAGGGGCATATCCGTGAGAGTCTAAGTCCATGTGCTGTTCCCGCCTTGTTAATTCCCAAGAAAGATGGAACATGGAGGATGTGTGTCCACAGTCGCGCAATTAATAAGATCACAGTAAGGTATCGCTTTCCAATTCCGAGACTAGATGATTTGTTAGATCAATTGAGCGGGGCACATGAGTTCACCAAATTGGACCTGAAGAGTGGGTATCATCAGATTCGTATTCGACTTGGGGATGAATGGAAGACAGCGTTCAAGACGCGAGAGGGGTTATATGAATGGCTAGTCATGCCATTTGGGTTGTCAAACGCGCCTAGCACCTTCATGAGAGTGATGAACCAAGCCCTTCGACCATTTATCGGTAATTTTGTTGTTGTTTACTTCGATGATATCTTAATTTACAGTGCAAACCCCGAGCTGCATCTTCAGCACATTCGGGAAGTGTTATGTGTGTTGCGTAGAGAAAAATTTGTTGCTGCAGCCAAGAAGAGCGTTTTTATGACACCAAAGGTGTTATTTTTGGGATATGTTATTTCTGGAGAGGGTCTACAAGTGGATGAGTCCAAAATAGAGGCAGTGAGGCAGTGGCCGCAACCGAAAACAATTACTGAGGTACGGAGTTTCCATGGATTGGCATCATTCTATCGCCGGTTCATCCCGCACTTTAGTAGCATTATGGCACTTGTCACTGAGTGTATGAAAGGAGTCAAGTTTCAGTGGACGACCGAAGCTGAAGAAGGTTTTCAGCAAATCAAAGAGAAATTGACAACAGCCCCTATACTCGTTCTACCAGATTTTTCTCAACCGTTCGAGCTGCATAGCGATGCTTCCAAGGTGGGCATCGGAGCTGTTTTGAGTCAAGGTGGGAAACCGGTGGCATATTTTAGTGAGAAACTGTCGGGATCTCGAGTACGTTATAGCACATATGACATAGAATTCTATGCTGTGGTCCAAGCGGTGAAACATTGGCGGCATTACTTATTCCACCGAGAATTCATTCTATACACCGATCATGATTCATTGAGACATCTCCATAGTCAAGAAAAAATTTCTTCCTGGCATGCTTCATGGTCAGCTTACCTTTAACAATTTACATTCGTCCTGAAGCACAAAGCAGGTGTTACGAACCGGGTGGCTGATGCCCTGAGTCGAAGAGTCAATCTGTTATCAACAATGGTTGTCCAGGTTCCAGGTTTTAACTCTTTTCGTGAATTATATGATTCAGATCCACACTTTTCAGAGATAATGGTTGCTGTTCGAGAGAAAAAAAATTCAGAATTTGTATTGGTAGATGGGTTCTTGTTTCGGGGAAATCAACTTTGTATTCCCGAGTGTAGTTTGCGTCTGCAAATTATTACGGAAATACATGGGGAGGGTCACGTGGGCAGAGATCGCACGCTTCAGTTAGTTAAGGCATCGTACTTTTGGCCAACAATTCGGAAGGAAGTAGAGAGATATGTGGAACGTTGTCGGATTTGTCAAGTGTCCAAAGGGAAAGCGACTAATGCTGGTTTGTACAGGCCATTACCGATTTCTACTCAACCATGGACGGACTTGAGCATGGATTTTGTTTTGGGACTGTCAAGAACCCAACGGGGATGTGATTCCATCTATGTAGTGGTTGACCGATTTTCCAAGATGGTTCATTTTATCCCGTGCAAAAAAACTACTGATGCTGTCAAGGTCGCCCAATTGTTCTTCCGAGAGATTTATCGCCTTCATGGTTTACCTTCATCAGTTGTTTCTGACTGGGACACTCGATTCCTCAGTCACTTCTGGCGGAGCCTTTGGAAGATGGTCAATACAAGGTTGGATTTTAGCAGTGCATATCACCCGCAAACGGATGGGCAGATGGAGGTGGTGAATCGAGCGCTCGGAGATTTACTGAGATGTCTGGTAGGAGAAAATGTTCGGTCATGGGATCTGAAGTTGAGCCAAGCCGAATTTGCCCACAACCATGCTGTCAATAGGAGTACCGGCTTCAGTCCTTTTCAGGTCGTGTACTCACTGGTTCCTCGAAGCCCTATAGACCTGATTCCTCTACCTAGCAAGACTAGAGTTCATGGGAAAGCTGAAGATTTCGTTCAAGGGTTATATGGGGTTCATAAGCAGGTGCAAGAAAATTTGTTGCAATCGGTAGAGAAATACAAGCTGGCCGCGGACAAGAAAAGACATCATTTGGAATTTGATGTGGGCGATTTTGTGTGGGCAGTCCTCACAAAGGACAGGTTTGCTGTGGGGGAGTATAACAAACTTGCTGCTAAGAAGATAGGCCCGCTGGAAATTGTGGAAAAAATTAATCCAAATGCGTATCGCCTAAAACTACCCAGCCATATTAGAACTCATAATGTCTTCAATGTCAAGCATTTGATTCCTTTCCATGGCGACTCCTCTGATGATGACACCGCGATAAATTCGAGGACGAATTTTCTCCAACCTGGGGAGAATGATGCGGCGGATCAACTGGCATTAGATTATTTGGAGGGGTGGGATTTGAAACAAACCAAGTAAGGCTAAACCCGGGCGACAGAATCAGAATGACTTGAAATTTTGACAGCTGATGTGTTTCGGCATTTCCGGAACTACTACGTAGCTTTGCTGCGTAAGCACATCCTTTTTTAGGCAAATTCCGTCGTTTAGGCCTTGAAGTTGTAGTTTTTGCCGTTTTAGGAAAGTTTCTTTTTCGCAATAAATTGAGTTTCCCAATTCCGAATCGACTTCCGTCAATTCTAGAGTGTTTAGGATTCTCAGTAGAATTAGTTTTTGCTTTAATTTCGTTTTTGCTTTAATGTGGATGCTTCGGCAACTTTAACCTTCCTTCGTTGATCGTTAACCTAATAAATCCAATGTTCGTTTATGTATCAGATTTGTTGCTGACAGCACTGGTCATCAAATGAGAAGCTGACTTTTAAGTATGAAGTCAGCTAATGCTTTGTTGGAGTTGCCAGTAACTGGCAGCGTAATTTCTGCTGGAACTTCTGTATCAGCCATCATAATATCTGATTTCAGCAGTACTGATATTGGCTAGAGTCCCTTATTGTCAGTTATGGCTTCTAACTTGCAAGGAAGCAGACCCAAAGAAGTAACTGCAGATGTTTCTCAGGATACCGAGTTCAAGGTAGCTGTTCTCACAGTGAGTGATGCTGTTGCATCAGTGGCTGGGCCTGATCGGAGGTATTATAGTGTATATTTCTTTTTAATGCTTGCTTCGTATACATGGATTTGTAACTTTCTTCTACATTGTAATCTTATTTTTTAAGTTCTTATCTTTTAAGTAATAAAGTGTGTTTCCGTGTCCTTTTATCGGAAAGGCAAGGGTGGGGGATCTAACAAAAATTTCAGCAACTCTACTATATTGACTTGTTTATGGCTCATTTTATAATTGATTAAGATAATTTTCTAACTTTCACAAGTTGTAATACTGATGGAAATTATACTTTTAGTACTGTGAGTTTGGATTAAGAGAAATGCTTTCATTTCCTTTTTTGTTTCATTTTTTTCTTTTGTTTTTCCAGGTTTGCTTTTTTATTTCAAATAATCAAAACTTTAGTAATTTCATCTTAGGAAATTAAATTAGATATGTTGATGTCTAAATGGAAGGCAATCAGATACACCCTTTTGAATTAGTATTTCAAAAAAGGTCACTTTGTGAATGCTAAAGTGATAGGGCAGATCTGATGTTCCAACTTATCAGAGTTAGATATGGAAATGGTTAGTGTTTTGCAAGAGTATACAGGTCCTTGGGCAACCCGATCCTGTGATCATCTTCAATACTGACATAGCGGGGTATGGTAAAAATAAGAATGATCACTTTATCGAACCTTGAGGCACACTCAAATGAACCTTGATGCAGCGACCGGTAGTTACCCAAGCATGGATCACCATACAGGGGCCATCATTCCCAAATCTACGTTAGAAAATGGTGCTATCGAATCCTTAAAGAGCATGTCGAATCCATGACAAATAAGTGTTTCAAAAGAACGATTTTATTGATTATCAAAAAGTTACAATAATTGGAAATAATAAGACTATTTATAATAAACTATTCCTAATACGACTCTAATATGACATTCCTAAAGACTAAAACAGGGAAAGATAAAAACAAATCATAATCTTTTAAAATTCATGATTCCTAACTTGATTGAAAAAAAAAAAATCAAATCTTACCCAAAAGGTAAGTTTGATTTATTTCCAAAATCTAAATTTAATTCCTAATCAAAATAAAGTAAATAAACTTGCTAAACAATAAACAAAGACCCAAATTAATAAAATATGAAAACACCCAAAACCGTCTGAATCTGAAGTTAAGTGCGGTTGGGCCACAGGACACTGGTAGCGGCATGGGCCGTCGCTCCTTCTTCCTTGTCCTAAATCAGTCGCCTCTTCTTAAAAAGAACTGGTCCTCGAGTTCAGTTAAAATACGATGATTGACAAGTAAACAAAGAAAACCTCTATTCGTCTTGTGGGAATGGTAGACCCCAACTGAAAAATCTCTCCGTAGTCCATCCCAAATCCACAATGGCACCACAGTAATCCTCCAACGAAATGTAAAAAATGCCTAAACTATTTGCCATTGATGATGCCTATTTGTCGCAGCTTGGATCGTTGGACACCTGCGGAGATTTGGATGGCATCGATTCCTCGCTACTAGATTTTCCCATCCCACATAGTATTCTCCTCCTCTTAAAAAAAACTCATCGTCGAGTTTGGCAAGGTTTTGTTTAGGTGGATAATACTTGAGATGTACCACCTTGTCAATTACCGGCTTGAATGAATTTTCTTCGGATGGTAGGAACAATGTTGGATCTTCAAAATCTGAATGAAGAGAAGCAATCTTCAAATTACCCCTGAAAAAATTGTGTAGATTTTCAAATAAGTTGTCACCCTCGGAAACTTTTTCAACGGAAACTGATTTAGCTTTCAATTGTGCTTCAACCATGGTTAGATCACAGTCTTCAACTTCTAAGATTAGTTGATCGTCTTCAATTCCTTCGATAGTTTCCACTTCATAAGAAATATCACAGTCTTCAACTTCTAAGATCAATTAATCGTCTTCAATTCCTTCGACAGTTTCCACTTCATAAGAAATATCTTCAACTATATTTTCTGCATAACAAAAATCTTCAAAATAATCATCTAGAAGATATTCCTCCTGCATTACTTATTTCATAACAGGCCATGATTGGATCCTATGCATTCCAAATCTTTTTCGATCTTTTTGAAAGTCTTTCCACCAAATTAATGCATCGTTATTCAAACAATCTTCTACATATAAAACTTTCAGACTTTCTGTGATTCTAAAATAGTCAAAATATTTTTCAACTTCTTCCAACCAATTAATAAATTCTTTTGTTTTCAAATATCCAGAAAAAAAATCGAAGTCTTGATTGATAATCATTATAGCTCAAAAAATAATTATTGTAACCAAGTGAACCTTTGAAACCCATTGAGAACTGAATTCAGAATCCGAAAAGAAAACGTACCAAAAATTGAACCTTGAGAACTGCTTACAAAAATAAATCCACACACGGCTTCAACTGTGTGCGACTTTGATGGATGAGAATGTGTGGCTGTCTTTAGGACTGATTGTGAATTCTTTGAACTATCACACACTTTTTTTTTTCAATTTCTTTTCTCTTTTTTTTTTTTATTCTTTTTTTTTGGAAATATGGTGGTTAGGAAGGTAGTTGGTTGTAGACCTGGCAAGGTTCCGGTTTGAACTGGAACCGAAAAAACCGGAACCGGAACCGGAAAACCGGTTCCATTTTTTTTGGAACCGGCCGGTTCGAACCGGATTGGAACCGGCTGTTCCGGTTCCAGTTCATGAACCGTAACCGGAACCGGGGGAGGAGACCGGTTCCGGTTCCAGTTCCATTTTTTTTGGAACCGGCCGGTTCGAACCGGATTGGAACCGGCGGTTCCGGTTCCAGTTTGAACCGGCGGTTCCAAGTTTTTTTTTTTTTTTTTTAAATTAAAAAAATAACACTTTATTTATAAAAATAAAATGTCTAAAAGAGAAATAACATTGAAGAGTATTGAACCATAGTCCATAACTCTTGTACAAGTATATATATTTTTTATTTTACATTCTCCTCATTTTTATATAGGTTAGACATCTCACCACTTTTCTTCTTTATCCAATGTGGGATGTGAGATTTTCTTTTCCTTTCTATTTTAGTTGTGATTTTTTTATACTTTCTATTCAAGAACAAAAGCATGTTTTTTAATCTAAAAGCTCACTTTCAATTCATAGCTTGTCACAATTATGTAATAAGAGAAGAAAATCACAAGTAGAAATCTAGAATAGAAAGGAATATAAGAAAATCCCACATCCCACATCCCACATCGGATAAATAAGAAATGTGTAAAGATGCCTAACTTATATAAAAAAGAGAAGAATGTAAAGGAAAATATACTTAGTTACTTGGACACGTGTTATGGGCTACGGCCCAATACTTCACAATATCCTTTTTAACATATATATTTTTTTAATTATAAATTAAACGTTATTTTTTTGTAAAAAAAAATAAATAAATAATTTTTTTAAAAAAAAATTCCAGTTCAAAACCGCCGGTTCCTCTGGAACCGGAACTGGAACAGCCGGTTCGGAACCGGAACCGGAACCGGAACCTTGCCACCATTAGTTGGTTGTGATATGTTGACGTTGAGCCTAACACAGAGGTAGGCTCGGTAGCTCTGATACCAATTGACGCAGCGGGGTATGGCGAAAATAAGAATGATCACTTTGTCAAACCTTGAGATACACTCAGATGAACCTTGACGTAACGACCGATAGTTACCCAAGCATGGATCACCATGCAGAGGCAAGAGCAATTGACGCAGAGGGGTATGGCGAAAATAAGAATGATCACTTTGTTGAACCTTGAGGCACACTCAGATGAATCTTGACGTAGCGATCGGTAGTTATCCAAGCATGGATCACCATGCAGGGGCCATCATTCCCTAATCTACGTTAAAAAAATGGCGCTCATGTCTAATCCACGACAAATAAGTATTTCAAAAGAACGATTTTATTGATTATCAAAAAGTTACAATAATTGGAAATAATAAGACTATTTATAATAAACTATTCCTAATACGACTCGAATACGACATTCCTAAAAAGACTAAAACAGGAAAAGATAAAAACAAATCATGATCTTTTAAGATTCATGATTCCTAACTTGACTGAAAAACAAAGAACATATCTTACCCAAAAGGTAAGTTTGATTTATTTCCAAAACCTAAATTTAATTTCTAATCAAATTAAAGTAAATAAACTTGCTAAACAAGAAACAAAGACCCAAATTAATAAAATATGAAAACACCCAAAACCGTCTAAATCTGAAGTTAAGCGCTGTTGGGCCACAGGACACTGGTAGCGACATGGACCGTCGCTCCTTCTTCCTTGTCCTACATCAAATACTATAATCATTAGTAGGGATGCGAAAGTTACTATCTATATCTTATGGCATCTGGATATACCTCTTTGAATCATTGTTTCAAAGGGGTCACTTATTTGATGCCAAAGCAAAAAGGAAAAGCTGATATTGCTCCTTGTGAAAGTGGAACATGGAAAATACTAATTGCTTTGTGATAGTTCTGAAATTAGCTTTAGCAAGTTATCTTGGTTTTGTTTTGTTTTACTTTATGTTCCATATTTATTGCAACTTTGCTGGAAGCTAGCACGTAACTTATAAACAACAGCTTAGGATTCTCATCACTTATTTCACTTGATAATTTGAACAGTAAGCCAATTTGAAGCATCGTTCAAGAGCACTAACTACCATATTGATGAAGGCCTTGGTTGTTATGAGTCATTGTTAATTAGCTTTAAGTGTAAAAACAAAGATTCCAAGGCCTAAACTTTTAATTTGGCATGCCCCGGATAATGATGGGCGTACTTGGGATCTTATGTGATCAGCCTAACAAGTTTGTAAATCCATAGTGCATCTAAGAAGTCAAAGAAGTCTAGAAGTCTAAAATCTAGTCAGGAGTCTTTATTGTTCTTAAAAAGTACTAAGAGTCGTCAGTCAAAGTCTTGTTGATGTTCACATAATCATTTATGTTTTCTTCTCTATGTTTTAGGAGTATTTACTTCTATAAATATAGATGAAAGCTGAACTGCTGGAATATGAACAAGAAAAGTTTCAGCTCTTGCAATTAAGATTATGTGATGCAATCATTCAGCTCAAGGTACGATGCCAAGGGTTTATTAGGTGTGATACCTAAATAAATTTGTCTATTTCTTTGTCCTCATATTCCCAAATTATAATTTCCAGTCTCTCAAACCACTACAATCCATTCCCGATACTGTGGTGCATCAAAGTGTCTCTCAATATATTTTTTGTTTGGACTCATATTTGAATGATATCAAAACTCTCTCTTTTTCCTAAGTAGTTGATTTCTATATAGTCCAAATCATTGGAAAGATTGAATATTTTTTCATTGATTGTTGTCTCTCTGTTTATGCATATCAGTTTTGAAAGTTTAGAATGGACCATGGTATTAAACTCCTTGAAATGTGCAGCGGGCCTAGGACAGTTTCCGTTAATAATTCCTCATCAGAAAAGTTAGGTGGAGCAAGGGTTGTTGCAGCAGATGTGGTTCTAGATGATGTTACAAAAATCAGAGATGTTCTGCAGAGGTGGTGTGATGTTGACAAAATGAATCTCAACCCTTGGTGAGGTTTCCTTCCTTGGATACAGGTTAAATGTTGTAGGCGAATACAAGAAACATCTGTTTTTATGGTAGCCCTTCTGCCATCTCTTTATGAACATATTTTCTAATATAATAAGGTGGCACTGGCTTCACCCCAAGAGATGTAACCCCGGAAGCAACAAAAGAAATGATTCAGAGAGAAACACCTGGTCTTTTGTATGTCATGATGCAAGAGAGTTTAAAGGTACCTATTGTTTGAATATAAATTGCACATATATGTAAATGCAGTTACAAGTTAAATGATTTAACAATTTGAGTGTTTGTAAACTTTTGTACACATGATTGTATGTCTTGGACGGAGGATTTTTTAAAACATTGCATCCAACTTAGGTGGAAACTGTATCTTCAAAAGTGAATTAAAATTTGTTGGAGTTTATAAAAGTTTAAAACCAATGTATTTGGTTCTACGTTTATGCAAATTCCAAGTGGATCGAGTGCTCTAAATTGGGAGGTACAACATGACTTTTTAGATGTGTGTCCACTGGTTTATTCCAACATTTTACACTTATGGTTTCTTAAATTGTCACTCTTATGCATTTATGTTTCAATAAAGGAAACATTCAAGTTGATATATTTATTTGGGAAGACAGAAAAATAAATTTTTTTGCTTGAAATAATATACAGCAAGCCATGTTCCTATCTTTAAACACTTTTTACTTCTATCTATCCCCCCTTACTCCCACTATCTATTTATCGTTGTTTGAATGTTTGTGATTTTTGGTTTGTCTGTTCTACTAAAATGCTAATAATAAGTCATAAGTTAGTGATAGTTTTTCTTCTTTATCATCCTTCAAAATAGGTGACACCATTTGCTATGCTTTCACGTTCTGCAGCAGGGATAAGAGGGTCAACATTGGTAAGACACTACAATTTGCTGTTGTTATCCTCCTAGACTTTAGTGTGAAGCAAACTTTTCATAACGATTTATTTTCTTTCTTGCAAAACTATATATTTCCTCTATGATAGTTGATTTCTCATCTTTACAATAATTAATATTTTACTATTTATTAAGTAGATATTCTGTTTAATAAATGAAGGGATTATGATATGTAAGTTGCTGCTGAATTATCAAGAGTATTTATTAGTAAAGTGAGGCTGGTAAGTATAAGGATAATTAACTTCGCTTCTATACAGCTATACAGCATCACTTGTGCCTTGAGAGTTTTTGCTATGTCTCAAACTCAACTGTTAAAAGTACAATGGAAAATTTTCTCTTATAGAATATAATGCATAAGGAAATGTTTGAGCACAAATAGATTATTAGTTTATTACCATAACTCTTTAAGGCACTAATTTATTGCTCATGTAAATTTGGGAGAGAAAACAATTAGTTAGCGTTGGAATGACTATAAAAATCCTATCGAAAGCCGTAAGTGTTCTGTGTTCTTATTGTTATTGAGCATTGTAGTTGATTATTGTGTAAACTGTAAGATAAATGAAAGGAAAGGAGTAAATGAATTACTAGGGCTGGTTTCATTAGCTATTGATGGCCCCTGTTGACCATTGGTTTGATATATTTGGTTTACTAGTACTCAGATCATCAACAAGTTGTTTGTGTATTAATATATTTTTCTGTGTACTACCATGTACTTAGATCTGAAAAGATGGAAGAGAAATATACTTTGCTGAAGTGAATATCATTAATGTCAAGACGTGTATTTGTACAACAAGAATTCTAATCACTCCTATAAGTCAGGAACAAGAAACTACATTACAGGAAATCAAACTAAAAGTTAGGCATTACAATAGGAAAGAATATATACACTAATTATCTATTACTAAATACAGATAATATCTAAGTTTAACTTCCTAACACTCCCCCTCAAGTTGGATAGTGGATATCCTACACTCCCAACTTGCGAATCATTGGAACGAAAATTTCCTTACCCAAAGGCTTGGTCAAGACGTCAGCTAGCTAGTGTGCAAAACCTACATATCTTGTAATCACTGAACCATCTTGGATTTTATCTCTAATGTAATGGCAGTCCATTTCAACGTGTCTAGTTCGCTCCTGAAAAACTGGATTGGCTGCAATGTATAATGCAGCCTTGTTGTCGCAGTATAGCAAGGCTAATTCCTGCTGTGAAAGTCCTAAATCCCTTAATAGATATTGTAACCATGTCAGCTCAAAACAAACTCCTGTCATTGCATGGTATTCAGCCTTGGCTAAAGATAAAGAAACTGTTTTCTGACGTTTCAACCTCCAAGATATCAGTGAAGGTCCAAGAAAGACGCAATAACCCGTAGTAGATCTCTTAGTGAGTGGACAACCTACCCAATCTGAGTCACAATAAGCTCTTACCTTGCAATCACTATTTGAAGAGAAGAATAGGCCTTGTCCAGGTGCACCCTTTAGATATCGAACAACCCGAAGAGCTGCCTCCATATGAAATTTTCGAGGGCACTGCATATGTTATATCTGGTCTTGAAACAGTCAAGTAGATTAATCTACCAACTAGTCTTCTATACTGTCCTGGTTCTCTGAGTAAGTCACTCTTGTCTAATAATTTCAGGCCTCTTTCCATAGGAGTATCAATAGAAGCTGCGCTCAACAGCCCTGTATCTTTAATAATTTTAAGAGCGTACTTACGTTGGGAGAAGAAAATCCCATTCTTGGAAGCGGAAATTTCAATACTAAGAAAATATTTCAAACTACCAAGATCTTTGAGATAGAAATTACTATGCAGAAAGTTCTTAGTTACAGCAATACTAATAGGGTCATTTCCAGTAATTAGAATATCATCAACGTAAATCAGAAGGGTTGTAAAAGACTTGCCTCATTTTCTAGTGAATAAAGAGTAATCGGCTCGTGATTGTTCATAACCAGCAGAGCAAATGGCTTCGGAAAACTTGGCAAACCACTAACAAGATGCTTGTTTCAAAACGTACAATGATTTATGAAAACGACAGACCATGTTTTCCTCCCCCTGTCGCTGAAGCCCTAACGGCGGAGACATATATATTTCTTTAGCCAAATCACCGTGAAGGAAGGTGTTGTTGACGTCCATTTGGTGAAGAGACCAGACACAGGCCGCAGCCAATGCGAGTAAGCAGCGAACGGAGATGATCTTAGCAGTGGGAGAAAAATTTTCCTGATAATCCACACCCTCCAGCTGAGTGAAACCCTTGGTGACCAATCTGGCTTTGTACCTCTCAACGGACCCATCTGAACGGTGCTTGACTTTGTATACCCATTGACAACCAATTGGGATCTTGCCAGCCGGAAGTGTAATAAGTGACCAAGTACCGTTGGCCTGGAGGGCCTGCAATTCAGAATGCATGGCATCCTGCCACTTAGGAAAATCAACAACCTCCGAATAAGAACGAGGCTCCGGGATAGCACTGATTTGAGCAATAAAGGATCTGTGTACCGGCTGATATCTGTGATAGGAAACAAAATTTGCCAATGGAAAACGTGTACCTTTGATCGGACTCGGCAGTAAGGAGAGCGATTGGGCGGAGCAAACATTGGAACAGACATAATCGGATATCTTAACCGGTGGGTCGGTTTGGCGGCTGGAGCGACGAAGTGGACTGGGGTCTGGATTGGGGTCATGTGGAGATGAATCGGGAATCAGATGTGAATCCGACGGCGGAGAGGATGAACTGGCAGCCGATCGTGGAGAGGGTGGGTCTCAGCGATCGACCAGTTCAAAACTGGGCAGAGGAAAAGGAGAAAAAGGACTGATGAAGGAAAGATGGCGAGATGGGGAGAAGAAGACTCCGGCAGAGGAGATGTGGAAGATATGTGGTGGGGATTTGGAGAAGGAGAGGGCGATGGAAGTGAAGTTAGGGATTTGGGTGTGGCTGAACGAATTGGGGAGTTGGGTGTGGATGAATGGTCAGTTGGTGAGATTGTGGGATTTGGAAATATGGTGGGTGGATTTGGAAAAAGTATGAGACGTCATGGGCCAAAAGAGATAAGGGAATTGGGCCAGAATTCTTATGTGGAGGAGACGTGGGATGGACAGAAGAATAAGGGAAAATATTTTCATGAAACTTAACATCACGACTAGTAAAAAAAATTTTGGTCGACAAATTGAACAATTTATACTCCTTTTGACCGATGGGATAGCCAATAAAAATGGAGGGTACAAAACGACAGTCAAATTTGTGGGAAGAATGAACGTTAGTAGCATAGGCTAAACAGTCAAAGACACGAAGATGAGAAAAAGAAGGCGGTTTTGAGTAGAGAAGTTCAAAAGGTGTTTTGAAAGAGAGAATCGAAGAAGGGAAGCGATTAATGATGTGAACAGCAGTAAGAGCACACTCTCCCCAAAATTGGGTAGAAAGTTGAGCCTGAAATTTCAAAGCTCGAGCAACTTGCAAAATGTGGCGATGCTTGTGTTCCACAACCCCATTTGTTGAGGCGTGTAAATGCAAAAATGCTGAAAAATGACACCTTTATTTTGGAAGAAAGAGCGAAAGGAGATAAATTCCCCACCATTGTCACTGCGTACAGTTTTGATGTGAGTGTTGAATTGGGTAAAAACATAAGTGCAAAATTGTTTTAAAAGTGACTGTGTTTCATCTTTGTGACACATCAAAATAATCCATGTAAATCGTGTATAATCATCAACAATAGTAAGAAAGTAATAAGCACCGAAAAGAGAAGGGTGTCGATAGCGACCCCAAATATCACAATGAATTATTTCAAATTGTTGAGTAGACGATATTACATTAGGACCGAAAGGTAAACGACTTTACTTAGCCAAAGGACATATATCCTTGCCTGTTGTAGAAGACGTTGGTGGTATTTCATCATTGGCCATGATGACTGAAAAAAAGAAATTGCTACACGAGAGATTAAGGTGTAGTGATGGATCAGAATTTTAATCCTGCTCTGATACCATGAAAAGATGGAAGAGAAATATATTTTGCTGAAGTGAATATTATTAATGTCAAGACATGTATTTGTACAGCAAGAATTCTAATCACTCCTATAAGTCAGGAACAAGAAACTACATTACAGGAAATCAAACTAAAAGTTAGGCATTACAATAGGAAAGAATATATACACTAATTATCTATTACTAAATACAGATAATATCTAAGTTTAACTTCCTAACAACATCATCACCATGCCTGGGAACCCAAATGCAGTTGCTGAATGCATTGAGGCGTTACTGCCTGCCCTTAAGCATGCATTAAAGCAGATAAAGGGTGACAAGAGAGAGAAACATCCTCGCCATGTTCCTCATGCACAAGCGGTACCCGTGGATACATGGGATCACAGTTACAAGAAGGCCTCTAGTAATGGCACGAAACCCACTTGTTCTTGTTAAATCATGTTATAATGTGGAATATTATTATGCTCTTTATAGAGTGTAATTGCTGCATTTATTTCTAATATTTCTATCTTTTAGTCTATATTTATTTCAAATATTATAGGAATAATGCTGTCAAATTTAAAGTAATTAAGAGTTAAATACATATTGTTAAGAATTATGAAAAGGTGATGGTAGACTTATTGTGCGTAAAGATGGGATAATGATGAATTATAAAATGTTGTAGTTATACTACTGATTGTTTCTTATATCATATGATTTGATTATTCTCTTCCTATTTTATAGATAATTCTATCTTATTTCCATAAATTGTTTAGAAAGAATTACTCTAAACATAAGCTGAACAGAATTATGATGGATAATTCTATCTACTTCATGTGATTTGTGTTAGAATATTTGTCATTAATGTATAGGATTTATGTTTTCATTAAGGAATCAATTAGTTTAATTATAGGATTTCTTGATTAATTCCTAGTTGTATTTCTCCTTTTGTTTTGATTAAGGAATCAATTAGCTTAGTTATAGGATTTCATGATTCTTTCCTAGTTGTATTTCTCATATAAATTACCTCATATACGGAGAAGAAAAATAACAAAATATGAATTTGTTTATGGTATCAGAGCTTAAAAAAATTGTTTAGGGTTCTTTTTCTACTTTCTAAATTCTTTTTTTTTTTTTAAATATGCAAAATAATAATAATAATCTTTAACTTTTTTGCTTCTATTGCTACTGCTTCCACTACCATGGCAAATATAGATGTAGAAGAATCAGATGTGTCAAGCCACGTGGTACAACCACCACCTCCAACACTCCCTCCGGTTTATTCCCACAACGATTATCTGGATGGGTCAAGCTATCACTTTTTTTCTTTCTTTTTCTACTATTATAAGTTGCTAACAGGACTATTGTCTGTTTTCAACTTTTCTACCACTAAATAGGATTGTTGCTTGTTTTATTACTACTACTATAAGTTGCTAATATTGCATGTTTTCAACTTCTCTACTACTAAGCAGGGATATTGTCCGTTTTACTACTACTACTATAAGTTGTTTTGTTTTTCGGTCAGCTTCACGCCGGCCATTCTATCTCTGACCAACGGTACCAAGACCAGCTTGCATATATCCTTATGAAGGCTATTAATGGAAGGAGCTTCCATAACTTAATTAGCAAGTTGGGGGTGGGGGTGGGGGTGGGGGTGGGTGATGTATTTATGGCTCAATATTTGATTGGTGGCTAAGTTGGGCCTAGGACAAACAAATGTCAAAAAAGCTTTCTTGTTATTAATTATCATATATTACTTATTAATTCAAATGTCATGGGTTTTTCCTTTTTTTTTTTTTTTTTTTTTTAATTTTTTACATTTTCGTACCAAGCCCCAAAAATGTTTGGGCTGACCCTGAATGTATGGGATTTCTGTTTTGACTAGGGAATCAATTAGCTTAATTATATGATTTTCTGATTCTTTCCTAGTTGTATTTCTCTTTCTTTTTTTGATTAAGGAATCAATTAGTTTAATTATAGGATTTTCTGATTCTTTCCTAGTTGTATTTCTTCTATTAATTACCTCCTATACGAAGAAACATAATAACAAAATATGAATTTGTTCATGGTATCAGAGCCTAAAAAAAAAAAAAAAAAGTTTAGGGTTCTTTTACTACTTTCTAAATTCTTTTTTTTTTTTTATATATATATGCAAAAAAAAAAAAAAAAAAAAAAAATCTTTAACTTCTTTCCTTCTGGTGCTATTGCTACCACTACTATGGCAAATACAGATGTAGAAGAATCAGATGTGTCAAGCCACGTGGTACCACCACCACCTCCAACACTCCCTCAAGTTTATTCTCATGACAACTTGTCTAAAATTGAGATTAAACTGGATGGGTCAAGCTATCCCTTTTTTCTTTCTTTTTCTACTACTATAAGTTGCTAACATGACTATTGTCTGTTTTCTACTTTTCAACCACTAAACAGGACTGCTGTCTGTTTTAATACTACTACTATAAGTTGTTAACATAACTATTGCTTGTTTTCAACTTCTTAACTACTAAACAAGGTTGCTACCTCTTTTACTACTACTACTACTACTATAAGTTGTTTAGTTTTTCGGTTAGCCTCACAGCTGATCCTTCTATCTCTTACCAATGGTACAACCTACAAGTAAAGACCAGCTTGCAGATATCTTTATGAAGGCTATTAATGGAAGGAGCTTCCTTAACTTAATTAGCAAGTTGGGCATGAGTGACATATATGCACCAACTTAGGGGGGGTGGTTTAGAATATTTGTCATTAATGTATATAGGGTCGGCCCAACTGTATTGCCAGAGGGGCGATCGCCCCAGGCTCTTTTTTTAAAGGGCTAAATTTGCATGTATTTATATTAATTCAGGGGCCCAATATTTGTTGGGTTTCAGGTTAAGTTGGGCCTAGGACAAACAAATGTCCAAATGCTTTCTTGTTATCAATTATCAAATATTACTTATTAGTCCAAATGTCATGGGGCCCATTTTATGCTAACACCCTATTTCCTTATTTAACATGTCATGGGGCTAGAGGTGGCCACGGTTCGGTTTTAGTTCTGTGGCCACCAAAACCGAAACCGAAACTGAAAATTCGGTTTGGTACACTGTTTCTAACTAGCGGTTTCGGTTTGGGACAGTTATGGTTTCGGTTTTTATTTTTTTATTTTATAAGATCAGTCATAAAGATTGTTTGAAGAAAAAATAAATATAAATTCTTGTCAAATAATAATTACAATTGAACAAAGTTTAAAATAAAAAAAAATTACAAATATTTTCATTGAAGTATTTAACAATATTTAAAAGAAAAGAAATTGACATTTATTAATAAATACAACTTTACAATTTCACAAAAAAAATAAAATAAATAAATAAATAAATAATAGTAATTGGCCTTGAAGGCTTGAATTCAAATATACAATATTACAATGTAACAAAGTTAAATAAAAATAAATAAATAAAAACTGGCATTGTATTTAATTTTTACCAAAATTAAGTTGCTTACGTATCCTCCACCAATGTAGAGGAATCAAAGGCTACGTAGTTCTTTTACCTTTAATAAGTTACTCGATGTTGGAAGTTCAAAGTTGGAAAGGAATCTATTCGATGCCTTCCGTTCCTATGGTTTGGTCATTTTCGAAAAAGTCGTTCACTATCTTCGACTGGAGTTCTTGTTGTCTGTATTTTGCCTTTGTCCAATCATCAACACACGCTTGCATTTCAAGTGATTGTGGACATATAACTAACCGTTTTGGTTCCAAAATATTTCCACCTGCACTAAATTCTTGTTCCACAGCAACGGTAGAAACCGGCCTTCTAAGAATTTGTTTGGCAATAATAGATAAAATTGGATAATCATGTTGATGATTCTTCCACCAAACTTGGATACTAAATTTTTCTTCTAAAAATTCATAAGTGACTTCTAAATACCGGTCAAGCTCAAAGTCAGATAAGTATGAAGAAGATGTTCGTAATTTTTTAGCTCTTTGGAAAAACAATCGATCCCCTAAACCCTTTAATTGAAATTTTGAGGAAGTAGTAGCAGTACCACCAGATGTGGGTTGGGGTTGTGAAACCGGCATGTTCAAAGACGTGTCATACATTCTAAGATATTCATCATATAATTCATAAAGCAAAGTCTTAATGGAATTACAATAACTAAGAACATCAAATTTTAATCCTAAACTTTGGTAATAATGAGTTAAATAAACCTGCAAACATTATAATTTACAGCGTTGATCAAAACACGATGCAAGCAAGTAAATATTTGAAATCTCCCCATAATAATGTACCCGTTTTGTTTTATGGCAGCAACACATGGACTCAATTGAACATCAAATTCACAATCACTAAATGCACCAGCAATATTAACGCTTTGAATAAGAAATAAATGAGTAGTGGGATAGTAAACACCAGATAAAGCATTTGTAGAATCATTAAAAACACGTAACAATTCAAGAATTTTAATACATGCACCCCAATGGTTCAATTGAAGAGAAATTGAAGGTACATTATAAGTAATAAAAGAAACTAATAATTTCTTATATTCAACACTTTCATTAAGCAACTTATAAGTAGAATTCCAACAAGTGATAATATCTCGAGAAAATTTAATGAGACGTATATTATTCTGAGAGCAATATTTTAACCATTGTTTCTGGATTTTATTATGCCTCCAGATATAGTTAATACTATCTTTAATGGGTCTAATATAAGCAGAAAGTTGAGTTAATCCAACTTGAACACACAAATTTAAAACATGGCATGCATATCTTTGATGAAATAATTTTCCCTCAAAATAGGGATTGCACAAATCTTGTAACATAAGAATAGATGCGATATTGCTTATAGCATTATCAAAGCCAATAGCAAAAATTTTGTTTAGGATATAATACTCTTGAAAAATGATTTTAAGGAATTGAAAAATATTTTGAGCTGAATGTGAGTTATCGAAAACACGAAATGCAAGAATTCTTTTTTGCATGTCCCACTCATTATCCATATAATGACATGTCACACCCATGTATGAATGATCATTAAAATTGTCAGTCCATATGTCGGCACATATGGAAACACGACCTTGAAATTAATAAAAAAATGATTTCAATTTGTTTTTTTTTTTTCTCTTTTTTAAATGGTATTTAGTGTACGTGTGAGAGTGGATATAGAAACATGTTGTATTGCAGGATTTAATGCATTTTGACAATAATTAACAAAACCTACTTTCTCATAAAAACCCAAAGGTAAGTGTTCAACTGCAACAATTAATGCTAATTCTTCTATATTTTTTTTAGACGTATAATGAAATAATTGATTAGAAGGGGTTGCATACCTGGAGATTTGCACTGGTTACTAGCCTTCTCATATTCGAACAGGTGACTTTTTTTGACATGGGCCCACTACGTGCCATATCCGAAGGATTTGGCAGTCTTGTATGATTTGAGGCAGTAATTGCACTGGATTTTGACAAATCCACCTTCTAAGTTAGTTTTCTTCATAAGCACTCTAAACAGTTGGGACTTCATCGGCTTTTTTTCTTCACCTTCTCCTACAAAAAAAAAAAATAAAATAATCTAAAGGGGGTGGAGGTTAAATAGATTTTCATTAGTACTGGGGGTATTGTGATCGGGGTCGAGTCCGTCGACCTTGAGAATTATTAGAGGGAGATTATGACTAGAAGGGTGATCGGATCCATATCGATCTTGAAGGAACTCGTGGGAAGCCACATCATCGTAAGTGATATCACCACCAATGTGTTCCAACAATTTTTGCATTGGACCATTTCCTTTGTCCAAATTTCTTGAGCCATCTCCACCACTTGCCATTGAAAAATTAAAAATACAAAAAATATAGATATATGTAAAGAAAATATTGTTGAAATAATAGTGGTAAGCAAGTAAAAAAAAATAGATGATTGAAAAAAAATATATTGTTGGAATAATAGTGGTAACAAGGTAAGAAAAATAGAAAAAATAAATATTGTCAATCAATTTGATGATTGAAAAAATAGATGACAGTAAAAACTAGAAGAAATAATTTATATGTAAAATGAGAATTAAAGAAAATTGTAGATTATAGAGAGAATTGAAAATTTGAGATTGAGAGAGACTGAGAGAAGTTGAGAGAATGAGAGTGGTGTGAAGAATAATGAAGTGTAGGGGGTATTTATAGGATTATAGTAGAGAGGGGCAAGTTTGCAATTAAGAAAAGTTAAGGGTAAAAAAAAATGTGGTCATTGGGCAGAAGATGACCGTTGAACGTTCATTTGCCCAACGGTTTTTAAATTGGCTGCCACATGGCAGCAAATGATTGAGCCTTTTTTTTAATAAATAAAACTGGCGGTTTAACTGCCAGTTTAACTCCAACGATATATTTTTTTTTTTTTCAATTGGTCTACCACGTGGCAGCGTTTGATTCATCCTGTTAATTTATTTAAAAAAAAAAAAAAAACCAACCGTTTAACCGCTAGTTTTAGTCAGTTTTTGGTAAGCCCAAACCGTAACCGTAACCATGGGAACCGGTTTCCAAACCGCCGGTTATGGTTTCGATTTTGGGACGGTTTTGGGTTGTACGGTTTCGGTTAAATCGTGAAAAAAAACCGATAGTTTAACCGGAACCGTGGCCACCTCTGCATGGGGCCAATTTTCCCATTTTTTTTTACATTTTTGCCCCGAGCCCCAAAAATGTCAGGGACGGCCCTGAATGTATAGGATTTATGTTTTGATTAAAGAATCAATTAGCTTAATTATAAGATTTCCTGATTCTTTCCTAGTTGTATTTCTCCAATAAATTACCTTCTATACGGAGAAGAATAATAACAAAATATGAATTTTTTCAATTAGAATGTTAAGCCTTTAGTTTCTACAGCCTCTTTTCTATGGCCCTTAAAACTCTCAATGCAACAACTCAAAAAAAATGGGATATTAGTAACAAACTAACAATAATAAAACCGTGACAATTCAAATAAAATTAGTATGCCCTAAAAGTATTTATGTAGTGTTGGAGGATGATAAAGTTTCTACAATCAGGGGATTTAGATCTTCTTAAGATCACCTATTATAGATATTTATGTCAAAATGGTTTTATTTATGGGTACGGATATTGACACCCATAAAAATGATAATTGCACCCATATTTATAAGTATACCCATGTCTAAAATTAAAAATTAAAACATTACTAGAAACACTCATCTTAATACCAATAGTACCCTTATTTAAATGAATGTTTTCATTTTAACAAATTTATTTATAAATCCTCATAAGTTATTAACACACCCAATTTTACAAATGATAAATTTTTAAGTTCTCCAGACTTGAAAACACAGTCTCTAAAATTCTTAAATTCTTTAATTTTGAAAATCTTTACTTTAGGCCAATTTTAGACTGTGTATTTACCTAAGGCGTGCCTATTATATTTAAAACAAAGCACAAACTCGAAAGTTGAATCTCCCAGGCAAGTTAGGACGAGGCTGTTCAATCTCAGGTGGAACACAGAGCAAATAATTAAGAGCCAATTGTAGGAAACTAGGAATGACTAATATTTGCAAAGAAGTCTATGTAGTATCTGCATAACTACATAAGCAAGGCAAACAATGTTGTGGGTGTCCTTTTTTGTGTCTAGACACCATTGTTCTTAAAAATTCAGTAGTGCCAACATTGCAAGTGATTATACCTTAGATAAATGTTTTTTCTAAGAAATTACTCTAATTCTTGAAGAGAGGAGAGGGAGTAGATTATAATTATGCCATTCTCCCATAGCAGTAACTGCAAAAAAAAAAAAAGAAAAAAAGAAAAAAAAATGCATGCTATCATGTTTGTGAAGGCATACCTATATTCCCGAGACAGTAAAATATGGTGTCTCAAATTTCACACGTATGAGAGCTTTCCTCTCAAGAGTTGCTTCTTTTGCTGATACACTGGGAAGGGTGAACTCAGCCCTTAATATGTATTCTTAGATGATTTGTGTTGACAAAATTGGCTCATCTCTCAACTTTCACCTTCTACTTGCCATCTACCATCTACCATCTTCCATCTACCCATTCATGACCTCAACCACCATGTTAAAAATGGGGGAGGATTGTCACTGCCTTTCCCCTATAAATATGACCCTCGGCAAGGCAAGAAAGGTATCAGCAGCAAAGGGAGAGAAAAGCGGTAAGAGAAGGCAAGAAGCAATTCTGTATTCTGTGCTTCCAGAGAGAATTCTAGAGAGTTGAGAGAATCTGTGAGAAATTATGTATTTTGCAAATCTCTCTAATAACATCAGTTTGCTACCTCCCATAGACGTAGGCAATTGCTGAACCACGTAAATATCTATGTTTGTGTGTTGTGTGTTCTATGCACTTTTATGTTTAATTTCTGGTCATTTCCTCAACAAATTAGTATCAGAGCTTTGGTTTTGGTCAAGTCCAGAAATTTCGAAGTGCTTGAATCTCTGTTAAGAGGATACCGTTGTGTTCCTTTCGGAAAAACGATTCCAACGCACCTAACCGTGTCTCAATCGGAGCTCTAACAAACTCTTTACCTCCGGTTAAAGTTTGGTTAAACTTGGAAAAATTTCTAGAAATTTTATGTAAATTTCTAAACGAAGAAGATGACCACGTCAACGCCACATAATCATCCAATCATCAACACGTCAGCATTCAATCAGCGCCACATCGGCGCCTAACTAGTGCCACATCATCGACCAGTCAGCACCACATCAGCTCCTAGTCATCGCTATGTCAGCACCCAGTCAGCGCCACATCAGCACCCAGTCAGCACCACATCAGCACTGCACTTGTTCCACAGTCAAGGAATATTCCGTGTGAAGAGAATATTCCATTAGAGAATATTCCATTATCCTAATGGAATATTCCCAAGTCAACTCAGTCTAGAAGTGTTTTTTTGCCAAAATCGGTACAATTTCCACCCGTTTTCGACTGAGTCGAACCTTTTTCTAGCTATTTCGACCATTCCAGAAGCAACCGTGCCATCAGTTTCAGCTAATTCGGCTTGTAAGTACTGTCTTGACTTATTCAAGCATTATTAACTCTGTTTTTCGGGCACGATGGTAGATCCAAACGCTGGAGAAATTTTGGAAAAATCAACTGAAGTTCAAACATCAGCATCAACAAGTAGTACATCAGCATCAATTAGCAGTTCTTTGCAAATAAGCTCGTTGTCAAATGAGAAGTTTGATATTAAGAAGTTTGACGGTACCAACAACTTCGGCATGTGGCAATGTGAAGTTCTAGATCTGTTATTCCAGGAAGGATAAGATATTGCCTTGAGTTCCAAACCCAAGGATATTTCCGATGAAGATTGGAACTATGTAAATCGTCAAGCTTGCGGCACAATTCGGTTGTGTTTAGCCAAGGACCACAAGTACTTTGTCATGAAAAAGACTATGGCATCAAGTCTCTAGAAAAGGCTAGAGGACAAGTACATGATGAAAAGCATAGAGAACTGTCTCTACCTGAAGAAGAAGCTCATTCGTTTCCAGTACAAGAAAAGTATTTCTATGATTGAGCATTTGGATAATTACAATAAAATTCTCTCTGATTTACAAAATTTAGATGTTGAAATTATCGATGAAGATAAGACATTGCTGTTGTTAAATTCCTTACCTGATACCTATGAACACTTAACCACAACTCTGTTATATGGAAAGGATGAGGTTAAATTCATAAAGAAGGATCAGCTTGATTACAGAGATTCAATATCAGAAGCACTGACTGTTGCCCGAGGAAGGACAAACAGCAGAAGATCTGAAGTGCCTAGTGAGCGTGGTAAATCTCACTCAAAATCAAGAGGAGCTTCTCGCTCAAAGCCAAAAGGAGAATCATCATTCAGACTTCCTGCAAATGACGAGTGTGCCTATTGTCACCAGAAAGAGCACTTGAAGAAAAATTGTCCAGACAAGGACAAATCTAATATGAATGTTGCAAGTATAGCTGATAATGAAGAGGATTCAACTTTTACAGTTTCATCATCAGAAAGCCATTCTGATAGATGGATTCTAGATTCCGACTATTCCTATCATATGTGTCCTAATAGGCAATGGTTCTCAAGCTTCTAGGAGCTTGACGGAGGAGTTGTGCTTATGGACAATGACAACACTTGTCAGATGAAAGGGATATGAACTGTTCGCTTGAAGATGCGCGATGGTACAATCAGACGATTGACAGACATCAGGTATGTCCCTAATCTGAAGAAAAACCTCATTTCACTAGGGGTATTAGACTCTAACGGTTACAAGGTGACCATGGAAGGTGGAGTCTTGAAGGTTGTATGAGGTGCATTCTTGGCAATGAAAGGCACTCGACAGAGAAATTTATATCTCCTAGATGGGTACACAGTCATAGGGAGAGCATTAGTCTCCAACAGTTCCGACGATGAGGCATCTGATACTTCCCGACTTTGGCACATGCGCTTAAGGCATGTTCGGGAGAAGGCTTTGCAAGGTTTGGTGAAGCAAGGTCTTCTGAAAGGTACAAAGACTGGTAAACTTGATTTCTACGAACATTGTGTCATGGGCAAGCAGACGAGAGTCAAGTTCGGCAC
The DNA here is from genome assembly GCA_035582765.1 of Acer negundo. Taxonomy (NCBI): domain Eukaryota; kingdom Viridiplantae; phylum Streptophyta; class Magnoliopsida; order Sapindales; family Sapindaceae; genus Acer; species Acer negundo. The sequence continues at coordinate 9,885,035 of CM069233.1, forward strand.
CGCCATTCATCGTACAAAGCAACACTGGACTAGGTTCACATTGATGTTTGAGGGCCTTCCAAAAATGCTTCATTGGGTAGTAAACATTATTTTGTGACATTTATTGATGATTTCTCTAGGTATGTTTGGGTATACACCATGAAGCATAAAAACGAAGTTCTGGATATCTTTCTTTAATGGAAGAAGATGATTGAAACTCAGACAGGCAAAAAGATTAAAAGGCTCAGATCAGACATTGGTGGGGAATATAAATCAGATCCTTTCATGAAGTATTGTTAGGATGAAAGGATAATCAGACATTTTACAGTTCCTGGCATGCCACAGCAGAACGGTTGAACCGTACTTTGGTGGAGAAAGTTCGATGTATGCTTTCTCAATCTGGCCTAAGGAAAGCATTCTGGGTAGAGGCTTTGATGTACGCTTCTTATATAGTCAACAGACTACCCTCTTCTACACTTGATGGGAAAACTCCCAAAGAGGTATGGTCTGGACAACCTGTTTCTGATTATGACTGATTGCATATATTTGGATGTCCAGCATGCTTTCATGTTACTGAATCCAAACTGGATCTTAGAGCCAAGAAAGCTATTTTCATGGGCTTTAGTGAAGGAGTCAAAGGATTTAGACTATGGAATTCCGAGTCAAAGAAGATCATCTTAAGTCGAGATGTTACCTTTGACGAATCTGTGATGCTGAAAAAAATACCTCAAGACACAGAAAATGAAAATTCAAACTCTTTACAACAGGTGGAGTTTGAAACTCCCAAGAAGTCAGAGAAGGCTTCTTTGACAGTTAATGGTCCTGATGATGAATATGATGATCATGAAGAGATATCAGTTGAGGTGGAGGATTCAGCACCATTAGCTGAGATCAGACAACAGCTAGAGTCCGTTGCCAACAGCAGACCGAAAAGAGACATTCGGAGGCCTGCCTGTTACACAGACATGGTGGCATACGCTCTTCCAATGACTGATGATGATGTCCCGTACACTTACAGAGAAGTTATGGATAGTACAGATAATGTTAAGTGGAAGATAGCGATGGATGAGGAGATGCAATCACTTCACTAGAATGAAATTTGGAAGCTGACACAACTTCCAAAGGGAAAGAGAGCTATATGGTGCAAATGGGTCTATGCTAAGAAGGAAGGTGCTCCTAGCAAAGACAACATCAGATACAAAGACAGATTGGTAGCAAAAGGCTACGCACAAAAGGAAGGAGTATACTACAATGAGGTATTCTCACCCGTTGTCAAACATTCGTCTATTCAGATCCTATTGGCTTTGGTTGATCTCGAGTTAGCTCAACTTGTCGTGAAGAACACATTCCTCCATGGTACTCTGAACGAAGAAATTTATATGTCTCAGCCAGAAGGGTTCAAAGTTCAAGACGTGAGAATTAGGCTTGCAAGCTGAACAATTCTCTGTATGGTTTGAAGCAATCACCGAGACAGTGGTATAAGGGGTTTGACAGCTTCATGGTGACTTAGCAGTACACACGCAGTCATTTTTGATCACTGTGTATACTTTCGCAAACTCCAAGGTGGTACATTTGTCTATTTGCTCTTATATGTGGATGATATGCTGATAACATCTAAGAGCAAGGTGGAGATCGACAGGCTGACGGCTTAATTGAGCTCAGAGTTCGATATGAAGGATCTTGGAGAGGCTAAAAAGATTCTTGGTATGGAGATCAAAAGGGATAGAGCGAAAGGTACCATCTATTTGACACAGACTCAATATTTGAAGACTGTACTTCAGAGGTTTGGCATTGATAGCAAGTCTAAACCTGTAAGTACACTGTTGGCTCCACATTTCAAACTGAGTGCACTAATGTCACCGACTACTGATGATGCAAAGAGGCAAATGGATCATGTTCAATATGCAAACGCTGTTGGTGCCTTGATGTATGCGAAAGTGTATACTAGATCTGACATTTCACACGCCAGAAGTATGGTGAGCTGTTACATGCACAATCCTGGTAAAGGCCATTGGCAAGCAATGAAATGGATTCTACTGTACATTCAGGGTACTGTAGATGTTGGTCTGAAGTTCGAGAGAGGTCAGACGGTTGACAAACATATCGTAGGATATGTTGATTCTGATTATGCTGGTAATCTTGACAAGCGTCGATCTACTACTAGTTATGTGTTCACTATGGTAGGAGGACCAGTAAGTTAGAGATCGACTTTACAATCAATAGTGGCTTTGTCTACTACTGAGGCGGAGTATATGGCTGTAACAGACGCTTTTAAAGAAGCCATTTGGTTTCGTGGTTTGATCAGGGACTTGGGCATTAATCAGGAAAAACGTGGAGATTTTTTATGACAGCCAGAGTGCCATTTGTTTGGCAAAGAACCAGGTCCATCATGCTCGCACCAAGCATATAGACGTCCGTTACGACTTTGTTCGAGAAATAGTAGATGAATGGAATATTCTACTCTAGAAGATTGGAACTGCAAACAATCTTGCAGATATGTTAACAAAGGTGGTAACATGGATCAAGTTCCAACATTTTTTGGACTTGATCAATATCTCTCGAGCTCGTAGCGCCTAAGGGCGAAATGGAGGTAGCACTGATTGTTGGATTCTCGCCAAGGTGGAGATTGTTGACAAAATTGGCTCATCTCTCAACTTCCACCTTCTACTTGCCATCTTCCATCTTCCGTCTACCCCATTTATGACCTTAACCACCATGTTGAAAATGGGGGAGGATTGTCACTGCCTTTCCCCTATAAATATGACCCTCAGCAAGGCAAGAAAGGCATCAATAGCAAAGGGAGAGAAAAGCAGTAAGAGAAGGCAAAAAGCAATTCTGTATTTTGTGCTTCCAGAGAGGATTCCAGAGAGTTGAGAGAATCTATGAGAAATTCTGTATTTTATAAATTTCTCTAATAATATTAGTTTGCTGCTTCCCGTGGACGTAAGCAATTACCGAACCACGTAAATATCCGTGTTTGTGTGTTGTGTGCACTTTTCTGTTTAATTTCCAGCCATTTCCACAACAATTTGGATTTGTAAACAGGATCAAATATTGGCTCAATTGTAATCACATATAGAATCCACACAACAATTTCTTCAAATCTAGGACTAAGAACATAAAACAAATGAACAATTAAAGAAAACCAAAGTAAGCACAAACCTTGCCACTAGGAAAAGATCTTATTTTCCAGATTATTGCATCACTTTCAGGTGCATATGATGCAGATCTCATAGATGTCCAAACATTTGGATTAGAAGCATCGGCTGATACAGGCAACTCAATCTCAACATTTGTTGCAGTACTATATAATACATTTTACTTTTACATTAGTATTTGAGAAATTTAAACATGACCTAAGCAATAAGTCGACTAAAGAAACAGCTGCAAAGAGAGAGAAAAGCTAAATACCTACGCTCCATTACTTTGTTACATGATAATGAAAGATTTTAGCTCCGTTAAGCTTCTATTCTTCTTGTTCTTTTTTTTTAAAAAAAAAATTAAAGTTGGATTAAGGTTTGGTTTTTTTTATTATTTATTTATTTATTTATTTTAATAAAGTGATATAGTTGAAGATATGAGTGTAATTAATGGGTGTAAATTGTATTTTGTTTATTTTTTATTAAACTAATTTGTCCTTATTGGTAAATTCTTATTGGGATATTTTTGTAATTAAAATTTTTATTAAAATATGGGTATGCCTATCATATTTATGAGTGTTAATATCGGCTCCTTTTATTTATTTATTAATTTTGTTTTTGATTTTGGGAAGAGAGATTTGAATTTGAGACCTCAACTTCGTTAAGAGGTGTGGTTACCACCATTTGACCACTAAAGTTGTAGGGTCAATCTACTGACATTTTATTTATTTTGTCATCATGAATATATATAAGATTAAGAAGTAGGATCATCATGTGTTGCAAGATTATTTGACGTTTAGGAGTTTAGATCAATAGATGATCTTTTTATGTCAGGAAGAATATAGGAATAAAGGTATTGGTTGGTACTTGGTACTTGGTTCTTACAAAGACACTTGGTACCTTAATCGGCCAATTATGCTGCCTCAGTTGCCCTTGTAAAATATATGGTTGATGCATGCTTCACTCTGTAGAATTTGGCTATTGATCTGCGAGTGCTGAACTTGAAATCTTGAGAAAATCAATATTGTTGATGGTGTATGTTTATTCTTTGTATCTTTTTTTCTTATTATTCTAAAGGGAAAATTTCATTTTGGTTCCTATGTTTCAATGCAACAATTTGGTCTTTTTTACATACCAATATCCCTTCATTCTATGCCTTAGTTCTTTTCTATTTTGAGTTATTTACTTCTTGTTTGTGCCTTGTATCAGTCATTTTTGCCTAGTCCTCTGTTGGGCCTCCAGGGCTTTTAATGGTATCACTAGGTGACTTCATAGCTTTCATTTTCGGGAATGCTATCTGCTTTTCTTATTTGTCTTTTCCACTCTTTCCCAATAATTGCTTGATATGTTTACACTTTTTCATTTAATAAAAAATTCTCAATTTTTGATGCAAAGCTTGTTTACGTGTTTACCCCTGATGTCTGCTTCTATCACTTCATTAATAAGGGGTAATGACGTAAACAAGCTTTACAACAAAAAATGTGAGCTTTTTATTAAATGAAAAAGTGTAGAACAGTGAGTGGAAAAGATAGATAGCATTCCCCTTCATTTTTAATGTTTCCTTGAAAGCTTAGAATCTCGCCCAGCTTTTGGCGCCAAATGTTGACAAGTAAATTTAGCCGATACAAATTACGCTGGTCAAAGTACTACTGGCTGAGATTGACTGGTCAACCTTGGACCAAGCTGACTTTGGAAAATACCTTCTTGGTTGATCTGGATGTGAGGTAGCGTTTTGGGGATGTGTCGGGCCTCTCGGGGTTGCATAGATGTCTTGACATCTTCAGGAATTCTAGCCGGTGATCGGCGTTTATACTCTAATAGTGTGAATCTAATGAGATACATAATTACTCAAGAATTCGATAGCTGATTATGAGAACCTCTCAATTATTTATTGGTGATGAGTTGTACCCAGGTAATCAACAGTTGAGTGTATCTTACGCATATTGCTTATTTATGTGACACATGTTAGGTTGGTTGCATTTCACATCTAATCACTGCCACACTATGTAAACCTATTCGTGCAAGTGGGTTTAAGTGGTAATGATGAAATGTTTGCTTAGCCTAGAGGGTTTAAGTGTTTAACCATCGGGACAGACAAACTCACAATGCCTCTAAACATCGAGTTTTAAAGAGATGATTGATGCCCGAGGCATCCGAGGTATCCAAAGTAGATACGACTGCGGTTTTGTTCAAACCATGGAACGGAATATAACCATAATCAGAGGCCGAAAATTGGTTCCGGTTCTACAACCGAACCAAAACTATAAGGCCTAAGGTTCCGGCTTCGATTCTGGAACAATCGGTTCCATCCATTTTTTTTTTTAATTTTAAATTTTTTTTGTTAGCCCATTGTTGTAAATTCATTACGTTGTATTCACAATGCATATATATATAGTAGGTTTTAATCCCAATTTCCTTCCATTTTGAAAATTTTCAATTGATTATAATTAGTTTTTTTCCAATGCTTCTTGTTTATTTTATGTATTGAGAAAATAGGATCTAATTGGGTTTAAAATGCCAGCTCCTAGCTAATTAAGAACAATTAGAACCATAGTTGTGGTTTTTAGTCTATATCTTGAGCCATAATCTGTTTTAAATATTCACCTAAGATCTAAACGTTGCTTCATAGTTGGCTTCATTGTTGAAATTTTGAATGGCAAGAGAGGATAAAAAAAGAAGAAAGATATGCATGGTTTAGATTATAAAATTTGTTTGTTGTCTTTATATCTAATAAGAATTTTATATCCCCCCTTAGCGTTTTGATTTATCATACAATTTACCAAAAATTAACTTCCAAGCTATTTTATCATAAAAAAGCTCACAAGTAACTATTTACGGCTTTATTTTGTATTGCTATACCGAATATAGCTGAATTTATTAGCATATATGAGTGATTTCCTCTAGTTTTTGGGATCATGATGAAGGTGGTGGGAGAGTTCCTTGTAGGAATGAAGAGATCATATGGAGAGCACGCTCCGGCTGGTAGCTCGGAACCAAGTGTCCAGCTCCCCTAACTGTTACAAAGGTCACTCCTTTGTATTCCACCGCGTACCCTCCAACCTCATTGTTGGTGTACCATGGATACCAGGGCGTCTTGATTTGAAGGTTGAGGCTTGATATTGAGTACCTAGATGATGTAACCGGCACAGCAGCATCTATGTCGCCGCTGTAAAACTAACATCACCTTAATTAGCAACATAATAATCTATGAAATATATCTTAATGTTTGAATTGGGTGAAAGTTTTGCTAAATTGCCTGTATATCCACACATTTATGTCGTTGGCCATGAGATTTTTGATGATGGGTAGAACAGTGGTCGGGCTGTCAGTCCAGTTAAAACCCCTGCACAATCATACAATTATAATAATTTTTAACGGTATGTGGTTGGACAATAAAGAGCGCTAGCTAGCTCATTCAGTCTATGCATGAATATTAATATTTTAGATTTGAGTTGTTCTATCCGCATGTGGTATATAAGAAATGAAATAGAAATAAAAATAAAACATCCGGCCAGCAGCATATGATATGCCTACCTGCAGCCATTCCATTTAATAAGATTGGCATGAAGAGCTGTTTGCACCTCTGCATTATTCAGATAAGATTTCACGTACAAGTCTGAGCAGGGATCAAAGGTATCCACCTGCTTCATAACACACATTATATTTCTCTCTTAATTGATCAAAAGTACTCAATAGTTCAAAACTTATATTTCTCTCTTAATTAATCAAAATTACTCAGTAGTTCCAAGTCATATTCAAGTATAGAGTTATAGTTTGAAAGTTAACTGTAGTATATCTGATAATTATCAAATATTTTAGGGTTAAAATTAAAACTAACACTATAGTAAGTGGAGTTTTTATTTTTACCCAGCATTAGTGTTTAGATTGTTTATATTAAACTTTCCATTGATGATACAAAAATACCCTTAATCATTTTTCAATTAAACTCACCGGTCTTCTTTAATTAAACACATAAGTTTTCTTCAGTTAAACACACCACATGTTTTCTTAAATTAAAAACATCACCTGTTTTCTTAAATTAAACACACCGGTTTTTTTTCTTCAATTAAATATATTGTAAGTTTTCATCAATTAAATACACCACCGTTATTCTTCAATTAAACACACCACTAGTTTCCATCAATTAAGCATGCCACCAGTTTAAATCCTAGTGTGTTTAATTCCCTGTGTGTTTAATTTCAATTTGTTTAATCAGGAGTAAAAGTAAATTTGTCTCTTCAATGGAAAGTTTGGTAAAAACAATAAAAAAACTAATTTCAAGTAAAAATAGAAACCCCCTTAATTTTTTAGTTAAAAAGTGTTATTTCCACGATATTATACACTACACCTATCTTAACAACCTAAGAATGAAATATTATATCATTCAATATTTTTAATTTTTTTTAATCGCAAGAATCTCTTCATTCTAAGTTCTAACCATGACAAATTGCCAAAGGCTAAAGTCTCACCGAAGCAGTTGATGATGCTTTGTTATCAGCATTGTCAGTGTGACAAAGCGGAGCATAAATGTTGTAACGATCTATATCTCCAATTTCAATGAAAGACTGCTCTAAGAACTTGTCACATTGTTCTGAATCTGTCCCATTGACAAAGTCACAATATGTGCCGATTCCTTTGTAGCTTTGGTCTGAGATTAAAGCATGAGTCCAAATATAATCAACAAATCCCAACGCATCTGTATAATCATTGAGCACTCCATTCCCTATCTGAAATTATAATCATAAAACAAGTTATTGGTGACGAGACTTGCTATAATTACTAATTAAATGACTAAAATCAAAGTGATTTAAACATTAGACACATACTGCAATGCCTTTGAGATTAATAACAGTTTGATTTGTTAATTTGTTGTTGAATAGAACTGTGTCTGCAAGCTGAGGGACGTAGTGACCGGCATAGCTCTCCCCGGTTATGAAAAAATCGCGGCCTTTATAGTGTGGGAATCTCTCAAGCCAGTTTACAAGAAAGGTGTAGGCATCAATAGCAGTGCTCTTGTCACCAGGACCATCATAGTCTGAAGATGTATTTGAATACGAAAAGCCAACCCCAGCTGGAGATTCCAAGAAGATTACATTTGCCACTGTGTGTTGTTTCAACATAAATTGTAATCAGTTATGGTTTTTTTCCGATGAAAGATAGACGGAGAGCAATGAGTTATACGACCTGAAAATTAGTTATTACTCACCGTTGTTCCATGCATACGGATTTTGGAATAGAGTTTTGCCATCGCTGTTAACTCTGAAAGGTCCTAATTCAGTCATGGCTCCATATCCAAATGAGGAACATCCTGGCCCTGCATTTATAAAAAGACATGCATGATATAGTGAAGTTGGGCATATAATATATGGTTGTGAAGTGACATAATTAAGTAGATCCTGATACCTCCATTGAGCCACAAAACCAAAGGGTTTGTGGAAGAGTTCTGTGGCGACTCAACAAAGTAGTAAAAGAGAGCTCTTCCAGCCTTTGGATCGACCGTCACGTAGCCTGCATACTGATCAAAATTTATGCCACTTGGCTGGCCTGGTAATGCACTGATTTTATCAAGTTGCATTGAATCATCTTGCTGCGGTTCAATATAGACAGGAGAATACTCGGTTTTGGCTAGAGAATGTTGTGGGAGAGAGTTTCTTGATGACCTCCTAGTCTTGATCAGCCTTAGAAGGTAATCAGCTTCACTGGCTTCACTATAGCCAGTTGATGCCAAAAGGAAGAAAGAGATGATCAGGAGAAGACTCGTGACATTTGCTTGTTTTACCATCTTGTTCCTTGCTTAATTAATTAGTCAGCATAGCATAGAGCATGACCTGAGTCTATAAATAGCTGATGAGGTGGTTAAGAACTTAAGATGAAGGTAGTTGACTTGTTTTATGGTGCTTGAAGCTCTTGGAAATCACAACATTCTAAACAGAAAATCAAATTGACCAGCTGTTTGATTACTATTTATTTATTTATTTTTTAAAGGATAATTACCCCGGTGACCATCAATTTGGATTACCATTATCAAAATGACCATTAAATGGAGAGTTGATTTCAAAATGACCATTTTTGGCAAACATTGTTACAATAATGACCATTCCTTCAAATTTCATACAATTCCATCCAATGAGTAACATTTTGGTAAATAAGGGGATGACATATATTAATTTATTTTAGATGTTTTTTAGAAATCAATTTTTTCTTTTGTTTATTAAAACAAATAATTATATTTAATGTACATAAACATATAAATATATATATATATATATATAATATATCTCAAACATATAAATATATATAATATATATTTCTTTTCAACTTTTCTGAAATATATTTTTTTAAATTTTCAGATTTTGTAACTTTAATCTTCTAAAAGAAGAAAAAAAAAAATTATATATATATATATATAAGGTTAATTGCACAAATTGCCCTCTGTTTTGTCCTTGTAGCATAATATTCAACAAATGACATTGATTACATGAACAATCTTAATTGTTAGTAGTCAAACCTTAGATTTAACGGTTGAATTTAATATTTAAGGGTAAAATAGTCAATTTAATAAATAAGAATAAAACTTTATCCTCAACCACGAGATGGTTGCCTTGATGGTCCAAGGCTTGAGATGTAAATCTCAAGTCCTTGATTCCACTCTTGGCAAATTACACAATGGTCCGCTATAGTTGGTGGAAGGAAGGGTTTGGGGTACGGGTAATTCTCAGGTTAGCGGTTTGAATCCTATACAAACAAAGGTGAGTTCTGATTCATTTTCATACGATATTCGAGATTCGAGAAACAAACAAAAAAACAAAAAAACACAAAAAAAAAAAAAAAAAAACCTAACCTTTATCTTCATTTGCTGGAGAGCGGCGGCTAAACATCTGATAGACCACTGCTCCACACCAAAAATGGCTCCTGTTTTGGGGAGGCTTGTGGGAGGCCAGCTGCTCCATTGCCGTCCGTCAGATGGAGCGGCGCTCAATCTGCTGACGATGGAGCTGATAGAGCCCCGTGCTCTGTTCTAAGTGGAGCAGTGCTCCCTCTGCCAGCGTCTAATGGATCCACGACGCTCCGTCCGCCGGCGTCCGATGAATCCAAGATTTTTCGTCTGCCAGCGTCTGATGGATTCACATCGCTCCATCTGCCGGTGTCAGATGGATTCATGGTGCTCCGTTCACCCGGTGTAAGAGGAAGTAGCGGCTTCATCTATTTTTATATGTTGCTGTGTTTTATATATATATATTTTTTCTAACTAAATTAATCTCAGATGGCTTGGGTAATCCAATCCATTTGTGTTTCCTGTTTATATATATATATATATATATATATATATATTCTAACTGAAAAAAAATAAATTGTTTTGTTTGTTTTGTTGAGGGGCGGAGATGGATGTGTTGGATGTGTATTTGCAGACAAAATGAGAGGAGAGGTTTTAGAAGAGAATAACAGTGACAAGTTGAGAAAGCTTTGCTTGGGGTTGTGAAAAACAATGGAAATATTTTTGATGAAGAACAACTGGATTGATGTAATTTTTTATTTTATTTTTTTGGAATCGGACTAATGAGGATCTGGATTAATTTTTTTGTTTCCAAATAAAGAGGATTCTGCTTCATATTGATGAAAAAATGTATATGTTTTTTAAATTATTTTTTTATATTAAATAAGTAAAATAATTAAAAAATAATAAAAATGCACTAGGGTCATTTTAGTCATTTTCAAGTAAACCGTTAAATATAATGTTTGACTACTAACGGTGGGGGTTGTTCATGTAATTAAGGCCATTTATTGAATATTTTGCTACAAAGGCAAAACACATGGTAAGTTTATGCAATTAGTGTAATAGTGTTCATCAAAATTAGCTATTTTGAAACCAATTCCCCATCTAATTGCCATTTTCATAGTGGTAACCCAAATTGATAACCACCGGTGTAATTATCCCTATTTTTTTTTTAATGTATTGTCTCGTTTGGCTGAGTTCATTTTTGCTCACCCCACTTGAAGAGGGGTGAACATTACCCCCCTCTTAAAAACATGACATGTGTCAATAGAGGAGGTAAATTTGTCAAATTTAGAGTCTATTTTTGCTCACCCCCCTTCAAGAGGGGGTGAGCATTACCCCTCTCTTAAATGGATGACATGTGTCTATGGAAGGGGTAAATTTGTCCAAACACTGTCATCTCTTGGGACAAGTTTACCCCACCCCTGGACACGTGTCATCCATTTGGGAAGGGAATAATGCTCACCTCCCTTGAAGAAGAGTGAGCAAAAGTAAACTTTCAAATTTACCCTTTGTATGGACACATATCATATTTTTTGGGAGGGGAGCAATGTTCAGCTCTTGAAGAGAGGGTGAGCAAAAGTAAACTCTCTTTGGCTTGTATTTGTTGAGTTTATGGAAATTATTAGTGTACAAGTCAAAAGTAAAAGCCAAATGTTTTTTTAACCCCAAATATTACTACAACCAAACTTGTGTTATAAACAAAAATGAATTCACAGAAATAGCAAAACATAAATATACTTTAGTTAGTTTCTCCTTTGTATAATTTTTCTCTGGTTTTAATAAATTCTGCTTTATTGGTCCGAAGAATATACATATATATATATATATATATAGAAACTGATGAAACTATATATAGGGAAATTTTCAAATCAGTGCGTTATGATATAACTTCATCAGTGCGTTAGGTGTTGACCATTAGATTTACATGATTTGACTCAAAGTGTATGCACTTGTCAAAACTTCTCCATAATCTATGGTCCATATGCAACACACTGATGAAGTTATATCAAAACGCACTAATGAGAAAAGAACTGTATATATATACATATATATATATATAGCCACATGGAGGATTATCTGTATAATTGATATCTCTTAAATTACAAGATAATAACATATAATTATCTATTTGTTTATAAGTCCATATTATCACAACAATTTTGATGTATGTGTGTGTGGTTTGGATGGTTTAAATTTTAATAAATTGATTTCTTTTATTTATTTATTTCCTTATCAATAAATTGTTTTTTTTTTTTTTTTTTCACACACACATCAAAGTTGTTGTGATAATATGGCCGGACTTATTACCACTTACACACATCAAAATTATTGCGATAATATGGACTTATCACCACCTATACACACATATGTTAAGGAAAAAAAAAAAATCAATTTATTAAATCTAAACCTTCCAAACCACACACATATATCAAAATTGTTGTGATAATATGGACTTATCACCATCTAGATAATTATCTGTTATTATCTTGTAATTTAAAAGATATCATTTGTATAGATAATCCTTTATGTGGCTATATATAGGGTAGTTTTTTCTATGGTAGACACATAACTATAAACATACTTATAACACAAATGTCATCTCATCACTTTTTATCATGTAAAAGTACTATAAATATGATCATAGTTTTGTGCTTATTAGAGAAAAATTGATATATAGGCCTATTATGTGATTATTCATGAGAATCAATAAGATTGATTGATATACTTTCTCCCTTTATTCTCTCTCTATGTTCTTGTTTTTAGACTATAATTCATAACATGTTATCAACATGAAATTAGTATAGTAAGGAGAAGAATTCTTTTATATATATATATATATATACTACGGAAATAACCCTTTTTTTAACCCTTTTTAAAGTGGTTTAATGATTTATAACTCTATTGTCTCATATTTTATTTTCTATTCATTTAACCATTGCGTGGATAAAAATACAACAAACTCTAGGTTTAACCTTTATAGTAGAACATAGATACCCTGTTGATCTGAGCTCTTGTTGAGCTTTTTAAAGATCTTTCCCCAAGTGGCCAGTGGCCACTAGTAAATTTAAGGGCCAGGATTTGATTAAATTTAATGGCGTTGTAACATTTGCTTGTTTTACCATCTTGTTCCTTGCTTAATTAATTAGTCAGCATAGCATAGGGCATGACCTGAGTCTATAAATAGTTGATGAGGGTGTTAAGACAAAGGTAGTTTGCTTGTTTTATGGTATTTGAAGCTCTTGGAAATCACAACATTCTAACAGAAAATCAAATTGACCAGCTGTTTGATTACTATTAATTTTTAATGTATTGTCTTCTTTGGCTTGTATTTGTTGAGTTTATCGAAATTATTATTGTACAAGTCAAAAGCAAAAGCCAAATGGTTTTTTACCCCAAATATTACTATAACCAAACTTGTGTTATAAACAAAAATGAATTCACAGATCTAGCAAAACTTAAATATACTTTCATTAGCTTCTTCTTTGTATAATTTTTCTCTGGTTTTAATAGATTTTCCTTTATTGGTATATATATATGGCTACGGTTATTGACACCCATAAAACTTATTAGTACACTCATTTTTATAAGTACACTCATGTCTAAAATTTAAAAATTAAATATTACCATAAACACCCATCATAATGCCAATAGTACCCTCATTGAAATAAATTAATACATATTATTTATAAACACTCTTAAATTATTACCACACCCAATTTATATAAAAAAATCATATTATTTTTGGATTCAAATCCTTTTTTAATGATAGTCTAATTTATTTTTGGAAATATCTCGAATGTAGGAGCCTTAAAAAAGGGAATATGTTTATTAGGTCAAAATATTTTCAATGTGAATTCTCTTATTTATACAGCTATCTTAAAAAAAAAAAAATTTCTTATTGACATCAATGGCTATCTTAAAAAAAATGATTAAAAAAAAAACTTGTTGATATTTACGGCTATAGTTTAAAAAAAAAAATGTTTTCTGATAGAGTTTATAATCATACATAAAAAAAAAAAAAATGATAAAAACAATATGATAATCATGTGATGATGAGAAATTTTGATACTTGAAATAAAATCAAAGTTTAATTAGGGTATATCATAAAAATTAAGGTTATTTATTTATTTTTTATTTTTTTTAAAGGTAAGTTTTTTTTTTTTTTTTTTAAATAAAGAAATATAACTGAAGATATAAGTGTAATTAATGAGTGTATATAGTTTTTGGTTTATTTTTAATTAAAGTAACTTGTCCTTATTAGTAAATTTATATTGAGATATTTTGTAATTAATTTTTTAATAAAATATTGGTGTATTAATAAATTTTATGGGTGTCAATATCAGCTCCCTATATATATACTTTCATTACTCGTATACGCACACAACACAAAATTAGCTAAGACATAGACAGACAATTTTACTTTGATCCCACGAATCATTGAAAATCTTTTATTTAAGCTTTTACCTCTTACAAAATTGGCTAAGTCAAAGACACACAATTTTACTTTGATCCTACAAATCATTGAAAATCGTTTATTTAAGCTTTTATCTCATATATGTGTAGACCATTAAAATCCATGAGATTCAGATGATTTAGATTTAATAAATTGGATGGTTTAAATTTAATAAATTGTTTATTTATTTATTTATTATAATTTTCTTATCCTGTGTGTGGTTTAGATGGTTTAGATTCAATAAATTGATTTTTTTTTTTTTTGATTTCCTGATCAATAAATTGATTTTTTTGACACACTTAAAAGTTGTTGTGATAACATTGACTTATCATCACCTATACATATCAAAATTGTTACGATCATATGAACTTATCACTACCTGTACACACACATGATAAGGAAATAATAAATAATAAAAAAAATCAATTTATTAAATCAAAACCATCCAAATCACACACACATACATCAAAATTGTTGTGATAATATGGATTTATCACCACTTAAATAATTATCTATTATTATCTTACAATTTAAGAGATATCAATCGTATAGATAATCCTCCATGTGGCTATATATGCCTATTATGTAATCATTCATGAGAATTAACCTTTATTCTCTCTCTCTCTCTCTCTCTCTCTATATATATATATATATATATTTGACAATATCTATAAATCTGGGACTAGGTATTTTTTGAAAGCTTTCGCTATTGATAGGATTCGAACTGCTGACCTGTGAGTTATTTACCCGAGCCCCGAGCCCTAAGCTCGTTCATCTACCAGCTGAGTTAGCAGGGCCGGCCATGACTATTTTAAGGCCCAGGGCAAAAATCTAAGACAGGCCCCTTGTTCATACTATACCAAAATATCTCGACAATAACTTTTCAACAATATTCAAACCATCAAGTAGTCATATAAGAAAAAATAACAACACAGTAAAAAGTAAACATCATTGGAAATGCATAGTATTTCCTTTTTAATACAAAAATTATCAACCCATTTAACCTATATTGTGACATAGTTGATCGTAAATAAGATTTTAACATTTTTAATTTAGAAAAACTTCTTTTACGGATGCTACATTACAGGTATAGTCAATAATGTTTTATATAAGTAATTAATATATTCGATAACAATCTGAAGCACATGTTGGTAGGCGGCTGTTCTGTGGGTGCGTGTGGTACTTGCGCCCAGGTGTGGCAAACACGTGAAGGCACGAGAGAGGTCTCACAGGCATGTGTAGCTTTTGGAAGGTGCATGAGGCTCGGTTTTCGTGCTGAGAATGTTTGATTTCAAGTTTTCTTATTCCTACTGGATTTTTTTTTTTTTAGTTATTGACCAAGAAAACTCAACCTACAAATAATACTAGAGTGTTTGTCTTGGCCCAAAATTTTTTTTTTATTTATTTTTTTATTTTAACTTTTCAACTTTTTTAATACGAGCCTTTTAACTAATACTCATCATAAATATTTAACCCTTTGATAATCTAACATAAAACAAAAATGGACCCTTAATTAATACAGAAATCATGTATATATGGACCCTTTAAAAAAGGGGCCCGGGGGCCGCCCCTCCAGCAATACAACAAGCCCGGTTCTAAAGTCGTGCCCCAGTTGGCCTCTAAATTCTTGCTTTCAGGCTTATCGCACGAAACAAGTATTGTAAAGAGAAGAATTCTTTTATATTACTTGTTTCTCTTCTACAATACACACTTTAAGCATATTTGATGAAATTACATGTAATTAAATGTTTTTTGATGAGATTTTTTATATGCATCCTAAATAAATTAAAATACACATTTGGTAAAAATTAAGAATTTTTTTGGATTTGAGAACTATTTTTTCTTATATTTTTCTTTTTTAAAATGTTTTATCTTCAAAAAAATCAGAAAAAAAATTAGTTATTGTACCTGATTTTTTTTTTTAATTTTTTTTCCATAAATGTATTTCAATATTTTCACCAGCCATACAAAAAAAATCAAATCAAGATTTTATATATTCCCTATAATTTCATCAAAGATGCTTAAAGTGTGTATTGTAAACAGTCCTTATTGAAAAATTACTTTATATATATATATATATATATGAGTGATTTCCTCTGGTTTCTGGGTTCATAATGAAGGTGGTGGGAGAGTTCCTTGTTGGAATGAAGCGATCATATTGAAAGCACACCCTGGCTGGTAGCTCGGAACCACGTGTCCAACTCCCCTAACTGTTACAAAGGTCACTCCTTGTCCTTGGTATTCCACTGCATACCCTCCAACCTCATTGTTGGTGTACCATATATGGATACCACGACGTCTTGATTTGAAGGTTGAGGCTTGATATCGAGTACTTGGATGATGTAACCAGCATAAATGAATCTATGTCGCTGCTGCAAAACTAACATCACCTTAATTAGCAACATTATAATCTATGAAATATATCTTAATGTTTGAAATGGGTGAAATTTGTGCTAAATTGCCTGTATATCCACATTCTTATGCCGTTGGCCATGAGATTTTTCATTATAGGTAAGACAGTAGAGGGGCTGTAACCAAACTTGAGTTATAAACAAAAATGAATTCACAAATCCAGCAAAACTTAAATATACTTTCATTAGTTTCCATTAGTTCTTCTTTGTATCTCTCTTGTTTTAATAAATTTTCCTTTGTTATATAAATATATATATATAGGCTCATTCTTGGGTGCAACATAACACCATACAATTTTAAAAAATAGTCCATGTCATTCTAATCTCATCCATTGATTGTTTGACAAACATCAAATGGTCATAACTTATTCTTTAATGAATGCATAGGAATCCTAAAATGACCTACTAAGCAAGTTACTTCCCACTCACTAAAAGAATCTCAATAGTTACCGTTTGTTCTTCTTCTCTTGTTATAAGTTGTTCTTCTTTTCTCTTCCAGCCATAAACATCTCCTCATTCTTCTAGCCTTAGAGTTTAACTCCTCTCAATAGTTACTGTTTTTCTTCTTCTCTTTGTATAAGTTGTTCTTCTTTTCGCTTCTAGCCATAAAACATCTAATCTCTTACCGTTTTTCTTCTCTTCTTCCTCTATATTTTTGTTCCAGCCTTATTGTCCTTCAGTTCTTCATCTTATAAGTAAACTAAACCAATAGTTGCTCACCCAGAAAGTGTAGGTGGGCAAGCCATCCAGAATCCACACAAGTCACACAACACACTTCATATAAGTTTCTTCCATTAGCTATTGCTCTTCAACCTTGACCCATTCTTCGCTACTTCATCAAGTGTGTTTCCGCTTCACTATTTTTGATTAGTCATACCTCCGAGTGTTTTCCAAATTTCTGTTGTATTCATCATTCTATAGTTTTTAGGTGTAAATGGAAAATAACATCACGTTACCTTGATAAAAACCTATTGTTGCAATTACTATAATTTTATGGAAAACACATAGAAAACATGATCATTATATACAAATACATTCGAAATTATTAAAATTATCGAATCAGACATATAATTATATGATCGATCTTACTTTACTGTGATTACTGTAATTATAATATAATAGTTATGTACTTATTTTAATATCTGGTTTACGTGTTATGATAATCATATGTTAGTCATTTTTTTTTTATCTGTTTGTAGTAATGGAAATGCATGGAGGTGAAAGTTCAGTTGACACTAATGACGAATTAAATAAATTTGAAGTGACCCTAGATATGGGCTCTTCTGCTGTTGATTCTATGCCTTATTCGTTTTTGGTTGGAACTTTAAAAGAAATTTGTGGTTTGAGTTACAAAGATATCATTGAAAAGAAATTTGATTCGGTTGAAGACGCATGTGCATTTATCATGGTTATTTTATGGCAGTTGGGTTCGGTGTAAGATTGTCCAACAAAACCATGACGCTGAAGGTAGAATAACCATCAGAGTATAGGTCTATGAGAAGAAAGGTTTTCGACATAAGAAATACATGTGCAATACAAATTCGAAATACAGGTCACAACTGCAGACAAGAGTGGGTTGCAAAGCTCGTTTCTCCGTTAACTTAGACCATGATACTTACAAGTACATCGTAAGGGCTTTCAAGGAAAATCATTGCCACGAACTAGCAACGTTTCGTGAGGTTGCTTGGGTATGATCTCACAGAAACATTGACGCTAAAGACTTATTCCAAATTGATGCTTTGGGAAACTGTTGCATAAGGCATTGTTTGACATATGAATACATGGTTAACCAAAAAGGGGGTTACTCCAAAATTGGATTCACACAGAAAAACATGTACAACTGGATTGATGCGAAGAGACAGGATGAAGCTTTTGAAAGTGATTCATATGCTGCATTTATGTACCTGCAGTCAAAGGCGAATTCTGAAACCAATTTCTACTACAGGTTCAGCACAGACGAGAAAGAAAGGCTAGCTAATATATTTTGGAGGGACTCACATTCCTTATTCGAATACCAGTGCTTCAGTAATGTTTTTGTTTTCAATAGCACTTACAAGACAAATGCCTATGCCAAGCCTTTGGTCATATTTTTCGGTGTAAACAAGCACCGGGCGACTTGTGTATTTGGAGTTGCACTGTTGTCGGATAAGACTGTGCAGTGGTACAGATGGGTTCTTAATACTCTTATGGATTCCATGGGCCACAAACATCCCATTTCTATACTGATCAGCTGAGACGAAGCAATGGGACAAGCCACCGAAGAGATATTTCCCAACTCACGACACATGATATATGGATGCCACGTATCCAAGAATGCATCCACTCACCTTCATAAGAAATCACCATTTCGATACTTATTGTATAAGCAAATATCAGAGGACGAATTCGAGGAACTTTGGAAAGAGATGTTGAAGCAACATGGATTAGAAGAAAACAATTGGATGAGTAGGATGTTTGAGAAGAGGCATAGGTGGGCGGAAGCATATTTTAAGGGCCATTTTTTTTGCAGGCATATGCATAACTCAACGATGCGAGGGTATGAACAATTACATGAAGGATTATGTTTGCAGCTGTGAGAAATTGTTTGAATTCATCCCTCAAATTGACAGGGCCGTTATGCGGTTAAGAAACAATTCTTTGGTGACGAATACGTATCTAAGTGTAAGAGTCCGATCATTTTAAGCCACCTGAAGCCATTGGAGGACCATGCATCTTCCGTATACACTTATCAAATTTATCTTGATGTTGCTGAATAGACTATGCATGAATCAAAATATACGCACATTGCACTAAAGGAGGAGGATAACTGTCGTGTATACCATCTGCCAAGATATCAATTTTCTGATAAGAAAAGGAAAGTTGTTTACCATTTGGACAGGGTTGGCGTCCAGGAAGTCGATGAAGATGGTGTTTAGGATTCAGAAAAACATAATCAGCCTTTAATTTTATGTGACTGCAATTTGTTCGAAGGTAAAGGAATTCCTTGTCATCATATGTTTTATGTTATGAAAGTGGAGCACCTTAGAAAGATTCCTGAGTCCATGATATTTAAGAGGTGGACGAAGTCAGCCACACGTGATGTTCTTATGAAGGTGTAGCCAGATGATGAGTTTTCGAAAGGAATCGATATTTCCCGGCTCACTTCATTGAGTGCAGAGTGCAACTATCTCTGTCACAACGAGAGCCAAACTGAAGAAGGATTCAATTTGGTGAAAAAGGAACTCATTGTTTTGCAAAATACTTTGCAAGGGTTGAATGACGAAATTAGAAATAAGGCAAAAAAATATATATAAATTAGACTGATTATGGTCCACGGAGCTATATTATAAAAGATCCAAAGGTTGTCAAAACCAAAGGGAGGCCGAGTGGACCGATCGCACCTAGCACACCGGCTGGAAAACCTTAGAAACGTAGAAGACCAAATCAGTGATGTATTTGCCACACTACCAGGCATAACTTGCGCAATTGTAAACTAAAGGACTTTGGCAAGTAGTCACTTGTCGTTGTGTTGTTTTTTGTACTCATAATGTGCCTTTTTTGGAATTGTTGGACCGCCTAAAAATATTAATTCAATTTGCCAGTGCAGTTTGAATTGGGCCACCAACTTCATTAGTGTAGATGCAATTGAGTATATTCATTGTGTTGTTTTTTGTACTAATAATAGGTCGTCTTTGAATTTTTGGACCGTCTAAAATATTATTTCAATTGACATGTGGAATTTGAATTGGGCCACACGGATCACATCACTACAACACATTGATACAAGCAAAATTGACTTAGTCCACTACAAGCCACAAGTAGAATGTGAAAAACTCAGTTCACTATAAGCAAAAGGCCAAGCTAAATTGGACCAAAATAAAACTGACAAAAACTAAATTGACTTGTTTGTTCCTTGTATACAATATTATCAGACCTTGAAAAAAGAATTGTATTATTCAAAATAAATAAATTTCAAATTTTCTCAAAATCAAAAGATAGAAATAACGAGGGATAACTATAGGATCCCTAATTTTTTTAAGTAATGCTAGACAACCCAAAAATGTAGACCAAATTTCAACCCAAATAATATTGCAAGTGAGTTGTCATCACACACACACAACATGTGATGATGTGTTTAATGAAAAAATCACTTGCCACATCATTTGGGTTGAAATTTGGGTTACATTTTTGGAAATTTTTTGATATAAAATTTGGCAGGCTTAGTATCAGTCCACTAGTGTCAACTATTCTAGAAATTTAATTTATAAATAATATTTTGTGATTGTTTAAAGATATTTGTAATAACACTAAATATATAATTATGGATAGAAACTGAACACTTTTCAGAAAGGTTTGTCGTGCTTTTAATTTCAATTGTACTAAATATATTGTCATGGAGGCATGGAGCCACTGCCTGTGTTTCCATCAAACATAAACGCTAATATTAAATGCTAATATTAAATTGAAATGGTCACAATAAATAAGCAAGCATGTTTTGTAATGTGGAATAAAGCATTACTGTGACAGAACAATAAACATAATCAAAGTATATATTTTATACCATTAGAAATGAAAACTCATTAACCTGCAAAGAGTTGTGATATGGTCACAAATTAATAAGTTAGTAGGTTTTTTGGTTAACGGAACAACAAACATAATATTACTTTGTAACAAGTTTCAAACATGTGATTACACAAAACCTAAAACACATGTGATTCAATTACAACCAACATCAGTCATGAAGAACTGTTGTCAAAATTATCATCACTTCAGAAAGAACATGTGATTAAACAAAACCTAGAAAACCCTCAAACTTAGAACCAACATCAGCCATGATGAAAATATTTTACAGCTGTTAAAAGTACAATCACTTCACAAAATTGTCATAATTTTCTAAAAACTCTCTAACATGTGATTACACAAAACATTAAAAAAAAAAAATCAGTTGCTACTGGAAGGGTGCTCTTTTACATCCAAGAATCTTATCAATTGAACACATCTGCTCCTCATTAATATTACAAGATAGGTTCCATTGGAGTCGATGCAAATAGTATCACCTTGAAGGAATCATATGGTGAGTTGTTAGTCGTGGAGTGCTCCTTTATAGCCAATAATCTTCTCAATTGAACACATCTGCTCCTCATTAAGATTACAAGAGATAGGTACTAGTGTAGTCGATTAAAACAGTATCACCTCAAAGGAATTAGATGGTAAAACAAGCTTTTTGGCTAGAGTTAACCAAAACCTAAAAAGAACTTCGAAACATACAATATAACACATCTGCTCTTCATTAATATTACAAAATAGGTACCTGTGGAGTCGATGCAAACAGTATCACCTCGGAGGAATCAGACGGTGAGTTGCTAGTCAAGGGGTGCTCTTTTACAGCCAAGAATCTTCTCAATTGAACACATTTGCTCTTCATTAAGATTACAAGAGATAGGTACCACTGTAGTCGATTGAAATAGTATCACCTCAGATGAATCAGATGGTAAAACAAGCTTCTTGGCTAGAGTTACCAAAAACCTAAAAAGAACTCAGAAACATACAATATACCATCTTCACTTACAACCAACATCAGCCATCATAGGTTAGCCTAATGAAATATATCACACCAGTAAATAGTAAAATCACTTCAAACATATTTCATGAATTGTCACTTTACAAAAAAATTTCACATCATTCATTTTTACTTTCCACTTCCAAAAGATCTTTCTTAAATTGTTTTTATTTTGAAAGAGTCTTATAAACAAATAAATCAATGGAGACAAGATATTTAGTAAAGAGAAAAACGAAAATGAATAACATGGAAAAATTATGTCACGTTACAGTTCATGAAATATGTTTGAATTGATCCTATTATGAGAAGAAGAATCTTGTTCAATAGTAAGATGAAGTCGAAGAAACAAAGATGACTTATGGATTTAAGAAGAAGATGAAGATAAAAAGAGGAATTAGGGATTTAATTTTGAAAAAAGAAATGAGGATTTTTGGATTTTGAAATATGGGTTACAGTAAGAAACCTAGATGTATCTGAGTTGTTGCATATTTGCGATTCATCTTTAGTTTGAAGAATGCGTCTGTTAAGAGAAAAAATGAGTTAGGGTTGCTGAATATATAGTATAAGTCGCTTAAATCACACAAATATGCTGCATAACGATCGAGGTAAATTACACAAATATCCTTGCCTGACAGCCACTTTGAAATAAAACCATGAAAAGTTCAACAGTCGAGCAATTATTAACATCTTTCAACCAAATCAAACTGCTACTTGCTTTTCAAACACTTTCTAACTTTTCTTGCAGTTTTTCTGCTTTCAACACGGTAATTTCTTTGTGAAACCTCTGATATTCTTCATCAAGTGACGTCAATGGATGATTACTTCTTCTGCATGCCGACGAACCATTATTACCATCCCTCTTTACACAGTTTCAACACCATTAATTGTTTTGTTCAGAAATCTAAATTATTATTTTTTATTGTTTTCTACAACCATTTTCTTTCCATTTTGGCATAATCAAAAACCTATAATTTTAAAATTTTTACAGGTTAATTGAGTCCACTAATGACAAGAGGGGGGGGGGGGGGTCGGCGCGGTAATAAAGTTATAAACCCAAAGTTTTCCAATGAAAGAGAGTTTGAAGGGTTCAATGCCAAAAAAAAGTTACATGGGCCACTGTACAAATTTTGGAATAGTTTATGAGGCATCAATGACAATTAGAATTTCTCTTAAAGATATAAAACTTGACTTTTCAACGATCCGAAACTTTTGACATTTACCATCTATAGTCAAACAAATAAAATTGTGATCGTAAAAACGAGTTTACAAACGATAGTAACATTGTTACTAAAGTAAAAATCATCAGGGAAAAACATAGCGGCTTGGATTTTGTATAGATTTGATCTCGAATATATTTGGGAGATGGCACGAAACATTGTTGTAAATAAATTAAACAATTTGTAACGTTACACAAATTAACATTCAAAATCAATAAGAAACTTCAATTTTTTTTTTATAAAGATCAGCATCACTTGTTAACAATCAGACAATATATTTAACAACAGAAGACTCTATTTATAAAGAATGAGGTAAAAGGATTTGCAGCCTACGGTAGCATTGACAACGGTGTGGTTAACATCATCCCAGTTTTCATCCAGCTGCATCTTCTTCATGTAGTTTTTGAAGAGGTTGAAGCCGGTATAGTGACCATTTGAATAACATCGTTGGAAATCACGAATACTGCAGCTGGATGCCTTGAATCGCTTCAAACGGTCGTCATCAGATGCTTGATAAGCGAGGTCAACATGTTCCTCCTCTAAAGCTTTCACTCGTTTTTCCAGATTTTTGAAAAAGAAATTGACAAACTCATTTATTTTAGTATTTTTAGCCGATTTACATTTATTTTCATCCATTGTGTAGAACTGATGGATATTGTGATTTTAAAAAATTGATATTTTTATAAACAGTGAAAGAGAAGAGAAGAAAATGATATTATGATAAAGACAGACTCTTGTAACCCTAATTTATACACAATTTAGTGGTAGTCGAGGATTTAAAAGTTTGTTTATTTTTAAAAGTAATAAACGTTTTTTGAAAACTTTTGAATAATAATTAATAATTAATAAACGTTTTTGATACTATGTTGAGAATAGTTTGGTTTTTAATTTATTTACATGTCATTATTCTTAAGTTGTGTTTGCCTTTTTTTTTTTTTTATTTATTTAAGAACAAGTTAAAATTGTTTTCAGATATTAGGAAAAAAAAAAAGACTAGTAAAACTTTTACCAATGATATTTAACAATCGAACATTACATTTATTGAAATAAAGAATAAAGTAATTGTGCAACTAAATATCAAACAAAATTAAGTTATTGAGTTCTAATATATCGGCTGATTCATGGTTTGGCTAGACTTGTAAGTTTAAAGGGGTTTGACGACAATTGTAATTCATGGATCGGACTTATATGCATCCGAATATGTATGCTCCAGGGAGTAGAAGAAAATTTGTGATTCCTTCCAATTAACCTTCCTTGGTAATAAACTTGAAATTATTCTCAGATACAAGGAAATGAATCAGTTCCAAAGCCAAAGATCGTAGTTCTCGAATGAGCAATCGAAAAAGATTTCGGAGTATCTTCAGGTTTAGGTATTATTCCTCCAGTGATCTTAGTACCGGGTACTTCTTGGCGAGCTTTAATATGATCAGATTATGTAAGTAAGCATTTCTTGTAAAATATGAGCAACACCAAAGCCCTGAAGAGCCCAAACCTCCATTCTCTAACACATTGCCCCCTTGCTTGGACCTTCCTCAAAGGGGATGTTGAGTTACAAGTGCATAATGCCCACTGGAACGTCCGATAAAATTTAAAAGTGTGAACCCATCAAAAACCGATTGAACTGGTTGGGTTCGGTTTTTTCGGTTGTAGCTTGAGTTATCGAGTTGAGTTAGTTTGTAATGTTTTTCGCATGCAACTTTAACAGTGAACAACCGTTCCATTAATGAAAACATGACTAAATATGCAAAACAATGAGTTTTCAGGGTTGAAACCAAATTGAATTAAATGACATGCATTAGTAACTAATTTGTTATTGACACTACCATCAATACTATTTGTTGCAACAATAGAGAGTTCTATAGCAATAGTAGATCATATCTAGGGATAGGAATGGGGGCCCAATGGGGCTAGAGAGGGTCCCCCCACCCCTACCCCCACCCCCGCCCCCAAACCCCATTTGGGGGAACTTGGGATGGGGGTGTTTAGGGGGAGGTTCCCCTGCCCCTACCCTCGTTCCCCATTTCCTCCATTTCCCCCATTTTTAACCCTACAATTTTTTAATTTGAAATCCGAAATTTAGAATTTAGAATTTAGAATTTAGAATTTGGAATTCGATCGGGCCAAACTTTTGTTTCAATATCCAATCCAATAATTAACAAAATATACAATTTAAAATATATAATTGATTTAATTTAATAAAAAATTAATACAAATAACTATAATAATATAGTTTTAGTGTATTACACATAAAAGTCTAAACAAATTTAAAGCCTTCGATCAATCTAAAATATGAGAAATAGACTAATGGAGTTAGATTTTTTTTTTTTAAAGAAAATAAAATTAAAAATATATAAATAAATAAACAAAAATATATGGGGGAAATGGGGGAATTAGGCCTTACTCCTACCCCCATTTAGGAAATAAGGGAATGGGGAAATAGGGGTGGGGAGAGGTTCCCCCACCCCCGCCCCCATTTAGGTTTTGGGGGCAAAATTTGCCCCCAAATGCGGGTGGTGCCCTGTGGTGGTGCGGCTTCGTGGGGGGGATTCCCATCCCTAATTATAACATCAGATCTTGAAATTGATCCGATAAAATTTAAAACTGTGAATCGATCAAAACCTGATTGAACTGGTTCGGTTCGGTTTTTTCGGTTGTAGGTTGAGTTAATTTGTAATGTTTTTGACATGCAACTTTAGCGGTGAACAACCGTTCCATTGATGAAAACATGACTAAATATGCAGTACAATGAGTTTTTAGGGTTGAAACTAATAAGAATTAAATGGCATGCATTAGTATCTAATTTGTTATTGACACTACCATCAATTCTATTTTTTGCCACGATAGAGAGTTCTACAGCAATGGTAGATCATACCATCAGATCTTGACACTACCATCTGATTTGATAGTTTAGGCTACGTACATTAAAAAAATGTGTATTAAAAAATATTGATAACGAAATTACTGTGCAACAATATTTATGAAATATGAATTATTCTTTTTTGTTTTTAACATTATTAGTTTTAGTCTAAGTATAAAATTTTTAGGGAATTTTGGTTATATACACCGATTCTCGGTTCGAACCCTAGAACCGGAAACCGAACCGAAAATGCCAATTTTTTAAAAAACAATCAAATCTGAACCGAAACGGTTAATAGTGAAAAAAAAGCCGATTAGACCAGTTCGGTTCAGTTTAATAGTTTTTTTCCCACCTTTACCCATAAGAATCTTCAAATAAGATATTTGTCAAAGTCAAATAAGCCACATCATCAAATTGCCATATAGGTAAGCAAATAGATATTTGAAGAGTGACATTAGAAGAATGTTTTGGTAATGCTCATGAATACTGAATTTAAAAACTCAAACATTTCTTCTTCTTATCTCATAAATGTAGTTATGATTTGTCAATGTTAAGGCTAATCGTGTAATTTTACCATCAGTTTATAAATAAAATGGAACTCTAATCCCATTTGAAAGTCGTTCATTACTTTAACCAAAAACTATCTCTCTCATACCAGTTTCTCTCTCTCTCTCTCTCTCTCTCTCTTTGTGAACGCAATAAATGAGAAGTGGCAGAGGTCATTATCTACACTAGGGAAGAGTTGGGACGTACTATCCAACATCTTAAGCATCGTCTATAAGCATTGGCCAGTAACCAATATCAGATATCAGATGTTGGTGATTCCAACAATATGGGTTTGGAGATGAAACATTTGGTACGAGGTATAAAACGTCTTAATGACTGTCAAGATGAATTGTCCTCCACCATTTATCGCTACCCAGTTATTGTGAAAATCAAGTCCAAATCTTTTTCGGGTTCAGATGTTACTGGTTCCTACCAGCTTGGTCTAGAGGACGGTTTCAAATTGCTTAAGGATTATTTGAAGAAGATTAAACCTTATGGTAATTGGGGTGAGGTTTGTGGAAATAATGCAAAGGAAATGTTGAATAAGTGATGACTCTTTTATAACATGGATGGCTTTTGGTATGTTTATATGTTTTAGTATCTGTTTTTCTTTTAATGGTTTTTGTCTGTAATCACACCTTAAAGGTGTTGTTGAATTTGCGTTGACATCTCTGAAGATGTTTTGGTTTGGTTTACTGGTTGTTATATATTTCACCACTGTAATATGGTATGTTTGATCACTTTTTAAGGAACCTTTTAAGTTTTAATCAATTTCAACCTCGTTCGCACCAAAGTAATTTGTATTTATGATTTTCTATAGATTTCATGAGGGTTGAAGGTAATTACAGATGACCTTAAGGAAGATAATACCGTATAAAGTATACTTGAAAAGTAATGTTGTTTGAAGTAATAAATTTTCATATCGTAATTCAATTGATTCGATAGATTCATTGAATAAAATTTTCAAACCATCAACACTGTATCCAATGGATTTGACGTTTGCGATTACAAAATATTTTCTTTAAGATATCCTGACCACTTTAATAAATTAATTATTACAACAAAATTATTAAAATGTAGGATTATAAAATATAAATACACCAATCACTTAAATAAAACAGTGTGTAGAGTAAATAATAACTATTATTAATGGGCAATTAATTTGGGTTATAAAAACATAAAGATTTTAATTGGGTTTAAATATTGATCATGCATTGGGCAATTAATTACAGCATATAGCTTTATCAATACCTATATATGTTAATTGATTTTAAATATTGATCATGCATTGGACAATTAAGTAAAGCATATCGGGTTATAAAAACCCAAAGTTTTTAATGGTCTATTAAGTACTGATCATGTATTGGGCAGCTAATTGAAACGTTTAGGAATATCATAACCTAAATATTTTAATGGAATCTAAATAATGATCATGCATTTTTCCATCTATCTACATCCCTTTATCCGTTTGTTATGCAAGTAATCATTGAAAAATGCATGTAGACATAATGCATGTACATTTCTCAATTAATATGATATTTTCAATAGACTTAAGAAACGCACCATGTAATTACAAAGTTATATATGTGATCATAATTTATAGTTGGTAAATGCGTAATTTAATATCTGACCATGCGTTGATTATTGACATGACAAAACAAGTTAACTTTTGTCATTAAAGAAAATGAACGTCATTAAGGTGCATCCAGCTATCCTAACCAATATTGCGAAGTTCAAAATCGATAATTAATCGCGTCGAGAATATCAACCGTCAAATATTGATACTAGTCATTGGGCTGTTCGATGCACGTTGCTAGGGGTGACGTTAAGTACTTCACAATTGATTATTGAATGCAAAATTATATATGTGATCCTTATTTACAGTAGGTAATTTCATAATTTAATATCTGAACACGTCTTAACTGATGATAAGTTCAATTGTGGAGCAATTATTACAATCCTTGTACCCATATTTCAACCAAATCAAACTCCTACTCGATTTTCAAAAACATTTTATCTTTTCTCCAGATTTTCTGCTTCTAGTGTAATCAATTGATGGTTAGTTCTTCTAAATGTCAGCGAACAATTATTACCATCCATCTGTACACAACTTTTAAAACCATTAATGATTTTTTTTAGAAATTAAAATTATCCATTTTTTTTATCTATGAAGCCCAGAACCCCAAATCCACCATTATCTTTCCATTTGGCCATTATCACAAGTCACAACCATCCGAAACTAGTTCCAACCCTAAAAAACAATTAAATATAATTTACCTTTATTGTTAAATTAAAAACGAAAAAAAAAAAAAACGAAAGTAGGAAGAAGAAATATAGGGTTTATGAATATAAACTTCGTCAATAAATAAAGTTTACCATAAACAATCACAAAAGAGGTTACAAAACATCACTGTGTAACAAGCATAAGAACCATAAATACAAAAGAATTAAACATCATTTACCATCTTACATCCATACAAAAAAAAGTGTCATCACAAAAGCATAGTTTAAAAAGCAATAAACTTTACTGTGGATCAATATTTTTCAATATTACAATTTTGAATTTGAATCCACATTTTTTCAATTGTTGTGATTGCAATGTATTGTATACACTAATTATTTAATTTTATTTATTTACGGTGACCTTTGGTTAAATTCATCCACCTGAAGTAATTAAACTAAATCAAGTGATTTGACACCTGTTTATATATTTATGCACACCTGTTTACATGACACCTTTTAGGGTTCACTGCACCTCCTACACACCTGTTGACATGGCACCTTTTGGGGTTCAATGCACCTTTTATGGGTGAATGCCAAATTTAGTACGAATAATGCTAGATATCACAAGTACACAAAAGAGCAAAAAATTTCATCCCTAGAGTTTTGCAATTTTATAAATTTTCCCCTAATCGTTCAAATTTATATGTTTCTACCCTTATTTCATTTAAAATTTATATTTCTTTTATAAATTAAATTGTTAATAATTTCTCTTAATCATGTAGAGAATATATTTCATTATAAATATACTATTAACATAGTTTTTATATATTACAAAAATGGTAGGAGTACAATTTCCAAAAAATTTCAGAGCATCTATGAGTTTACGTATTGTTCCTCTTATAATCTTACGTATTAACAACATTTGTTTTTTGCCACAATATATTTATTTTATTACAACATTTTTAAGAATATATGATGTTTTTGAGCCATCCTACTCAGTAAAGCAATACACAATTGTTTATTGCTTTTAAAAAATAAGCAACATTTTGAATCCTCGTTGTCCACTTAAATTGTGTATAAATTTGGGTTACAAGACTTACAAGTCTATGTGAATTGGTTATAATCAAGGTCCTTATTGTGAATTATGATTGTCGTCAAACCCTTTTAAACTGTTATGATTTCAATATTTGATGACATTTAGTCTAGGCAAACCATGAATCAACTGATATATTCGATGACACTTACATGGATCCAGGATTATGATTAGGGGGGTGAAAAACATTTCATTGTTAAATGTTTTACTAGCCATTTTTTCTAATATCTAAAAACAATTTTAATCATATAAATAAACACTTGTTCATAAATCAAACAGGGCCTTAGTTGCAAGATTACTTTTGTCTTTAGTTCATTAACTATTATGTTTGATTGTTACACACTTTTAAATTGTTTTGATTTCAACCTATGGAAAAAAGAAAATGTTTTTATAGCCCAATGTGTAGATAATTTTCAGTTTGGTCCATAGTAGAGTTTATTGCTTAAAAAAAAAATTGATAAATAAATTTCCTTTTTTATCCTCGACTACCACTTAAATTGTGTATAAATTAGGGTTACAAGTCTCTGTCATTATTATGAGTTATAACATTCTTTTCTTCTCTCCTTTTTATAAGTGTCTGTCATTATCATAACATCAATTTTCTGATATCTTGATATCCATCATTTCTTGTCTATGGATCCAAAAAAATCCAAATCGGGTGAAAAAAATAAAAGGTATGAGGTCCTCCAATGCGTTTTGACACATCTGGAAAAAAGACTCATAACCTTGGAGGAGGAAAACACTGACCTCGAATTTCAAGCGTCTGAAGACACCCGTTGGAAGCGATTCAAGGAATCCAGATACAGAAAAAGTGATTGCCAACGGAATTATTCAAATGCTCATCGAATCGGCTTTAACATATTTAAAGACTACATGAAAATAATACAACTGGATGAAAATTGGGATGAGATTAACCCAAGTGTTGTACATGCTACCCTCGGCCGCTGATGTTATTGTGTGAACCTTTGTAAACTCCTCTTTTGTGATTACACTTTTTTTTTTGTGACTGGGCTATGGTAAATGATGTTTAAATCTTTTGCATTTGTAGAATATTGGGTTTTTATGCTTGTTAAACAGTGATGCTTTGTAACCACTTTTGTTATTTTTTATGGTAAACTTTATTTATTGACGAAATTTATATTAATAAAACCTAGATTTCTTCGTCTTACTTTCACTTTTTTATTTTTTTTATTTTTTTTAATTTTAAAAATATAGGTAAATTATATTTAATTGTTTTTTAGGGTTTGCACTATTTTCGGATTGGTAAAAAGTTAAACTTTGAGATATTTAATTTAATTTATATTTTTTTGAAAAGACAAAGATGAAGAAAGTTTTGGATCTCACTCTTTTGTAGAGATAATAAATTCAAAATATTTATTACTTAAATGAAAATGTGATTACAAGTAAATACACGTAATTGATTAGAGTGTGACTTTGCTCACCTCCTTTAACTAGGGTGAACCATTACCCTCACCCCAATTGTTGACATGTGTCCCTAATTTAACTCAAAGTTTAAAGTTAACTCAGAGTTAGGGACACGTGGCAACACCTGAGGTGGGGGGTAATGGTTCACCCTAGTTAGTGTGGGTGAGCAAAATCACTCTCAATTGATTAGACTTGTTTAAAGTTCATCCGGTTGTATTATAACAAATGGTTATTTCTTATTAATGAGAATGAGATGACTCTAGAAAAAAGTTATGGTGTTTCAAACACTAAACTCATGTCATGAGTAATAAATCTGTATTATATGCAAATTTTCCTTTGTAGGTGTTATTTTAATTTTTTAGATTGTAATTACATGGTGCATTTACATATATAGCTTTGCATTCATTATAATAATAAATAAACCTCTTCTTTTCATAAAAATTTTCTTGCCATTTGATTGTGTTTTAACTACCTGAATTGTACCTAATTTCCCAAACGAAATGATCACTCATAAGGTTACTATAATCAAAGATGATATTTTTATTCAAAGAGAATTGGAGTATGCACAGAAGTTATTATATGAGTGTCAATAAAAATAATTAATAACCATCTCAACAAGCATAATTAATTAGATTAGTATGCATGATATGTCTGTTGTTCAGTGATGGATAATAAATAAAAGAAAACATGCTAGCTTATTAATTTTTGACCATATCACTACTATTCAAAGGTTAATGAATTCGATCACACCTTATATGATGTCATTGCTAATGGTATAAACTACATACTATGATTATGTTTGTTGTTCGGTTACATTAATGCTTTTCCTCATTACAAAACATGGCTCCATGGAAATATATTTTTAGTCACAATAAAATTAAAAGCATGATCGCAAACCATTTTGTAAAATTTTCAATTTCTATTAGTATCATTCAAAATTTATTTTGATGATCAGAAAATATTATGTAAAATATCATTACATTTCTAAACAAGTTGACACTGGTTTACTAAAATTAAGCCTGCCTTATTTTATAATTTTAAATTAGGGATCCTATAGTTATTACGGGATATTTCCATCTTTTTATTTTGACTAAATCTGAAATTTGTTAATATTTATGTTATTATGGATGAAATGAAACAAGTAATTTTAGCTTGTGACCATTGTTCTTGTAATGCTTTATTTTTTAAAACGTAGACCAACTTTATGCTTACAAACGCTATCGAGGGATCATCAAACCGAAATTGTTACTAAGAAGAAATCTTAGGATATTTTTTCAATGTGTTATTCGTCATTTGGAGGTCAACCTAGAAGAAGTAACTGAATTCCACGATAAATTTTTTTCAATAATTTTTTCTATTTTTGTTTTAACATAACTACCAAAGAATTTTTTACATCAATATGCCACATTATTTACCACCGATCATATGATGTACACATGCTTCATGATACAAACTCATTAATTAACTAATTTTCATGTTCAAAAGGATTTTATTTATTTTTTTTTTTTTAAGAAAAATTTTATTAAAAAAGAAACAATAAAATACCGGACCACCACAGAAAACCAACCATAAGGGTATTAATGTACAGAGGATTAACTATGTCACATTTTCATATTAATGCATACCTTAATTGGTCAATTATTATTATAAATCAAAGCCCTATACCATTTTGTTCTCACTTCTCATTCTTAATTTTTTGCTATTCTCTTGTAAACAACTTTTTGGAGATATGGATGAACACGATCCCTGTCCCAAAAAGCAAAAGTAACCACTCCATCTTCACCAAATGAAGATATTAATGGAGTAACTCTCCAAAAAATTTGACTTATGGAGGAAAGGGTTGTCAAATTAGAGGAAGATAGCAAGGTTCTCGCAGATGAAGTAACTAAGAGATTGTCCAGATCTTCAGAATCGTACCTTCGTCCGGTCCAGCTAGGATTTGATTGCGGCCATAAGGTTGGCTTCGAACTCATGAGGGGTTACGCGAAGAAGATTTTACCAGAAGGAGAATGGGATAATGTTGATCCCATTAAAGCCAGAGATGCACTGGACTGACTGTTCACGTAGTTGAATATTTCCTCTTTTCCTTTCTTTGTTATTACACGCTTTAAATGCCATTTTATGTACCTGCTTTTGTGTAATCAGTTCTTTAATGGTGTGATAATATATTTCAGTTTAAGTTTAAATTCGTTTGTTCACAACTCTAATGTTTATTAGTGATGTTGATCTGTATTATCCATTTTCTTTGTTATCATTTTTAGTTTAATTTAGCTTGTTCAAATTGGCAAAAATATAAAAAATGAGAAATGCAGAAATGCACATCTCCACTGCAACTATTAATAGTCATAATTGGATTCACTTTCTGTCCAAACTCCATATTATCTAGAAAAATAAAACCTTAATGCACAATGAATGGTCATCTTGCTTATAATGGCCATGGTCATCTTGCTCTTTGTTTTAGTATGTTATGAAATTTGTAAATCTTTAATTTATTATATACACCCTTTGATTGAAATTTAAAAGCTAGAATTTTATCCAGCAACCATACATTCACGATAAAATATTTGTTATTATATGGTTTAATACAGTGTTTATATTATTGTCGAAAATATTTATTTATTTAACTTCCAAATATAAGTTAACATAAAGATTTATTACTTTTGAAATGAGTTTAGTAATTTAAAGGTCATCATAACAAATGTATCTATACACCCATTAACAGCCTTCCCGTTCCCATGAAGATAAACATAAAGATTTATTAATCGTTATGCGATTTTAGTGATTGAAACATTATAACGTTTTTCTAGACATTAGGGGTTTAAACTTCCAAAAATAAGTAAACATAAAGATTTATTAATTGTTAAATGAGTTTAGTAATTGAAGGGTCACCATAATAAATGTTATCTATACACCCATTAACAGTCTTCCCATTCCCATTAAGATAAACATAAAAATTTATTAATCATTATACGAGTTTAGTGATTGAAACGTTTTAACGTTTTTTATAGACATTAAACTTCCAAAAATAAGTAAACATAAAGATTTATTAATTGTTAAATGAGTTTAGTAATTGAAAGGTCACAATAAATGTTTTCTAGACACCCATTAACAGCTTTCCCATTCCCATTAAGATAAACATAAAGATTTATTACTCGTGATACGAGTTTAGTGATTGAAACGCCATAACTTTTTTTCTAGAGTCATCTCATTCTCATTAATAAGAAATAACACGGTTTCCCATATTTAAATAATTATTTGTTATAAGTGAACTGGTTGAACTCTAAACAAGTCTAATTAATTAAGTTTTTTTACTTGTAATTACATTTTCATTTAAGTAATAATTATTTTAAATTTATATAAAGGAGTGAGATCGAGAACTTTCTTTATCTTTGTCTTTTCAAAAAAAAAAAAAAATTCTTTAGATTGTTAATCACTATGAATCTCTTTAGACTATCACCGAAATCTTCAAAAAAATTAAAAAATAAATCAACTTCTTCTAAAGCAACAACAAACCCATCAATTTCATATTCTTCACAGACATCATACCTTTCGACTTCCTTCTCTGAGAAAACAACTGCTGAGTCTCCTCTACTTGAGGATGGAGAGTTGGATCTACTCTTTCAACTAAGTGCCCTTGTGGAATCAATGGAGGCCACTAACTCCAGCCTTTGTACAAGTATTTCTACTGACAGTTCTTGGAAGAGGTTTTGGAGCAGTGGCTTTCACATTCGAGACGTGCAAAATCACTTTGAGAGTGGTCGTCGTGATGGATTCAATGTCTTCAGAGAATACATGTAGACTATTCAACCATATGGTCATTGAGATGAGATTGAATGGACACAAGCAAGGGATGCCCTAAGCCGGTGACCGCTGTTTTCTATTTATTCTTTTTTTCTTGATTTTAAGGTCAACGTTTTTCCGTATTTTTGTTATAATCACAACTTTTGTTATCATTATTTTTAAAATCACAGAAAGATGTATGTGAATGGTATGCTTATTATGCGTTACTATTTTTTAAAAGTGGACTTGTTATTTATTGTTTAAAACAAGAATTACAATATTTTTGTGTCCTTAGTATATTTAGCCTTGACTATGTTTATCATTACTCATTGTTGTATGAAATTAGTTGCATATAAGAGAATTAAGTTTAAATGATCCTTGAATTTGATGAAAGCATAATAAAAATAAAAACAATACTAGATATTTCAGCTCATTTTTGTACTTGTAACTTAGACAATTTTATCCATATAATGTGACGAGGAATATAAATCATAATTATATGTATATTTCCATTTGTCATTTGGCACGCAACTTGTTGGGTCACAAATGGAAACATTACAAGAATGATGGTCATAAGCTAAAGTGAATTGTTTCATTTCATCCATAATAACATAAAAAACATCAATAAATTTCAAATTTATTTAAAATAAAAAACTTTACCCATCTTTCAACCAAATCAAACTCTTACACGATTTTCAAAAACTTTCTAACTTTTCTTCTAGTTTTTTTGCTTCCAATGTAATCAACGGATTGTTACTTCTTCTAAATGCCTGCCAATAATTATTGCCATCCATCTGTACACAACTTTGAAAACCATTAAATTTTATTTTTAGAAATTGAAATTATCCATTTTTTGATTTATATGAAGCCCAAGACCCCAAATCCACCATTATCTTTCCATTTGACAATTATCACAACCATCTAATGAACAAAATTATACCAGTTAAATCAGTTGACATTTATAATGAAAATAAATAATATTTGTCGACAAAAAAAAAAACACTAAAACTTCATATATTTGTTTTTAATATAGATCTAAAAGTTTAACTATTTAACAATTCGAAACTAGTGCAAACCCTATAAAACAATTAAATATAATTTACCTTTTTTGTTAAATTAAAAACGATAAAAAAAAAAGTGTAATTATGAAGAAGAAATCTAGGGTTTATGAATATAAAATTCGTCAATAAATAAAGTTTACCAAAAACAATCACAAAAGAGGTTACAAAACATCACTGTTTAATAAGCATAAAAACCCAATACTCTAGAAATACAAAAGATTTAAACATGATTTACCATCTTCCTGTCACAAAAAAAAAAAGTGCCATCACAAAGCATAGTTTAAAACGGTTCACGTAATAACATCATCAGCCATATGATTATCATTTTTCTATGAATTTAATGAAACCTCCTTGCCAATAAAAAATGATCAACAATAAAATATATAACAATCATTTGAAGCAATGACCATATGATTATCCTTTTTCTAGGGATTTAATCCTATTAAAAGTAAAGCCTGAATACAATTTCAAATGATGTTACTTTCATTAAAATCATGCATGCATTACAAGTTCTGTTACTGTCACTAACATTAGTACAATTAGAAACAACACGACTGATGAAACACCAAAGAAAATTAAATTATACAGTGTCATCATTCTTAAGCCAATTTGAATGGACTCCAAGTTAGGCTTTATTCCATGGAAACATTTTTCTAGCTTCTGCATCTTTACTGATAACACTTTGATTTCTTTAACATCTCTACTGATTTCTTCAGTCATTTGCCAGGTTTGAAAAACTGTTGGATATGGCTTCCACCAATTAAAAAACCTGCATCGTTTACTTTCACAAGTACAAAACAACTTACCTGGATTGGTTTCCGTTTCAGAGATTTTCAATGCAGCCCTTTTCTCACTTTCACATTATTTGTTTCTGAATGTAATCATTCCACCATTTGTGTTTCTTGATGTGCTTGAACTTCCTTCCATAGTGGGATGAAGTTCATTCGTAGAAGAAAGAAATTTATCAATGTATGTTATAAAATATATGAACGATTGTTTATAGGTGTGTGTCTGTAAAGCAAAACGATAGAAAGATTTAAATTTGTTCGTCTGTGTTGGAGAGAGGTTTTTTTTATAAATTAAAATATTTTCGTTGGGTTTCCAACGGTTTTATTTAGGGACACAAAAGTAATTTCAATTGTAGTTTTTAAACCTATCACTAATTGCCTAATGCATGATTATCGGTTAGAGTGGATGACTGGAGTTGGTGGAAAATAATCAATTTGAAAATACTCATAATTATATATTTTACTTGGGTAATCAATTGAACATGCATTGGGCAATTACTTTGGCGTGAATGTATCAAAATAGTCCCAAAAAAATTAAATAACAGACCAATCCACTATTAAGGATGGAGCCAGAAATGGTTTCCAAAGGAGGCGTTGTAAATTAGTAGTTGGAATATAAGTTAATTTATAGAGTTAGAATGTCTAAAAATTACTCTAAAAATAATATAGGAAAACCAGATGGTCGTTTATTCATGATTAAATAATAGTGTTTGGGAGTTAGAAAACTAATTAAATTTAACTTGTACTAAGTATTTTTCTAACATCCAAGACCATTTTAATTTTTTATAATTATAAAAGTTTGTTTGATAAAATATCATACAGCTAAACATAAACATATGTACATGTTTTTGAAATATTATAATAATTCGGGGTATAGGGAGGGGGAGAGACTCGAACACACAATGCCAATGATAACAGTGTATTGGTAATTAATACTCTGTTATGCACGTAATTGATCA
Source organism: Acer negundo (assembly GCA_035582765.1). Classification (NCBI taxonomy): domain Eukaryota; kingdom Viridiplantae; phylum Streptophyta; class Magnoliopsida; order Sapindales; family Sapindaceae; genus Acer; species Acer negundo. The sequence continues at coordinate 9,923,284 of CM069233.1, forward strand.
ATTAGTTATCCCTTCATTGCCTACTTATCGTTTCCAAGACCAATGATAAAAATAATTATTAATTAAATCGATTTATATAGGGGATTGCCATGGGTGTAAATTGGTTTTCTCTATATGGGTTGCCAATTCACTAGGTTAACGACTCCACCTAAATTATTTGAAATTTCTCTCTAATCTACATAATGGAATGCCAATATTCATCACCTACCTCTGCTAACAAAACCGAAAACTACTCTTCTTTCAAACTAGAAACAAAAAAGTCATCACTATCCACTACCGAGGAAACAACCACTATATCTCATCTAGTTGCCAAAGATGTTTCCGCTGAAGTCATTCGAATTAATTGCCGTGTTGGAGTATTAGAGGAAAAATACAAGGTCCTGAATGAAAGGATGTCCACGGACACCTCTTGGAAGATTTTCCAAACTTCAGAATTGCATATTCGAGATATCCAACATCATTATAGCGCAGGTCATAGGGTTGGCTTCAAGCTCTTCCAAGATTATATGATGATGGTTCAGCCGAATGGAGAATGGGAAAAGCTTAGTCCACTGCAAACTCAATCTATTCTGGACAATGGCGTCGTCTGATTTGTATTATTGATCACTTTCTAAAGTGTGATTGTTTTTAAACTTACTTGTGAATATGAACTGTGTTTCTTATTTCCAATTTCATTGAAATATATTGTTATGGTCACGCATTTTACGGTGAGATTATTTGTTACATATGCTATAAACTATTGACTTGTGTTTGTGTTTGTTTTGTGGTTAAGGACTGTGCAAAGATTGTTTTTTTCCAACTAAAATTGTACAATATTTATCCCAATGGATCAATGACTATCGATCCTCGATGAATTTTTCTTTTTTCTGTTTTGGTTTAAAATAACATAATTACCAAAGAAAATTTTACAGTAATATGCCACATTATTTACCAACAATCAAAACTATTGTTTTATAGTCACTCATTTTACCGTGTAATTATGTGTTACATATGCTACAAACTATTGTTTAGTTTTGGACTATGCAGAGATAGGGACATCCCAATGGATCAAAAACTAATTCAATTGAGCATAACAACTAAACAACATCAAGAGAAGTGTACAACATTTTAAAGGTGTATGGCGGATACAAGGTGTTCATAGAAAGGAGAGATGGTTAGTATCTGTCCTTTCTACAAGAACGGGAATAACTTTTGAGCCAACGATGCGAAAGCTATTTCAAGATGAAGACCATGTTATGAAAAAAAATCTTCCCAGAATCGATATACGACATAGGCAATTTGTAAACTTTTTTGTTACTATAGGTCATGAAGATGGATTCTAAGATTTCAAAGACTATGGAAAGATTGTTTATCGGGACACGAAATTGGATGATTTTCGGTTGGCATGAAAGACATGAGTTGGTGGAAAAAATAAATATATCTTTTAATTTGAAAATAATCATAGTTATCTGTTTTAGTTGGGTAATCAACTGAACATGCACTGGGCAATTACTTTGGCGTGATTGTATCAAAAAATTAAATAACAGACCAATTCCCTATACAAATATGTCATAATTTGATTTCGACAAATTTATCCCCTCCATGGACACATGTCATGTTTTTATTTGTGTTATTCTATTTATTAAGGGCAAGCTTGAAGTATAACATTTTGAGTTATTAAGAAGCGCGAAAGATCTTTTTGGGTTTTAAGTTTATCATAGTTAATTGGAACCTTAACACAAATAAAAAATTCATCGTGTTCGTGCCAGTCAAAATATTCTTCATCTTCGCAAATCTTTTGAAAGGTCTCAGGTCTAAAGAAATTTGACGCTGCTTTCATTTTCACTCTGAAGAGGTGAGTCAATATTTAATTATTCATACTAAAGATTACATTTAGGGTTTATTTGACCAAATTATATAAAAATAAATAAATCATTGACGTTAATTGTCGATTTATTACCCAAAATTTATTTATGTTGTGTTATATATATATATATATGTGTGTGTGTGTGTGTGTGTTGTTTGTTTCTTTTTTATTTTGTTATATTATATGATGCTTTTTAAGTCAATAATCAACATTAATCAATTGAGGCAGGAGTTTAAATTTGAAAGATGTAGGGATTTCTTAATCATTATAATGCCACGACGTAAGAGAGTGCTTGAAACCACCGTTGAAGCTTCACACGGAGAAGATCATGATGAAGAGCATGGTGAAGGATTGTATAATGAAGATAGTTCGGGTAGGTATCGTCCCGTGTGTTACGGAATCAAGTCTTGGAAGCCTTTGCGATCTCGTGATGTTACAAAGAATCATGTCCATGTGGATCATGAATTGCACATAATTCTAAGGGTAAGTTCCTTTGGTTGGATAATTTTTTTTATATAGGGAAAGATGTGATTTCAAAAAATTTCTCGTGATCAGTACATTTAAGTTTTTCATTTCAAAAGCAACTATTACTATTGAGAATTAACAACAATTTCCATGTTCAGTTAATGTTTTTTTGTGATATTTATACTGTTTGAATATCGATCATACAATCATTAATTATACTGTATTATATTTGAATGCCATATGTATTTTTTTTGTGATCTGTCTGCTGTGAATGACGATCATACAGTCATTTTTTTTTGTTACTGTACAATAACTAGATTGCTATATGCATTTTTGTTATGCTTGGAAAAACCATTGTACGATAATGAGTATACTATTTTGTCGGTAGGTTTTCAATTAATTTTTTCATTAACACAGCCTCATGACAAGGAAATAAGGGGCTGCGGAAATCATTCATTTTGCGAATCCTGGTACAAAGATTGCCAGACCCTGTGAAGAAGAAGGTTTCTGAAGCTGGTTTTGGCGAGTTTATGAAGGTTTTGGGAAAGGATTTATCAACCAGGAAGCGAACAATTATCATGGGCCTAGCTGACCGGTGGTGGGATACCACACATACCTTCCACTTCGATGAAATCGGGGAGATGACGTTGACCCCGACAGATTTCAGTGCAATTATGGGCATACCAATTTGTGGAAAGCCTCTTGGTTACGACATGGACATTTACAAGAAAAGAGATGAGCTCATCAAGTGGTTTGGAGAGCCGATGGTGAATATTGCAAATAAGAGGTTACTTTTTCAGAGCTGTATAATGCATATACAGGATTCGGGGGGAAGGAAATTGGCGAGGAGGATGTTGCAAGATTAACAAGAGTGTTCATAATCGCATTGCTTTGCAGCACTTTATTGTGTGATAAAGCTGGGGCAGCCTATCTGTACTACATGCCCAACCTGAAGGAATTGTCCTTAATAAGTTTGTACAATTGGGGTGGGCTGGCCTTTCAACTTTGTACAGAAACATGGATGCTGGTGTGAGAGGGGATCAGTACCAGTGGTTTTTATCGGGCTTAGGAGGTAATGATTTCTACGTATTGTATTTAAAATTTTAGTGATTGCAATATGGTTCTTTATTCTTTTTATATTCTTTCAAGTTGTGTTGGCTGCTATATATGCAGGTGTGGGCTTGTGAGTATATCAAGCCAATTGTAGACTTAGTGAAATGTTTGAGAGATGATAAAACTTACCCTCGGGCCTTGAGATGGGGTAGAGGGAAGAAAATAAAGTACGTTGATATAAGGGATAGTTTGAGGAACCTGAAAATGAAGGATGTAAGCAAAGCATTGAACATTGTTGGAATTATCTCTAAATCTGAATTTATTATTCATAACTATTTACCTATTGTGATATGATTAATAATGTTTAAATTTTGTTTTGTTTCAAGTAATTATGCACCCATGGGGTAAGGCTAATAAACAATTACCTCGTTATATATGACAATCGTTATAAGCCACCAAGTGTAGAATATTATTAGATGGGCCATGCAGGTACGCTTGGTACTTGGGAGAGCGAGTGAGTGTTCAAAGCTTGTGATTGACTTCACCCGGTGTACCTAAAGTCCTACCAGCATCTATGCTGGGGGACTACCCGATTACTGTTGATGAGGCCAAGGTGTGGATGGGGGGTTTAGATGCTTCTGATTTCTAGGAGCCAAACGTTGATGGTGCAGGAAACTACAGGGATTTCAAAAAACGACACATAAAGTTCAAGCATTACCCTATTGATGAGGTCAGTTTAACATGTAATGTATACCCTGTAACTGTCCATGATTATATATATGTTTTTTGATATTGTTGTATTTTTATCTGAGTAGGATGTGTTGGATCCCAAATTGATCAGCTGTTTCGAGTTACCGCCTTGGCAAATCCCCTTCGTGGAATGCATAGACTCCAACTTCACATGCGTGCTAATGCAAATACCGAGGGACAATCCCTACACAAAAGTCCCTGCACCCTATCGATATATGAGTAGTTATTATTTGTGTGTCTTGTGAATTATGAATCGATATATTTCGTATGTAGTTCGTTATATAGCATTACTATTAGGCTTATAGGTGCACGCTGACCAAGTTAATGAGCTACTGTCTATGATATCTGGGATGACCAAATTGCTCATTAAAGGATAGTATGATCAAGTCATAAAGATCGAAAGAACTGGTGGTGTGGTACGTTCAGTTGTTAGTTTTTTCAGTTATCTTAATTTACGACTTGAATTCATCTTGTTATCCAAGTAAGTTTGTTGGTATTGTTTACAGAACAAAGGTGGGGAGACTTCGAACAAACCAATGGATGAAACAGGTGGAACGTTTGAGTCGTCATCAAAGTTAGATCCTTCTCATAGGGATAGCAAAGGCAGCAATTCTGATTATTCAAAAAGTGATGATGACACTGATATTGTAGAACGACAACAACACGGGTCCCCTGCTGAAGGGATTATAAATGAACGGAATGTTATTCCTCTCTCGTTGACGAAGGTATACGGACGTTAGGATTGATGTCTGACGATACAAGTTTTACGACTTAGGGTTTTGTGAACTCAATGCAAGAGGAAGATTAAAGGCAAGTGAGGAATGGAAATTTTACTGGAAATGACCGCCAAAGCGAAACAGTTGAAGGTGCGTTTTGTTTTACACCACCAAGAGGACCAAAAAAAAAAAAAAAAGACACAGGAAAGGAAAACTAGTGACACTGTTTTATATTGCTTGAAAAATCTTGCTCTAGTTTTCCTACCCATATATTTCCTTTGTACACTAAAAGAGTCTACTTAGATTAAAATTTTCCCAATAATTTGGCACCTTAGAATGTTTTGTGTATTTGTGGATATATTGTTTTTTTTATGAAGTCATGAGGAATTGTTGAACTCAGAAATTGGAGTGATATTTTGTTTCCAATCTGAGTAATTCCCTGACACGATATGTAATATTGGTGTATTACAATATAATTCTATAGGCAAATATGCTATTGTGTAGGAAAAGCAGACTGAGGGTGCGTTTGGTATGCGGGACGGGACGGGACAATGTGGGACAGTTTTCTCTTGTCCCGCGTTTGGCGCGCTATTAGTATGGGACGGGATGGGACAAGGTGGGACAAAAACCATAAAAACTTGTCCCACCTCAGACTCTCGGCCAGGCTTGTCCCATGCATGGGACAAGCGCCAAAAAGACAATTTTGCCCTCCAAACTATCAAAAATTACAAAAATATCAACTATAAAATAAAAAAACTGATCGTGCAATTAGGTTTTCATCTTCATCATCTTCACTATATCATCATCGCCAATCCTCTCCTCTCTATCTCTCACACCTACCAGCCGCAGATCCATCCTCGTCGGGGTCGCTTGAACTCGCCACCGGCGCCGTCAGCAGTCTTTTTTCTTCAAAGTCAGGTTTGGTGAACTCTGATTTTGTCTTTTCTCTTTTTGTTTTTAGGATCTGTCTTGTATGCCTTCTTTGAGCTTGAACCATGCCTTCAATCTCTGCAATCAAAGACAAATTTAGGTTTGTTTGTTTGTTTGTTTAACCTTTCTAATCTGTGTAAAAATCTCTAACTCAAAATTCGATTTGGGGTTCTTACATTTGTTTGTTTTGGTTTCATTTTAAGTGTGATTTGATATTTCTTTAGCTATTTTTACAAAGTTCAAAACTTTGGAAAAGATTTATGTGCTTGAGTTTTATTTGGTTTTGATTTAAAATGACTTTAGAAAAAAAAAATGGTGTCAATGGTTGTTTTTGATTTTCGAGCAGGTGATGAAACTTTTTCTGGTAAAGACTTTGATATATTTACCAGAATTAGAACCATATATATGTGATATGTGTATATATAATTATATATAAATATATATGTTATATATTTCCTTTGTATTCTTTGCCTTCTCACTGCTTGTGTTTTTGGTTATCACAATTCACAACACAAAACACAACTCAACTGTCTCTGCCTTTGTTTTTTTTTAAACCTCTTTACAATGAATCCTTTTTAAAATTTCAAGCACGTATTATTACGTGTTTTGTGTAACTAGCCCCATCTAAATAACATCAAAATTTGAGAAGCAAAAAGCATGGCAATATATATTTATATATATATATGGCATTACCGCAGCAAAGAAGCAGTTCAGGCAGCAGGAGTCACGTTGCACAATTGCACAATTCTGCTTTAGTTTATTAAACCTCTGCTCTGTTCTTGTTGGTTTAGTGGATCCAATGAGCTTTGTTCTTGTTGGTTTCTTGTCTCAGATGAGATTGGCTAGTTTTTGTTGTTGTTGTTGTTGGATGTAAAGTTTTGATCTTTTCTTCAATCATATGGAGTTCTGATAAATGATAACATTCTATTTAGCAATCAAGTGAAAGTGTGGCAACATTTATCATTTTTCATGTAAGTTTAGCTGTCTAAAATTAGTTGGCTAGAGAAGTTTGAGGCCTTTATGCAGGCTGTTCCTGGAAAATAAAGTTGGTTAGAGTAAGTAAAGTTGAGTTTTTGGCAATTTTGGGAGCTAAATAGCAGAATATGTAAGACTACTTTTAATGTTTTTTTTATAATCATTTTGTTATAGGAACTGTTTGTGGACTTTGAGATTGTCTAGTTGCTGCTTTAGTTTTTCATGTCACTGTCTGCATCATGTTTTAGTTGGATTGTTAGTATTTATACGAGTGTTATTCCCTCGGATGAGATAGGTTGATGTCTTTTGTTTGAATTCTGTCAAGATTGTTAGATTGAGCTATATATATTTTATTCTCATCAAGTTGCTTTCCTATATAGGATGTCTTTCCTTTAAATTTTGTCAGGATTGTTATATTGTTTCTTGACTTGTTAAGTTATTGAATTGTTACTTGTATTTGAGTAATTCTTGTTTTGATTGTGAGTTTTTAATTAGATAGACTTGTAATTTTCTACTGTGGATTTAATTTTCTGTTTAGACTAAGTGTGCGAAGTTGTATTGTGCTTAGATATTAGGTACTTTATTGAATATAATTAGCTACAGCTGATTTGTTTAAAATTATGACACTAATTGCATTCTTGATTTAGTTTTAGCAAGATACATGGATTAATTTTACTGAATGTATGCTTGTTTTGTTTAATTTGTGAAATTTGAAGCTATGGATGAACGTGACAATCACTTGATTTTACTCATTAAAGTGTGGAGGCTTTACGTACACATGCTAGTGTGTTTTGCTGCAATTCAGGTTTATTTATTTGAATATGAGAGAAAGCGGTCTGAAAGGAGAAATTTAGGTCATAGGACATTTTCTAGACTTCAAATTAGGTCAACAGAAATACAACGTATCACACGTGCAAGTGATACTAATTGTATATGGGAGTTGCGAATGGATAGAAATGCATTTGAAATGTTGTGTGAGTTGCTAAAAACTCGTGGTGGGTTGTTAGATGATGGTAATGTGACCATTGAGGAGCAAGTTGCTACTTTTGTACACATATTAGCACACCACGTCAAAAATAGAAGTATTCAGGTTAGATTCTATAGGTCTGGTGAAACAATTAGTCGGTATGTCCATCGAGTTTTGCTTGCTTTGTTGCGTTTAGAAGACGTGCTATTTGTCAAACCAACTCCTGTCCCAGACGATTGTACGGACTCGAGATGGAGATGGTTTAAGGTAACCATTGTAGTAACATTACCATTATATATATTAGATAATAATTTATATTTTCCATATAAAACATGAGTTGTTTCTTGTTTTTAGGGTTGCCTAGGAGCACTAGATGGAACATACATAGAAATGACTGTACCTGAGTCCGATAAACCAAGGTATCGAACAAGAAAGGGACATATTGCAACCAATGTATTAGGTGTATGCACTCGTGATTTGAAGTTTGTATATGTCTTATCTGGTTGGGAGGGCTCTGCTACCGATTCTAGAGTTCTACGGGATGCAATTACTAGACATAATGGATTGAAGATCTCATTTGGTAAGATAGTTTTTATTATAGATAGTATTTAAAATTACAACAATTTACTCAACGTATTTGCTCAGTGACAACTAATATGTGTAGTTATTATAGGTAATTACTATTTGGCTGATGCGGGGTATACCAACGGCCAAGGTTTTCTTGCACCATATAGAGGTACTAGGTATCATTTACAGGAATGGGAAGACTTTGATCGTGCACCTAGGAATCACAAAGAATATTTTAATATGAAACACTCACAAGCTAGGAACATTATTGAGAGGTGTTTTGGTCTCTTAAAGAAACGTTGGGCTGTACTACGAAGTCCTTCTTTCTATCCAATTAGATTTCAAGGGCGAATGATCATAGCTTGTGCTTTGCTGCATAATTTTATTAGGATGTACATGGATGTTGATCCTGAGGAATACACGCCAGTCACACTTGATGAGTTGCCAATTGGGGAAGACATACCAAATGAGTTAGAATCTATTGATGTCGTTGAAGCAAGCGATGAATGGAGTCAGTGGAGAGATGATCTAGCCGAAGAGATGTTTGACAGTTGGATGTCAAGGAGAACTTGAGTGATTTATGTTTTCTTTTTCATTATTGTTGAACTTGAGAGAATTTTTTTTTTTTTTTGTTATTGTAATACATGTGAAAGATTTATGTTTTTGTTTTTGTTATTGTTGAACATTTCTATTATCTACTGAATGAGAAAAATGAGTTGAACATTTAGGTTGGCCAACTAGATTTAAATTTGATTTTTGCTATTAGATGATATCTACTGTTTTTAATTGTTCTTATGCTTGTTTTGTTGTACTAGGATTTCAAGTTTTTATTTATGTAATACTCATGATATTTTTAGAGTGTTAATTGGATTGAATCAACTTTATTTAATGATAGGAAGATATGTCTGATAGACGTAACTGGACTCTTGAAGAAGAGGATGTAATGATTACAATCCTCGAAGGGATTGTTGCTGATGGTGGTAGATGCGATACTGGTAGTTTTAGGTCTGGTACCTATGAGCATGTCGCTTCAAAGATGCGTGAAAAAATTGAAAATATTAACATAACGGCAAAACATGTGCAAAACAAAATGAAACGACTGAAAGACAAATTTTCAGCGGCCTATGATATGCTCAACATGAGTGGATTCGGTTGGGATGACAAGAACAAATGTGTTATTGTCGATTCTACTGAAATCCTAGATACATACTTGAAGGTTAGTGGTTATATTAATTCTCTTTACATATGTAATCAATTAATAGTTTTATTGTTATATCATATATATATATAAATAATTTTATTATTCTAACATATATTTGTTTGTTGTTATAGAAACATCCCAACAAGAATTATACAGCTAATAGACCATTCCCACACTATGAACGATTGGTAATAGTGTTTGGGAAAGATCGAGCAACAGGTAGTATGGCTGAATCCGCAGCAGATGCTTTGGATCACATGGGATTGGAACATGAAGAGTCGGACACGGCTGGTTTCACTCAGCCTTTGTCAACTCCGTCAAATGTTGCCTCTGCTTCCTCTGATCCAAATACAGGAGAAACGTCAAAGCGGAAGAGAAAGAGGAATGTCAGTTCAACAGTAGCAGACATCACTAAGGTCTTTGAAAAAAGCATGGAAAAGGCATCTGCGGATATTGCTAAGTTGACTGAGGCTATTACGGGAGGGGATGCAATGACCCGTTTAGGTGTTGAGCTAGAGGGTATGGGTCTTGATCGTATGCAAGTGATACGAGTTGCTATGTATTTTGGAAATAAGCCAAACCAGTTGCGCATTTGGAATGGCTTAAATGAGTCTTACAAGCCAGATTTCGTGAAGGCAATTCTAGAAGAGTAAACATGTTTGATTTTGTGAACATGTTTGAAACTTATATTTTGTTGGAATTGTAAACATATTTGAAACTTATATTTTATTGGAATTGTGAACATGTTTATGTCATGGATTATGTTATTAGGTTCGTAAACAATTATGTTACATTAACTTTTTTGTTGGATCATGTTATTAAGTATTATCAATAATTTACTATTATGCAAAAAGAAAAGATGTATGGTTGAATAATTAAAACTTGAAATTGTAGGTCATGAGTATGATTTAAATGTATTTAAAAAAAAAAATTTGAGGGAATGGCCATAATATTATTAATTGATATTATTATTAAAAAAAAAAAATGAAGGAATGGCCATAATAATATTAATATTATTTGAAAAAAAAAACTAACATGCCTTCCAATTTTTTTTAATTAAATTATTTTTCAATTACAATACTATTATTTTTGTTGAAAATGATATATAAAAATATTTATTTAATAAAATAAAATAAATACTGACTTGTCCTGTCCCATATATGACACTATTATGTGATAACAAACATTGGACAGGACAAGAAGGGCACTTTGGTCATTTGAACCTCTGTCCCGTCCTGTCCCAGCCATACCAAACGCATAACAGTACAGTGAACAGTTCTGTCTCAGGCCTACCAAACACAATATAGAACAGCTTGTCCTGTCCTGTTCTGTCCCGTCCCGTCCCACCTTGTCCTGTCCCATATCTGTGCCAAACGCACCCTGAGGGTACAACAGATGTCAATATGGGGACATAGGCAGAAGACGTGGCCGGAGACTTAGAAAAAGCCCTTCAAAAAGATGTTAATGCCCCCATGTTGCAGGTAGCTCCTCTTCGAGTTGGTGCATCGGACGAGAAGCTGAAGAAATCTCTCGACATAAAGAATACAAGATTTAGAAAGAGAACTCAAACAAATGCTACGAATCTAGGTCAACCACAAAAGGAGTCAAGTAGACTTCAAGCAAAGTGATATGAACAAACTTATTTTCTAATTCTTTTTAATATGATCAGGATATATTTTTGTAAGAACTGATGTTGCGTAATATTTGAAGGTTTAAAAAATATTTAGTGATTCTACTTTTTTTTTATGTCATAATGAGCATCAACATTGTTTGATGTTCATTATGACATCAACCTTGTTTATATATATATATAGGTACAACAAATATTGATCACACTCTTAGACTTTGCGGCATAGTATGACTTTGCCTATCGATTGTTTTGTAATTTAGATCACCCAAATTTTAATGTGATTACTATAAATAACTGAGAAACACAATATTATTTAATCGATCAATAATATAAGACTTGAATTTTTTTTATTTATCTTTTCAAAGAAGTGGAGCCAATATAAGACTTGAATTTTTTTATTTATCTTTTCAAAGAAGTGGAGCGTTAGTGTGCGTGAGCAGAATCATTTTCTTAGTGAAAAGACAACTATCACTTTTATTAATTTTCATGGAAATTTGGCATATGATATCCATGCATTGGACAAGTTTCTATTTGTAGGGGTAATAAGTGAGTGATAAACCCTTGTTTGCATGGATTTTTAAAAAAAAATTGAAAAAAAATTAAAAAAACTTTCCCTTGGAAAACGCGCATTAAATGAAAACAAGATAAATTATATTTTGTCTTGGGTACTGCTATCTAGCTGTTACCAGCAACATTGCTGGATATTTATATGACATAGAGGAAATAGAGTTGGTTATTTGTTTGTTTTTATTTTCAAATTCTTAATTTATACACCATTAGATTGAAATTCAAAGACTGAAATTTGCCCAGTATCTTTACTGTTAACAGTAATTTAGCCAAACCCATGTTTTCTTTTAGGAAAAAAATACTACAGAAGATTAAAAAACAAAGTCCTTCTATTTACAAAACATTCGCAAAATTACAAACCCTAATTGTTGTTTTTTCACTGCTCATATGTCTTCATATTTCTCATTGCTGTCTTGGCGTCATCTTCACTCCACAACCCACTGAGCTATGGTCATCTCACATTCTCTTGTCAACTATCTTCTGCACTATATGTGTTCGTCTGATTTTGTGAAATCAGATAAATAGGCATGGAAGTTTTCAAAGAAATCAGAGGACCTTAACAGGCAAGTGTAGCTTGTATAAGTATCTCTGATTTCTTTCGAAAGACTTCCATGCTCAATTTTTCTCTAAATGTCTTTCTTCTTGTCACTGTTATTCTTGAGTGGTTTTGCATGATATGTTGTTGTTGTCAAGGTTTATGGTGATTTTGGTAACAAGTTTTACACTCTATGTTTGTTCAATGAAGCAAGTGTAGCTTGTATTATTACCCCTGATTTCTTTCAAATGACTTCGATGCCAGATTTTTTCTCTAAATGTCTTTCTTCCTTGCACTGTTATACTTGAGTGGTTTTGCATCATATGTTTTTGTTGTCAGGTTTAATGTGTAGCTTGTATTAGTAACTCTGATTTCTTTCGAAAGACTTCCATGCCCAATTTTTCTCTAAATATGTTTCTTCTTGGCAATGTTATTATTGAGTGGTTTTGCATCATATGTTTTTGTTCTCAGGGTTTATGTTGATTTTGGTAATAGGTTTAACACTCTATGTTTGTTCAACGAAGCAAGTGTACCTTGGATTATTACCTCTGGTTTTTTTGAATGACTTCGATGCCTAATTTTTCTCTAAATGTCTTTCTTCATTGCACTGTTATACTTGAGTGGTTTTGCATCATATGTTTTTGTTGTCAAGTTTATGGTGACTTTGGTAACAGTTTTCTACTATATGTTTGTTCAATAATTTTGCAGTTTTAAGGGTTTGGAGTGATAAATTATGTTTTTGTAATGTTTTTCACTTTGATAGGTTTGCAGTGATAATTGATGTTTAAGCGTAGTGGTTTTGGATTCTGTTTGTTGAAGTTGCAATTAACCATAACTCGATCCTTTAAACTTTTCCTCTCTTGTTCTTAACTTTTTGCTGATATCTCTTATTCTTTTAACTGTTACCTATTAATCTGGTGAATATCATTAGAGCTTGTATTAGTGTTTTGTAGAGATTTCATATTTAATATAATGAAAAGGCATGGAAAGAAAAAGCATCAAGTGATCACAGCACAGCAGGATGGCGGGCTGCTTGAGGTGGAAGTTATGGGTGGGTTACGGCCAGGAAAATTCAGAATCAAGCCATGGAAACTGCACGGAACTCGGGATGTTATGAAGAATCATCTCCAAGTGGATAAGAACAAACACATTTTGTTCAGTGTACATAAGCCTATTCTTTATTTACGGTTCTTACATGTCGCAATTAATATTAGCCTAATACTGTAAGAATAGTTGTTCAAGTAATTTTCTGTTTATATTTGTAATCATGATTATGTAAATGCATCCTATAACTTCCAAAATAAGGGGATACGGAAACCGGTCTTTTTGCAAATCATGGTATGATAAGCTGCCCAATATTGCAAATCTCACTTCGATGAATTTGGGGAGTTGACGATAACCTCTTCTGATTTCAGCTCAATTATAGGATTACCGATTTTTGGAAAACCCCTGGAGTACGATATGGATGCTTACAAGAAGAGAGATGAGCTGATCAGGTGGTTTGGAGAGCCTATGGTCGATACAGCCAAGAAAAGGGTTACTTTTCGAGAGCTTTATGGAGCTTATAAAGGATTCGGGGGTAGCAAAATGCGGGCTGAAAATGTTGACAGATTAACTAGGGTATTCATACTTGCATTGCTTGGCAACACTTTATTGTGCGACAAAGCTGAGGTAGTATACCTGTATTACATGCTAAACTTAAAAGACTTGTCCTCCATTGCTTTGTACAATTGGGGTGGGGCTGGCCTTTCTTGTTTGTACAAATTCATGGATGCTTTGGTTCAAGGGAATCAGAGCACTGGTGGTTATTGGAGGGCCTAGGAGGTAATGATTAGTAATTATAATTTAAGATTAACAGGTAAAAATGTTTGTTTACAGTATTTTAATGGTAAACATATTGTTTTCTGGTGGCTGTTACACAGGTGTGGGGTTGCGAGTACATAAAACCTATTATAAAATGTGTGAACCGCTTGGGGAATGGAAGGATTTATCCTGCAGCAATGGCATGGGGTACATTCAGTAAGAAAGTTAATTACATTCAACTAAAGGGTACATTTAGGAAGCTAAGAAGGAAGGATGTAAGCAATGCTTTAAACATTAATGGGATTCTCCCTACCTTTTAGTTTCATATTTATCAAAAAGCTCCTAGTTTGCTGCCAATCTCCATAATTTTGATTCCCTTTAGGTAAACATGCACCTGTGGGGAAAGTTCGAGGACCTACTGCAGACTTATGTATAACAATCCTCTCAGTCCATAAAAAGTAGGATTATTTTAGATGGGCCATGCGGGTACACATGGTACCTGGGAGAGTGTGTGACTATTCAGAGCTTGGGATTAAGTTCACCACGTGTTCCTAATGTCCCACCAACATCCATGCTTGGGGACTATCCAATTAAAAAGGATGAGGCGATGTTGGGGTTGAGGGGACTTGATGCAAACAATTTCTTGGAAACTGATGGTGGTCCAGAAAGGTACAAGGAGTTCATAAGGCGACACTTAAATTCACAAGTTACCCCGTTGAGGAGGTGAGTTTATCCGAATTTGTTGAACAATACTTTTTTGGACTGTTAGTACCATGGGATAAATACTAGTAATGGACTTGGTTGTTACAAATATTGAAACTGTTCTTATTTTGTTATATTTAAATCCGAGTAGGATGAACTTCACTCTAATTCCACAGTTTCTACCTTGGCAACTCCCCCTCATGATACGCAAGGAGAATAGATTCACATGCCAACTACTGTAGATACCCAAGGACTTTCCCTACTTGTCGGTACTTGAACATATAAAATTTGTGAGTTGTTTAGTTGCTCTTGTTCTGTTGAAATTATATATGGACATTTTTTTTTAGGTAGTTTAGTACATGACATAGTTTTTTTTTTTTCGCATAGGTTCCCATTGCCAAAGTGAAAGAGCTCCTGTTTATGATTTCAAGGATGACCCAACTTATCATGGAGGCCTAGGTTGATAAGCTCCAAACCACTTCTGATTTGGTAGGGTGATTTGTATTTATGAGTTATTTATATTTACCAGTGTTGTTTACAACATGAATTGATCTTGTTTGCATGTTATGTATTTTGGTCAATGTTTGTATAAACCTGATGTGGTGACTTCTAAAACACCCATGGACGAATCGTCTGATTTATCATGGAAACCGGAACCATACGATTGAGTTAGTGAGGGCAGTAGTTCTGATGATAGTCTGGATGGTTTTATTGTAAGTGAGGATGGTGATCCTGTAGATAGTAAGGAGGCAAGTCACCAGTCAGGTGACTCAGGTTCTCTAAAAATGATTTTTAAAGAATCCGGCAACAAAATAGACTCAGGTGCGTTTGATTATCCAAATAATTGGGCTTCATGAATGTTGGGTTGTTTTATGATAATAGGTCATTATGAGTTGCTCGGTTGTTTTAATAACACTGGCCATACATCTAAAAAATAATTGTGTAGGCACTGATTCTGTTGAGGAGGACCAAGACATTGCCGGTGAGTTGGAAAGGAACCTTGAACAAGTTAGTGATACCTACATGATTGATTAGAACCTTTACTAAGTGGTCCTTCCAACGAGAAGTTCAAGTGAGCCCAAAAACCGAAAAAGAGGAAAAAAAAATACTAACTGCTGCATCCGACGAGAACCAACTTGAAGCTCCCAATCCAAATAAGAAAAAAGGAAATCTAGACAGTGATACAGCCAAGGAGAACCTAAAGCAAGTTCCGAAACCATCTAAGAGAAAAGGCAATGTAGAAAGTGATCCACCCAACGAGAACCTAAAGCAGGCTCCCAAACTGAAGAAGAGAAAATGCAATCTAGACTGTGATGCACCCCACGAAAACACAAAACAATCTCCCAAATCGAAGAAGAGCAAGGACATTGTGCAAGGTGTTAATCCAAATGAGAAGGTTAGGAAACCAGATAAAGGAAACGCAACAAAGGTAGTCACCCTAAGGAAGTCATCTAGATTAGCATCAAATTAATCAGTGTTGTTTGATCACATACTTATCTACCCTATATTATAGTTAGGAAAACTTTCCGTGATAAGAAATTTAGTATCTATGTCACACATTGTGTAATAATGATCGGTTTATTATTTAAGTATAGTATAACTCTATCAACCTAAAATTTTAAACTTTATGTGATTAGAATCTTAGTATGAAAACTTTCTGTGATCAAAAAGTTATTATCTTTGCACGCATTATTATTTTGTATTCACATATTGGGTAATGATCAGTATATTAGTTAAGTATAAATCAACCCAAAAATGATAAACTTTATGTGATCAGAATCTTATTATGACAACTTTCTGTGATCACAAAGTTAGTATCTATACGCACATTATTATTTTGATAGTCACATATTTAATGATGGGATCACGAAGTTTTAGTATCTTTGCACGCATTATTATTTTGATAGTCAAATATCGATGAGTTTACTATATCAACCTCTAATTATAAACTTTATGTGATCAGAATCTTATTCTAAATAAAAAATAATAATATTATTTTGTACTAATTGATACTGATTAGGGATCTCATAACTTCAAACTCTTCATATTCAACTTTTTAAAAATTTTCCCTTCTATTGGTCGTTTCAGTTAACATGGGTTGGTCGGAATTTAAAACATACCCATGTGTAACGCATGCACAACCTGGTCGGAATTTACTAATTGTTACTGATTAGGGATAGGGATCTCTTAACTTCAAACTTTTCATATTCAACTTTTTAAAATGTTTCCTTTCTATTAGTCGTTTTAGTTGACATGGGTTGGTTGGAATTTAAAACATAGCCATGTGTCATGCTTGCACAACCATTATATTTATTATTAAAACAATTTTCAATGCAAAGCCAAAATATTATTTTATATAAAACAATTTTGAATGCAAAGCTGAAATATTATATTTTTTTTTACCCATTTCTACTTCAAAAGACATGAAGCCTCTCTCTATCTTCGATTCACAAATTGAATCCCTAAATACAACTATTTTAATCACGTCACTATTGTTCCTAGAACCAAATATAATGAGAAAGCATGGAAAGAAAAAGGTCAACGGATCACAGAACAGCGGATGTCGGGCGGATTCAGGCGGAAGTTCTGGGTGGGTTGCAGTAGGCAAATTGCGGAATAAAGGTATGGAAACCCTGGGAACTCGGGATGTTAGAAAGAATTATCTCCATGTGGATACAAACAATTTCTTGGAGACGGCAAATGAGGTAAGTTTATTCGATTTTGTTGAATAATCTTTTTTCCGACTGGAAGTACCATGGTATAAATACTAGTAATGGACTTGGTTTTCACATACATTGAAATTGTTCTTATTTTGTTGTATTTGAATCTGAGTAGGGTGAACTAAACCGTAATTCCATCGGCCATGTTGTGGTACCACCTTGGGAACTCCCTCTCATGCGTCGTAAGGGGTTCAGATGTACATTGCAACTACTGTAGATACCCAAGGACAGTCCCTACCCACCGGTGCCTGAACAAATAAAATTTGTGAGTTGTTGAGTTGCTCTTTTTCTTATGAAATTATATTTGGACATTTGATTTTGGTAGTTTAGTATGTAACATAGCTTTTTGTCATACAGGTTCCCATTGAACAAGCGAAAGAGGTCCTGGAGATGATTTCTGGGTTGACCCAAGTTATAATAGAAAACCAGATTGATATTCTCCAAACCATTGTTGCTCTGGTTGGGTGATCTGTATTTGTAAGTTATTTATAATTGCTAGTATTGTTTACGACATGAATTGATCTTGTTTGCCTGTTATGTATTTTGGTTTGTTTGCAGAAAACTGATGTGGTAACTTCGAAGATACTCATGGACGAATCGTATGATTCGTCATCGAAGTCTGAACAAAATGATGCAGTTACTAAAGGAAGTAGTTCTCATGATAGTCAGGATGGTGGGTTTGTAAGTGAGGATGGTGAGCCTGCAGAGAGTGAGGAGCCTGCAGAATTGCTTTGCTAAATGCATGACAACCGTTTTTGTAATAGATTCAATTAGAACCTATAATTCATAGCTTCTCTTGGGGATAGATTGGAAAAATTGTTTTCTGAGGTGGCTCGTTTTTTCAGTGTTGTTTTGTTATAATATTGTGTGGATTTTTTTTTCGTTGTTCTTGTTGTGTCTCGACGCTTTCCTCTCGGTGGTTGGCCGGTTTGTTATAGCCTCATGATCTGGCCTTATTGTAGGCTGTAACAAGACGTTTAAAAAAAATTCATAAGTTCTGTGATTGCATATATTTTATTGAAAAGGCAGTTAATTGAACAAAAGGCACAGACCAAGGACAACGGCACAGGACAAGCACATCCAGGCACACCAACAAAACCAAACAACTCCAAACACAAACCGCCTAGAAACAGCCCCCAGAAACCAAACGCAAAATTAGAAACAAGCCACCAAACAACACTAAAAATCAACAAAAACAAACACAAATTATATAGAGTATTAATAATATGAAGATTTGTATTCATAAATACATAGCAACTTTTTCTGTAAAAAGCAAAAAATGTCGGTAAGAATTATTAAATCTTTGTCAAATATTTGATCGTTTTAAATTTGTTTTCATCAAAGTCTTTAATAATATCACAAACCAATTTTTTTTAGGTGAAATTACAGAGTTCCATTGTAGACATGTTAAAAAAGTTGAGTAATGTATGTCATTGTACTGGTCAATAGTATAATAATATCTTCATGAACTTCATTGGGCTATTCAGTGTTCTTGGTAACGTATTCTAATAACTTCTGTCCATACTCCATTTCTCTTTGAATAAAATATCATCTATGATTATGGTTACCTTATGAGTAATGAAATTAGGTCCATTTCAATAGTTAACACAATCAAAATGGCAGGGGAAAATTATGAAAAAGAAGTGGTTACGACCAACGGTCTGTTATGCACACTATTGAACTGCATAGCACACTGTTGGTGGGTTACGACCAACACGTTGGTGGAACAGGTTATATGCTTCAGTTAAATATGGTTTGTTGTCACCACTTTATTCTTTTATTCAATGTATAAATTAACATTCAATGTATGTAATGAAAAGTCGTTAAACCATAAATTACTCAACAATCATTATCTAGAAATACTCACAAATCATTAACTCCACGAAATAATCCTCTCATAAATAAATATGAGTCTACTATACTATATATTTCAGTTAGACAAAACCTAGAAAGGATGGATTCTAGCGACATAGACCCCATATTGTTAAAGAAGGATCATATCACTGTTATGGAGAAGTCGTTGGAGGACGAGCGACGTCGTTGCAGGAATCTACAACGTCAATGGGTGGTCGAAAACGCTAGATTACATGATCGAAAGATGCGCATCTTGCAACTCAAAATGGAAGTCGCATGTCTTGCAGATCATATCAACTCTTTCATAGATCACGTAAACCGTTTACACAGACGTCTCAAAGGCCTTGATCGGAGCTAGAAAAGAGAATGAGATTGTTCTTTGTTTTTTCATTTCCATTATGTTGTATCTGTCCTAATTATTGATGTAGTGTTCTTATGTTTGTTGAAATCTTTAATTAATGGAATTTTTTTTCTTTTTTTATGCTTTATGTGATCGATAACCAATCTCAATTTTATATACTCGATTACTGGATTTAAAATTTGTTTCATGAACGTCTTTAATAATATCACAAACCCACTTTTTTTGATGAAATTACAGAGTTCCATTGAAGACATGTTAAAAAGGCGATTAAATTAAATTACTTAACATAAAACAATATGAACCTTTAAAAAGTAATTCAGGCAATTGGGCTGTTAAATGCTATAATACAAGTCATACAAAGATGCAACTGGTTGGCTGTTCAATTGACTAATGTATGTCATTGGTCTGGTCAATAGGATAATAATAAATGTGTGTATGTTATTAGTCTGTTCTGTCTTCTTGGTAATATCATCTAATAACTTCTGTTCATACTCTATTTCTGTTTAAATAAAAAATATCATCTACAATTATAGTAACCTTATGAATGACATTACGTTTAGAAAATTAGATCCAATTCAGTAGTTAAAACACAATCAAATGGCAGGAAAAATTTTACGAAAAGAAGAGGTTGATTTATTATTATAATGAACGCAAAGTTATATATGTGATCATAATTTATAGTTTTTACATGCGTAATTTAATATATGACCACGCGTTGATTATTGACATGAAAAAACGAGTTAACTTTTGTCATTAAAGAAAATGAACGTCATTAAGGTACATGCAGCTACCCTAGCCGATATTGTGAGTTCAAAAAACGATAATTAATCGCGTCGAGAATATCAATCGTCAAATATTGATGCTTGTCATTGGGCTGTTCAATGCTATAATACAAGTCATACATAGATGCAATTAGTTGACTGTTCAATTTACTAATGTATGTCATTGGTCTGGTCAATAAGATAATAATAACTACATGCATGTTATTGGTCTGTTCTGTCTTCTTAGTAACGTCATCTAATAACTTCTGTTCATACTCCATTTCTATTTGAATAAAAAATATCATATATGATTATAGTAATCTTATGAGTGATCATCACGTTTAGGAAATTAGGTACAATTCAGTAGTTAAAACAGAATCAAATGGTAGAAAATTTTTTACGAAAAGAAGAGGTTGATTTATTATTATAATGAACGCAAATTGATATATGTGATCATAATTTATAGTTGGTAAATACGTAATTTAATATTTGACCACGCGTTGATTATTGACATGAAAAAACGAGTTAACTTTTGTCATTAAAGAAAATGAGTATCATTAAGGTGCATGCAGCTAACCTAGCCGATATTGCGAAGTTCAAAAAATGATAATTAATCGTGTCGAGAATATCAACCATCAAATATTGATGCTTGTCATTGGGTTGTTCAATGCTATAATACAAGTCATACATAGATGCAACTGGTTGGCTGTTCAATTGACTAATGTATGTCATTGGTCTGGTCAATAGTATAATAATAACTGCATGCATGTTATTGGGCCATTCTGTTCACTCTTCTTGGTAATGTCATATAATAACTTATGTGCATACTCCAATTCTCTTTGAATAAAATATCATTTTTGATTATGATAACCTTATGAGTGATTCTCTTGTTTGGGAAATTAGGTACAATTCAGGTAGTTAAAACACAATCAAATGGCAGGAAACATTTATGAAAAAGAAGAGGTTTATTTATTGTTATAATGAACGCAAAGTTATATATGTGATCATAGTTTATAATTGGTAAATGCGTAATTTAATATCTGACCACGCGTTGATTATTGACATGATAAAACAAGTTAACTTTTGTCATTAAAGAAAATGAGCGTCATTAAAGTGCATGCAGCTACCCTAGCCGATATTGCAAAGTTCAAAAATCGATAATTAATCGCGCCGAGAATAACAACCGTCAAATATTGATACTAGCCATTGGGCCGCTCGATGCACGTTGCCAAGGGTGACGTTAAGTACTTCACAATTGATTATTGAACGCAAAATTATATATGTGATCCTTATTTATAGTAGGCAATTTCATAATTTAATATTTTTGAACACGTGTTGATTATTGATATGAAAAAACGTGTTAACTTTTGTCATTAAAGAAAATGAGCATCATTACGGTGCATGCAGCTACCCGAGCCGATATTACGAAGTTTAAAAATCGATAATATCAACCGTCAAATATTGAAGATTGTCATTAGGCTGTTCAATGCACATTGCTAGGGGCAACGTTAAGTACTTTTTTGATTCCTAAACCCTAAATATTTAATTAATGAATAGATTAGTAGTTGCTATTAACATTGGAATATATAAGGAGTGTTAAACTATTAAATCCACTTAAGGTTTGTACATAATTAAGTTCCTCTATGAAAATATAGAAAAAATGACTTACAATGGTTCCATCAGTCATGAGATTGATGATTTATTATCGTAAAGGAAAGGAATTGTTGAGGATGCACTAGTCAAAGAGCGCATACGTTGCATGAATCTGGAAGTGGATTGGAGGGATGAGAACAAGAAGGTCATAGATACTGATATCCGTATCATGAAGCTAGAGATGGAGGTGTAAGCTAAAATAAATGAAGTCAATAGGTTAATGGAGGAATGCGACCGTCTGCTACTACTTATTGAACGACGTTTCGGTTTAGTAGTGTAATCTAGGATTTCTTTATGTAATCTTTATTTTAATGTTGTTTTTTATCTTATCTTTCATTTAGAACAGTTGTGTGTTTGAAAATATTTTTTGCATATTTTGTATTTTGTATTCACACCTGTTATGATATGGTTGAAATTAGCACAGTTAAGTCTCTCTGGTTGCTTGTGTTGTTTTTGTTGTATTTGCTCTGGTTTTTGGCAGCTGGTGGTCATTTGCGAGTTCGTAATAGATGTATCATAAATGAAATACGATACATGTGAGTCATGCATTTGGAGACATATGCATGACCCTCAACATTGGGTATTGCCACTATAACTTGAATACTTACAAGTGTGGTCAATAATCTTTTCATATCCTAGTTTTTGGGTTTGTTTGTTGCTTGTTTCGGTCTCTTGCGTGGGATGTGCATCTATGTTGTTTGTTTTCATGGGCTATATTTTGCTTCTTGAAATAATTTTGCAATTCAAAAAGAATTAAAAAAAAAAAAACTCGTAATTAAGATGTCATTGGTATGGTCAATAGTGTCATGCATGTTATTAGACTCTTCTGTCTTCTTGGTAACGTCATCTAATAACTTTTGTTCATACTTCATTTCTGTTTGAATAAAAAATATAATCTACGATTATAGTAACCTGATGAGTGATCATCACGTTTGGGAAATTAGGTCCAATTCAGTAGTTAAAACACAATCAAATGATAGGAAAAATTTTACGAAAAAGAAGAGGTTGATTTATTATTATAATGAACGCAAAGTTATATATGTGATCATAATTTATGGTTGGTGAATGGGCAATTTAATATCTGACAATGAGTTAATTATGGATATGAAAAAACAAGTTAACTTTTGTCATTGAAGAAAATGAGTGTCATTAAGGTTCATGCAGCTACCCTAGCTGATATTGCAAAGTTCAAAAATCGATAATTAATCGCATCGAGAATATCAACCGTAAAATATTGATGCTTGTCATTAGGTTGTTCACTGCTATAATACAAGTCATACATAGATGCAACTGGTTGGCTGTTCAATTGACTAATGTATGTTATTGGTCTGGTCAATAGTATAATAAAAACTGGATGTATGTTATTGGGTTGTTTTGTCTTCTTGTTGTGTTTGCTCTGGTTTTTGGCAGCTGGTGGTCTCTTGCGAGTTCGTAACAGATGTATCAGAAAGAAATACGACACATGTGAGTCATGCATTTAAGGACAGATGCATGACCCTCAACATTGGGTATTTCCACTTAACTTGAATACTTACAAATTTGGTCAATAATCTTTTCGTATCCTAGTTTTTGGGTTTGTTTGTTGCTTGTTTTGGTCTCTTGTATGGGATGTGCATCTGTGTTGTTCGTTTTTTTGCTGTGCCTCTATGACTTTGTGTTGTTTGTTTTGATGGGCTCTGTTTTGCATCTTGAAATAAATTTACAGTTCCAAAAAAATAAAAAGCTCGTAATGCATCGACACTTCCTAATTAAGTATTCAAATCCATCAAACTAAAGATCTGTAAAACTTGTAATTCTTCAAACCAAAGACCCATAAATTGAGTTGGCTTCAGAAATCGTTGGTGCAATGCATGCACAGTAACTCATAAATTGAGTTGGGCCCAAAAAATTTGTTTGTTGAATATGGCAAAAATATAAAAAATATGCACATCTCCACTGCAACTATTTAAAGTCAAATTTGTATTCGTTTTCTGTCCAAACTCCTTATCTAACGAAATAAAACGTTAATGCACAATGCATGGTCATCTTGCTTATAATGTCCACGGTAAGTTATATAAGAGAGACACCCTTTGATTGAATAATCTAAAAGCTAGTATTTTACCTACCAACCTTACATTCACGATCGCGATCATCCACTGCGACGTCGAGGTGTCCAACCAAATTGATGACCTTTTGTATAATTTGCAGCCATATTTTCTTTTATCCTCTTTGCCTTGTCATCACGTCTCTAGCCTTTTGGCTCACTCGCAGGAAAAGCTGGGGTTTTTGGTGGGACCGCAAATAAGCTTTCTTGTTCTAGTAATAAGGTTGTTTTTAGATTTGAGAGTAGTGTGTTTGTGTGATGCTTTGCAAGATCCATAGCAAGTTTAAACCTATAATACTCAGAGTTGTAGTACATTATATTCAAAGAGTTAGAGTTGAACATTTATAGGACATAAACAAAAAAAAATAAACGGTGGACAATTCACATACATTATTCTGATTGAACCATCTCTTTG
Organism: Acer negundo; assembly: GCA_035582765.1. Classification (NCBI taxonomy): domain Eukaryota; kingdom Viridiplantae; phylum Streptophyta; class Magnoliopsida; order Sapindales; family Sapindaceae; genus Acer; species Acer negundo. The sequence goes on from CM069233.1 coordinate 9,947,838, forward strand.
AACTCTGCTTACAATTGACTATAAAAAATAGTCCACAATTGGATATTGGGCGAAGGCATTGACCGTAAAGGATTTAAAGTTCATGTTTAAATTGCGAGATTCCAAAAACCACTGGTCCAGAAACGCATGCTGCATATCACAACATTTTTACATTAAAAAAATAAATTCTTGCATAAATGAATAAGTATTTAAGGATACCAACAACTTTTTTTGCCGACTCTAGTCTTTGTACGTTTTTCTCATCCACGGGTAAGCTATCCCATACTTCAGCAATTTTGCCTGAAACATTTATCACCAATAAGAACCAATGCTGATTGCTGTCGTTCATGGGAATAAAAATCTTGTCACAAAGCTGCTTATATCCCTCACAAAATTGAAGAAAGCTAACATGTTCCAACGACCTTAAATCTTTTAGCCAAGTAGTGTAATCCGTTGTTGCATAAACTTGCTCATTAATTGGCTGTAAGAACCTTAACATATATATGTAGCAATGCAATTCAATGCGGCAATGAAGTCCACGTATCTGTTCAAACAAATAATTTAAAAAATAAATTAAGGTTTAATGGGCTAACCGAAAAATATGTCGATAGATACCACACATTTTTTGAGGTGTCACGAGATAGATTGTACAAGACCATGTTAATGAGCTGCACAGTTGATAAATTATCAACAATTGATTATATTGGATTTATAGGGACAAATATGTAAGAAAAAATTAATGTAGTGTGACTCACTCTATCATTGAACCACTTTTTAGGCAAAAGATTTTCCTAAACATCTTTCAGACATAGGTAATAATACTCATTCTCAATGACCGCTTCACTAAATGAAAATAGTTAATTGAAATCAGCCAATATTTTATGCAATTATTGAAAGAATATGGTGACCACACATTACTAAAAATGGAACAAATATAAAACACTGGACAAACGTGATGAACATTCAAAAACAATGAAGTGAAATCGGTTTTACCTTTGCTTCTCTTTTGTTAGGTGACCGAACAGAATGTTCAACAAATGAATGTCATCATTTGAAAATGATGAGAGATGACTGTTTGAAGGAAATAATAATCATCTCCTCGTCCTTCTAGAATCTGGTTTCAAATGGATTTCAACCTTAGATTTACCGACTGAAGCTTTTTTCTTTTCAGCACTGTGTTGCAGTCGTGTCTTTTGGTCTAATTAAGTACGGGCTACGTGATAAAGACTCCGTACTCGAGTTGATGATAATCGTCTCCTAAATGAGTATACAAAGAATCAAAGATTTTGTCATTGATATATTCCAAAAGGATGTTCCCAAATCGAAATAGTACACTATACAACAGTGTGAGTGTGTGTGTGTGTGTGTGTGTGTGTGGGGGGGGGGGGGGGTTTGGTAAGTGTTGGTAAAATAAAATAAAAAAACATGGAGAATTAAATTGAAAACGACAAACTATACTCTCTCATGGGAAGCGACATGGTCACCTTCATTGGATTGTTTTGTAATCAATTTCAACATGTCAACCTTAAACCTCTCTAACATGGGTGCAACCACCTTTTCCACCAAATCCTGTATTTCGACAGGTTTTTGGATGGAGGAAATATGTTCGACTGACTATTCAATAGAAGCAACTTTTACTTTAAATTTTTTCTACTTCGTGTTCAACACCATGGTGCTTTACAACCCAATATAGCTCGTCCACCTCTACTGTGGAGCTGTAAAAAAAGTTATCTTTGGCCACCAACTTATGAAGTGTTACAGCCTTGTTTTTACTCCAAGCAACCAAAGGTACTTGGACCCTATTTACATACACTTGTTTTTGTGAAATACATCCCCAATAGAAGATCTGAAGAAACGGAATGCAACCTTGAAAACTTCTTGAAACTCCTTCCTTTAACTTTCTAACACCATCTATTAGATACAAAAAAACAATATATTGCCCACTTCTTATGCCTTATTAGTCTAGGATCCTTTAGTTATGTGAGCAATGCTTCGTTGATTTTTGATGATTCCGGAGGGCATAACAAGGTGGAGATCGTAAACAAAACGAAGGAAATCCTGAAAACATCATCCGCATCTTTCATATTCTTTAGTTTCTTCATTAAGCTTGATGAAGTAATCGTGTTCTTACTTTTTTTAAGCAGAAGGTTCTTCATCCTAATGCATGTTTCGTCAAAGTCACCCATGTCACACTCAACATCCTCAGTTCCATAAGGCAACCCTATCAATTTTTCAAAGTCGAACTCCCTTATTGGAATTGACTTTCCATGTAGCACAATTTCCTTTTTCTTCGATGCAATGGATTTTAGCAACATCTCGTATAAAGGGAGGTGGAATACAAGGCAGTTCATGTTCAACAGCACCCCAAATACCATATCTTCAATGCATTCTCACTATTTTGTAGTCAAGCCTTTTACAATTTGGATGAAATTTTTTGGGTTGCACATAGTATGCAATTCAGATTCAGTATTTTCAATGGAGGACATTGTTATAGGGGTTCAAAAGTGTGAAGCTTTTTCGGTTTTGAGAGTGGGGATAAAGAGATGAATAGTTGAATAAATGAGCAAATGAACATATGAATAGTTGAAGAGATGAATTATGTCAATAATTAGCAGTCATGCATGGGTGGACGGCTGTTTATTTTATTAAGATTAGCCAATTGGGTGAGAAACCTATTAATATCTCTTACGTTATTCTATGCCTTCTTTGGAGGCTATTAATCATAACATACACGTTACTCTATGCAAAATCTCAGTAGACAAATATAAGATATAATGAAGACTATTTAGTGGTGATCTGACTTCCAATTTCGAATACTATTGAAAACCGTAGATTTTGACAATATTCATGTATCAGAAAGACGACTGTGGTGTGTACGTACAACCGTAAATATATATGTGATTACTATAGTCAGAAAGTGATCACTCTCTGATTATATTAGCTAAGCGAAATGTTCCGCATAAAAATTTCAAAAAATAAAATGAAACTGATGTATGTTTAATCGAATATATGGCATTGTGATCACTCTATTGATTTGTAACCTTATTGTGATCGCATATACATAATAGTAATTGATTATAAATAATTGTGTTTACTTGGATTTGCAACCTTATTGTTTATTTTACACAGACCAAATCATAACACAACTTTTGCATTGTGAATAGTAAAGGGTGTGTATATGTGAAAATAATAAGATAATGTGATCACTCTATTGATTTGTAACCGTATTGTGATCCCTTATAAATAATAGTGATAGATTATAAATAATTGTCTTCACTTGGATTTGTAACATTATTGATTATTTTACACAGACCAATTCATAACACAACTTTTGAATTGTGAACAGTAAATGGTGTGTACATAAGAAAATAATAAGATCTTTTGATGTGATCACTCTATACTTTAAGTGTATTTAAGTTTATTAGACAATCCAAATATTGTTTACAGGTTCAACAGAATAAACACATGATTCGTTTTGAATTGTGAACAGTAAAGGGTGTGTACATATGAAAATAATACGATTATGTGATCTCTCTATTCATTAAGCGTATTTAAGTTTATTAGCCAATCCAAATATTGTTTACAAGTTCGATAGAATAAACACAGGATTTGTAAATATTAGGCATGCACGCGATGTCCTTAATAAATTCATCATGCATGCATGAGAGGTTTGACCAATAAAGCTGCGCATAATTTTGATATTCAAAACAACATTCATTGCTTTTTAAATTTGAAATCCAATGAATGCGTTTCAAATTTAAAAAGAAGGGATTTATTGCCTTGGGAAACAGAAAGATGTATCATTAATTTGAATCGGAGAGATCAAATGGTGACCGGCTGCATGGGTTTAAAGGTGGATAGCAGGTTAATGGGTTATGTGTCAAGCATGTGTTTTTTAAAATTGTATGCTATCATCTTGCACCAAAGGGCATCCCATATATATATACACTTTCATTACTCATATAAGCACACAATACAAAATTGGCTAAGTGACACACACACATAATCAATGATAGATAAATGAGAAGGAAATAAAATAGAAATCAATTTATTAAATCTAAACATCCAAATCTCATAGATTTAATGGCTAAAAAATCATGTCAAACTTGTATCAAAAATTATGTTCAGCAATTCCTCGCATATATATATAGGCAAGGAATTTACCCTCTAAAGTGTGAGATGTTTGCCTGGCAACTCATCAAAGATAGAGTGATGGTTAAGGAAGTGATGCTTCAACTTGGTTGCAATCCTTAATATGAGCTGTTCGTTTTGCAATGCCATAGTAGAAACCATCAATCATCTCTTCTTGTACGACATGTGGACGTGGGAGTTATTGTCCAAGAGCATGCAGTGGTATGAGGTCTCTTGTTGTGTTAGCAATTCAATGGAGGATTGGCTATGGAGTTGGTTAAACTTATGCCCGGCGTCTAGAAACAGAAGAGCTTTGGGTATGTTGTTTTTTTACGGTTGTTTGGACAACGTGGGAGTCAAGGAATAGGCTGGTCTTTTAAGGTAAGCTGATTGACGTTACACAAACTATCGATTTGGTGAAATTTAGAGTTGTTTGATGGTTTAAAAATTATAGGAGAGACTCAGAGGGCCAAATCACTATGATGCTTTTTAATGTAAAAGAGGCGTGCGTATATCATATTCTGATCAAAAGGAATAAGACTGGGACATGGAAACCCCTGCCTATAGGTGCTCTAAAATTCAAATTCTAGCATGAGAGGGGACATTATGGTTTGGACTAACTCCTGAAGCTCTCTGATTTTTTTCTATATCTTCAATTTCTCGTTGTTTTTCTCTGCTGGGGGTTTTGTCTGCTGGGTGCTGATCTTTTCGAAGTTTTGTTTTTGGTCGGCTTTTGAGTGTTTTTCTGGTGCGTTAGCTGGCTGGTGTGGTTCTTTTGGCATTTTGGTTTTTGGTAGTTGGTTTTGGGTTGTCTTGTTTTTGTTTCTTTTGGGCCGTCTTGTTGGCTTCTATGGTTTTTTCTGTGCTTTTTGCTCATTGGGCTTGCTCTGACTTGCTCTTTTGTTTGTGTTCTTGGCTTCTGGCCTTTTCGAATAAAGACTTGTTGTTCAAATATATATATATACATATATATATATATAGTTTTTCTATTGTCAGTTCGTCATGATATAAAATTTATCAGGACGAAGGATGTGGACCATTAGATTTATACACTTTGACTCAAAGTATATACACTTATCAAAACTTCTTCATAATCTATGGTCCATAATTTTCGTCTTGAGATATATTTTATATAAGAATGAACTGATAGTAGAAAAACTGTATATATAAAGTGATTGTAGAAGTCTTGCCCTAGTTTTTTTTTTTTTTTTTTAATACTTTTATTTTTTATCGTTGGTAGAAAACCAATTCATAACACTCCTAATTGGATGTCCAACATTTTATTATATCTTAAATTTGTTAAGAAAAACCGAATGAGGTAAAAGCCTAAATAAAAGATTTTCAATGATTTATTGGATCAAAGAAAAATATATAAGATGATCTACTAGAAAAATACAAAATTGTTGTGGTAATATGGACTTATCACCACCTAGATAATTATGTGTTATTATCTTGTAATTTAAGAGATATCAATTGTAGAGAAAATCCTCTATGTGGCTGTATATAGGTTTATTATGTGATAATTCATGAGAATTAATAAGATTGACTGAAGTGCTTTCTCCCTCTATTCTCTCTCTCTCTCTCTCTCTCTCTCTCTCTCTCTCTCTCTCCCTCTCTCTATCTTCTTGCTTTTAGGCTTTAATTCATAACATGTTATCGGCATGAAGATAGTAGAGTAAAGAGTGTTAGGTTTTGGCTCGTATTCTCAAGTGAATCCAATGTGAACCAAACGATCGAGACTCAATTGATGTGAAACTTCTTGAAATGCGAGAAAACATTTGGAAGTTGGATATGGTGTTTAAAGGAGGTTTGAAGACCATGAAGAACTGAAGAAGTAGTTCGTTTTAGCGTATGGATCTCGGTTTTCTAAGCGATGTAATTTTAGGTGACTTGTAACAGTTTAGGAAGCATGTGCACAACCGTGACCCAAATTGTAGTCAATCATAAGCATACGTGGAATGGAAAATCTTTAGCAGAAAAGGAAAGTAATTCTTTTGGAAGTTCTTATGCTTGAAGGAAAATGATTTCTCTTTACAAGAAGACTTGTCATAAAAAGAAATAGTATTTATGTAAAACAAGTAAATCTTGTACATATAGGAGATAGATTTCCTTGTTGGTCTAAGCTCCCTATAAGTAGTATAAAATGAACCTTGTAAATAGGTTATTTCTGTGGAGTAAAAAGAACACCATCTAACTTTAGAGAGAGAGTAGTGAGATCTAGGGGTGACCACAGGGGATATCTGGGGAGCGATCTGGAAATTTTAATAGATCAAGTTAGACATCCGTGTGTGATGTTTACGAGAAACCTAGGGGATATTGCGGGTGGGGGGTTCTTGGTGTGATTGTGTAAGCGTTGTGAGCTGAGAGTTTTGATGTAAAGCTCGGTTGTGAGCTTGGGGACTTGGTAAGGCTCTGTGGTTTGGGGTTGGGGTTTGAGAGAGAATCCTGAAGCATATGCTTGTAACAATTTATCATATAGTGAAACTTTCTCTATCATCCTGACGGCCCGTGGTTTTTTTTTTTTTTTTACTTGATTTAGGGTTTTCCACGTATATCTTGTGTTGTAAGATTGTTTATTTTTTCTCATCTTATTTATTTTGCTATAGACGTTAATTGCTATAAGTTATGGGCGAATATTAGGTATATCGTTTCCACATTCATCGGTTCAAATTCCCAACAAATAGAAGAATTCTTTTATATTACTTGTTTCTCTACTATATTGATTCAATCACTCTAATGAGTATGCTTTTTGGATTTTGCCATTAATTTGGATCTTCTGCATCTGAAAGTGAGATTAATATCCATGAACTTATTTATGGTTCCAAATTTTTTTGTAATCTCTTCTTCTACTTTCTTATTTATATTATACCTGAATCTTTTTTCAAAGAAAAAAGACTGTACATTTATATAGCAACCAGAATTTTGCAAACATAAAAAAGCAGAACTAAAATTTCTTGATTCGAAAAGAAAAAAAAAAATCAAAACCAAAAGTTTTTGATTTGAAAAAAAAATTTAGAGCCATAAGTTCTTGATTCGAAAAGAAAAGAAAATTATAACTAGAAGTTCTTGATTCGAAAAAAAAAAATCAGAACCAGAAGTTCTTGATTCAAAAATCAGAATCAGATGTTCTGGATTATAAAAATTATTTAGAACCAAATATTCTAAATTTGAGAAATTTATTTAGAACCAAAAGTTATAGTATTCGAATTTATTTAGAATCGGAAGTTCTAATTTATATAGTGAAGTAGAAAAAAAAAAACCGAATTCCCATTTTGTTATGATTTGAAATCTAGATAGCATACGACTTCTTAGTTTAAGAATGCATACTAAATAGTCCAATTCATTTAAAATTGTATCTCATGCGAATTGTTCATTACCATATTTATAACTTTTATTTTTATTATCATTATATGTTTGATATTAATTAGAAAGTTTTGGATTCCAATATAATCAGAGAACATGAAGTTTGGAATATGATTAATTAGGACCTGGAGTTATGGAATGCAATGTAAAGTCCTGTATTCCAATTTAATCAGGACCTGAAGTTCTGTATTCTAAGGACCCTAAGTTCTAGATACTTATGGATCCCAATTTTAATAAAAACCAAAAGTTCTACAAACATAGTTATTGATCCAATGTTTTGAAAATAAATTTAAATAAGAACCCGAAGTTCAAATTTAAACATAAGTTTTCAATATATAGCAGAACCTGTAGTTCTGAATTATCAAGTGAGTTGATGTGTAAAGACTATACACAAAGCGCTATATGCTACACACAAGCATAATGCATGTATGTTTGTGAAGCAAAGTTCATCTGTAAATTGGGGTGTGTAAGAGAAACATATAAAGAACACACGCATTCGTGTGCAATGTCAAGTGCAACACCTTGGATAGAAAAATAGAGAATAAAGGGGCTGTGAAGAAGAATATAAATTATTTTTCTCTCTTCCATTAAACAAACTAAGAATCAAAGTGTGGGTATTTGCATCATGAACTGAGTTGTGATTGTCTTCCGAGTTCAACTCGCAAACGATTTCGCTTCCGTAATTTAGATCCCTGGTGAACGGTATTACTCCAAAAACGTTTTGATTTTATTTAATTGAAAATCACGAAAAAATGGCTCCTTAATTAGGATCTAAAATCCTGAAAAAAAAAAAAAGTTCACTTATGAACTTGAAGTTCATATATGAACAAAGTCTTTACTTTAATAGAACATAATTTCTATTAGTTAGAACCTGAAATTCTAGATATACAATTTACATTTATAAACCCGAAGTTTAATAATGGATTGAAATTATAGTGACAAGAGTTATTTGGGACCTGATGTTCTAAATATATAAAGAATGAACCTCATGTTCAAAGTTTTGAGCTTATTAGAACTTACAATTTTTGAATTGTATATATTATTAGACTTATGAATAATTATGAACTAGCAGTTCATGAATGAACCTAAAATCTTAATTAAATGACGAGTTCTGTTAAGAATTCACCATTCTGGTTATATATGAACCTGAAGTTCTAAAAATGAAAAGGTAAAATGTTCTTACCTTTCTCACATTTTATTCTTTAATTTTTCAATCGCTTATTTAACATAATCATACTATAAGCAAGTGAAGAATATGATACTTTTATCTTTCTTTCTTCCTCCTCAAAAGATATGGAAATTAGGTACATAATATGTATTTTATTTTACACATATCACCTTGTTTAATTATCAAATATTCATTAAAATTAATTCATTGTATATTATATGTCCATTCTTAATGCAAAAGTGTTAATTTCTTCATCATTATTTGCCTTAGGGATTAAAATCTGTATAATTTATGGTAAACGACAATTTGTCATGATGGATCATTCAATAAACATTAATGCTAAACAACCTAAAAATTTAGTCCAAATTTCAACCCAAATGATGTGGCAAGTGATTTTTTCATTAACCACATCATCTCATGTTGTGTATGGTTATGACAACTCATTTACCACAACATTTGGGTTTAAATTTTTTGGTTGTCTAGCATTACTCTTAAATAAATTATTATAGAACAGGGCGGGATGGGACACAACAGGACAGTTATTCTGTATTGTGTTTGGAATGTCTGGGACAGAACTATTAATTGTACTGTTATGTGTTTGGTTTGACTAAGACATGATGGGATAAGAGATTCAAATGACTAGAGTGACCCTCATACAAACACACACACACACACATATTCTAGAATAATTTACTTTCAACTCGAACTCAAAGCATTCATGCAATAATATATGTATATATATATATATTATAATATATAATATATTAATAACATATATTATTATATATTATTTATTATATATAATGCATTTCTTACCTAGATTCGATCCAGTATTCTTCTTTTTAGGAGTACCTAGATGGTATCTCGGCCTGTGCTTCTTCCTTGTATCCAGGTGGAAAATTCTTCTTTGGTCCTTTGCTAATTTTAGTGGTTAACAGAAGTCCCCCCCCCCCCTGACTTGAACACCGCTGTCTTATCGTGGTTGGAGTTAGTATTCCATTTTTGCTTGAAGGATTTTCTACTTTGTCTGTCAGCTGTCCGATTAGGTATCATAGCCGGGAAAGAAATCCCACCTAGATACGTTGGTAATCATTTTGTTTTAGCCACTTGTCAGATGGTGATAGGCTTACGGATTTCAAAAACGAGCCGTTTTGGTGTGATTAATGCAAAACCGCAATTAGCACATCTTCCAAGCACGTTGCTGATCATCCACTCCCCATCAATTCCAGTTTTCTAGCAAGTTACCGGTTACGAACTCCTCATCAATTCTGGTCTCCTTGTGCGTGACCGACTGTCTTTGTCTATAAGTAACCCAGAATTCTAGCTACCCTTCCTCATTATTTTCAAATTCAAAAGTAGCAAAGAAAAAACCCTAGCCTTTTTCTTTCTTTCTTCTTCTTACCAGCAATCTTTCAGGCTTTCCTCTTTCTTTTCTAATGGCGTCTCCTTCAAAACTTACAATTCCTTCCCCAGGTCTTCATCCCACTTCCTCTGAACCTCGTCCTGATTTGCCCCCTTCACCCGACAGTCTCGATGATCTTCTTGAGGGGGTTCCGAGGCGGGTTCTCTGATACCATGGGGAAAAAAGAGAGGTCGAAACGAAGTGGACGAGTCCAGTGATGAATAGACGCCATTACGCCGTCATTCTACAAGGAACCCAAGAATCGAGTCGGGTTTCCACAATATGCCAGAGGACCCAGTTTACCTCACCGACGAAGAAGATACCAGGGTTGGTGGCGAGGTAGGGGAGGCTGGTGATGCGTTAGTTGTTACAATATCTGCGGTTCATACCGGTTCTTTAGCCTCCTTTCACGATGAGCATATCATTCCTGATTCTATGTGTATGGTGGGGACCCTAGCTAAGCTGCGGGAGGAGTATCGAATCCCGGATGACAACAATCTCTCCCATCCTCATCAGGGATATGACGTCTACACCCCGCCGCGGGATGTCCTCCTCATCCATAAATCGGCTTTTGAATGCGGAGTCCGGCTCCCTTTTCATCCGACCTTTCGTCGAGATTTGGTCGCTCTAGAATTGGCACCTCTCCAGATCTCACCGGGTTTCTGGAAGCATTTGACGGGCTTCTTAGTGCTCTTGAGGGAGAAGTGTGCGAGGGACAACATAGACAGGGAGCCGGGCTTTGACGAGCTACGTTACTTATTTCAGATAGCGAACTTAGTACCACGGGGTTAATTTTATTTGAGGGCCTCCAACGAGATGAAGTTCATCGTTTTTGTGTGAATGTTAAATATGCTCCGCCATGGAAGGAAAAGTGGTTCATTGTCAAAGGCGAATGGGGGAATACAGCCTATGTTGTGGGATTCGAGTACCCCGTCCCAACCTAATTCACAGCTAAAGACAAATGGGTGAAGGAGGTGCTTTCTCCAGAATCCCGGGATATTCTGGGAAGGATTTTTAAAAAGGGGTACATCAATGTGCAATATCCTACTTTGGATCCCTTCGAAGGAGCTCGACTAGAGAAGTCTTTGAGGATCTCCTATGTGCTTCCAGATATAGAAACTTCATCTGTCTTCTTTGTTCATGTATGTACATTTTTTACTCTCCTTTCCTTACTAAGCTATCTTTTTTTTAACAGTCTCTGCTACCCCGCTGGTGACCAGTTCTCTTACTTCATCCGGGACATGGACAGGAGGTGTGGATTTGCCTCCTTCTACCTCTCCTATCCCATCTCTTCCTCCTTCTCCCTCCAGTACTTCCCAAGTCACAACTGCTCAGCCTGATGCGGTCCTTATTCCTCCTTCTGGTTTGGCTAAACCTCCAGCCAAGGTCCCTTCACCTCTTCCTGCTTCTGCGGGATTGCTTGTTAGAACTCCTACTCGCCCCTCTATTCATACCTCGGGACGCCAATCCATAAGGTCAATGCTGGCTCGAGCTGCCAAGGCCCAGGGCTCTTCAGAACAACCCCAAAAGAAGAACAAAAAGGTTGCTACTCCTCCTACTGTAGGCATTTCTCCTAATCCTCTCCAACAGTATTGCCTTCCAAGGAGCAGCTTGGAATTACAGAGAAGGAAGTTTCTCCCACCTCTTATCCCACCGCTGATGTTCCTTTAGGATCCAGGTCAAAAGGTGCTTCCCACGACGAGGTGGTATCCTGATTCATATCATCCTACCCTAGATGGAGCTTAATAAACATGGCGAAACTTCCTACAGAAATTTTTACGGCCAAAGGGGCTTTTATATTGTCTGAGGTAGCAGTCTATTTCTCCCCTTGTTATTCTCCTCTCTTTTCTATAAGTAATGACTCTTCTTCTTCTTGCAGGGTTTTAAATTTTCTTTGGTCATGGAGAAACAGTTGTTGACTCTGAAGGAAGCCTACATAGGGCTTCAGGCCAAGCTGGAGGATACCCAACATGAGTTGGCTCAAGCCCAGCAGAGCATGGCCCATCTACTCCAGGCTGCTAAAGCGTCTGAAGATGGTAGGCAGGTTGCCATGGTGGAGGCACAGTGCTACCTACGTTGCCTGGATACTGAAACAGTCCGGTCCCTACGTCGGTGTAAGGAGAGGGAATGCCTAAAAATTGAGAAAAAGCTGTTGCAAGATGAAAACCGTCTTTTAAGGGAGACAGTGCAGAACTTGGAGGCCTAGGAAGTTCCTTCCTTCGAAGATGGGTATTTCACTGCCTGCTATGAGATGGCCACGGCTTTGCCTCATCCATTTGATCTTCAAGTCGCCTTGAATTGGGACCGTGGACAGATCATGGCGAAGGCTGCCCAACTTGCGGGTGAGGATTAGGCTTAGGAAGATTCTCCACATGACGATGCCCATCTAAGTCGGAGGTCTAGTCTCCCTACTCAGACTTACCCTCCCTCTACTCAGCAAGGACAAACACAGGACCCCGTGCCTCCTTCAGAAGTTATTCTAGTAGAAGATAAAGAAGAAGATGCAACTGGAACCGGGGTTCCATAAGTTGAGGTAGACAAGAGTAATTTGCCAACCGAGGGAGAAGAAAATGCTTCAGCTGGATCTATGGTACCGGCAGTCGAGGAGACTCAGCCTGATACTGCAGCTGAGGTGTCTAGGGAAGGAGCAGCCAGTCAGGGAGAGAACTTGGAGGATAAGGAGGACGCCTGACTTGTCTTTCATATATATATATATATATTTTTTTATAACCTTTAAGAGGGAGTTAGGCACCCCGTCTGTCCAATAAAAGATTTTTATTTGTTGAAACAAATTATATCTTGTTTGCTCTTTTGATTTAGAAGGACACTGACTTATAAAAATATGGACTTTAAGAAAAATCTTGACTTATGAGAGATCCTGATTTTGGATAGATCCCGTAGCTTTCGTACTTGTAAACGAATGGAACTAACTTTGGAGACCTGCTTCCTGATCGGGATACTTGATAGCCATATAGCGATCTTATAACTTGTCGTTGTAAACATCAACATGATCTAGCAGGTGGACACATCTCTTTCTTTAGTTGGCTTTTAATGAGTATGCAGCAGTTTGAGGTTATGGATATCCCGATTGATAATCAAGCCTGCTTTAGCTATAAGTATCTTCAGAAGAAGCAAGTCATCAGGTATCTCGGCTAGGTATTCTGATTCTATCCTTATAAGCAATTTTAGATTGTTTAAGCATCAGGCCTCTCAGAGGTGGGTATACCATGACCTAGGTAGTTTCAATGCCCTAATGTCACTCCTTCCTGGAGATACGGAGAAGTAAAGAGCTGAGTATCCTAAAAAGGTATCTCGATCCTTTTGATGGTCTGTCCTAGTAGGCAACTTAGGCCACTTTAGCACCAGGCTTCCTAGCGGAGGGTATACCTCGGCCAAGGCAGCATGAGCGCATTGATGTCATTCCTTCCTAGAGAGACGGAGAAGTAAGGAGCTGAGTATCTTGAAAAAGTGTCCTGATCCTTCTGATGGTCTGTCTTGGTAGGCAACTTAGGCCACTTTAGCACCAGGCTTCCTGGCGGAAGGTATACCCCGGCCAAGGCAGTAGGAGCGCCTTGATGTCATTCATTCATTCCTGGAGAGACAGAGAAGTAAGGAGCTAAGTATCCTTAAAAGGTGTCTCGATCCTTCTGATAGTCTGTCCTGGTAGGCAACTTAGGCTACTTTAGCACCAGGCTTCCTAGCGGATGGTATACCCCGGCAAAGGCAGTAGGAGTGCCTTGAGGCTATTTCCTGGTCTTAAGGATGCGGCGGGCAACTAAGGCCACGAGTCCGGATCCTTAGTCTAGTGTATCAAATCCTTCTTGAAATAGGGTATACCCTAACCAAGGCAGTAGAAGAGCCCTAAGGCTATTTCCTAGTCTTGAGGATGCGGCGGGCAACTAAGGCCATGAGTCCAGGTCCTTAGTCTGATATATCATAATCTTCTTGGAGGAGGGTATTCCCCGACCAAGGCAACAGGAGCACCATAAGGCTATTTCCTGGTCTTGAGGTGAATCAGTATTGGTGAAAATTATCAGTCCTGGTAGGCAACTTAGGCCAATTTAGCACCAGGCTTCTCGGAAGAGGGTATACCCCAACCAAGGCGGCAAGAAGAATTATGTAGGGGAGCTTGCAGAGTGATCATTGAAGAATCATATAGAAGAGATAACTGACTTTATTTAATTTTTTCAAATAGTACAATGTAAAATCGGGGTGTGTATTCCAGCCGATGTAAATTGAATTTCTAAGGGTAGAATTTCCTAAGGTGATCAGCATTCCACGTGTGATCCACCGGGTATCTCTCCATGTCTTCCAGCTTGTAGGCACCACCCTGAAGCATTGCTTTAATCAGGTAGGGGCCTTCCCAGTTAGGAGCAAGGACCCCGTTAGATCTTTTTCATTTGTTCTAGGTTACCTTCCTAAGAACCAAGTCTCCCTCTTTGAAGTTACGGATCCTCACTCTTTTATTGTAGTGTCGGGGCTATCTTACTCTAGTATACTGCTACTCTTTCAGCAATCTTGCTTTGTTTCTCCTCGAGTAGGTCCAGATTGGCTTTTAACTTAGCCTCGTTATCTTCTAGTTCATAGTTTTGAATTCGAAAAGATATAAGCTTGTGTTTGATGGGCAATACTGCTTCAGTTCCGAATACTAATAAGTAAGGGGTTTCCCCTGTTGCAGTTCTCCTGGTTGTCTTGTACGCCCATAGCACATCGGGCAATTCTTCAACCCATAACCCCTTCTTCTGTTGGAGCTTTTTCTTTAGGAGCTTCTTTATTGTCTTATTGGTAGCTTCTACCAACCCATTGGTTTGAGGGTGTGCCACTGATGCAAATCGGAGATCAATGTTTCGATCATCGTAGAATTCTCTGAATTTGGCATTATCAAATTGCTTTCCCAGATCAGTTATGATGGCCATCGGGGTACCGAAGCGGCAAACGATACTCTCTTTAACAAAACTAGTAATCTTTTATTCAATTATCCTGACAAGTGCCTTAGCTTCCACCCATCGAGTGAAGTAGTCTATTGCTACCACTACATGTTTGGCCTGGCCGGGTGCAGTAGGAAGCGGGCCGATTAGATCTAGTCCCCAGATTGCAAAGGGGAAGGGTGTACTGGTCGAGGAGAGCCTTTCCAAGGGGAGGTGGTGGAGGTTTGCTATTTTTTGGCAAGCTTCGTAGGATTATGCGAATTGTTTTGCATTTTGATGTATAGTCGGCCAGAAGTAGCCCATTCTAAGTATTTGGTAGGCTAATGTCTCGTCTTTTGCATGATTACCACAGTCACCTAAATGTACCTCGTTAAATGCCCAGGTAGCATCATCTGGGTGAAGGCATCTTAGTAGGGGGAGAGATTTCCCTTTGCGGTAAAGGTATCCGTCCACAAGGCAGTACCGGGTAGCGATTCTCTTCAATTTGCGTTCTTGATCTAGATCTGCAGGCAGAGTGTTACTTCGGAGGTAGTCCGCTATTGGATCCATCAAATAAGGGAATCGGTTGACTGTTAGGATCTCCACCATCTGGATATGCTGGAACAAGGTATCAATTGGAGAGGTACCCCCCTTAGTAGGGTATGCCCCTCACCTGCCGCGATCTTGGCTAGAACATCTGCCCGGTGATTTTTCTCTCAGGGTATCTGTTCCATCCTTACGCCTTTAAATCTCGACTTTACTTCTCAGACTTTAGCAATATATGCTACCATATTGTTTCCTTTTGCCTAGTACAACCCCAACACCTGGTTGACCACCAATTGGGAATCACTCTTGACTAGGATGAATTCGGCCCCTAAGGCTTCTGCTACTCCCATTCCCGCTAGTAAGGCTTCATATTCTGCTTCGTTATTAGTAGCCTTGAATCGAACCTGAAGCAGTGGCTGCATTTGACTCCCTCTAGGTCTATCACAACTGTTCCAGCTCCGCATCCTGATTGACTTGATGACCCGTCCGTGTATAGAATCCAGGTCTTGTTATTTTCAGGCTAGTTCAGATTGGTCTGATTCGGACTGGGGTTAGGCTTGGTAACTAGGTTCGGATTCACGCTAAACTTCATTACAAAGTCGGCTAAGGCCTGTGCTTTGATCTTGGACCTTGGCTTGTATTTGATGTCAAATTGGATGAGCTCTAGGGCCCATAGAACCATTCTGTCTAACACATCCAATCTTTGTAGGAATTGTCGTAAGGGTTGATCGGTGACTAACACGATAGCGTGTGCCTGAAAATAGGGCCAGAGTTTTCTGGCTGCAGTTACCAAGGCATAGGCTAGTTTTTCTAGGAGGGTATAATTTTTTTCAGACTTGGTGAAAGCATGACTCACATAGCAAACCGGTCTCTGTATTCCGTCACTGCATTCTTTCACTAAGGCCCCACTAGTGGCAGCTTCTGAGACGGCTAGGTAAAGTTGGAGCTCTTCTCCTGTGAGGGGCTTGACCAGTAGAGGGGGACTAGCCAAGTATTCCTTTAAGGCTTAGAAAGCCAACTCGCTTTGTTTATCCCATTTTAGCTTCTTTCCCTGTTTGATAATCTTGAAGAATGGGAGGCACTTATCGGTGGAGCGAGATATAAATCGGTTCAATGCTGCTATTCTGCCTGTCAATCCCTATGCCTGCTTGAGTGTTGTGGGAGCCTTGAGGTCTAGTATGGCCTTGATCTTCTTAGGATTAGCCTCAATTTCCCTTTCATGTACCATGAACCCCAGAAACTTTCCTGCTACTACTCTGAAAGCACACTTTGTGGGGTTCAGTCTCATCTGGCTCTTCCTAATTGCCTAAAAAGTTTGGCATAAATCTTCTAGGTGTTGCCCAGCCTCTAAAGATTTTGTAATCATGTCGTATATGTATACCTCAATGGATCTACCTATCTGTTGCTTGAACAATTTATTCACCAGCCGCTGGTATGTAGCACCATTTTTAAGTCCGAAAGGCATTACCTTATAGCAGTAGAGGTCTTGCCCTATAATGAAGCTGGTCTTGTCTTGATCTGAGGGATGCATCATGATCTGATTGTATCCCGAGAAGGCATCCATGAAGCTTTGAAGCTTGTTTCCCGAGGTAGAGTCGATGAGTTGGTCGATCTTAGGCAGCAGGAAGCTGTTTTTAGGGCAAGCCCGATTGAGATCGGTGTAGTCCACACACATACGCCATCTTCCATTAGATTTGGTTACCATGACCACATTGGCGATCCATTCGGGATATCGGGATTCCTTTATGAACCAGGCTTTTAGGAGTTTATCCTTTTCTTCCTAGACTGCGGCGTTTCGTTCGGAGTTGAAGTGTCTTCGTTTCTGTTTCACTGGTTTGACGGTTGCGTCTATTGCCAGCTTGTGAGTGCCAGGCATTTTTTGGCCAAGCTAAGAGGAATGCCAGGCATTTCCTCATGGGTCCAAGGAAAAATGTCGATGTATTCTCTAAAGAGCTTTATCAAGTCTTCCTTGATTTCGGGATCCAACCCCCCTTCGACTTTCACCATCTTAGTGAGATCTTTTCTCCTAATGGGTATTTCTTCTAATTAATCCATAGGATAACCACTAGTCCAACCCCGCTTTTCATCCTCCGATTCTTTTATGTTTATGTCTGGTACTTCTCCTTCTTCCATGTCATAATGACATTGTTCCGGTGTATCCGGGTTTACTTCACTAGCCACATGTGTGCACTGTCTGGCTAGCGTGGCGGGATTGGTGGATATCGCATACCAATTGCGCGCTGCCTGTTGATCCCCTCTCACTTCTGCCACATCTGTTCCCACTAGAAATTTTAGGACGGTGTGATAAATGGATAGTACCCCCCTAATCCCTGAGAGGAAGGGCCTACCCAGAATTGCATTATAAGCAAACGGGGTATCCATTACAATGAACTTCGTCATCACGTTCTGCTGAAGTGGAGCTTCTTCGACTATCACCGGCAGGATTTTTGATCTCATGGGCATTACAAAGTCCCCTATAAAACAATACAAAAGCGAAGTGCAACTGTTGTAGCAAGAATTCTTCAAGTTAAGTTGCTCATAAGCTCCCTTAAATAGGATGTCGACGCTGCTACCTGTATCGATCAAGACGTGGTGAACCCGGCAGTTAGCTATCTGTACCGAGATTACCATGGGATCGTTATGTGATTGGACTGTATTGTAGACATCTTCCACTGCAAAGACAATCTTGGTAGAGCGGGATGGATCACGGGACCCACTGCTGACCTTGAATATCTCATGACCTGCGTTGAGTTTGGGAATTTTTCTTGCGCGGTTCTTCCAAGAATTGTTGGAAGTTCCAGCCAGGGTAGGGCCTCCACTAATGGTATGAATCACTTGAATCTGCTGCATCAGATCCTTTTCCCCATCCCTCCTTCTATCTGCTGCCTCCTGCATCCCGCTTTGTACCCGTTTCCCCTCCTTGATTCTATCCCGTACCTGTTGTAGAAATTCTGTCAGCAGGCCTCCCCTTACCAATCCTTCGATCTGATTACGGAGGCTGTAGCATTCTGAGGTGTTGCGTCCGACATCCTCGTGGAAATCGTAATACTTGTACTGGTTCCTCCTATCAGTTGGGACTTTCATGGAACCTGGCTTCCTAAGTAGGCCTTTGTCCCGGATGGCGAGGGATATGGTTTCCCTTGAAGCGTTGAAGGGGGTGTAGTGATTATATATATCTTCCTCCCTTGCCACCCGAGCAACTTCTTTCAGAGGGGCTACCCTGGGGGGCAATCTCCTAAGAGGGGATCTCCTAGTCGGGTACCTTTCCTGGTATGAGGGAATAGGAGGCGGCATGTAGGTTGACCTGTTTGGGGGCTGATTTTGGAATCTTTTGATGGGTACAAGCTTTGGAGCCTCCTTCTTAGGACGCGGGGCCAACCGGGCTTTATCATGCTCTACCTTGATCCGGAGTTGCTCTTCTATGTCCACCTGTTCTAAAGCTCAATTGTAAGCTTCTTGGTAAGTTTCTAGTGGATGCTTAGCAAAAGAGCGGAATAATCTGCCCGCCCACAAGTTTCTTCGGAAATTGGCCAAGGTTTCATTTTCGTATAATAATCCCATCTGATCACTTCCTTATGGAATTTCTCCACATAAGACCTTAATGTTTCACCCCGCTCCTGGATCACATATTGAAGCAAGATATGGTCCTTGGGATGAGACTTGATTCTCTGAAACTGTGCATAGAAAGTTGTGGTGAGCTTAGAAAAAGAATCAACATTACTTGGTGGCAATTTCCTAAACCACGTTTTAGCACAGTCAGTCAAGGTCGAGGGGAACATCCTACACATGGTTGACCACGTTGCATTCTGGACTTTCAACTGGTGGATAAAGCTTTCCAGGTGACTAACAGGATCCTCTGTTTCGGAGTACTTTTCGGAGGGCATCCTGAATTTGGAAGTAAGCACCACCTCCCTGATTCTTTTGGAGAATGGTGCATTCATCTCACCTAAAGGTTCTTCAGGATTCCTTAATGCTTTCCCTTCTTTAATTCCTCCAACTACTTAGCCATTTTGGCTATCTGATTCTCCAGATGCTGTCATTTAGCGTTTCCGGATCGAGCCACCAAGCCTTCTTCATCTGAGGTTTCTGAATCAACAACCACTTCCTTCCACTTGGCTTTTTGGTGCTTACTTATAGGGCTTTTTTGGGATCTGGCGCTTCCTTTTGAGTCTGGCTGTGGATTTTTCTTTTCTTCTCTCCTCTTGGCCCTGCCGGGGGTTGGACCCTCCTTGGTGGAATCTCAATCGCGGACTTTACCATTCGGGGTCTGAGATTAACTTGGCGGACTGGGTTTGGTAGAGATGGTCCTAGTCGGTCAAATACTGGTACTCGGATACTTGGGCCGATGTCTCCTGCGATCCCAGCTGCTTCAAAGGGGATTCCTTGAGCTATCATTCCGAGTCGGATGGCTTCTACGTAGGCGGCAGCCTGTTGCTCTAGAATATTCCGATTGATCTCCTGCCCAATCGGATCTCGGGGCAAAGGCCCTGTGGTTGTGACTGGAGGAGGTATTGGTGCCGGATTGTCATTCCTGGATCCTCTACCCCGTCTTCGAGCTTTTTCGATGGAAGCGAGTGACAAAGTTCCCGATGGAGCCGGATGGGCCTAGGAAGATCGTAGTCTCATCTTTCTGCTTCAAAGGATAGAGGTAAGACAGCTTTTCTATAAATGTTGGGAAAATACTTTCCCACAGACGGCGCCAAAAGTGTTAATGGAAAATTATCACTGGGTGAATCTCCAAATAACAATTTTAAGGACCAAGATCGAGATAGATCCCGGTCGGAGGGGTATCACGTAGTTCGATACAAACAAGATTTCTATCAAACAAAAATAAAACTCATCCAAGAAAAGATTAATAGGTATGATTTTATTGATAAAAACATGGATACAAGTGATGAAATTTGGGCTATGACGATATGTGGAGGTATTCAAGGTTTCTGTTAGGTGATGGAGATGGCATGCTCGTTCTGTCAATAAGTAGAACTGAAGACGAGTGTAGGGTTTGGGAAGGAAAATTTTCAATATCCTTTTCTGATGAATGTAGCATTGTATATATAGGTCGTGTTGCTTGCCATGCACTTCTATAATTTCGGTTTAGGGTTTTGGCGATCATAGGACTTTCTCTCCCTCTAGGAGACAATCTCGTAAGATCTTTAATTATCTGAATCAAGTGATTCCTTTTGGAGAGGATTCTAATACAAGTGGACTCCTTATTCAAATGGAATTCTTAAATGGCGGGAAGGAGTCTACCTTTTTTATCGCAAGATGAACGACTGTGTTTCATCCCCTAGCTCTAGAGTTTCAAGACTTGTCCGCCTGGACATGCGTATTTCAGATTCTGTTAATGTTTCTTTTGGTTAACTGGTGAGAGGATCCCTAGAGATATTTGGGTTCATCTGGGTTCTCGTGTACCCCGCCTTTTTCTAGTTTAATGCTTTCTTAGTTAGGTGATTGGTCGACGGGGTATCCTGATATCGGTTGTTCTCGCAGCGGGGTACCCTATTGGATGTAGAAGCGGGATATTTCAGCTGAAGTTGTATCTGGATGTCCGAATGATGCGACAGCGGGGTACCCTGCTGAAGCAGTAACGGGGTATCCTGTTGATCTAGTAACGGGATACCTGTCCGGTGCAGTAGCGGGGTACCCCATTGAGCTCCGTGATAAGATTCTGAGTTAAACTCCGTGTTGGAACATTTTAGGGGTTATTGGGATTGGGGTTACTCCGAGGAAGGAGGTAGGTACCCAGATTCAATCCAGTTTTCTTCTTTTTAGGAGTACCTAGATGGTATCTCGGCCTGTGCTTTTTCCTTATATCTGGGTGGAAAATTCTTCTTTAGTCCTTTGCCAATTTTGGTGGTTAACAATTAGGGTGGTGGGATATTGTGCATTGCCCTAACAAATCATTACTCGAATGGTTTCGAGTTTGGCCTTTTCTCTGTCCTACTGCTGGTAGTGCTATAATATGGAAAGCTTTGTTCTGTGCAGTGGTTTGGTCTACATGAGAAGTTAGAAATCATGCTGTTTTTGAAGGAAATGAGTCCAATTTTGCTTTGGTCATGGACTCCATCAAGTTCAGAGCAGTTTGGTGGTTTAAACATTTAGGAGTTAGCTGTCATGATCCCATTACTCACATTCTTCTTGATATTAAGGAAAGGTGTGTTGATCCTATTATTTTCAAGAAAAGCAAAGTTGTTGCTTGGACCCCTCCTCCTCCTCAATGTCTATTCTTTGATGTGGACAGGTCTACTAAGGTGTCGTCGGGATTAGTAGGAATTGGAGGAGTGCTTAGGGATTCTAAAGGGGAAATTTTGTGCCAGTTTTCTTCTTTCATCGGGTATCAAGATGCTGTTTCGGTTGAATTGCTGGAGCTGTGCTTTTCCAATTTGAGTTTGCATTATCAGAACATTGTGGTTATAAGTGATTCTCTGTGTGCAGTTACTTAGGTCAACAATGAGAGGTTTAACTGTCTGAAGTTTGTCAAAACAATTTATGATATTCGTTCTCTTTTAAAAGACCTCCACAATACCAAGATCATTCACAAATCTCGGGAATCAAATTCTATGGCTGATGCTTTGGCTAAAAAAGGGTCTTCCAACAATTGTGACTTTGTGATTTGGGGTGCTTTCTAAGTTTGATCGTCTTTTTTGTTGTTGCTGGGTGCTGTTGTCTGTTCCTTTGTTGTTGCTAGCTTGTAGTTGTTGTTGTTTTTTTTTTTTTTTGTGTTTGGGTGTTTTGTCTTGTTGTTGTTGCTTTTCAAGGTGTTCTGTATAGGTTGGGGTTGAGCTGTTTGTTTTCAGCTGTTGGGTGGTGTTTTTGATGGATGGTTGTGTCTGCTGTGTTTTTCTCTGTTTCTTTGTTTTTTGTTGTGTTGGTTTGTTGTCTTGGGGTGTGTTGTTCCTTGTTGCGAGCCTTGTCGCTTGTTCTTTTGGTTTGTTGTTTCTACCCCTTGCTGGCTTTAATACAATTGCAGTTTTCAAAAATATATATATATAATATAGAATATTATAATATATATTATGATATATTATATATATATATATTATTATATATGTAATAATATTTAATATATATTTTATATATTATGATCATATATACTTATATTATAATAATATATATAATATTATTTAACATGTTTGTAATTTTTAAAAAATTTGAAGGATAAAGTAGTCTTTATGTACTTATCCCATGTCATGGGACAACTTTGTCCTAGGGTCTTCGGTGGGACAAAATTTGGTGTTTTTTTTCCCACCTTGTCATGTACTTCCGTCTAGTCCTATGTTAAAGACGCGTCAAACGTGGGACAAGAGGAAATTGTCCCATGTTTTCACGTCCCATCCCACGTACCAAACGCCCCTTAAGGATAATATGATAATACAATATATCCCTAAGGGCCTGTTTGTTACATGAGATATATTGGATTAGGATTGGATTAATCTTAGTCCAATCCCATATTTGGAAGCACGGTGGATTGGATGAGCTAATCTTGGGGGCCAATTTTTAATGAATTAGTCCTGCAAAAAGTATGACTATTTTATTTATTTATTTAATAATAAATAAAGTATAAATTTTGAATTTATTTAAAGTCAACAGAAATTTGTAATTTTATTTAAAATTTATTTTTAGTGTTATTAATTTAATAATAAATTAATTAAAATATTTATTTCTTCTAAACAATTTTTTAATCATTTGTTATTCAATTTTCATTCGATTATCATGGACTGAGATTATTTCAATCATAATTTATCCCAACGGGATTGAAGAATCTAAATTTGGTGGGCCCACCGTAATCCCACCTATATATTTTAAAAATATATATATTGTAGTAAATAAAAAATTATAAAATTGAAAATTATTTAAATTTATTTAAAAATAAATAAATCTATATTTTAAAAATATTTTTTTTGGATATTATTACTTTAATAATATATAAATTAAAAAATTTATTTTTTTTCATACACATGTTTCAATAATTTATTATTCAATTTCAAAATAATATCAAATTAAAAATATTACAATATTTTCCTTTAAAAAAAAATTATTATATTTAGTCCAATCCCATGTTTCACTAAACCAAACATGGTATTAATTCAATCTAATCTCATTTTTCTCTAAACACAACATAAAATTAATTTAGTCCAGTCTTGTCCAATTCAATCTCATCTAATCCTAATCTCATTCTCAATCCAATATAATCCCATGAAATCGTCCAATCGAATCCCTTGCACCAAATGGGGCCTAAATGATGATATGATAGTAAAAATGTGTCTAAAAATGATATTTAATGGTGCAAATAAATCCACGAAGGTTAGGCCAACAGACAAATTAATTAACGTCGTTGTGGAGAGAAAGATACAATTAACAATTATTACCTTAGGCTTAAAGGCTGATGTGGCACACCTGTCCATTAAATTTTTGACAAATAATCATATTTTAAAAACCCTACAATTATTAATGCCACATCATTAAAAATTTTGTCAAATCAGATATTTTAAAACTTTTTTTCTTTTCTTTTCTTTTTAAAATAAGATAATATAATTTTAATTATATAATTTTCTCAGACTCATCAGGCTCTCTGGGTCTTCTCCATTAACAACTTCTCTGCAATTCCCTTATAAAAATACTTCTCTGCAACGAAATTTATTTTTTCTCACCCTTGTTTTGTTTTTGTTTTATTTATTTATTATTATTATTCAACAGCTGTAAACTTCATAAACATTAATCTCTTATCTTCTCCAACTCCAATAATTTCAAAAATTGGGTCTTCCATATACCATAAACCATATAAAAATTGGTCTCTATTTATATACCCAAATAAATAAAAATCAAGAAAAACGAAAATCAAGAGACAGTGCGATGCGAGAGAACCGAAACAGAAGACACAAGGATGAAAGAGAGATCGTGAAATTGAGAGATTGGGAAGCTGTAAATGGATGATCAGCTGTGAATGGAAGAAGATGTAGAGAAGTTTGAACGAAAGAAGATGAGATGCAGAGAAGCTTGAATGGAAGACGTTGCAGATAGGTTAAGCAAGTGTGAAAAAAAAATTTGGTTGAAGAGAAGTTAATGGAGAAGACGCATAGTGTTTTTGAGAAAATTATAAGATTAAAAGTAGATATAGGGTTAAGAATATCAGATTTAGGGTTAATGATATCTGACTAGGCATGTTTTTTAATAACTTCGTAAATTTTTTATGATGTGGCATTAATAATCGTATAGTTTTAAAATTATGAATATGTGTCAAAATGTTAGTGGACAGGCGTGCCATATCAGACTTTAAGCCTGAGGTACTAAAGCATCTCTCAAAAAGAAAAATTAACGACGTGAAATTGTAGTTGGTATATATTATATTGATCCTTGTATAAATCACATGAACCTGAAGTTCAAAGGATCATTTACTTGCAAATTGCATATTCGAAGGAATTTATTTATATTAATTACCAATATATTAACCCGGATGATTGTTTATGAAGAACAATTTACGTAAATGGCAACAAATAAATTATTCGTTGCACACTAGAAATGTGAAATGTGACTTTTATTTAAAAGTTATTATTCTCTAAAGAGAATATGAAAAATCATGATCATATTAAAATAATGCTCGAGTTATATGAAATCCTCATCATAACTCCTGAAGAGTTGAATATCATTCAAGAGACAAACATTTTTGAAGAGTTACAAAGTAATAAAATGTGATCTCTCCAACATGAGATTCATAAATTAAAGGGATCTTAATTGCTCATACAAAGGCACGTATAACGAAAGTATGTAAATATTATAATTCCCCTTTTATATTATATAAACTCAAGAACATAACGCAGTGACAAGTCAAAAAATTCTGTTGAAACCGGTGCTATCTTGGGCCGTTTCCTTAGTATATTTCAAGGACAACATTACTATATATCTTGGATTAGGAATAATTTAACAACTCAAACTATATTATTTTCTCAAATAATAATCATGAAATCGTATAATTTTCAGTTTTCGTCAACAAAAGTGAGCAATCACATTCATGTCACGATGGTGAGGCCGGAATTGAAAGATATATAATAAACCAAATTAAAGGAACCTGATTTTCCACGCATGCACTGTATTTGATCATAAAGAACATTAACATGAAGGAGTTGTCTACCTACGAAGGCTTTTATGATAACGAACTGATCGATTTCGTCATAATTAGAACTAATTACGCAGGACATATTCACATGCACTTCAAAACATTGACCTTGACAACCATGCATATATGAATATGGAGAAAATTACGCAGGGCGACCTTGACTTAGAAGATAAGTTCTTACATATGACTTTGAACTTGTTACCTACGTAAAAGCCATTCAATACAAAATTGTTCATGGAAGATAAGTTTTTACTTATGATTTTGAAATTGAGACACCATCTTTTGATAGCTGATTTGAGTTCTTTTTTTATTACATATATAGGATAGTATTAACCTTTAGGACACAGAATAAAAACACAAAAGTTACTATACAAGGAAAATCAACTGCAACATTTATTATATTATTACAATAAATACAAGGGAAATTATTATATATTTAATTCTTCAGGAGTCATGATGAGGATTTCATATAGCTCGAAGCATTATTTTTAACAAGATCAATCTTGTTAAAAATAATGCTTCGAGCTATATGAAATCCTCATCATGACTCCCGAAGAGTTGAATATCATTCAAGAGACAAACATTTTTGAAGAGTTACAAAGTAATAAAATGTGATCTCTCCCACATGAGATTCATAAATTAAAGGGATCTTAATTGCTCATACAAAGGCACGTATAACGAAAGTATGTAAATATTATAATTCCCCTTTTATATTATATAAACTCAAGAACATAACGCAGTGACAAGTCAAAAAATTCTGTTGAAACCGGTGCTATCTTGGGCCGTTTCCTTGGTATATTTCAAGGACAACATTACTATATATCTTGGATTAGGAATAATTTAACAACTCAAACTATATTATTTTCTCAAATAATAATCATGAAATCGTATAATTTTCAGTTTTCGTCAACAAAAGTGAGCAATCACATTCATGTCACGATGGTGAGGCCGGAATTGAAAGATATATAATAAACCAAATTAAAGGAACCTGATTTTCCACGCATGCACTGTATTTGATCATAAAGAACATTAACATGAAGGAGTTGTCTACCTACGAAGGCTTTTATGATAACGAACTGATCGATTTCGTCATAATTAGAACTAATTACGCAGGACATATTCACATGCACTTCAAAACATTGACCTTGACAACCATGCATATATGAATATGGAGAAAATTACGCAGGGCGACCTTGACTTAGAAGATAAGTTCTTACATATGACTTTGAACTTGTTACCTACATAAAAGCCATTCAATACAAAATTGTTCATGGAAGATAAGTTTTTACTTATGATTTTGAAATCGAGACACCATCTTTTGATAGCTGATTTGAGTTCTTTTTTTATTACATATATAGGATAGTATTAACCTTTAGGACAGAATAAAAACACAAAAGTTACTATACAAGGAAAATCAACTGCAACATTTATTATATTATTACAATAAATACAAGGGAAATTATCATATATTTAATTCTTCAGGAGTCATGATGAGGATTTCATATAGCTCGAGATTTTTAACAAGATCAATCTTGTTAAAAATAATGCTCGAGCAATATGAAATCCTCATCATGACTCCCGAAGAGTTGAATATCATTCAAGAGACAAACATTTTTGAAGAGTTACAAAGTAATAAAATGTGATCTCTCCAACATGAGATTCATAAATTAAAGGGATCTTAATTGCTCATACAAAGGCACGTATATCGAAAGTATGTAAATATTATAATTCCCCTTTTATATTATATAAACTCAACATAACGCAGTGACAAGTCAAAAAATTTTGTTGAAACCGGTGTTATCTTGGGCCGTTTCCTTAGTATATTTCAAGGACAACATTACTATATATCTTGGATTAGGAATAATTTAACAACTCAAACTATATTATTTTCTCAAATAATAAATCATGAAATCTTATAATTTTCAGTTTTCGTCAACAAAAGAGAGCAATCACATTCATGTCACGATGGTGAGGCAGAAATTGAGAGATATATAATAAACCAAATTAAAGGAACCTGATTTTCCACGCATGCACTGTATTTGATCATAAAGAACACTAACATGAAGGAGTTGTCTACTTACAAAGGCTTTTTATGATAACGAACTGATCGATTTCGTCATAATTAGAACTAATAACGCAGGACATATGCACATGCACTTCAAAACATTGACCTTGACAACCATGCATATTTGAATATGGAGAAAATTAAGCAGGCCGACCTTGACTTGGAAGATAAGTTTTTACATACGACTTTGAACTTGTTACGTACGTAAAAGCCATTCAATACAAAATTGTTTATGGAAGATAAGTTTTTACGTATGACTTTGAAATTAGAACACCATTTTTTAATGCCCGATTTGAGTTCTTTTTTGATTACATATATAGGGTAGTATTAACCTTTAGCGTACAGGATAAAAACATAAAAGTTTCTATATAAGGAAAATCAACTACAACATTTATTATATTATTACAATAAATACAAGGGAAATTATCATATATCCATCCCTCCCTCCCCGGTGGCATATTTGAAAGATTGAACCCTCTAGTTTTAATAATGGCCAGTCAACCCATTAAAACCATAAAAATTGGTCATTTTGTCACTTCCGTCAGGTTTTCCATCCAAAAAGTCTTTGACTGTAAAAAATACCTCCATTAGGGGGTTGAACCTTTGAAAGACCACACACCCTAACCAATTGAGCTACTCTAACTCTTTAGAGTATTTTTGAATTATATATATAACTATATATATAGTTATATAATTTGTTTAAAATAATTCAAATATGTTTATATAATTTAAATTAAACTCATATATTTAATTTAAAATAAACTCGTATTTAATAATAATATATATAAATAGATTAATGAAAAAGAAAAATAAAAAAAGAAAACAAAAGGAAAAAAAATCAAAAAAAAAAAAAAAGAAAGAAAAATAATTTATGGGCTTTGATTAATTGGGTGGTTGATTTTATGGGTTTTATTTTATTTTATTTTATCTTATCTTTTTATCAAATTGAAAAAATATATTTTTTGAAAAGGAAAATTTTTTTTAAAAAAAAGGTCCTTTTTTTGAATTTTTTTCCTTTTGTTTTCTTATTTTCTTTTTCTTTTTCATAAATCTTTTTTTTATGTATTATTATTAAATATTAGTTTATTTTAAATTATATACTTATGAGTTTATTTTAAATTATGTAACTGATTTACATTATTTTAAACAAATTATATAACTATATATATATATATATATCATAAATAATCCAATGAGCTATGGTAGCTTAGTTGGTTAGAGTGTGTGGCTCTTGACCATAAGATTGAATGTTCAAGTTATTTTTGATTTAACGATCAAAGGCTTTTTGGATTGAATACATTTATGGTTTTAGGGGGTTGAATGACCATTATTGAAAGGATCAGTCTTTCTAAATGGCAAACCTCTGGGGGGGTGGGTGTGATTAGGTTTCCAATAAAAGAAAATTTTGTATTTTTAATCTATGCCCTTAATGTACAGATTAACACTACTCATATATATATATATATATATATATATAAAACCAATAGGCCTGCTAGTGGTTAAAATAAAGAGTCTTTGTTTATTAATGACATTGAATACCTAAAAGTTTCCTTAACTCAATAGAAAATACCATCATTATAATCGATAGTGATTTTATTAATTTAATTAATCAATTAATATTATTAATGTAACGTCTTTTGAATTTATCAAAATAATAATTAATTAGTTAAATATAATTTATTTTTATTTATTTAAAAATCTAATTAACGACCTAGGTTTCTCGCGTTATCATGTGACACCGTTGTGCCTCCATTATAGAATATAGGGCAATTGAATTTTTTTTTTTTTTAAATTCCAAGTTGTCTACGACTTTAACATAAGTGACCAAATTGGTCATTATATTTTTCTCAAGTGTCAAATTAGTCCCTCTAATTAAGTTCCGTCAGTCAACTTTAACTGTGTGAGAGTAAAACTGTACTTTACTCCTAAACAACATAATAATGACATATGCACAGTTTTTTTTTTTTTTTTTTTTTTTTTTTCACACATGTATATTTTTGGTTATTTTATTTTTGGGTTTTGATTTTTGAACATTTTTTACAATAGTGCTTGTATAATATTAATAAAAAACAATTATAAAAAATAGTAAAAGATTAAACTGAGAATGAATGGTAACTTTGTTTATAAAATAAGAGTATAATTGGCATTGGATCTTTTTAGAAAACTATAATTAAAAAGGGCATAAATGGTGTTTCATTAATAATATTTTTGGATTTTGTTGTAATTATAATTGTGAATTTAATGCATAAAAGGTAAAACAACTTTGCTCTAATATGACAAATAAAGGGTATTTAAGTACTTTAACTAAAATCGTTAAAGTCAACTGTTATATTTATTATCGTTAAACCATTAGAGTGACTAATTTGGTCACTTCTAAAAAGAAAGAAAGTATTGATTTGGCAATTGAGAAAAATGTGATGACTAATTTGGTCACTTTTGTAACAATCAAAAATAACTTGGAATTTAAAAAAAAGTCCAGGACTAAATTGGTAATTGCCCTAGAATATATTATAGATCATAGTTTTACGGAAGATATTGAGCTTCTGTATTTGGAAAAGAATTTTAAGTTTCAAGGAGCAAATTGATGGAGATTTATGTTGGGAAGAGGAGTAGATTAAGTAGGCCAAATAATAAAATTAACCTAACAGTGCATGAAAGCTATTGTAGGGTAATAGAACGAATAGAGCAAATGTTGATAAACTATACTTTAATCCTCATATTATAATTTCACAAGATATATATTGCATAGAACACAAAATCTATGACTAAAAATAAAAAGTAAATGATAAACTTTCAATAGAATTCAATAGTTATAGATTTCTCAAAGGTTAACACTGGTCGTTTCAAAAAAGTCTGAAATCATCTAGCTTCCAAGTTTGATATTATCGTATCATTGACTGAACCTATTTCCAAGTTGGACGTTGTAGATTCATATTGTTCATCTACATCGGTTTGCTTTGAGCCAGGATATTGGGTATCATTAGATATGTAGCTTCATTTATGAGCATCCAAGAAACTTCAAACATGAACGGTCTTTCAACTAGGATTTTCTAGATGAACCAGACGGGTTGAATTTAAATTTTGTTAAGAAACATTGGGAGGTGATTCGAGATGACTTCATGAAGTTTTTAAAAGAATTTCACAAGGATGGCGCTTTTGTAGCTTTAATCCCAAAAGTCAAGAATCCTATGGTGATGGGAGATTTCAGGCCAATCAGTCTAGTGGGATCGATATAATTCTCGCAAAGGTCCTGTCTAACCAGATGAAAAGGGTGATGAATTCGGTTATTAGCGAGGCCCAGATGGTGTTTGTTAGTGGGCGCCAAATCACAGATAGTTTCGTATTCGCAGAGGAAATTATCAACAAATGGAAAAGAGAAAATGAGGGTGGTCTTATTGTCAAATTGGATTTCCAAAAGGCATATGACAATAGGATCATAGTTTCTTAGATGACTCTCTAAAGGGCATAGGGTTTGGCGGTGGAGAGGGTGGATTAAAGAATGCGTTTTGAAGTCGCTTTTGTTAGTATTAGTTATTGGTTGTCCCACCCAGCATTGAAAGAGGATTGAGACAGGGTGATTCGCTATCCCTTTTTCTCTTTAATATTGTAGTAGAAGGGCTGAATTACTTGTTTCAAAAGGTTGTTGAACTTGACATGTTATAGGGAGAGAACTTTGGGGGTATCACAGTGCATGTTTCGCACCTCCAATTCGCGGACGATACAATACTTTTTATTAAACCCAAGTTGGAATTTTTATGCAATACAAAAAGAATCTTAAGATGTCATGAGCTAACCTCAGGCTTGAAGATTAATTTCTCAAAATCTTGTATCGTTAGAGTTTGTCAAAAGGTGAGCGAAGACCATAGTTGGGCCTCTGTTTTGAATTGCAAGCCTGCCTCTCTACCGATCAGCTATCTTGGCCTCCCATTAGGGGCCATAATGAGTTCTCTAAAATTATGGAATTCGGTGATAGAGAGGATCGAGAAGAAGGTTGGCGCCATGGAAACGAAATTTTTTTATCAAAAAGAGGTAGATTGGTTCTCATCAAGTCAGTTGTCTCAAGCATTCCGACGTATTTCATGTCTATCTTTACGATCCCGATGGGAATTGCTCAAAGGATCGAAAGGTTGATGACTTCATGTCTATCTTTAACAGTTGACACATCTTTAATGGTCTGCATTAATTGGCTACCATTAAAGATGGCTTCATCCTTGAGTTTGGTGATTAGAGAGGCGGGAATTGGGTCTGGAGTGTCTCCCTTCGTAGACACCTGTTTGGTTGGGAACAAGACCAATGGTCATGTTTCAGGGACTTCATTCAGAGCATTAATATTCGGTTAAATGTAGCTGACTATTTGGCTTGATCTTTCAACCCTTTGGGGTTCTTTACTGTCAGCTCATTTCGTAAAGCTTTCGAAGAAAGGGAGAATGACATATCAGAGCTGGACAAGTTTGTTTGGCAAGGAATTTGTCCTCCAAAGGTAGAGATATTTGTGTGGCAACTGCTGAAAGGGAAAGTGCTAGTTAATTAGGTGCTCAAAAGACATGGTGTAATGCCTAATGGTGGTGTGGCGTGTACCTTCTGCAATAATGATGAGGAATCTATAAATCATGTTTTTCTCCATTATAGGTGGGCGTGGTCTTTGTGGTCTCATTGTATGGGCTGGTGGGATATTCATAGTTGTGCGTTCAAGTAGCTTATTGAGTGGGTAACTTGCTGGAACTCCCTTTGTTTGTCTATTGATTGTAAAAGAGCTTGGAACGTTCTCTTTTTCGCCATGGTTTGGACGATTTGGGAATTCATAAATCAAAGAATTTTCAATGGGGGTGAAGCAATGGTTAATATTGCTATAGACTCAGTTCAATTTCGCGTCGCTTGGTGGTTTAAACACCATAGCCGTGGTTCCTCTAATCCTATTACCTCCCTTCTTCAGAATATGGGTGAATTTTGTAAGGATCCTACAAAGTCTAAGAAGCGTAAGATTGAGGAATGGATTCCTTCGGCATTAGACGAGTTGAAATTCAATGTTAACGGATCGACTAGAGGTAAACCGGCCCTACAGGGATAGGTGGTGTACTGAGAGATGTAAGAGGCAAAGTTATGTGCTCCTTTTCTTTCTTTGTCGGCTCCCAGGACTCTAATTCAGCCGAACTGATGGCCATCAATAAAGCCAGCTCATTGTGTGCCTTGAACTCGTTTTTGTTTGGTCGATCTATTGAGATTGTTAGTGACTCTAAGTCAGCGATCGCTTGGATAAATAACGATGGTTTTGGTAGCCTCAATCACATTGGTTTGGTTTATGATATTCATGAATACTTGAGAAGACACGGGGGTTTGATGGTGTCTTTCATCAAGAGCCTCAAACTCTTTTGCTGACAACTTGGCTAAGAAAGGCTCAAAGAATGATAGGGACTTCATTCACTAGGCAATTGATTGATTGCTTTGGGGTTTTGGGGGGTTGTTTCTTAGGCATTTGTTTGGGGTCTTGGGTGTAAGTTTCTGTTTTGCTTCTGGCTATTGTGTTTGTTTTG
Source organism: Acer negundo (assembly GCA_035582765.1). Classification (NCBI taxonomy): domain Eukaryota; kingdom Viridiplantae; phylum Streptophyta; class Magnoliopsida; order Sapindales; family Sapindaceae; genus Acer; species Acer negundo. The sequence continues at coordinate 9,981,044 of CM069233.1, forward strand.
CTCCACTGTTTCCTTTGGATCAAGATCCTCTCCTTGTCTTGTTTTTCCTTGACTTTTCTTAATCTAATGACACATAAGCAAAATAAAAAATGTATGGTCAAGATTTGATCACTTTTTTCTTTCTCAAGCAACTTGGTGTTTTAATTACACTTGAAAAATGACAAGGAAAAACAAGGACCAAGGAGAGGATCCTAATCAGTTTCCTTTTGGGGTTTGTTGCTTTGCCTCCCATCCTTTTGTTAGCTGGTGGAGGTTTGTTAGTTATGCTTTTTAATAAGATTTGTTGTTCAAAAAAAAAAAAAAAAAAAAAAAAAAAACAGGGATTTTCTGGACACACAACAGAGCTATATGCAAGCATCTTATCAGTGTACAATGGGGAATATGTATCGTCAAGAGATAGATCCATAAACTCCATGCCTTTACCATCTTTCCGTAGCTCATATGCCTGAAATTGTCAGTTTGGCTATCAGTAGTACTCTAATTTATGATAATAATATCACCATTACTCAATAAGAGTCGAAGAAACTTACATATTCAAGTTGGTTTGTTTAAAAACAAGTTGGTCTGGAGTATGTGTGGCATGTAATCTGCTTCCTCTATTATCTTATCTTATTTTGTTGGGCTGCTCTGTTTTCTGGGGTGTTTCTGCTCCCTGTTGTTTTCGGCTGGTGTTCTTTGTTTTGTTTTCTGGTTTTGGGTGTGGTTAGGCGTAGGATGCTTTTGTGTGATGCGTTGTTTGTATTGGCTTCTGGTCTCTTTTTTTTCCTTAAATAAAGTTCATTTTGTTGTAATAAAAAAAATTTAATAAAAAAAATAAAAAAATCACAAATGATCGCTTTCACCGTCAAAAATGGAAACCCTTTTGCCACTAATGATTTGTAGAAGTAGAACCCCAAAACTATAAACATCTGACTTTGTTGCGTATATGCCTTTTTTGACATACTCAGGAGGAGCATATCCACTGTGTATAATATATATTTAATTAAAAACAAGGATTAGTATAAATTATACTAATTGTGCATAATAAATAAATATTAAGTACACAATATATAACAATAAAAGGAAATAAACTTACTATGTTCCGACAATCATTCCGGTGTTCGCTTTAAGACTGTTGCTTGTAAAAATTCTAGCCATACCAAAATTAGATATTTTAGGTTTCATGTTTTCATCCAATAAAACATTGCTAGCTTTCAAGTCTCAATGAATGATAATCTTGAGTATTCATGGAGATATAAAAGCCCTTGACAAATCCCTTCAATGATATGAATGCGATTTTCCAATCCAAGATATACTTTTTAAGAGGGTATGCATCAAATAATTTATGAAAATTAAATTATTTTTCATGATCTACTATACTGCAATCTCATGTGATGTAGCGGAAGCTCTGTTGAGAAAAACCTGCAAGAAACAAATTAGAAACAACCTACTAAAGTTCCGTTGATTCGCTCACGAATACCAAAATATTAGGCTTCAAGTTCGTTGATTCACTAGGAATACCAAAATTGGGAGATAATAGAGTAAAACTCTAATTTTTATCAATTAAAAACTGAGTTGCCTTTCGGCTTACAACACTATTTAAAGCAAACAACTCATAACCCTAATCGTAATCCTTGTAGAACAAGAAAACGAACCTAAATATGGAAAAACCCAAAAATTACCCAAAATGGCAAAATCGAGATTATTGTAAAAACTAATTCTACGGAGAATCCTAAAAAAACCGAAATTGACGGAAGTCGATTCAGACTCAGAAATCTCAATTTATTGTAAAAATGAAACTTTCCTAAAACGGCAAAAACGGTCTTTTCGGGCCCTAAATGATGGAATTTGGCTAAAAAAAGGTATGCCTCACAAGCATTAATGAATGCTTGTGATTATTGAAGATCTCGTCGAAGCACATCCACTGACCAAGTTTCACGTCATTCCGACTCCGTCGCCCGGACTAGTGGAATTAAATTGTCCTTTTTTCTGTCTTTTTCCTATCCCACCCCACCATATACTCCAATGCCATATGTTCCATTGCTGCTGCATCATTCTCCCCAGGTTGTCGGAAATTCGTCCTTGAATTTCCAACAGCATCATCATCAGAAGAATCGCCAAGATAAGGAATCAAATGCTTGACATTAAACACATCATGGGTACGGATGTGGCTTGGAAGCTTCAAGCGATATTCATTTGGATTAATTTTTTCCAGAATTTCGAGTGACCCTATCTTCTTAGTAACCAGTTTATTATATTCCCCCACATCAAATCTGTCCTTTGTGAGGACTGCCCACACGAAATCGCCCACGTCAAACTCCAAATGACACTGCTTTTTGTCAGCAGCTAACTTGTATTTCTCACCTGACTGTAACGGATTTTTTTGCACCTGTTGATGAATCTCCTATAACCTAAGAACAAAATCTTCAGCCTTTCCATGCACCCTAGTTCTGCTAGGCAGAGGCAACAAATCCAGTGAGCTGCGAGCAGAGGCGGACACACTAGAGGGCTGCCCCGGGCTGTAGCCCGGGCAACCCAAAAGAAAAAATTCAATACATAAATGGTTAATTACACTAACATCCCCTAAAGTTTAATAATATTATAAAAATATGATATTTTCTCTAAATTTAGTGTAATATAAATATTTTATTCTTCGAAGTAATTTATAAAAATATACATAATATTATGGCTTCTAACACTATATAATTAAATCATCCAAAAGTTTAAATAATTTTTTTAACTACAAGTTTAAATAATTGTTTATGTATAAATTTTACGATATATTTCATATGTTTAAGTAATCCATTATAACATTGGTGTCATCTTATTATTAAAAAAAATAAACAAATATTCATCGAGAATTATATATATAAAAAATTATTTTTAATCAACGACTTGCATATCTCACACCGACTTTATTATATATGTGTGTATTGAGGAAGAAAATCACAAAAGTTTTTATCATAATACACACCAAATTTAAAAATGTATTGTAAGAATTCGTGAGTCATTAATAAAGCATTATAATATTTTGACTAAACAAAAGTAAATAGATCCAACTATTGACTTTTAATGTTAGTGTGTAATGGGGAAAAAAAATACTTTATATATATAAATTAGCCCGGGTGGCTAATTTTTCCTGGGTTCGCCCCTGGCTGCGAGGAACCAATGTGTAAACCACCTGAAAAGGACTAAACCCAGAACTTCTGTTGATAGCATGATTGTGTGCAAATTCCGCTTGGCTAAATTTCAGATCCAATGACTGAACGTTGTCCCCTACCAAACATCTCAGCAAATCTCCCAGAGCACGGTTCACCACTCAGTCTACCCATCCGTTTGTGGGTGGTATGCACTATTGAAATCCAACCTCGTATTGACCATTTTCCAAAGGCTCCGCTAGAAGTGACTGAGGAAACTAGTGTCCCGGTCAGAAACAATTGTTGTAGGTAACCCATGAAGACGATATACCTCCTAAAAGAATAATTGGGCAACTTGGACAACATCAGTAGTCTTCTTGCACGGAATAAAGTGAACCATCTTCGAAAACCGATCAACAACTACATAGATGGAATCAAAACCCCACTGAGTTCTTGGTAACACTAAGACAAAATCCATACTCAAATCTGTCCGTGGTTGAGTATGAACGGGTAATGGCATGTATAGACCTGCGTTTGTTGTTTTCCCTTTGGACACTTGATAGATCCTACAACGCTCGACATATCTCTCTACTTCCTTTCGGATTGTTGGCCAAAAATAGGACGCCTTGACTAACTGAAGAGTATAGTCCCTGCCCACATGGCCCTCTCCATGTAACTCCTTAATAATTTGTTGGCGCAGACTACAATCTGGAACACAGAGTTGATTTCACCATAAAAAATTTAGATTTTTCCCCCACTCTTACAGCAGCCATCACTTCAGAAAAGTACATATCAGAGTCAAGTAAATCAAGAAAGGAATCAAAACATGGTACCTGGACAATCATTGTTGACAGCAAATTGACTCTCCGACTCAGAGCATCGGCCACCCGGTTTGAAACTCCTGCCTTATGCTTTAGAACGAACGTAAACTGCTGTAGGTAGGCGGACCATGCAGCATGTCAGGCAGAAATCTTATCTTGGCTATGGAGGTGCCGTAACGAATCATGATCAGTGTATAAAATGAATTCACAGTGGAATAAATAATGTCGCTAGTGTTTCACCGCTTGGACTACAACATAGAATTCTATATCATACGTACTGTAACGAACTCGAGACCTTGTCAGTTTCTCACTAAAATACACCACTGGCTTCCCAGCTTGACCCAAAACAGCTCATATGCCTACATTGGAGGCGTCACTATGCAACTCGAATGGTTGAGAAAAATCAGGTAAGACTAGTATAGGGGCTGTTGTTAATTACTCCTTTATTTTCTGAAACCTTTATTCTGCTTCGGGTGTCCACTGAAACTTGACTCCCTTCATACATTCTGTGACAGGGGCCATGATGCTATTGAAGTGTAGAATGAACTGGCGATAGAATGAAGTCAATCCATGAAAACTGCAAACCTTAGTAATTGTTTTCGGTTGGGGCCATTGCCTCACTACCTCGATCTTGGACTCATCCACCTGTAGGCCCTCTCTAGAAATAATATAACCTAAAAACAGCACCTTTGGCGTCATAAAAACACATTTTTTTGCTGCTGCAACAAATTTTTCCCTGCGTAGAATACACAATACTTCCCGAATGTGCTGAATGTGCAGCTCGGAGTTTGCACTGTAAATCAAGATATCATCAAAATAAACAACGACGAACTTACCAATGAAGGGTTGAAAGGCTTGATTCATTACTCCATGAAGGTGCTAGGTGCGTTTGATAACCCAAATGGCATGACTAGCCATTCATATAAACCGTCTCGCATTTTAAACGCTGTTTTCCATTCATCCCCAGGCCGAATACGAATTTAATGGTATCGACTTTTCAGGTCCAGTTTGGTAAACACAATTGCCCCACTAAGCTGGTCCAATAAATCATCCAGTCTCGGAATTAGAAAATGATACCTCACAGTGATCTTGTTAATAGCACGACTATCAACACACATCCTCCACGTTCCATCTTTTTTTGGTATCTAAAGGGCGGGTACAGCACCGGGCTAAGACTCTCACGAATATGTCCCTTTGAATGTAACTCTTCAACCTGCCTCCGAAATTCCTCATGTTCCGCAGGACTCATACGATAATTTGACTTGTTTAGTAACATCGCCCCTGGCTCTAGACCAATATGATGTTGAATATCTTGTAGGGGTGGAAGTCCTTCTGGTAACTCTTCCGAAAACACATCACCAAAGACTGAAATCAGAGGAGCTGCAGCTTCGGGAACCTCCAATTCAGAACTTGTTTCTTTTCCCACCAACACATACACCATCTCAAATTCCTCCAGTTCCAACTTAAACTTCGCATAGGTCAGTAGGTTCGCATTATCTCTAGGCAACATTGATTTTTCAGTTGGTTTGCTTGGTAATAACACAATCTTGGTTCCATTAAAATCAAATGAATAAGTGTTTTTAAACCCATCATGATGTACCTTTCTATCATGTTGCCACGGCCTCCCTAACAATAGGTGGCAAGCGTCCATATTCACCACATCACACCATATCTCATCTTTGTAGTTGGAACCCATAGAAAACAAGATAAATGCCTACTACGACACCGTTACCTCTCCGTTTTTTTGCAGCCACGCTAACCGATACAATCTTGGATGTTTTTCTATCTTCACCCTGATTTTCGCACCGCTTCAGCTGACACGATATTCTCACAACTTCCCCCATCTATGACGAATCCGCACACCTTACCCAGAATGGTACAAGTCGACTGGAATATGTTATTCCGAAGCCAATTTTCTTCGTCAGTTCTTGGTGCCAAACATGAACGACGCACCATTAACAAGGTTCCTGTGTCGCCGTCGACCAGTTCTTCGTTCACCACGTCCTCCTCTTCTATTTGTGGATCAATGCCTATTTCCGCATCCTCTTCATTAAATTCTGTTGGATCAATAAATAAAACCTTCTTAGCTGGTCTCTTGCATTCAGACAATTGATGACCCATCTCGCCACAACCGAAACATCGAAAACCACCCATTGTCTTGAGAGGTTGAGTTGGATTCGTAGGGTTTCATTGTGCGGGATTAGAACTGCTAGTGGCTCCCCATTGGTTCCTTGCGTTAGTACCACCACTGCTGTTCCCACTTGCCATCCCGCTTCGACTGCTAGGACCTCCTCGAAAATTTGAAAACGTCTCAGTACTAGGTTTTTGAGACAAACTTTTCTCCAACTGTAAAGCTCTCTGATGTGCCTCTGTCACTGTCACCAGATCAAAGAGATTAACCATATCAAGGATTTGTGTTCGCAATCCGCCACAGTAGCGCGACACTAACTGATCTTGTGTCTTTTGAATGTCGTTCCGCACCAGTAGTTGATAGAACTCTGTGGTATACTCATCAACGGATTTCATCCCTTGTCGTTAATTCTATAGTCTCTGGTATATCAACCTCTGAAAATTATGGGGTAAGAACTCAACACGTAGCTTCCCTTTCATCTTCTCCCAATCGAAAATCTTAGGTTCCCCGAACGATTCCGAGTAAGTTTGAGTTGTTACCACCATGTTGCGGCTCTTCCCCGAAGTCTGGTAGACACCAATGCTACCTTCTCTCTCTCAGGAACTTTCTTGAATTCTAGGATCCCTTCAACAATTTCGACCCATTCAAGGAACTCCTCTGGTTGCAGAATGCCCTGAAATTCTAGCACCTCTGTCCGCATCCCTGATTCCCAACGCCTGCTGTCATCAGCCTCTAACACCCTTCACCTACATTACGGAATCTCGTCCTCTCCGTCGCTATCTTCCTCTTCGTCACTGTCACCACCCGTTTCAGGATTTAGGTTCTGAAAAGGGTTTTGGTTTTGGCTGGCCCTCATCGTCGAAAGCAGCTCCATTAATTACACAACCTGTTGTTACAACTATAACACGCGGTCATGTTCGATGGCTTCTTCTATGATAACATGTGGATGTCTTCTCGGCAGCATGTTGATGACCCGAACGAACCTGGCTTGATATCAAACTGATGTAGCGGAAGCTCTGTCAAGAAAAACCTGTAAGAAACAAATTAGAAACAACCTACTAAAGTTTCGTTGATTCGCTCACGAATACCGGAATATTAGGCTTCATGTTCGTTGATTCACTAGGAATACCAAAATTGGGAGATAATATACAAAAACTCTAATTTTTATCAATCAAAAATTGAGTTGCCTTTCGGCTTACAACATTATTTAAAGCAAACAACTCCTAACCCTAATCGTAATCCTTGCAGAACAAGAAAACAAGCCTAAATACGGAAAAACCCAAAAATTACCCAAAATGGCAAAATTGAGATTATTGCAAAAACTAATTCTACAGAGAATCCTAAGAAGACTGAAATTGACGGAAGTCGATTCAGACTCAGAAATATCAATTTATTGCAAAAACGAAACTTTTCTAAAACGGCAAAATCGGCTTTTTGGGCCCTAAACGATGGAATTCGGCTAAAAAGGGGTATGCCACACGAGCAAAATGCTCGTGATTATTAAAGATCTCATCGAAACACATCAACTGACCAAGTTTCACGTCATTCCGACTCCGTTGCCCGGACTAGTAGGATTGAATTGGCCTTTTTTCTTGGTCTTTTTCTTATCCCACCCCTCTATATAGTCCAATGCCATATGTTCCATTGCTGCTGCATCATCATGCAAGAAATAAATAAATAAAAACTTACCAAAGAGATAACAATCCAAGCTTTTGTTTGGCATATATTCATAAATCAGCATATGCTCTTCTCTGTCAATGCAATAACCCAAAAGCCGAACAAGATTTACATGTTGGAGCTTTGCAGTAAGCATAACCTCATTCTTGAGCTCCTCAAATCCTTGTGTGTAGCAGTGGAGGTGTGGGGGGGGCTGACAGGGGCCATGGTACCCCCAACACAAATTGATACAAATTAAATCATCCAGTGAATGCTCCTATGTAATATATCCAATTAAACCCTATATTATTTCTTAATTAAAAGCACAATCATTAATTAAAAACATAAATATTACAATAAATAAATTCCATATTTGTGTATGTGACCCACATAATATGTTTCTAACTAATCTTAATAAACACGGTAATTACAACTAAGGAATTAAGTTTATTTTCCCTCATCGGGATTCCTAATTAGTAAACCAGCACTTAAGGTATAAGCAAAAATCTACTCTTTTTAGGATTTGATTTACAATACATCATAAACTATATATATATATATATATATATATATGAATTATTAAGTTAGGGATCCCGTATAAAAAATCATGTGGAATCCCACACCTGATAACTGCAATATATATATATATATATATATATAGTATTAAACAAAATACAAATGCGTTACGTATTTCTTTGATCTTCGAATACATATGAGAAAGTCATCGACAATTGATGGATTTTACAAAAGAATTAAAACATCAGTTCATCTTCGTCAACATCTAAACAATATTACATTTGGTTTTTAAATATTAGTATATTTTTCTTGCGTTAACTTGAATATTTGTTTTTGTCTTGGCCCCCCACCCCAAAACCAAAATCCTGACTTCGCCCCTGCTTGTGTGGATGTTTTTGAAAGTTTCTTTACTGCCACTTCTTGTCCATCTTGTAATACACCATGTAAAAACATGCAATAGATCCCGTTTTCGTAAACTTCTCTCTGTATATACACTATACAGAGACTTTAGACATACCTGTAAGGCTCATTATATCTTCCTTCATTAGGTGTAACTATGTAACTTTATTTTTAAATTAATAATAAAATTTCATAGTAGGTCGACATTTAAGGAAATCCTACAGTTCAATCCAAGTTATATATATCCCCTATATATATTTTTCACTTGAGACACATAAAATATTACCTTGTAAACCGGACCATATCCACCCTCACCAAGCTTGTTTTCAATTGAAAATTTGTCAGTTGCTGCCTCAATGTCAGCCAAACTATATACTACCAAAGTAGGAGCATTGGCATAAAAATCACCAGCTTCTGCAGCAATATTTACTTGGGTCATTGATTCTTGAACTGAGTCCACAATCGCTGTCAATAAAAAAAAAGGTTAAAGTTTGGCTAACATCTCGGTTCATAATAATAAAAATTCAGCAATCCTGTCTAACTGATAAATGCTATACATGTATTTTATTGGTTACCTTTTGATTTCAGCTTTCTCATCCACCCGAAATATATCACAAGGCCTAGGACTAGCAGAAGGAGCATAGCAGCTGCAGTTGTAGGTAAAACAATTACTAAGAATATTGGATATGACTGCTTATTTTGTCTACTTCTACCATCCCGATCTTGATGAGCTGAAGAATTAATATTTGCCTCCTGAGCTGAAAATTTTAATCTTCATTTTAGTAACAGGTGTCATAAAAATCTTAATTCAAATAATATATAGTTAATCAGTATGAGAAAAGAATTAGATTTAATGAGAGAATAAAGAATTGCTAACCTGAAGCTTGAGAAAGCACCCAGTTATCATCATAGGAAACTGTCCAAACATGGTAACCAAGTAACCCCTTCTCTTTGGCGTAAGAAACCTTTGCCCGAATAGCCTCAACATCGTCAAAACCAATCCAAGATGTCCCAATTGTGCAGTAATTCACTACATAAGTTGAGTTATACGTAACCTTTGCTCTATAATTTTCTTTCTCATTCTTTATTAACTTATAAGTCATAAATCCACTCTGACTAGAAAAGGCCGGTCCAATTACCACTATCCATAGAGTTCACGAGCTTCCACGCATAGCCATAGAAAGGCAAACATATAACCAACTTATTTGCTGATAATCCTGCACCAATCCAACCCTTTATACTGCTATCAATATTCGCAATATTATTCGGGTCATACAGAGCTGAAGGAGGGGCTGTATTGTTTATTGAATTATTAGGAGTGGAGTAGTCGACAGTTAAAACATGACTCCAGTTTAAGTATTGTTGCACGGTGTCTACAGGTTAAGTTTTTGAATAAGAATCTAGTGACTTTAAGATCACTGTAGTCAAGATCAGTTGCGACTTGCTAGAGTTTCTCGCCCCAAAACTGACAGCAAGTCGCCACTCTTGATAAAGAGTACTCAGATTGAACATGTCCGAGGATGTCTCTGGACATATCCAATAAAAGTCTAGGCAATCAAAGCCATAATGCCTAGCTGTTGTTCTTGACGAGTCAATAAAAGATTTTCTATAAGAAGAATTGCTTACCATTGTTGAAAAGATTGAATAGTTTCCATATGGACCTCCAATGGATAGAAGTGTGGTGACTGATGGGTTTTTTTGTTTCACATTGTCTGTGAAGGTGGAGAAGCCGTTTTTATTAGAAGGTGATGAAAAAGAGAGCGTGTAAGTGGAACTCAGATCAGCACAGCAACAGTTAAGGTGTGTAAAGAGAGAAGAATGGATGTCCAAACCGGGTAAATCTCTCAATGAGGGCCAATAATAACCGGCTTTGATCCATTTTTATGATTTCGTTGGGCTTAATTGTTAAGAGAGAAGGAAAATTTGGAAGATGATCACCATGATTATTTTGGATACCATTGAGGAAAACTGTACTTGAACGCTATCTTTGGTGAATGTAGAGTTATGAGAACTCTCTATATTTGTAGGCATACTTTCACAGATCTCTCTTGGGTTTTAATCTAAATTAAGAGGACATAAATTCAAAGATCAATCCAAGACAGCTTGACAATGACAATTAGAATGTCCAGCTTCGAGTCCCTCCGCAGCATTTGATATCTAAAAATAATAAAAATTAAAAAAATAAAGGGCTGAAAAATTATAGTGGAAATGGAAAGAAATGTCCACTTTCAAGTTTGAAAGAACAAAAATGTCTCCACATTGTTTTTCTTGCATTTGTGTCCCCTTGGGCACATGAAATTTCTGGAATACCCTTTAAGTGGATTTTAGATATTAAAACCTTTTGCAGAGGACATTACCAAATTGCCCTAAAACGGAAACCCCATTAAGGATAATTACCAATTTGCCCTAACCATTGAAATTCAAAATCACCGAGCCCGATTCTGAGAAACTCCAATCAAAATCAAACGAGCAAACGAGAGACTAGAGTAAAAGAAGAATCGTTGAAGAAGAAGTGACCCAGCGAGACCAGAGTGGAAGACAAAGTGAACGAGAGAGAAGAACAAGCGAACGATTGTTTGGTGTTTCTGGGTTTTTCGCAAACTGAGAGGTAGGCATTGTTCCAGCACCGTCGTTTTTTCCTTGTCATCTTCATTCCTTGTTCGAGTTAAAAAACACTTTGTCGCAACTCGCAAGTAAAGGTATTCATTCCTTTTCTCCTTGTCTTCTTCATTCCTTTGGCGTTGTAACCTCTGATATGTTTGCTTGCATTTGTGTGTGACTGTGCGTGGATGATGATTTGATCTGGTCTTTTACTTGGGGGAACTTAGCTTGTTGTTTATTAAGTGTTAAGTATTTTGTTTGAGAAATGGGTAGTTGTTTGATTTGTATTCAGAGGATTGTGAAGTACCGTATTGGAAGTGCACTCAAATAAGGTTACAGTGGTTTACTTTTGTTTTGTTGAAATTTTCTTTTCAATAAATTGTGAAACAAATAGGCATAGTATTGAGTGAAGTGATTGATAACATGAGTAATTATATTGCAGTTCATGCGTTTGAACAGCTGGTTTTGTTAAATTTGGGGCCCTTGCAAAAATGTCCACTTCCAAGTTTGAAATGTGGCCTCAGTTGTCTGAATATCGAGCCCTAACAAAGGGATTTCAAGCCCTGTTTCAAACCCCTTGTAAGCGATTGTGAAGTGTTGTTGTAGATTGTTTTTGTGATGCTATGTTATTGAATTGTTGGATTTGGAATTGGTGGATTTGGCTTGGCTTGTGTTGAAGTGTTGGGGCCCTGGCAAAAATGTCCACTTCCAAGTTTGAAATGTGGCTTGTTTGTTTGTGTTGATTTAATGTATGGCTATAGTGGAAATGGAAAGGTTTTGTCAAAATCAGGGCTTAAAATCCCTTTCAGGGCTTGAAATCCCTTAGTCATGGCTTGAAATCCCATTTCAGGGCTTGAAATCCCATTTCAGAGCTTGAAATCTCATTTCAAGGCTTGAAATACCTTTACAGGGCTTGTATTTGTTACTAAACTTCTTTATAAAAATAAGGAATTATCTTTGTTATTTGTTAATTAAATTTTGTATTGATGTAAACCAGATGCCTATCGATCCTCTTAAGAAATTATGGCAATATCCGGACCATAAAAATCGGAGACACTATAATAAACTCGCAAAACAAGAAAAAATTTATGGGAGATTTGAAGTCGGTCCTAACACATTGTGGGGTGGTTGAACAGTTTAAGACAGGCCCTTTCGGCTTATACTTGGATCATATACAACCCATAAAGGTTCATGGGATGTTAATTTATAATCTCCTGAAAAGATAGATCCTTGTTCCAAATGCTAAGCCGGACGAGAATTGGTTTGGTTTGGTTTGGTTTGGTTTGGGTAAGCAACAAGCTAAGTTTGGGAGAGAGGAGTTTTGTTTATGCAGTGCGCTTAATATGAGCCCGCTGCCCGAAGGCTTCAAAGAAAAGAATGAAGTAGGTGATTAGAGTATTTTGAGTAAGTATTTTGGAGAAGAAAAGCCAACAATTGAATTGTTGGATGCAACATTTCAAAAGCTCACAGCTGCGAATGGCGATGACGCTTTGAAGATGGCTTACATATTAATGGTCGCTCAGTTCTTCGTAACTGATGAAGAATGGACATCTGTATCTGCTTAGGTGTGGACTTTAGTTAAGGATGAAAAAGAGTTTACAAGTTTTCTGTGGGGCTCATACTTATTTGATGTGATATTATATTGGTTGAAGAATGTAACCGAGAAACACTTAAAGAGGTTAAGAGGGAAGAAGGAAGTGAAGAAGGAAGAGATGAAGGAAAAGAAGAAGAAAAAGAAGAAGAAGAAGAAGAAGAAGAAGAAGAACTTGAAGAACTTAAAGAAGAAGAAGAAGAAGAAGAAGAAGAAGAAGAAGAAGAAGGTTATGGAAGAGGAAGAAGAAGAAGAAGAAGAAGAGGATGTATAAGGGGCAGACAAATCCAATTTGAAGCCTCAAAAAGATGTTCAGCTGAATGATGAGAAGTACTTTACATTCCACATCTTTGGATTTTCACTTTCATTTCAGGTAATATTATCAAAATTAATCCATGATCATCTTTCAATCTTCTTTGATTTTTATGTCTTTAATTGTATGTTTTTAAATCGTATAAGTTTGGTCAGTTGAAAGGATTAACCGTTTGGAAGGGAAAATCAGGAGGCGGAAAAGAATAGGGTTTCCACGACATAATATGTGGGATTTTAATACTAGGGTGTTGAAAGTTGAATCTTTGTTCAGTATAACGGTGCGTATTTCCTACTTCTATATTTCTATAGTTATATCTCTGTTAAAAACTGTAAGCAATTAAAGGTTTTAACCCTTGATATGTTTGTTTGCGTCTGGTTTATGCATGGATGATGATTTGATCTTTTACTTGTGGCTTGTTGTTTATTAAGTGTTATGTATTTTATTCGACAAATGGATAGGTGTTGGATTTGGATTTGGTGGATTTGGTGGATTTGGCGGATTTGGCTTGTTATGTTTGTTTTTGTGTTTGACTGCCTTGTTGACATACATGTATGGGTAGGGTATAGTGGAAATAGGAAGGAAATGTCCTTTACTATGGGTTGAAATTTAATATCAGTGGTTGGTTTGTCCAAATCAAGGCTTAAAATCCTTTGCCAAGGATTGAATTCCCTTTGTCGTGGCTTGAAATCCTTTTGTCAGGGATTGAAATTCTTTTACGGGGCTTGAAATCCCTTTGTTAAGGCTTGAAATCCCTTTACCAGGGCTTGAAATACCCTTCCAAGGCTTGAAAACCCTTTGCCCTGCTATTGTGTTACTAGTTATCTTATGCATAATATTGGGTTTCTGTTTGAAACTATTCATTAACCTCAATGTTTTGTGCACTTTACATGCAGATGTCTTTGTTCAGATGGAAGGTTTCTGATCATGAAAAGTCAAGTGCTTACTACAAATCGTTGATGCTGGAAGATGTGATAAGGGAGGACCGTGAAGATGCAATGGAAGAGGGTGATGTTTCCATTCACCAAAGCAAGACAAGAACAAGGTTCATAGTATCTAGAAACTTAGATGAACCAAGTTTATCGAGTTATGAAAAAAAAATAAAGCTTTATACCTAATTATAGAAGACATAAATACATACATGCTTCCAATTAAAATTAGCGTCCTCACGGAAAAAAATAATTTTAATAAAAATCATTCAAATACAATTACAATATTATAGCCGTATACAAAAAATGAATTAAACCCTAAATTGAAGAGAAAATAATTAAAGGAAACAAAGAAGTAGAAAATCAGAAACGTACCATTTTTGAAGGAATTGAAAAGGAAAGAGGACCTGAGTCTCTTTTGATTCTTTAGCGTTTGATTTGTTGAATAATGTGATCTTTTTCGGTGTTTAACAAACACCCAAATAATTAAATCTAACTGAAATTTTAGCATAATTAACGGTAAAAATAAAGAACCAACATTTTCATGGATGAATCATGTAAAGAAATTCGTTGGGAAGAAGAGGAGAGAATGGGAAAAAAAAAATTTGTCTAGAGGTGGGAAGGACTCAAAAGGAAAAGAATAAGATTTGTATAAAAGAGATATATCTAGTCCACTGCTTGGACTCTAATAGTTTTTTAAAATATATTTTTTCTTTCTTTCACTTGTATATTTCAAGTCAATTTTACTTTCAAAAAAAAAAAAAAAAAAAGGATGCTATAATTAAAAAACCTCTTTTCACAGAAACTAATTTTTTATAAAAAATGATGCTATAATTAACCGACATACCGCTCTTTTAATAACTATTGATTTGGGCCCAGTCCATATCATTACCTCTAGCCTCTTAACAAATAACCATATAAAGTCATAATAATTTGGTAAACTATTTAATAGTGATTTAACCTATTTAATAGTGATTTAACCTATTTAGAATTTTAAATTAAGACAAATTTGGAAATTACTATACAATCCATATTGTGTTACTATTACTAAGATATGTCTATTAAGTAATTCTATAAACTCGAACGCTTGTATTTGTCATTTGACTTTAAAAAAAAAATAATAATAATAAAGGATGTTATAACTAAAATAAAGCTATCTATTAAGTAATTATATAAAGTTTAAAGGTTGTATTTGTGATTTTACTTTTAAAGATTTTAAATAAAAAAAAAAAAAAAAAAAAGTCAAAGAAATTAAAAGAAAAAAAAGGAAGGCTATAATTCCAGCTGGCCATCCACGCTTTTAGGAGAGAATGAGGAAAAAATGTTTCAATGTTTATCTCTCGTTTTTTCTAGAGGTAGGAATGGCCCAAAAGGAAAAGAATGAGATTTGTATAAAAAAGAGATATCTAGTCCACCACTTGGACTCTAATAGTTTTTTTTTTTTTTTTTAATATATTTTTTCTTTCTTTCATTTGTATATTTCAAGTCAATTTTACTTTCAAAAAAATTAAAAAAGAAAAAAAATGATGCTATAATTAAAAAGCCTATTTTCAAAGAAACTATTTTTTTTTTAAAAGGATGCTATAATTAACCGACATATCGCTCTTTTAATAACCATTGATTTGGGTCTAGTCCATATCATTACCTCTAGCTTCTTAGCAAATAACCATCTAAAGTCATAATAATTGGGGTAAATTATTTAACAGTGATTTAACCTATTTAGAATTTTAAATTAAGACAAATTTGGAAATACAATCCATGTTGTGTTACTATTACTAAGACATGTCTATTAAGTAATTCTACAAACTCGAAAGCTTGTATTTGTCATTTGACTTTTTTTAAAAAAAAAGGGGGATGATATAACTAAAATCTTACTAAAACCTATCTATTATGTAATTATATAAAGTTTAAGGGTTGTATTTGTGATTTTACCTTTAAAGATTATTAAAAAAAAAAAAAAAAAGTCAAAGAAATTAAAAGAAAAAAAAAAGGGAGGCTATAATTCTAGCTGGCCATCCACACTTTTAGGAGAGAATGAGGAAAAAATGTTTCAATGTTTATCTCTCGTTTTTTCTAGAGGTAGAAATGGCCCAAAAGGAAAAGAATGAGATTTGTATAAAAGAGAGATATCTAGTCCACCACTTGGACTCTAATAGTTTTTATTTTTTATTTTTAATATATTTTTTCTTTCTTTCATTTGTATATTTCAAGTCAATTTTATTTTTAAAAAATTTTAAAAAGAAAAAAAAGGATGCTATAATTAAAAAGCCTATTTTCAAAGAAACTAATTTTTTTTTTAAAAGGATGCTATAATTAATTGACATATCGCTCTTTTAATAACTATTGATTTAGGTCTAGTCCATATCATTACCTCTACCTTCTTAGTAAATAATCATCTAAAGTCATAATAATTGGGGTAAATTATTTAATAGTGATTTAACCTATTTAGAATTTTAAATGAAGACAAATTTTGGAAATTACTATACAATATATGTTGTGTTACTATTACTAAGACATGTCTATTAAGTAATTCTACAAACTCGAAGGCTTGTGTTTGTCATTTGACTTTAAAAAAATAAAAAAATAAATAAAAATAAAAATAAAAAAAAAGGATGATATAACTAAAATCTTACTAAAAGCTATCTATTAAGTAATTATATAAAGTTTAAGGGTTGTATTTGTGATTTCACTTTTAAAGAAATTTTTTTAAATAAAAGTCAAAGAAATTAAAAGAAAAAAAATGGAGGCTATAATTCTTGCTGGCCATCCACACTTTTTTTTATACTAGGTTTGGTTACACGTGCAAGGCACGTGTTTTAATAGAAATTAATTTTGATATGATATTAAAAAAATAAAAAATTCATATACAACTAATTATGAGATCACAAATTATAATAAATAAATAAAAAAAAACATAATTCAATCATACAAAAATAACTCTTATGATGCATCAACTTATTGAGGCAATAACATTATTTATAATTTTTTTTTAAGAAAAAAAAAAATAAAGCCTTATACCTAATTGCATAGGACATAAATATATATATGCTTCCCATTAAAATGAGTATTCTCATAGAGAAAAAAAAATTTCAACCAAAATCATTCAAATACAATCACAATATTTCAGTCGTATTATAAAACTAATAAGATTTCAGTCAAAATTTCTCATAGTTAATTGATAGGTTTTGAGAAATGAAAACAAATACGAAAATGAATTAAACCCTAAATTAAAGAGAAAATAATGAAAGGAAAAAAAAGAAGTAGAAAATAAAAAACGTACCATTTTTGAAGGAATTAAAGAGGAAAGAGGACATGGGTCTCATCTAATTCTTTAGCGTTTGATTTGTTGAATGATGCGATCTTCTTTGGTGTTTAACAAAGACCCAAATAATTAAATCTAACTTAAATTTTAGCATAATTAATAGCAAAAATAAAGAATCAACATTTTCCTAGATGAATCATTCAGAGAAATTCATTGGTAAGAAGAGGAGAGAAAGGGGAAAAAAATGTTTCAATGTTTATCTCTCGTTTTGCCTAAAGGTTGGAAGGACCCAGAAGGAAAATAATAGGATTTGTATAAAAGAAAGATATCTAGTCCACCGCTTGGACTCTAATAGTTTTTAAAGATATATTTTTTCTTTCTTTCACTTGTATATTTTAAGTCAATTTTACTTTCAAAAAAATTAAAAAAAAAAAAAAAAAAAAAAAGATGCTATAATTAAAAAGCTTCTTCTCAAAGAAACTACTTTTTTTTATAAAAAAAAAAGATGCTATAATCAACTGACATATCACTCTGCTAATAACTATTTATTTTGGTCAAGTCCATATCATTACCTCTAGCTTCTTAGTAAATAACCATTTAAAGTCATAATAATTGGGGTAAACTATTTAACAATGTTTAACCTATTTAGAATTTTAAATTAAGATAAAATTTGAAAATTACTATACAATCCATGTTGTATTACTATTATGAAGACATGTCTATTAAGTAATTCAATAAACTCGAAGGTTTGTATTTGTTATTTGACTTTAAAAAAAAATGATGCTATAATTAAAATCTTACTAAAAGCTATCTATTAAGTAATTATATAAAGTTTAAGGGTAATATTTGTAATTTTACTTTGAAAGAAATTATAAAAAAAATAAAAATAAAAAAAATTAAAAGTCAAAGAAATTAAAAGAAAAAAAAAAAAAGGAGGATAATTCCACTTGGCATCTTACTCTTTTTATATATAGTATAAATATAGTAATAGATATTGTTATAAATAATACCTAATTATATTTCTATATATGGTTTTCCTGACATGTGTTTTTGGAATATATGGAAAAATGTTTACTCTTGACAAGCAACACGGGTTTGATAGAAAATTTTTTTTTTTTTTGATCTATCAATTCATTCAAGGCAGGGATTTGAGCATAAGAAATTAAATTATGTAAAATCGTATTTTAATCCATGTAGTTTGCCTTATTTTGCATTTAATTCACGGTTTTTTGGTATTGTAATTCTTAGTCCACTCTTTCTTTGACAATACATATTTTAGTCCCTACCGTCCAATTCTATTAGGGTTCCGTCAAATCAACGAGGGTTAACAAGGGTAAAAAGGTAAAATAACATCAGATGTTCTAGAATCTTATATAACCAAAGGGTATAATAGTAATTTACAAATTAATATATTTTCCTATTTAAAAATTACGAAAATTTTCTATTTTCCTATTTAAAAATTATATTAAAAAAAAAAATCTCTCCTTTAATTTTTCTCTCTCGCTCTGTCCTGTCCATATGCTTTCTTTTCACTTGAACCTAGAATGTTCAATTGTATACTTTCTTTTCACTTGAATCTCTCCTTCATATGCTTTCAAATTAAAATGCTTTCTTTTTCACTTGGCTACAACATCACTTGAACCCAGAATGTTCTAGTGTATACTCACACTGTGCTAAAAAATTACATCATTTGAACCCAAATTAGCGCCAGATTTGCGGGCTTCTCTTTTCTCAAGAATGAAAAAAAAAATCCCATTCTCTCTCTCTCTCTCTCTCTCTCTCTCTCTCCCTTTTTGATGCTATTTCTCCTAATATTACTCACGCGGAACCCATATCTGTGACCAAGGGCGAAACAAGAAAATTTTTTCTGGGTGGACTGTGGATAATTTCATGTAGATAAAAACTATATTATATAATAAAAAAAATCATTTTGATAGTGAATCTCAGTGGTAAGAGAGAATTTTTATTAGTTAAAATAAAAAAGTATACCTAGTTATGGGACATAATAAGTCCTACCCCCAAATACATATTCTGACCCAAAAAACACAAGAAAATAAAAAAGAAATATGCATGCAATGTAGATTTAATAAGATCCTACTTAAATTTTGATTTCTGCAAAGAGACAAAAACATCTATTACTGATTCCAAATCAAGTGTAAAAACAAGTTTTCTTTTAATATAAACAATCATACAATTCTCAGAAAACTCATTATCCATCTTGTTATGTAAAGAGGTTTTGACAAGTTTCACAGGTGAAAATACAACTGAATTTTACAATTAATTTCACAACATAAACTTTAAAATAAAAATAAAACTTATAGTTTTCTCATACGGACTTTTGTATACTTCTACAAATCCAAAAGTTATGAAAACTCATAAAATTGAAATTCTTAGAGACTTGGAGATGAATTTATATGGTAAATCTACTACTTTTGGTAGGTTGTTAAGGGGTTAAAATTTCCCAACTTGATTTTTGAGTCGGTACAGGGTTAGCATTTCTCAATTTGATCTTTCACTTAGTTAAGGAAATATAATAAGCTTAATTTAATGAATTTGATACATATTTTTAAGTTATTGGGATGTTATTAAGATAAAGAAAAATATTGTATGTTAAGTCAGAATCGGAATTGGGTTGAGATATACTTAGACTTAAATGGAGTGTCTATAGAATTATTTTAAAAGTGAACGGCAGCGGAACAACTGACGACGGGACTGGAAGCTTACGGAAGGCTAGACAAGATGACTGGTCAGACGGCACAGGGGACTGAGAACGAGCGAGTGATGGCGGCGGTTAGGGTTTCAAAAAACAAAAATTTCATGTTTTTGGTTCATTGGAAATTTCTTTTTCTTTGGTGTTGGTTTACTTTTTTTGATTTTTTTTTGTTTGTGAATCTATTGTGTTTGTAGTTTGGCGGTGATGATGCTTTGTGGTGAGGTAGATGGCGATTTGGTGGGGTGTTTTGTTCTTCAATTTCTGGGTTTCAATAGAAGTTCTAGGTTTAGTGTTGTTGATAATGGTGAACGGTAGGTTAGGTCTAGGTTAAATTTATGTTCTTTAAATTGATGATGATGATGATCGGGATTGGTGGGTTTTTTTGGGATTACTAATTTGTGTATTTATTTTGGGATTATTAGTTTGTGGATTGAAGAAGAAAGAAGAAAATAATGATATGGGTTTGTGAAGAAATGAAGATTGATGACCTGTGTATTGATGAAATCTAGTACTGTAAAGATTGATGATGTTCTTTTTTTAAAAAAAAAAATGTTATAAAAATGCTTTTAATAAATATTATTTGGTTTTAAAGATGTTTTAAGTTTTTAAAGATTTTATTTTCTTTATAAAAAAATTCATAATTGTATAATTATTTAACCCTTATTTTATTTTATTTTTTAAAAAATTAACCCTTATTTTATTTTTTTAAATCTGTTATATATATATAGCTGCCTTTCGGTGCAACATGACAGCATACAATTTTTTTAAAAAAATTCCATGGTACAAGACAGTTTGACTTGCTGTCCACCTTTAAACTCATGCAGTCGGTCACCATTTGATCTCTCCAATTCAAATTATGATAACATTTATGTTTCCCAAGGCAATAAATCCCTTCTTTTTAAATTTGAAACGCATTCATTAGATTTCAAATTTAAATAGCAATGAATGTTGTTTTGAATATCAAAATTAAAATGCAGCCTTATTGGCTAAACTAATGGAGATCACCACAAACCTCTCATGCATGCATGATGAATTTATTTAGGACCTCGCATGCATGTCTAATATATTTACAAATCCTGTGTTTATTCTATCGAACATGTAAACAATATTTGGATTTGCTAATAAACTTTAATACGCTTAATGAATAGAGTGATCACATTATCATTATTTTCATATGTACACACCCTTTACTATTTACAATTCAAAAGCTGTGTTATGATTTGGTCTTTGAAAATAAACAATAAGGTTACAAATCCAAATGAACACAATTATTTATAATCGATCACTATTATTTATATGCAATCACATTACAGTTATAAATCAAAGTGATCACAATACTGTATATTTGATCAAACATACATCAGTTTCATTTTATTTTTTAAAATTTTGACGCTGAACGTAGCTGATATAACCATAGAGTGATCACGTTATGGTTATAGTAATCATAGATATATTTACGATTGTACGTACACACCACAATCGTCTTTATGATATATAAATACTGTCAAAATCCACGACATTCAATAATATTCGAAATTAGAAGTCAAATCACCACTAAATATTCTTCCTTATATCTTATATTTGTCTACAAATTTTGTGTATAGTAACGTGTATGTTATGATTATATAGTCTCCAAGGAATGCATGAAATAACGTAAGAGATATCAGTAGGTTTCTCACCCAATTGGCTAATCTTAATAAAATAAACAGGCGCCCACCTATGTGTGACTGCTAATTAATAACATACTTTTTGTCTTCATCTCTTCATATATTCATTTACTAATTTGTTCGTATCTTCATCTCTTCATATGTTCATTTACTCATTTGTTCAATTGTTCATCTCTTTACCCCCACTCTCAAAACCAAAAAAGCTTCATATGTTCATTTACTGATTTGTTCGTATCTTTATCTCTTCATATGTTCATTTACTCATTTGTTCAACTATTCATCTCTTCACCCTCACTTTCAAAACCAAAAAAGCTTCACACTTTTACTGAAATTGTAGTAACCGAAACTGAATTGCATACTATGTGCAGCCCTGAAAATTTTACTGAAATTGTAAAAGGCTTTACTATAAAACAGCGAGAATGCATTGAAGATATGGGATTTGGGGTGCTGTTGAATATTAACTGTCTTGTATTCCACCTCCCTTTATGCGAGATGTTGCTAAAATCCATTACACCGGAGGTAAAGGAAATTGTGCTACATGGAAAGTCGATTCCAATGAGGGAGTCTGACTTTGAAAAAGTGATGGGGTTGCCTAACGACACTTAAGATGTTGAGTGTGTCATATGTGAGTTTGACGAAACATGCATTAGGATGAAGAACCTTCTGATTAAAAGAAGTAAGGCGCGATTACTTTGTCAAGCTTGATGAAGAAACTAAAGACTATGAAATATGTGGATGATGTTTTCAGGATTTCCTTTATTTTGTTTACGATCTCCACCTTGTTATGCCCTCCGGAATCATGAAAAATCGACGAAGCATTGCTCACACAATTAAAGGATCCTAGACTAATAAGGCATAAGAAGTGTGCAACATATTGTTTTTTGTATGTAATGGATGGTGTTAGAAAGTTTCGATAGAGTTTTAAGAAATTTTCAAGGTTGCATTCCATTTCTTCAGATCTTCTATTGGGGATGTATTTCACAGAAAGAAGTGTATGTAAATAGGGTCCAAGTATCTTTGGTTGCCTGGAGCGAAAACAAGGCTGTAACACTTCATAAGTTGGAGGCAAAAGATAACTTTTTTTACAACTCCCCAGTAAAGGTGGATGAGCCATATTGGGATGTAAAGCACCTTGGTGTTGAACACGAAGTTGAAAAATTGAAAGTAAAATTTGCTTTTATTGAACAGTCAGTTGAACATCTTTTATCCATACAAAAACCTATCGCAATACCATATTTGGTGGAAAAAGCATTCGCACCCATGTTCGAGAGGTTTAAGGTTGACATGTTGAGATTGATTACAACCCGCACTTTTGGGGTGGGAATGGGGATAGATAGTTTAACCCACAATGGGTATGGGGCAGGGATGAGTTTTATACTGCCCACCCCACCCCGCCCCGCCCCGCTTAAAATAATACTTAGTTAAACTACGTAATTTCAAAGAAAAAAATATATCTAAAAAGAATATATATATATATATATATAAATACATTAACCCTAACTTTATATCTCTTCACCATTATTTAACATAAAGTGACAAAACAAAATACTATTAAAAAAACAAAATGCAGTTGATCGTATGAAGATAGAATTAGATAAATAAATCCAACTATTAGATGATTATCGTTATGATTTTCGAACATTTTGTCTTCATACTTTATGTTTATGTTTTAAAATGATTGAATTACTTATGAGAATTATGTTCATGAGATGTTTTAATAGTTTCTTAAAATTATTTACTACTTTATATATTATATCATATTCAATAGTTATATATTTATTATTTAAATAAATATATATATATATATATATATATATATAAAAATGGGGTAAATGGGTGGGGATAGGGAAAGCACTCTCCGTTGTATCCCGCCCTACCCCAACCGGCTCCATCTATGGTAGGGTTTTATAAGGGGATGGGTTTTCAAAAAATAAATGGGGTGAGGTGGGGTGGGGTGGGGTGTGGGGAAGGCCACCCCGCCCTGAACCCGCCCCATTGTCATCCCTAATTCTTTGTATGCCCCTTTGGGAGACGGTTGTCGTCTACTCGTGTACAGAGTCTTTTTCACACAACCCATACTTAACTAGACAAAAGACATGGTTGCAACGCACTACTAAAAAGAAAAAATTTCCAGTCGGTAAATCTAAGGTTGAAATCCATTTGAAACCAGATTCTAGAAGGACGAGGAGACGATTATTATTTTCTTCAAATAGCCATCTCTCATTATTTTCGGAAGATGACATTCATTTGTTGAACATTTTGTTCAGTCACCTAGCAAAAGAGAATGAAAGGTAAAACCGATTTCACTTCACTATTTTTGAATGTTCATCATGTTTCTCTTTAATAAATTACTGTGGTTAGTGTTTTATATTTGTTCATTTTTTCAGTAATGTGTAGTCATCATATGTTGTCGACAATCACATACAATATTGTCTGATTTCAATTAATTGTTTCCATTCAATGAACTAGTCATTGAGAATGAGTATTTTTGCCTATGTCGGAAAGATATCCTGGAAAATCTTTTGCCCAGAAAGTGGTTCAATGATACAGTGAGTCACGCTCCATTAATGTTTTCTTAGATAATAAATCCAATATAATCAACTGTTGATAATTTATCAACTGTGAAGTTCATTAATATGGTCATGTACAATATATCCTGTGATTCCTCAAAACATTCATGGTATCTGTCGACATACTTTTCGGTTAGCCCATTGAACCTTACTTCATTTTTAAATTATTTGTTTGAATAGATAGGTGGACTTTATTGCCACATTGAATTGCATTGCAACATATATATGTTAAGGTTCTTACAGCCCATTCATGAGCAGGTTCATGCAACAGCGGACGACACTACTTGGTTGAAAGAATTGATGGCGGTGGAATGTGTCAGCAATCTTAAATTTTACGAGGGATCTGAGCAGTATTGTGACAAGATTTTTATTCCCATGAACAACAACAATTTGCACTGGTTTTTATTGATGATAAATCTATCAGGCAAAAAAGCTGAAGTATGGGATAGCTTACTCGTGGATAAGGAAAACATACAAAGACTAGTGTCGGCATAAAAAGTTGTTAGTATCCTTAAATACCTATTAATTTACGCAAGAATGATTTTTTTTTTTTATATGTAAAAATGATGTGATATGCAGCTTGCATTTCAGGAGCGGTACTTTTCAGAATGTCGCAAGTTAAAAATGAAC
Organism: Acer negundo; assembly: GCA_035582765.1. Lineage (NCBI taxonomy): Eukaryota > Viridiplantae > Streptophyta > Magnoliopsida > Sapindales > Sapindaceae > Acer > Acer negundo. Next base: position 10,005,956 of record CM069233.1, read on the forward strand.
TCCCAATCCTTTACAGTCAATGTCTTTGCCCAATGTCTTATACAGCATAATAATTTTGATTGTGGTCTATTTTTGATGACCAATTATATGCAAGGTTCAAAGAGCTGGTTTAATGAGACTAATGTATGTGAATTGTCTATCGTTTATTTTTTTTTTTCTAGTTAAGTCCTATAAATGTTCAGCTCTAACTCTTTGAATGATAATGTCAAATATAATGCAGTACAACTATGAGTATCATAGGTTGAAACTTGCTCTAGATCTTGCAAAACATCACATAAACTGACTACTCGAAAATCTGAAAGAAACTTCATTACCAGAAAAAGCAAGCTGCTTTGCGGTCCCACCAAAAACCCCAGCTTTTCCTACGGGCAAGCCAAAAGGCTTCAGACGCGATCATAAGGCAAAAGGGATAATAGAAAATATGGCTGCAAATTATACAAAAGGTTTTCAATGTGGTTGGACATCTCGACGTCGCAGCGGATCGTAAATGTATGGTTGTGCATTGTGATTGTTCAAGCATGTTTTCAATGTGATTGTTCAATCAAAGAGTGTCTCTCTCATATAACTTACCTTGGACTTTATAAGTAAGATGACCATGCATTGTACCTTCACGTTTTATTTTTTTAGATAATATAGAGTTTGGATAGAAAATAAATACAAATTTGACTTTAAATAGTTGCAATGGAGATGTGCATATATGCATTTCTCATTTTTTTATATTTTTTCCAAATTGAACAAGCAAATTTAAACTAAAAAGGACACCCAAGAAAATGGATAATATAGATCAACATCACTATTAAACAGTATAATTGTGAACAAGTGAATTTAAACATAAACATAAATATATGATCACACAATTAAAGAACTTATTACACAAAAGCGGATACATAAAATGGCGGTTAAAGCGCATAATAACAAACAAAGGAAAAGAGGAAATATTGCAACATCATAAACAGTCAGTCCAGTGCACCTCTAGCTTTAATGGGATCAAAGCAACGTGAACAATCAATCCAGTAGAGTTGTTTGTTGTTTGTTTTGAAATGCAAATTTATTTCAAGAGGCAAAACAGAGCCTAGCAAAACAAACAATACAAAGGCACATCCCACGCAAGAGACCAAAACAAACAACAAATAAACCCAAAAACTACAAGACCACCAACTGCCAAAAACCAAAGCAACCACAACAAAAACAACATCATTTTCAACTCAACTGTATTTCAGTTTGCATTCATCTAACCAGAGGTCACCACAAGTCTCAAGCATTGATGCAAAGAAGGAAAAAATTTCAAAAACAAATTATTTTATACTAAGTTTATACTAAGTAAGATTTCTAGGAAAATGTAGCAGCAAATTCTAACTTCCATTATTATTCCCTATTACAAATATTTATGGACATATATCAAGACTACAAAATTGGACCAAAAAAAAGTACTTTATTTTGATAAAAAATCATATGATGTCCCATAACTTTGCCTACTAAAAAAAGAACTAGGTATTTTTGTTTGTTTATTCAGAATAATTAACTAATTTAATTCAGGACTCATTGATTATGTTCTATTCTAATAAATGGCATTTAATAACCAATTACTAGAAAAGAAAAGAAAAGAAAAAACATTCAAGTTTTTTATTAGGTAGGTAAGGATTCTTAAGCTTGTTCAACATGTATTTATGGTCTATTCTAATAAATGGCATTTAATAACCAATTGCTAGAAAAGAAAAAGAAAAAGATTCAAGATTTTTATTAGGTAGGTAAGGGTTCTTAGGCTTGTTCGATATGTATTTTTTATGTACAAAAGATAGAAAGGTATCACAAATAACTCTATGAATAGAAAATACACAATATGCCAAAGATGTATTGAAACACACAACTGTTCTAAACGAAAGATAAGTTAAAAAAAAACAACATTAAAATAAATAACAATACGATTACATAAAGAAATCATAGATTACACTACTAAACCGAAACGTCGTTCAATAAGTAGTAGCAGACGATCGCATTCCTCCATTAACCTATTGACTTCATTGATTTTAGCTTCCAGCTCCATGCAACGTATACGCTCTTTGGCTAGTGCATTCTCAACAATTCCTTTCCACTCTGACAACAAATCATCAATATCATGGTTGATGGAACCATTGTAAGTCATTTTTCTATATTTTCAGAGAAAACTTAGTTACGTACAAACTCTAAGTGGCTTTAACAGGTTAACACACCTTATACATAGCATCAATTAATCTATTCATTAATTTAATATTTATTTTCATAGTAATCGAAGAAGTAATTAACGTCACCCCTAGCAACGCTGATTTAACAATCCAATGACCCACATGTACCTATTTGATTTAAAAGCACAATGACACTCATTATTCCATTAAACATCCCAATGTCAAGCATCAATATTTGATGGTTGATATTCTTGACATGATTAATTAAATCATTTTTTAACTTCGTAATATCATTAAGGTAGTTGCATGCAACTTAATGACGCTCATTTTCTTTAATGACAAAAGTTAACTCATTTTTTCATGTCAATAATCAAAGCGTGATCAGATATGAAATTACAAAATTACCAACTATAAAAAAGGATCACATATATATTTTTACATTCAATAATCAATTATAGAGTACTTAATGTCACCCCTAGCAACATGCATTGAACATCCCAATGACAAGAATTAATATTTGATGGTTGATATTCTCAACGTGATTAATTATCGATTTTTGAACTTCGCAATATTGGCTAGGGTAGCTGCATACACCTTAATGACGCTCATTTTCTTTAATGACAAAAGTTAACTCGTTTTTTCATGTCAATAATCAACGAGTGATCAAATATTCTATTACAAAATTACCAACCATAAAAGAGGATCACATATATATTTTTGCGTTCATTATAATAATAAATCAACCACTTCTTTTTAAGAGTGTGATCCCTGCCATTTTGATTGTGTTTTGACTACTAAATTGGACCTAATTTCCCAAACGTGATGATCACTCATAAGGTTAACATAATCATAGAAGAAAACTCAAATAGAAATGGAGTATGCACAAAAGTTATTATATGACATTACCAAGGAGACTGAACAACCAAATAACATGCATGAAGTTATTATTATACTATTGACCAATCCAATGACATACATTAGTCAACTAAATAGACAACCAGTTGCATCTATGTATGACTTGTATTATAGCATTTAACAACCCAATTGTTTGCATTACTTTTTCAAGGTTCATATTGTTTTTGTACAAAATTTAATCGCCTTTTTTAACGTGTCTTCAATGGAACTCTATAAATTTATCAAAAAAAAAAAAAAATGGGTTTGTAATCTTATTAAAGACGTTCATGAAAAAAAAATTTGAACCCGGAAATCGAGTATCTAAAATTGAGATTGGTTATCGATCATAGAAAGCAAAAAAAAAATTCCATTAATTAACAATTTAAACAAACATGAGAACACTACATCATTAATTAGGACACATACATCATAATGGAAATGAAAAGAAAAAAAAAACAATCTCATTCTCTTTTCTAGCTCCGATAAAGGTCTTCGAGACGTCTCTGTAAATGGTTTAAGTGATCTATCAAAGAGTAGATCTGATCAACAAGACCTGTGACTTCCATTTCGAGTTGCAAGAAGTGCGTCTCTCAATCATGTAATCTGGTGTTTTCGACAATCCGTTGACGATGTAGACTCCTGCAACGACGATGCTCATCCTCCAACGACTTATCCACAATAACGATCTGATCCTTCTTCAACAACATGAGGTCTATGTCACCAGAATCCATCCTTTCTCGGTTTTGTGTAACTGAAATGTATAATATAGTAAACTCATATTTATATATGAGAGGATTATTTCATGGAGTTTATGATTTGTGAGCATTTCAAGATAGTGATTGTTGAGTAATTTAGGGTTTAACCACTTTTCATTGCATACATTGAATGTTAATTAATACATTGAATAAAATCGTGACCACAAACCATATTTAACAGTGTGCTATGCAGCTCAATAGTGTGCGTAACGGACAATTGGTCGTAACCACTTCTTTTTCATAATTATTCCCTGCCATTTTGATTGTGTGTTAACTACTGAAATGGACTTAATTTCCCAAATGTGATGATTACTAATAAGGTTACCATAATCATAGATGATATTTTATTCAAAGAGAAATGGAGTATGCATAGAAGTTATTAGATGACGTTACCAAGAAGACTAAACAGCCCAATAACATTCATGAAATTATTATTATACTATTGATCAGAACAATTACATATATTATTCGACTTTTTTAATATGTCTTCAATGGAACTCTGTAATTTCACCCAAAAAAAAAAATTGGTTTGTGATATTATTAAAGACTTTCATGAAAACAAATTTAAAACGATCGAATATTTGACAAATATTTAATCATTCTTATTGACATTTTTAGTTTTTTACATAAAAGATTGCTATGCATTTATGAATACAAATCTTCATATTATCAATACTCTATATAATATGATTATACCATTTTGGTAGTGATTATAGGAATATATATACAATCATAGAACCTATGAATTTTTTTAAAAGCCTATTACAGCTTACAAGAAGGCTAGAACAGGAGAACATAACAAACCGGCAAACCACCAAAAGGAAAGCAGCGAGACACAACAAGAACCAAGAGAAGCTATGAATTATGGATTCTAATTGAATCTGTTACAGAAATGGTTGTCATGCATTTAGCAATGCAATTTTGCAGGCTCCTCACTCTCTGCAGGCTCACCATCCTCACTTACAAGCCCACCATCTTGACTATCATGAGAACTACTTCCCTTAGTAACTGTATCATTTTGTTCCAACTTCGATGTCGAATCATACGATTCGTCAATGGGTGTCTTCGAAGTCACCGCATCAGGTTTCTGCAAACAAACCAAAATATATAATAGGCAAACAAGATTAATTCATGTCGTAAACAATACTAGCAATTATAAATAACTTACAAATACAAATCACCCAACCAGAGCAATAGTGGTTTCGAGATTATCAACCTGGCTCTCCATGATAACTTGGGTCAACCCAGAAATCATCTCCAAAAGCTCTTTCGCTTGGTCAACGGGAACCTGTACGACAAAAAGCTATGTTATATACTAAACTACCTAAAACAAATGTCCAAATATAATTTTATAAGAAAAAGAGAAACTCAACAACTCATGAATTTTATGTGTTCAGGCACCAGTGGGTAGGAATTGTCCTTAGGTATCTGTAGTAGTTGTCATGTGCATTTGAACCCCTTGAGACGCATGAGAAGGAGTTCCCAAAGTGGTACCTCGACATGGCCAATGAAATTACGTTTAGTTCACCCTACTCAGATTTAAATACAATAAAATAAGAACAATTTCAATGTTTGTGAAAACCAAGTCCATTACTAGTATTCATCCCATGGTACTTCCAGTCGGAAAAAATGATTATTCAACAAATTCAGATAAACTCACCTCCTCAACCGTCTCCAAGAAATTGTTTGTATCCATATGGAGATGATTCTTTCTAACATCCCGAGTTCCCAGCGATTTCCATGCCTTGATTCTGCAATTTGCCAACCGCAACCCACCCAGAACTTCAGCCTTAGGCAGCCCGACATCCTGCTGTTCCGTGATCCGTTGACCTTTTTTCTTTCCATGCTTTCTCATTATATTTGGTGATAGGAACAATAACGATGTGATGAAAAGAGTTGTATTTAGGGATTCAATTTCTGAATTGAAGACAGAGAAAGGCTATATGTCTTTTGAAGTTAAAACAATTGGTAAAAAAAAAAAAATTGATATTTCGGCTTTGCATTGAAAATTGTTTTATAAAATAATATTTTAGCTTTGCATTAAAAATTGTTTGAATAATAAATTTTAGGTTGTGCAAGCATGACATGTGCCTATGTTTAAATTCCAACCAACCTATGCCAACTGAAACGACCAATAGAAAGGAAACATTTTCAAAAGTTGAATATGAAGAGTTTGAAGTTAAGAGATCCCTAATCAGTATCAATTAGTAAAATCTATACAAGTTGTGCATGAATTACACATGGCTATGTTTTAAATTCTGACCAACCCATGTCATCTGAAACGACTAATAGAAAGGAAATATTTTTAAAAGGTTGAATATGGATAGTTTAAAGCTAAGAGATCCCTAATCAATATCAACTAGTACAAAATAATATTGCTTTATTAAGAATAAGATTCGGATACATAAAGTCTATAATTAGAGGTTGATATAGTTACACTTAAATAGTATACTGACCATCATTACAAAATATGTGACTATCAAAATAATAATGCGCGCAAATATATTAACTTTGTGATCCCATGATTGCAAAATATGTGACTAAGAAAATAATAATACGCGTAAAGATACTAACTTTGTGATCACAGAAAGTTATCATATTTAGATTCTGATCACATTAAGTTTATAATTTTAGGTTGATTTATACTTAAATAATATATTGATCATCATTATACGTGTGAGAACAAAAATAATGATGCATGCAAAGATACTAACTTTTTGATCATAGAAAGTTTTCATACAAGATTCTGATCACTTAAAGTTTATAATTTTAGGTTGATATAGTTATACTTAAATAATATACTGATCATCATTACACAACATGTGACTATCGAAATAATAATGCGTGCATAAATACTAAGTTTCTTATCACAGAAAGTTTTCCTAACTATAAGGTAGATAAGTATGTGATCAGATGGTCTATAAGACAAAATAGTTGTAGCAACTCTTAAACAACAATGATTACTTTGATGATAGTCTAGATGACTTCCTTAGGGTGACTACCTTTGTGGCGTTTCCTTTATCTAGTTTCCTAACCTTCTCGTTTGGATTAGCACTTTTACAATGTCCTTGCTCTTCTTTGGTTTAGGGGACTGCTTTAGGTTGTCGTTGGGTTCACCTTGCACAATGTCCTTGCTCTTTTTTAGTTTTGGAAACTACTTTAGGTTTTCGTTAGGTGCATCACAGTCTAGAGTGCCTTTTCTCTTCTTCAATTTAAGAGTCTGCTTTAGGTTCTCGTTGGGTGCATCACTGTCTATGGTGCATTTTCTCTTCGTTGGTTTCGAAACTTGCTTTAGGTTCTCCTTGGCTACATCATTGTCTAGATTTCCTTTTGTCTTCTTTGGTTTCAGAACTTGCCTTAGGTTCTCATTGGTTGCATCATTATCTAGAATTCCTTTTTTCTTCTTTGGATTGGGAGCTTCAAGTTGGTTCTCGTCGGATGCAGCAGTTGGTATTTTTTCTTTCCTCTTTTTTGGTTTTGGGCTCGCTTTACCTTCTCGTTGGAAGGACCAATTGGTAGAGGTTCTAAATCAATCATGTGAGTATCACTCACTTGTTCTAGGTTCCTTTCCAACTCACCAGCAATGTCTTCATCCTCTATCCCCATATTGTCATCTCCTTTATCCTGACTCAGCTGATCCTCCTCAACATAATCTATGCCACCACAATTATTTTTAAAATATATGGCCAGTGTTATTAAAACAACCGAGCAACTCGTAATGACCTATTATCATAAAATAACCCAACATTACACGGTGCCTAATTATTTGGATAATCAAACGTACATGTGTCCGTTTTGTTGCCGGGTTCGTTAAAAATCAATTATGGGGAACCTGAGGCACCTGACTGGTGGCGTGCCTCCTTACTCTCTACAGGCTCACCATCCTCACTTACAAGCCAACCATCCAGACTATCATCAGAACTACTGCCCTCATTAACTCCTTCATATGGTTCCGATTTCCATAACGAATCAAACAATTCATCCATAGGTGTCTTAGAAGTCACCACATCAGGTTTTTGCAAACATTGACCAAAATACATAACAGGCAAACAAGATCAATTCATGTTGTAAACAATACTGGTAATTATAAATAACTTACAAATACAAATCACCCTACCAAAACAGCAGTGGTTTAGAGCTTATTAACCTGACCCGCCATGATAAGTTTGGTCATCCCAAAAATCATAGATAAGAGCTTTTTCACTTGGGTAACGGGAACCTATGCGAAAAAGGCTATGTTATGTACTAAACTACTTAAAACAATTATCCATATATAATTTCATAAGAAAAAGAGCAACTAAACAACTCACAAATTTTATGTGTTCAGGCACCGGTATGTAGAGACAATCCTTGGGGATCTGCAGTAGTTGGCATATGAATTTGTGCTCTTTGCGTATCATGAGGGGGAGTTGCCAAGGTGGAAACTTGACACGGTCGATGGAATTAGGGTGAAGTTCATCCTACTCGGATTTGAATACAACAAAATAAGAACAGTTTCAATGTTTGTAACAACCAAGTCCATTACTAGTATTTATCCCATTGTACTTCTGGTCCGAAAAAGGATTATTCAACAAATTCGAATAAACTCACCTCCTCAGCAGTGTAACTTCTGAATTTTACGTGTCGCCTTACGAACTCCTTATACCTTTCTAGACCACCATCAGTCTCCAAGAAATTGTTTGCATCAAAGCCCCTCAACCCCAACTTGGCCTCATCCTTTTTAATCAGATAGTCCACAAGCATAAAGGCTGGTGAGACTTTGGGAACACATGGTGAACTTAATCCCAAGCTCTGAACAGTCACACGCTCTCCCAGGTATGCGTACCCCGTATGACCCATCTAAAAGAATCCTACTCTTTGTGGACTGAGAAGATTGTTGTACATAAGTTGGCAATAAGTCCTCGAACTTTCCCCACAGGTGCATGTTTACCTGAAGGGAATCAAAATTATGGAGATATATCTGGCAGCAAATTATGAGCTCTTTGATAAATATGAAACTAAAAGGTAGGGAGAATCTCATTAGTGTTTAAAGCATTGCTTACATCATTCCTTCTTAGCTTTCTTAACGTACCCTTTAGCTAAATGTAATTAACTTTCTTACTGAATGTACCCCATGTCATTGCTATAGGATAAATCCTTCCATTTCCCAAGCGGTTCACACATTTTGCAATAGGTTTTATGTACTCGCAAGCCCACACATATGTAACAGACACCACAAAACAATATGTTTACCGTTAAAATACCATAAACAAACATTGTTTAATACCTGTTAATCTTAAAGTATAATAACTAATCATAACCTCTCAGGCCCTCCAATAACCACCAGTGCTATGATTCCTTCGAACCACAACATCCATATTTTTGTATAAATAAGAAAGGCCAGCCCCACCCCAATTGTACAAAGTAATGGAGGACAAGTCTTTTAAGTTTGGCATGTAATACAAGTGTGTTGCCCCAGCTTTGTCGCACAATAAAGTGCTGCAAAGCAATGCAAGTATTAATCTTTCAACATTTTCACCCCACATTTTGTTCCCTCCGAATCCTTTATAAGCTTCATAAAGCTCTATAAAAGTAACCCTTTTTTTGGTGATATCGACCATAGGCTCTCCAAACCACTAGATTAGCTCTTCTTTCTTCTTGTGAGCATCCATGTCATACTCTAATGGCTTTCTAGACATTTTTAAGCCTGTAACTGAGGTGAAATCCGATGGGGCCATCGCCAACTCCCCAAATTCATCGAAGTGAAATGTGAGGATCGTATATCCCACCAACGGTCCGCTAACGCCTTCAATACTGTTCTCTTTCTACCATAGAATTCATCCTCTAAAACATTGACAAATTCGCCGAAACCAGCGTTTGAAACCTTCAACTTCATGGCATCGAGCAATTCATCATACCATGATTTGCAAAAAGACCGGTTTTCGCATCCCCTTATTCTGGAAGTTATAGGCTGCATTTACATAATCATGATTACAAAAAATTACATGAACACCTATTCTTAGGCCTAGTTTTGCATTGCTTCTAGACTTACTTATAGGACAAAAAGTGACTCTGGACATAGACCAGAGTATTTGGCAAAATTTAAGGGAAGTGCTTTTGGCCACTTTTATCTTCCTTAGAATCATAAAATGAGAAGCTGGTTTTTCTTGCTTTTAAAAAACTGCAAGAAAAACTAGATTATTGGGAAATCAATATTGAAAACATGTTTCTCTTAAAATTAATGAATTTTTTACAAACTTTTGATATAGAAAAAAAAAATTATGGAAGAAATCAAAAGAGTTTTCTTAATATATTTGCAATATATGTGGCAATAGAAAAAAAGAAAAGTAATAATGTGATATGGTCACAAAAAAAATAAAACTAGTCATTTATTTATTTTATAACATGTTTATGGTCACACAAAAATAAAGCAAATTATTTATTTTATAATATATTTATGGTCATACAAAAATAAAACAAATCATTTATTTTCAAAACATCTTCAATATTCATTTGTGTCATTTCTAGTAATTTTGCACCCACATCTCTTTTTACTTATAATTTAGAGTGGCACTATTCACAACCCTCTAATGAACTAATAAAGCCCCATTTCTTAAAATTCAAAAAATTATTTATTCATTTCCAAAACTACCCCTTGTTAACATTAAAAAAAAAACTAAAAACAATACCCTTTTTAATTTCTCTGTTGTTTTTTTATTTTAAAGTTATGTACTTTTTTTTCTTTCTATATTTCTTTTACTCACCTCCAACACCCACTCTTATGGTTTTATTTTTTTGTTTTTTTTTTTTCCTTCATTTCGTTTTACATATTAGGGAAGATAATTTTTTTTCTTTTATCTTCCCTAATATGATAAAACAAAAAAAAAAAAAAAAAAAAAAATAAAAAAAAAACATAAGAAAAGACAATAAATTGGTGCTAAAAGTGAGTATAAGAAATGCTGGAAAAAAAAAAATACAAAGGTACATAACTTAAAAAAAAAAAAAAAGAGTACAGAGAAATAAAAAGGTAGTTCTGTTTCAAAAAAGAAGGGCAATTTTGGAAAGAATCAAATAAATTTTTGAATTTTAAAAAATGGGGTTTTATTAGTTCACTAGAGGGTTGCCAATAGCACCACTCGTAATTTATCAAACACATTGAAATTGTTTTTGGTTCTCATAGCACTTTTAAAAATTAGTTTACCAAACACTCAGCTGATTCTTCCCACAGCAGAATCAAAAGCAATTCTTCCAACAGCACAGTAATGCCAAACTGGGTCTTACGGTATTAGGCTTATATTAATCGTGACATGAAAGAACCGTAAATAAAGAATAGGCTTGTGTACATTTACAAAAATGTGTTCATTCTTATCCACATGGAGATGATTCTTCGTAACATTCGAAGTTCCACGCGGTTTCCATGTCTTGATTCCATATTTTACTGACCGCCCCTACCCATAACTTCCACCTTAGGTAGCCCACCATCCCGCTGTTTTGTGATCCCTTAATGCTTTTTCTTTCCATGCTTTTTCATTATATTAAATATGAAATCTCTACAAAACACTAATATAAGCTATAATGATATTCATCTGGTTAATAGATAACAGTTAAAGAATAAGAGATATCAACAAACAGTTATGAACAAGAGAGAAAAAGTTCAAAGGATCGAGTTCTAGTTAGTTTCAACTTCAACAAACAAAATCCAAAACCATTATGCTTAAACATAAATTATCATTGCAAACCTATCAAGATACAAACAGAGTGGAAAACCTGTAACCAAACACGGCATGCCATCGGGTTGATAGTAACGGTCAAAGAATAAGAGACATCAACATACAGTTCAGACCGATCAAGGAAAAGAAACACTATATCGATTTCAGGTTAATTGCAACTTCAACAAACAAAGTGAAAAACCATTACAAAAACATAATTTATCACTGCAAACCTTTATACTGCAAAATCATTGAACAAACATAGAATGTAAAAATTGTTACCAAAATCACCATAAACCAGACAACAAAAACATATAATACAAAACCACTCAAGAAAACCAGTGCAAAGAAGAAAGACATTTAGAGAAAAATTGGGCATGGAAGTCTTTCGAAAGAAATCAGAGGTACTAATACGAGATACACTTGCTTCATTGAACAAACATAGAGTGTAAAACCTGTTACCAAAATCACCATAAACCTAACAAAAAAAACATCTGATGCAAAACCACTCAAGAATAACAGTGCAAAAAAGAAAAACATTGAGAGAAAAATTGGGCATGGAAGTCTTTCGAAAGAAATCATAGGTACTAATACAAGCTACACTTGCTTGTCAAGGTCCTCTAATTTCTTTTGAAAACTTCCATGCCCATTGAACTGATTTCAAAAAATCAGACGAACACATATAATGCAAAAGATAGTTGACAAGAGAATGTGAGATGACTGTAGCTCAATGGGTTGTGGAGTGGAGACGACGTCATGATAGCAATGACAAATATGAAGACACAAGTAGCGGTGAAGAAACAACCCCTACTTGTAATTTTGCTAGGGTTTTGTATATGGAAGCACTTTATCTTTTAATCTTCTGTAGTGTTTTTTTCATAAAAGAAATCATGGGTTTGGCTAAGTTACTGTTAACAGTAAGGATACTGAGCCAATTTCAGTCTTTGGATTTCAATCAAATGGTATATAAAAATTAAGAATTTGAAAATAAAAGCAAGAAAGTAACTAACTCTCTCTCCTCTCTGTCACATAAATATCCGGTAATATTAGTGGTAATATCTAGATAGCAATACCCAAGACAAAATATAAATAATCTTGTTTTAATTTATGGTGCGTTTTCCTAGGGAAAGGTTTTTGAATTTTTTTTAATTCTTTGCAAACAAGGGCTTATCTCTTATTACCCCTATAGACAGAAAACTGCCCAATACATGGCCATCATATGCTAAATTTACACGAAAATTAATAAAGTGATAGCTATCTTTCCACTAACGCTCCACTTCTTTGAAAATATAAATAAAAAAAATTCAAGTCTTATATTATTGATTAATTAAATGATATTGTGTTTCTTCGGTTATTAACAGTCATCACATTAAAATTTGGGTGATCTAAATTACAAAACAATAGAAAGGCAAAGTCATATTGTACTGTAAAGTCTAAGAGTGTGATCAATATTTGTCGTACCTATATATATAAACAAGGTTGATGTCATAATGAACAATAGACAATGTTGATATTCTTTACGACATAAACAAAAGTATAATCACTAAATATTTTTTAAACCTTCAAATATTACGCAACATCAGTTTTTACTAAAATAATTCCTGATCGGATAAAAAAATAAAAAATAAGTTTGTTCACATCACTTTGCTTGAAGTCTACTTGACTTCCTTGGTGGTTGACCTAGATTTGTAGCATTTGTTTGAGCTGTCTTTGTACCTCTGGTATTCTTTGTGGGGGGATTTCTTCAACTTCTCGTCAGATGCACCAACTTGAAGAGGAGCTACATACAACATGGAGGCATTAACATCTTTCTGAAGGGTTTTTTCTAAGTCTCTGGCCATATCTTCCACTTGTGTCTCCGATTGACATCTACTGTACCCTTAATCTGGTGTTCCTACACAGCAGCATCTTTTCCTACAGAATTATATTGTAATATAGCAACATTACATATCATGTCAGAGGAATTACTCAGATTGGAAACAATATATCACTCTAATTTTTTAGTACAACAATTCCCTATGACTTCATAAGAAAAACAATATATCAACAAATACATAGAACATTCAAAGGTGCCAAATTATTGGGAAAATTTTAATCTAAGTAGACTATTTTAGTGTACAAAGGAAATATATGGGTAGGAAAACGAGAGAGATTTTTCAAGAAGTATAAAACAGTCTCACTAGTTTTCCTTTCTTGTGTCTCTTTTTTTTAGGTCCTCCTGGTGGTGTAAAACAAAACGCACCTTAAACTGTTTCAGTCTGGCAGTTATTTCCAGTCAAATTTCTATTCCTCAATTGACTTGAATCTTCCTCTCGCATTGAATCCACAAAACCCTGTAACGTAAAACTTGTATCGTCTGACATCAATCCTGACGTCTGTATACCTTCCTTAGCGAAAGAGGAATTATCATTCTAATCATTTAGAATCCCTTCAGTAGGGGACCCGTGTTGTTGTCGTTCTCCAATATCAATGTCATCATCACTTTTCGAATAACCAGAACTGCTGCCCTTGCTAACCCTATCAAAAGGATCTGACTTTGATGACGACCCATACATTCCACCTATATCATCCACTGGTTTGTTCGAAGTCTCCCCACCTTTGTTCTATAAAAAATACCAAAAAAATTATTTGGATAACAAGATGAATTCAAGTCGTAAATTAATATAACTGAAAAAACTAACAACTGAACGTATCACACCACCAGTTCGTTCGATCTTCACGACTTGATCATACTGTCCCTTAATGAGCAATTTGGTCATCCCATATATCATAGACTGTAGCTCATTAACTTGGTCAACGTGCACCTATAAGGCCAATAGTAATGCTATATAACGAACTACCTACGACAAATATGGATTCATAATTCACAAGACACACAAAAACTAAACTACTCACATATCGATACGGTGCAGACACTTTTGTGTAGGGGTTGTCCCTCGGTATTTGCATTAGTATGCATGTGAAGTTGGGGTCTTTGCATTCAACGAGGGGGAATTACCAAGGCGGTAACTCAAAACGGCCGATCAATTTGAGATCCAACAAATCCTACTCAAATAAAAATACAACAATATCAAAAACAAAGAAGCATGGACAATTAGATGGTATACATTACATATTAAACTAACCTCATCAATAGGGTAATGCTTGAACTTTATGTGTTGCTTTACGAAGTCCCTGTAGTTTCCTGCACCATCAAAGTTTGGCTCCAAGAAATCAGAAGCATCCAAACCCCCCATCCGCACCTTGGCCTTATCAGCAGTAATCGAGTAGTCCCTTAACATAGATGCTAGTGGGACTTTGGGTACACAAGGTGATGTCAATCCCAAGCTTTGAGCACTCACTCGCTCTCTCATGTACCACACGTACCTGCATGGACCAACTAACAATATTCTACACTTGGTGGCCTGGAATGATTACCATATATAAGGTGGTAATTGTTTATCGGCTTTACCCCATGAGTGCATATTTACCTAAAACAAAATAAAATTTTAACAATATTAATCGGAGCACAATAGGTAAACAGTTATGAATAATAAATTAAGATTTATAGATAATTTCAATTGTGTTCAATGCTTTGCTTACATCCTTCATTTTTAGGTTCCTCAAACTATCACTTATATCAACATACTTTATTTTCTTCCCTCTACCCCATCTCAAGGCCCGAGGGTAAGTTTTATCATCTCTCAAGCAGTTCTTTGAGTCTGCAATTGGCTTGATATACTCACAAGCCCACACTTGCATATATCTGCCAACACAACCTGAAAGAATATAAAAAGGATAAAGAAACATGATGTAATCACTAAAATTTAAAATACAATACGTAGAAATGATTACCACCCAAGCTCGGTAAAAACCACTGGTACTGTGATTCCCTCTCACAACAGCATCCATGTTTCTGTACCAAGTTGAAATGCCAGCACCACCCCAATTGTACAAACTTATTGAGGACAAGTCCTTCAGATTGGGCATGTAGTACAGATAGGCTGCCCCAACTTTGTCGCTCAATAAAGTGCTGAAAAGCAATGCGATTATGAACACTCTTGTTAATCTTGCAACATCCTCCTCGCTAATTTCCTTCCCCACGAATCCTATATACGCATTATACAACTCTAAAAAAGTGACCCTCTTCTTTGCAATATTTGACATTGGCTCTCTAAACCACTTGATAAGGTCATCTCTCTTCTTGTAAGTGTCCATGTCGTACTCAACAGGCTTTCCACAAACTGGTATGCCCGTAATTGCACTGAAATTTGTCGGGGTCAACGTCATCTCCCAGATTTCATCGAAGTGGAAGATATGTGTGGTATCCCACCACCGGTCTGCTAAGCACATGATAATTTTTCACTTTCTCATTGATAAATCCTTTTCCCAAAACCTTCAAAAACTCGCCAAACCAACTTCAGAAACCTTCTTCATAGGGTCAGGCAATTCTTTGTACCAGGATTCGTAAAATGAACGATTTCTGCAGCCCCTTATTTTCTTGTCATGAGGCTGTGTCAATGAAAAAATTAATTTAAAACCTACCGACAAACTAGTATATTCGTTATCGTACAATGGTTTTTTTAAGCACAACAAAAATACATAGAGCAATCTAGTTATCGTACAGTAACAAAAAAATTAATGTATGATCATCGTTCACAGTAGACATATCACAAAAAAAATACATATGGCATTCAAATATAATACAATATAATTAATGATTGTATGATCGTCATTCAAATAGTATAAATATCACAAAACAATATTAACTGAAACATGGAAATTCTTGTTAATTCCCAATAGTAATAGTTGCTTTTGAAATGAAAAACTGAAATGTTCTGATCACGAGAAATTTTATCAATCACATATTTCCCTATATAAAAAAAAAAAAAAAAATTATCGAATCAAAGGAACTTACCCTCAACATTATGTGAAATTCATGATCCATATGGAGATGATTCTTTGTAACATCACGAGTTCACAAAGGCTTCTACAACTTGATTCCGTAACACGCGGGACGATACCCACCTAGACTATCTTCATTATACAATCCTTCAGCATGCTCTTCATCCTGATCTTCTCCGTATGAAACTTCAATGGTGATTTCAAGTACTCTCTTACGTCGTGGCATTATAATGATTAAGAAATCCCTATAAAACACAAATTTAAACGCCTGCCTTAATGACTCAATGTTGATTGTTGACTTAAACAAGCATCATATAATATACAAAAATAAAAAAGAAACAAACAACACACATATGTAACACATCATAAATAAATTTTAGGTAATAAATCGACAATTAACTCCAACAATTTTTTTTTATTAGGACAAATAAACCCTAAATGTAATCTTTAGTATGAATAATTAAATATTTACTCACCTTTTCAGAGTGAAAATCTAAGTAGCGTCAAATTTCTCAAGCTTTGAGATCTTTCACAAGATTTGCGAAGATGAAGAATATGTTGACTACCACGAACACGATGAAGCTTTTTTTGTTGTTGTTAGGGTTTCAATTAATCGTGCTAAACTGATAACCTAAAAAGACCTTTCGTGCTTCTTAATAACTCAAAAAGTTATAAATACAAGATTGCCCTTAATAAAGAGAATAACACAAATAGGATTTGTCATTAATGGTTTACAACAGTGATTGTATATACCAAATGGACTGTGATATTTGTTTGAATTCACTTTCGCTCACCCTTTTTCAAGGGTGGTGAGCATTACCCCTTACTAAAAACATGATATGTGTCCATAGAGGGGATAAATTTGTCTAAACACAATGGACACATGTCATATTTTTAGGAGGGGGTAATGCTCACCCCCTTGATTGAAAGGGGGTAAGTAAAAATGGACTCTATTTGTTTATGTTTATTGAAAAATTTATTGGTTGCTAGATCCCAGTGTTACATTAAAATCGAATTATGACATATTTGTATAAGGAATTGGTCTGTTATTTAATTTTTTTAATACAATCACGCCAAAGTAATTGCTCGATGCATGTTCAATTGATTACCCAACTAAAACAGATAATTATGATTATTTTCAAATTAAAAGATATTTCTATTTTTTCCACCAACTCATGTCTTTCATGCTAACTACTAATCATCCAATTTCGTGTCCCGATAAACAATCTCTACATTGTCTCCGAAAATTTCAAATTCATCTTCTTGACCTACAGTAATAATAAAGTTTGTAAATCGCCTACGTTGAATACTGATTCTGGGAAGATTTTTTCATAACATGGTCTTGATCTTGAACCAGCTTTCGTATCATTGGCTCGAAAGTTATTCCCGTTCCTATAGAAAGGAGAGATGCCAACCATCTCTCCTTTCTACAAACACCTTGTATCTGCCATACACCTTTAAAATGTTGTACACTTCTCTTGATGTTGTTTAGTTGTTATGCTCAATTGAAATAGTTTTGAAATAACTTAACGAACTAATAGGTTTCCAAAAGAGTAATGATAGATGTCCCTATCTTTGCATAGTCCAAAACCGAACAACAAACATAAACACAAATCAATAGTTTGTAGCATATGTAACATATAATTACACGGTAAAATGTGTGACCATAAAACAATAGTTTTGGTCGTTGGTAAATGATGTGGCATATTAATGTAAAATTTTCTTTGATAATTACGTTATGTTAAACCAAAATAGAAAAAAATTCAGTGAGGCTCGATAGTTTTTGATCCATTGGGATGAATATTATCCCATTTAGTTCCGAAAAAACAATCTTTGCATAGTCCATAACAGCACAACAAACACAAACACAAACACAAACACAAGTCAATAGTTTGTAGCAAATGTAACAAATAATCACACCATAAAATGCGTGACCATAACAAAATAGTTTTATGTAATGTCTGATAACAAAATTTAAAATGAGTTGTTGGTTACCAGTCACACATTACAATAGAATTCATGAAATTGGAAATAGGAAACACAGTTCATATTCATCGGTAAGTTTAAAAACAATCACATTTTAGAAAGCGATCAATAATACAAATCAGACACCATTGTCCAAAATAGATTGAGTTTGCAGTGGACTAATCTTTTCCCATTCTCCATTTGGTTGAACCATTATCATATAATCTTGGAAGAGCTGGAAGTTAGCCCTATGACATGCGCTATAATAATGTTGAATTTCTCGAATGTGTAATTCTGAAGTTTGGAAAATCTTCCAAAAGGTGTCCGTAGTCATCCTTTCATTCATGACCTTGTATTTTTCCTCCAGTACTCCAACACGGCGATTAATTCGAATGAGTTCAACGAAAACACCTTTGGCAACTAGATGAGATAGGGTGGTTGTTTTCTTGGTAGTGGATGGTGATAGCTTTTTGTTTCTTGATTGAAAGAAGAGTAGTTTCCAGTTTTGTCAGCATACTTAGATAATGAGTATTGGCAGTCAATTCTGTAGATTAGAGAGAAATTTCAAAAATAAAATATAATTTAGGTAGAGTCGTTAACATAGTGAATTGGCAACCCATATTTATAGGGAAAACCAATTTACACCCATGACCTATTTCCAATGTAAATCGATTTAATGTTTACTTTTATCATTGGCGTAGGAAGCAAGAAGAAGTCAACGAAGGGATAACTAATTGACTAATTACGCGCATAACAGAGTAGTAATTACAGATACACTATTATCAGGTAGATGATCATGCATTGGGCAATTAGTGATATGTTTAAAAAAAATGAAATTACTTTTGTGTCCCTAAATGAAACCGTTGGAAACCCAATGGAAATATTTTACTTTATAAAAATAGCTCTCTCCAACACAGACCTGCAAACAACCGTTAATATCTTTTATGACATACATTGATAAATTTCTTTTTTCTACATATACATCATACCTCTATGGAAGGAAGTTCAAGCACATCAAGAAACACCAATGGTGGAATGATTACATTCAGAAACAAATACTATGAATGTGGAAAAAGGGCTACATTGAAAATCTCTTAAACAGAAAACAATCTAGGTAAGTTGATTTATACTTGTGAAAGTAAACGAAGCAAGTTTTTTACCTGGCGGAAGCCAGATCCAACAGTTTTTCAAACTTGGCAAAGGATTGAAGAAATCAGTAGAAATGTGGAAGAAATCAAAGTGTTAAATGGAAAGATGCAGAAGCTGGAAACACGTTTCAATGGAATAAAGCCCAATTTGGAGTCCATTCAAATTGGCTAAAGAATGATGACACAGTATAATTTAATTTTATTTGATGTTTCATCAGCTATGTTGTTTCTAATTGTAGTAATGTTAGTGACAATAACAGAACGTGTAATGCATGCATGATTTTAGTGAAAGTAACATCATTTTGAAATTATATTCAAACTTTAATTTTATTATGATTAAATCCCTAGAAAAAGGATAATCATATGCTCATTGCTTCAAATGATTGTTATACATTTTATTGTTGATCATTTTTTATTCGCAAGGTAGTTTTATTAATAGATATGCAACTAATTTCATACAACAATGAGCATATGATTAATAGAGTCACAGCTAAATATACTAATGGCACAAAAATAATTGATTTCTAATTGTAATTCTTGTTTTAAACAAGAAATAACAGGTCTGCTTTTATAAAATAGTAACACAGAGAAAGCATACCATTCACATACATATGTATATGATTCCAGAAATAACGATAATAAAAGTTGTGATTATAACAAAAATAAGAAAAAACATTGAAAAATATAAATCAAGAAAAAAGAGAACAAATAGAAAATATCAGTCACTAGTCCGGGCCATCCCTTGCTTGGGTCATTTCAATCTCATCCCAATTCCCATGTGGTTGAATAGTCTTCATGTATTCTTTGAAGAGATTGAATCAATCACGACGACCATTTTCAAAGTGGTTTAGCACGTTTCAAATGTGAAAGCCACTAGTCCGAAATCTCTTCCAAGAACTGTCCGTAGAAATACTTGTACAAAGGCAGGAGTTAGTGGCCTCCAATAATTCCACACGGGTACTCAATACAATGAGTAGATCAAACTCTCCATCCTCAAGTAGAGGAGACTCAGCAGTTGTTTTCTCAGAGGAGGAAACTGAAGGGTATGCTGTCTGTGAAGAAGACAAATTGATGGGTTTGTTGTTGCTTTAGAAGAAGTTGATTTCTTTCTTGATTTTTATGAAGATTTCTATAACAGTTTAGAGAGATCCATAGTGATTAACAAGATGAAGAAAGTTTTTTTTTTTTTTAAAGACAAAGATGAAGAAAGTTAACCAGAAGAAGAAAGTTTTGGATCTCACTCCTTTATAGATATAATAAATTTAGAACATTTATTACTCAAATAAAAATGTGATGACAAGTAAGTACACGTAATTGATTAGACTTGTTTAGAGATCAACCGGTTCATTAATAACAAATAATTATTTAAATATGAGAAACCGTGTTATTTTTTTATTAATGGGAAGGGGACGACTCTAGAAAAACGTTATAACGTTTCAATCACTAAACTCGTATCACGATTAATAAATCTTATGTTTATCTTAATAGGAATGGGAAGGTTGTTAATGGGTTTCTAGAAAACATTTATTATGACCTTTCAATTACTAAACTCATTTCACAAGTAATAAATCTTTATGCATACTTATTTTTGGAACTTTAAACCCCTAATGTCTAGAAAAAAGTTATGTAGTATCAATCACTAAACTCGTATCATGAGTAATAAATCTTTATATTTATCTTAATGGAAATGGGAAGGCTGTTAATGGGTATCTAGAAAACATTTATTGTGACCTTTCAATTACTAAACTCATTTCATGAGTAATAAATCTTTATGTGCACTTATTTTTGGAAATTTAAACCTCTAATGTCTAGAAAAACGTTATAACATTTCAATCACTAAACTCATATCATGATTGATAAATCTTTATGTTTATCTTAATGGGAATGTGAAGATTGTTAATGGGTGTCCAGATAACATTTATTATGACCTTTCAATTACTAAACTCATTTCACAAGTAATAAATCTTTATGCTTACTTATTTTTGGAAGTTAAATAAATAAATACCATGGACAATATAAACACTGTATAAGACCATACAATAACAAATATTTTATCGTGAATGTATGGTTACTGGGTAAAATTCTAGCTTTTAGATTTCAATCAGAGGGTGTATATAAATTAAAGATTTACAAATTTCAAAAAATATTAAAACAAAGAGTAACTAACTCTCACACATTACTTACCATCGACATTATAAGCAAGATGACCATGCACTATGCATTAAGGTTTTATTTTTTTAAATAGTATGGAGTTTGAATAGAAAATGAATACAAATATGACTTTAAATAGTTGCAGTGGAGATGTGCACATATGCATTTCTCATTTTTTGTTTATTTTATATTTTTTCCAATTTGAACAAGCAAATTTAAACTAAAAATGACAACCAAGAAAATGGATAATACAGATCAACATCACTAATAAACATTAGAGTTGTGAACAAGAGAATTTAAACGTAAACTGAAATATATTATCACACCATTAAGGAACTTATTACACAAAAGTGGGTACATAAAATGGCAGTTAAAGCACATAATAACAAACAAAGGAAAAGAGGAAATATTGCAACTACGTGAACAATCAATCTAGTGCACCTCTGGCTTTAATGGGATCAACATTATCCCATTCTCCTACTGGGAAAATCTTTCGCGTAGTCCATCTTGAGTTCGAAGCCAACCTTATGACCGCAATAAAATCCTAGCTAGACTAGACGAAGGTACGATTCTGAAGATCTGAACAATCTCCTAGTTACTTCATCTACGAGAACCTTGCTATCTTCATCCAATTTGATAACCCTTTCCTCCATAAGTCTGATTTTCTAGAGTGTTACTCCACTACTATATTCATTTGGGGAAGATGGAGCGGTTACTTTTTCTTTTTTGAGACAGAGATCGTGTTCGTCCATATCTCCAAAAAGTTGTTTACAAGAGAATAGAAAAAAAGTTAGAATGAGAAGTGAGAACAAAATGGTATAGGGCTTTGATTCATAATAATAATTGACAAATTAAGGGTATGCATTAATATGACAATATGACATGGTTAATCCTTTGTACATTAATACAATTTTGGATAGTTTTTTGTAGTGCCCCAGTGTCTTCTTGTTTCTTTTTAAATAAAATTTTGCTTCTTAAAAAAAAAAAAAAACCCTTGGAACATGAAAATTAGTTAATTAATAAGTTTGTATCATAAAGCATGTGTACATTAATGATCAATCGTAAATGATGTGGCATACTGATGTAAAAAATTCTTTGGTAATAATGTTAAACCAAAAATTTTTTAAAAATTAATGAAATTTTTTTTCGTGTGTTTCAGTTACTTGTTCTAGACTGATCTCAAAATGATGCGTAACACATTGCAAAGCATCATAAGATTTCTGCTTAGTAACAATTTCGGTTTAATGATCTATTGATAGTGTTTGTAAGCATAAAGTTTTTCAAACATTCGTGAACAAAGTCAATTTAGTTTTTACCAGTTTTTTATACTAGTACATTTTAATCCACCCTAAAACCTCCATGGAACCCTAAAAGATGCCAAGTGAATAGGTGTGTTAAAGGTGCATTGAACCCTAAAATATGTCATTTGAACGTATGTGTATAAATATATAAACATGTATCTAATCACTTGATTTGGTTTAATTACGTTTTCAGGTGGATGAATTTAACCAAAGGTCACCATAAATAAATAAAATTAAATAATTAATGTATATAATACATTGCAATCACACCAATTGAAAAAAATGTGGATTCAAATTCAAAATTGTAATATTAAAAGATATTGGTCCATAGTAGAGTTTATTGCATTTAAAAATAAATAAATAAATAAAAAACCTTTTTTATCCTCGACTACCACTTAAATTGTGTGTAAATTAGGGCTACAAGTCTCTGTCATATCCATATGTTCTAGACTATGGATCAAAAAAAAAAAAAAATCGGGTGAAAAAAAAGAAAAAGGATTGAGGTCCTTCAATGCGTTTTGACACATCTAGAAAAAAGACTCACAGCCTTAGAGGAAGAACACGTTGACCTCAAATATCAAGTGTCTATGGATGGCCGTTGGAAGCGATTCAAGGCAACCTGTTACAGTATAAATGATTGCCAACAGATTTATTCACATGCTCACCTGATCGTCTTCAACATATTTTAAAACTACATGAAAAGAATCCAGCTGGATGAAAACTGGGATGATGTTAACCTAACTGTTGTAAATGCTACCCTCGGCTGATGATGTTATTACGTGAACATTTTTAAACTATGCTTTTGTGATGGCACTTTTTTTTTTTTTTGTGACTGGAAGATGGCAAATGATGTTTAAATCTTTTGTATTTTTAGAATATTGGGTTTTTTTGCTTGTTAAACAATCATGTTTTGTAACCTCTTTTGTGATTATTTATGTTAAACTTTATTCTTTCTTACTGACGAAGTTTATATTCATAAACCCTAGATTTCTTCTTCCTACTTTCACTTTTTTTTATCGTCTTTAATTTAACAAAAAAGGTAAATTATAATTAATTGTTTTTTAGGGTTTGCACTAGTTTTGGATTGTCAAAAAGTTAAAATTTCAGATCTTTAATTACAACAAATATATGAAGTTTCAGTGTTTTTTTTTTCGACAAATATTATTTATTGTCATTATAAATGTCGACTGATTTAACTGGTGTAATTTTTTTATTAGATTGTTGTGATAATGGTCAAATGGAAAGATAATGGTGGATTTGGGGTCCAAGGCTTCAGAGAAAACAAAAAACGGATAATTTCAATTTCTAAAAAAAATAATTAATGGTTTTGAAAGTTGTGTACAGATGGATGGTAATAATTGTTCGCCGACATTTAGAAGAAGTAACCATCTATTGATTACATTGGAAGCAGAAAAACTGAAAGAAAAGTTACAAAGCTTTTGAAAATCGTGTAGGAGTTTGATTTGGTTGAAAGATGAGTAAAGAGATTGTAATAATTGCTTCAATGTTGAACTTTGTATCAGTTTATTTGAAAGTGGCTCAACATCTCAACAAACATAATTAATTAATTCATTTGTTTAATCAATGTTATCTTTATTTATATTTTCAAATCAAGGTTTTCTCTATTAAATTTTTTATTTTATTCAACTAGATCACTACGCAGGATGTGTATGTTGTTCTGTTATTAATAAAAAAGAAAAGAAAACATGCTAGCTTATTAATTTCTGACCATATCACAACTCTTCAAAGGTTAATGAACTCGATCACATTTTATATGATGTCATTGCTATTGGTATAAACTGTATACTTTGATTATGTTTGTTGTTCAGTAACATTAATGCTTTTCCTCATTACAAAAAATGGCAATATATTTTTAGTCAAAATGAAATTAAAATCATGACAAAACTTTATGTAAAATTTTCAATTTCTTTTGGTGTCATTAAAAATTTCTTTTGATCATCAGAAAATATTATGTAAAATCACATTACATTCATAAACAAGTTGACACTAGTGGGCTGAAATTAAGTCTGCCTTATTTTATAATAATAAATTAGGGATTCTATAGTTATTACGGGATATTTCCATCTTTTTATTTTAACTGAATTTGAAATTTATTTATTTTGTATAATATAATTGTTTTTCAAAGGTCGGATATTGAAATTGCAAAATCATGTTTATGTTAGTATGGATGAAATGAAACAAATCACTTTAGCTTGTCACCATCGTTCTTGTAATGATTCCCACTTCTCATTAGATCTTTAAAAGCTTAGACCATCTCATATGCATGCGTGAATGTCAATGTCAATGTCAAATTTAGTACATAAAAGAGTAAAATTTTGCAATTCCTAGAGTTTTGAAATTTTAAAAAATTTCCCCTAAGCTTTCAAATTTATATTGTTAATAATTTTCTCTTAATCATGTAGAGAATATATTTGATTATAAATATACTATAAACAAAGTTTTTATATATTACAAAAATAATAGGAGTACAGTTTCCAAAAATTCTTTCACAAAATACTCCATCTTTTTTCGGTTTATTCGTTATGTAATGAAAAGTTTTTATAGTACGTCCAATGTGTAGATAATTTTCAGCTTGGTCCATAGTAGAGTTTATTGCTTTGAAAAAAAATTAAAAATAAATTTCCTTTTTAATCCTCGACTACTACTTAAATTGTGTATAAATTAGGGTTACAAGTCTCTATCATTATTATAATAATCTTTTCTTCTCTTCTCTTTATAAGTGTCTGTCGTTATCATAACATTCTATTCCTCTCTTCTGTTTCACTATTTACAAAAATTTCAATTTTCTGACATCTCGATAGCCATTTGTTCTAGACTATGGATCCAACAAAATACAAATCGGGTGAAAAAAAATTAAAATGAATGAGGTCCTCCAATGTGTTTTGACACATCTAGAAAAAAGACTCATAACCTTGGAGGAGGAACTCGTTGACCTCGAATGTTAAGCATCTACGGATTTCCAGTGGAAGCGATAGAAGGCATCCAGAAATAGTATAAATGATTGCCAACAAATTTATTCAATTGCTCACCAGATGGGCTTCAACATATTTAACGACTCCATGAAAAGAATACAACCGGATGCAAACTGGGATGAGATTAACCCAACTGTTGTAAATGCTACCCTCGGCCAATGATGTTATTACATGAACCTTTTAAAACTATGCTTTTGTGATGGCACTTTTTTTTTTTTTTTTTTTTTTGTGACTAGAAGGTGGTAAATGATGTTTAAATCTTTTGTATTTTTAGAATATTGGGTTTTTATGCTTGTTAAACAGTGATGTTTTATAACCTCTTTTGTGATTATTTATGGTAAACTTTATTTATTGACGAAGTTTATATTCATAAACCCTAGATTTCTTCTTCCTACTTTCAATTTTTTTTTTTATCGTTTTTAATTTACCAAAAAAGGTAAATTATATTTAATTGTTTTTTAGGGTTTGCACTAGTTTCAGATTGTTAAAAAGATAAATTTTAGATCTATAATTACAACAAATATATGAAGTATTAGTGTTTTTCTTTTTTTTTGTCGACAAATATTTTTTCTTTTCATTATAAACGTCAACTAATTTAACTTGTGCAATTTTTTTAATTAGATGGTTGTGATAATGGTCAAATGGAAAGATAATGGTGGATTTGGGGTCCTGGGCTTCATAGAAAACAAAAAACAGATCATTTCAATTTCTAAAAAAAAAAAATTTAATGGTTTTGAAAGTTGTGTACAGATGGATGGTAATAATTGTTCACCAGCATTTAGAAGAAGTAACCATCTGTTGATTACACTAGAAGTCGAAAAACTGGAAGAAAAGTTAAAAAGTTTTTGAAAATCGTGTAGGAGTTTCATTTGGTTGAAAGATGGGTAAAGGGATTGTAATAATTGCTCAACCGTTGAACTTTACATCAGTTTATTTGAAAGTGGCTATCATTAAAAATAAGTAATTATCATCTCAACAAACATAATTAATTAATTCATTTGTTTAATCAATGTTGTCTTTATTTATATTTTCAAATCAAGGTTTTCTTTGTTAAATTTTTTATTTTATTCAACTATATCACTATGCATGATATGCATGTTGTTTTGTTATGAATAAAAAAGAAACGAAAACCTGCTAGCATATTAATTTCTGACCATATCATAACTCTTCAAAGATTAATGAACTCGATCACACCTTATATGATGTAATTGCTATTAGTAAAAACTATATATTTTGATTATGTTTGTTTTTCGGTAATAGTAATGCTTTTCCTCATTACAAAACATGGCAATATATTTTTAGTCAAAATGAAATTAAAAGCATGACAAAACTTTATGTAAAATTTTCAATTTCTTTTAGTGTCACTAAAAATGTCTTTTGATGATCACAAAATATTATGTAAAATCACATTACATTTCTAAACAAGTTGACACTAGTGGGGTGAAATTAAGTCTGCCTTATTTTATAATAATAAATTAGGGATCCTATAGTTATTACGAGGATATTTCCATCTTTTTATTTTGACTAAATTTGAAATTTATTTATTTTGTATAATAGAATTGTTTTTCAAAGGTCGGATAATGAAATTGTAAAATTATGTTTATGTTATTATGTATGAAATGAAACAAGTCACTTTAGCTTGTCACTATCATTCTCGTAATGATTGCCACTTCTCATTAGATCTTTAAAAGCTTAGATCATCTCATATGCATGTGTGAATGACAATGTCAATGCCAAATTTAGTACACAAAAGAGTAAAATTTTGCAATCCTTGGAGTTTTGCAATTTTATAAATTTTCCCCAAAGCTTTCAATTTACATTGTTAATAATTTTCTCTTAATCATGTAGAGAATATATTTAATTATAAATATATTATAAACAAAATTTTTATATATTACAAAAATAGTAGGAGTACAGTTTCCAAAATTTCTTCCACAAAATACTCCATCTTTTTCCGGTTTATTCCTTATGTAATGAAAAGTTTTTATAGTACGTTCAATGTGTAGATAATTTTCAGTTTGGATCATAGTAGAATTTATTGCTTTGAAAAAAAATTAAAAATAAATTTCCTTTTTTATTCTCGACTACCACTTAAATTGTGTATAAATTAGGGTTACAAGTCTCTGCCATTATTATTACATTCTTTTCTTCTCTTCTCTTTACAAGTGTCTATCATTATCATAATATTCTATTCTTCTATTCCGTTTCACTGTTTACAAAAATTTCAGTTTTCTGACATCTCGATATCCATTTGTTCTAGACTATGAATCCAAAAAAATCCAAATCGGGTGAAAAAAAAAATGAATGTGGTCCTCCAATGCATTTTGACACATCTGAAAAAAGACTCATAGCTTTGGAGGAGGAACTCGTTGACCTCAAATATTAAGCATCTTCGGACTTCCAGTGGAAGCGATACAAGGCATCTAGAAGCAGTATAAATGATTGTCAACAGATTTATTCAAATGCTCACCAGATGGGCTTCAACATATTTAATGACTACATGAAAAGAATACAGCAAGATGAAAACTGAGATGAGGTTAACCCAACTGTTGTAAATTCTACCCTCAGCCAATGATGTTATTACATGAACCTTTTTAAACTATGCTTTTGTGATGGCACTTTTTTTTTAAGTGACTGGAAGATGGTAAATGATGTTTAAATCTTTTGTATTTTTAGAATATTGGGTTTTTATGCTTGTTAAACAATTATGTTTTGTAACCTCTTTTGTGATTGTTTATGGTAAACTTTATTTATAGACGAAGTTTATATTTATAAACCCTAGATTTCTTCTTCCTACTTTCGCTTATTTTATTTTTTATCGTTTTTAATTTAACAAAAAAGGTAACTTGTATTTAATTGTTTTTTAGGGTTTGCACTAGTTTGGATTGTTAAAAAGATAAATTTTAGATCTATAATTACAACAAATATATGAAGGATTAGTGTTTTTTTTTTTTTTTTTTGTCGACAAATATTTTTTCTTTTCATTATAAATGTCGACTGATTTAACTTGTGTAATTTTTTTAATTAGATGGTTGGGATAATGGCCAAATGGAAAGATAATGGTGGATTTGGGGTCATGGGCTTCATAGAAAACAAAAAATAGATAATTTCAATTTCTAAAAAATAAATTTAATGGTTTTGAAAGTTGAGTACAGATGGATGGTAATAATTGTTCGTCGGCATTAAGAAGAAGTAACCATCCGTTGATAACACTGGAAGCCAAAAAACTGGAAGAAAAGTTACAAAGTTTTTGAAAATCGTGTAGGAGTTTGATTTGGTTGAAAGATGGGTAAAGGGATTGTAATAATTGCTCCACCGTTGAACTTTGCATCAATTTATTTGAAAGTGGCTATCATTAAAAATTAGTAATTATCATCTCAACAAACATAATTATTTAATTCATTTGTTTAATCAATGTTGTCTTTATTTATATTTTCAAATCAAGGTTTTCTTTGTTAAATTTTTTATTTTATTCAACTATATCACTATGCATGATATGCATGTTGTTTTGTTATTAATAAAAAAGAAACGAAAACCTGCTAGCTTATTAATTTCTGACCATATCGTAACTCTTCAAAGATTAATGAACTCGATCACACCTTATATGATGTAATTGCTATTAGTAAAAACTATATATTTTGATTATGTTTGTTTTTCGGTAATAGTAATGCTTTTCCTCATTACAAAACATGGCAATATATTTTTAGTCAAAATGAAATTAAAAGCATGACAAACCTTTATGTAAAATTTTCAATTTCTTTTAGTGTCACTAAAAATGTCTTTTGATGATCACAAAATATTATGTAAAATCACATTACATTTCTAAACAAGTTGACACTAGTGGGCTGAAATTAAGTCTGCCTTATTTTATAATAATAAATTAGGGATCCTATAGTTATTACGAGGATATTTCCATCTTTTTATTTTGACTAAATTTGAAATTTATTTATTTTGTATAATAAAATTGTTTTTCAAAGGTCGGATAATGAAATTGTAAAATCATGTTTATGTTATTATGTATGAAATGAAACAAGTCACTTTAGCTTGTCACTATCATTCTCGTAATGATTGCCACTTCTCATTAGATCTTTAAAAGCTTAGACAATGTCATATGCATGTGTGAATGACAATGTCAATGCCAAATTTAGTACACAAAAGAGTAAAATTTTGCAATCCTTAGAGTTTTGCAATTTTATAAATTTTCCCCAAAGCTTTCAAATTTACATTGTTAATAATTTTCTCTTAATCATTTAGAGAATATATTTGATTATAAATATACTATAAACAAAGTTTTTATATATTACAAAAATAGTAGGACTACAGTTTCAAAAATTTCTTTCACAAAATACTCCATCTTTTTCCGGTTTATTCCTTATGTAATGAAAAGTTTTTATAGTACGTCAATGTGTAGATAATTTTCAGTTTGGTCCAGAGTAGAGTTTATTGCTTTGAAAAAAATTTAAAAATAAATTTCCTTTTTTATCCTTGACTACCACTTAAATTGTGTATAAATTAGGGTTACAAGTCTCTGATAATAATCTTTTCTTCTCTTCTCTTTACAAGTGTTTGTCATTATCATAGCATTCTATTCTTCTCTTATGTTCACTGTTTACAAAAATTTCTGTTTTCTGACATCTCGATATCCATTTTTTCTAGACTTGAATCCAAAAAAATCCAAATCGGGTGAAAAAAAAAAAATGAATGAGGTCCTCCAATGCGTTTTGACACATCTGAAAAAAGACTTATAGCCTTGGAGGAGGAACTCGTTGACCTCAAATATTAAGCGTCTACGGACTTCCAGTGGAAGCGATACAAGGCATCCAGAAACAATATAAATTATTGTCAACATATTTATTAAAATGCTTACCAGATGGGCTTCAACATATTTAAAGACTACATGAAAAGAATACTGCCGGATGAAAACTGGGATGAGGTTAACCCAACTGTTGTAAATGCTACCCTCGGCCAATGATGTTATTACATGAACCTTTTTAAACTATACTTTTATGATGACACTTTTTTTTTTGTGACTGGAAGATGGTAAATGATATTTAAATCTTTTATATTTTTAGAATATTGGGTTTTTATGCTTGTTAAATAGTGATGTTTTGTAACCTATTTTGTGATTGTTTATGGTAAACTTTATTTATTGACGAAGTTTATATTCATAAACCCTAGATGTCTTCTTCTTACTTTCATTTTTTTTTTTATCGTTTTTAATTTAATAAAAAAGGCAAATTATATTTAATTGTTTTTTAAGGTTTCCACTAGTTTCGGACCGTTAAAAAGTTAAATTTTAGATCTTTGATTACAACAAATATATGAAGTTTTAGTGTTTTTTTTTTTCTCAACAAATATTTTTTTTTTCATTATAAATGTCAAATGATTTAACTTATGTAATATTTTTAATTAGATGGTTGTGATAATGGCCAAATGGAAAGATAATGGTGGATTTGGGGTCCAGGACTTCATAGAAAACAAAAAACAGATAATTTCAATTTCTAAAAAATAAATTTAATGGTTTTGAAAGTTGTGCACAGATGGATGGTAATAATTGTTCGCCGGCATTTAGAATAAGTAACCATCCGTTGATTACACCGGAAGCAGAAAAACTGGAAGAAAAGTTACAAAGTTTTTGAAAATCATGTAGGAGTTTGATTTGGTTGAAAGATAGGTAAAGGGATTGTAATAATTGTTCCATTGTTGAACTTTGCGTCAGTTTATTTGAAAGTGGTT
Organism: Acer negundo; assembly: GCA_035582765.1. Taxonomy (NCBI): domain Eukaryota; kingdom Viridiplantae; phylum Streptophyta; class Magnoliopsida; order Sapindales; family Sapindaceae; genus Acer; species Acer negundo. The sequence goes on from CM069233.1 coordinate 10,037,633, forward strand.
GTCATTAAAAATAAGTAATCATCATCTCAACAAACATAATTAATTAATTCATTTGTTTAATCAATGTTATCTTTATTTATATTTTCAAATCAAGGTTTTCTTTGTTAAATTTTTTATTTTATTCAACTAGATCACTTTGCAGGATATGTATGTTGTTCTGTTATGAATAAAAAAGAAAAGAAAACATGCTAGCTTATTAATTTTTGACCATATCACAACTCTTCAAAGGTTAATGAACTCGATCACACCTTATATGAGGTCATTGCTAATGGTATAAACTATATACTTTGATTATGTTTGTTGGTCAGTTACAATAATGCTTTTCCTCGTTACAAAACATGGCTCCATGGCAATATATTTTTATTCACAATGAAATTAAAAGCATGATCACAAACCTTTCTGTAAAATTTTCAATTTCTATTAGTGTCATTAAAAATGTCTTTTGATTATCAGAAAATATTATGTAAAATCACATTACATTTCTAAATAAGTTGACACTAGTGGGCTGAAATTAAGCTTGCCTTATTTTATAATAATAAATTAGGGAACCTATAGTTATCGATCATGGGATATTTCCATCTTTTTATTTTGACTAAATTTGAAATTTATTGATGTTTATGTTATTATGGACGAAATGAAACAAGTCATTTTAGCTTGTCATCAACATTCTCGTAATGATTGCCACTTGTCATAAGATCTTTAAAAGCTTAGACAATCTCATATTCATGTGTGAATGCCAATGCCAAATTTGGAACACAAAAGAGTAAAATTTTGCAATCCCTAGAGTCTTGCAATTTTATAAATTTTCCCCTAAGCTTTCAAATTTACATTGTTATTAATTTTCTCTTAATCATGTAAAGCATATATTTGATTATAAAAATACTATTAACATAGTTTTTTGCTATTACAAAAATAGTAGGAAGACAATTTCCAAAAATTCTTTCACAAAATACTCCATCTTTTTCCAGTTTATTCGTTTTGTAAAGAAAAGTATAGGGTTTTGTCACTTTTCCAAGTATGTCTCCATTAGGTAGGGTTTTAGTGGTCGAAGCCGTATTTGTTGAGGAGAGAGTAAAGACTAATCCAACTCGGAGTTGTTGATGTTTATATCAATCAATCATAGAAGAAAATTTGTTATTCATCCTTCTTAATAATCTGGAAGTTTTTCTCAAATACATGAAAATGATTCAGTTCTATAGCAAAAGATCGTAGTTCTCGAACGAGTAATAGAAAAAGATTTCAGAGCATCTTCAGGTTTAGGTATTGTTACTCCAAACATCTTAGTACTAGGTACTTCTTGGCGAGCTCTAATATGATCGTATTTTGTAAGTAAGCATCTCTTGTAAAATATGAACAACACCAAAACCCTAAAGAGCCCAAACGTCCATTTCTCCGACCTGTTGCCCCCCTTGCTTGGACCTTCCTCTAAGGGGTTGTTGGGTTACAAGTAGACCTTGCACGGTTTCGATTCTAGGTTTAGGTGGAATCGGAACCGGAATCGGCATATGTCCGTTCTGATTCCGATTTTTTCGGAATCGGTGATTCTCAGCTTTTTTTTCTTTGTCAATTAAAAAAAAATATACTTGTAAAGCTGTAAGTTACTATGTTGTAATTGCAAATAAAATAAAATATATAAATGACAAATTACAAAATAAAATAAAATTCATTGGGTTAGGTCACCCAAAAATAAAATAAAATAAACAATTGACAAATTACAAAATTAAATTAAAATAAAACTAAACACTCTGAGAAATTACAAATTACATTTCATTAGGTATTTGGGAATTGGGTCACCCGAAATTTAAAAATAACATTAAATAAATAAATGACAAATTACAATTTACAAAATTAAACTAAAATATAACTTTAAAAAAATGTAAAGTTATTAGCCTTGCACTTAATTTTTACCACAATTAAATTGTCTCCGTATCCTCTTGGAGGGTTTAAAGGAATCAAAGGTCACGTAGTTCTCTTACCTTTTATTGTAGGTTTGGTGATGATGTGGACTCGTGATGACGTGATCCGCATCTTCTATTCCAGCTCCGCTACTTCAGTTTAAGGTTCATCATCTTTGAAGAAATCGTACGTTACCTCTTGCTCGATTTCTTGTTATCTATATTGCGCCTTCGTCTAGTCATCTACACAAACATGTATCTATAGTGCTTTTCAGAATCAAGCACGAACGTCTTTCATCCAGGATATTCCCCCCGGTGCTGAACTCTTGTTCCATCACCACTATAGAAACTGGTGTTGAAAAAATATTTTGGCTATCATAGCCATGATTGGATAGTACCTTCCGTACCCTTTCTAATATTGTAAAATATCAATTTTTTTCGCTGGTGTATCTTTAATAAACTCAAAAGAAACATTTAGATAAGATTCAAGCTCGGAATACTTGTCGGAGCTTGTCGGAGCTTGATGAAGAAGAAGATCTAGGTTTTTTGCTTTTTTTTTTTTTATATAACATACTATACCCTAAATTCATAAATCAGGAGGATGATGAGGGCTGAGATGCAGTTTGTGTTCGTGTAACATCTAAGTTCAGTGATAACCCATAAACTATAACATATTCATCATATAAAGCATACAATAATTTATTAACTCTATCACAACACAAATCAACATTATATTGAATTTTTAAACCTTAGTGGTCTTAATAACCATTTAAATAATAAGACAAATATTCTAATTTACAACGTGGATCAAAAACCATGGCAATCAAATAAATATTTGGAAACTCATTATAATAATCTAACCATTTCACCTTCATAGCATTGACGGCTTCCATTATTGCTATATCGGATTCACAATGAGCAAATGCACCAGCAATATTAAAACTCTGAATAATAAATAAATGAGTTATAGGATAATAAACACCAAATAAATTGTTTGTAGCAGTATAAAAACTTTTAAAAAATTGAAAACGTTGTAACAAGCATCCTAATGAGCTTGATAAAGTTCAATGTGAGTAACATGAATTTGAATAAAAGAAACTAATAAATCTCTATACTCATAACTTTGAGTAAGCAATTTATAAGTAGAATTCCAACGTGTTGGAACATCACGAGGAAATCTAACGACACGTCTACCATTTTGTTTATAATATCTTGACCATCCTTTCATCGTAGAAGATTGTTTCCATAAAAACATTAGGGCTTTTTTAATAGGTAGAATACAATGTTCAAGAGTTTCTAATCCTTTTTGAACATATAAATTTAAAACATGGCATGCACATATTTGATGAAAAAATGTATCACCAAGATAAGGTTTGCATAAATCAATTAAAGATGGAATAGCAGTAGTATTGTTAGAAGCATTATCAAAACCAATTGTAAAAATTTTGCTTTCAATTTTATACTCTGAAAAAATAATTATAAGCTGTCTATAAATATTGAGCAGTGTGTGCATCATCAAAAATTATAAATGTAAGAATTCTTTTATGGATATTCCATGCATCATCCATAAAATGGCAAGTGGCACCCAAGTATGAATGCGATCACCAATGGTCACTCCATATGTCAGTACATATGGAAACATGACCATTATATTTTTCAAAAAAAAATTCTAACTTTCTTTTTTCTCTTACATAAATCTTTTCAACTGTTGTTGTGAGCATGGATCTAGGAACACGACATGCAGCAGGGTTTAATGCTCGTCGACAATAATTAATAAAACCAACTCTTTCATGAAGACCGAATGATAAGTGTTCTACTGCTACCATTCTAGCTAATTCTTCTCTATTTTGTTCATCAGTAAAATGAAATAATTGTTGGTTAGGAGTAGCATACCTAGGAATTTGTGATTGTGACGTCGATCTCGTCTCTGCTTTTGGATGTTTGGTTTGAATATGCTTCCAATAAATGTCGTATCCTCTAGATCTAGACCACTTATATAATTTTTTGCAATAATCGCAAGCCTCTACATAGCTTCCATCTTCTTGCCTAACTTTCTTCATATGTTTGACAAAGATATCAGATTTGCTCTACTTCTGTATCAAATCTTCATCTTCCTGCTCTTCTTGTTCTAGTGGATCAAATTCAAATTCTGGAGGTGTATCAATATCATGCATATTTTCTGACTAGCTTGTCAAATTGGAGGGGGGGGGGGTGTCATTAGGGTCGAGTTTTGAAATTGTTAAAGAGGAAGTAGGACAGTCTAGGCCTAGGTATTCATCATAGGCCAGGCATTGCAGAGAAATCATGATAGGTGGTGTCGTTACGACCGAGATTATCGATCATTTGACCCTTACCTTTCATCGAAAGCGAACGTGTAAGATCCTTGATTTGGATTGGCTTAATTCCATTGTAAAACTCTATATATTTGTAATAAGTGCTGCTTAAGTGGTTCTTAAAAAAAAGAAGCTTCAAAGGTTAAAAGCAACGTCTTATGTAAATATCATCTTCAAGGGGAACATCGCACACTTGGATGCTAAGGTATCAAGTTTCTTCTTCCTCTTGCAAGGCATAAGTGCATACACACACACACACACACACACACACACACACACATACAATTCATTCATGTGTGTCTCTGCATTGTTATGCAAAAATTTGGTATAACACATTCACACACATTTAAGTATGCTCATGCATTGGTCTCATATAGACAAATATTGTAGAATTGCATGTTATATCCCTATCGCTTAAATATGACATACTTGTGTGATATTGTGTTTATTTGTTTATGTTTATTGTATTTTAGACTTGAACATGATCTCATATGATTCCTTATTGAGTCTCGGTCATTTCGGTTACTCATTCATTAGGTTTCAAGTCCAAACAATGTAGATACGCTACTTTGCGTTCTCATTCATTGAGTTATCTTTGTCATCGTTTTTCGAGATGAATTCTCAACCTTTTAGCAAATTTTTGTAGTCATTGTTGTGCGTGAGGGATTTATGGTTTGTAATCTGAAAACAGATTCGAATTCGGAGTTCAGATGCCCAAATACGGTTGAAGAACATGAGAGGAGCGCGAGGGAGTTTGCTCGGCCAAAGGCCAAGCAAAAGGAAGCCACGTGTGCCACACGGCTAGGCAGCCTCTCTTCCCACGTGTAGCACACACGCCCCACATGTAGAGGTGACATGGCAAGCCTTGGTTGGTTCGTATTTTCCCTCTCTTGTATTCTTTTAAAAGTTCTTCATTCCCTCCGATTCAAAAAAAAAGAAAAATTGAAAATTAAAAAGAAAGAGTGCATAATTTCTTCATGATTTTAGGTTTCTTATTTTGATCATAACTCTCTCATACAAACTCGAAATCGAGTGATCCAAAAACCAAAATTGTTGCTATTGAAGAGAGCTAAAAACCTTAAGCATTTTGAGAGTCATTTGAGTTTGTGATTTTTCGCAGTTGGAAAATTTCAAACCGAGACTCAAGTGTTGTATGTGAAACATCTTCTTCTTATTTTCTCTTTTGATCATCTCTTTTAATCTTCCTATTTGATTGGTGAAATGTATTAAGAAGAATGTTAGATCATATTATATGTTTGTATGATTGATTAAGTTGTTGAGTTTTAGTCTTGTGATCTCATTTGAACATATTTTGCAGACTTGATTTATCTTGAAATTGATTCTAGAAATGATATATATGATGTGCCTCATGATATTTTTTAGGTTTAATTTCATGATCTAAGAACTAAGAATTTTTGTGATATATTGAATATTCTCATCTTGTTCTTATTGATATACATGTCTTGATTTCTAGGTACATTTGTGATTGTTTGTTGAAAGCATATCCTAGAATATATCTAAGCATGTTCATAGAGTTTGATTGATCATCTTGCTTTATTTGTCTTATATTTACATCATTTGCATCACTTAGATCATCGCCTTGTGGAAAGGTTGAAGTTTCTTGTTTAGGTGAGTGAAGTCTTGATTTGAACAATAAGACTTGGCTAGGAAAGTGTTCCAGATAGCCAAGCATGAAGACTTAGTTAGGATCAAGAGGATCCGGATAATTAAGCAAAAGTCTAAGCTAGGAGTTTGGTACTCTAGATGGTTAAGCTAGATAAGCTTGACTAGGATCATTTGTTATCTAGATAGCTAAGCAAGGAAATATTCCTAGAGGCTTGAGAGCTTTGGATAGGGAGTTGCTCTCTAGAGGTGTAGGACACATCTTGGATAGAGGCTAGGTGGTTCACTAGGCCTTGAGGATAGATTAGAAGTTGATATCTTAGGGTGGATATCATTTGTTGATAGCCTTGAGTGTGTAAGTCATTTTCACATAGTGGATTGCTTTGCCGGTGGTTATGGTTATCAACCCATGGATGTTTCCTCTTTGAGGTTTACCACATAAAAATACTTTTGTTCATTTTTCGTTTTACTTTTTATTATCTTCCATATCATGTATTGATTATATCTCTTGTATATTGATTTTTAATGTATTGACTCATACTATACAATTGTTAAATCATATCAAGTGTACATTTCATTCTTGTAATCCGTAAATTTTGAAGTTGGAAGAAAATGGGACTATACCTATTATAGGGAATTTCATAACGCCTAGGATCGTCACGGCAGTGACCCCTTCCATTTCCACTACTTGCCATTTAAAATTAAATTTGGGAGAGAATTGGAAACTTAGAAGAATAGTAATAGGAAGTAAACTAGTAATTGCAAATAAATGAAATTGGGAACTTAGTAATTGACTAATTAGAAATTAAATAAATTGGAAATAAAATTAATTGCAAATAAAATATATTGGAAATAAAATAATTTCAAAATGAAATAAATATTAAAAACCTTGGAAACTTAGAGAGTTTGAGAGTGTTGCCTGTTGGAGACTTGGAGAATTGAGAGAGAAATTAGAATTAGAGATTTGTTAGGGGGCATGCTAACGTCAGCATATCGTTGGGCCTATCGATTGTTGGGCATCCAACAATCAGCCCAAAAAATAAAATAAAAATAAACGTTGGAATCGCCGGTTCGAACCAGAACTGAAACCGCCCGATTCCCTAAAACTTGGAACTGGAACCGAAAAAATGGTTTCGGTTCTAATTCCGACGGTTCGAACTGGAACCTTGTTAGGTCTAGTTACAAGTACATAATGCCCACTGGAACATCCATGTATTGGACCTATTGAATCTTAAAACAATAGCCATAAATTTTAGTCTATATCATGTTTAAAATAATGCTAGACATAACCCAACTAGTTGTGTGCCAAATGGCAAATGGAAATATACATATAATTATGATTTACATCCCTCATCACATTATATGAATAAATTGTCTAAGTTACAAGTATAAAAATGAGTTAAAATATCTAGCATTGTTCTTATTTTTATTATGTTTTCATCACATTCAATGATCATTTTAAATAATTAATAAAACTTCTAAGATATATGTTAATTATTGCTTTAAAATATAAACAACAAGTTTTTTAATTAATGTTTTGTTTAACATAACTTCTGAGATATATGTTAATTTAACCAATTTTGTTTGCTGTGTACTCCTTAGAGCATACAGATTCAAATGCATACGAGTTCGATTCATTTTTTTGATGCCCAGTTCCGATCCAATCCTATATTATACAAGATCAGTTAAATCCGATCAGATAAATAAAATATCTAGATATTGATCGATTTTAAGAATTATATATTTTGGATATGGATTCAACCATGTCCGATTTGACACCTTTAACAACATTTGTTTTTTGCTACAATATAGTTATTTTATTTCAATATTTTTAACAATATATGATGTTTTTGAGTCATCCTACTCGGTAAAACAATAAACACTTGTTTATTACTCTTAAAAAATAAGCAACATTTTTAATCATCGATGTCCACTTAAATTGTGTATAAATTAGGGTTACAAGACTTACATATCTCTGTGAATTGGTTATCATCAAGGTCCTTATTGTGAATTACAATTGTCGTCAAAACCTTTTAAACTGTTCTGATTTCAATATTCGATGACACTTAGTCTAGGCAAACTATGAATCAACTAATATATTTGATGACACTTACACAAATCCAAGATTATGTTTAAGGGGTGAAAAACATTTCATTGTTAAAAGTTTTACTAGTCTTTTTTTTCTAATATCTGAAAATAATTTTAATTATATAAATCAACATTCGTTCTTAAATCAAACACGACCTTAGTTGCAAGATTACTTTAGTCTCTAGTTCATTATACTTTGATTATGTTTGTTGTTCGGAAAAGTAATGTTTTTTCCTCATTACAAAACATGGCTATATATTTTTAGTCAAAATGAAATTAAAAGTATGACAAACCTTTCTGTAAAAATTTTAATTTCTATTACTGTCATTAAAAATGTCTTTTGATGATCATAAAATATTATGTAAAATCACATTACATTTTTAAACAAGTTGACACTAGTGGACTGAAATTAGCATGCCTTATTTTATAATAATAAAATAGGGATCCTATAGTTTTCATGGGACATTTCTATCTTTTTATTTTAACTAAATTTGAAATTTATTTATTTTGTATAATATAATTGTTTTTCAAAGGTCGAATAATGAAATTGTAAAATCATGTTTATGTTATTATGGATGAAATGAAACAAGTCACTTTAGCTTGTGACCATCATTCTCGTAATGATTGCCACTTGTCATTAGATCTTTAAAACCTTAGACCATCTCACATGCATGTGTGAATGCCAATGCCAAATTTAGTACACAAAAGAGTTAAAATTTTCAATCCCTGGAGTTTTGCAATTTTATAAATTTTCCCCTAATCTTTAAAATTTATATGTTTCTACCCTTATTCCATATTTAAAATTTATATTTCTTTTATAAATTACATTTTTAATAATTTCTTTTAATCATGTAGAGAATATATTTGATTATAAATATACTATTAACATAGTTTTGATTTATTAGAAATATGGTAGGAGTACAATTTCAAAAATTATTTCCCAAAATAATCAATCTTTTTCCGATTTATTCGTTTTGTAATGAAAAGTATTGGGTTTTGTCACTTCTCCAACTATGTATCCATTAGGTAGGGTTTTAGTGGTCTAAGCGCTTATTTGTTGAGGAGAGAGTAGAGACCGATCGAATTCAGAGTTGTTGATGTTTATATCTCAAAAGTTATGTTAAACAAAACATTAATTAAAACATTTGTTGTTTATATTTTAAAATAGTAATTAACATATATCTCAAAAGTTTTATTAATTATTTAAAATGATCATTGAATGTGATGAAAACATAATAAAAATAAGAACAATGTTAGATATTCTAACTCATTTTTGTACTTGTAACTTAGACAATTTATCCATAAAATGTGACGAGGGATGTAAATCATAATTATATTTATATTTCCATTTGTCATTTGACACACAACTAGTTGGGTTAAGTCTAGCATTACTTTAAACATGATATAGACTAAAATTTATGGCTATTGTTTCAAGATTCAATAGGTACAATACACTAACCTTCCAGTGGGCATTATGCACTTGTAACCCAACAACCCCTTTGAGGAAGGTCCAAGCAAGGGGGCAACGTGTCGGAGAATGGAGGTTTGGGCTCTTTAGGGCTTTGGTGTTGCTCATATTTTACAAGAGATGCTTACTTACAAAATCTGATCATATTAGAGCTCACCAAGAAGTACCCGGTACTAAGTTCATTGGAGGAACCATACCTAAACCCGAAGATGCTCCGAAATCTTTTTTGATTGCTCGTTCGAGAACTACGATCTTTAGCTTTGGAACTGATTCATTTCCTTGTATCTGAGAAAAACTTCAAGATTATTAAGAAGGAAGCTTAATCGGAATGAATCACAAATTTTCTTCTACTCCTTGGAGCATACAGATTCTGATGCATACGAGTCTGATCTGTCTTTTTGATGCCTAGTTTCGATCTAATCCTGTATTTTACAGGATCGGTTCAATCTGATCAGATAAATAAAATATCCGGATATTGATCGATTTTAAGAATTATATGTTTTGGATATGTATTCAGCTATGTCCGATTCAATAATTTGAACAACATTTGTTTTTAACAATATATGATGTTTTAGAGCCATCCTACTCAGTAAAACAATAAACACTTGTTTATTACTTTTAAAAAATAAGCAACCTTTTTAAACATCAACTACCATTTAAATTGTGTATAAATTAGGGTTACAAGACTTACAAGTCTTTGTGAATTGGTTATAATCAAGGTCCTTATTGTGAATTATGATTGTCATCAAACCCTTTTAAACTTATAAGTCTTGGCAAACCATGAATCAACCGATATATTTGAACTCAATACCTTAATTTAGTTTGATATTTAGTTGCACAATTACTTTATTCTTTATTTCATTAAATGTAATGTTCGATTGTTAAATATCATTTTTAAAAGTTTTACTAGTATTTTTTTTTTTAATATATGAAAACAATTTTAATTATATAAATCAACACTTGTTCTTAAATTTAAAATAAATAAATAAATAAATAAAGGCAAACACAACTTAAGAATAATGACGTGTAGATAATTAAAAATCAAACTCTCCTCAACATATTATCAAAAATGTTTATTACTTATTAATTATTATTCAAAAGTTTTCAAAAAACGTTTATTACTTTTAAAAAATAAGCAACCTTTTTAATCCTCGACTACGACTTAAATTGTGTATAAATTAGGGTTACAAGTCTTTGTCTTTATCATAATATCCTTTTCTTCTCTTCTCTTTCACTGTTTACAAAAATATCAATTTTATGAAATCTTGATATCCATCGGTTCTGCACAATGGATGAAAAAAAATGCAAATCGGCTGACAATACTAAAATGAATAAGTTTGTCAAATTCTTTTTCAAACATCTGGAAAAACGAGTGAAAGCCTAGGAGGAGGAACAAGTTGACCTCGCTTATCAAGCTTCCGATGACGACCGTTTGAAGCTATTCAAGGCATCCAGATACAGTATTCATGATTTCCAACGACCAGCTTCAACCTCTTCAAAGACTACATGAAAAAATGCAGACAGATGAAAACTGGGATGAGGTTAACCACACTATTGCCAATGTTACCCCATGCCGCTGATGTTTTTACCTGATTCTTTGTAAACAGAGTCTTCTGTGTTTGTTAAATATATTGTTTTATTGTTAACCAGTGATGTTGATCTTTATAAAAAAAATTAAAGTTTCTTATTGATTTTGAATGTTAATTTGTGTAACGTTACAAATTATTTAATTCATTTGCAACAATGTTTCATGCCATCTCCCAAATATAATCGAGATCATTTAATCAAATCTATACAAAATCCAAGCCGCTGATGTTTTTCCTTGGATGATTTTTACTTTATTAACAATGTTACTATCGTTTGTAAACTCTTTTTTATGATCACAGTTTTAGTTGTGTGACTGTAGATGGTAAATGATGTTTAATGCTTTTATATTTGTTCAAAATTTTCGAATCGTTGAAAAATCAAGTTTTACATCTTTAAAAGAAAGTCTAATTGGCACTGATACCTCATAAACTATTCCAAAATTTGTACTATGCCTTATGTACCTATTTTTTAGGCACTGAACCCTTCAAATTCTCGTTCATGGGCAAACTATTGGGTTTATCACTTTATTGCCGCCCCCCCCCCCCCTCCTCTTTTTTTTGTGTCATTAGCGCAAACGTCAATTGAATTAACCTATACAAAATTTTAAATTAGATGCTTTTGATAAATGTTGAAATGGAAAGAAAATGGTTGTAGAAAAACAAAAAACAAAAAAGTTAAATTTCTAAACAAAACAATTAATGGTGTTGAAAACTGTGTACAGAGGGATGATAATAATGGTTCACCGGCATGCAAAAGAAGTAACCATCCCTTGACGTCACTTGATAAAGAATATCAAAGGTTGCAAAGAGAATGACTATGTTGGAAGCATAAAAATTGCAAGAAAAGTTAGAAAGTGTTTGAAAACGTGTAGCAGTTTGATTTGGTTGAAAGATGGTAAAGGGATTGTAATAATTGCTCGACTGTTGAACTTTCCATCGTTTTATTTCAAAATGGTTGTCAAGCAAATTAAGTAATCATCATACTTTTCTTAGTGTAAACTGGAAGCGTTTTAATTTATTTTAAATCAAGCAGGATATTTGTGTTATTTACCTCGATCGTTATGCAAGATATTTGTGTTATTTAAATGACTTATACATTATATTCAACAACCCTACCTCACTTTTTCTCTCAACAGACGTATTCATCAAACTAAAGATGAATCACCAACACGCAACAACCCATATATATCTAGGTTTGTTTGTTGTAACCCATCTTTCAAAATCCAAAAATCCTCATTTTTTAAGAAAATCAAATCCCTAATTCCTCTTTTTATCTTCAACTTCTTCTTAAACCCATAAGTCATCTTTGTTTCTTCGACTTCATCATTCTATTGAACGAGATTCTTATTCTTAGATTATGATCAATTTAAACATATTTCATAAACTGTCACGTGACATAATTTTTTCACATTATTTATTTTCGTTTTTCTCTTTACAGAATATCTTGTCTCCATTGATTTATTTGTTTATAAGACTCTATCAAAATAAAGACTCTATCAAAATAAAGACAATTTAAGGAAGATCTTTTGAAAGAGGAAAGTGAAAATGAATGATGTGAAATTTTTTTGTAAACTGACAATTCATGAAATATGTTTGAAGTGATTATACTATTTACTAGTGTGATGTATTTCATTAGGCTAACCCATGATGGCTGAAGTTAGTTGTAAGTGAAGATGGTATATTGTATGTTTGTGAGTTCTTTTTAGGTTTTTGGCAACTCTAGCCAAGAAGCTTGTTTTTCCATTTGATTCCCCCGAGGTGATACTGTTTTAATCGACTACACTGGTACCTATCTCTTATAATCTTAATGAGGAACAGATGTGTTTAATTGAGAAGATTTTTGGCTATAAAGGAGCACCTCTCGACTAGCAACTCACCATCTGATTCCTCCAAGGCGATACTATTTGAATCAACTCCAATGGAACCTATCTTGTAATATTAATGAGGAGCAGATGTGTTCAATTGAGAAGATTCTTGGCTGTAAAGGAGCACCCTTTCACTAGCAGCTGAGTTTTTTTTTTTTTTTTTTTAATGTTTTGTGTAATCACGTGTTAGAGAGTTTTTAGAAGATTATGAAAATTTTGTGAAGTGATTATACTTTTACAGCTATTAAATATTTTCATCTTGACTGATGTTGGTAATAAGTTTGAGGGTTTTTTAGGTTTTTTTTAATCACATGTTCTTTTTGAAGTGATGATAATTTTTACAACAGTTCATCATGGCTGATGTTGGTTGTAAATGAATCACATGTGTTTTAGGTTTTGTGTAATCACATGTTCGAAAGTGATTTTATTTGAAATTTGTTACAAAGTAATAGATTATATTTGTTATTCCGTTAAACAGAAAACATGTTAACTTATTAATTTATAACCATATCACAACTCTTTGCAGGTTAATGAGTTTTCATTGCTAATGGTATAAACTATATACTTTGATTATGTTTGTTGTTCAGTTACAGTAATGCTTTATTCCACATTACAAAACATATTTGCTTATTAATTTGTGACCATTTCAATTTAATATTAGCATTTATATTTGATGGAAACACAAGCAATGGCTTCATGCCTCCATGGCAATATATTTAGTCAAATTGAAATTAAAAGCATGTCAAACCTTTTTGTTCGGTTTCTATCCATATTATATATTTAGTGTCATTACAAATGTCTTTCAACAATCACAAAATATTATCTATAATCGCATTAAATTTCTAAAAAAGTTGACACTAGTGGACTGATATTAAGCCTGCCAAATTTTATAAAATAAAAAAATAAAAAAAAAATTAAGGATCCTATAGCTATCCCTCGTTATTTCTATCTTTTTATTTTGAGAAAATTTGAAATTTATTTATTTTGAGTAATACAATTCTTTTTTCAAGGTCTGATAATATTGTATACAAGAAACAAGTCAATTTAGTTTTTATCAGTTTTATCCTGGTCCAATTTAGTTTGGCCTTTTGTTTGTAGTGGACTAAGCTTTTCACATTCCATATGTGGCTTGTAGTGGACCAAGTCAGTTTTGCTTGTATCAATGTGTTGTAGTGATATGGTCCGTGTGGCCCAATTCAAACTCCACATGTCAATTGAAATAATATTTTTAGACGGTCCAAAAATTCCAAGACAGCTTATTATAAGTACAAAAAACAACACAATGAATATACTCAATTGCATCTACACTAATGAAGTTGGTGGCCCAATTCCAACTCCACCAGTAAATTAAAATAATATTTTTAGGTTGTTCAACAATTCCAAAAAAGGTCCATTATGAGTATAAAAAAAAAAACACTATGACTAAATTCAAATAGTCACTAATGAAAGTGATTACTTGTCAGAGTCCTTTAGTTTATAGTTACGCGAGTCATCCGAGAGTGTGGCAAATACGGTACTGATTTGGTCTACTACGTTTCTGGGGTTTTCCTGCTGGTGTGCTAGGTGCAGTCGGACCACTCGGCCTCCTTTTGGTTTTGACAACCTTCGGATCTTTTATAATATGGCTTCGTGGACCAGAATCAGTCTGATTTTTTATGGCCTTATTTCTAATTTCGTCGTTTAACCCTTGTAAAGTATTTTACAAAACAAGGAGTTCCTTTTTCACCAAATTGATCCTTCTTCGGTTTGGCTTCCGTTGTGACAGAGGTAGTTGCACTTTATACTCAATAAACCAAACCGGGAAATGTCCATTCCTTTCGAAAACTCATTATCTGGCTAAAGCTTGATAAGAACATCACATATGGCTAACTTCATTCACCTCTTAAATATTATGGACTCGGGAATCTTTCTAAGGTGCTCCACTTTCATAACATAAAACATGTGACGACAAGGAATTCCTTTACCTTCGAACAAATTGCAGTCACACGAAATTAAAGGCTGATTATGTTTTTCTGAATCTCAAACACCATCTTCATCGACTTCCTGAAAGCCAATCCTATCTAAATGGTAAACAACTTTCCTTTTCTTATCAGGAAATTGATATCTAGACAGATGGTATACACGACAGTTATCCTCCTCCTTCGGTGCAATATGCATATATTATGATTCATGCATAATCTGTTCAGCAACATCAAGATAAATTTGATAAGTGTATACGGAATATGCATGCTCCTCCAATAGCTTCAGGTGGCTTAAAATCAACGGACTGTTACACTTAGATACGTATTTGTCACCAAAGAAATTTTTTATTAACCGCATAAGGGCCCTATCAATTTGAGGGATGAATTCAAACAATTTCTCATGGCTGCAAACATAATCCTTCATGTAATTGTTCATATCCTCACATCGTTGAGTTGTGCACATGCTTGCAAAAAAATGGCCCTTAAAATATGCTTCCACCCACCTATGCTTCTTCTCATACATCCTACTCATCCAATCGTTTTCTTCTAGACCATGCTGCTCTAACATCTCTTTCCAAAGTTCCTCGAATTCGTCCTATGATATTTGCTTATACAACAAGTATCGAAATGGTGATTTCTTCTCCTCTTTGTGAAGGTGAGTGGATGCATTCTTGGATACGTGTCATCCACATATCCTGTGCCATGAGTTGGGAAATATCTCGTTGATGGCTTGTCGCATTGCTTCCTCTCCATCGGTCAGTATAGAAATGGGATGTTTGTGGCCCATGGAATCTATGAAAGTATTAAGGACCCATCTATACGACTGCACAATCTCATCTGACAATAGTGCAACTCTAAATACACAAGTCGCATGATGGTTATTTACACTGACAAATAGGACCAAAGACTTGGCATAGGCTTTTGTCTTGTAAGTGTTGTAGAAAACAAGAACATCCCCGAAGCACTGGTATTCGAATAGGGGATGTGAGTCCCTCCAAAATATATTTGCTAGCTTATCTTTCACGTCTGTGCTGAACCTGTAGTAGAAATTAGTTTCAAAATTCGCCTTTGACTGTAGGTACATAAGTGCGGCATGTGAATCACTTTCAACTGACTTGACCTAAAGAGCTTCCCCAAGCAGTGTCTCGGCAAAAGCGAAGGAAGCTTGACTTAATAAGGTGTAATTTGCATAGACATTCTATCTAAGATGTTGAGGAAATCTTCCCGTCTCTTCACATCAACCAGGTTGTACATGTCCTTCTGTGTGAATCCAATTTTTGAGTAACCCTTTTTCTGGTTAACCATCTATTCATATGTCAAACAAGGTCTTATGCAATAGTTTCCCATGACATCAATTTGGGATAAGTCTTTAGTGTCAATGTTTCTGTAAGATTGTACCCAAGCAACTGATCGGAATAATTTAAACACCTTTTGAGGTCCCCATTTCTTATCGTTTGTTCTCGTTTTCGAGCGTTTTTGTGAATATAATATGTTTTGTGAGCTTTATATAGGTTCATTTTATTTTGGGAAGTCATTGTGTGGAAACAGGGCGTTTCCGGGCCAAAACGCAGCTCGAAAAGACAAAAGAATTTTCATTAAAGATTTTCAGATTTCGTCAGAACGTACTGCAAAAGGCAAAATTGTGTATTACGTCCAACCACGAAAATCAACACAACATACACTGCCAACTCTCGCGATTGGTGTCGTAAGACATACTACGAGATTGAAAGAAATCAACACACACTTCCAACTCTCACGATTGGTGTCGTAAGTCGTATCGCAAAAGGCAAAATGGTGTACCGTGAGATTTGGCAGTGTGTCCAAAATGGTTTCGTCAGACAGTTTCATTAAAGCGTACTACAAGACGTACTACGAGATGAAAGCCACTGCTTGCTTTTCACCTTTTTTAGGACCTACTTTGACCTACCTATATGAACCACTTTACCAAATATTCTAAGGGGTGCTTCATTAAATAAAAATCCCTAGAATCCCAAATCAACTCTCCACATCTTTCTCTTCTCCTCTTTCACGCCAAACACCAATTTCTTCCATCTTCTTCAATCTTTTCCACCTTCTTCACCCAATAAAGGAGAGACTCATGCTCCCATGGAGGTTCATCCTCTATGGGAGCCCACCAAACATCTGCACTACCCCCATTTTCACTTCATCCATCCATTTTAGATGAAATTCCAAGGAATTATGAGCAATTTCAAGCTAGGAAAGATATGGAGCATCTTTGGAGGCTTGTCTTCAAGGGTTTAATTTTATTTACTCATTTCTTTGTAATTTTCGTATCTTTGATGTGTAACCCCGATTTGGGGAATTTTGTAAACCTACACTTGTGTTATATATATATATATATATATATATTAAATTTGGTTGGGTTTTGTTCTACTCTTTGTTAATTTCATGATTTAAGCTTTAATTGCAATATCCATGTGTGTGGAGATCCAAATTGACATGTATGCTTGAATGGGATTAGGAGTAGAGTAAATTAAATTAGAAGTAATGTAATTTAGCATCCCATAATTGTTTGTATGTTGATAGATGACCAAATTACCATGTTTAGAGTAATTTGAGTGTTAGGATTTTATCCCCAAAGAGTAAAAAAAAGGCTTAGTTCATGCATTTAGGTGCTAAATTGGCCTTGGTTCTTATTCTTGTGCTTCATGAGTCTTATTTAAGGCACAATTATCCATCCTTGGCCGAATTAGGTAATAAATTGATTTAGGGAGAATTCCCAAATCATGAGAATGAACCATTAACCTAGATTGAATGTTCTTAATGTAAAACATTCAACTTATTGCGCATGTTTGTATGGTAAAATTGTTTCCCATTTTTATTCATCCTAGGGAGATTGATAAAACCAAATCTGTATCTAGAGTAATGACCATTGAATTCCTCTTGTGCTCATGTAGCTATAGGGGTATTTCATTGCTTAATGCTTTCACTTAGTTAGCCACCTTGTGAATGATATTTAGGTTGTGTTATATATCGCGTCGTGTCACATTGACAAGCTCAGCGTGATATCTGTTAGGATTATGCTCAATAGCAAGAGTGTAATGTTGTAATTGACAATCTTTTTCATATTAATAAAGTGATTTCTGGTTTAACAAATCGTATAGCATTTATAGTTTAATATTATAATTGTCAAAGTAAATAATCATAAGGTCTAAAGACTATGGGAAAAGAAGAATTGTTCGTACATCTGGATATGTATGTGGTAGACACAATTCTTTAGTTAGTCTTGAATAATGTTCACAACTTAAGTTAAAGGTTGGGCACCTTTATCTTGTTAAAGTTGTAGAATTCTTTTGCTAGCATTTGAGTGGGATCAAATGAGATATGATGAGTCTAAAATCATCGGAGTGTCTTCGAGCAAAAGGATCTAGTGCACTGGGTGCATTGAACTGGATCACAATGAAAAGCTTTATCTATAACCGTCAATAGATAATAGTCTTTTCATTATCAGGACAATCGGAGAGTCTATCTTAATCCTGAGATAAATGATGGACTTATGGTTGCAAGTGATATCATTTGAGTTATCAATGAGTACGATTATATCGCATAGTCTATCCTCGATAGTTTGGTGATATTCATTTGTTAATCGATAGAGGACTTCATTTATAGATATGGACATCGTGGCTCCCTTTAATTAAATGAGAGTATAATATCATCATATAGATGTTTTGAGGTAATTGGATATTAAATATCAACGTTGAGTTTTCGATAGTGTCTATTGAAAACATGGCTTCTGGACAAGTCAAAATATCCAAGTTCAAAACGTGGTCATATGAGTAAATATGGTAACTTGGAGAGTTATAGGCGGTCTATGAACTCTTGGCGATTACTGATATTAATCACGAGGATACACTATCTCCAATATGATTGTCTAGGGTATGAATGAGGAGCATCTTCCTTTTCTATCTTTATTTAAGAGTTCAGTTTTAGCTCTTTAGTGGAATGAGTTAAAATTAATGGATCGGACCTAAGTGAATCATTTGTTGATTGAGATTAGGTTATGTCTATTGAAGCTTAAATTTAGATGGCCCGCCAAGATCCCCAATCCACACGGACTTGCATGGATCACTTGATATATTCTACCGGACCAATTTAAGGGTCCATCTAGAATTGCATTTAATATATTAAGAATATAATTTGCACATTATTTAAGTAATGGGCTGCTCAATTATATTAATATATTAATGAAAGACATGTGGGCTTGTTTCTTTTAGTAAGAATGGGTCTGGTTCACATGTGGGCTTTTTATTTAAAGTCCAATGGATTAAATGAAATAAGAAAATAATATTTTGGCCCATTTACTCTAAGTGGGGCGGCAAGGGTTAGTTTAACCTAATATATTATTTTGTTTCATTGTTTTAATTAAATAAGAATTAATTAATTTATTAATTAATTGTTTAATTATAGAAACAAATCTTTTCTAATCAGGAAATATATTTCCTAAAAGTAAAATTAAAAGACTTGTTTGATAAGGAAATAAATAATTAGTTTTATTTATTTAATCAAATAAGAAGTCTTTTTTATTTAGTCAAAATAAAAGAATAAAATATCTATGAGTTGGATTAGGGTTTGATGTCTTAAAAACTAGATGGAAATTAGGGTGCAACATAAGCCTATGGTGGGCATGTGATTTCGGTAACCCTAGTTATTTCTAGGTTAGGATTTCGGCAACCCTAATAATAATAGAAAAGAAGAAGCAAACTTAGGCCACCTATATATTGACAAGTATAGAATTCGGCCACAAAAAAAGATATGGGTTCATGATACAAATTTCTTCTTCTTCTCAATTCATAGAAAGCTTTTTATTCTACTAAAACAAAAAGGAGTGTTAGATTATTCTTTGCTAGTATACTATTTGCTTATTCATCAATAAGCTTGTGTATACGATATCAATCTAGGTTCACGTGAGTTTCGATCATTAGATTGAGAACTCAAAAGTGACCGGAATAATCTTAGTCATTCTTTTGATTGTTTTTGTGACTAACAAAGAAAAGAAAAGTTTGTTTTGTCTATTCACAGGTTTGCAATTCAAAGAAAAGGGAGACCACGCTCCTAGGTGATCCACGTTCGTGCTAGGATTGAAGATCTTGCGGATTACCATCGACGTAAGTCAATCAGATCATGCGACAAAAGGTATTCTACTTTTTGTTATTGTATATGTATGTTTAATTAATTAAAGGGTTTAAGGTTCATAAAGTAAAATTTTTAAAAGTCAATAAATCTAATTTTTAGTATCGCTTCCGCTGCGTGTACTTCTTTGGTATTTTTCCTAACAATATCCTCTACATTCGACCAGAAAGATAAGAGATCACTAAGTTGGCAGGTAAAGCTCGTGTGTGTGTCCGACGGTCCTTAATGAATCCAAGCATTTATGCATAGATGTAATCTCTATGTCCCTCGATAGAGGGTAAAGATTTATTAAGGGGACACGAGCATATAACATATATGTTATATAGGTATCTCATATTCTTAATGCTTTCACTTGGTTTCCATCCCGTATTGGGTTAGCCTCATGGATGAATTATTGGTTGTAGTATGGCCCACGCGGTTGCGCATTACATGCCCAACGAAATAACCAATGTATTTGACCGGAAAATTGAGAGATCACTAGGCCAGCGTATAGGGCTCGTATGTGTGTCCCACGGTACTTAATGAATCCATACATATGTGTGGATGCGATTTCTAAGACTCGAGAGATATTAGAGATCAATTAAGGGGGCACGAGTCTATTATATACTTGCACATTGAGGGACTAAGTGAGTCTAGTACTTAATTAGGAGGATTGTCACGGTTGAATCATTTCTCTAGTGTAACCACACTTCATGCTATCTCTTCATTCCATCCTATCCATGTACATATTATAGTATGTAGTTTATTTATTTATATTATTATTTACGTTTTCCACACACGCAACACACGAGTCCGCTCAGCCTATTGTAATAATAGCTAGAACCAGTAACAATAAGTGGATTCCACCTCCCTACGGAACGATACCCTCACTTGCCGCTGTGCTGTTTCTGTGACTTGCGCGCTAGCAAGGTCGAACTTAATTGTTCATCTTTTGATCGACACTGCAACGACGTGTCGTCAGTAACCTCACGAAACGTTGCTAGTTTGTGGCAATGATTTTCAATGAATGCCTTTATGTTGTACTTGTTAGTATCACGGTCTAAGCTGACGGAGAAAGGATCTTTGCAACCACTCTTGTCTGCAGCTGTGGCCTACGTTTCGAATTTGTATTACACATGTTCTTCTTATCTCGGAAACCTTCCTTCTCACAGACCCATACTCTGCTCGTTATTCTACCTTCACTGTCATGAATTTTGTTGGACAATCTTACTTCGAACCCAACTGCCCTAGAATAACCATGATAAAATGCATATACGTCTTCAAACCGAATCAAATTTCTTTTCAATGACATCTTGGTAACTCAAACCACAAATTTATTTTAAAGTTCCAACCAAAGACGAATAAGGCACAGAATCAACATCAGAAGAGTTCATATTTAGGGACACTTCAAATTTATTCAATTCGTCATTGGTATCAACTAAATTTTCACCTTCATGCATTTCCATCACTACATAGATAAAAACAAATAAAAAAAAGACTAACATATGATTATCACAACATGTAAACCAAAAATTACAATACATACATAATGATTATCTTATAATAACAGTAATCACAGTAAAGTAAGATTGATCATATGATTATTTGTCTGACTCGATAATTATAATAGTTTCGAATGTATTTGTATCTAACGATTATGTTTTCTATGTGTTTTGCATTAAAGTATAGTAATCGCAACAATAGGTATCAAAGTAACATGATGTTATTTTCCATTTACATCTAAAAACTATAGAATGACGAATACAACAGACATTAAAACACCATTGATACGACTAATCACTAACAGTGAAGACCCTAATTAAAAATGAAATTTAGAGACGCACCTAATGAAGCAGTGAACAACTTTAAGGAAGAACTGAAGCAGTGAAGAACTTTGTGGATTCTAGATATATGAAGAATTGAAGCAGTGAAGAACTTTGTGGATTCTGGATATATGAAGAACTGAAGAACTTTAAGGCTGGAAGAGAAATATAGAGGAAGAAAAGAAGAAGAACGGCAAGAGATTAGATGTTTATGGCTGGAAACGAAAAGAATAACAATTTATAACAAGACAAGAAGAACAACGGTAACTATTGAAAGGACTGAAACTTTAAAGTTGGA
The DNA here is from genome assembly GCA_035582765.1 of Acer negundo. Classification (NCBI taxonomy): domain Eukaryota; kingdom Viridiplantae; phylum Streptophyta; class Magnoliopsida; order Sapindales; family Sapindaceae; genus Acer; species Acer negundo. The sequence continues at coordinate 10,059,703 of CM069233.1, forward strand.
AGAGAAATATAGAGGAAGAAGAGAAGAAAAACGGTAAGAGATTAGATGTTTATGGCTAGACGAGAAAAGAAGAACAACTTAAAACAAGAAAAGAAGAACAAACGGTAACTATTAAGATTCTTGAATAACAAACGGTCAAGTAATTTAGTGAGCGGGAAGTGACTTGCTTAGTAGGCCATTTTAGGATTCCTATGCATTCATTAAGAGAATAAGTCATGATCATTGGATGTTTGTCTAAAAGTAGTCAATGGTGGAGATTAGAATGACGTGGACTATTTTTTAAAATTGTATGGTGTCATGTTGCACTCAAGAATGGGCCATATATATTATTAAATTTGTTTTTAATTTTTAGTTTTTTAATTTTTAATTAAGGGTAAAACGGTCTTCTCAATATTATTAGCAACTTTCAGGGGCATTACGGTCATTTAGTAAAACTGACATGGCAAAATCTGTCTTTTGACGGATTCTATCACAGAAGGACTAAAAGTTACAACTCCAAAAAACCGTGGACTAAATGCAGATTAAGGCAAACTACGGGGACTAAACACAATTCCCCCGTTAAATTAATTAGTGTGATAAATTCTTGCAGTTTTTATCACTCTTTATATATTGTCACGTTAGGGCATTTCTTTACACACAGATGCACACATATTTCACATTTTTCTAGGTCCCATAACTCTCAATCAATTAATAGCAACTAAAGCAATAAGTTAGTAGACGGTTTGTAGGCAACGAAAATGAGCTCACTCACACTCCTTTTGTAACATTTCCTCCTTTTGTAACATTTCCTTTGTACCTTTGCAAATCAATATATAGCTGTGAATATTTTTAAGTAAGCTCTTTTGTTCTTTCTCAGTTTTTACTTATTAATAGTAAAGGAAACAGAAGTCTTGCCAGGTTAATGAATATATAAGTAATTTGTTAAATTTTAAGTAAAAAGGTCCTTGTAACCTTTTGAAAGGTTTTGTTGCATATTTTAAGGTCTAGAATATTACTGGTTCTATAAAAATATGTAGTAGAAATCCCGTTTTATTCAAAACAAGATCTTATAATTTTCTGATAAAACCTCCTTGGTGGTCCTCAGTAAGTCCCTTGGTCGGCATATTCATTGAATTCAAAATGTTCATGTGTGAGGAACTAGGATGAACAAATATAATTGAATAAAGGATAACAAATTAATAAATATAGTATAATCTGCAACAAATGCGAGAATATAAATGAATACAAGACAACAAATATGCGAGAATATAAATTAATACAAGACAACAAATATAATTTTCACTGCTGCGAAGCCATCCATATTGCATCCCTTCGGTCCGAGAAATCGATTGTATACAGGGCCACCATGTGGATACTTCATTCAGGAACTGTTATTTTTAACTTATATAATCTGCAATAAGTAAAATATAAATGATAGTTAGATAAACACAAATGATAAAAGTAAGAAAAAATTAAAAGATAAATAAGTAAGATGTTTGTGGAATTACTTGCTCCAGGTATATAAATGTCGGTTTGCTTAGTAGTGGGGAGGAGGAGGAGGAGAGCTGTAGTAATATGCCGGAGGAGGCGATGCTGTGGGTGGTGGTGGAGATTTATAGTAATAAGGTGGTGGTGGTGGTGGTGGAGATGGTGGTGGTGGAGACTTGTAAATGTACGGAGGTGGAGGTGAAGGGGATGGAAGGGGTGGTGACTTGTAGACGTAAGGTGGGGGTGGCGATGGTGAAGGTGGTGGTGGGGATTTGTAAACATATGGAGGTGGTGGTAATGGAGAAGGTGGTGGTGGAGATTTGTAAATGTATGGAGGAGGAGGTGATGGAGAAGGAGGTGGTGGGGACTTATAGACATAGGGAGGAGGTGGTGATGGAGAAGGTGGAGGTGGGGACTTGTAGATGTAAGGAGGTGGAGGTGATGGAGATGGGGGTGGGGGTGACTTGTAGATATATGGAGGAGGGGGTGATGGTGATGGTGGAGGTGGGGATTTGTACACATATGGGGGAGGAGGTGATGGAGATGGTGGTGGTGGTGATTTGTAAATGTATGGAGGAGGTGGTGATGGAGATGGAGGTGGTGGGGACTTGTATACGTATGGTGGAGGAGGTGATGGTGACGGAGGTGGAGGTGATTTGTAGACATATGGGGGTGGTGGTGATGGAGATGGTGGTGGTGGGGACTTGTAAATGTATGGAGGAGGTGGTGATGGTGACGGAGGTGGTGGGGACTTGTATACATATGGCGGAGGAGGTGATGGTGACGGAGGTGGAGGTGATTTGTAGACGTATGGGGGAGGTGGGGATGGAGATGGTGGTGGTGGTGATTTGTAGACGTATGGTGGAGGTGGGGAATTGTAGACATACTGCGGAGGTGGTGATGGAGAGGGTGGAGGCGGTGAGTTATAGTAATAAGGCGGGGGTGAGGCATAAGTGTAAGGTTGATCATGGTGGTCAGCAATTACATTGGTGGCTACCAAACATAAGGCCAAAGCATAGACTACATGAGGCCAAATGTTGGCCATTTTTGCTACTCAAATCACTTGAAGGTCCCTAACTTTTTGGGGAGAGAGTTGTGATTTATGAATTGAATGACTAAAAAGGAGTACTACACCAAGTTTATATAGTGATATCTTGGAGCTTCAATGATATTGTTTAATGGTGCGCATGAAGCTTCCTATATAATATCTAGCTCTAACAAACTCAATTATTTTCTTCCTTAATTAAATATAATTTATCAAAATATTGACAAATGCATAATGGGGCAGTTTTGATGATTTTGAGGTTGCTGAGAAATTTTCTCTTGATGACTTGGTTGCAGTAGGAGACAACTTAATTTCGCCGGTGTTGTAATAAAAAAAGGTTCTGTGAATATACGACTGTTTTATATATATATACATATATATATTGGTTGTATAGTATTACGCGTAATCATTTAAAACATTTTCAAATTGTTTAAGTCGGTCTGTAATTACAATTATTATTTTTGTAATTAAGAATCTGTTCAAAGAGAATACCAAGCCTAAATAACAAGTACCAGTCGAAACCTCATTTTTGAATCTTGTCATTTTCAAAGTGATGACAAAACCAGTCAGGCTGGCCTCAAACAGTTTCATTTTATTATCACAAATTCAAGTCCCCATTCCCCCGCGTAATTTTTATATGTTTAAATAAGTAACAAAAGCATGCATGATGCAGCCAAAGAATTGACCCTAACATTACATGAAAATTTTTTTTTTTTTAATTACCAAAAAAAAACAAAAAAAAGACTTGTGAGTTGTGAACAAGTACAGAAAATTAATCAGAGCGATTAGGTGGTGAATTGGTCAAAAAATACATCTTAATGTCTATGGGGAATTGAAGTACAGGCAATGGTACTAAAGACTGAGTCGTCTTGGTCGTCTTGGTCATAGTCATGGTCATTTTGTCCTTGTTGGTTGTCGTTCAATCTAATAAGTAATAATTCACTAGCCGGCTCAAATTCGATATATATCACAACCATTAATCTACCGATCCATCTTTGGCCGCCTAAGGGGTTTAATATATGGTACTGACCGTGTCAGAAATGGACTTAAATTGTCTGTTTAAAAATATTGGTGTCTTAATTTGTGTCTAGGCAATTAAATTGAGATATATATCTACATCATATATAGATAATAATAATAAATTTTCACTGCCCCACATATCGCCCTGAGAGAGCTTTTGATTTAAATGCTACACAAATGGCTATTAATAAAAACAATAATTCAATTATTTAAACTTTTTAAAAATATATTCTTTTAATGGTTATTATCATGATCACAAAACATCAAAACCCTATCATATTCTCTTTTAAATCAAAATTTAAGTTTATTCAATTAAACCACATAATTATAATAACCAAAAGCCCTCTTGTCTTCCTTAATTTTCTCTATAAAAACCACCCAAAACCTCATATTTTTTTCCATCTCATTGCAAATACTCTTCCTCATAAATAAACTCAAAAACACTTGAAAGGTGGGGTATTGGATGGCATTTGGAGATGAGAGTAATTTCTATATTTTTTTTTTTTTAATATTTGGTTGAATAATTTTAATCTTTAATTTTTTTTAATTTTTTTTTATTTTTTTATTTTTTTTTATGATGATTGTCATTGCCTTTTGTAAAAAGACACACATCATTCTCATGTATCATTTTCTTATCTTTTTGTTTATTGTTTTTTTTTTAAGGAAACATTTTAGTAGCTAAAAAAGTAATTTTGGATTGATTATTGTTGTGACATATTTTGGGGTCTTTATCATGTTTGTTTTGGTTGACAAAACTTGAAACAAGGAATTTTAACTTCGATGGCCTTGGATTTTCAATTAGATGTTGTTCGCTATGCAACCCTCTGTAATACTAGCATCCCGCTTATCTCCACCAATACAGAAAATCAATGGAACTTATGTATGATGGATTCAATAGACAAACTACTACGGATAAATATTGGGGCTATAGTCTTTGGTTCTAAGTCTAACAATGGATTGCCTCTTTCAAAAAAAAAAAAATTACACATTTTTTTTATAGTTTTTTTTTTCTTTCTATTTTTATCCATTTTATTTTGTTTTCTTTTTGGTTTTTTTGAATGTTTTAAATATGCATTAAATGTATTATGATTATTTTCGAAGAAAAAAAAAAGGTTTTGAATTTTATTTATTCTTACAAATTAAATTATAATCAATACATATTTTCCAAAACAAATTAAAATATCAATTGTAAATACCAAATTCAAGGTAATCGGTTTTATATGGAATTAGTAGTAAATTTAAAAAATATATATCAATAGTAATATATTAATAATAATATAACAAAATTTTAAAATAATAATTTTTAATCAAATACTAATGATAAGATATTAAAAATATTAATTATTGCATTCAATTCAATTGATTTTTTTCCTAAATATAAGAAAGTGATCCGTTTTATATGTAATTAGTGGAAAAAAATTTTAAAATATCAATAGTTATATACTAATGATAATATAACAAAAATTTTAAATAATAATTTTTAATCAAATATTAATGACAGGATATTAAAAACATTAATTATTGCATTCAATTCAATTGATTTTTTTCCTAAATATAAGAAAGTGATCCGTTTTATATGTAATTAGTGGAAAAAAATTTTAAAATATCAATAGTTATATACTAATGATAATATAACAAAAATTTTAAATAATAATTTTTAATCAAATATTAATGACAGGATATTAAAAACATTAATTATTGCATTCAATTCAATTGATTTTTTTCCTAAATATAAGAAAGTTTTAGAGGGAATTAGTAGTAAATTTTAAAAAATATATATCAATTGTAATATATTAATGATGGGTAGTGTTAACCTGTGCCCTTAGGTCATAGGACAATTACATAATTACAATAAAAGGAAAGTATTTATTGTATATTTTAACTCAATTGATGTAATAAATGTGTAATAAATACTTTCTTTTTATAGTAATTATTTAGTTGTTAACCTATGCCCCAAAGGCACATGTTAACACTTCTCATTTATGATAATATAACAAAAATTTTAAATAATAAATTTTAATCAAATATTAATAATAAGATATTAAAAACATTAATTATTGTATTCAATTCAATTGATTCTTTTTCTAAATATATGAAATTTACTCATAATATATTTTATAAATGATAATAATTATTTTTTTTGTATGATAATAAAAAAAAAAAATAACTTCACTACTATTTACATCTCCATAATAGCACACGTGAAAAAAAAAATATATATATATATATATACATATATATAAGTGATTTTATTAAAAAAAAAATAAAAAATAAAAAAAATTGGAATGTCCTTAGGAGATAAGTGGAAAAATACATTAATTTATCACTAAGTTTAACAATAACCTAAAAAAAAATTGAATACTTCTACAAGTATTTCTAGAATAAATATTTTTAATAAAAAAAAAATTTATTATATAACCTCTAAATATACACCCAATTTACTCGAAAATACCTTTTTTATATAAATGGTAATAACTAAATATTTTTCAAAACAAATTAAATATATATATATAATATTCTAAACATATTTATTTCTATATATATCAACAAAGCATGTGAATTGGCACTTTGAATGCAATTATGAATATTAATTGTTTAAAAATTGGTTAACAAAATTTATGCATCGCATTAATTACGAGATTTTCTCTTAATTACCTATTGATTTTGTGATTAACCGGTTGCTTCTTGATTTTTTTTAAGACTCTTGATTGCCTTTTTATTTGTATATTATATTGATATAGAATTGGAAGGTTGTTTAATTTATTATATAAGTAAATTGAAAATTATTTATTGCATTAATTGAAATTTGACTGCTCTCTATCTTTTTTTTTTTTTTTTTTTTTTTTTTTTTCGGTGAGGAGTGCAAAGCCCGAGCACACAAAGGAAAATTAACAAAAGGCACCAGTCTAGCAAAAGCTAGACCCTTGGCATCATCATCCAAAACGCCAGTAATCTCAACCGGAGGAGTGTCGCAAATAATGGTTCCTAGATCTAAGGAATGCCCCCACTTAGCCAAGCAATCGGCAACCCTGTTGCCCTCTCTATCTTGACATCATCATCCAAAACGCCAGTAATCTCAGCCGGAGGAATGTCGAAAATAGTGGTTCCCAGATCTAAGGAATGCCCTAACTTAGCCAAGCAATCGACAACCCTGTTGCTCTCTCTATACACATGATGTATGTTGCAGCTCCAGTCATGGTTCATCAAATATCTGCACTCTTGGATCAAAATGAACAGAGGATGGTTCAGAGGGGACTTGCTACTTACTAATAATACAGTCGTTTGAGAGTCTGATTCAAGAATGACTTTCCTAAACCCAACCTTCCAAATGATCTTTAAGCCTTCAACAATACCCCCAAAGTTCATCTTCAACAACATTGCCCACGCCCTTGTTCACAACAAAACCCCCCAGCCACTCCTCCTTATGGTTTCTGATAACACCACTAGTAGAAAATTAGAAATAGACCTGGCAAGGTTCCGGTTCCAACCGTGGAACCGGACCGAAACCTGAACCAAAAAAATCAGAACCGGAACCAGTTTTTCAATTTTGGTTATGGTTCCAAATTTTATGGAACCAGCCGATTCAAACCGGACTGGAACCGACGGTTCCGATTCGGTTCAAACCAGACGGTTCCAACATTAATTTTTTTTTTTCAATTGTTTGAAATTTGACTTACCACTTTTCCAGCCACCCTATCCTATCCATGTATCCTGTCCCTATCTCAACGACTCAGCCTATCTCTTTCACTATATTTTCTCTCTTTTCTTTCTTCAATCTCAGATCTCTCATCTCTCTCTTTCACTCTTCATTCTTTCTCTTTCTTTCTTCAATCTTAGATATCTCTCTCTTTCCCCTTCTTTCTTTTTTTCTTATTAAAATCGGTTTCATACTTTCATAGTTTCATCCCGTCGCCGTCTTGCCGATCTCCTTCGATCTCTTCACCGACGGCCGATCTCCTTCCATAGTTCTACTTCCATCTCTGATCTTTTCTTTCTCTCTCTTCGATCTCCTCCCTCTAATGCCAAAAAGCTTTACAAATTTAATTAGAAATTGTTGGATGTGTTTGGAATTGTTGATTTTTTGATTTTTGGGTGGTGGTGGTGAGTGGTGACTGATCTGGTTGATTTGGGGGGTTTAAAAACAAACAAAAAAAATTGAAGGTTCAAAACCGCTGGTTTTGAAAAAATCAGAACCGGAACTGGAACCGCGGGTTCTAAAATCGAAACCGAAACCGCCTTATGTCGGTTCCGGTTCCTGTTCCACCTAAATCTAGAACCGGAACCGCCGATTCAGAACCGAAACCAGAACCGAACCGGAAGCTTGCCAGGTCTAATTAGAAATGGTGCCCATGTTCTGGTTTGAGCTACCATCAACATTCAACTTTATCCAATCATAGACAGGAGGAGACCAAGAGATTAAACTCACTTTCAAAACACTTTGTTTTACACTGTCATAATTTGCATTCAACCAATCAACAACAAAAGTTCTAATAATTTTCCCACTACACAGTGGCAAATTGAAACTGGTATCAAACAGTTTTTTATATCTCCATTTCCATGTAAACCAAAGAATTACCACAAACAGGAGATAACCCGAAATAATCCCACTTATCAAAAAATTGCATTTCAAATTATTTAGCAGCCAAACATTCCATTCAGCTCTATATAAATCAGACTTGGTAATACCACTCCTAGATTTCATAGTATCAGAACAACCTCTGAAAACATGATTTATATTCTCACAATGGACCTGACATCCGGTACAAGTGGTGTCCAAAGTGAGACCTCTAGAAACACGATTATCATTTTTGAGGAGTTTTCCATGTAACAAAATAAAGTCCATAAAAATAATTGAGCTCTCGAAAGAAGTTTCAGCTTCCAAATAAAATCCCAATTCCACCTGCTAGCATCATCATTGTTGAAATAACTCTCGCATGCACTTTTAACTAAGAGATCCCCATTATTAGACAAACCCCAAATGATTTTGTCATCCCCACTTTGAGTTCTTCCAGCATGAATACTCCAAATTATGTTAACAATATGGCTAGGCAAAACCGACCTCAACTTATAGGGGTCCCAATCATCCTCATTCATGTAATCACTGACCTTTTCAAAAAAAAAGCGAAGAGGTTAGAGGAATAGTCGAAAACATCTGCAGTCTCCCAATGTCAGGCACCTAATCATCCATCTAGAGAGCAACTTGATTCTCATTCCCAAGTCTCTATTTCATACCTTTACGAAAAAGCTTTGCCCCAAAATAAAAACCTCTCCAAGTGCTAGAACAATTACTTGATTTATTGGTGTCAAGATCAGCCTGAAAAAACTCTGTACCATATTTGTCAATCAACATCTTCACCCAAAGACCCTTCTTATTCTGGTAGAGTATTCATCTAGCTTTAACGAGTAAAGTTTGATTCATTAACTTAGGCTTCTTAATACCAAAGCCTCCTTGACATTTAGAAAGGTAAACTATATCCCACTTGACAAGATGAATCTTCTTGTTGTTGGCAGTGTGAGAAAATCTCTATTTAATTTGTCCAGTTTGGAACAAACATCATAAGGTAGCTTAATAGATTGCATGGCATAGATGGGAATAGCTGACAAAATAGCCTTGATTATAGTACATCTCACAACTAAAAAGAGAGAGGCATTTTTCTAAGAGACCATTCTACACTGGGTTTTCTCAAGAATATCTTTGTAGGTATTCTTAATAATCCGACCATGAATAAGGGGAACACCAAGATAATTTCCCAAATTCTTGGTTAAAGGGGAGCCACATGTACTCGTTAGATCCTTAGCAAAACTATTGGAAGTGTTGTTGGAACAAAAAATTCTTGATTTAGGGAAACTAACCTGTTGCCCTGAGCAATCACAAAAAGTGTCAATGCAATCTTGCATGATTTGAGCTTGCTGAATCGAAGCTTGACCAAAGAGAATAATATCGTCAGCAAAAAAAAAATGAGAAATATCAGGGCCATTTCTCGATACTTTAACAGGTTTCCAAACTCCCTCCACAAGTTTCTAATTTATAATATGTGAAAGTTTCTCCATACATAGGACAAAGAGATAAGGCGATAACGGATCGCCCTGTCTAATACCACTACCAGATGAAAAACCGTATATAACAATACCATTTAGGATCACCTTATATTGCACACTAGTGATACAACTCATAATAAGATTATTGAGATTACCATCAATACCAACATCTTCCAAGACAGATTTAATGAAACCTATTGAAGTCGATCATACGCTTTCGCTAAATCAATCTTTCAAGCTATAAGGCCTATTTTCCCTTTCACCCTCTTAAACTTAAAAAGAACTTCATGAGCCACAATAATGTTGTTTTGAATTTGTCTTCTAGGAACAAAGGCTACCTGGTTAGGACTAATGAGATTGGGAAGAAGGTTTCTAAGTCTCTAGACAAGCACTTTACTAATGACTTTATAAGAGGTATTACAAAGATTAATTGGTCGAAGCTGAGACATGCAGTTGGGGTTAGGAATTTTTGGGAGAAAGGAAATAAAAGTGTGGTTAATGCTGCTAGGTATGGAACCCTTCCTAAAACATTCTAAAACCAAACACACCAGATCCTTCTTGCAATCCTCCCAATATTTTTGAAAAAATAATGCAGGAAAACCATCTGGACCAAGAGCCCTCCAATACCAAAGTGGCTCTGCTTAACTTCTTGCTCACATACATTAACATTCAAGTTCAGTTTATCACACTTACTTAATAGTGGAAAAAACGTAGGCAACTGATCATAACTGCCTAGACTTTCTCTTTCCTAAAAAAGATTTTAGAAATAAAGAATAGCAACATCTTTCATTTCTTCAAAATTCGTAGCCCAACTACCATCTTCCTTTTTGAGACCCTTAAGTTTACTTTTCCTTCTTCTAACAATGGTAGAGAGATGAAAAAGCTTAGTGTTTTTATCCCCCTCACGCAACCAACAATTCCTAGAATTTTGTTGCCAAAAAACTTCCTCTTGCTCAAGAATGTCGTTGTATTCCCTTAAAAGATTCTCTTCAAGCATAACAAGATGATGAATATATTTATTACTAAGACATCTCTGGATACCTTGAATCCTAGCAAATAACCTTTTTTTATTATGAAATAAGTTACCAAACTCCTCCTTATTCCATCTCCTAAGCATATCAGTAAGAGCATGTAACTTCTCATCAATGTTGGACAACTGAGCACTCCAATTAGTCCTCACCATGTCATCAAACTTTTTATGCTTCAACCACATTACTTCAAACCAGAAAGGTTTAAAGCCACTATTGGGAATTTGAGAGCTACACAATTGGATAAGAACAGGGAAGTGGTCAAACATCATTCTAGGAAGGTGTCTCACAAAACCTTCAAGATAACACAACCGCCAATCCATTGAACATAAAGCTCTATCCAATCTCTCCCAAACCTCCTCATCAATACCTCTTTTAGCTATACGAGTATACTTAAAACCAATAAAACCCAAATCAATTAGCTGGTTTCTATCAATCTAGTTCACAAAGCAACTATTAGAGAACCTAAGAATACCTCCTCTTTTTTCAGTAATGCTCGTGATTTCATTAAAATCACCTGCCACAAGCCAACGAAAATTAAAACAACTTCTTATAGAATCCAGATAACTCCACATCAATCTCCTAGTGGTAACACACGTGTTAGCATAATTCACTGTAAAAATCCATAATTTATTGCTATAAGCTACTAGAGCCGTAATGTTGTGCCTAGAGCTAGTAACAACTTGAAGTTTTATGTTACGGTCATTCCAGAGTAGCCAAACCCCTCCCCCGAAAAACCTTTGGCATCAACAATTAAATTATTAGAAAACCCCAGCTTTTTAATAATACTCAACGCTTTAGAACCACTCACTTTAGATTCAATAATGGCCAAAATTTCAAAGTGATATAATCTTCGCAAATCACCAATGGTTCTATGAAAAACCTTCATACCAGCACCTCTAACATTTCACACACAAAACATAAAAAGAATTTTGGAATGAAAGGATCTCTATTTAGAAACAAGAGCCATCGCCTCCATCAGACCAGAGGTTACTTCATAAAAATTGTTCACAATCTTGTAATTCAAATTGTCTTGTATTGAAACACTCTCAGCCATTCTACTATAACACACATCAACTATTGCAATCTCTGTGTGAAGATGACACAGCACACTAGCACTATCAATTCCCTCTATACATGAATCCTGAACCTGTGCCTTATGATTCCCAAGGGACCCTCTACTAACACTAATACCTGACCGGTGACCAGCACTCTCATGATAATCATAAGCTTTGACAGCCGCTTTTTCCCCTGCAGTATTCTTTTTGTTGTTTTTCCCCCTTACCATACTTGCCACTCTGACTACCATTTGTATTTGTAATTTCTGATAAAACAGCTTTGCCTTTGAGTCTTATGCCTTCATTTGAAATGTCCACAGAAATAGTACCCTCAGTCCTTAGAGGATCCATCTCCATATTTATCACCTCAAATCTGGAACCACTATCAGAAATTCGGATACCATATAAGTTCTTAATCGATCTACCATACCTTGCCTAAGTCTTGTTACCACTTCTAACATCTGAGCACTCTCCCTCTAAAGTCTTGACACTATAGTTCCTATCGGCTTTGCCATCCAAATTATTCCTCGCAGCATACTCTTTTCCCTCAGAGCCAATCTTAGGCACAGTTCAGCCATTACCATTCCCAAATTTTCCAGTTCTCATAGTGAAATTCATATTCCCATGTTTGCCATAAGATACAAGAAGCCACAGTCCATATGGAGATTCCTCCTTTTCTTCATTTACCTTAGCACTACAATCAGTGACCACGGGTTCAAGAATTGGTATCTCCACACCTTCTTTACAACTTTCCTTACTATGCCTATATTTTCCACATTTAAAACAAATTAAGCCTAAGCTCTCATATTTCACCCTAATAGCCCGGTCCTCCACATTGAGAGAGCCTACAAGGGATTTGGTGATATCAATCTCAACACATATTCTCGCAAATCTGCCTCTCGCTTGTGCGTCTGTAATTGGGTCTACCTTTCACATTCTTCCCAACATACCACTGATATTCCATAACAAGTCAAACCATCCATTTCATTGGCAATTTAGACAATCTTACCCAAATTGGCATGCTTCGACTTGAATCCTCTCCGGGCACGAAATTAGGTATCCATCTTTACACCACCAAATACTTATTTGTAATGACCCATAGACCCTTAGTAAGAACATACTCTAGGTCTTCTTTCATCTAAAACTGAGCCACAAAATAACCCACACCAAGGTCTGTCAATTGCCACTTTCCTAGAAAAGACCATTTCTGTGTAAGCTTCGTTATCATAAAATTAAGGGTATGCAAATGCCCCATGTTTTTCACGATCATCACATTCGACCATGGTTTGTGAAGTTGGTCTTTCAATTTTCGAGATAACTTCATCACCGGCCCATTGGGACTGTCAGAGATCGAAGTATCATCTTGTTCGATTTTTAATTGTTCCTTGTTATGACCAAAACCATTCCAAGAATTAGGGCTTGACATGTTCATGAGTTTAGACTTGAAACTACCCATGGCTTCCTTCTTATGATTGTCAACTTCAATATCATTACGATCCAAATTATCACTATCATCTCTCGGTCTTTTTATAGAGCCTCCGTTGTCCAACATAGTGACAGATCCTCTTTCGATAGAAATTTTGAGGCTGGGTCGAGATGAAAAAGTGAAAACCTCACTTGGGATCTCCATTCACAAAGCAGATCGAAGAAGAACACACAAGAAATGGCGAAGAAAGGTTGCATGTGACGCACACACTAACCTAGAAATAGATTCATTGAAACCCACCAAGCATGTACAAAAGTCTAACCCCACGCGTCCGTATTCTTTTTTTCAAATGTAAACGCTCTCTATCTCTTTAGTAAAAAATATATATATTAAAATTTATTGCAATTCTTTAAGGAAAAAACAGTAAATTTGTGTACTTTTTATATTAATTATTTTCTTAAGTACGAAAAATGGAATGTCCTTAGAAAATAAATGGAAAAATAAATAAATTTATCACTAGGCTTAACAATAACCTCCATGGAGTTTTAAAAAAAAAAAATTGAATACTTCTACAAGTATTTCTAGAATAAATATTTTTATATAAAAAAATAATAATTATAAAACCTCTAAATACACCCCCAATTTACTCGAAAATACCTTTTTTATATAAATGGTATTAACTAAATGTTTTTCGAAACAAATTTAAATATATATATATATATAATAATCTAAACGTATTTATTTCTATATATTATCAGCAAAGCATGTGAATTGACACTTTGATTGCAATTATGAATATTAATTATTTAAAAATCAATTATGAAATTTGTTAACAAAATTTATGCATTATTGTATTAATTATGAGATTTTCTCTTAATTACCTATTGATTTTGTGATTAACTGGTTGCCTCTTGATTTTTTTAAGACTCTTGATTGCTTTTTTATTTGTATATTATTTTGATATAGAATTGGAGGATTGTTTAATTTATTATATAATTGAATTAAAAATTATTTATTGCATTAATTGAAATTTGACTGCTCTTTATCTCTTTAGTAAAAATATATATATATTAAAATTTATTGCAATTCTTTAAGGGAAAAACAATGAATTTGTATAGTTTTTATATTAATTATTTTCTTAAGTACGAAAAATAGAATGTCCTTAGAAAATAAGTGGAAAAATAAATTATTTTATCACTAGGCTTGAGAATAACCTTCATAGAGTTTAAGAAGAAAAAAATTGAATATTTCTACAAATATTTCTAGAAAAAATATTTTTATATAAAAAACATTATAATTATAAAATCTCTAAATACACCCCCAATTGACTCGAAAATACCTTTTTTATATAAATGGTAATAACTAAATGTTTTTCAAAACAAATTAAAAAATATATATATATATATAATAATAATAATCTAAACGTATTTATTTCTATATATATCAGCAAAGCATGTGAATTGACACTTTGATTGCAATTACGAATATTAATTGTTTAAAAATCAATTATGGAATTGGTTAACAAAATTTATACATTATTGCATTAATTATGAGATTTTCTTTTAATTACCTATTGATTTCGTGATTAATTGGTTGCCTCTTGATTTTTTTTTAAGACTCTTAATTGCCTTTTTATTTGTATATTATATTGATATAAAATTGGAGGGTTGTTTAATTTATTATATAAGTAAATTGAAAATTATTTATTGCATTAATTGAAATTTGATTGCTCTCTATCTCTTTAGTATATATATATATTTATATTTATATATATATATTTATATTAAAATTTATTACAATTCTTAAAGGCTAAAACAGGAAATTTGTATACTTTGTAAATTAATTATTTTCTTAAGTATGAAAGTTATGTAAAAAAAAAAAAAAAAAAGTTTTGCTTGAATCCACAGTTTTAGTACTATCTTCGTTAATTCATTCATGCTAAGCAGCTAATCAAACTTTAAATCTTTAAATATAATGTGATAAGCCTGACTAGACCAGTTTCTCAATATTTATATAAATTGTGAGGATTTTGTTTTGTTTTAATTTTTTTAATAGGAAATAAATGGATTTTAATGGTGCATTATATTCTTTGGTGTTAATTGTTAAAAATTTTATTTGAAAATTGTAAAAGGACCGGTAATTGATTGTGTTAAGCAGTTGATTGTGTTAAATATTTTAATTTTGAAGCATTTTTATATTATTAGAGATTTGTGTTTTTCCCTAAGATTGAGAGTCTCAACCTTCAATTAATATATATGATATAAATTGCTTAAATTTTTAGTAATTAGTTATTAATTGTATCTTTTTTATAAATTTGATTAAATATTCTTATTTTAATTTTGGGTTAAAAATAAATAAATAAATAAACATTAATACAATACCATTAATATGTTTTTAAAATTTACCATTGATTCCATGAAAAACTGATCTTCATGTATTTAATGCATATTTAATATAATTCGAACAATAAAAAAGTAATGATTTGATATACTTTCTCATACCTTTACTTATAAATAAGTGTGGTGATTATTGTTTTTCAATCAATAATAGTGGAAATTTTAATTTATTGAAAATATAAAAGATAGAAATTTCGAATCATGCCTATTTCTTTTGAGTTTTCAATTTATATTTTACAATGTCGCATATCGTGCGAGCTGCATACCATAATATACTAAAGCTGAATCTCAAGGCACGGTGTGAGGAAGCTTTGGTATTAAATTCTATATATTTCTCTACAAGAAAATACTAGGTTTGTTAAGAGTTAAAAACTGTCAACAAAGGGTTTAATGACAGTTTAAAAACCGTCAACAATGTTTATAATTTTTTTTATAAAAATTTTCATTATTTAAAAAATAATAAATAACTATTTGGACCACCGCTCACCGGTCCAGCAACCCGCCGCCGCCGTGCGGGGCCACCACCTCTGAAATAATGACAATTAATTATCATTAATGAGAGTTGAACTTGAGACCTGATCGGACCACCACTCGTCGGTCCGGCAACCCGCTGCAGTCGTCGCCCACCACCCGCCACTGCCACCTCTGAAAACAATGACAATTAATTGTCATTAGTGGGAGTTGATTTTGAGACCTCAAGTTCAAGGGCTGTAAGTCTTTACCACTTAACTACAACCTTTGATGTGTTAACAATTGAACAATATTAATATATAAACTATATAAGTTGTTAGAAATTTAAAATAAAATATATAAAAAAATCCTTGTTAGATAAATTTAAATTTATTCAACTAATCAAAATTCTAATTTTATGACAGACATATATTTAAAAATATTTATTGAAACTTTTAATAAAATTATATTTTTTAAAACATATATAGTCGAGTAATTAGTCAATACTCTATGGTCACGTTTGGTTATATGGTGGAATGGTTATCGGAATGGTAATAGGAATGAGAATGAGAATGAGAATGAGAATAAGAATGAGAATGGAAAGGAAAACTAAGTTTTTTGTTTGGTTAACAACGGAACGGAACGGAATGGAGTTCACTGTATTTTGACCAAAATACCCATAATATAATATAAAATAATATATAATAATATAATATATAGTACATATATATAATATATATTTATATATCGTTAATATAATATATAATAATAATATATTATTTTTTGGAAAGGAGCTAGGGGTATTTTTGTAATGGAGTTGAGCCATATAAGGGTATTTATGGAATATAAATTTTAGTTTGGAATGGAATGACTTTCCATTGGTTTTTGGATGGAATGCTCATTCCACTAAAATGGTGGAATCTCCATTCCAATGAAATCACCATTCCATTGCATTTTAACAAACCAAACGAATGGAATGACTTTCTTTCTATTCCATCCAACCAAACATGACCTATAGTAGACTCGTGACATCAATTGTAATAAGCATGATTTGGAATACAACTCTTAGTACATAAGAGATATTTCTTAATATACATCTTGCAATTTAATGAACAAATGTAAGACACAGATTACTAATCTATATGGATAAATGGATCATTAACGTGTCTCTTAGTATAAAACAAGAGGGTGCAAAATAAATAAACAATTTTTTAAAAATTATTTTTTTGAATTTTTTTAAAGTAAATTTATTAAATTTAAAATTTTACTCATCCAATATCAGTTTGCCCAAAAACCGATATCTTACTGTAAAATTAATCCATATTGAGATTTTGTTTGGTGTTAAAAATTGGAAGTAAAAGTTTTAAAAAAATTATTAAAGATAAATAAAACATTCATAATATATAATATAAAATACATATATATTATATATAATACATATAATAATATATATATTATATAATATAATAAAATATAATATATAAATATATATATAATATATATGAT
Organism: Acer negundo; assembly: GCA_035582765.1. Lineage (NCBI taxonomy): Eukaryota > Viridiplantae > Streptophyta > Magnoliopsida > Sapindales > Sapindaceae > Acer > Acer negundo. Next base: position 10,077,138 of record CM069233.1, read on the forward strand.
TTATAATATATATATAATATATTTATATAATATATATAATTTATATAATTTATATTATATTATACAATATATAATAATATATTAATATATAATAATATATTTATATATAATATATATTATTTAATTGTCGATATTCTCCAAGGGCTTGATACTTATCTCGAAGAGAACCGGTGAATCTAGAAACGAATTATCTGAGGATTACTTTTTGATTGTGTTCTGATTTGGCCATTTGGAGGTCAAACCAGACACTCATTTCTGAGATTTTCTTAAGCCATGAGTCTGGGTTTGAATCCCCGAGATCAAACCAAAGACCATTAGTAGGTTTAGATCCATGAGGTTGTCCGGGGACATAGTGCTCTAGTGGTTCTTCAATAATAGGTGAAGGTTCAGTTGAGGATTCATTAGGGGAATCATAAGTCTGGGTGGACGGCTGTGGATCTGTTCGAGAAACAATAAAAACTTGTGTGAGATCAACAACTTCAGCTGAATCAGAATGTTGTGAAGTAGTTGTGGCAACAACGTCAGAGAAGTACTAAGAGGAGTACTGGGAAGAGGCATTTGATGAGGTGTCAATATCTGATTTGTCTAATGGAATGGATCTGCTAGAAGTATGGAGGGGATGCTGAGAAGTATACATTATTGGGTCAATTGGTGGAGCAGGCTGTTTGTCTCTCTGTCGGGAAGAAGAGGGCTTGGAAGTAGGTTTCCGAAGTGGAGAGGATAAAGGAAGATACTTGCGAAATAATTCACTAGTGGATTTGAAATACTGAGAAGTGTCTGGAGGTCTAAAGGGAGGAGAGTATGGAGGAGATGTAGGAAAGAACAATGACTGAGAAGAAGACTAAGGTTTTGGCACGAATTGGGGAGTAGTGGAGAATGAGTGGTCTCCATTCATTTGTTCTAATTGATCTTTGAAACGTCTGATTTCTCTTTCTTTTTTATCAAATTCTAGACCGAAATATCCATGGTTGATATAACGGTGAAGATCAGCGTCGAGCTTGGCGATCTGGGTTTAAAGATCAGAAAACATGTCATGGAAGACTGTATCGAGACTCTGGAGTTGATTCTCATGTCGGGAGACATGGTGTGTGACCTGATCAATAGAGCTGAGGACTCTATTTTGCACTTTGGCATTGTGAGTTTGTCAATTAAGAACTTGTTCAGCTTGGGTAGGTTGCTTGAGGGAACCATCGGGTAAGACTTCAGAAGTTTGAACATAAGGTCTAGAAAACCGATTCCTTTCAGGGTTTGAAATGGGTTCCAGAGGGGGGGAGTCTTGGTCGTAGTTAGAAGCCATAAAGCAGGGTATAAGTGGAGGCAAAGATGGAGTAACATCGGTAGGTAAAGGTAAAAGACCTTCTAATCGAAGGATTTGTAAAGCTCTGTCATAAATTGAAAAGGATTTCCCTTTGATAGGTTTCAAACCTATCCATGGACTTTCTGGATCATCTAGTTTGTGTAGTTTGCGCACAGTTTTACATAGAGTGAGATCTGGTAAACAGTCACGACAGGTGCAGTCAGCATCGTACATGTTGGGATCGTCGTCCCAAATGAAATGACCATTGATTTTGTCAGTGTAGATTGAAGATCCATTGGCTTCAAAGCTATGGATCGGGATGTCATCTTCAGTAGTGACTAGTTGGATCATTAGTGCTAAAACACAGGGAGAGCGCTACGATTAGAGCTGGAAGAAAAACCTGTGTTGGAGAGAGGTTCATAAACCATCTTAATAGAGCCATCATCTTCCTTGATGTATTTGGTGTCAGAAGCAACAACAGGAGTTGTGTTCTGAAAAGCCTTCTCATAATTTGTGATCCACTCGAGAGGCATGATTTCTTTAAGTTTGTCTCAGGGCAATTGTTTTGGAATCTGGATGATGGTGGGAACTTTATCTTCACGTTCAGCCTTGATGAAGATTGTGTCACCATTATAGCCAGGAATGGGGAGATCAAGGGTATGATCTTGAAGCCGATAGGCGATCTGATGATAGAGAGTTGCCATATAAGAATATGGTAGCATGGGTGCTCCCAATATCTGAAGTTGTATCTTAAGGCAGTTGTGGAGATTGGCATCCCTCAAATGGATATTGAAATTAAGGTAGTATGTGAGTGATATACTACCAGCATGGAGTGTGGATAGACAAGTACAAATATATGCATGATCATATTCCTTGTAGATGGTGTTAAGGAGAGCAACATGAGCAGTAACAGGTAACCCTTTTCTGCCATGTAGAGTAAGGATGATTCTGACAGCTCCGATGTAGAAGTGAGAATAACCTTCTTTGATCCAATGATCAATCAGTGGTTGATCGATTTCGAGATCAATATACTACTCAGCCGAAGTGGCTAGGACCATACAGTTGTTAAGAGCCTTAAATTGTATGTACTCCTTAGTTGGAGGAGATCTATGACGAACGAGATGGTCGATTCGTGTAGCAAGGGATTTACTTCGCTTGAAGATAGTATAGGGATTTAGTAGTGGTATAGAGGTTTCATTAATTTGGGCGGATTCTGGAATATAGGTATATTCTACAAGGTTATAGATTCTGAAAGACTGAGTTCGTCTAACAGAAGCAGGTAAAGAGATGGAAGAGGAAAGTCTAACAGGATCTAAATTAGAAATAGCTGAAGAGGTGTTTGTTATATTTGCCATGAGATGAGAATACATTTCTTCAATATTTCCTTTATTTGATTCAAAGCAGCCTAACTCTTTTCCTAGACTCCAGGGATCAGAGGCTCTGTACCAACAGTCATGCTGATTTCCATCATCCAAGTCCTTTATGGAAAAATCCAGATTTCTTTATTAAGCTTCCTTTTATGCTCAATGAAGATATCAACCCGACAAAAGCCTCTCATTTTGGAATGTCTCCTTCCGACCTTCATATGGCCAATGTTGAATGTGATGAGCTACTCAAGCAATGACTCATTGAACCTACCTCTTCGTCATGGGCATGTCAAGCTTTTTATGTTGACAAACGTGCTGAACAACTTCGGGGAAAAAATAGATTAGTCATTGATTACAAACCTCTCAATCTCTTTCTTAGAGATGACAAATTTCCAGTTCCTAGAACCAATACCTTGTTTTCCCAACTCCCAAGTGCTACTATCTTCTGCAAGTTTGATCTCCAAGGAGCTTTCTAGCAAATTGGTATTCATCCAGATGATAGGTACAAAACCGTGTTTTGTCTTCCTAACGCCCAGTATCAATGGACAGTTTTACCGTTTAGCCTCAAAACTGCCCCTTCATTATTCTAGAAGACCATCACTAGGATCTTCCATCCTATTATCCACTCTGCTATAATTTACATCGATAATATCTTATTGCTCTCCTCTGATAAAGATTCTCACAACCATTTCCTTCATCAATTCTATGGTCTGATCAACCAATACAGTATCATGCTCCTTAATAAAAAGAGTTCAATAGGACAAACAGATATCGATTTCCTAGGCATGCACAGTTCAAATGGAAAATATCACCCAGGCCCTCACATAGCCAGTCAACTATTAGAATTTCCTGATTCCAATTTGACTACAAAGCAAGTTCAACAATTTCTTGGTATAGTCAACTTTATCAAAGATTTCCTCCCTCACGTGATAAGATACACTTCGGTCATTTCTACTCTCCTAAAGAAAAATCCCCCTTCTTGGGACAGATGTCACACGGATACTATTACTAAGCTCAAGAAGATTGCCCAATCTCCTCCGGCCCTCACTATTCCATCCACAGGCCAACTCATCCTCCAACTGATGCTAGTGACACATGTTGGGAGGCCATTCTCATTGAAGAAAAGGACGAACAAAAAAGTTACTGTGGGCATGTTAGCGGCCAATTCAAAAATACCCAACAGCACTACCACACGATCTACAAGGAGATTCTCGCTGTCAAAAATAGAATCCAGAAATTTTATTTTCATCTCAGGATAAAAACTTTATTGTTGAAATGGACAACTCGTCCTTTCCAAAGCTCCTTGAATTTCGAAATAAGATTCCTCCCAATCTTCAACTGTTGAGACTAAAGGATTAGTTTTACAGATATAATTTCACTGTTTGACACATAAAAGGCCAACACAATATAATAGCTGATATGCTCATTCAACCATCACCTATTCATCTCATCACTTCCTACGGTCCTATACCTCTCATCCTCATGGCTACATCAGCATCATCCTCCTCATTCCCAAATCCTACAACAAAGTCTTACCCACTAGAGCTGCTGGAAATGATTCCTCCAGACACACAACCTTCTCTTGCCCACATCCAAGAATTCGCTCACTCCCATTTACGGACCCATTTGGCCGAGATTCAGGGCCAAGGAATTCGATATGAATTTTCCAACAATAGCAGATCATTCTTAGACCCTTTCGTAATGCCTCCCTTTTGCTTTTTCACCGCTTAGGTTTTATGGTTTCTATGGTGCATGTCTATACTCCACCATCATGCTGTCGTTTTCCCCCTCCAAGCCTTATATGGTTTTGTCCATGATCCTTCCCAAAAATATTCTCTCCTCATAACTTTCTTAACCTGGTTCAATTCCCTTTCCTATTTGCAGTCCGAACTCACCAAACTCATGGGTTATTATAATCTATGGAAACTTGATCAGGAATCTGCCTTAGCAGTTTCTTGCATTTGGATATTTTATCGTCCTTATCGTTTCAACCCTCACAAGAGACTTCTTTAGACATCAAATGTTTGCTATGAATGGCACACCACATATGATTATCCAAAGTTGTATCCTCAGAATCTCCAGATCTCATTGCTCAATTTCCTTTGCGTCGTTAATGGAGTTCTACCCCATCAGTGTTATATTTTCTCTGATGTCATTAGAGACCCAGTTCTAAGCTGGCATCCATCACAAGACTATGCTCCAATCCACCCACAAAACCCCATAGAGCATGACACATAGCCTTGTCACATTTGTGAGCAGAAGATTCGGATGACGAATATCATACCACTTGCAACCTATCCAGCCTGTGACTTTGTCCTTGCTCGGTAATTATGCATGTATAACGTGGGTGTTTTACTTTCCTATGTGTAATAATTACATATGTATCACGAGTATGCTTTATTGTGTCGATAGCTGTACTATTATGTCGACCACTTTGTTAGGTCTTCTTATCACTGCACTGTTCATCTTTATCTTGTATGCCACGAGTTTGGCATTTCACTGTAAGCTAATTTGGATGTTTTCCATCATCTCTCCTATAAAAGGAGATGATCTCTCTTTGTAAGATCCATCAAAAAATTAGAAATAAAATCAGTGTGTTTCAAAAATCAGGACTTTCTAAGTATTCTCTCCTTCTCTTCAATATTTCTTTATGAGATAATAAGCAGTCTGTAATAGTCCTAGTATGCTCTGTGCTTGCCTCTAGTTAAGGATCCTGCACTTTAGAAATGGGATTTTGATTCTTTGGTTTAAGGTCTTTAACTGTCTTTGACAAGTTGCTTTTTGTGAGTACACTGTTTAGGCCATGAGAAGGTCACCAAGTGGGGAAAACATTAAGACTAGAATAAGACGGTTCAAGGCTCCCTGCCACCGCCATGGTATCAGAGCAATATATTATATTATAAAATATATGTAATAATATAATATATATATATATATAATAATATAGTAATATAATATATTATATAATATATAAAAATTGTCTTTCTTGACAGTTTTAAAAATTGTCAAAAAAAAAAACCATCTTTCTTGACAGTTTTTTAAAACCATCAAGAAAAAACTGTCAACAAAGAGGGTTTTTCTTGTATTGTTTATTTCTATTTTTTTATATTCATTGACTAATCATATAAAATCAAAACCCAATCCCTTAATTAATGAGATAATGAAATTAATTTTCTAGATCCAACTAATGTGATTAATGTTTTAGGTTCATTTGATTTTCCTGAATTAATATTTCTAAATACAGCTAATGTGATTAGTGTTTTAGTTTAGTTGATTTTCTAAATTTAATAAGAATTTATTCACATTCCACTTAAAAGACATGATAAAAGGAAAATGAAAAGTATAGAAGTTTTATAAGTCAAGTTGGAATCCAAAACAATGCCACATCCTTAATAGAAATAATTACTACTTCATAGAAATTGTTATTACATTCTAATTGCAAAATTATGAACTTTTGTATACTCAAAGTGCTTCGTTTTTCATAAATTATATTACACGACATTTTAAATATATATTTTTTCAATAAAACTCATGCATCACACGGGTTACACACTAGTTTATTTAAGAAATTGAAAAAAAATAATTAAATGTAGACACATGTCATAATTTAGTTGATTATACATAAATTGAAACATCATTTTTGGACAGACGATTTGAGTCCATCAGAAATACCCTGTCTATCTACTTCATTACCTCTGATTGAAGTCGATCATAATAAAATTGCAATAATTAACTCGTTACCAATTTTATTTCCGGTTAATTTTCAAGTTGTAAATGGTTGTCTCCTCTACTAGATCATATTGATTGAGTGAAGAAATTCATAGCTAGGCAATGCATGATTTTTGTGTTAGTGGTTACCAATATTGAAATGCAAAATTAAGTTGCCGACATTTTCAATTATTATGAGACTCGACATATAGTCGTCTTCCATGGACTTGTTAATTAATTACAATATCAATAGTCTTTAATATAATTCTCCATTTCGGAGGACGTCTCCCATGTATATGGTTAAATACATATAAATCTTGTTATATAGTTTGAAAATTCATCATATATATATATATATATTACAAAATTTGATACATTTCCTCAAATTTATCTAACCCAATTTTCAAGACAGGTGGATGATATTTTTTTAATATAATTTATAAAAAATGAAGACGATAGATTTCCACCAGAACAAAATAATAGAAAATAGAGAGATCTATTCGCTTCCAGGAAAATTTGAGCTGAGAATGTGATATTATGATCCTTGACACTCTACCACCTTTCTCACAACTATCCAAAGACTTCTAGAACAACATGCAAGTTAAAAAATATATAAAAAGTAATAATTCATGGATATATAACGCTTACTCACCTCATCAAAATTCAAGAAAGAAACTTCTAATTTATTACCAAATTTCAATTGGTGATCATGAATTGGTTCATTCTAGTTACTTCTAAAGTTGAATATATAAATATATATATATATATATATATACAGTCCCGTTCTGGTCAGTGTACACCGATATAACTTACATCAGTGTATTGCTTGTGGATCACTGATTATGGAGAAACTTTGACAAGTGCATATACTTTGAGTCAAAGTATATAAATCTAATGATTCACATCTAATGCACTAATGAAGTTATATCAATGCTTACTGGCTTGAACATTTCTCTATATATATGTATATATATATATATATTGTACTTATCAAGTGAAGTGCACATTATTTTAATTTCGGTAAAGATTTTGATAAAATAATATCTATTTTTATTAATTTTGATCTGAATTTTTTTGTAGATATAAATTTAATGAAATCTACATAGAGACAAAATTTGAGAATTTTTCAAGCACCGGAAGTATTTATCCCGATTTTTCAAGACCTGAGAGTCATTTGCCCAAGCCTCAAACCCGTCCTTAAATGTGAACCACTTATTTATAAAAGTGATTTGATAAGTGCATACATACCAAGTCAAAGTATGTAAAACGAGTGGCTCACATTCAATGTCCTTATATAATTCTATCAGGACATCCTCATAGGAAAATTTCCGTGTATATATATATATATATATATATATGTATGCTTTTAAGAAATATAATAATAACATTTAGTGCAATGCGGAATTTGTTATGGTATTTATAAATTAAATTCTATTTGAGATTTTTTGTAAGACTTTTGATGTCATGGTCATACAAAAAAAAAATGCATTATTTCTCAAATAACATATTTATAAAAATAGACAAGCCGATACGGTGTTAAAATTCGAGACACTTTCTTAGACCATTTTAGAATGAGTGACGGTATTTACACCCCTGAAAAATCGTATGTACACCCCTTTTTTATACACATCTCATTAAATTTTTTTAAATGCTATAATTTGTGAGCACACCCCACATATTACCAATAATATCCTTTTATTTTAACTTTTTAAATACTAACTACTAGAATATTACTCTTTCAAAAAAAAAAAATAAATAAATAAATAAAGATTATTATAAGAAGTGAATCGGTGACAGAACCATGGGATTGGGATTGGGATTGTCATCGCTGTTTTAATCATTTTCGTTTAGTGAATGGCAATTCCTTTCATGCACACCTAGAATTCTAGAAATCAATTCACTTCAACAATGATGGGTCGAGAAATAAATCATAAAAATAGAGGCATATATTCCAGTACCGGAGAAGAAGCAAAGTAATGGCGAGCAAAATGGGTGAAGCTGTGAGCAACAAGCAAACAAACACGCATTTGAGCAATGGTTCGATTTTCTGGAAAGTTGAACAAAGATCTAATGTTGTTATTATTAAGAGTCTTTGCTTATCCTGTCAAGGCTATGATCCACATGTGAAATATAAAGAAGATCCTAAGTTTGCTTCCTAATCAGTACTCACCTACCTCTGTAACTACTTCAAACACAACAATCCATTTTTTATTTTTTTTATTCTTTCTTTGAGTATTTTATTAACTTTAATTTTTGTTTTTGTAATTGTGGTTTGTAAAATTAATAGTTTTAATAGTTTTAATAGTTTTATTTAAGGGCAAAGTTTTAACTTTGAAAAAATACAAATTCGGTGGGTGTATATACAGTTTTATAAGGGTGTAAATATCGCTACTCTTTTGGAATATATCTGAAATCCTGTTTGCAAAGATGATCATTGATAACGGACCTGGAGGGGCCATTGACCAATTCAGGCCCAAATGTTTATTTAAAATATTAAGTAAAATTTTTTAAACTTACATTTTTCTTTTAAATTTTCTATGATGGCCCTCACGAAACTGGATTGGTTTTGACTGTAATCATTGATGAATTGATCTAAAGCTCAGGTAATTTTTCTGAAATCTGCCGTTTATTCACTGGTTTAAGAGGTCAAAAGGTGTTCCATCGAACTTGACAAATGATGCCTGCAGTTTTTTTTAACAATATTATAGGAACATTTTCCTGAAACCAACATTGAATGAATCAGCAAGCAGCTTGATGGTTCACTTTGAAGCTTCGCATTTTCTACCTAATAATATTTGACAATAGCCTTCTCACACTTGTGTATTTCTCACCTGCCAATATCAGCTTTAAAGTCTGGACTTCTGGATTCAACCGTGCCCTAATTAATCTAGATTCTAGAATATCACTGAATTTTATACATATATCATCTAAATCTGAACCCCTTTTTAGACTCTGTCAATGTGACAAGTGATCAGATCATGTTTACTAATCGAAAATAAAAATTAAATGGACAAGTTTCATTGGATAAAAAAATAATAATAATAATAAAAATAATGACACGATGAGTAAAAGCACTCTTGATACTACTACTGTCACCTACATAATTCTAGGGAGAGTTTCAATCTTTATATGATTAATTTTCATGCACGAGATTATTCTTTGATTGGGATGCAAAAGGAAAGAAACATCAAGACAATACGTTGTGTAACTTTTATTTGCTTTACAGATTTTTTATTTTTAGACAAAGATTATGCTCAATTTTCCTTTCACAGATTGAAGTTAAAAAACGAATATATAACCATAATATGCAGTTGAACTTCAAATGCTGATCTTGGGATGGTAATCAGAGCTTGCAAAGGGCGCTGTAAATTCATCCAAACAAGCCATCCTGATCCGTTCAGGAGTTGCTGGATTATCAAGCGGAAACCACTCATTATGCCCCACTTCAGCTCTAGCAGCTATAATGGCATCTTTAATAGCAAAGAAGACAGCTGATGCCAGAAAAAATGGAGGCTCACCAACAGCTTTGGATGAATGGATGGCCGTAACATTTGGATGACCCTGTCAATCAAAGAATAAACAAATTGGAATGCAGCTTTGTTATGGTTCCGATGAATATCTACAATTTAATGCATGAATAAAAAAATCATAAACAAGAAATTTTCATCAATAATCGAAATAGATGTTGCTTCCAAAGGATACTTAGACAAAATTATAGTTTTAACATGAAAAAAAATAAATAAATAAAAAATAATAATGAAAATTTCATACTTTTTATATGATTATAGTATCAACATGAAAACAAAATTTACTAGACGAAAAAAATATAAGTAAAACAAACATAAAATGATTTTTGCATGTTATAGAATATTCTTATGCAGGGGCTGAAAATTTCTGTTAGTTACTGGAAACGCTGGATTGACTTTGGATGATAAAGTCTCCGGCGACAGAGCTTATTTTCTTCTAAGTTTTCTAAATGCAACCTGATTCAAATATCAATGTGTTTGTGGTGAAAATAGTCATGGCTTCATATCACGCAAAACAAGAATAAGCAAAAATATAATGGCCATACTTGCTACTATTTGAGAAGCAGTTGGTAGTAACTATTAAGTATACCTTCAAAAGTGAAACATGGAATTTGAAGGGCACGTCATTTAAAGAAGGAATTTTGTAATTTCCAGGCCCGCATGTTAATAAGCATCCAGGTGGGACCCATTTATGATCTGCATCTCCCCATTTCAGTTCCTCCAAGGCTACCCAACCCAAACCTTGCACAAATGCTCCTTCGATCTGCATAAGAAATTCAAATGCAAAGAAAAATATCAGTATAGAACTTCCCCATCATTCAAATGCAACAAAGGAGTTTAACTTTTCTATTGAGTATAACAAAATAAAGGGGCTAATTCTGCATGAATCAAGAAGTAATCACAACTGACAAGCTCAAAGGCCCAGGTCTAATATGCAACGATCTAAATATAAAGAATATTCTGAACAAGAACAAAGTGAAAAACAGGAAGAGTGGATGCATAATAATCATAAGCAGAATCTGTAATAGAAAACTCTAAGCATTTCAAACAGCATATATATATAACATGCTAGCAACTGAGAAAATATTTCACCCTATCTTTTGAATCAATATTTTTACCCCAATCATACCAGGATTTGACATCACTACTCATCTTATAAATCAATAGTAGAATACCTACTTTTTGTTGACTGTAATTCAAAGCCCATTAACTCTCTGGAGATGAACATGTAATCGTATAATTTGTTAAAACTTTTTAAGTTCTACTGGGCAAAAAGAAGGGGAAAAAAAGAGGACCTGTCCAATATCAATGGCTGGATTCAGTGAATATCCGAGATCCAAGATAACATTTGCTGTCCTTGTGTGGAAATCTCCAGTCAATGTGTCAATTTCAACCTCTGCAAATGCACCCCCATAGGTGAAATACCTAAATGGGTTTCCTTTACCAGTCGTCCAATCAAAGCCAATCTCAGGTGTGATGTAAAATCCATGAGCTGAAAGGTCTATTCTTTGCATAAAACACACACTTGCCAGCTGATCATATTGTTGAAACAAAAAAAAAAATTAGAATTAGGTAGCTATAATTAATTTAAAAAGCTAGACTACTAATAATAGAAATAGGCTACATGCAAGAACTTTGATGACAACGGTACCTCAGCAAAAGAGTTGAAATTATGTTTAGAAGTAACAGGTTCCATCCGTGCTTTAATCTGCTCGCATGCATCCAAAACTGCAGCTCCATACATATCAGAACTTGCAGAAGCAGCTGTAGGCGATGAATTAGGAACCTAATTTGGTGGCAAATACAAACACAAGCAGATATAAGATTAGGCATCTACAATTTCACTATTAAACTAGATAGAGAAGAAGTAAACAATCCAACAGTATGATGTGCTTAAGCTAAGGTGAAGGACCAAAAAACACAAATTCCGCAAATATTTCAAGACAGAACTGATAATTTCCTTGCTATTTTTGGCTTAATTTGAAATCACGCCATATATCTGCTAATGATGTTGATGACTCTCTCAGATAAAATCTCAGTACTTATAAATACAGGTATGTATATTGACTGGGTTAGATTTGGTCAAGATGAAATCTGGAATATAGCCAGACCAAGCTTTTAAACATTGCTCAGTTACCTTGTCTGTGCTTGTCTCTGATATAAAGACAGAACTGAGAGGGATGTTGAAAGCAGATGCAGCAACTTGAGCGACCTTTGTATGCAAACCTTGTCCCATCTCAACACCTCCATGGGTAACCAAAACAGTACCGTCAGTGTACACATTAACAAGAGCACCTGCCTACAGTCATTAAGAAGAAAGGTATAGCATCATGATTCTAATACACTAGACTGCATAATTCTGGATCAGAAATCAAAGTCAGAAAGAAATACAGAATTATATTGATAGACACAATGGCCTACAGGCCGACAATAGCTTGGAAATCCAGTGCCATAAGGTAAAACAAAATGAAATGAACTAACCAAGATAGCCTTGCAGTCACTCAAAAACTACACCAAACAAAGATAGGCAGCAGACAGACATGTGTAAGTAGCACAAATACAATTTTAAAAATCAAACCCAAAAAACCAAGCTTTTAGACAAAAACCAAAATAGTATAGTACCCATAGTAAACACAACACTAAAATTAAATAGAAGAAACTAACAATAGTAATTTGTGCCATTACTGAACACTATTTTGCACTTGACAGTATGTTTAAGCAATAATAATAGAAACCCACAATTGATGTATCATTGTTACCAAGACACAGAAATAGACCAAAAATAAATTTCGGATCACTAGTTTCCCATCTCCCAGTTCAACAAAGAAAGTTAGCCAAGATCATTACATGGTCAATGAAATGAAAAATACCGAAAACTTCTCTTTAGAAAAATCATTGTAACTGCTTATCCCAGTTCAATCTAGCTTACAATACTTTAGCAAATACCATAAAAATCCTTGGTAGATAAAATTTTAATGGATGTAGTCCTATTTTATCCAGCCATAGAAAGACAAAATGTAGTCCTGTTTTATTTGATCATAGGAACAACATAAAACCCTATTGCAGAACCAACTAACATAGTTCCATCATTACCTGGTTCATGAACTTCGTTGTAAAGGATATGCCAAATTTTGTTGGAACCATAGCAACACCGCGTTTCTTCCACCGGTTGTTCACATTAAATTGGTCAGCCTCTTGGCGAGCCTTCAAAAAGTCACATGATAGTTTCAGTTCATTCCAGAGTGGCAGCAGTGTACAATGTTGAAGTTGTTGACTGTAATGCAATATTGATCCTTCACCTTGAAAATTAATTTCCTGGAAACGATTTCAATTTGAAATATCAGTTCTTCAATAACATAAAAATAATAGTTAAGAGCTGGTGGCTCCACGTGAGCAACAAAATAACAAAATTATAAACTTACCCTAATCTCTTCTGGGCTTTTCCCGAGTTCCACAGCAACTCTTTGAATCCAGTGTTCAGTTATAAGCATACCTTGAGGACCACCAAATCCACGGAATGCAGTGTGGCTCGGAAAATTTGTGAAGCAAACCCTTCCAAAAATCCTCATATTTGGTATCTCATAGACATTGTCCGAGTGAAACATTGCACGTTCAAGCACAGCAAGAGATAGGTCTAGTGAATTTCCAGCACCATTGTAGATTTCAAGATCCAGTGCCAGTACTTTACCGCTGTTCGTAAATCCAACCTAGATAAACCATTTTTTTATTGCATCATTGTTCTATTTCATTGCATTTAACTCAAATAAAACAAAAACAAAAATTCATTGAATTAGATAATAAAAGTAACAATAGTATAAAATGAATTAAAGGCAATAGAAGAAACGGTTTACCACTTCCTCTTCTTACCCATTTTAGCTAGTGACTGTTAGAATATAATATGTTAATTGTAAAGATTGTACAATTGACAATTAGCCTAATTGTAGGGATTGTAGATTGTTTTATTTCCTAGTTGTAAGTTGTTTCCTTTCCTAGTTAGGACTCTTTCCTAATTGTAATTCTTCTATATAATCCCTCCTTGTGGAGAAGAATAATAACAAACAATTGATTTGTTCATGGTATCAGAGCCCAAACAAATTGTTTAGGGTTTCTTTTTCCTTATTAGCCTACTCTAAGCAACAGGACTGTTGCCTGTGCTCTTTCCGGCAATCCTCATCACTGGAACATCTTCCGCCATAGACTCTCCGACGGTCGCCTACCCTACAACATTCCCGATCATCCTCCTTCGACCAAAATCAACGACCTGCGTCGCTCCTAGACCCAACCCGAACCGATCTGCATCATCCTTTCTCCAACAACGACCCACATCGCCGACAGTGACCCACGCCAACGTCATACACCTCCGACGGTCGTCCTACCAAATCCAACGACCCGCGTCATCCCTGCTCACCTGAGTTACTTCATAACCCAACCCGACCCAACCAAGTCGTTTTTTCTTCAACAGCGACCCACGTCGCTTCTTCTTTACCATCAACCCATCTAGTATCACCATCGAGCCATCGTCGTCGCTTCACGACCATCAAGAAAGAACCATCGTCGCTTCTTCTTCACTACGTATTTGCTTCCACTGTCAACCTTGCTATCAGACCTTGACAAAGCGAGATTTTTTTTTTTTGTTTTTAATTCATGTGCTCTCTAGCTTTCACAGTTAACTCTAATATGGAAAAACCAATTGAAAAAAAATCGAACACATCTAGCCACACAGTTCCACCACTCCCTCCAATTTATCCTCATGACAACTCATCTAAGATTGAGATTAAATTGGACGGGTCAAACTACTCTTTATGATCTAAGTTTGTCGAGATTTTCGTAGCCGGGAAAGACAAGTATTGTTTTCTCACAGGGAAAGTGTTAAGCCTGCAACCACCAGCCCCACCTATAGAGATACAATGCTCTTGTGCAAGGATGGCTCCTTGGATCTATGACTCCCAAAATTATGGGGATGTTTATTCGATTACCTACAGCTCAGGCCATTTGGGAAGCAATTGCTCGTACCTACTATGATGGTGCAGATCGGTCCATCATCTATGAACTCAACAACAAAGCATTCCATATGCGCCAATTTGGGCGTCCTATTTCTGGATACTATGGGGAATTGAACACAATCTGGCAAGAGTTGGATCACCGTTGTCCAAACGACATGACTGATGTTACAGATGTGGCTCGACTTAATGATCGCATTGAGAAACAAATAGTGTACATGTTCCTGGCGGGACTGCACTCTGAATTTGACAAGATGTGAGCTGATGTTTTACGTATGGATCCATTTCCTAGTGTTGAAGGGGCATTTACCTATGTCCGTCGTGAGGCATAGCATCAAGCCTAGCTCCACCACAACTAACAACTCTGCCCTACTAATTAATAAGGGGAATTCGGTGGATAGGGAATTCGGTGGATAGGAAGTGTACACACTGTGGATAGAAGAATCATATTCAAGATGCATGCTGGAGATTGAATGGGTATCCCGAGTGGTACTTGGAAAAAAGGAAGAAGGGGCCTCCGAAGAATGGAACTGCCTCTCTTGCATCATCCTCTGGCAACTCGTCTTCCACTCCACAGGGTAACATATGTGATTCTCAAATTCAATTCTCCAACTCAGGCATTTTTCATTCTGCTTTCAGTGTTTCTACAATTTTTAGTAATAATACTTGGATAATTGATTCTGATGCAACGAATCACGACTTTTAATTCTCAAAAATTCAGCCATCGTAGTCCAACCGAAACCAATAATGTGTCATATGCTGATGGTACACCCACCTCGGTTCATGGGGCTGGATCTATATCTCTAACTCCGTCCTTAAATTTATCATCTGTTCTACATGTGCCCACTTTATCTAACAACTTACTCTTGATCAGTCAAATCACTAAATCTCTAAATTGTGTTGTTACATTCTAGCCTTCTCATTGTGTTTTCCAGGACATCACAACCAAGGAGACGATTGGAACTGGTAGGGAAAAAGGAGGGTTGTACTACTTTATAGCAGACAGTGTTTCCAGTCATCCTCACAGAGTAGTACAAGTTAGAGCCGACAACAAAAGTAATATTTTCCTTTCGCATAGGCGTTTAGGTCATTGTTCTTTTGGATATCTCAAGTTTTTATTTCCTTCTTTGTTTAAAACTATTGGGCACAATAATATGTAGTGTGAGACGTGTTTTGTCTAAACATCATCACACTGTTTTTCCCCCTAGTAATGGTAATAAAAGATCCATACCTTTCTCTCTTGTTCATTCTGATGTTTGAGGTCCATCTAACGTTGCGTCTATATCTCGCATGACTTGAATTTTTCTTTTAAAAAATAAATGTGATGTATGTGACGTTTTTCAAAATTTTTATCATATGATTCTCACACAATTTCATAAGAAAATTCAAGTTTTACTCTCAGATAATGGTGGTGAATATCTGAACCATAGTATCAAAGCTTTTTGTTTGAAAAACGGTATTCTCCACCAAACATCTTGTGCATATACCCCACAACAAAATGGTACCGCTGAGCGTAAAAATCGTCATCTCTTAGAGGCTGCACAATCATTACTGTTCGGAATGTATATACCTAAATCTTTTTGGGGTGATGCAGTATTATCTGTTGCATATCTCATTAATCGTATGCCATCCAATGTTCTGTATTTTCAAACTCCACTACAATCCTTGTCTCATTACTATGATATTAACTCTGCATTGCATATTCTTCCTCGAGTCTTTGGATGTATGGTATATGTACATATGCATACTCCTCATAGAGGAAAGTTATGCCCACGTGCTCTTACGTGTGTTTTTATAGGGTATTTTAGCTCACAATAAGGGTACAAATGTTATCATCCTCGATCCCATAAGGTATTTGTGTCACAGAATGTTACGTTCTGGGAAGATGAGGCATATTTTACCTCTGAGACTTCTCTTCAGGGGGAGAATCCGAACTATAAAGAGAAGTCTCCTAAAACTGACACTGGTATACCCATTAGTCTGAGAAGTCAATCTTCCAAGGAAGAAAATCTATCTTTTGAAAGTGAGATTCCTGATAGTCTCACAGAAAAGATAGAACCAACCTTGAGAGTGTATGAAAGGTGGAATAAAGGGAAAGAGAAACAGGGGGAGTCAGTTCTCATACTAGTACAACCTTCCTCTTCTCCATCACCGGTTCGTCATTCAGAATCTGAGGTTAAAAATGCTCATAAGGTAACTCTTGAACCCTTCACTTTATCTAATAACTCATCTAATGAAAATCACACAGATCCTGACCCCAGTCTATCTACTAGACGGTATCCTAGTCAAGAACATAGACCACCTATACGGTTTGGTTTTTCCCCAGAGCGACCTCGAACAGATAGTAAGGCTCTTTACTCTATTACTGATTACACCTCAACTCACAGACTATCTGAAACCTTTTGCACATAAATTATCCTCTGTATCTATTCCTAGTAAATTGCAGGATGCACTAAAAGACCAGAATTGGGTCTGAGCCATGGATGAGGAGATGAAAGCTTTACAAAAAAATTGCACCTGGGAAATAGTAGATCTACCTAAAGGAAAGAAGGTCATTGGATGTCGATGGGTCTATATCATCAAACACAAGGCAGATGGCTCGATTGAAAAGTACAAGGCTAGGTTGGTTGCTAAAGGGTATACTCAGACTTACGGAGTTCACTACCAGGAAACCATTGCCCCAATAGCAAAGTTAAACACGATTAGGGTACTTCCTTCACTAGCAGCTAATTAAAGTGGCCATTAAAACAGTTTGATGTAAAGAATGCATTTCTACATGGGGAACTCAGTGAAGAAGTTTATATGGATCTTCCCCGGGTCTTGATTCTAAAATTGGTAAAGTTTGTAAAATAAAAAAGGCTCTCTACAGACTAAAACAATCACCAAGAGCTTGGTTCGGACGACTCAGTACTTCCATGAGGAAATTCGGATATCAGCAGAGTAACTCCGATCACACCTTATTCTTTAAACGTAAGGGTGACAAAATCACTATACTTATCGTCTATGTTGACGATATGATTGTTACAGGAAACGATGATCTGGAGATGACTAATCTCCAAAGTCACTTGGCCACAGAGTTCGAAATGAAAGACCTAGGGGTATTAAGGTACTTTCTGGGAATTGAGGTAGCCCAATCAAAACATGGGATTTTCCTCAGTCAGAGAAAGTATGTTCTTGATCTACTTACAGAAACTGGGATGCTTGCTAGCAAACCAGCAGATACTCCTGTGGATCAAAATCACCAAGTTATGTGACTATCCAGATCATCCTGATCAAACCCCAACAAACAAACAAAGATATCAAGGGCTTGTTGGTAAGCTTATCTACTTATCACATACTCGTCCTGATATTTGCATATGCAGTGAGTGTGGTAAGCCAATTTATGCACGCTCCTACTGAGAGTCACATGGATGCAGTCCTTCGGATTTTGAGATACTTGAAAGGAGCTCCTGGCAGAGGATTAATGTTTTCTAAAAATGGATATCTAGATATCGAGGGATACACGGATGCTGATTGGGCTGGGAATGCTAGTGATTAGAGATCTACTTCTGGTTATTTCACCTTTGTAGGAGGTAACCTAGTCACTTGGAGTAAGAAACAAACCGTGTTGTCACGATCTAGTGCTGAGGCAGAATTCCAAGGGATTGCCCAAGGAATTACTAAATTGTTGTTGTTGAAGAATGTTGGGAGATTTGGGGCTTCATCCAAAAGGTAGCATGAAGCTATATTGTGATAATAAAGCCTCGGTTCAGATTCAATAATTCTGTCCAACGTGATCGTACCAAACGTGGAAATTGATCGATTTTTCATCAAAGAGAAGATAGAAGAAAAGATAATTGAGCTTCCCCATGTACCAAGGATCAGCTCGCAGATATCCTCACAAAGGCGATTAATAGAATGAGCTTTCATGATTCAATTAGCAAGTTAGGCATGAATGATATCTATGCACCAACTTGAGGGGGAGTGTTAGAATATATTCTGTTAATTGTAAAGATTGTATAGTTGACAATTAGCCGAATTGTAGGGATTGTAGATTGTTTTCTTTCCTAGTTGTAAGTTGTTTCCTTTCCTAGTTAGGACTCTTTCCTAATTGTAATTCTTCTATATAATTCCTCCTTGTGGAGAAGAATAATAACAAACAATTGATTTGTTTAGAGGCCAAATTTAGGAGGTATTTAGGGATTTTTCTTTAAGGGAATTTCCCATAATCTTACTGGAATGGGATTTGTTTTTAGTTTAATGTAGATAAGGTTAATAAAATTGAAAGATGTATAGTTTTCTTACTAGAGTTAAATTGGCTTCTAAACTCTTAAGTAGTAGTTCTTGATCTGTTTTTCTATTAGAGAACATATGAATAAAGTTCTTGTTCCCTATCAAAAAAAAAATATGAATAAATGATTTAAGAATTTTAAAAACTCTACTTCACCTCTCTTCTTCTTTCTCTATATATTCCTATTTCTTTTCTCCTCTTTTGTTCCTCTTTGTTACGTCTTTCTTTCTATGTTCCATCCCTCCTCTAGTTCTATCTTTCTTTCTCTTCATGCTTTTATTTCTCTATATTGTCCTACATCAATGACATTGTTCTAGTGCTATACCTCTATCCTATTTCTTTTCCTCTTTTCCATTTAGAATAGAATCAAATATAAACATATACATGATGGAATATACAATCAAAATAGTCATCATCACATGCGTAATTCCGCACTTTCTTTTTTATGTGGACCTATAACACGTCACCGGTTGTTAAAGTTGTATCTTTAATTATCTAAATCTCAAAACCAGTTGTCTAAGTCACGAGACCGGACAAAAATCATACAAAATCTACACTTAAGAATTTAAAAACTATACAAATTATATATATATATATATATAAATTATCAAGTGCGGACCAATCCAACACGATTTTTCTCTGGTCCCGTGACTTGGACAACTGGTTTTGAAACCTAGATGACTTTCAAGACTTGAACAATTGATGATGCAACCGAGGGCCACAAGAGAAGTGTGAATCGTGGCACTTGATAATGACTATATGTATGTATACATAGAAATTATCAAAATAGGGGATTTGAACTTTGTTTAAATCCAAACAGTGTAAATCTATGAAGTTGAACTTAAATTCGTGACTTGTGAAGTTTGCAATTAATTGGTGAAGTTTGCAATTAATTGGTGAAGTTTGAAAGCTAACGTGTCAATTGATCACGAAACCCGCATATTTTAATGCGAGTATTGTGAACTTAACATAAATTTTGCAACATCAAGATTTTAGTTAAAATCTAGATGTCTGCATAAGCTATCATTTAGTCCACTGGATCATCAAACTCCAAAACGAAGTAATAGTTTGTGTATTGTATAAAAACAGAAACCAACAGATTGCAAAACTAAGAATTTTGTATTCATATCATGTTGCATCATCTAAAAGGTTATTAAAGCAGAGCTGCAATGAAGTACTTATACGTCAAAACTTATAATAATATGAACCCATCAGCATAATCTGGCTCGATTTATAGAATTATACCTTGTACTTTCCAAGAAAGCTATGGCGCTGCCCAGTTATCATCATGTCTATATCTCTGTCTAACGTGATTTTGACTGGTCGATTCAACAAATATGATGGGACAGAAGCAGCAGCAGCAAGGAAAGCTGATCTGGTCTCCTTGCCACCAAATCCACCACCAATCCTTTTGGTTTTACAAACCACTTTTGACATTGGAAGACCTAAAACATGAGAAACATACTTCTGGTGTTTCTGAGGAGCCTGCAGACAAATGACAGTATTAAAATTCCATAACAAGAAATCAAACTATAAAGTAACTATTAGTGTCTACAGCAAGTCAATGAGACGACATCAGGCACTACTAAAATTTTGTTGACGGAGTGGTAAAGTTGGTGAAATTGAGACATCATGAAAGCAACAAGTAAGAAAAAGACAAAAGTAAGAATAAAATTGTAATGAATTTTCATATCTACATCATAATTATTTAATATAATTAAATTATTAGAACTGCTATATGATGGATATATAACTCAATAAGAATCAATATCGTATTGAAACAATTTAAGTCAAACTAAAGTTATTCCGACTTAAATAATAATTTAAAAACAAAAATAGATCTTGATCCTAAATTTTGAAGCTCGATTAGTCTCAAGCTCAAAATATTTGCCAAGCTCCAAAAGCCAATAATTCAGACCGGCTCAGCATGTATACCTCAAACTTCATATAACTTACTTGAGTGGAAGAAATCATATGGACTTCATTGCCGCCATCCATTGTCCAAACCAAACTGCTGTGCGGCTCTAGATAAAAGTGTTCTTGACCACCTACATGAACTTCTCCCTCTATAATTTTGTCACATTGACCTGATTGAAAACAGATATCCACATCCCCTTTTCTCAAACACTTCTCTGTGTTGGGATGGAAACTTTTAGCATCAATGGCTTCTTGTATTGATAAAATTGCTGGAAGCTCTTCATATTCAACATGAACTTTTCTTGCTGCTATTTTTGCATTTTCATGTGTATCAGAAACGACCACTCCTATAACCTGCAGAAGATATACAGATTATGAAAACATCCCATAAGATAACTTGTCACCATGTTCATAAATACAATTTGATACAAGTTAATTTTCTCTGTCACTTTATTGGAAGTCAATTTAGCTGCAAGCTTGGGATCATTTTCAGAAATTTATGAACTGTCACTGCACTGAACTATCACTATGAAAGGAACCAACTTCTGTCACAATGTTAGCCTTCAACCACTTGTTATACACACAAGAAGATTCCTCTATGGGGTCCCTAAGCACATTATCAAAGAAAGAAAAACAGGAAAAAGAAACAATGTAAGCTTCATACCTGACCCACACAAGTGACAAATTCTGAAGCAAACAGCTCCTCATCAGCAACTACTGGTCCAATGTCATTCTCACCTGGCACGTCATCGGAAAAGTATACGCCCACGAACCCAGGACATGACCTGGCTCCTGAATCATCTATTGAAAGAATCCTAGCATGAGGTTTTCTGCTCAATACCAATGCAGCATGCAAACCAATAGGAGGCATTGGTGTGTCATCAGCATATTCCGCCTCCCCTGTAACCTACAGAAAGTTATTATAACAACCAAGTCATGAAAGACTCTAAATAGACAGCAGATAATAGGTCATTGAATGCTCAATCCAAATGGACCAAATCTATAAACAGTTTCACATTACGGCTAAACATATATAAGCATAACGACTAGAGGAGATTATCAAATCCAATATCCACAGATGTTAACTATATAGGTGCTCCTGGGACCAGACTATCCTGAACTTCAAAGAATAGTGGCTTAGAATTTGATCAATTTTTTTTTTTTTTTAGTTTTTTTATATATTTTTTTCTGTGTTTTGCTCTTGTTGACCCCCGGTTCATGCATAACTTTGTATGTTCTTCATTAATACAGTTATGGTAGAGACAGAGAGAGACAGACAGAGATACCATACGCAATGATTTTCTAAGGTCTGTGCAAGTCGCAGAAAAGGATTTGGTTTGTAATCATTTCACAGTAAACGTAGCCTTGGACAGAAAAAAATGATGATAAGGATTTATGTACCCAATCCCAACTAGTTTGGATTAAAGCTTCATTGATTTGAGATGAGCAGAAAGTCTATCATTTCCCATATGCTCAGGACAATCAAAGGAAGAAATTTCAGACAGTATTGTTTCATCATCAGGATGTCTAAAGAGAGAGGGAAACTCATAAGCACTCATGCTTGCATGGGTGCACACTAAGAGACGGACAAAAACTCTTCGAGACAGAATTCAGAATGTTAAGAAACTTCCGCAATGTAAATGGATTAAAATATATTGTAAGCAAGAAAAACATTTTACAAGCTGGAAACTGGGAGTCAGCTCAAATCAGCAGCATCTTAGAAACTATTATTTCACGTGCTTAAGGAAACTCCTTCTCAAAGTACAAATGTGCAAATATTCATACAATCATAAGTTGGAACTTTGGAATCAACTTATCCTTAGATTATTCAAGACAGAAAATATTTTCTCATGAACAAACATGGTGTACAAAAGGTAACCTCCAACTCCAAAGATGTAATACCAGATACTACAATATAAATTCAAGGTATGACAAATATATAATGGAAAAAATAACATGCATGTATAAAAATAATGAAATTCTAGTATAAAATCCTGAAAAGAATGCACATCAATGTCTGCTACATAAGCGAAGTAAGAGTATAGTATAGCACTTTTTCTCCAAAATCACATACCTGAAGTCTTGATGAGAGGTGGACCTCTGGAGCACCCACAGATGTTCCGTGTTTTCTAATTTCATAGTCCTGACTTCCTATAACTGATGGTCGATGAAATGTTTGTACAGCTGACAAATGAGATGATGGTACACTTGTCTTAATAGAAGTCTTCACATCCATTTGATGAGAAACCCATAGGAAAAATTTGAAGAAAAAACTAAGTGTTAAAGATTTCCGAAACTCCACCATTCCACC
This sequence comes from Acer negundo, assembly GCA_035582765.1. Lineage (NCBI taxonomy): Eukaryota > Viridiplantae > Streptophyta > Magnoliopsida > Sapindales > Sapindaceae > Acer > Acer negundo. The sequence goes on from CM069233.1 coordinate 10,100,535, forward strand.
AGGAGCACCTTCCTTGATGATGACATCTGTTTGTAAGATTTTCAAAGCACCCTGCAACAGCTCCTGAGACCAGTTCTTCCCTATGATAAATTCTTTCGTTTTTCTTGCAGACAGAGAGAGAGGAGCCACCCCACCATAAACAATAGAAGCATCTGAAACAGCCCATTCTTCACCTTTTTCCTCAAGATAGACACGCATTCCAGCATTTACAATTGCAATATCATCCTCCCTTCGATGAGCCTGCTTAAATTCTTTTACATACTCAAAAGGCCTTGTCCAGGGTAATAATACGGAAAGTAAAATTTCATCGCTTGCCAGATCCACCTTACGATAACCCAGGAAGAACTCTTCAGCGGGGGTCATCCTAATGTTTCCTTTGCAGTCAATGATTTGAAATTTTGCACTTGAAGCCATCCAGAGAGGATTCAAGTCTGATATTGGACTTGCCGTACAAATATTCCCTCCAACGGATCCAACATTCTTTATCTGTGTGCCAGCAAACCATTTTAATTGCTCAATAAAAGCCTTGCATGATGATGTTTCATGTTCAGCCCGCTCCATTACAACCTTTCTAAGAGTATTCAAGAGTTCCGTCAGTCTTACTGCAGCACCTATCTCCAAACCATCATCCTTGACACTCAATGCATTGAGTTCAGGTACATGCATAACAGAGATCAAAACCGGGTAATTCATTCTCTTCAACCTCACCTCAATTCCAACCTCGGTATTCCCAACCAACAACTTTGCATCTGGGTATTTTTCTTTTAAGTCAAGTACATGTTGAAGTTGTAAGGGCCGATACCACTTAAGTTCTCCAAATCCATTCAAACACAAAGGATATAATTTTCTCAACAACAACTCTGGAGGAAAAATAAGTTCTTTTTCTGTATATGTGCTTCCATGTATTTCACTGTAAGAGACAGGTTTATAACTCTTGCCACAAGTCACACTTTCTCCACAGGTGTCTGTATCACTTGCAGTTTTTTGTCTGCATGAACAAGGCTTACCAGTTGAAGGGCAAACAAACTCACCCTCTTTAAGACTTTGTGAAGATATATTGGTGTACAATGCATCGTTAGTTTTAGAAAAAACACGAAATGCGTCAACGATTGGTCTATAACCTGTGCAGCGACACAAATTTCCGGATAGGGATTCTTCAATTTGCTCTTCCGTAGGCAGTGTCTGACTAGACCTTACTAATGCATACATTGACATAATAAAACCAGGAGTACAAAATCCACATTGGGACCCATGAACACGTGCCAATGTTTCCTGCAGAAAAGAATGAACACATTTGGCACCACAACAAATGAGAAAAGCAAGAAAGAGAGAAAATAAACATAAATGAGCTACAAAGATCTCCAAAGTCAAAGGCATAAAAAGAATCAAATATTACTTGAATTGGGTGCAAGCCATGTTTGCGGTTTCCAACTCCCTCCACTGTAATTACGTGCATTCCTTCTACAGAATACAAAGGCGCCAAGCATGCATTGACAGCATAATGCCTGAAATATGTTTTCCGCTATAATATTCTCATGATGATTCTAATACATTGTAGAATGTAGAAAAGAAGAGTGGGTGGAAGAGAAAGAGAACTCACACACATTTCTGCTGCCTTTTATCATAATGAGAAATCATTACGGTACAAGCCCCACAACCACCTTCACCACAGCCGAGTTTTGTCCCGATCAGACCAGTATCTATATAACCAGAAAGAGAGTAAAATAAAATTCTGCTACATCAATTAAGCATCAAAAAGAGACTGAGGAAAAAAATTAGAATTTGTAGCAATTAAATAGTAAAAAAGGAATAGTAGCTCCACAGTTCCAAGCAAAGGACTATTATCTTAGCCGAAGTCGCATGACTTTGTAAAATCAAAACACAACATCATATTTCCATATTATATCCCTTTAATTCTTTGAAAATCGAACCAAATTCAATTAACAAGAGTATGAAAGAATCATCGATCGATTGAATATTTGAATCTCACATGCCAGTGTTTCCCTTCGTTTAAGTAAATCGAAATTCAAATACTTTTATCTCCCTCTATTTTTTATTTTTCTTGATATTTTCTGTATCGCCAAACGGAATAAATAAACCAATCCATTTCTCAATCACTAAACAAAACTTAATTAAATCACAAATACCATAAACCTCCTTCCATTTAATTACTCAAACTCAACTAACAAAATTTAACATTCTATATATATTTTTTCTGGGAAACCAAACAAATTCCATAAACTCAGTCCAATCCAAATCACAACAAAGAATAATAAAATCTGTTAATCTACTGCTTAAATAAACAAAAACCCCAAAAACACTGAAGTCAACTAAGCTAAACATAGATTCAAGCTACACTTAAAAAGATATACCTCTGAGATACTCAAGAAGAGTCAAGTGAGCGAAGCCATCAGGCAACACTTTACGAACTCCATTCACGTACAAGATTGCCTCCTTTGTCCACTTTACTTCTATTTGATCCATTTCTTCTTCGTTATTCACCGACCCCATATCGATTTCTCAAACCAAAAAAATATATCTCAAACAAACCACCCAAGAATCAAATATACCCAGGAACTGAATCAGTTGATCCGATCCAATAACCAAAAAAACCAATCTAGAGCTCTGTATTTGCAGAACTTTTTATTATTATTATTATTTTTTTTTTTTTTTGTGGGGTGTAATATAACGTAATAAGTGGTGTTTTTTACGATGGAAGTGGAAACTAGTCGGTGATGATTTTGGTGAAATGGAAACATAATATTATATAAATTATATAATGGAAATGATGGATAAGTTATGAAAAGCTGATGAAAAATCTTCTTTTTTATATATTTAACATCAGCATCATATGAGTATGACAGATACTTATTTTAGCTTCAGCTACAATCGCATCTGATCCTTTGAAAGATCCTATGTCCGTCTAATGTCGTTGTTATTAACATTAAATAAATAAATAAATTTTCATTCAAATCCCTACTGTTTTGCAAAATATCACATTTACAAATGTCTGTAGCAATTTTAATCCCTGTTTCTTTCAAAATAAATAAACCACTACCAAAAAAAAAAAAAAAAAAAAAAATTTGACAATGAAAGTGTTGGATGACCTTTTTCTACTGCAACTTTTACATCATGTATGTACTGCTGCAACAAAACCCAGCATGTCAATCAAAAAAGAAATAAAAAACCTAAAAACAATGATTCAGTCTCTCATATCAAAATGATTCAGTTCAAAGGTAACAGTTAATTAATGTAATAGACTGTTTAATAATAGGATTACGCCCCAATAATTAACTGAAGATTTATTTTCTTAATTAATAAATTCTCATTCTCACTTTTAACTATAAATATTAAGATTAGGCACCAATATTAAAAGTATAAATATTCTAGTGCTTGTATGATTTGCCATAAACTTTATCCTTTGAGTGGAATCCTGTATCATTTGCCATGCACTTTTGGGTGGAATCCACTTAACCACCAGAATTTTAGGCAACCTATTTCATTAATCAGACTTTTCAACCATTAATCTTTGTTAATTAGTTGGTCCAACTATTGACTTTTGTTTTTTTCTTTTTCTTTGATGAACTCTCAATGGAGAGAAAAACTTACATAGGAGCAATAAGACCGTCCAATAAAAGTGTGTTATATGGTATTTTAAAAATATTTTTTTATGCTTCTGATGTAAATGACACACTTTTATTGAACAGTCTCACCACGTGACAGTGAGACCATCCAATGCAAGTTTTTCTCCTTAAAGGAATGAAAACACTTATTAAAATATGAAACATAACTGGGGATATGTCGAGACTCAAGAGTCTAAAACAATAGGATACAATTAATCCTATTAAGAAATCAATGGAAAAAAAAAAAAAAAAACAATAGAGATTGGAGATTGAAGATTGATTTGCCAACTACAGCAAGATTAGTTAGAGATTGAAGATTGATTAACCAACTAAACTTTATTACTTTTTTTTTTTTTTAAGGAACTTTATTACTTAGTTAAGTTTTTAATGAGAAAAAAAATATCAAATTTTCTTCTATTCTGCTTTCTTTGTTTCTCTGTAAAACCTCCATCAAAGAAAGCTTGAGCTCTCCTGTTTTTTTTTTTTCATTTCAACAAACACTTGTCATTTTACATGTTGGATATAGTATAAGGGGCAGGTCTTCATATATTTGCTAATGTTATATGAGTAAATTCAGCCGGATGACACCTCAGCAAAAGTAGCGGGTAACATAGACATGTGGAAGCGCCACGTTATCAAGAGTCAACAAATCAACCTACAAAAGGTTGACCAAAGACACGTCACCGGATCAGGGCATGTGACAAGGGATTCTGCAAGGATAGGAACCATGTTCACTAAGCCAAGCCGCTCGATTTGGAAGGTTTTAATGAATAAAGGTTCTACTCGCCGAATATCCCTCCTTAGTGAGATCTACTCAGCCAAAATAGGAAATATTGCCTTATTAAGATATGTTATGCCTCAGGAAGATCCAGTTAAATAATGGACAGCTATTTCCTCTCATAAGATGGAGAGTTCTAATCAGGAAAAAGATCAGAGCTTTCAGAAGATAAACACAAAACCGGAAACAAGTCATAAACAAATCACTCTGTTAGAATCTCGCCAGGATTCTCATTAAAGAGTCAGTTATTCACACAATAAGAATTAGGGCAACGCCTCATCAATTCATATAAATATTAGTGGAATTTGTGTACAATGATATATACCATTATTCTAGAGAAAGTTAGCTCTGATTCTTATAGTGATAGTTTTCTCCGCTGCCTCCGGCAACCGTGGTTTTTCCCTTTTCTGGTGTTTTCCGCGTAAAATATGTGTCATGTGTGCTTTATTATTACGTCTTCAATTTTCAATACCATAATTGTTCGTATCATCATTGTTGGACGCATGGCTTTTTCCCTAATCCAAAAACCACCGTCAACAACTAATTTACTAATTATGTGTAAGATGAGACTCGAAGTACTCTCTTTAATTGCACAAATGAAAATTTTAAGATGAAAGAGTCGATGTCGCAAACGTTGATTTTTCTGACTGCCGTAAGAGGAACTTTGTCATGGAGGAAGAACCTTCCAAAACAGTACTCCCACGAAAATCAGGAAACATTAGAGATGAAAGAGGAAATTGTGCAGATTCAAAAATTTTAAAAATCCTGTAATTAATGTGAATGATCAGAATGGTTGCATCTATTTATTTGAACTAAATGCTGTTGATCTTGAGGAAGCGAATCTTGAAACAATAGTCAATTTTGAAGTTGTCAAATTTGGATTTCAAGAAGTTAATGTTGACCCAATTCTTCAGCAAGAAAATCGGGAAGTTTAATTGCACAAGAAGACTATAATAGCAACTCAATTGTGGTTGCAAATAACGTTTTATGGAAAGATTTTGCTGAAAATCTTGAGGTTTTGTTGAATTAAGATAATGATACTAAGAACATCTCCAATGGAAAAGTGGTTTGCATTCAAAAAAATCGTTGACATAGTAGCTATCTGAGGCGCTTTTAAAACAAAATGATTTCATCTAAAAAAATATTTTGTCACTATTTGAGGCGCTTTTTGTAAGACAGACACCACATTACTAACTTAAGTTTAAAAGGCACCTATTTAGGTGACCAGACAAAAATACCTTTTTTTTGTCAGTTTATGTCTTTTTTAAACATAGAGAGAAAACTTTTGAGAGAAAACATCCGAGCCTTTTCGTGTCTTTTGACACTAGATTCGAGCCTTTTTGAGTCTTTTTACACTAGGTTCGAGTATTTTTGAGTCTTTTTACACTAGGTTCGAGTCTTTTTACACTATGTTCGAGCCTTTTTACATTAGATCCGAGCCTTTTCGTGCCTTTTTATGTGTTTTCGAGCCTTTTTACACTAGGTTCGAGCCTTTTTGTGCATTTTCGTGCCTTTTTACACTAGGTTCGAGCCTTTTTGTGCATTTCCGTGCCTTTTTACACTAGGTTCGAGCCTTTTTATGCCTTTCCGTGCCTTTTCACACTAGGTTCGAGCCTTTTTACACTAGGTTCGAGCCTTTTCAGACACTATATTCGAGCCTTTTCATACACTACCCGTGCCTTTTCATACACTACCCGAGCTTTTTCATACACTACCCGAGCCTTTTCATACACTACCCGAGCCTTTTCATACACTACCCGAGCCTTTTCATTCACTACCCGTGCCTTTTCATTCACTACCCGAGCCTTTTCATTCACTACCCGTGCCTTTTCATACACGTGCCTTTTACATGTTTTTTTCACTACCCGTGCCTTTTCATTCACTACCCGTGCCTTTTCATTCACTACCCGTGCCTTTTCATACACTACCAGTGCCTTTTCATACACTACCCGAGTCTTTTCATACATTACCCGAGCCTTTTCATTCACTACCTGTGCCTTTTCATTCACTACCCAAGCCTTTTCATTCACTATTCGAGCCTTTTCATACACTACCTGTGCCTTTTCATTCTCTACCCGAGCCTTTTCATACACTACTCGAGTAATTCACACAACCAACTTATGGTTTACAAAAGACACGAATAACAAATAAAAATGAATTCAATGAAGGGTTTTAAATTGAAAAAAAAGCTCTGGGGGAGCTACCCCCTGCACCCCCGCGAGCTGACCAGGCAGCTCGACCACCGCGAGCTCACCGGGGAGCTCGACCCTGAATGCGTCTGCGTAGCGCCACAAAATTAACTATCCAACGAAGATGATTTGATAAGGTTATGGTGTTTAACTTCCATTGGAGGTTTGTTATAGAGAAAGGTGAAAGAAAAAAGCTCTGAAAACTTTAAAGTAAGAAAGAGAAATGTGTAAAATAAGGGCAATTTTGGTAGTTCACCATAATAGGTGCCTTTTAAACTTAACTTATTAAATGAGTGACTTTGTCACCACATGAGTTTAAAAAAGTGATATTTTCCACCATTTCCACGAGTTAATTCACCGCTCACTTATCATTGTAGTGGTGAAATCCTACCTTTGCCAATAGTGCACAGTACAGGAGGGCCGTTGTTGGCTATAATGACACTTTTCCCATTAGAGTTCCTTATGGATTTAAGAACAATTTTATAACCCAAAGTGTACTTGCCACTTTTCATCACAAGGGCCGATCTGTTGTTGATGCTCTCATGAGTCTTCTTGGATTTCTTGGCGGCCACCGTTATTGCCCTCTCCATCCAAGATGGAAAAAAGATTGAGGGGAGGAGGTGCGGCACTAAAAGTAAATTAAAGTATTTTATAATGTTTTATTTTTTCAAAATTAAATAAAGGGTATATTTGGTAATATGTGGGGTGTGCTCACAAAAAAATAATTTTTAAATTTTTTTATTGGGATGTAAATACAAAAATGGATATACATACAAATTTTATTTATTTAATGATTCAAACCATTGATGACCCTACACAATAAAGCTAGACCCATAATCGCTTTTGGCGAGCGGGTTTGGATCGAATAAGTGGGTTGGGTGTTATTTTGCTAGATTAGTAAGGAGAGATGCTTTTGGCGAATGGATTTAGATCGAATTGGTAGTTTGGGTGTAATTTTACCGGATCAAATTAAAATAAAAAGAGAATCCAGATCCCGAATATGGGAAGATATTCCAAGCATATCCCGTAACTACGATCTTGAAGAGTTGACATTCTTTATTTTATTTTTCTCTTAAGTAGTTTTAGTATTGGTTGTTTTCTTTTTCTCTTGTATTTCCTTTTTTGTTAATATTGTTTTCCTAATTTGGTGTCTTGCTGCCTTTCTGGCTGCCGCTTGAGTTTACTTAAAAATAATAATAATAATAATACATATCTGGCCCATAGTAATATCTTTCTTTGGGATTGCATTTTCATAATTTTGAGAGTTAATTTTATTAAAAGAAATATTGAAAATGTTTCGTTAAGATGTTTTAGACTTATATGAGAAAGTGAAAATTAAATGTAATCAGTACTATTTTTTATTTTTAATATATCACTCGTCGGTGTCCCCAGGGGCGTAGCTTAGCTAAGTTAGTATATTGGTGAGATTGAAACTTGGAAAAATGACTTCTAAGTCAATGACCCGAATCCTATCAATGAAAACAGCTCCAAAATATATATATCTATCTAGTCTAGATATGTTGATAGATAAATATATAATGTCAATATATATATTTCTCTCTCTAGGATGAATTCATAAAGACCCAAAAAATTTATTGATTTATTGTTTTTGTCCACCAATTTTATATTTTATTGTTCTCATCACTTTTGACCACTTTTGGACAAAATTACCCCTAAATTTTACTTCATCTACCATGTAACCTGCTTATATGTCATTTGATTTCAAATTACATGCGAGTTGATTTTTCAATTTACATGTTTATTAAGTTTTAAATTATATGCCAATGACTTTCAATTTACATGCATGATTTTCAAGTTATATGCCTGCTGATTTTCAAATTGTTGGGTGAGTGAAGTAAAGACAAAATTGAGAGCAATCTTATCTCTTCAAGACTAAAGATGATAAGTATAATAAAATATAAATTGATGGCTAAAAATAATAAACCAATAAATTTTTTGGTTACTTCTTGCAATTTCCTCTCTCTCTCTCTCTATATATATATATTAATTTTCCAATAAGAACTTTTTATAATGCACACTTTAAGCATATGTGATGAATTTGCATGGAATATATTGAATCTCGATTTAATTTTTTTGGTATGGATGGTGAAAACATTGAAATACATTTATAGAAAAAAATAAAAAAAAATTCTGGGTGCAAGAACTAATTTTTTCCAATTTGTTTGAAGATAAAACATTTAAAAATAGGAAAATATAAGAAAAAATAGTTCTCAAATCCAAAAAATTTCCAAATTTTTATCAAATGTGTATTTTAATTTTCTTAGGATGCATACAAAAAATCTCATTGAAAAACATTTTATTACATACAATTTCATCAAAGGTGCTTAAAGTATGCATCGTAAAAGTCTTCATTGAAATATATATATATATATACCATTCACTGGTATTGCCAGTATAACAAGTCGGCAATACTATTTTAAATTTAAAACTTTATGCCTTCATTATTAAGTTGAATCATTCAGTCCTATAAAAAATAAAATTACACAAAATAGTTTAATTTGTCTCATGATCAGACCAAAATTATCAATTTGAACCAATTCTCTCTTGCATACATCTTGAAACGACAAAAAATACCCTTTCGACCGTTAATTTTGACCAAATTTGATTAACAATTGATAGAGGAGGTTAAAGTAAAGTTGAATTTTTATTTTTATAATTATTTTTTTATTTTTTTTATTTTATTTTTTTTGTAAAAAGGGAAGCCTCATGATGATTGTGTGTAATATGATTTTTTTTTCAAAAAATATATATATATATATATATACGGATTTGACTGTACATACTATATTAAATTTCATTTTATGATATGATTGGATCCAATGGAAAATTCTCTCACTAATTTATAGTATATCAAGTTGAGTTTTGATTATTTCAAAAAAAAAAAAAAGTTGAGTTTTGATAAATTCATTAGATCCATACCGAGAATCTTTGTTAAATACGAAATTAATAACTCTATAAATTAAACCAAATAACTTTTTGGAGGAAACAGATTATATTATTATTTTTACCTTTTATTCACAAATAATAAGCCGGCCAGTCCTCTCTTGCAATTTGCAAACATCTTAATTTATAAGAATAGCAACATCTAGCCAGAAACAAATGTCTTACCAACACGTACAATAAAGCAAGACAAGAAGAGGGTGACTGTGATACCTTTCACACTTATAATATCATTAAAGTTATGAGTTTGAATGGTACATGCTCCTCTCTTCAAAACCCCAAATTAATTATAATAATTCAAAAAAAAAAAAAAACATACACATACAAGATAAAACAAAATAGATTTTGTTTAAATAGGTATTGGATCGATAAAGAGTTGGGTGATGTAACCTTCCAAATAGTCTGGAAATGTCTGTTGGGTGCATCTCCATCCTTGTACCAAACTTCTGCCAAACGAACAATGTTAACAACTTGAAGGATGAATTGCAATGGTATGGCTGTTGGCTTTAGACAATCTTCATTCACGTACTTCCAAGTTCCATCTATCTTCCATCATTACCTTCAACTTTTCGACTGTTTCCTGCCTTGAAATGCCATATTGTTTCATGTAGCATTCTACCGCGGAAGCCACGTGTCCTATCTTTTGCTCATACTTCAAATATTACATGTCAAATTAATATGAAAAAGTTAATTAATTATTAATTTTACGAAAAAAGAAAAGAAAAGAAATAAACATACCTCGTTTGTTATGATGTCATCTTTAAGACGACCGGTTGTAAATGCATCTTTAACCAATTTAGGTCGACTCTGCAACCACTCAAACAACTCAAACATGTTGATCCCTGCCATTCTCCCATTCCCAGAAAAGTTGTTGAAATAATAGCATTGCTCAAATACTCTTCAAATGGAGGCACATAACTTTGATTGAACTGAAAAAACTATAGATGTATTGTAAAGATGAAACAAAAAGAATGATTCAAACAATAAGCAAATTCATATTGAATTCGAAGCTAAACGAAAAAAGCCATGGATCAGACATACCTGTGAGATCAAACTTGATAAAGCAAAAAAGAATGGGTTGGAGACGAGATTTCAATACGAACGCAAATAGACGAGTCAAACCATCGGACCGAAACACCAATGAGCAAGACGAATGATCGATTGTAGTGAATGTGTACATGTGAGATCAAATTTGATGAAGCAAAAAAGAATAGATTGGAAACGAGATTTCAATACGAACGCAAATATACGAGTTAGAACACAAGACCGAAACACCAATGTGCAAAACGAATGATCGATTGTAGTGGATGTTTGGAAAAAAAATTGACTAAAGTGTTTGAGCTGGTAACAAAGAAAAGTTCACAAGAGTTTTTTAGCTTGTAAACCAGAAAAGTTAACAAGATAGCGTTGGGAAGGAGAAGAGTTAGATTTGGAAAGGAGAAGAAGTGTTTCTATACGTTTAAATGAAAAGAGTTGGATTTGTAAAGGAGAAGAAAATTGTGTTGGTTGGATTTGGAAAGGAGAAGAAAATTGTGTTGGGAAGGAAGAAAATTAAAAACAGTAACTATTGACCTTTGTGAAGAACGAACGGTCATTAGGTTTTGTGACCAGCTAAAAAGGTAATATTATGATATATAGAGAATTACTACAACTTTAAAACATAACCATTAGATGTGAAAGTTGGACAAATCAAGGGTCAAGATTTGATGAGCAGAATTTTTTTTAAAAGGTTTATAGAAACACCATTATTCTATAGATTGTCCCATAAATATATATACACATACACACAACAGAATTTAACTGAGCTTTTCTGTTCTCCCCTCAACCTCCGGTGATTAATCTTCAAACAGTTCAACGATCTTATATGACATTAAGAAATTGTACAGCAGTTGATGAATAAAAAAAGAAAAAGAAAAGGAAATCTACATGTAGAAGTGTGTTTTGGTACCAAAATCATCAGAAGCAAATCATCTGTAATATTGGCACAACCCTGAAAGCTATTTTAACTTCTATGAAGAGGCTAGCTATCATACAAGCAATGCTTCAAATCATCTTTTTGTTCCTCACACTCATTTCTGAATAAGTGTCTCCTTCATAGGGTCTTTCGGAATTGATTTCGGGGGCGTCGAATGTTCTGACTCTGAAGAATGTATGAGTAGTTGCATTACAAGAGTAACCAGAACCAAGAAAGTTGCAGAAAATGCAAATACTTCCCAAGAACAAAGGTATAAAGACCATTGAAATAACTTGACAAGTAAGAAGATAAGCAGGCATGACCAAGAAATAACAACCTGTTCCAACAAGAAAAATGAGATTATAAAATAAGTCATAAGGATGGAAAGGGTATTTAATTTTAGTTGATTTCATCCAAATCATATGAATGTCATCTTACAAAAAAAGACTTTTTGGGTCGACCGATGTCTTGTAATTGTTGGTCACTGAATGTGTCCTTAACAAGATATTTCTCCAATAAAGCATCCTGTGAAGACATAGAAGTACTGCAAAGAATCATTCCTGGCCCTTTGCTCATATTAAATTCAAGCCGGTCTACCCAAATAATAGAATTGTTGATATCTTTGGTGACACAGAAACTTCTGCACCATTGAAAATAATTTTAGAGCTATATATGTTTCATACCTTGGTCACAAATACATCTTTACACCACTGTGCAATGCCATCAGCCGTTTCTGGAAGTTCCTGCATTGGATGTCGCTTGATTTGGACTTTTACCTAAAGATGAGCAGTATCAGAATGCCATAGCTATTTTCAGTGATAATAAAAAGCACTAACGAAGATGCAAGAAGTTAGCAGCTACTTATTGAGATTTGAGAGCAAAGTATCCCCTTCAAACCTCCAAGGTGGCATCTATGCAATTGAAATGTATATCACGTTTTGAAAACTTCTGGGTGCTAGCTAGTTCAACTGTCAAAATGTCTAATAGTTGAGTCTAGGAGTTTTTTTATCATGACGGTTGTGATGAAAATGTTAGCGTGCTTAAGTACCATTGTCGGATTCTTTCCTATCAGCTTAAACTTTTAGGACTTGTTTGGTGCACGGGATAGGATATGATTATTTTTATGGGATTGGATTTGACTAAAATTAGTGTTGTGATGTGTTTGGTGCTGTATGAGATTAGATTAAAATAGTCCTATCTCATGTTTGGTGTTGTATGAGATTAGATAAAAATATAATTTTATCATATATTTAGAGGGGTGTATTGGTTCATAATTTTATTAGACAACTGAGACTTTTAAGAAAAAACTTTTTAAAAGTCTTGAGGTATTGGATCAAGACTTTTAAAATTTTTTAAAAGTCATGAGGTATTGGATCCAGACTTTTATGATTTTTTAGAGTGGAAATGGTGGAAAATGTCACATTTTCTAACTTATTTGGTGACAAAGTGACTGATTTAATAACTTAAGTTTAAAAGGCACTAAAGTAAGTGATTTCCAAAAATGCCCTTATTTTACACATTCTCTTTCTTACTTTAAAGTTTTCTGAGATTTTTTCTTTCATCTTCCTCTATAACAGACCTTCAATGGAGGATGAAGGTTGAACACCATAATATTATCAATTCATCTCCATTGGATAATTAATTTTGTGACGCTACACAGACGCATTCGAGGGTCGAGCTCGAGCCTTTTTTTCAATTAAAAACCCTAACTGGGTTCCTTTTTATTTGTTATCTAGGTCTTTTGTAAGCCTTTCTCTGGTTGTATGAATTTTCAATCTAATTGAAATGTCTCGGAGAAGAAATAAAAAGTCTCGGAGAAGAAATGAAAAGTCTCGGAGACTAATTGAAAAGTATCGGAGACTAAATGAAAAGGCTCTAGCCTTTTCAATTGTTCCCTGAGCCTTTTCATTTATTTTTCGGGACTTTTCAACAATCATTTTTTATTTGTTAATTTTGAATATCCGAGCCTTTTTATTTCTTCTCCGAGCCTTTTAATGAACTGTCTGAGCCTTTTCATTTTTTTTTCGAGACTTTTCAACAATTTTTTTTGTTAATTTCATTACTTCTCCGAGCCTTTTAATGAGCTATCCGAGCCTTTTCATTTCTTCTCCGAGACTTTTCAACAATCATTTTTTTTTTTTGTTAATTTTGAATCTCTGAGCCTTTCCATTTCTTATCCGAGCCTTTTAATGAGCTATCAGAGCTTTTTCATTACTTCTCCAAGCCTTTTCATTTCTTTTCCGAGACTTTTTAACAATTTTTTTTTTGTTAATTTCATTACTTTTTTGAGTCTTTTAATGAACTATCCGAGCCTTTTCATTACTTCTCCGAGCCTTTTCATTTCTTCTCTGAGACTTTTCAACAATAATTTTTTTTGTTAATTTTGAATCTCCAAGCCTTTTCATTTCTTATCCAAACCTTTTAATGAACTATGTGAACTTTTTCATTACTTCTTCGAGCATTTTCATTTCTTCTCCGAAACTTTTAATGAACTGTCCGAGCCTTTCTAAGCTTTGTCCGAGACTTTTTCGAGCCTTTTTAACAATAATTTTTTTTCTTCTCACAATCAGTTTAAGGTTTACAAAAGAGTGTTTTAAATTGAAAAAAATAAAAAGTAACTAACAAGACGGTTTGTATCTCAGATGCAACTAACAAAGACTGAGACATAAAAAAAGTCGCTATTATGTTTGGTCGTGGTCCACCGTCGTCCATTGATGGAGGATTTTGAAAAAACAAAAAAAAAAACAAAATGGTGAAGAAGGTTACTATGGGGGGCATTTTTGTCCGTTCACCATAATAGGTGCCTTTTAAACTTAAGTTATTAAACCGGTGACTTTCTTACAAAGTCAGGCCCAAATAGTGACAAAAAAATTTTGAGTCATTTTTTAGAAGTTTTAAGGAATTGGATTCAGACTTTTAAGATTTTTTAAAAGTCTAGTGGTATTGGATTGGGATTAAGATTTGTAAGATTTCATGACAAAATGGATTATCCTAATTTTTTCAATGATTTGTATAAATAGATGGACCTCAGAATTGTTTTGCTCTCACACACAATACTTTCCAGACTTTCCTGCTTCTCAAATATGCGCTGCAATTCTCATCACTCATCAGATGTTAACCACAAAAAATTTCAGTTTCCTCAACTTTCATACTCATCGATCTTCATCACAAATATACTAAAAAAAAAGTTTAAAAATTCTCTCAGATCTGGTTATGGTGAAGTATACTTTTGAAAATCTCTTCACCAAAATATGGAAAAAAAAAAAAAAAAAAATCGGTAAAGATCTGGGTTCTTTTCTACTCTCTCTTGAGAATGACTTTTTTCATTCCTTGAGGAAAGATGTAGAGTTTACAAAAATCTTAATGTTGAATTGTTGATTGATTTAATTTTGACGAATTTTTAAATCCAATCCGTTCCAATTCTACATTGATGATGAAATATAACGGGTCAAAATACAAAAAGGACCGTGGGTTTTGTAGTACAGAGCACTGATAAATTTGTTTTCAACATCGCCCAGTCAGTGCAGAGAAATTTTCAATCTTTGTGTGTTACATATATGGGTTTTACTAATATATAGGCTATGTAACTGTATAAGAATAATTAAGATTCGATAGATTAAAATCTAATGAATCAAACAAATGGGGATTTTTAAAAAAAAAAAAAAAAATTGAAATTGGGTGGGGAAGATGATGATCAAAGAGTGGGTGGTAGGGATTTGGGTGAGAGAGTGGGTGGTAGGGATTTGGGTGAGAGAGTGGCATGGATGACTCGCAAATCTTTTTTTATTTTTTTATTTTTGTGATTTTGCAGAAAACCTTTTTGTAAACAGAGCAAAGATTCAATTTTGATTTTGGAAAAACAAAATTTTTATTATTTTGTAAGAAACCCAATTGTAGAGATTCAATCTTTTTTATGTTTCGAAATTATTATTTTTTTTTCTATGAATAAGATGGTTGGCAAGAATTGTTATTTATATGTTTGATGAATTGCCTATGAGAGTTCATAGAAAAGTGATTATGGCGAGAAGTAGAGGAAGAGACAAAGAGGAGTCAGCTGAGAAACTAGTTTATATACTATCTTGAAAGCAATTGTAACATTGTACAACAACAAAAGCAGAAACCATCTCGAAATAAAGTCTAAAAAGTCTTGAAACAAAGTCTAGATAATCCTAATAGTCTCTGAATAAAATCTAAAAACTCTTTAAGAATACTAAAAGTCTAATCCATATAATCCTAATAGTCTATAAAGTCTTGCAAATCTATAAGATCCTTGCACCCAAAATTTGTCTATTAAAATCTCAATCCAATACACCCCCTTAATACAGTTTGAAATTAATTTATATAAAATAAAATTAAATTATTTTTAAATAAATAAATTATTTAAATTTTTACAAAATAAAATAAAATATTTAAAATTAATATTAAAGAAAACAACATTTTTTTTTAATTAATATTTAATATTTTAAAAATAGTTTTAAATATTATAATAAGATATATTATATAAATATAAAATTTTATAATTAAATAAAAAAAAAATAAAAGAATTGTTTTAAAAAATATGTGACTAAATATCCCCACATCACCTGGATAAAATTGTTGCATATAATTTGACCGGTTAACATAATTATTTAAATTAAATTTTGAAAAAAAAAAAAAATATTTAAAAATAATTTAAATATTTAAAACCAATTTTAAAATAAAATAATTTTTATTTTTATTTGTTAAAAATTAAAATTGAAAATTATTATTTTTAAAATGTTGAAAATAAAATATTTTATTAATTATTAAAATATATTTATATTTTAATCACACAAAAAAAAAAAAAAAAATTGGAAGAGAAATTAAAAAAAAATAAAAAAATAAAAAAAAGTTAAAATGGTGAGATAAGTTGCTTGAATGGGATTAAATAATCTCATCCCATGCAAGCAACAAACATGGGAGATGAGACTAAAATTAGTCTCATCCCATCCCATGCACCAAACATGCCCTTAGGTATGACAGTTACTAACATGTTATTATAGTCTTGTTGTCCCGGGAATCTTGGGTTCGGGCATCTCATTGTGATGGTTTCTAACAGAAAGAACCTTAGTTTATTAATCCTTTCTTTTGATTCAGAAGAGAACTGGAAATTATATAATCATAAACACAAGCAATGAAAAAACAGATAAGAAAGTATGATGTACCTAAATCATTGTGATACTTGCAATGATAAAATAGTAGTGATGAAACAACGAGAAGTAAATTTACAAGCAGATGGAAAAATGTCCTAAAATCTAATGTTGAAGAAATGATTCAATGGGATTTTGTTAGCCTACCACAGAAGATTGACCTCTAAATATTCTCAGCAATGTAGGTGGAGGTTGACCTTTGGCCACAGCTACTGTGCAATCATATATTGCCGGAACAAATGTGCGCATATGACTTACAGCCGAAACAAAGCCCTGTAAACAACTCAAAATCAGGATTAAAAGTAGATATACTGCATCTCTCTATCTCTCAAAACTCAAAAATGTTAGTCTGGAAATTCCACAGTACAACTAAACATAACAAAAGCTATTAGGCCATGATCAGATACGGTCCACAGCCTATGCAACCTCGAATGTTAAGAAATAAATTATCATGTCGAAAAATTCAACTTAAGATCACCTTAGTGCGAGGAATAAGAACATTTCTAGGGATTGGCAACCCTTTTGAAGCAGCAAATTCTTGAGCCAACGCCAGTTTTTCCTGTGTAAAGCGAGTTCCCTCTACAAAAAGAGCCAACCAGAAAGGTCTAGGAAAATCCTCCAGCCACTTAAAGCATGACTGCAGCACAGCACACCACAAGACATAGTAAAACAAAGGTCACTCACACTACATACACATTATCGGATTGTATTTAGCAATACCTTTAATGTGTTTTCATCCTTAGCCCAGTTTCTTTCCAGAAAGACATAATCAGAAAACCACATGGACCAACCAATGATCTGCGAAAACAATTGAGATAAAAAATTGATGGAGTTTGAGAAAACATTTAAGGAAAAAATATAGACGGTTTATCCTGTTAAGTGATTCATTATTGTTCATCTGATTTTGACTACGATAATGGCATCATCTATAAAGATGATATTAATATGGATAAATCGAGCTAGCAGATATTTCAAAGCTGACAAACCAAAAAATCTATCAGCAGCCAAAATCAAGCCAAATGATTACTGCAGCACAAACCGGACAAATAATAGTTACTTGGAAAAAGAAGATGTATGAAAATACAGATTTATACTAACCGGGAGGCACTTTACTTCTTTCTTCATGATAGCTAGCGCACTACCGAGGCAATCTTTGCGCTGTTAATAGATTAATACTCAGTCACAGAGAGAGAGAGAGAGAGAGAGAGAGAGAGAGAGAGAGAGAGAGACCAAGCATGCTGTGAAAAATACAGATTATCAATAGCATACAATTTCACTTATTTCAAATAAAACGACAAGCACAACCCTCAGGACAGTACAGTACATCTGTGAGTATCCTCTATTCTTGTACTCATAACAGTTATAATAATAAGACTGATAGGTTACCTGAGCTAAGACCCATCCAACGAGCCAGTCAATGTCGCTCCTATGATTGCATATAAAAAGAGCATGTTCTTTACCTGAAATGTTCTAGAAAAGACAATTGTCAATGTCTGAAATTCCATATGTTTTCATATTGATTTATGCCTAAATTTCTGGTTATAATTGAATACTTATTGCCTTACCCATTAATTCAAAAGTTTCTGCATCGGTGTACACCTGAACCTGCCCAAAAGCAATAATATGTTAGACCTCATAGCACGGTAACAATTTTGTCGAACTCAAGGAAACAAAACTGAAACATGGACATATATATATATATATATATATATATATATGAACAAGCAAGTTTAATTAAAGGATTTAAGAGAAATAGTCCAAACACCTTAACACCCGCCCACCAATCGAAGAGCCATACAAGCTCCAACCACAGCAATTCTGCAATGACCTTGTTGACTCTTCTATACAAATTCTTAGATACTGGACGAAGAAGGACGAAGAAGAATGCCTACAAGTAAATACACCATATTAGATTGTTCAATATTCTCAACTACATATATGGAAGCATACATCTAATCAGATCAACGAATAAATTTGAGGAATATTCTTTTTAAAATCTTAAGACATTATTAAAAACTAGATTTCATTTTAAACAAAAATAAAATCTAATTAAACTTCAACATACTCTTAGAAACGAAATTAAAAACCCATAATCAGAATCTCAAATCCAAGCGTAGAGCTATTCAATTATTAATGGAACGATCTGATGCAAAACAGAGGAAAAGTTGTCAAATTGATTTTACAAATTACCTGGATGAGATTGACAATGAGACCAGAGAGAATGAAAAGGAAGCCAACAGGAATGATCACTAGAGCTGCTGGGACGGCCATGGCAGAGACAGGTGAAGTGAATGGATATTGCGTATGAGAAATGGATCAAAGATTTGGAGAATGTAGTGATGGCTTTGTGTTTTTTTTTTCGCAGTTGTGTGGTTGGGGTTGCATGAGAAACACACTCCAATTTTCTTGGGCATTGAATTGAACATGTTTAATGGTTTTTACTAGCGATTTTTTCTCATCGAAAACCTTCTGTTTTTAGCTCTCAAATCCACCTCACTCTTCTGACATTGTTTGGAAATTGGAATCTGAAAGCAACTTTTTTTTTTTTTTTTTTTTTCGAACTTTGCATGCATGGTTCATGGTTGTGTGACTTCTGAGTTCTGTCTCACACTCTCACAGCATGAGTCCACGTCGACTCATGTTTATCAAGTTCTCCCGAACTGATTTTTGTTCTGGTTTAAAATATTCGGTATTTAAAAATAATAAAATTGAAATAAAATAAATCTTAACTATCAGTTACACATATCATCATCAAAATTTTCAAACTATATTGAGATAATTCTCAACTTTAACTCTAAATTGTTAGTAATATTCATTTTTGACCGGCCTCGGCAATTAGCTACACTTGTCAACTTTACAACCGAATGTTTCTATAAATGGAGAGAAAAAAAAATGTCCCTGTAAATTATTTTTGTTGACTTACTTTCTTTTCTTTTAATTTTTCTCTCTAGTCGATTTTTTCTCTGGCTGGATGCCTGATGTTGGAAGTAAATAGTTTTAAGGCTTAAAAACTTTTTAGGAGGAGAACATAAAATAAAAAGAATTTTAGTAGAAGAGAACTTTTTGTTATTATTTCTTAAATGTTTGGTATGATACAAAATGAAGAACTTTACCCATATTTATACCAGTAGCACCTCCTTAACCAATGGTTAGGATTATGACACCACACCTTTAAACTAGTGGTTACAATTAAGTGTCCAAAATTAGCTTCTAAAATATCTATAACTCTAGAATACTCTTACACTCTAGAATATTCTTACAACTATCTAGATTTTTCCCAAATAATAATCTAGAACAAACTTCTAGAAACCGGGCCTATTAAGTTTAATTAATTGGATATCTATTTTAAGCCCAATAATTTTTTTTTGGATCAAATCAAGTTTAATTATCCAACACCCCCCTTAAACTTGATTTGTTATTCCAAGTAAACTTCTCAACTTGACAAAATCTTCATGCTTGAGTGGCTTAGTAAAGATATCAACTACTTGATCTTGAGATTTTACGTACTCCAATTGTACATCCTTTCTTGTGATGAACTCTCTTATGTAGTGATAGCGTGTATCAATGTGTTTGCTTCGATCATGGAAGACTGGATTTTTTTGCTAGGGCCATCGCTGATTTATTATCAACCATTACTTCAGTTGGCTCCTCTTGTGTCATGCCCAACTCATTTAAGAGGCTTCTCAACCAAATCACATGACACACACATGATGTGGCAGCCACATATTCTGCTTCACAAGTAAATAGTGTGACTATCACCTGCTTCTTTGACATCCAAGTAAATGAAGTGTCTCCCAAGAAGAACACAAATCCATTGGTGCTTTTTCGATCATCCAAGTCTCCAGCCCAGTCACTATCACTATATCCAAGAAGTCTATAATCATTAGATTGATAGTAAAACATCCCAAAGTTTATTGTACATTTGATGTAGCAAAGTATTCTCTTAGCCGTCTTTAGATGAGTGGTTGTTGGAGCCTCAATGTAACGACTAACTAGTCCAACGACATATAGAATATCAAGTCTCATATAAGTCAAGTAGCGCAAACTTCCAACCAAGCTCTTGAAGCTTATTGCATCAACAGTTTCTCCTTCATCATACATGGATAACTTAACTCCACATGCTATCGGTGTGCTTATAGGTTTGCAATCATTTATCTTGAACTTCTTGAGCAACTCCCTTGCATAGCCTTCTTGGGAAATGAACACACCATCTTCCTTTTACTTTACTTCTATTCCAAGATAGTATAACATTAGCCCAATATCTGTCATCTCAAACTCTCTAGTCATTACTTTCTTGAACTCTTCGAACATGCTTGTATTATTTTCTATGAAGATTAAGTCATCCATATACAAGCACGTTATCAAGACGTCTCCATCTTTAATCTTCATATAAAGTGCATGCTCATATGGGCATTTTATAAAGTTGTGTTCTTGGAAGTATTTATCAATCCAGCTATTCTATGCCCTCGGTGCTTGCTTTAAACCATAAAGTGTCTTTTTCAACTTGAGAACTTTATCTTCTTGACCTTTCACCTTGTAGCCCAATGGTTGCTCAATATAGACCTCTTCTTCAAAGACTTCGTTCAAGAAAGCAGACTTGACATCCATTTGGTAGATTTTCCACCTATTTTGAGCGGCTAGAGAAATAATTAATCTTATAGTTTCCAAGCGGGCAACATGAGCAAATACCTCATCATAGTCGATTCTAACCCTTTGACTATAGCCTTTTGCCACAAGTCTTGTTTTGTATCGCTCAATCACTCCATTAGCATTTTTCTTTGCCTTGTACACCCATTTTATGCCAATTGCCTTATGTCCTTTTGGAAGTGATGCAAGCTCCCAAGTATTATTCTTCCTAGTTGCTTTGATCTCCTCATCCATTACATCTCTCCACTTTTTATTTTGCACAAATTCTTGAAAATTTATAGGTTCGCAATCGGTAAAAAGACAGAAGAGTGTGAAATCTTCTATCCTTTCGGTGTTCTCATAAATTTCTTGTAGGCTCCTTGCACGCGACTTTCTTCTTTCATTCATAAATGGTTGCGAATCTCCAACAATTGTTATTGGTGAAGTATGTGGAGTGGTAGATTCTAATTGATCTTCACTTAAGTCGAGACGTGGAGTTCGATGAAGAGGGCCATTGGGATTTTGGGAAACCTGATGAAACTTATAACTTCAATCCATATATTGAAGAAAACATACAACAAAGCTTATAGCCTTTAGAGCTTGAGTCATACCCAATGAAGATGAACTTCTTACTTTTGTCATCGAGCTTGGTTCTTGTCTCGTCAAGCACATGCACATAACCTATACTCTCAAATACTTTTACATGAGAAATCCCAGGTTTTCTTCCACTCCATGCTTCTTGTGGCGTCTTTCCCCACACACTTCTTGATGGTAAGCGATTGGACAAGTAGACTGCACACGCCACAACTTTTGCCCAAAACTCCTTTGGCATTCCTCTGCTTTTGAGCATGCTCCGTACCATGTCAAGAATAGTTTTGTTCTTCCTTTAAGTCACACCATTTTGTTGGAGGGATCTTGGAACTGTTACTGGTCGTCGAATGCCATGGGCTTCACAGAATTCTTGGAATTCATGAGAAGTAAATTCACCTCCCCGATCAGATCTCATGGACTTGATCTCACGTCCACTTTCTTTCTCCACAGCTACTTTGAACTTTTTGAATGCTCCAAAGACTTCTGATTTTTGCTTCAAGAAATATACCCAAGTATTTCTTGAAAAATCATCAATAAATAGAAGAAAATAATTAATTTTACTAAGGAAACTTGGCTTGATCGGTCTACATACATCGATATGTATGAGCTCAAGCAACTTCTGGGCTCTTGAGTTTGACTCTTTTGGAAAACCCTTTCGGAATTGTTTCCAAGTAAACATCCCTCGCAAAGTTGATCAGGGTGATTGATATGATGCAGTCTTCTCACCATCTCCTTATTGGATAACATGTCTAATCTGCCAAAATTTAAGTGCCTAAACCGAAGATGTCATAGACAAGATTTATCTTTGTAGCAAGTATTGAGACACATTGCTACATCGCTTTGAATATTCAACAAGAACATTCAATTTCTTGACATTGGCACATTGGTGATCAAATTGCTTCTATCATCTCTTATAGAAAGATTGTGATCTCTAATGTGAATATCATAGCCTTTTTCTAAAAGTTGTCCCAAACTCAAGATATTATTTTTCATATTGGGCACGTAGTAAACATTTGATATAAATTGATGTCTTCCATTCTTTAAGCAGATTATGATCTTACCTTTGCCTTTCACCGGAATCTTAGACTTATCACCAAAGAAAACATTGCCGCTCACCGATTTATCGAGCTCCACGAACATGCTTCTTCTTCCACACATATGGTTACTTGCTCCGGTGTCAATGTACCAAGTGTTATCTTGCCTTCCATCATTATTATTGCATGCTAATAATAGAGAACCTTCTTTTTGGCTCTTTTCTTTTACATAGTTAGTCTTTTCTTCAATTTTGGTCTTGGGAGCTCTACATTATGAAGCATAGCGACCAAATTTTTGACAATTATAACACTTAATTTGTGACTTGTCATACCTTGACCTTGAGTTGCTCCTCCCACGACTATATGCTGAGTATTCTCTTTTATCGTTATTATTGTTGCAGCCTCCTCATCAACGTCCATGATCTTGACCACGTCCTTGGCCACAACCTCTTCCACGTTGACCTCGCTCATTACCAAAGCTTTCTTCCTTCTCCTTCAAATGAACTTGCATCTTGAGGAGTTGTTCCACAATATCGTGTTTCTTCTTATGCTTTTCTTCATATGCTTGCATTGACCTCAATAATTGGTTAATAGCCATCTCCTCCAAGTTTTTGGTTTCTTCAATCGTTACAACAATGTGCTCGAATTTAGGATCTAACAAGCGTAGTATCTTTTCCATTATCCTCACATCTTTCAACTTTTCACTGTTCTTGTTCATTTGATTAGATACGGCTAAGAATCTTGAGAAATAATCGGAGATAGACTCGGACTCTTTCATATGTAAAGATTCAAACTCACCTCTTGATGTTTGGAGACGTACCTTTTTGACTTGCTCTGATCCTTTGCAAAAGGTTTGAAGCTTTCCCCATGCTTCCTTTGCAGACATTGCACTTGAAATCTTCTCAAATCCATCATCATCCAAGGCTTGATAGATGAGGAAGAGAGCTTTCTTGTCTCTCTTTCTTAAATCTCTTAAACCATCTTTTTCATCTTGGGAAAGAGTAGCCTTATCTTTTGGTTCATGGTAGCTTTTCTCTACAATTTCCCAAACATCATGTGCATCTAAAAGGGCCTTCATCTTAATACTCCAATTATTGAAGTTGCTCTTGTTGAGCACATGAACTTGGAAGGAAGTCATGCCGTTACTAGACATATCTCTTAAAAGCTAGGAAGAATCTTGTGGCTCTGATACCACTTTGTTGGAAGTGAATAGTTTTAAGGCTTAGAAACTTTTTAGGAGGAGAAGATAAAACAAGCACTATAACAGTTTGGGTCTTTTACTGTGCACAAAGAATGTCGTAAATGACCGCGTTCATTTGCAAGCCACATTAGATGATGTCGTGAATGATATCCCTCAAATACGGCGTACAAAATACGCCGTTAATAACATTTGAAAAACACCGTAATTGTACCCTTTTTACTGCGTGCAAAGAATGTCGTAAATGACCCCTTTTACGGTGTTCCGCTGTATGTCGTGAATGATCTTTTTTTCACAGCATACTAAACACGCCGTAAATATGTTTTTCTTTAAAAAAAAAAAATTATATTTACGACCCTATAGCCACCCACCCATGCTAGACTTGGCAAGGTTTCGGTTCGAACCGTGGAACCGGAACCGAAAAAACCGGAATCGGAACCGAAAAATCGGTTCCGGTTTGAACCGGTGGTTCCAAGATTTTTTTTTTTTTTTTCAATTAAAAAAATAACACTTTATTTATAAAAATAAAATGTTTAAAAGAGAAATAACATTGGAGAGTATTAAACCATGGTCCATAACTCTTGTACAAGTATATATATTTTATTTTACATTCTCCTCATTTTTATATAGGTTAGGCATCTCACCACTTTTCTTCTTTATCCAATGTGGGATGTGAGATTTTCTTATCTTTTCTATTTTAGTTGTGATTTTCTTATACTTTCTATTCTAGTTAGGATTTTATTCTCTTATTACATACAATATCTAATATATGATATAGAAAACTATCATTTGCCGGAGAATAAATATTTTGTTTAAAATCAAAAGCAGAAGACTTTCAGAGAGTTGAAGATCCAATACGCTCAGCCGCTTTCCCGCAAAGAGATAAGATATACAAAGAGTCTAATTTCACCAGCTCGTGATGCTGGAAATGACAATGAGAGGTTAGGCATATACAGCTTATGTTAATTTGTGAATTCATATATATATATATGTATAACTTTCACTGTTACATTTATTTATCTTTTTTACATTCAATTTCTTTCTCTCTAATATCAATTTGTTTCTTTTAATTATAATATTATGTTCGGATTGCACTTTAATTTATGTTTGGAACTCCTATCAATTGTTTTTCATGCCCATTAGCTTTGAAATTTTTGCATGCCTCGTCAATTATAGATTTGTTAGTTGGACATCGATCAATTTCTGTTTGGACATAGATTTTTTAGTTGGACATCGTCAGTTATCAATTGAAAGTGCTTGAATGAAAAACCATCTATGTACAAGAACAAAAGTATGTTTTTTTAATCTAAAAGCTCACTTTCAATTCATAGCTTGTCACAATTATGTAATAAGAGAAGAAAATTACAAGTAGAAATCTAGAATAGAAAGAAATATAAGAAAATCTCATATCCCACATCGAATAAATAAGAAATGTGTAAAGATGTCTAACTTATATAAAAAGGAGAAGAATGCAAAGGAAAATATACTTACTTAGTTACTTGGACACATGTTATGGGCCACGGCCCAATACTTCACAATGTCCTTTTTAATATGTTTTTTTTTTTAATTATAAATTAAACGTTATTTTTTTGTAAAAAAAATAAAAATAAAAATAAAATTAAATTAAATTTCCAATTCAAAACCAACGATTCCCCTGGAACCGGAATCTTACCACCTTTAACCCACGTCCACCCACAATTAAATGGTGTTCTCATGGAGTGTTGAACCCAGCACTCATGAGTGAACCAAACCAAACCTTATCCACCTTGCTGCTGCTTTGATTGTGCTACTAAAAACATAATTTTTATATATAACCTCTACTTGTTATTAAATTTTTATTGATTATTTTTCAATCAAAATTTTATTTGTAGATCTATTCTACTAATTTAAATTTTATTTTTATATGATAAACAAATTGATACTAAAAAACATTTATTATAACATTTAATTAAACTATTTTGTTAAAATCATATATTGTCATATCAAACGGTCAATCGTTAATCGTACTCGGAATTAGACATGACCCTGGTTTCGGTTCTCGATTTGAAATCGGCGGTTTCGGTTTTCGATTTGGAACTAGCGGTTTCGGTTTTCGATTTTCGATTTTCGATTCGGAACCAACGGTTTCGGTTCCGGTTCGATTCAGACGATTTGGTTCTTTTTTAAAATAATAGAAAACTTCTCAAGACTAATAGTTATTGACCTTATGAAGAACTTATTGAGAGAAAACAAAATTCATCACGATAAAGAACCACTTTGGATGAACAAAATGATCCATATATTGCATCATTTTGGGAAAGACACGCAATAGGTAAGCCATTAATAATCCCTTTTTACGGCGTTCCTCAAATGCACGCCGTCTTTGAGAAATTATGTGTCACCATTACGACTTGCACACTGAATGTAATAAATAGTCATTCACTTGTTTCTGAAAAATGTATACATGGATGAGTTGATGTCTTACAAGACTCTCAAATAAGAAACGCAACAGGTAAGCTGTAAATAATCTATTTTTTTACGGCGTTCGTCAAATAAGCATCGTCTTTGAGAAATTATGTATCACTATTACGACTTGAACTGAATACCATAAATAGTCATTCACTTGTTTCTAATAAATGTATATACGGCATGAGTAGTATGTCTTAAAAGACTTTCAAATAAGACATGCAATAGGTAAGCTGTAAATAATCTTTTTTTACGGCGTTCTTTAAATGCACATCATAAATAATCTCTTTTTTAAGGCGTTCCTCAAATGCATGCCGTAAATAATCTCTTTTTTACATATGCGCATCGTAAATAATCTCTTTTTTACGACGTTCCTCATATGCACGCCATAAATAATCTTTTTTTTACAGCGTTCTTCATATGCATGCCGTCTTTGAGAAATTATACATCACAATTATAACGTGCATTTGTGTGCACATCGTGAATGATTACATTTACGATGTCCTTTTTATGTGCGCCGTAAAACTCAAGCCGTAAAAGACCCAATCTGTTGTAGTGAAGGAGAATTTTAGTAGAAGATAACTTTTTGTTATTATTTCTCAAATGTTTGGCTTGATACAAAATGAGAAACTTTATCCCTATTTATACTAATAGCACCTCCTTAACCAATGACTAGGATTATACCACCACACCTTTAAACAAGTGGTTACAATTAAGTGTTTAGAATTCTCTCTTCTAAAATATCTATGACTTTAGAATATTTTTACACTCTAGAACATTCTTACAACTATCTAGATTTTTCCCAAATAATAATCTAGAACAAACTTCTAGAAACTTGGCTTATTAAGTTTAATAAAAAAAAAAATCTAAAATTAATAATACTAAAATGTAAAATATAAAAATTGTAAAATATAACCCCAAAATAAATCTAAAATTATAAAACTAAATGTAATTCATTCTCCATTCTCACTCTTCTCTTGTTCATTTTGATATCGTTTGCCCCCTAAATTTTTTTCTGAAAGTTTGAATCATCACGTTGAAATCTTTATGCCATTAGGTTTTTCTCTCTTCTCTTGTTCATTTTTCTTTTGTATCTCTTATTCATTCACATTTCTCTCTCTTCTCTCTAAAACTTCATTCTCCATTCTCACTCTTCTCTTATTCATTCTGATATCATTTGCCTACTAAGAAGTTTTCTGAAAGTTTGCATCATCACACTTAAATCTTTATGCTTTTCTGAAAGTTTGCATCATCACACTTAAATCTTTATGCTTACACGCTAAAGTTTCAACATGATTATACGCTAAGATACCATAATGCTTATACGTTGAAATTTCAACACACTATGCCAAAATACCAACATGCACGCTTATACGCCAAAAATTCGACATGTTTATATGCTGAATTGTAAAATTACTAGAAATCAAAATCGTTCGAGTTTCGTTCTCACTAATAAATTTCTTTCTCTTCGAATATTCTTAGTAACTTTCACTCTCTAACTTCCAGCTTTCTCTCTCCAAATTTTCTCTTCCAAACTTTCTCCTTGTTCTGTCCGATTTCAATTTTAATTGATAAAACTCATTAAACGTCATTTTTATGGACAAAACAATAAACTTATTAGGAATGAATAAATTTAATCTTTTCAATAATGTAACGGCTACTTATGAAAATATGGCAAATATATATATATTTATATATTAACAATATCTATTAATTCGGAACCAAGTATTTTTTTGAAAACTTTCGCCATTGGTAGGATTCGAACCCATGTGTCCCCATCCATTGGTAGGATTCGAGCCCATGTGTCTCCATGCCATTTCCATAACATTGTATTGAACATTAAAGTATACATTAAAGTATAAAGAGGCTTAGTGATTAATTTTGTTTTAATCACCTTTACATAAAGTAGTTTAGGGTCTGTCATGCAACTGTTTTTCAACCTGTTTTCGTTTTTGTTTTCCAAAAATAATTTTGAATTCACGTTCGCTAATCATTTTTCATTTTATTTTCAAAAAACAAAAAATAAAATGAAAAACAAAATCAGTGTTAATAGTGAAATATTTGGAAAACACAAAATACATGTTTTCTTTGTTTTTATTTTTGTTTTTGTTTTTCAAAAAAAATATTTCTTTTTCCTTTTTTTGCTCTTGAACATAAAAGTTCTTCTTCTTCATCGGGTCTTCTCTTCGTCTCCTTCTTTCTTCATCTTCTTTCGTCATCTTCTTCTTTCTTCTTCTCCTCTTCCTCCTCCTTCTTCTTCCTATTTTCCATGAAAGCAAGGCCGGATCTGTTGCTTGAAGGCCGGAGGAGGTGAGATCTTCTTTCTGCAACACTGATCTGGTCAGATCGGCTTCGCCGGAGGATGATCTCACCTCGTTCGGCGTTGGAGCCAACGGCGGCTCTATTATTTAAAAAAATTTTGCTTTTTTTTTTTTTTTTTTTTCCTTTTTGTTTTGGATGAGCAGATCGGTCTACTCTAAAGGGCAGTTTGGAAGTGCTCATTTGACAGCCTTGGAATTAATTGTCTCAGCATCAAAGGTTTCATCTTCCAAGTTAAACACTTCTATTTTCTCTCTGATGCATTGCAGTGCAGCTTCAGTACACAAAGCATCAAGATCGGCACCAACATACCCATGGGTATCTTTTGAAATATTTTCTCTAGGTCAACCTGTAGAGCAGAGTACCAAGTTTAAACAACAGAAAACAGGACATAAAAACAAGAAACTTCAAACCGAAACATGGACTATTGTAAGTCTGTGTAACACCCTAACAAATTCACCACAGCATATGCTAATCATCTCTAGGCCAGAACTCAGAACCATGTTTTTTTAAAAAAATTTCTTTTGCTTTGGATGAGCAGATGAGATAGTTTTTTAATTTTTATTTTTTTCCTTTTTATTTTTTTTTTATTTTAAAGATTTTATATTTAATAATTTTTTTAAGAGTATTTAATAAAAAATTAATATTTATTTAATAAAAAGTAGTATAATTAAGATATTATAATTTTTTATTTAATATTTTCGGTTAATCTACCAGACTCGTTTTTTCAGTTTTTATTTTCATAATATAGCTTCTGGTATATGTTACCAGACACATGTTCAGAATTCAAAACCAAAACCAAAAACAATGTTTTCATTTTCATTTTTCTTTTTCAAAAACAACAAATGAAAAACGCTTACAGAACAGGCCCTTATATATTGTTTAATTAATTACGAATTAATTAAATATTAATTGTTTTATTTAATTAGTTATGACTTAATTAAATGTTATTTAAATAATATGATTATTTAAATATTTAATTGAATGACACAGTGTTGTGGTACCACACTATAGTTTTCGAAAACTGAACTGTGACAGTCACAGTGCAATTTCAAAAATAATAGTTTAAATTTATATTTAATTAGTTATTTGAATAATTAGATTATTTCAAATAAAAATAATTATTTAATAATTGGATTATTATATATTTAAATTTAAAATTTAAATTGAATAGATAAAAATAAGAATCACAAGGGATGTTTACCCCGTGTTGACCAATAATTAAATAATTGTTATTTAATTATTTTGATAAGAATTTTTTTAAAAGGTTTTTGATAAGATTTTCGAAATTGTGTTTATAAATATTTAAATAAATTTTTTATTTTAATATTTATTTACTATCATAATCCAATTAGGGTTAATAATAATAATAATAATAATAATAATAATAATAATAATAATAAAAGCATAGCATTTATCTTGAGAGGAGGTTTTTTGATTTTTTTTTTGATTTTTTTTTATTTTTTTTGTGAGAGTCCATTTTTGTTCACCCCTTAAAGAGGGGTGAACATTACCCCCTCCCCAACACTTGACATGTGTCAAGAGAGGGTTTTGAACAAAAATATCCCTCTCTTGACACATGTCAAGTGTTGGGGAGAGAGGTAATTCTTACCCACCTTGATAGTGAGGCACAAAATAAAGAAACGTGAGTTTTTTTTTTTTTCTTTTCTTTTTTGGTATGTCTCTTCTTCTTCATCTCAAAGCGAAAAAACAAGGAAAAAGGTGTTATTTGTTTCCTCTTACACGAGAGAGACAGAGAAACAGAAAAAAAAAAAAAAGAAAAGATTTTTAAAAAATACTAGCCTCTAAAGTATATTGTGAGAGTCTCTCAATATGTGTCTTGTTGTCTCATGTAATGAGTACATAATAAGAACAGAAATTCGAGAGTCGAAATTATTCTGTTTAATACCAAGACGCCCACATATTGGTTCTTTAGTGTTGGAGATTTGGTGTGGAAGAACTTGGTTCGAGGGAATCACGAAGATTCTATAATGGAAGAATTTGGTTTAAGGGAATCACGAAGATTCTACAAAGGTAACGATTTCATCCTTCCTATTTATATTAAATATTGAAATCAATATGATCACAACGATCGGGCTAAAACAGTTTTTATTTTTATTTTCTTATATAGAAAATTTTTATCACTGGGCCCACTGCCCTTTTGCAACGCTATGCCAATTTTGGTAATTGTTAGTTTCGAAAACCAAAATTAGCACAGCGCAAAAATTAGCACAGCGCAATAGAAGGGCAATGGGCCGCGGTCGGCTATGTTTTAAAATTTTTCTATAAAACACAAAACCGTTTTAGTCGAATCAATGTGATCATATTGATTCTAATATTTAATATAAATAGGAAGGAAGAAATCGTTATCCTCATAGAATTTTCGTGATTCTCACGAACCAAATTCTTCCACTATTTAATCTTTGTGATTCTCTTGAACCAAGTTCTTCCACACCAAATCTCCAACACTAATAAACCGATGGGTGGACGTCTCAGTATTAAACAGAAAAATTTCGACACTCGAATTTCTACTTTTATTGTGTACTCATCACATTAGACAACAAGACAAATATTGAGACTCTCACAATATACTTTAAAGGCTAGTATTTAAAAATATGTTATTTTTCTTTTGCACTCTTTCTCTCTCGAGTAAAAGAAAACAAAGAACTCTCCCTTTTCTTGTTTTCTTGTTTTTCCACTGTGATGTAGAAGACCAGCCACTCAAAAAAAAAACAAAAAGAGAGTCAAAAAACAAAAAGAAAACTCTCGTCTTTTTGGGCCTCTCTATCTCTGATTTTCTTTTTGATATCCGGCGAGAGCCAGAGATATTGTTTTTTTTTACTTGGTGTTGTAGAAACAAGTCCATAAAAAACAAAAAACCTCCTCTAGAGATAAATACTATCTATAAAAAAATAAAAAATAAAAAATAAAAAAGTAAAAAAAAAAACCTAATTGGATTATGATAGTAATTAAATATTGAAATAAACAATTTATTTAAATATTTAAAAGAGCAATTTCGAAAATCTTATCAAAATAATTAAATAACAATTGTTTACCAACAGGGGTAAACATCCTTGTGATTTTTATGTTCAATTTAAATTCAAAATTTAAATATATAATAATCCAATTATTAAATAATTATTTTATTTGAAATAATCTAATTATTCAAATAAATAATTAAATAATTTAATAGATAAATTTAAACTATTATTTTCGAAATTGGACAATGGCCGTGTAGTTTTCGAAAACGTGTGGTGGAACCACAGTGTTATACAGTTAAATATTTAAACATTTAATTAATTCATAACTAATTAAATAAAACTGTTAATATTTAATTAATTCATAATTAATTAAACAATATATAAACTACTTTATATATATACGATTAATACAAAATTAGTTACTAAGCCTCTTTATACATTAATGTTCAATACATTGTTATAGAGATGACATTGGGACACATAGACCTATAATTTCAAGTTCCATTAAATCTTTAACAATTAATTAAACTCCTTAATTAATTATATGATTAATTAATTCCATAATTATTCCACTAGAAAGCTAGAACTGCACTCTTGTCATTATAGAATTAATTATTCGAATAGGAATCAAATAGTCCACTAATATAATCATTACATATAGATCAGCCTTCCATTAACAGTTCGTAATTTGAGCTAGGTTCAAATCCGTTGACCTTTCAATTACATCTTTATATGTGAGTTCGATCTAGTGATTCTTTAATGAACAATTATTTATAATCTTATCATAAATTGAGCGCTATATTGTTCAAGACTCAAATCATTTACTCGAGACCTATTTGTCTAACTTCATTTAAGAAGGAATGGATTCCATTTTGTATATTATCATTTCCGGCTAAATATATTATTATGTCTCCAAGGTACAAAGTTTAGGTTTAGCATTATGAACAAATCATACCGAGTAAGTCAAAAGACACAACTCTATAAGTAGGAGTCTGTTAAATACTTATGATTAAGATCGTTCTATATATGACCATTTGATTTGATAAATGAGAATACTTTGTTTAAAACGGAGATTATTAAAGATTTCTATTTATCATGTCCATGTCCTGTATAATCTTATTATACAAAGTACCTTCATTCTAATGTCACCACATCAACATGTCAGATAATTTTAATGGGAATGAACCGTACTAATAATTTTAATTAATTAAAGATCCCAACTTTAATTATTAATTACAGACAATTAAAATTTTTATATTTAAACATAATCTTCATGTATAAAATAAGTGCGGCAAAAACAACTTTTTCTTGTAGTGTGATGTGGTACGCTAATCTACTTAAAGTCACTAAACCAGTGGAAACATCACACACTTGTTATATATTTGGATTGTGTGAGTACATCCATTCATATCTCAACAAGTAGTTTGTGCACTTTCCCTTCACATTTAAGATTGGGGTTTAGGTCACACATTTGGGAAGATCTATCCCCCTAATCTAAAAGAGGTTTTCAAAACCATACTTGTAACAATCGTTCAAGACAGATTAATTACACCAGTCTAACATAGCATCACTAATTGTTTAGTTGTACAAACAACTAAAGTTTGTCAAAATTAATATGCACCTAATGATTTTTAAGTAGATTAGAAGGATACGCAATTAAAGTTTTGTACTATGAAATTTTAATCAAAACATTAAACTATAATTTTCTTTGGTTCGAATTTTATAATTTTATTTTTAACTTATTACAATTATAAAAGAATTTAAAAGGAAAAAATATATATTACATTTAGATTTTCTAGAAACTAAAAAGCAAATTAAAGATGAAGTTTAATTATGATTTATGTACGGCCGATATTGCCACTCATAAAACTAATTAGTACACTTATTTTTATAAGTACACCCATGTCTAAAATTTAAAATTAAATCATTACTATAAGCATCTATCCTAATGCCAATAGTACCCTTATTGTTGATACATTTTATTTATAAACACACTTAAATTATTAACACGCCCAATTTATAAGAATAAAAATCATGTTATTTTTGGAATCAAATCGTCTTCTAATGATGATCTAATTTACCGTTGGAAATGTCTCGAATGTAGGAGACTTAAAAAAGAGAAGATGTAGAACTTAATTGAATATGGGGTTAAGAGATCTTCAATCTGAAATTCTCTTATATATACAGTTATCTTAATAAATAAATACTAATAAAAAAAAAAAACCCTCACCGATATATATATATATATATATATATGGCTATCTTTTTTTTTTTTTTTTTTAAAAAGATTACTTTACAATTGTTTGTTTATTGATGGAGTTCATAATTAGACATAAAAGATAGACAAAAAAAAAAAAAAAAAAAAAAAAGTAAAGAAATACCTACCTCTGTATAATTAGAGTCCTTTGAAATTTCCTTTTCCATTACCTTATTATATGATAATCATATGAAGATGAGAAATTTTGATACTTGAAAAGGGTTTATCATAAATATTAGGGTTTATCATAAGGTTTTCTATTTTAATTTTTTTTGATAAAGAGATATAGTTGAAGATATTATTGTAATTAATGAGTATTTGATTTATTTTTAATTAAAGTAATTGGTCATTATTGGTAAATTTCTATTGAGATATTTTGTAATTAAAATTTTTAATAAAATATGGGTGTACTAATTAGTTTTATGGATGACAATATCGGCACCCTTTATTTACCTTCTAATGTCTTGTCACTTAATCAAGTAAAGAGTTTGTTAAGACTTGTTACGAGTATGCATATGGTGAAACTTAAACCCCATCACTAACACGAAAGAAAATATGCACACCACTAAAACTATGAGGATTGAGAAGATTTCATTACAAAGTTACTTGTAAAAGTTAGAAATGGCAAAAATCTCTGACTTGCCCTGAACCGGCGGGGATCCGATCCACTTGGGATAGGTTTGGAGCACTTAAAATGGGGCTTAATTCGGGTATGGGTAAAACGTTGTTGGTCCGGTTTGTAACCGAGTCAGATATGAGTCAAACCATTATGCCCCGACCCGTCTCGGTTGACCCAGTATTTATATAATTATTTTTAAAATATTAAAAATACAAAAGGAAAAACAAAACTCTAAGCTTTTTATCTCTTTGCCTAATTGTATTTTATGTTAGAATTTAAGGATTACATGATTTAGATGTTATATTTTATTAAATTTAAGTTTATATATACATGAATTTTAAGTGTACACTAAACTTTAAGTTTTAATATTTATTTGTGGTTTATGTTTAAATTTAAGTGTAAATTTTTAATTTGATTGAATGTTAAAACTTATCCTAAAATTCAATTATATTGTAAAATTTGTATATATAACGGTTTGGACTTTTTTTTTGTTCAATGAAACGAGTCATTTCGGGTTGGATATGAGTCATCCAGCCCCAAAAGGATTTGGATATAGGGTGGAAATCAAAAAAACCGTTCGAGGCACTGGTTCAAGTATAGGATGAAAATAAAAAAATATTCGGGGAAATGAGTCGGGTATGGGGCACCGTACCTCAACCGGGTTTCATATATGTGGCCTGCTGGTTCGACCCTGATTCGACCTTTTGCCATACCTAGTAAAAGACTTCTCACATTAATGGGATTATAAGTTCAAATCTTTTTGCATCTGTAAGTTCCTCAAAGTTTGATTGGCTTATTTCGGTGACAAACCACAATTGAGGTTTGAAATGTAATGGTAGCTTAGGGGTTGGTGATCAAGCTCAAATGCGCTCCCAAGACCTTATGTTGATAAAAACTCCAAATGTATATCTTTTGTGCTTAGTTTTCATTGAAAAGACTTAGTAGCACACACACACTTGTCATGCTTACATTTATGTTCATTACTCTTGTGTGCATTCTCTTCACATGTCACATTTCACACTTGCACATCCTTATTGTATCTTGTTAGTGTGTCTAGTAATTTGTTTCCCGAAGTATGTTCGGAAACGTCCGCACTGCACGTTGGTGTGCTTGATTTAGCATGAGGATCGCTTAGGAGAATGCTCTTGGCTTCTCCTTTGGTTTCACCAAAATTGGTGAAACGGCGGTTTCATTCGGTCATTTGATCGGCAGCCATGACCGCCGAATGAAACCGCTGTCTAATTCCATAAGTCTTTAGAAGTATTCTGCAATTATGATCAACGGCCACGATTGCCATTCTACACCACCGTTTAGACCTGATTCATTTTATCTCTCGGGTTTATTTCTACGGTTGTGATCGGTGGTTTTGAAATCACTGAATGAAACCGTCGTTGATCCCCTATTCTCTCGGGATTCAATTTAGCGGTTGGATCGATGGTTATGAAACCACTGTTGATATCTGACACTCTCAGGATCAATTCGACTATTGAATTGATGTTTTTGAAACTGCCGATAGTGCGTTTTAAGGGCAAACTTGTCTTTTCACCTAGCATTTTCTTACTCTCTATAAATATATCATTATCTCATTCTATGAACTCATCTCTTGCATATTAAGAACCCTAAAGAGAAACATAGAGAGACTTGAGAGAAAAGGCACCAAGATTCCTCCTTTAATTCTCTAAACTCATTTCCATGTTCAAGAAACTTCATCTAAGCATTATCTAGGATGCATCTAAGCATGGGTCTTCTTCAACACACATAGTTTGGTGAGTTGAACACTATCTTCATTCATTTTAGTATTTTTACTTAGCAATTAATCTCTTTTATAACTTGTATGTTTTTAGATCATATTCTAAATACAATATTGAGATTATTGTGTTGTTTGATTGTGAGTTGTATTTTGATAGCTATAACATCTAGGATTATTTTATCTTTGATAGCTATGTTGTATACCATGTCATATAGCAATATTGATATCTATAATTGTGATTATTGTCATCTTTCATCCTAGATAAGCTTTTAGTGTAACCTAGCATTAATTGTATATTTGAATATCATGATATTTACTTGGGTTATTGATCTCTTTAGTGAGAACTAAGTCTTGTGGCTAAGGTTGCTTAGTCCGCAAGTAAATTGATCTAGGTTTGCTATTTAAGGCCCATTGGGTAGTAGTCGTGGGTTAGTAACTATGTAGGGTTTGGCGTGGTCAACATAGGTTGTAAACACTATTACAAATAGTGGATTCAAGGATCGTGTGTGGCACACATACTAGCTCATGGTTTTAACTTGTTGAAGGTTTCCACGTAAAAATCAAGTGTCATTTAAATTCCGTACTATTACACTTGATTCATTGTATTGACTAGATTAGGGTTATTTTCGTAAAATTGACTAATTGTGAAAATTTGGTAAATATAGGATTAAAATCTATTCATCCCCCTCTAGATAATATTAGGCACACCGGCATATTTTTTTCAATTGGTATCAGAGCAGGTTCCTAGGTATACTTAGGTGATCCTTGATCATTTTGGTGTGGTTTGCATGTTGTGTGATTTTTGATTATTCATACATTTGCATTAATTTCATTCATTTATAAACACTATGAATGGAAACGGTGGTGGAAACGAGATTGCTTTGAGCAAAAGGCCTCCATTGCTCACTGGTTTGAATTATGCCTTTTGGAAAGACAAGATGGAGTCGTACATATGCCAAATCCATGATAGGGCTTGGATGGTGGTTGAAGACGGCTACACGTCACCGATGATGACTCCTATAGGTGGAAGAGAGGATGTACTCAAGCCTAAGGTGCAATGGAACGCGCAAGAGTTTGAGGCATTAAAATGGAATAGGAAGGCGATGCATGTCATCCTATGTGCAATGGATGAGAATCAATATAAATTGATTCAAAATACTAGGATCGCTAAGGAGGCGTGAGACATCCTAGAGGTTGCATATGAGGAAACCGAAGTAGTGAAGGACTCCAAGCTTCAAGTCCTCCAAACTCAATTCGAGATGCTTAGGATGGAAGAGAATGAGTGCTTCAATGACTTTGAGATCAAGTGAAAGTTTATTAAGGTGTGCCTAATATTAATCTAGGGGGGTGAATAGATTTTATCCGATTTTACCCAATTTTCGTTATTAGTCAAATTGACTAAAATACCCCTAACTAGTCACAATAATATATCAAGTGTATAAAGTGTGGAATCGTAAATGATACAAGATATTTAAGTGGAAACCCTCATGGAAAAAACCACGGGTTAGTAAGTGCGCCACACTCGAACCTCGAATCCACTAAAGATAAATGATTACAACCTAATCCCGGTATGTAACTCACTACCACTACCTAATCCCGGTATAAGTGAACCTAGTTCAATTTGTTGTGATTTAAGTTACCTAATCCTATAAGCAACACAAGACTTACTTTTTAATGAAGAGATAATAAAACCTATGCGAATATATGATGATATCCAAAGTGCAAATAAAGTTAGGTAATCTTAGATGCTTATCTAAGATGATGAAATAACAATTAATACAATCCTAGATATCAATAGCTAAATGACATGTCATAAAGCTTAACTAATTATAGATTAAGCAAACCTAGATAGCTATCACAATACAACACTCAATCATATCAATACAACAATCTCTATCTTGAATATTATAATTTAATCTAAAAACAAGCAAATAATCTAAGAGATGCCTTGATAAATAAAACACTAATTATATAAGATAATAATGAAAAGCATACCAAGGGATGTGTGTTGAGCAAGACCCATGCAAGCAAGCATTCTAACTATGTTAGAAAATCCTTAGATGATATTTTGATGTATATAAAAATGGGTTTTGAGAGTTAAAGAAAAGTTTTCGGGAGTTTTCTTTCTTGAAAATATTTTTCTCTTTAAAAGTATATTTTTGCTCTATGTTGCACACCATGAAGAGAAGAAGGAAAATATATATATATATATATATATATATATATTTAGGTTTTTTAAATACCACTGCACGTTTTCAAACTTCAAAGAAAAGAATATATATATATATATACACGGTCTCATTCCTATCAGGGTATCCTTATATAACTTTATTGGGATATTGAATGTGAGCCACTCATTTATAAAGTGATTTAACAATTGCATACATACCAAGTCAAAGTATGTAAAACGATTGGCTCACATTTAATATCCTTACATAATTCTATCAAGACATCCTTATTGGAAAATTTCCGTATATATATATGTTTAAGTTTATTAAATACCGCTGCACGTTTTACAAACTACATATATATATTTTTAACAAACAAAAAACGTACCGTATTTGGATGTTAGCATTAAATGACAAATGAGAGTAATCCAGTGTGGTGAGCTCACATGAAAGAAAATCAAGGGGTCCAATTATTTATCAAGTCAATTTCAATTATGCAATAAGTCAACACATCTTACATGAGTTCACATGAAACTTATAGCACATGATAAAGCAGCTTTGACAAAACCAAAAAAAGAATTGAATCAGATGTCTGGCGTGAGGCAAACGAGGGCTAAGAGAGATGTTTGGCGCGAGGTTGGCGTGAGGAAAACGTGGGTTGCACGCCCCTCTCACGCCAAGCCTCTCTTGGTGTGGTTTCATTCTACACTAAGCTGACTTCCGATTCGAGCGATCTTCAGTCCAGTTTTGATCTCGGAATTTGGAATTCAATTCCATCTTCCGAATATAGACCTGGACTCAGTCATAAATATGGAAAATTATATAACTTTACACTCTAGGCTCAAAATTGAATTTCGGTTTTCGATAAAAACATGAAATGTACCAAATGTCTCGGAAATCATCCAAAACATATAGACAAGTCTCCGAATTGCTCGGAACTCATTTATGGACAAAGCCACACATAAAAATATAACAAAGAAGTGCAAGTGTGGGAAGTGAATGCATTTTAATGCCTAACATGTCATTGTATTGTCATTGAATAAGATGAAACATGCATGAATAGATATGCAAGAACATGAATGCACACATATAAAACACACAACATACAAGATTTAGAAATATGCATGAGTTGTGAGTGTATACAACTAGATCTCTTCAAAGCAAGTAAGCACTAGAATATACATTTGATGTTTCTTCTCTTGAGGTCTAGAGAGGGTCTTGGCTGTGTAAATCACCAACCATCAATTGCCTAAGCTACCCTTACATCAAGCCCCACATGTGGTTTGTCACCGAAACAAGCCAATCAAACTTGAGGAACTTACAATCTCCTCTTTTGGCTATTTCGTGACAAAACTACCACTCACATTGATCTTCACAACAAAATAGAAACTAAAGGGATTTTCTACATTACTAAGAGATAATTAAAAGCTAGATCTTCAAGTCTTCAATCTCTTGTAGAACAATTAATCCTTCAAAACAAAGTTTATATACTATCCAATACAAGTATGTGTGAGATTAATCAAGTAGAACATAAACAAGCATTTGCATTTAAGAATTTAAGCACAACATCATGCAATGTATGTGTAATGCAATGCTCCCCCTCAAAGAGTTACTCCCCTTCAATGTGAATTCTCCCCAACATGTAAATTTGCTACTACAATTAGCATAATAGCATTCTCTCTCTCTCTCCCCCCCTTTACTATATACTACTCCCCTTTTTTGTCATGAGATGGGCAAATGAGTATTCCTCAAACGAGTCACTTGTAGCAAAGAGAGATAGTAGCATACAAGTCATTTGCATAATCATATAAGGCACTTTATGCAACTCAATTACATGTAGAGATGCAAGGAGATTTATTTTCATAGAAAATGTGTGATTAAAAATGTTTTGCATACAAGACATATTGTATTCAAGTTCAAAATTCAATGGTATTTGGCAAAGCAAATGACAAAGGTTTCCTATAGGAATTCAAACTAATTTCACCATTTGTCATGAATTAAAGAACGGATATAGAGAATTTATGGATTTCAATTTTAGAGAATTATATCCAACTTTATAAGCGAAACATGTCATGAGTAACTTTGCACCCTATTTGATTTTTTCGGATAAGATATCTGTATAATAGTAGATATGTTCAACAAATAAAGAAAGAGAGACATTTGGATTTTAAAATCCTTAGAACGGATACAAGATCATTTATTCATTTTGAGTCTCATAAGCTTTTCACACATTGTTTTGCATTTAAGAATTGCAATCATCAATTCATGCTTTTTCATATGAGCATGTCATTTGAATTTCATGTTTTTCATATTTTAAGCATGTCATTAACAATCATCATGTCATGGAGAACATTATAGGTCATTCAATAAGTACTTCATATGTAAATCCCCTATTCCTAAAGTGCATGTTTGAACATAAATATGACATGGATTGTATTCAAAACATTAGTGTCAAAAGAGTACCAAATCCCATAGTTGGATGTCCCATTCACATAGCGAATGATTCTCTTTACAGAAGAGAGATGAGACTCTTTAGGATCCGATTGGTATCTAGGCCACACACCCACACCCAAACTAAAAGTTATATCGAGCCTACTTGCGGTCAAATAAAGCAAGCTGCCTATCATGCCCCAATACAGAGTTTGTTCCACACTTTTTCCACTAGCATTCTTGTTTAGCTTCAAAGTGGTACTCATGAGTGTATCACAATGTTTGGCATTTTCTAGACCAAATTTCTTTTCTAGGTTTTTAGCATATTTAGCTTGGATTATAAAAATCCCATCATTTAATTGCTTAATTTGTAAACCTATAAAGTAACTTAGCTCACCAACAAGACTCATCTCAAATTCCTGAGACATAACTTAAAAAAATTGTTAAACCTTGGTGTTGTTGGTGGAACCAAATACAATGCCATCAACATATATTTGAGCTATAAATAACTCATCTTTGTTTCTCTTAATGAATAAGGTCTTGTCAACACTACCCTTTTTGTAGTCATTGTCAACAAGAAATTTTGTGAGGCGCTCATACCAAGCCCTCGGTGCTTGTTTCAACCCATATAGAGCCTTCATGAGGCGATATACATGGTTGGGGTAGTGAGCATCCACAAACCCCTTGGGTTGTTCAACAAACACTTCCTCTTGCAAGAAGCCATTGAGGAAGACACTCTTGATGCCCATTTGGTGCAATTTGAACTTGTGCACATAAGAAATGGACAAAAGAAGCCTAATAGACTCTAAGCGGGCAACGAGAGCAAATGTCTCCTCAAAGTCAATACCCTAAATTTGAAAGTACACTTGTGCAACAAATCTAGCTTTGTTGTGAACTATGTTGCCATCCTCATTGGATTTGTTCCAATAGATCCACTTGGTGCCTATCACATTAGTGCTCTTGGGCCTAGGAACTAGAGTTCAAACCTTATTCCTCTCGAATTGGTTTAGCTCTTATTGCATGGCAAGAACCTAACATTCATCATTCAAGGCCTCATCAACCTTTTTGGGTTCTATTTGAGAGGTGTAGCATGTATAACTAATGAGATTAGTTATTTGACGCCTAGTCCTAACACCCTAATTAACCTCTCCAATGATGTCATCTTTATCATGGAGTTTTCTAACCCATGGAGCGGGTTCATTAGAGTTCAAGAGAGGAACTATATCAATAGGTTATGTGTCCTCTACATTAGGAGTCTTCACAATATTCTCTAAGGGAGAGTCATTATCTATAGGAATCTTCTCCTCATGGTCATTAGACTTAAGCTTTTCATCATCAATGACAACATTGGATGATTCCATGATGCTTCGAGTCTTCAAATTGAAAACTCTATAGGCTCTACTATTTAAGGCATAGCCAATAAATATACCCTCATCACTTTTAGCATCAAACTTGCCAAGTTGATCACAGTCATTCAAAATGTAGTATTTGCTTCCAAATGTGTTGAAGTAGCTCACATTTGGCTTTCTACCTCTCTATAATTCATAGGAGGTTTGCCTAGTGCTGGGCCTTAGGAAAACACTATTCCCTATATAGCAAGTCGTGTTGACGGCTTCGATCCATAGGCTCCTAAGGACATTGTTGCTAAGCAACATAACATGGGCCATCTCTTGAAGGACCCTATTCTTCCTCTCAACAACTACATTTTGTTGAGGTGTCCTAGGAGCCAAAAACTTTTGGGAGATGCCTACACTATCACAATAAGTTCCAAAAGAAATATTCTCAAATTTCCTCCCATGGTCACTTATAATCCGTTTTATGCTTTTAATATTTGAGTTCATTTCATTTTGAATTTTATTACAAAGCATTTTAAACTTATAAAAAGTTTCGGATTTTTCTCTAACAAAATATGTCCATGTGAACCCATCATCTACACAAACGAAAATGTATCTCTTTCCACCTAAACTCTTGGTTTGCATAGAACCCATAAAATCCATGTGGAGAAGCTCTAGGGGCTCCTTGGTGGAGAGATACTTGCCCTTTTTTATGCATGCTTTTAGTTTGTTTTCCTTGTTGGCAAGGTCCACAAACACTATTAGCTTTTTTCCCAAGATTGGGAAGGCCACGCACAACATTAAACTTGTCTAGGATTCATAAATCCCGAAAGTTCATGTGGCCAAGTCTTTCATGACACAACTCAACTTGCTCTTCCTTGGACACATTGCTTAAGACTATTCTAGCTTCCAGACAATAGCAATTGTCGCTAGATCTTATACCTTTCAACAAGATTTGTCCATTTAGCAATAGGATAAAGCAATCATTTTTACTAAATAAGACAGAAAGTCCTTCATCACTTAAATGTGAAATGCTTACCAAATTAGCTTTTAAGCTATCAACATATAAATCATTGGACAAGGAAAGTAAACCGGGAATGGAAATGGTTTCTTTCCCTACAACTCTCTTTTTGGATCTATCACCAAAGATGACACATCCTCTGTTGTATGTATATTTTCAATCAAGAGACACGTCATTGGTGTATACAGGAGACACAGAAGAATAAGTCCAAGTCATTCATTCAAAACGGTCAACAGAGGAATTATTGACCGACGTGCCACGTTACCAGAAGCCAACAAACTGGATTTACTCGCCAGATAATTCAACTTATAGTCAAGGACCATATTCACCATGGACTCCTGCTCAGCTACGATCTATTTGCCTTGAAGTTGATAATATACTTGCCATAAGCTTTGCTTGCCAAAGCTTTACTCCGCCAAAATGAGAGAATTAACTTGTTACCGAGGCAAAACTTCATCAAACAAAGACTTCCGGATTCAGGATTCCAAGACTCAAATCTCACTAAGGAAATATCCCTATTTCCCTTAAAAAAAGGAAGCCTAAATAAGAAAGGACTTAAGGCTTCCGGGAAACTAGACATTAAGTTGGAAACAAATCCTAATCAGCTTATAATATTAAAGTCCTAAAGCGATTCTATTTGGGTAGTCTGCCACCTACATGGCAGTAACAAGAGGAAACCCTAATCTGCTTGATATAAATAGGGCCATGTAGTCTATGAAAAGGGGGTCCGGATTTTAGAGAGTGGAAATTTATTGTATGAGAGAAGAAACAACTAAAGTGTAACTAAATAGAAGATCATAGTATTATTTTTCCTACCCTCAAGGGGTGCCGTAGTTTTTGCCCGTTTTTAGGGTTTTCTACATAAAACTTGTGTTCATGCTTTTGTTTACATTATTACTTTCATTAATGTGATATTATTGTTAGACGTGTGGCAATCTAGAAATAACCGTCAACAATTGGCGCTAGAAGGAGGGGAATGAACGAAGAACTTTTCAGGAACCCTAAGACAAGTACAGCAGACATGAATAACACCAACGAAAAAGACAGAAATTCCAGCGGCGATAACCCACACCAAGACCCCGGAGAAGCCAGACTTGTAGGGCTGAAACATTGGTGGCAGGGGAGCATTCAGTAGTGACACTAGAAACTAGAGCAATAGTTGATCCAGGAACTCTTCAGCACTTTTAAACCGCTTTGGTAAATCTGGTAAGCGAAGCCAACAAGCTGGGACTCGCGCTCCCCATCGGTATGGGAATCTCTTCTCTCTACGATCTGACAACGAGTACACCCGGGAACCACCCAACAGGAAGGTTGTGGCCTGAGGTTCACATTGCCACCTCAGACACCCAAACGAAGGTATTCGCTGAAGGAACCCCCAGTGACCATCTCGAAGACACCGAAGAAAAAAGGCAGAAGAAAAGGGGAGGTTCGTTGGGCGAGGAGGAACCATTGGAAAGATGGAGCCATGGTCGCCCACATAGAA
Organism: Acer negundo; assembly: GCA_035582765.1. Taxonomy (NCBI): domain Eukaryota; kingdom Viridiplantae; phylum Streptophyta; class Magnoliopsida; order Sapindales; family Sapindaceae; genus Acer; species Acer negundo. Next base: position 10,145,464 of record CM069233.1, read on the forward strand.
TGACCCAAAACGAGGCTCACCAGATGGACCGACGGAGGCATAGATCTATTTCATCTGAAGACAAAAGTCCTCACCCGAAAAAGAGCTTACGATCAAAAAGGGTAAGACAGAGGAGATTGAAAAACATAAACGATCAAAGGTAAGGGGAAGTATAGACAGTCAAGGGAACGGTTACCAGAAGATGACTATCAAGAACCGACTCAGCCAAGGAAGGGAACCTACATGTCAGCGAACCATTACTCTTCAAGAACTGTCCAAAAAGGTCTCGGCGATGGCTCGAAGATACGGCACAATGCCTCATCAGACGAGGAATCAAACAACCCTTTCATTGACCAGATCGCTCACACCCAATTCCTAGAAAGATTCAGGATGCCAACCATCAAACAATACAAAGAAAACAGAGATTCGAATGAGCCCGTCAAAAGATTCTGTAACGTCATGGCACAATACGCATCCAACAAAGAGCTTTTATGCCTAACCTTCCCCCAAACCTTCGGAGACCTTGCATCTAAATGGTTTAGAAGGCTACCACCTAGAAGCATCAACAGTTTGTCAAGATTCAGCAAAGCATTCGTAAGACAATTTATGGGCAGCATACAGAAGAGGAAGTTACTCGCCCACATCTCGAACTTAAAATAGGATCCGAACAAATCGCTCAAAAAGTACCTAACAAGATTCGACAAGGAAGTAGCTCAGATTGAAGACACAAGCGACATATCCGTCGTAGCCGTCATAGCTGTTTTCACCAATGGATTGCAAAATGGTCGATTATCCTTTGATATAAGTAGAGACCGGCCAAAAACCTATGAAGAGATAATGGACATAGCTAGCGATTACTCTCTAGCTGAGGAGGAAGAAGTAGCACAATGGGGTAATCATGTGCATGGCCACAAATCGGACGTAAAATCTGAATCTAAAGACGGAAAAACAAAGGCACAGTCGCGTGATCACCGAAAAGATGAGAAAAGCTGAAAAGATCAATTCAGGGAAAGCCGAGGGAGCAATCGAATCAGTGAGTTCCGAAGTAAGTATAACAGCTACACTCCCCTGACAGGTGACTAGGAGGACATACTTTCAGTAGTAGAAGACAAGGGACTCACCAAGTATCCTAGACAACAGTCTGCCAATGCTAGGAGGGACACAACAAAGTACTGTCGCTTCCACAAAGATCATAGACATGACACTTCCAAATGTTTCCAACTACGTGATCACATAGAGAGCCTGATCAAAGACAGGCATCTCAAAGACTTCACCTTAAGAGGGGACAAGCACGGGGAGTCGACAAAACAACCGGGGAAACGGACAAGAAAGAAAGAGCCTAGGTGCAGCCATAAACACTATATTCGAAGGACCCCATACTGATCGCAACAACAGAGAGAGAATGTCCAAAGTTCGAGAAGTAATAAATGAAAGTAGAGGTACAAAAGTGAATTCTGTACAGTGAGGCCCCAAGAGAGGAAAAGATGGATGGGATCCAATAGTTGTCACGGCTGAAGACTCAGAAGGAATTGATGTAAAGCCAAATGACGCGATTGTAGTGGGAGTCCAAATAGCTCACAGAGACATACTCCGGGTGATGATTGACAATGGTAGCTTAGCTGACATCCTGAGCGCCAGGTTATATGACGAGTTGGGACTAGATAGAAAAGACTTGGAACCATTTCATGTACCGCTAAAGGGGTTTGGGGGCGCATAAGTTAGATCATTGGGAACTGTGAAGCTTCTAGTGAGATTCGGCACTGCACCTTGCCGAAGAACGATTCTATTGGATCTCGTAATCATCGATATTTATAACTGGCAGTACAATGCACTACTCGGTCGACCATTCCTGAACAAGGCTCGAGAAGTCATATCAACATACCCACTAAAAGTGAAGTTTCTGATAGAATTTGGGATCACAGAGCTCAAAGGATCACAAAAGATAGCTTGCTAAGCGAACTTATCGGTTTTCAAAGACAGAGCGGGGTCGGTAGCTTTGAGCATATTTGAGCTTGACCAGGCCGAAAAAGAAGTACCCAAGAGTTTCGAACTCGACCCAAGAGATAAGACGAACAGGGAAAAAAAAGAGCCAACCGAAACCGTCATCTTAGACGAAAGGAAGCTTGACAGAACCGTTAAGATTAGGGCAAGGTTGGTTGAGCCGGTCAAGACAAACATAGCAAACTTGCTGAAGGAATATAAGGAAATCTTCGCCTGGAGTCATAAAGACATGACTGGGATTAACACGAATGTGATTTCACATTATTTGGTGATAGAGGACAACATCAAACCAGTGATATAGAAGATGCGAAGCTTCAACCCCGAGAGGAGTGTAGCCATGATGGAGGAAGTAGCCAAATTGCTCGTAGCAGGATCGATCAGAGAAGCCAAATACCCCGAATGGATAGCAAATATGGTGCTGGTGAAAAAGAAGAACAATCAATGGAGAATGTGCGTGGATTTTACTGACCTGAATAAAGTCTGCCCCAAAGACAGCTTCCTGTTGCCAAGAATCGACCAGTTGGTCGACGTAACTGCCGGACACGAACTCTTGAGCTTCATGGACTCATATTCTGGGTACAATCAGATCAAAATGCACAGTCATGCCATTCGGCTTTAAGAATTCGAGGGTAATATATCAATGGTTGGTCAATAAAATGTTCGCCAGACAAATAAGGAGGAATATGAAGGTGTACGTCGACGATATGCTAATGAAAAACGTAGCGATCGATAGGCATGTGAGCGATTTGCGGGAAACCTTCGATGTACTGACCAAATACGGCACGAAGCTGAACCTTGCTAAATACGTATTCGGTGTACCATCTGGCAAATTCCTTGGTTATCAAGTACATCAGAGAGGAATAGAAGTGAATCCTGATAAGATTCGGGCGTTAGCTGACATGATTTCACCAAAAAACTTGAAAGATGTTCAGTAACTCACAGGGTGCCTAGCGTCGCTGAACAGGTTCATATCCAAGTCAACCGATAGATGCTTGCCGTTCTTTGGGGCTTTTAAAAAGGATAAAGGAATTGATTGGAGCGAAAACTACGAACAAGCCTTCAAGCGTTGAAAGATTACCTTGGTCGGGCACCACTACTATCAAAACCTTTTGACGGAGAAACACTTTATGTATACCTGTCTGTCACGAAGGTAGCTACAAGTTCTGTACTTGTCAAGCAAGAAGATGGAGTCCAAAAACTGGTGTATTACACAAGCAAAGCATTACTACCGGCCGAAATAAGGTATTCGCCAGCTGAGAAGATGGCACTTGCCTTAATAACAGCGGCCAGTAAACTGAGACCTTATTTCCAAGCCCATCAGATCGAAGTATACACAAATTGCCTACTCAAGTTGATCTTACAGAGGCCGGAGGTGTCCGAAAGGCTGACTCAATAGGCCATTGAGCTGAACTAGTTCGACATTAAAGGTCAGGCGGTCGTAGACTTTGTCATAGAATTTACAGAACCAGACGTAGAGGTGACAAAGATAATGGCAGAGCAAACAAAGAAGAGTTTCCAATGGCAACTCCATGTCGATGGTTCATCAAATACGCACGGTAGCGGGGCAGGAATAGTGGTTTCAACTCCATAAGGAGATTCAATGGAATGTGCCCTGCGTTTGATTTCAAAGTTACCAACAACCAAGTAGAGTATGAAGCACTAATTTTAGGTTTAAGAGTATGCACCGCTTTAGGAGCTGACATGATAGAAATTTTCAGTAATTCTCAAGTAATTGTTAACCAAGTGCTGGATGAGTATCAGGCGAGAGATGAAAACATGATCACCTACCTAGAGTTAGCCAAAGGATTATTGGGGCGATTCAAAGAGTTCAGGATCTCACAAATCCCTAGAGAAAAGAATGAACAGGCTGACGCACTGGCCAAATTAGCCTCGGCAACGGTCAACATTTGGCCGCGAACAGTCCCTATGGCCCATTTGCCCCAGCCAAGCATAACTGAACAAATAGAAGTTGGGGTAATCGAAAAAAGGCCAGATGATTGGACAACACCAATTAAAGAGTACCTTATCAATGACATGTTGCCGAGTGACCTACTAGAGGCAAAACGACTGAAGTACAAAGCTACAAGGTACTCAGTCCTCAGCAGCGAACTTTATAGAAGAGGTTTCTCTAGAGTACTACAGAGATGCATGGGACCAGAGGAAGCTGAAGGAATATTGAATGACATACATAGTAGAAATTACAGAAACCACACTGGGGGTGTCATCCTAGCCCATAAAACATTAAGGCAAGGGTTTTACTGGCCGATGCTGTTCACCGATGCCCAGAGAATAGCAGCAAGGTGCGGAAAATGTTAGAAATTCGCGAACAGCATTCGACAGCCACCTGAACACCTGCAGAGTATCACTTCCCCTTAGCCATTCACCATGTAGGGAATTGACCTCATTGGTTCAATGCCTGCAGCAGTCGGAGGAGCAAAACATGCCATTGTGGTTGTGGATTATTTCACAAAGTGGGTGGAAGCCGAACCATTGGTGCACATAACAGAAGCAAACACCACCAGTTTTGTAAAAAAAAAATGTTTTATACAGGTTCGGAATACCAAACACCGTTATCACCGACAATGGGATGCAATTTGACAATAGAAAGTTTAGAGAACTGTCCAAGAAATACATAATCAACAATTATTACGCGTCACCAGCTTACCCACAGACGAACGGACAGACAGAAGCGGTGAACAAGATAATCATGCACAATCTAAAAGCTAAACTTGCCGCTAAGAAAGGGAATTGGACAGAAAAATTACCATATGTGCTATGAGCTTATCGAACCACGAAAAGGAATTCAATAGGTGAAACACCTTATTCCATGGCATTCGAAGCTAAAGCTGTCATTCCGGTAGCGACAACATTCTCTTCACCAAGAGTGCAACTCTTTCAACCTCAGCTTAATATTGGCATGCTAAAATACAGTTTAGACAAGCTAGAAGAAAGAAGAGAACATGCCAAAATCAAGAACACAGCTTACCAACAGAGAGCCGCCAGGTATTACAATTCACATGTACATCTGAGAAGATTCGTACTCGGCAACCTGGTGCTGAAAAGGGTTTCACTTGGAACTAAAGATAAAGTTGCAAGATCGCTCGTAGACAAGTGGGAAGGGCCGTATCATGTTACAAATATAGCAGGACATAGAGCATATCGTATCACTTGAGTGGGAGCCGGTGAGCTTCCTCGACCGTGCAACGCGCAATATTTGAAGATATACTATCTGTGAGACCTCATCTTTTAAAGTTTTATTTATTTATTTATTTATTTTACTTTTTTAGAGTTTCTTTCAGTATTTTTCCCTTTAAGCATTGTTAAAGTTGCAAGATTAATTCAATAAAGAGTAATTTATTACTGAAGCACTCGAGATACTCATTGGAATAATTCATTACCCAAGTACTTAAGATATTCAATAAAGAGTAATTTATTGCTAAAATACTTGTGATGCTCAATAGAGAAAGTCGTTACTGAAGTATTACCCTCTAAATATGAGTTTTATTCTCCATTGCAGGGGGTCAAAGAACCCAGCAACAAAAGAAAAACGAATAAAGTATTAACCCAGCATAACAGGCTGAGATGAATACGTTATAACACCCTGAGCTAGAAAGATGTTACACGACCGATTTATGTTCACCACCATTGGCAAAGCATAACCCATAAAGATGCGATTAAAGCATTTAGAAGCAGCGCTTAAAAACATTCATAAAGAAGCACTAAGGGTTGAACAGACTAGCAACAATAACAATATAAGTAGAAACAGGAGACATCCCAATAGTATGCTTAAAGAATTGGTGTTTGGTCGGATACATCCTGACAAACATTGAGTAAGCCAAAAACCTAGCAACGGCAGCTGAATAACACAAGGGCATTAAGCCTTAGTCAAAAACTCGGCAACGGCAGCTGAATAACCCAAAGGCATCATGCTTAAAACTCAACAATGGTGGTTGAACAATAAAAAACCATTAAAGACTTCAAAAACCCAGCGATAGACAGTTGGACAACGAGTCGACACACGAAACGCTCAAAAATAAAAAATAAAGGCAAGGGCCGAATATATAAATAGATGTCAAGTTTACATTGGTGAAAATGACAAAATAGATTACAAAAGAAACGTGGCAGAAGTCAAGCGTCCGTTGAACCAGCTTCACCGCTACCTTTTTCATCATCAATCTCGTCCTCCGATGGCCAAATAATTTCTTCATCCCCCACAGACATCAATGGCTCATGATCTCGACTAGGAGTAGGCCCCAAATCGAGCTTATCACCAGTACTTGTAAGGCTCCCTTTCGCAAGTCTGCTGATTCTCGCTCAGCCTTTTCCCTGGCCTATTCAGCCAATCTTTCAGCTTCCTTGCAAGCTACAAGTGAATCCTAGCTTGTGGATAACTGACCTTTCAAAACCCTGATTTCCTTTTCAACAGAGGACAACTTCTCTTTAGTGGCCAGCCGTTCAGCTAAAACCATTAGCTGACTCTCTCATCCGAGCAAGCTGCTGCGAGAGCGATTTTTTGAAACTTAACTTCTCAGTTACCAGGTGGGATATCAGTTCTCCCAGGCGCTTATTTTTCAAAGAAACTTCATTCTCGCGTCTGTAATTGTCAGCCATCTCAGACATCATCTGAACAATAAAAAAGAGGAAAATGTTTGTCATAAAAAAAGGAGAGAGAAATATGGAGAGCAAGATGAAGATATGAAAGTTTAGAAATTTACAAGTGAATAGCAGTTGAAAAAGAATTCCTTCTTTTTATTACACAATTTGTTCTTCATATGCTCTTAACCTTGTCTGATGTAAACATCATTTTGGATCAAATGCGACAAGATCTCAAGAGCAGAGAACTCTGAAAGGGAAACAAAATCGGAGGATTCACCTGCATCAGTTGAGGTAGCACCAGGTCCTTCGTGAACCTCATTTGGATCCGGTTCCGGTGCCGGTGCCGATAGGCCAGGTAAATCTGTGCGAGCAGTAGCATTCGCTAGCTGAGCAGGTGGATCTGCTGGAGGAGTAACATAGACATTTGGAACTAGTGGAGCAGGTGCAGAAACATTTGAATCTGCTAGAGGAGTAATAGAAACATTTGGGTTTTAGGGAGCAAAAGAGGAAACATGTGGGCCACTGATACCTTCCGAAAGAGAAGGATCAATATCCTCGACCCTGGAAGGAGGAACCTCTGGAATAACTCCTTCAAGCGGAGTCATCTCAACAAAATTAGGCTCGTCATCCCCTTTTTCATTTGAGGAGATCACGTATTGCACCACCCTTGACGCCCTTTTTTAGGACGAGTGATGAGCTCAGAAGTACTCTCGGTTACAAGTTTTCCTTGACCTACTCGAGGGTTCAAATCTCTAGCAGGATCCTCGAGAGTTTTCGGCACGTTAGCATCAAAAATAAGGACATCTTCACTCGCCCCTGAAGTACCAACTTTATCTTTGCCTTTTCGGCTGGGTGTGAGCACCACAGTCCTTTCTTGACTTATTTGTCACGAATCAGCTTCACCGGATTGTTCAAGGCCATCGCCCGCATCCTCGCTGTTCGCGAAATTATCACCGGACGGAACTGTGACTCCTTCCTTAGCCAATTCGGCAGCATGCCTTCGGCTAGTAGCCTTAGAATTCTTCACCGCCCGGGCCGCTAAGTCATATACCATGTCAAATTCGTTCACTGCGAGGGAGAACAAAGCATCACTCACGGAAACTAACAATGAAGAAAGTAAAGACATCAAACACAAAAGAGGAAACTTACAGCATTTGAGTCGGGGCGTGCAGACGAGGGAAAAGTTTCTCTTTAATCATTTTCTCTTCATTTAAAAGGAAAGGCTACCCCATTTCAGCCAAAGGGAGCACGGCGGTGGCCGCAAGATTTTTTCATCTAATAGAACAGGTAACGTCATGGACCAAGTCTCGGGAGACGTGAAATGTCTTGGAACCCTAATCGCTGGGAGATTTCGGCGAACGTTGGCCTATGCATCTCTCCCCCATGCATCGTTGACAAAAAAACCAGCTATTTTTCCAACGTTTATTTGAAGTGGGCAAACCCCAAATAAAACCCTTCTTCTTCTCGTCATCTGAGATCTCCACTTGACTTGGATTCAACGCCCTCAGGAATCCAATTCTCCACACCCTCGGGAAGCCAATTCTCCACAGCATAAGAAAGGAGAAAATAAGTACCACCATAACCCGATGACCTCAAAATGTAGAGGTGGCGAATCTTACGAGGAGAAGGAGGCATGTAACCCTTCTATTTCCACATCAAACACAAACACATCAGAATTCTATAACTATTGGGAGCTAACTGAGCAGGTGTAAGCTTAGCATCAGCGAGGAATCTAGCGATAAATGGCTAAAGAGGAAGAGTAATCCCACAGCTAAGCATTGAGCCATAAATGGCGACAGCGCTTTGAGGGGGATTCCATATAGCCCAGTCGCCAGGACGAATCAGATTCACGGTATCAGGAATATCAAATCGGCACCTATACTTTTGGATTTGTTGCTTGCTAACAACATTCACCTCGCTATCAAAAGTACTTGGGCGATTAAAAGAAAAATGCAGCCTATCACTCTGATGATCCTCAACATTAAAGTCAACAATCGCTTAAGCACCAATTAAAGATTGTCTAGGAACCCTAGACGCCCCTCGCCTAGTACTATTGGTTTTTGAAGATTTCGTCATCTCTAAGGAATCACTATCAAAAGATGAAGCAGGAGAAAGATTAGGGGCACTAATTTCATTAACAGTGGGGATATAAAAGCAAATTGGGACAGTAAAATTTGCGTCAAAATTACATATTAACAATTCGATCTTATTTGCGGTGTTCCTATCACCAAGCTCCAATGCCCGTATCATTTGATTAAAAAGTAAAGAACGCTGAAAAGGGTCCATGAGAACTCACCAGAAAAATAAAAAATCAACTGAAATGGAGGATGCGCAAATGATCTGGTAAAACGAGCGAAGGAGCGCAATCAAAGATCTCAAATCTTCTAGCAATCGAGACGGAAAGACAGGGAGGAAGATCGCAGAAAACTTCAGTTTTAAGAACAAAGGAAAACGAAAAAAAAATACGGCTCTAGGGTTTTTGAAGATCTAGTAGAAAGAAGAGAGAGAGTCGGGAATGCCAAGAGTGAAAATAAGCAAGTGAAACGATATGGTACCTTAAAAAGGGACGAGGTTTTTTGAAATTCAAAAATTGAATTTTAGATACAAAAGTGAAGACCGCCAAAGCACAGGGCGGTGATCCAGTTACCCACCAAGAAATAGACGCGTGGCGTCCTAGGGAGCATCTTGCAGTCAGAACATCATTATGATGTCAAGTCATGCGTTTTAAAAACTTGTGGCTAAAAACGAAACGTACTATGGAAGCTTCCAACCACTTGAGATCAACGGTTGAAGACCACATGGATGAAAAAGAGAAGGTAACGAATGAAAAAGGTGGGAAAACGTTTTTCCTAAAGCAAAAAGGCAAGTATGTTATAAATACTGCTCGCAAAACAAAGAAGACAAAGAGATCCATTTTTTATTCGGCTCGAAGTATCTATATGGATATTGTTGTATGTATATTTTCAATCAAGAGACACGCCAATAGTGTATACAGGAGACACGGAAGAATAAGTCCAAGTCATTCATTCAAAATGGTCACCGGAGGAATTATTAACCGACGTGCCACGTTACCAGAAGTAAACAAACTGGATGTACTCGCCAGATAATTCAGCTTATAGTCAAGGACCATATTCGTTGTGGACTCATACTCAGCTACGATCTATTCGCCTCGAAGTTGATAATATACTCGCCATAAGCTTTGCTTGCCAAAGCTTTACTCTACCAATATGAGTGAATTAACTTGTTATCGAGGCAGAACTTCTTCAAACAAAAACTTCTGGATTCAGGATTCGAAGACATAGATCTCAGTAAGGAAATATCCCTATTTTCCCTCAAAAAAAGGAAGCCTAAATAGGAAAGGACTTAAGGCTTCTGGGAAGCTAGACATTAAGCTGGAAATAAATCCTAATCAGCTTATAATACTGAAGTCCTAAAGCGATTCTATTTGGGAAGTCCACCATCTACACTGTAGTAACAAGAGAAAACTCTAATCTGCTTGATATAAATAGGGTCATGTAGTCTACGAAAAGGGTGTCCGGATTCTAGAGATTGGAGAGTTATTGTATGAGAGAAGAAACAACTAAAATGTAACTGAATAGAAGATTGTAGTATTATTTTTCCTACCCTCAATGGGCGCCGTGGTTTTTTCCCGTTTTTACGGTTTTCCCCGTAAAAGTTTTGTTTTGCATGCTTTTATTTACATTATTGCTTTCATTAACGTGATATTATTGTTGGATGTGTGGCAATCTAGAAATAACCGTCAACATCCTCCTTCCTCCATGACAAGAGTCTCAAAAAAACTCTTGTTTCCCGTAATGTGTCTAGAGCACCCACTATCTAGATACCAAATATTAAAAGAATTTGCCTTCAAGCCAATTTGTGCAACATAGCAAACATTTTCATTCTTTCTCATCCACCTAGGTGAACCATTTTCTTTACTAGTGATCTTTGGTACATGGGCTCTAGGTTTCCTAGGATCATGTATAATAATTCTATCATCCCTAGGTACATGCATCATGGCTCTTTTCTAGTTCTTCTTAATGATGCTTATAGTTTTACACATTTTAATGTATCAAAAGCACCTCGGTCTAATATAATCATCAAAACCACAAAAATGACATGTAAGGATAAAGTTAGGGATCATACCATAACCTTGCGCTTGCATTGGAGCATTCCCATGTCGTTTTGGTTGAATTGGTTCAATGTATCCTCGTTGTTGAACCGGTTTAGCTTGCTTCCTTGCTTAAAGTTGCATGATTGGTCTCTTTCCTTTGTTGTGAGCCATTTGTTGAGTAAAGTTAACTTGATGAGCTCTTGTGGGTTGAGCTTGTGGTTGTCTTCTTAGAGCCACCTTTACTTGTGCACTATGTGAGCATTGTCCTAGATCAATCTTCTTCCTAGGAGTTTGCACCGGTGAAGCTTCTTTGTTGCTCAAAGACTTGACAAACACGATTTTATTAGGAGTAGAGGTCTTCTTGCCATCTTCAAACCTAAGATCTCTCTTGTCACAAGGACTCTTTCCAACACCTAGGATGTGATCAAGTTTTTCAGTGCTAGTAGTCATCCTAGTCATTGACTTTTTAGCTTCTTCATTCCTCTTAGATAAGTCTAACTCTTCTCTTAGCTTATCTTCAATTTTCTTTGTTTTTTCCACTTGTTCACTTAAGTGGTCAACATGAGATGAAAGTTCTAGATTCTCTTCTCTCAATCTTTGAATCTTTCTTGTGGTTTTTGTAAGGATTCCCATTTATTGATTGGCTTATTTCATGGACAAATCACATATTGGGGCTTGATGTAAGGGTAGCTTATGTATTTGATGGTTGGTGTTTTGCACAACCAAGGCATGCTCAAGACCTCAAGAGAAGAAGCACCAAAAGTATATTCTAGTGTTTTCTTGCTTTGAAGAGATCTAGTTGCACAGACACAAAACTCATGCATATATCTTATTCTTGTATGTTGTGTGTTTTATATGAGTGCATGCATGTTCTTAAACATCTCTTCTTTGCATGTTTTAATTAATTGCATCTAGTTTGGTAAAATGTCATAACATGTTTAGGTATTAGGATGCAAAGCCATGAAGTCTCTTCATGCATGTTTAAATGATTGCATCTTGTTCATTGAAATGACATAACATGTTTAGGCATTAGGATGCAAAGCCATAAAGTCTCTTCATGCATATTTAAATGATTGCATCTTGTTCATTGAAATGCCATGACATGTTTAGGCATTAGAATGCAAAGTCATGAATTATATTCATGCATGTTTTAATTGAGTGCATCTTGTTAAATGACAATGACAATGTCATGACATGTTAGGCATTAGGATGCATTCAATTCCCACACTTGCACTTCATGTTTGTTAGCTTTAAGTGTGGTGTAATTCGTTTCCATTTGTGTGATCGGAAACGTTCGCGCTTGCATGAAGGTGTGCATGTCATAGCGCGATGGTTGACCACTTGAGAAGGTCTCATTCTTCTCTTGGATAAGTGTTAGTTTTGGTTTGGTTTTTTGGAGTAAAGTGTCTAGTTTGAAAGATTGGATTTCAATGTTTTAAATGTTTTTCGAAACTGACCTTTGTATGGTCTTGTGACCGTAACTTTTTATAAAAAGATTTAAATTGAGTTTTGTAAAATTTTGGAAATACTAGATACCCATACCTTTCCAACAGTATATTATTCGTGATATTTCATGACCGTTTGGATTGGTTTTGAAATCTCCAAAGTGACCACCAAAACAGGGCAACTATGTTGTTGTCTGTTTCTGACCTTTGGTCACTCAATTGACCATAAAATTTTCTACATACATCAAAATTTCATTCCATAAATTTGAGTAGAAAGTCAACTTCCATGCCTTTCCAACGATATATCATATGAAAGGTTTTGATGTCGTTTGGTCATGTTTTGATGTGCTTTAAGTTGAAGTTGATGCACTGTCACGGCCAAACTGTTGTTCATTTTCCCTATGTACAGCGGGCACCTGATTGATATTTCAATCCGCCCTACACCTGCCTTACAACCGCCCTAAGTAGAACGGTCTACGGGAAAACTTTTGAAAAATTTCCAAAACGATATAGCTTCAATTGGACATCATATATATATATATATATATATATATGCATCTTTGACCTTAGGTCGTCCCAATGACTCAAAAAACCCATATTTTTGATTGAGAGGATTTTCAAAAGAGAGAAATTAACCCAAGAACTCATCTTTAATCATCCAAAATCATTTCCACATGCATAAATCATCATCTAAGCATCATCTATGATCATCTAATATGTGCTAATGCATGGGTCTTCTTCAACACACACGGTATGATATGTTAAACACTATTATCTTACATAATTAGTGTTTTTACTTAACAATTTATCTCATTTATTATTTGTATGTTCTTAGAGTAATTTCTACATACAAGATTGAGATTATGTGTTGATTGGGTTATTTTATGATAGCTAGGATTTATTGTTTATATGACATCTAGCTAATTAATCTCATTGCATGATTGAGATTGTTTTTTGATAGCTAGGATTTCATGATTGATATATACATCTAGCTAATTAATCCCATTGAAATGTTTGAGATTGTTTTTTGATAGCCATTGTATCTAAGATTAGTTATCCTCTACATAGCTAAGCTTTATGACATGTCATTTAGCTCTTGATATCTAGGAATGAATTAATTGTCATATTCTCATTCTAAATAAGCATCTAAGGTTCCCTAGCCTTGTTTGTTCCTTGAATATTATCATATATTCACATAGGATGTTTTATCTCTTCGGAGAAAGTAAGTCTTGTGTGATTGACCGGGATTATGTCGCTGCACCGGGATTAGGTGGTCACTCAAGCAAATTGGACTAGGTCCACTTTTAAAAGCTTGTGGGTAGTGGTATCGGGATATTGGCCAAGATTAGGCTGTCAAACCGGGATTAGGTTGTATACGCTATAGCAATTAGTGGATTCGAGGTTCGTGTGTGGCGCACATAACAGCCTGTGGTTTTTCCCAATGGTTGGGTTTCCACTTATACTTCAAGTGTTGTTTATATTTCCGCACCATATTACACTTGTGGTTTATTTTGACTAGTTGAGGTATTTTAGTGAATATTGACTAATCGCGAAAATTGATAATAATCACTTAAAATCTATTCACCCCCCTCTAGATTAATATTGAACACACCGTAAATTTGTTTCAGTTTTCATCTCTAAGCTTTTGAACTCGGCGTAGTGTTTAACAAGAACCTTCCTCTCCACATATCCATTTGTGGAGTGAGATGAGGAGTCATCTTCACTTGAGTCATTCTCCTCTTGACTCTCTTCCTCTTCTTCACTTGCGCCTTTGCTCCTGTGAGATGAGGCAAAAGCTAAGAAGTTAGCCACTTCATCACCTGAAGTCTCTTCTCCCTCATTGGAGTCATCACTACTACCACTCCATGTAGCGGCCATCACTTTACCCTTCTTCTAGTTCGTGTGATTAGCACATTCGAGGGCAAAGTGTCCTATACCACCACACTCAAAACATCGGACCCCTTTCCTTTCGGTCTTCTCTTGCCTAGGCTCAAATTTGTTTAATAAACCATTTTTCTTGAAGTTTTGGCCTTTAGATCCAAAGTCCTTTTTCCCGAACTTCATAATCTTCTTAAACCTTTTCATAAATAAGGCAAGGTCTTTGTCCGAGTCATGATTTTCCTCATTTTCATCTTTATAGGCTTTTAAAGCAATTCCTTTATGCTTTTTCGAAGGAGTAGAGCTAGGAGCCTTCCTAGAATCGTAGGCGATGAGTCTTCCAATTACCTTGCTCGGCTTCATGTCCTTATATCCACTATTTTCTTCTAAAGCTGTAACCTTTGATTCAAACCTATCGGGGAGAGATCTCATAATTTTCTACTTAATTCTCCTATCCGAATACGGGTCACCAAGTTGATGGCTTTGATTGACAATATCTATCAACTTGATCTCGAAGTCATTAAAGTGTTCGTCCTCTTCCATCATAAGCATCTCAAATTGCATTTGGAGGACTTGAAGCTTAGAGTCCTTGACGACTTCAGTACCTTCATGTGCAACTTCTAGGATGTCCCATGCCTCCTTGGCGATCCAAATGTTTTGAATCAATTTATATTGATTCTCATCCATTGAACATAAGATGGCATGCATCACCTTCCTATTCCACTTTGAAGCATTGAATTCTTGTGCATTCCATTGTGCCTTAGGCTTCAAAACTTCTTCTCCTCCACCCGTGGGAGTCATCATAGGTAGATAATATCCATCTTCCACCGCCATCCACACACGATCGTGAGTTTGACATATGTAGGATTCCATCTTTCCTTTCCATGAGGAATAATTCAAGCCGGTGAGAAGAGGATGTCGCGTGCTAGAAGCCCCCTCGTTGTTGCCACTGTTCCACTTATTGTGTATAATGAATGAAATGAAATGTATGCAAAATGTATGAATAAACAAAAAACACACAAATGCAAAACACACCAAAATGAGCAAGGATCACCTAATTATATCTAGGAACTCGCTCTGATACCAATTGAAAGTTTATTAAGGTGTGCCTAATACCCAATTTTTGTTATTAGTCAAATTGACTAAAATACCCCTAACTAGTAACAATAATATATCAAGTATATAAAGTGTGGAATCGTAAATGATACAAGATATTTTTGTGGAAACCCTTATGGGAAAAACCAGGGGCTAGCAAGAGCGCTACACTCGAACCTTGAATCCACTAATGATAAATCATTACAACCTAATCCCGGTATGTAACTCACTACCACTACCTAATCCCGGTATAAGCGAAGCTAGTTTACTTGCTTGTGATTTAAGCTACCTAATCCTGGAAGCAACACAAGACTTACTTCTCAATGAAGAGATAATAAAACCTATGTGAATATATGATGATATCCAAAGTGCAAATAAAGTTAGGTAACCTTAGATGCTTATCTAGGATGATGAAATAACAATTAATACAATCCTAGATATCAATAGCTAAATGACATGTCAAAGAGCTTAGCTAATCATAGATTAAGCAAACCTAGATAACTATCGCAATACAACACTCAATCATATCAACACAACAATCTCTATCTTGAATATTAGAATTTAATCTAAGAACAAGCAAGTAATCTAAGAGATGCCTTGAAAAATAACACACTAATTATATAAGATAATAATGAAAAACATACCCAGGGATGTGTGTTGAGCAAGACCCAAGCAAGCAAGCATCCTAACTATGCTAAAAAGTGCTTAAATGATATTTTGATGCATATGAAAATGGGTTTTGAGAGTTAAAGAAAAGTTCTTGGGAGTTTTCTCTCTTGAAAATATTTTTCTCTTGAAAAGCATATTTTTGCTCTATGTTGCACACCATGAAGAGAAGAATATATATATATATATATATATATATATACGGTCCCGTTCCTATTAAAGCATCCTTATATAATTTTATCAGGATATTGAATGTGAGCCACTCATTTATAAAAGTGATTTGACAAGTGCATACATACCAAGTCAAAGTATGTAAAATGAGTTGCTCACATTCAATGTCCTTATATAATTCTATCAAGACATCCTCATAGAAAAATTTCTGTATATATATATATATATATATATGTTTAGGTTTCTTAAACACCACTGCACGTTTTCAAACTTCAAAGAGAAGAAAATATATATATATATATACGGAAATTTTCCTATGATTATGCAATGATAGAATTATATAAGGACATTGAATGTGAGCCACACGTTTTACATATTTTTACTTGGTATGCATGAACTTGTTAAATTACTTTTATGAATGAGTGACTCACATTGAATATCCTGATAAAATTATATAAAGACGTCCTGATAGGAACGGTACCATATATATATATATATATGTTTAGGCTTATTAAATACCACTGCAGGTTTTACAAACTATATAAATAAATAAATAAATAAATAAATATATATATATATAACAAACAAAAAACGCAACGTATTTGGATGTTAGCATTAAAAGACAAATGAGAGTAATCCAGTGTGGTGAGCTCACGTGAAAGAAAATCAAGGGGTCCAATTATTTATCAAGTCAATTTCAATTATGCAACAAGTCAACACATAACACATGAGTTCATATGAAACCTATAGCATATGATAAAGCAGCCTTGACAAAACAAAAAAAAGAATTGAAATCAGATGTGTGGCGTGAGAGAAACGCGGGCCGAGAGAGATGTTTGGCGTGAGGTTGGCGTGAGGCAAACGTGGGCTGTGCGCCCCTCTCACGCCAAGCCTCTCTTGGTGTGACTTTCATTCCACACCAAGCCGACTTCTGTTTCGAGCGATCTTCAGTCCAGTTTTGATTTCGGAACTCGAAATTCAATTCCATATTCAGAATATAGACCCGGACTCAATCATAAATATGAAAAATTATATAACTTTCCACTCTAAGTTCGTAATTGAATTCCAATTTCCGATAAAAACACGGAATGTCCCAAATGTCTCGAAAATCATCTGAAACATATAGACAGGTCTTCGCATCTCTCGGAACTCATCTATGGACAAATCCACACATAAAAATATAACAAAGAAGTGCAAGTGTGAGAAGTGAATGCACCCTAAGGCCTAACATGTCATGACATTTTCATTGAACAAGATGCAATCAATTGAAACATGCATGAATAGATATTCAAGAGCAGGAATGCACACATATAAAACACACAACATACAAGATTTAGAGATATGCATGAGTTGTGAGTATGTGCAACTAGATCTCTTCAAAGTAAGTAAGCACTAGAATATACCTTTAGTGCTTCTTCTCTTGAGATCTAGAGAGGGCCTTAGTTGTGTAAATCACCAACCATCAATTGCCTAAGCTACCATTACATCAAGCCCCACATGTGGTTTGTCACCGAAACAGGCCAATCAAACTTGAGGAACTTACATCAAGTTGATGGGCATAGTCTACCAAAGTCATCTTGGTGACTCGTATTCGGAAAAGAGAATCAAGTAAAAAATTATGAGATCTCTCCTCGAAAGATTTGAGTCCAAGATTACGGCTTTAGTAGAGAATAATAGGTATAATGATATTAAGCCGAGTGAGATGATTGTGAGACTTCTAGCTTATGAATCTAGGAAGAGTCCTACCTTCACACCTCCTAAAAAGCAAAAGGGAATTGCTTTGAAAGCCTCCAAAGTTGAGAAAGAGGAGAATGATGACTCGGACGAAGACATGACCTTGTTGATGAGAAGGTTTCAGAAATTCTTCAAGTCCGAGAAGAAGGGTTTTGGATCCAAGGGCTAAGACTTGAAAAAAAAGGCTTCATTCAAGAAGTTTGAGCCTAGGCAAGAGAAGAACGAAAGGAAAGGGATCTAATGTTATGAATGTGGTAGCATGAGACACATCGCCCCCGATTGTGGAAATTCGAAGAATAAGAATAAGGGAAATGTGATGGCCACTATATGGAGTGGAAGTGATGACTCTGATGAGAGAGATAAGTCCTCGGATGATAAAGTACTCATGGCTAACTTCGTAGCCTTTGCCTCCTCCCACAATAGCAAAGGTACTAGTGAAGAAAAGGAAGAGAGTCAAGAGGAAATTAACTCAAGTGAAGATGACTTCTCATCTAACTCCACAAATGGAAATGTGGAGAAAATGGATCTTCAAGACTACATCACTAAGTTTGAAAGCTCAAGGATGAAGAACTAAAGAGATATTGGAAGGTTGAAAGAAGAAAACCTTGAGCTATCAATATAATTTGACCACTTAAATGAAGAAGTGGTGAGATCCATGAAGAATGAAGATAAGCTAAGAAAGGAGTTAGACTTGTCTAAAAGGAGTGAAAAAGGGATGAAGAGAGAGCTTGAGGATGCTAGAGAATTGATGGCCAAGATGGGCTCTAGCACTAAAAAACTTGACCACATGTTAGATGTTGGAAAAAGGCCAAGTGACAAGAGGGGTCTTGGGTTTGAAGATGACAAAATGTCCTCCGCTTCAAGCAAGACCGTATTTTTCAAGAGCATGAACTTCAAGGAGTCTCCTCCTAGTCAATTACTTATGAAGAAAATTCACTTAGAAGAATGTTCAAGAAGTGCTCAAGTGAAGGTGGCACCAAGAAGTCCACCTCGAGCTCAAGCTACAAGAGCTCATTAAGCTAACTTCCCTCAACCTAAAGTCCATCAAGGGAAGAGACCTATCATGCAAGCTCAACCGAGGAAGCAACCAAGTCTTGGTCAACATCAAAGATGGAGAGATCCATTCCAACAACCAAGACTACCACAAAAACATGGGAAGGCCGCAATGCATATACAGGGTTATGGTATGATTCCCAACTTTATTCTTACATGTCATTTTTGTGGTATTGATGGTCACATTAGACCAAAGTGCTTTCATTATATTAAAATGCGTATAGTTGAAAGCATGATTTGAAAGAAAAAGGCTAAAGCCAAGATGAATGTCCTTAGGAAAACCAGAGCCAATTTACATGATCCTAGGATATCTAGAGCCCAAGTACCATTGACCACTAGGAAAGAAAGTGTTTCACCTATGTGGATTAGAAGAGATGCTTATTTTTGCCACGTTGCTCAAATTGCCTTGAAGGTAAATTCTTCTAATTTTTGGTACCTTGATAGTGGGTGATGTAGGCACATGATAGGAAACAAGAGTTTCTTTGAGACTCTTATCATGGAGGAAGGAGGATTTGTCACCTTTGATGATGGCTCTAAAAAGAAAGTTGTAGGGAAATGAACTATTTCCATTCCTAGATTACCCTATTTGTCCAATTCTTTATATGTAGATGGCTTGAAAGCCAATCTAATAAACATAACTCATCGTAGTGATGAAGGATTCTTGGTCTTGTTTAGCAAAGATGATTGCTCAATCCTAAAGCCCGATGGATAAACCTTGTTGAAAGGTAAGAGATCTAATGACAATTGTTATTGTCTTAAAGCTAGAGTTGTCTTTTTTGACTTGTCCAAGGATTAGCAAATTGAGTTGTGGCATGAAAGACTTGGCCACATAAACTATCAGGATCTAAGGAATTTAGATAAGTTTAATGTTGTGTGTGGCCTTCCTAAGCTTGGGAAGAAAGTCAATGGTGTTTGGGGACCTTGCTAACAAGGGAAGCAAACCAAGAGCATGCACAAGAAGGGCAAGTATCTCTCCACCAAGAAGCCCCTAGAGCTTCTCCATATGGATCTTATAGGTTCTATGCAAACCGAGAGTTTAGGTGGAAAGAGATACATTTTTGTTTGTGTAGATGATATCCCTAGGTTCACATGGATATATTTTCTTAGAGAAAAATCCGAAACTTTTAATAAGTTTAAAATGCTTTGCACTAAACATCAAAATGAAAAAGACTATAACATAAAAAACATAAACGGATTAGAAGTGACCATGGGAGGGAGTTTGAGAATGCCTATTTTGAAAGCTATTGCAACAGCTTAGGCATCTCCCATGAGTTTTCAGGACACCTCAACAAAATGAAGTTGTTGACAGGAAGAATAGGGTTTTTCAAGAGATGGCCCATGTCATGTTGCTTAGCAACAATGTCCCTAGGAACCTATAGGCTGAAACTATAAATAAGACTTGCTATATAGGAAATAAAGTCTTCCTAAGGCCCGGTACTAGGCAAACCTCTTATAAGTTGTAGAGAGGTAGAAAGCCAAACCTAAGCTACTTCCACTCTTTTGGAAGCAAATGCTACATTCTAAACGACCGTGATCAACTTGGCAAATTTGATGTTAAGAGTGATAAAGGTATTTTTATTGGCTATGCCTTAAATAGTAGAGCCTATAGAGTTTTCAACTTTGTTCGGACTTTAAGTCATGTTGGTATTATTCTATATCAAATGACATTTCCTTTGTATTGATTAGTTGTCTAAGATTCAAGGTTTAACAAGTTTCAAGGAAATTAGGCAGCATATCAAACAAAGTGAATCCTTCAAGAGGAGAAAGCATCAAAGGCATACTTAGACCTTTATCCTCTTGCAAGGCCTTTAGGCGCACACACACACATGGCATTCATTTGTGTCCTTGCATAGTTGTATACTATTGGTATAACATATTCACACACTTGTTGAAGTATGCATATGCATTAGATTTAATTTAACAGACATTGTGAAATTGCATGTTTTAGGACTATCTCTAGGAAATGACATACTTGTGTGACTTTGTATTTATTTGTTTTTATTATTATTATTTTTAGACTTGAACATGATCTCATATGATTCCTCATTGAGTCCCGATCATTTCGGTTATTCACTCATTAGGTTTCGAGTCCAAACTAGGAAGCTATGCTACTTTAAGTTCTCATACGTTGTGTTGTCTTCGTCATCATATACTGAGTCGAACTCTCAACCTTTTTGCAAAGTTTCATAGGCATTCTTGTGCGTGAGGGAGTCATGGTTCGTAATCCAAAAACGGATTCAAAGTCAAAGTTCAGAGGCCCAAATACAGTCGAAGAATGCGAGAGGAGTGTGAGAGGAGCGTGAGAGGAGCGCAAGAGAAGCAAGAATGGCCAAAGCCATTTTGAGGTGTGTCCCGTAAAGAGGCCGTGAGGCTCACGGGCTAGCCACCTCTCTGCCCCGTGAGGCTCACGCACCTCTCTCGGGGTGGTGATGTGGCAGCCTCTCATTGGTCATCAAAAGTTCCCTCTTTCATCTCTTTTAAATATCTCATTTCCCTCCCTTTTCATTTTAAGAAGAAAATTTGAAAAAGAGAAGTGCGGAATTTTCTCTCAAACTTTCTTAACTTCCAAGCACCATAACTTTCTCATTCAGACTCCGAATTAAGTGACTCAAGTTGAAGACTCCTCGTAATCAAGTCCCCTACCTCTTCAAAAGAGTTTGCAGTGTTTGATCACGTTTTGTGGTGGTTCTTCACTCAAAACTGAAACTGCACAGGATTCTTAGGTATTGAACTAAACTTTGTGATTTCATCTTTTATGATCTTCAATTACCTTGGGTTTTTTTCTTCTATATGTATGTGTATGTTTAATGAAAGCTATTGAGAAGGATAACTTCAAATCAATGCTAATCAAGTTTAATTAGAGACAAATGTGAACTAGTTTTCTATGATTCTAGTTTTTCACATGTTTGAGTGTTGTATTGTGATTAGGTTGATATCTATGGTTATTTGTGACATTTTATGATTAATAACCTTAGCATGTGCTTGGATCCTTTTATTGAACAAATCTAGGATTAGCATATTTGATTTTGTGTTTAGAGCTAACTAGGATTTAATTGATTATTCATTATATCCTTACTCTAAATACTTGTTAGAATATTCGTCAATCATATTTTATGATTCTAGCATTTTTGGTATATGTTTCTAATATCTTGAATATGTGCTTCATGTATATGATTTATTCAAGTGTTAGTTTTGTGAATAAAACTAGGAATCACATGTGTTAGGTGTTTCACATACTCTAGGTTTCAATTTATGTTTTGTAACTACAAAATTTTTGACTTGTGTGCTCACATAACTAAGTCTAGTTTCCATAAGATGTATTGATCATATATTCTATGTTGCATGTGTTTGCATCATTTGCATCACTTAGATCATTTTCCTTGCAAAAGGTGGATGTCTCATATTGGAGTGAGTGAAGCTTCAACTTGAGCATTAAGTCTTGACTAGGAGTGTAAGGCTCTGGATAGTCAAGCAAGAAAGTTTTGGTTAGGACAAGTGGTCCAGATAACCAAGCAAGAAAGTCTTAGTTAAGAGCAAGGGGCTCGGATTAACTAAGCAAGGAAGACTTGACAAGGAGCTAGGCTTCATGTAAGTCCAAGCAAGAAATCTTCCTAGAGATGTGAGTTGAGTATCTTGGATCGGAAGTTGCTTTCTATAGATATGAGTGAATTGTCTTGGATAGAAAGTAGGCAAAGTGATTCACTGGGCCTGAGGGTAAAATAAGAGTTGATAGCTTGTAGAGTGTATCATGGGATTGGTCATGTCTTTGAGTGTGTATCTCTTTTTCATCATAGTGGATTATAGTTTGCTGGTGGTTGTGGATTCAACCCATGGATGTTTCCTCTTCGGAGGTTTTACCAGGTAAAAATCAATATGTCAAATGTCTCTGTCTATATCTCTCTATATTTGTATGTATGATGAATATATCTTGTTTAAGATCTTCATGTCCCACATCCTTATTGACAAGATATTTGTAAAGAAAAAGATACACACATTATTTTTTGAATCAACATTTGTCTCTTGTATTCTGTAAGTGTTTGAACATTGTATCTTGTCCATATCAAGTTGTAAAGTTTACTTAGTGTACTTACATTCTAATATTCAAAGTACAACTTGTGGAATTTGCTCTTCATTGAATATACTTGTATATAAGATACATTGTTTCTTGTTATATGTTGTGTAA
Organism: Acer negundo; assembly: GCA_035582765.1. Lineage (NCBI taxonomy): Eukaryota > Viridiplantae > Streptophyta > Magnoliopsida > Sapindales > Sapindaceae > Acer > Acer negundo. The sequence goes on from CM069233.1 coordinate 10,168,379, forward strand.
ACTAAAGGTGGTGAATTGAGCATACATGTGTTAATTGTTTTCTCATAACAATCTTGTTAAAAGGTTAATTTGTATGATCACCAAGGTTTTGACATAAGTCACAGAAGAGTTTTAAAATTAGAGTGTCAACCTATTCACCCCCCTCTATGTTGTTTAGTATAACCTTATAGGTATTTTCAAACTTGAAGACTTGAAGCGTCATGGAATCATCGAATGTTGTCAGTGATGATAATAGGCTCAAGTCAAGTGACCATGAAGATGAGGTTGTTATAGTAGATGATTCTCCTTTAGAGAAGGTTGTGGCACCAAATGGATATATAGGAACAAATCCGATGAGAATGGCAACATTGTGCTTACCAAGGTAAGGCTTGTTGCACAAGGGTACTCTCAAATTGAGGGTATCGACTTTGAGGAAACATTTGCTCCCTCTGCCCCGTTTAGAGTCCATTAGGCTTCTCTTGTCCATATCTTATGTGCAAAAATTCAAATTGCACCAAATGAATGTGAAGAGTGCCTTCATCAATGGTTTCTTGCAAGAGGAAGTGTTTGTTGAGCAACCCAAGGGGTTTGTGGATGCATACCACCCCAACCATGTCTATTGCCTCAAGAAGGCTCTATATGGGTTGAAGCAAGCACCGAGGGCTTGGTATGAACGTCTCACTCAATTTCTTATTGACAATGACTACATAAGGGGTAGTGTTGACAAGACCTTGTTCATCAAGAGAAACAAAGATGAGTTATTTATAGTTTAAATCTATGTTGATGACATTGTATTTGGCTCAACCAACAACACTAAGGTCCAACAATTTGTTGATGTTATGTCTCATGAATTTGATATGAGTCTTGTAGGTGAGCTAAGGAGGGTGTATTCAATTAGGATTCTTAAGGACATTGAAAGACATTTTTTAAGTGATAGATTTTTATGGATTTTTACGGACTTTTACGAACTTTTATAAATCCACAAGGATTTTCAATGATTTATTTAAACATCTATCTCAGACTTTTATGGATTTGTTTAGACATCTATCTAAGACTGTTATGGATTTGTTTAGACATTCATAGACTTTCATGGATTTGTTATCTCTGACTTGTATTATAAATGAAGAAGAGTGACGATATTTTTACCCCTTAAAAGTTGTATGTACACCCCTCTGGTAAATCCAATTAACTTTATTATTATTTAAAAATTTGCTATTGAATTTATTGTTTTAAAAAAAAAAAAATTCTAACTCTTTTAAATTATTGATGCCATGACTGTATTTTAATGGATTAGTTGCATCTGATTCTATGAAGCATCAAAATTGGATTTTGTTTTGATTAGATCACATGGATTGGTTGTTTAAGTTTGTCACTCACATTATGCGTACCGGTATGTTGTTATATAGCAAATTAAAATCCATGTTTCTATTCTATATTGTTTACGATGTGTGTTGTTTTGGACTTGTGTGTTCGTTGTGTATGTAATCTGGTTGTGATGATTTATTAACGGAGTCAAACCAGTGGCTGATTCTGGTTTTGGGAGGATACAAATCTGGTCGTATGTGGGATCCAGACGAATTTCTCAAAATCTTAATGATTAATTGGGGTTTGACCTAATTTTATTTTAAAGTGGTATATTAAAATAACAAAAGAAGATAAAAAATAATAATAATAAAGGTAAGTTAAATGTCCAGAACCTGTATAAAAGGCAAAACACAAACAAATTAAAAAAATATAATAAAATTTTTTTAAAAAAAAATCAACATTTTTGCTTGTATGTGTTGCCACTTGCTGGTGTTTGCAACTCACAAGGGAAAAAAAAAAAGGCGCTAATCATGGTAGTGGAATGTGCTTTGGTTTGTTGTCTTCTATTTTTTTTTTTCCTTTTTTTTTTTTTGTGTGGATGTTGTTGGGTAAGATTGTAGTCGAAAAATCAGTAAGGGAAGATCATCGATCATGATTATTTGAGTAGAGAATAAGTGAGAAGAAGCAACACGTTTCTATTTTGAGAGAGAGAGAGAGAGAGAGAGAGAGAGAGAGAGAGAGAGAGAGAGAGAGAGAGCAAAGTCCACCAAAATCTTTGGGGAGAATGCTGGACATGTTATAACATTTGATATTTATATATCTCACCATCAAGTCCACTAAAATCCACCAAAATCCATGACCTAAGAAAATCATTTAAAATCCAGTCCTAATTGAATACACCTTGATTCTTGCTGACATTTTTAAAGTCTCAATTCAATACACCCGGATTTAGAAGGATTCTTTAAAAGTCCATATAAATCTGAATTGAATATCACTGGATTAATATAGACTTTTTTAAAGTCTTTAAATGTCCAAATTGAATACACCCGGATTTATAATGTTTGTAAATGTCCTCAAGAATCCTAATTGAATACACCCCCTAATTTACTTCCTAGGTTTAGAAATTAAACAATTAAATGATGGGATTTTTATTATCCAAGTTAAATATGCTAAAAACCTAATGAAGAAGTTTGACCTTGAAAATATCAAATATTGTGATACACCCATGAGTACCACTTTGAAGATAAGCAAGGATGCTAGTGGAAAAAGTGTGGAACAAACTCTATATCAGGGTATGATTAGAAGCTTGCTTTATTTGACCGCAAGTAGGCCCGATATATCTTTTAGTGTGGGTGTGTGTGCTAGGTACCAATCAAATCCTAAGGAGTCCCATCTCTCTTTTGTTAAGAGAATCATTCATTATGTGAATGGGATATCTAACTATGGGATTTGGTACTCTTTTGACACTAATGCTAGCTTAGTTGGCTTTAGTGATACGGATTGGGTAGAGAATTATGATGATAGGAAAAACACATCATGCGGTTGCTTCTTCCTAGGGAACAACTTGGTGTCTTGTTTTTGTAAAAAACAAAACTCTATTTCTTTGTCCACGACTGAAGCCGAGTACATTGCCACAAGGAGTGGTTGCACACAATTCCTTTGGATGAAGCAAATGCTAGTCGACTACAGATTCAATCAAGGTACTCTAACCCTCTTTTGTGATAATATGAGTGTCGTTAACATTTCTAAGAATCTGGTGCAACATTCTAGGACTAAGCATATTGACATCCGACATCATTTCATTAGAGAACTAGTTGAGAATAAATGCATTGTACTTAAACATATAGGTACAAATGATCAACTAGCGGGCTTATTTACTAAACCCTTGGATGCAACTAGGTTTCATGCACTTAGTAGATCTATTGGGATATGTCTTGTGCATTGATGTGGTTTGAAATTTGACCCCATAAGAGGAGCTCAAGCAAATAGAGCAAATTTGCATACTTGTCAAATGCAAAATTTGAAAAATCTTATGCTTCTTTATTAATTACTTGAATATCTTGGTTGCACATATGCTTATATGTTTTTCTATTCAATAAGTGTGAACCATTGCTTTGATTGCAATTAATGTCATATTTTTGTTCAAACATGCATTTTGGGACTATAAGATATACTTAGGAAGTAATCTTTCAATGATCTATGATTAATCTCCATGACATGATGATTCTTTATATGACATGCTTAAAAATGAAAAGTATGATTGTTGATTGCAAATTTCAAAATGCAAAATTATGTGTGAAAAGCTTATGAGACTCAAATGATTAAAGGATCTTGTATCCGTTCTAAGAATTTTAAAATCCAAAGTTTCTCTTTCTTTATTTGTTGAACATGGCTATAATCATAAAGGTATCTTACCCGGAAAAATCAAATAGGGTGCAAAAAGTCGCTCATGCCACGTTTTGATTATAAAGTTGGATATAGTTATCCTTTAAATGTGAGTGAATTACATTTCTATATCCTTGTTTTGATTCATGACAAATGGTAAAATTAGTTTAAATTCTATAAGGAAACCTTTGTCATTTGTTTTGCCAAATACCACTGATTTTTGGACTTGAATGCAACATATCTTACCTGCAAAGCATATTAATCACACATTTTCATCAAATAAATCTCCGTGCTTCTCTTCCAATTAATTGTGTTACATAAAGTGGCTTATATGATTATGCAAATGTCTTGTATGCTACTATCTCTCTTTTCTAAATTGACCCGGTTGGAGGATACTCCTTTTCCTATCTCATGATAAAAAGGAGGAGTAGTATGTAGAGGGAGTTGTAGTAGCAAATTCACATATTGGGCAGTTTACTAATTGAGGGGGAGTAACCCGTTGAGGAGGAGCATTGCATTGCATATACATTGCATGATGTTACTTTATATTCTTTAAATGCAAATGCTTGTTTTGTTTTCACTTGATCATCTTATATTGCACTTGTCTTGGAAAGTGTGGAAATTTTTTTTTTTTGAAGGATTGGTTGTTTTACAAAAGATTAAAGACTTGAAGTTTTAGCTTTTTAATATCTCTTTGTAATGTAGAAAATCATAGTTGACCTTTAGTTTCTATTTTGTTGTGAGAATCAATGTGAGTGGTGGTTTTGTCATGTAATAACCAAAGGGAGAGATTGTAAGTTCCTCAAAGTTTGATTGGCTTATTTCGGTGACAAACCACAATTGGGGTTTGAAATGTAAGGGTAGCTTAGGCATTGGTGATCAAACTCAAATGCCCTCTCAAGACCTCAAGTTGATAAACACTCCAAATGTATATCTCTTGTGCTTAGTTTTCATTAAAGAGACTTAGTAGCACACACACACACTTGCCATCCTTGCATTTATGTTCATTGCTCTTGTGTGCATTCTCTTGACATGTCACATTTCACACTTGCACTTCCTTGTAGTATCTTGTTAGTGTGTCTAGTAATTCGTTTCCCGAAGTATGTTCGGAAACATCTGGGCTAGACGTTGGTGTGCTTGATTTAGCGTGAGGATCGCCTTAGGAGAATGCTCTTGGCTTCTCTTTTAGTTTCACAAAAATTAGTGCAACGACAGTTTTATCGACAGCTACAATCGCCGAATGAAACCGTCGTCTTATTCCAGAAGTCTCTGGAAGAATTCTGTAGTTATGATCGGTGACCACGACCGCCGTTTAGACCTGATTGATTTTATCTCTCGGGTTTATTTCTACGGTTGTGATCAGCGGTTTTGAAACCGCCGAATGAAAACGTCGTTGATACTTGATGCTTTCGGGATTCAATTCGACGGTTTGATCAGCAGTTTTGAAACCGCCGAATGAAACCGTCGTTGATACTTGACGCTTTCGGGATTCAATTCGTCGGTTTGATCAGCAGTTTTGAAACCGCCGAATGAAACCGTCGTTGATACCTAACGCTCTCAGGATCAATTCATCGGTTAAATCGACGGTTTTGAAATCGCTGATGGTGCATTTCAAAGGCAAACTTGTCTTTTCACCTAACCTTTTATTGCTCTCTATAAATATACCATTATCTCATTCTCTGAACTTATCTCTTGCATATTAAGAACCCTAAAGAGAAACATAGAGAGACTTGAGAGAAAAGGCACCAAGATTGCTCCTTTAATTCTCTAAACTCATTTCCATGTTCATGAAACTTCATCTAAACATCATCTAGGATCATTTAGGATGTATCTAAGTATGGGTCTTCTTCAACACATAAAGTTTGGTGAGTTGAACACTATCTTCATTCATTTTAGTGTTTTTACTTAGCAATTAATCTCTTTTATAACTTGTATGCTTTTAGATCATATTCTAAATACAAGATTGAGATTATTGTGTTGTTTGATTGTGAGTTGTATTTTGATATCTATAACATCTAGGATTATTTTATCTTTGATAGATATGTTGTATGTCATGTCATATAGCAATATTGATATTTAGGATTATGATTATTGTCATCTTTCATCCTAGATAAGCATTTAGTGTAACCTAGCATTAATTGCATATTTGAATATCATGATATTCACTTAGGTTGTTGATCTCTTTAGTGAGAAATAAGTCTTGTGGCTAAAGTTGCTTAGTCTGCAAGCAAATTGATCTAGGTCTGCTATTAAAGGCCCGTTGGGTAGTAGTGGTGGGTTAGTAATTGTGTAGGGTTTGACGTGGTCAACCTAAGTTGTAAACACCATTATAAATAGTGGAATCGAGGATCGTGTGTGGCGCACATACTAACCCGTGGTTTTTCCTTATTAAAGGTCCACGTAAAAATCAAGTGTCATTTAAATTCTGTACTATTACACTTAATTTATTGTATTGACTAGATTGAGGTTATTTTCGTAAAATTGACTAATTGTGAAAATTTGGTAAATACCAAATTAAAATCTATTCACCCCCCCCCCCCCTATAGATAATATTAGGCGCATCAGCATATCTGTTTCAGCATCCAACTCATATTAACTATTAAGTTATCAATTAGTTTTCAAAATTAAATGACAAATAATTTCAAAATTCTATAGATAAGCATGCTCAAACAGTATGATTAGACAAAGGTCTCAATTCAACGCCTTCTTTTATTTATGACAATTTAAATCCTTTAGATAATGGAGACGATGGAGTCGCCTTCACAAAGATGAAGTCGAGTTCCATCTATCTGATGGAGTCAAGTTCCATCTATTTGATGGAGTCGAACTCCTTCTCTAATGGAGTTGACTCCATCTTAGATGGAGGCGCTCCATCTTAGATGGAGGCGCTCCATCTGTAATGAAGCAGATCAACTCATTTGATAGAGCAAATCTACTCCATCAATCTTTTTCTAAAAAAAAAAAAAAAAATCCTCAGATCTGATGCTCCATAAATTTTTTCATGATTTCTTGAATTTTTTTTACTTTTTTTTTTTTTTTTTTTTGTATAGAATTTGATAATTGTTGATGATTTAAATTGATGACAGAGAGATGCTTTATTTGTTGTGGAATTTGATGGAAGAAAATTGTACAAGATGGATTTGTGCTTGAATTTGATGAAAATTCATTCACGGATGAAAAAAAAAATTTTGGGTCATTTTTTTTTTCTAATGTTAGGGGAAGTTTATGCAATTTACCCTTTAAATTATTTATTATAAATTAACAGTCGGCCAACGGTCAATTGGTCACCTAATGATAGGGGCTTTTTACTGACTATTTAAACCAGAGGGCTTAATTTGATATTTGATCAAAAGTCAGGGTTATTTATGATTCTTTCTATATTCATTCAAATTTCAACGTTTGTTGTAGAATATCTACCTTAGCTTCTTTTTTGGGTGCACGTGGAAGATAACTAAAGGAAAACACTTTTGATCACCCCCTTCAAGAGAGGTAACCATTACCCATTTCCTAAATGGATGACATATCTTTATGGAGGGGGTAAATTTGTCCAAACACAGTTATCTTTTAGATAAATTTACCCATCCCTAAACACTTGTCATCTTTTTGGGAGAGGGAGGGGTGTAATGCTTACCCCCCCTTGTAGGAGGGTGAGCAAAAATGGACTCTTAACTAAATATTGTTATCATGCAAGGTGCTTAGTGGAAATATGGTTGGCAATTCATGATTGGTTAGAGAGATGCATAGATTTGATAGGCTTGTGGTTCAATTGGAGAGAGAGCTCAGGTTTGTAATATACTGAAAGTTTAATGTAATTGAAGAAGTGAAGCAATAAAGAAAAGGGGTGAATATTGCAATTTTTATCGACAATTGCCACCATCTCAACGAGCATATACATAAACTTTATAGGCCTCCACGTGGGGTGATGACCATGACAAAGAAGGAGGTGGAGTTCCACTAATACAACTACAAGCGGTGAAGTAATATAAATCCATCCAATTTCACAACACTCCACCTCAAATTTTCACTACTTGTATCTTAATTTGTTAAGAAAAATTCAATAGAATAAAACCTTTGTAAAAATATGGATTTACACCACTCCACTGCTTGTAGTTGTATGAATGGAATTCCACTTCCTTCTTTGTCATGATCATCACCCCACGTGGAAACCTATACATGCTATGTATATGCATGTTGAGATGGTGGCAATTGTTGGTAAAATTTGCAATATTCACCCCTTTGCTTTATTGCCTATATATATGATTGGTTTCGGTTTGTAATAGATGAATATATATATTTATCAATGAAGAAAAATAAGAATCAATGAAAACGAAAGTTTATAGAGAGCAAGATATATATTCGATTTCTTCTTCGGTCTTATGGTTATATTCTCTCTCATTTATTTATCAGTTATTTCAATTTTATTTCAACACGTTATCGGTACGATTGTATGTAAGTAAAGAGGATCTCTAGAAGAGTGATTTACTTACTGATATGAACCTTACCAAGAATAGTGAGACCCGGAACCAACATATGGATTCAAAGGATCGTTTTCTAAATTCAAGTTTATAAAAAACAAAGAAAATAAAGGACAGCGACCCGTTATCTATAAAGAGATAAGAACCAACGGTATCAAGAAGGTTGTAGACGCCACACTCAAGAAGAGAAGAAGGTGAGTGATAAGTTAGGGTTTTGAACGCCACAAGGTATAACCCTTGATAAGTTCATAGTTCAATGAAGAACCAAAGAGAAAACGTTCTCTCAAATAATTATTTCATTCCAAAATCTTTTTAGTAATACATCAATGAGTCCCTTAAATATTAAAAATATATAAACCCTAAAAAGAAAGATAAATGAAATAAAATATTCAGCAATTAATGCCTTACAATCAGGAAAATAAATGCAAACAAATTTAAGAAATAAATAAAGACTAAAACTAACAACTAGTTGATTTGCTCCTTATTTGGAAAGCTTCATTTGGGAAATAAAATCAGTCCTTCAATTGGGAAACAAATTGACTCTTTATTTGGAAAATAAGAAACAGGAAATATCCTAAAATTCGGACTCATCCAAACCCTAGCTTGTTCCTCACGCGCAACAAAATAGATAGCCGAATTTGGACCCGTTGTGATTTGTTTTGGAGGATGGAGTCTTCATAACATCTGTAGAGATCGTCATGGGCTTTTCGGAAACATATTATTATAAGCAATCTGACTTTAGATGCTCTCTGTAGAGGCCCACGAAGTTTATTCTGGATTTGGTCTTCATGTAGGTCGAACTTGGACTTCAGCAACTCAGAATCAGCCCTCATTAAATACTTCTTTGATCCTCTTGGCCCTTGTAATTGACCCAACTGGAACAAGCAATGGATCATTTGATGATGCTTCTTGATTCTCATCATTCCCCCACTCTTCAAAAGGATTCGTCCTCGAATCTTCACCATAATGTTGTTGATAGCCTATGACACTTCATCAATGTCCTGAAAAAAATGAAAAAAGAACACTAGGCTAAGAAGTTGACTGATTTGAAAACAAGGCCTTTTTTAACTCACTTTTTTTTGCATAGAAGTTCGCTTGCTTTCTCTCTCTTTTTTTTTCAACAGCCGTGATTTCTTTTTTTGCTATTTCAATATCTCTTTCTTTTGTCTCTTTTTTTTTATCATCAGCCGTGATTTCTTTTTTTGCTATTTCAATCTCTCTTTCTTTTGTCTCTCTTTCTTTTGAACTCTCACTCTCCTTTTTTACATCTCTCTTTTCTTTTAACCTCACTGGATCTTCATATACTTCTTTTGGGGTTAAGGGTACAAGAGTGATTCGTTTTTTATTGAGTAAAACAGAGTATCTATTTGTATAAACATCATAAGTTACACGCCTATCAAATTGCCATGGTCGCCCCAAAAGGATATGACTCGCATGCATCGGTACCACATCACACAAGACTTCATCTTTGTACTTTCCAATGGAAAAAGACACCAACACCTGTTTAGTCACCTTGATTTCTTCACTATCAATCAACCATTGTAGCTTATACGGTTTTGGGTGCTTCAAAGTGGCCAAATTCAATTTTTCCACCATAGTAGTGCTAGCCATATTAGTACAACTCCCCCCATCAATAATCAAGCTACAAACCTTATCATTAACATGGCATCGGGTTTGAAAGACATTGTCACGTTGTAACTCATCATCTTCTTTTGCTTGAGCACTAAGAGCTCCTCTTGCAACTAAAAGCGTGAAATCAATCTTTTCTGGTGCATCGTCAGACATTTTTTTTTAACCTGTAAAAACAAATTAGTAAGCCTCACAAACACTCCCTCACGTGTTTATTCTTAATAATGATGGCACTCACACTCGTGTTTCACTCGATTTTTGGCTTTTACTCTCTGATAAGCTCACACAATTTTTTTATTTTTTTTTAACAAAATCTGATCAAATTTTTTTTTTTCCTGAAACAAAATCTGATGAATTTTTTTTAAAAGGAAACTTGATCAAATTTTTTTTTTTTTTTATAACAAAATCTGATCAAATTTTTTTTTTTTTTTTTTGATAACACGGAAATAAAAGAAATAAATAAAAAAAAAGGATAGATCAAACATGATTTTAGAAGCCTAAGCTCTGATACCAACTGATATGAACCTCACCAAAATTAGTGAGACCCGGAACCAACATATGGATTCAAAGGATCGTTTTCTAAATTCAAGTTTATAAAAAACAAAGAAAATAAAGGACCACGACCCGTTATCTATAAAGAGATAAGAACCAATGGTATCAAGAAGGTTGTAGACGCCACACTCAAGAAGAGAAGAAGGTGAGTGATAAGTCAGGGTTTTGAACGCCACAAGGTATAACCCTTGATAAGTTCATAGTTCAATGAAGAATCAAAGAGAAAACGTTCTCTCAAATAATTATTTCATTCCAAAGTCTTTTTAGTAATACATCAATGAGTCTCTTAAATATTAAAAATATCTAAACCCTAAAAAGAAAGATAAATGAAATAAAATATTCGGCAATTAATGTCTTACAATCAGGAAAATAAATGCAAACAAATTTAAGAAATAAATAAAGACTAAAACTAATAACTAGTTGATTTGCTCCTTATTTGGAAAGCTTCATTTGGGAAACAAAATCAGCCCTTCAATTGAGAAACAAATCGACTCTTTATTTGGAAAATAAATAAAACAGGAAATATCCTAAAATTCGGACTCATCCAAACCCTAGTTTGTTCCTCACGCGCAACAAAATAGATAGCCGAATTTGGACCCGTTGTGATCTGTTTTGGAGGATGGAGTCTTCATAACATCTGTAGAGATCGTCATGGGCTTTCCGAAAACATATTATAATTAGCAATCTGACTTTAGATGCTCTTTGTAGAGGCCCACGAAGTTCGGTCTGGATTTGGTATTCATGTAGGTCGAACTTGGACTTCAGCAACTCAGAATCAGCCCTCATTAAATACTTTTTTGATCCTCTTGGCCCTTGTAATTGACCCAACTAGAACAAGCAATGGATCATTTGATGATGCTTCTTGATTCTCATCACTTACGACTCAATATTATATTGATTGCAACCTGAAGATTGCAAAATTAAAATTCAAGAGTTTTGGAAGCTCTAAGTATAATACTTTCAATCAAGTCAAAACTTATAGTTTTGAATTTCAATCTGTTAGAATTTGAAGTTCTTAATTTCAACCAGAAGTTCTAGATTTATTTATTGTTATTCAATTTATTTATTATTACATATTTATATACTTTTATGAAATTTATTTATTATTAGAACTTGAAGTTCTAAATTTCAATACAATCAGAACTGGAAGTTCTAAATTTCAACATGCAGTTCTAGACTTATTTTTATGTTTTTTATTTATTCGCATTTATTTATTTATACGCATTTTATGAGATTGGCATAACAGGCCAACCTTCCAGAACCCGCAGTTTCTGGATTTATTTATTTTGCTTTTTTATTTATTTATTCGTATACGTAATTTATGAGCAGGACTCGGCTATGTCGACTGACCGAAACCTGAAGTTTTAAGATTTATTTATTATGATATTTAAGTTACAACCAATCAGAACTTGAAGTTCTGAATTTTAATTTCTTTAAGAATGTGAATTTATGGATTCATTGTCATATACATGTATGCCATACTTTATTTAGTATCCAAAGTTCCGAATTTGAATTCAATATAGAACTTGAATATAAATTATTGAATATAAACTAGAAGTTCCAAAAATCAATAATAAACATGATTTTATTTTATCTCATGTTTTTGAAGTGATATGTTTATATGTTATTCATTTGAGTAAGAAATCTACACATCCCAGCAGGATGTTGTACAGGCCATAAAAGATATAAGATCCCAATATCACACAATTGGAATTGCGTTGTAAAAATGAAAATAATTAGGATATTTTATCTATGCTTCCAAAGTAGCATTATCAAGAAATACAATTTGAATGTATTTTTATCTTGATTTGTAAGGTATTACAACATAACACATAACTGGATGTTTGTAAATGACAAAAGAAAAGGTTTAAAGAATAAACCTATTGAAAAAGTTATCATTTTTGATGAGATATGAAATGGTATTACACATAAGTGGAAATTGTGGAAAGTATCACCTTTTCCAACTCATTTGGTGACTCTATGACCGGTTTAATAACTTAAGTTTAAAAGACATCTATTATGGTGAACTACCAAAATTGCCCTTAGATAATCATATATGTTATTCTATTTGTCTAGTTCTCTCTCCACACTTCCAACAAAAACGATAACTGGGTTAGTCTCTCTCTCTCTCTCTATCTCTCTCTTAATACAAATAGAAGTTCAAGATCCAAACAACTGAACGTGCTTCATTACAACAAGGTAATATTTCGTGCAAATACTTCTTTTCATTTGTTCACATTTTCATTGTGACAATTGTGGATCTCCGAGACTTTGTCACCTTTTTCCGAGCCTTTTTAAAAATCACTAATCGAGACTTTTCATGTCTTGTCCAAGCCTTTTCAAAAATCAGTAATCGAGCCTTTTGAAGTATTCTCCGAGCCTTTTCATGTCTTGTCCGAGCCTTTTCAAGTCTTCTCCGAGCCTTTTCATGTCTTCTCAAAAATCACTAATTGAGACTTTTCATGTCTTCTCCGAGCCTTTTCATATCATCTCCGAGACTTTTCAAAAATCACTAATCGAGCCTTTTCAAGTCTTCTCCGAGATGTTTTAAGTCATCTCCAAGACTTTTCAAATAATCACTAATCGAGCCTTGTTAGGTCTTCTCCGAGACTTTTCATTGAATTACTAATCGAGCCTTTTAAAGTCTTTTTCGAGACCAAAAATGCCTTTTTCGAGACTTTCATGTATTCTCCGAGACTTTGCTAGTGTTCTCCGAGCCTTTTAAATATCCTCACCCGAGCCTTTGTAAATGTAATTTATGAAAATATTTTGTACTCCTGAGTTTTTATTAATAGTTTTGATTAATTTGACAACATCATGAATCGGGTTAGAATAGTAATATCTTACAACGGTCGATAGGAGCAACTACCCGACGGAAGTCAGAGGTTTGTTGGATCCGATAACCAGGGAATGTATGTGTCAAAGAATATGAATTACGAAGAATTGGTGGCGATCGTGCATACCATTGTGAAGTATGATGTAAACAAATTCAATGTTGATCTGACATCAATATCAATCGTTCCTGGTAGTACATGTCGTACATTTATAAGAAATAACGATGATGTTCAGTTTATGCTAGGGGAAGATCGGGTGATCCCTCAAGTATGTGTAAGTCTAACTCAGAGGACACCTGGAGATGTGATAGGGAATGATATTCCTCCTCCTGAAAATACCCAACAATTTGGATCCTTTAGCGGTAGCAACCAACTGTATCCCCAAAAGAGTTTCGCCGAAAGTGGGGAAAACATGTGTGGTGTCCCACCTATAGCGGTTGACCAAGTAGTTGAACCTCAATTTGGCGATGTGTTTGGTTGTCGAATTGAGTAGTACAATGAGATGAACAATTACCCGAACCATGAGGTAGATAATGAGGCAAATAATTAACAGGTAGATGATCTAGAAAATGTGGATGAAGAGCGTACACAAATTCAAACACAAGGAAGACATGTACAAGGAGTTAGTTGCACTGTACCAAATATGCTTGGGACTTCCGAGGTCCGACATAATATAACTGTATCTGATTCTGATAATACGATAATGTGGGTTATTCCCGGAGCAGATTCATACTCGTTTGGTATTAGTAGAAGCAGCACCTTGGCAACACAAGAACCTACATGCATGATTTATAAAGGTCAATTTTTCCTGAGTAAAAAGGATTTGAAAAGGCTAGTTGGCCTTTTTTCAATGCGGGAGAACTTTGAATGGAAGGTAAAAAGGTCTAATAAGACAACATTACATCTAGTTTGCATCATTGACAACTGTACGTGGAAATTAAGAGCGGTGAGGAGAGATGAAGGGACTTACTTCCAAGTCAGAAGTTTTGTCAACCAACACAGTTGTCCTTTGGAAAAGGTTCACCGTCGCCACCGACAAGCTAGTGCAGTCATAATCGGAGAAGTCATTGCACCTAGACTTCAACAACATGATGGTCGTCTCATGCATCCGAAGGACATAATCGCCGATATGAAAACAATGTATGGCATCCAAGTCATGTACAGTAAGGCACATGATGCCTTGCAATATGCATTGTCCTTGACCTATGGAACGCATGAAGAAAGTTTCAAATTGTTACCATCGTTTGCGTACGTTCTGGAACAGCAAAATCCTAGCACAATCACCGACTTACAATGCACAGACGATGATACATTTTTGTACTTTTTCATGTCGTTAGGGTCCTCAATTAGAGGTTTTCGGAGGTGTATGCGTCCTGTGATTATAGTTGATGGTACCCATTTGAATGGAAGATTCGGGGGTACAATGTTTGTTGCAACTGCACAAGAAGGAAACGAACAGGTGTATCCAATTGCTTTTGGGTACGGTGACTCAGAAAACAACCTTTCATGGGAGTGGTTTTTGGAATGCTTGAAGGGTGCCCTTGGTCATATAGATGATCTGGTTTTCATTTACGATCGCTATGCAAGCATTTAAGTGGGGATTTCTAAAGTGTTCCCTTATGCAAACCATACTATATGTTGCTGGCATTTTGGTGAAAATATGAAGAAGCGATTCCACAGAAAGGATGTTGCCGACATAATGGATTCAGCAGCTAGGACGTACAGTGAATTCAATTATAACAGGCACATAGAGGAGTTACATAGGCTGCACAAGGGTGCATTCGAATATGCCATTGCTGCCGGTCCACACAAGTGGTCTCGCGTACACTGTCCCCAAAGAAGGTATAGGCTGATGACCACAAATGTTACAGAGTGCATAAACTCATGCCTAAAATTCGCACGGCAACTGCCAATGATGACACTGGCAGAGTTCATTAGGAATATGCTACAAAAGTGGTTTCACGATTGTCATGCAGCTGCACGCTCCATGCGTCATCAACTTACTAACGCAGCACATCTTGTGATCCTAAAACATGTCGAGAAGTGTAATTATATGACCGTAAATCCAGTTGACTGGAACATATTCTCCGTCAAATTGAAGGGAAACCAATGGACGGTTAACTTACACTTGAAGACTTGCACATGCAACAAATTCCAAATGGACCATTTCCTATGTTCTAATGCACTCGCAGCGGCAAGGTACATGAGATGTTACAGTTAACGATTTATATTATTTGGGTACGTGAATCTCATTGTTTTCATTGTTGTAGGGAGCGAAACTTGGATTTCACATCTCTGTGTGCGGACTACTACAAGAGAGAGACACTTATTGATGCATACTTGGTTCCTATTATGCATGTTGGCCATCCTTCTTCATGGGTAGTGCCATCCGACATCGCATTTTGGGTCGTTTTAAATCCAAAGTCGAAGAGACAATCAGGTCACCCGATGGAGGGTCGACATGCCTCGTCTTCGGAGAGGACAACCACACAATCGTGTAGAAGATGTGGACAATCAGGACATAATAGCAGGCGGTGCTCTAACCCACCGATGATTAATGAAGGTCCCAGCATAAGTGGTCCTGATGAATACCGTCGCAAGTGCGGCATATGTCATTCAATTGGAGACAATAAACAAACGTGCCCTGAGAAAGACTCTACCGTGGAATGAATGGAGCTGTTGAAAAAGGCGATCAAACATAACAAGGCAGTACAAGAGGAACATGTCTCCAGCTTGATGTCTTCCAACATCGTCCAGACGTTGGGAACCATGCTCGATACAGTTGTGTTATGAGACCGTTGGTTATTATGCTTTTATATGTTGAACTATTATGATATATTTATTGGTTGTTCGTTTAATGCCATACTATATCTTTTGTTATAGTGTCTACAATTCATTGTATTGTTTATGGATTTCAATATATCAAATGTGTGTTCAAGTGTTAATTGCAAACAACTAAAATTTTTTAAAAAATAATTTCATTTCATTACTCAAATGTTACGTACATCAACTAAATCACTAACTGGAAGACCAATCCTTTGAGTTACAAAAAACCTCCACAACCATCTTCTCTCGGATGGTGCCCATTTCGTTTTCTAACCAGTCGAACGTATCCCTATTCGCTGCCAGGTACTCTATCAATCTCAAAGTATGGGCACCATAGTTACCACTGCAATTCACCACATAAACAACCGTTAGAATTGAATGTTATTAAAACCGATTAGGATAGAATAAGATCTTTAAACAGTCATACCTTCTATCCTGTTGGGGCACACGGTCTCTAGACACAATGTTGAGTGAAAAGGGCTTATTCTGCAATGTGTATGTCATATCGCCCCTCCGTCTGCGACCGTGAAAGTTCACCGCATGCAGCATCGACGGTAAAAAATATCGTAAGCAAGCGAGCTGCGTTTTCCTATGGCGAAATGGTACCTCCTGTCTGAACGGGTCCATCAAGTAAATACTCCCTGTTGTGAGGTCGACGCTGGCCAGTGCCCAATGCGTACGTCAAAGGTTGCAAGGAATCAAAACCTGTATGTGTTTTAACAAAGTGTTATCAGTGGGAAATTTATTTAAAATTCAAATACAAATAATGTAAATAAAACACTGACCACGTCAACTTCGTTCCATGGTTTGGTTTCTACCGGGACCAATCCACGTACCACCGCAAGATCATCAGCGAACCACTGATGCTTGAACATAGACCAACTGCGGCGGGGTTTGTCGGCCCCACTTCCCATCAATCTCTCCCAGTCATTCAATAACCATGACTGTACAAAGAAAATTTATAAAACGTTAGATATAAGATGTACGAAACACATAAATAGATGTTCAAAAGCCGTACAAATTAAACACTTACATAGAACTGTGAATCCAGTATGTTGATCCTCGGACCGTAGACAGTGGAGTAATATCTCTGACGTTTCCGCAAAATATGCAAGTACGCGTCCATATGCTGACAATTTCAACATTTTGTATTGTTAGCATTCTACTATTTCAGAAACATCTTATACACAATGTTCAGGTAAGGACCATATCGTATCCTCCAACTCCATGAAGTTGGTTTGAAATCGATGGAACCAAGGGACACTAACTGGCTCGAGTAGATCCACATCACGCCTGCATAATTGTTGAAGAAGTTAGATAAGAAAGTAGTTTTACTTAGCAGTTTCAAAATATAAAATAATTTTTGTAATATCTGCGATTATACTTACAATTCCCCAGTCGAGTTCCTCTTATAGGCTTGGTACGCCGCAAGATGGTCAGGATCTATCAATGCATGGGGCGCCCATGCATGTGTTGGTTGTGGCCTAATCCTTGGCCTCTTCGGCTGAGAGGGGTCAGTGTATGGGGTTCGCTGCTGCCAACCTGCCCTGCGAACCCGATCCTGACGTTAAAAGGGTGGGGTAATCTGGTCCAGCTCAATGTGATCCACTGGATAGGTGAGCTGTAAGGAGGAACTCTGTCCCCATGTATTGCCTCCAGAGGTGCGATGTGTTGACGGACTATGTCCCCCTGTATCGCCTGTAGGGGTGCGCTGTACGTTGGAACTATGTCACCGTCGATCGCCTGTAGGTGTAAGCTCTTTGGGTGCACTGAGACTGGGGATCTCTGTCCCTGTGGAATAAATGAAGGGGTACTCTGCACCAGGATCGACCGGAGGGGTGTGCTGTAAGGAGGTGCTCTGTACCAGTTCCTGAGAATGAATAGGCTGGTCTGGTAAAACTTGCTGAGGTTCTTCCTCTATCTCCATAGGTGCTGTATCTGTACCACTCGTACCACGAGTAACCTCCTCTCGTGGTGTCACACTAGGCCCTTACTGATCACCCTGATGACTACCTGTCTTCCCTCTGGGACTAAAGTCTCGGTGTCCGTCTGGGTCATCGAAGGGTGGGTCATCGAACCGTGTACCTCGAGTACGGGCGTGCGACGTCGAACCCTGAAGCCCCCGAATCAAATCTAGCAATTCCTGATGCTGTTGATCTCGCTTCTCATTACTCTTTCACACCTCCTCCTGTAACTCGCGTAACGCATCCATCAGTTCAGTATACCGACAATCCTGAAAGGATTTCGAAATTGTCAGTACTAAAACCGTTCACTCGATTGAAATTAAATAATACGGTAAAAAGAATTATACGTACCTCTGCTTGCCCTCCAACGCCTCCTCGTGAGTCATCTCCAGTTCGAGAGTCATCTCTAGTTCGAGGCTCTCTAGGCAACGTGAATTGAACCAGCCTAGTCCTCGCAAGACGAATATAACGACCATCCGAGTCAGAACCCTCCGTATCACTGGGTTCGAAAGCCGGACCCTCAGTGTCATTGGTTCCGACAGTTGTATATCGTTCGGGGTCAGAGACGGGAACAGGTATATCACCGAGATCAGCATCATACAAACTGCCTCCCTGGGAAATGTCCTCGAAGTACCGTTCAGCCCTCTCAGTTGCCGTCGGCACCAATTTCACCCTCGCAAACATCTGAAATTGCAGTTAGACCATTGTAATTGTATACATACTAATAGTTATGAACATAAAAAATATATATATATATATATTTACACTTTCGAGGAAAATGCTATTCAACTTCTCCCCCCTCGGTCGAGTACTCAACTCCGATTTTAGAATTCCAGGGGAGAGCTCGATTTCCCTCCGCTTCCCACATCCGCTGTTGCCAAGCTCGGGGATAACCTCGAAAGCAAATATCTACGAAACAGCTAAGAACGATAAGAATCCAATACAATACATCAGTCATATGAAAAAAATAACAAATTCAAAATTCTCACCAACAGGGCGTGCGTTAGCCCATATATGTTGTATGTCTCCGTGGTGTGTACATCAACGCCCTTTCGTCGCTGGCGTTGTTCAAACCGCCTACGTCGACCATTCAACGCATGCTTGAAATCGTATATAGACCGCCTATACACGTTTGTACCCCACGGGAACGCATCAAAAGCGTCCAAGTCCTCGACTAGGCGAAACTGCCGTACTGGAACTTTCTCTCTCTCATCCAACCCCATCAGTATCCAGTTAAGCATATACAATAAGCACAGCTTAACCGCATCGTACTGCTCAGAAAAAACACCAATCCGTAGAACGGCTTTCAGCTCTGCATACTCGACCTCATCTCGACCCTCAAAGTACCGCTGGTGTATGCCATTCTCTACCATATCATAGGTCGACGTGTCAGGAAGTTCTCCGAACTTCAATCCGGTGATTAGACAAAACTCAACCTTCGAGAACCGGACCGAATGCCTTCCTAACAGAAATATCATCTCATCTCATCTTCAGGCCCATCGTGATGCAACTCGCGATGTACAATGCCAGCTGAAAACTTCATCCCACGAACCATCCGAAGGAGGTGTCCAAAACATGACTCAATATACCGACGTCATTCTTCGACCGCAAGATATTCAGGTACCTTGTTAAGTGCGTTGTCAATATCTGTAAGGTCATCAAAATGGTCATGTCGAGTTATTTTCCCGGAATACCTTTCTTCCTCTGGAGTTTTAAGCGAATCTTTTAATTGATTCCTCATCTGCATATTGACATTAAAAAAAATATATCTAGTTAAATAAAATAAATAATATAAAAATGAAAGGTTTCAGACACTAAATGAAAAGTCTCAGAAACTATATGAAAAGGCTCGAAAACTATATGAAAAGGCTCGGACACTATATGAAAAGGCTCGGAAACTATATGAAAAGGCTCGGACAATATATGAAAAGGCTCGGAAACTATATGAAAAGGCTCGGACACTATATGAAAAGGCTCGGAAACTATATGAAAAGGCTCGGACACTATATGAAAAAGCTCGGACAATTATTGAAAAGGCTTGGACAATATATGAAAAGGCTCGGACACTATATGAAAAGGCTCAGAAACTATATGAAAAGGCTCAGAAACTATATGAAAAGGCTCGGACACTATATGAAAAGGCTCGGAAACTATATGAAAGGCTCGGAGATTCTAATTCTAGAAACCTATTCATATTTCTTAAAAGGCTCGGATTACTATTTAAAAGTCTCGGACAATGTTTTAAAAGGCTCGGATCCTATTTTAAAAGTCTCGGAGCCAGTGTGAAAGGCTCAGAGATTCAAATTGCAGAAGCTTATTTAAATTGCTTGTAAAAGGCTCGGATTACATATGACAAGGCTCGGAAAAGGCTCGGAAAAGGTTTTAAAAGGCTCGGAGATTCAAATAGCAGAAACCTATTCAAATTGCTAGGAAAAGGCTCGGATTACATGTGAAAAGCTCGGAAAAGGCTCGAAAACCCAGAACTTCATCGTGTTCAACAAAATTTTTTCATAAATTTAAACCCTAACCTAATCAAACAAACCTAATCAACAACAAATCAAATCTAATCTAATATACATGTCTAACGAACATCCAACATCAAACGCACATAAAAGTTTCAACAACAAAAACGCGTCAGAAAATCATATCACCTTCTCGTCGATTTCAAGACTGTATCGCCACCGCCGGCAGGTTTCCCTTGAGATTTAGTACCGAATTTCTTGCATCCAAGGTCTCTCTTTCCATAGTTCTCTCTCTCTCAACTTTTTTCTCTTCAGACGCAAAATGACAAAAATAAGGGTGTTTTTGTCTGGTCACCTAAATAGTGACATTCTCACAAAAGCCCCTCCAAATAGTGACAAAAAATTTTTGAACCCTTACACATAATGCCTTGAAAATTCCCAGAAAGAAAAACATGTCTTTACTAAATGATATAGATTTGAACAACGAATTGTGTATCATTGAAACACAAGATGAATATATATGTCTAGCTAATAGTGCAATGACATATACAATTATGTGGAATCAAAAATATTTCCTGAATTTGACTTTGCTCAAAGCAAATATTAATATTGTATCAAGTTCATCAGATCTAATAGAAGGCTCCAAAAGAGCAACAATATTGTTACTAAACAATACTAAATTATGTATCAATGAAGCTTTATTATTCAAGTAGATCTAGGAGAAACGGCATAATGAATATCATATTGAGACTATAAATGATAAGAATGTTGAATATCTGTGCATTATTTCTAATGATTTGGGTCAGAAGCTCATTGTAGAGAAGTTGTATGTTTTCTCATCTAGATTATAATATATAGTTATAAAATGTAAAGATTTATGCAATTATGAACCAAAAGTTCTTAAATCCAAAAATATTTTGCTTTGGCATGACCATCTTGGTCACCAACTATTTATAATGATGCGTAGAATCCTTGAAAATTTTCATAGATATAAATTAATGGGCTATAAGATTATTTTATGAGAATATATGTACTACATGTTCACAATGGAGATTAGCAATAAGATCATCTTATTCTAAAGTTGGTTTTGAATCCGCATCATTCAAGGGGATATATGTGGACCTATTCATCCACCGTGTGAACCATTTCATTATTTTATAGTTCTAATTGATGAACCTATGAGATGGTCACATGTTGTTTATTATCAAACATTTCCATATTACTTGTATAGATTATCAATTTCTTTTTTGGCATAATTTCCAGATTATCCAATTTAGTCAATGCGCTGTTGGTGAATTTTCTTCCAAGACATTTGATGAATATTACAAATCAGTTGGGATTGATGTTAACATCTAGCTTCACATGTACTCATACTTGGGATGGATCAACGAAATCGCTTATCAAATGTCTCTAGGTAATTGCGAGAACTTTATTATTACAAACACAATTATCGATTTTTGTATGAGGACATGCTATTTTACATGTTTATGCATTTGTCTCTGACCCATTGCATTCATCATTAATCACCATTACAACCTATACTTGGTCATTGACTTGCTCACTTTTTAAGATATTTGATTATGTTGTATATGCTCTTATTGCATCTTTAACATGATCTAAGATAAGACTTTTCTACCATTCTAAGATTTATGGTGATTTTGATTAATCTTCTATTTGATCATTTAAACTTCTAATAGTTTATCTTTTTACGCACAATTTGCGTATTATTATTTTTGATTAAATTTGTAAAGGCAAAGTTTCACCAGAAAAGAAGAGTAAATGAAAAGTTACTCTTGTATAAAATAGAGATATCAATTCAGTTCTCTATATATGTAATAAATGTGTCTCACTTCAATCTTTGTATCGCTCAAATATGAAAGATAATTGATCATTGGATGATTATTAATCAGTTACCAGATATATTAAAGGTAATAAAATTTTACAAGTTGTCATCTCATGAACCTGAGTGATTGTTCCGGAAGAACGATCAGAGCAAAAAAAACAAATAAATCATCTAATGCATATCATAAGTTTGTAAACCTTTTCGAAAGGTATTATTCCCCAAAAGAAGAAAGTAAATTATCAAGATCCTAATATAAATAAAACTTGAGTTATAAATAAATCCATTTTCTCCAAGTCAACTCTGTAAGAGTTAGATATATCTAAGAGACACAAAGTCCCTGAAGTGACTAAATCCCTTTAAGTGGAAGAAATCTCTATAAAAATACAAGAATATAGAAATTAATAAATTTCTATAAATCATATGAGAGAAATGTGAAACAGTGAAGAAACATCATCAATGATATATTTTCATATATATAATAGCTACTGAAATTATAATTATGAAACTCATAATATTGATGATTGTAGATAAAAGGCATGATTGTCTTATATGGAAAGAAGCAATTCAAATAGAATTGACTTCATTAGCCAAACGTGTAGTAATGGACAATTAGTCGAGACGTCTGACACCGTCAAACCAGTCGGATAGTAATTTGTATAAAAACGTAATAAGAAAAACGAGATCGTAAGAAATAAAGCACGAATCGTAGTACAAAGTTTCTCACAGAAACTTGGTATTCACTAATGATGAATAAAATTACGTTCCGAATTTTGATAAGTTTGGCTATCTCTAAAAGGCTTGAGATGTGTCTTATAGACTTAATAATCACTTATCTATATGGTTCACTCAATGCAGATATTTATAAGAATCCTTGAAGGATTTAAAAATGCTAGAAACATATAAATCGAGATCTCATAATCAATATTTGATAAACTTACAAAAATCCTTATATGGATTAAAAAAAATCTGGACGGATGTGGTATAACCCTCTCTTTGAATATCCGATAAAAGATGGGTATATTAATTATATGAGCAAATTGCATTCAACCTCCCTAAGGTTTAGTCTCTTGCACACATAAACAACTTTAACATTAATCGACATACACACCTCGTGTTGACTCTCTCTTACCTTTAAAAGACTAAAATACCCCTGATACCTAAATTAAATTAATAAATGGATCATTTCATTAAAGTCCCAACTTTTTGGTGAAATGTCACTTATTTAAACGATTTTATCATATTAGAAACTTAAATCCCTTATTTTTTTTAAAATACATCACTTTAGTCCGTTTGATTAAAATATTAACGGTCAACTCTAACTATATGTATACAAGTACAATTTTCCCCTTGTCAAATGATTTATTGAGTTTCAAAAATAAATAATGTTAAAATGGTTTATAAATATAAATTAACAACAAAATTTATTTTCTTAAAAAATGTATTTAAAAACAAAAACAAAACTAATAGCTGGATAATGGAAAATATAAAGTTAAAATAAATAATAAATTGAAAGTATGATTATGAATACTTTTTTATCCAATTTTATCCCCAATTTCTTTTTTTATAATAATCAATTTTTTTTATATCCAATTTTGCTGCAATTTTTTTTTTAATTTTTGTATAATAAACAATTTTTTTTTTACATTTCCCATTAACCATCCATTAGTTTTTTTTCATTATCCATCCAAATGTTTCACAAAAAAAAAAATTAAAAACTAAATAAACGGATGGATAATAAGCATTTTTATATATATTTTTTTTTTTTGCCGACAAAATTGGATATAAAAAAAATATTTTTTTATAAAATAGTATTCATAATCGTACTTTAAAATTTTTTTTTTAACTTTTTATTTTCCATTATCCATCCTTTAGTTTTTTTTTTCTTTTTTAAATATATTTTTGTATAAAATAAATTTTTATTGTTAATTTATATTTATAAATCATTTTAATTTTATTATTTTTGAAACTCAGTAAATCATTTGACAATGCTAAAATTGTACTTTCATACATATAATTAGAGTTGATTGTTAGTATTTTGGTCAAATGGACTAAAGTAATGTGTTTTGGAAAAACAAGGGGTTTAAGTTGCCAATATGATAAAGACATTTAAATAAGTGATATTTCGCTAAACAATATGGACTTTAATGAAATTACCTATTTATTTATTTTATTTAGGGATATGGGTATTTTAGTCTTTTAAAGGTAAGAGAAAGTCAACAGGGGGTGTGGGTGTCAAAAATTGATAAAGTTGTTTCTGTGTGTAAGAGATCAAACTTTGCTCTAATTATATTATATACCCATGAGTCTTCATAAAGAAATGAGAATATGAATTTGCTATTGTAGCAATTTATGATATGAATTTAATTGAAACTCCCGGAGAGCTCATGAAAACTGATGAATATTTGAAAGATGAATTTGAAATGAAAGACATGGGAAAGAAAATATTGTCTCGACCTGAAGATCCAGCATAGATCAAACAAAATAATTGTATATCAATCAACATATTTTGAAAAGATTTAAGAAAGATTCCGTATGGATAATGCTCATCCATTAAATACTCATGTGGTTGTTCTAACTCTTGATTCGAAGAAAGATCCATTCCAACCAACAGAAGATGATGAAAAGATACTTGGTCCCGAAGTAACATATCTTAATGCAATTGGTGCTTTGTTATATCTGGCTAAATGTATTAGACCAGATATTGCATTCTTAGTGAGTGCACTTGCTAGATTCGGTTTAGCACCAAGACATTGGAATGAGATTAAACATATTTTTCATTACCTTTGTGAAACGAAATAATTAGAATTATTTTATACAAAATCTAACACTTTATCAACTTTACTTGATTATGATGATGCCAGGTATCTATCTGATCCAAATAAAGTTCGTTCACAAACGAAAAATGTTTTTACCTATAATGACAAAACAATTTCATGATGCTCTATGAAGAAAGACTTTTGCTTCTACATCCTCCAAACATTTATGATATTATTGCATTTTATGAAATAAACATCGGTATGTGTCAGTTCCAATCAAGAAGATTGTTTCGAAAAGAATTTTTATGAGGGGGAGAGTTCCATCCACCTCGGGGGTGGGGGGAGGGGGTGCATATCGAATGAAGTTTATTAGTTATTTTGGGTATATGTGTATTGTACTATTTTCCCTTTGATTATGGTTTTTGTCCCATTGGGTTTTCTTGATAAAGTATTTAATAGGACAATTCTTTAAGGCCCAAAAATCATTAGATCTAGATAATGATATATATTTTTCTTTGATCTAGAAGATCATTGTATATATGTTGTTTTGATCTAGAAGATCATTATACTTTGATCCAGCAGACCAATGGATACTTTGCTGATGTTTTTATCCCACTGGGTTTTTCATAGCAAAGTTTTAAAGAAAACATTAATTCTTAACATATGCGCACTATACTCTTTTTCCCTTCAATCGGGTCTTTGTCCTAATGGGTTTTCCAGATAAGGTTTTTAATGAGACAATTTTGAACATGTCCAACACCACAAGATCCAAAAGATAATTCTATATATTTTTACAAAGGTTTTTGTCCCATTAGACTTTTCCTAGCAAATTAAGATACAAGTGATGAAAATCCAATGGAAAATGTTATGAAATTGGATGGATTTACACCACTCCACCACTTGTAGTTGTATGAGTGGAATTCCACCTCCTTCTTTGTCATAGTCATCACCCCATGTGGAAACCTATAAAGGTTATATATATATATATATATATATATATATCATATATGTATGTTGATATGGTGGCAATTGTTGGTGAAAATTGCAATATTCACCTCTTTGCATTATTACATATATATATATATGATTGGTTTCGGTTTGTAACAGATGAATATATATTTTTCAATGTAAGAAGAATAAGAATCAATGAAAATGAAAGTTTACAGAGAACAATATATATATTCGATTTCTTCTTCATATTTTCTCTCATTTATTTATCTGTTATTTCAATTTTATTACAACACCTTTAAGAAAATATCATTAATAAGTAATAATATAAGGGTCAGTTTGGTATTACTTTTGAAAAGTTAAAATCAACTTATTTTATAATTTTGATATAAAACGATGTTTGGTAAAACTTCCAAAAGTGATTCATTGATAATCTAATTAGTTTTGACAGTGATTTTAAAAAGTAGGTGGGGGATTACTTTTCGAAAGTGATTATGGAACAATCTATTTCAGCATTTCATGAATCTTTTAAAATATCATTATCATCATTATGAAATCAAGTTAAAATCATTTATATTTTTTATTTCATCATAAAATCAAATATCCATGAATATTGATTTGATTTATAAAATCTTTTTAAAATATTTGTATTGTTCTTATGAATTTTTTTTTCTAATTTAAATATTGAACTTAAATATTGATTTAATATGTATAATTAATGAAAAAAAATGAAGTAAGATTCTAAAATCGTGTCTAATTTAGTCATTTAATTAATCTCAACACTTTTGCAATAAAATTACCAAACATATATATACTAATTTTAAGCTATACAGCAGTTATAAAAATACAATTAACCAAACATCTATTGATTAACTTCAAAGTTGATTATAACTTCAGCACGGGTAACAGAGATTATAATAAAGTACAACAATACGAAATCGGCCCTAAGTTTTGAAAAGAAAAAAAATGAGCAAATTGCATTAAACCTCTCTGAGGTTTGCCTTCTTGCACCCAGAAACAACTTTATCATTAATTGACACTAAACCCCCCTCATGTTAGTCAACGGGCGTTAGATTTAACGTTTGACCATGTAATAACTTGTAAAAGTCTAAAATACCCTTGACATTGTTTGACAATGTTTTCAGATAGCCATTGATTGCTTGAAGATCCATAAGATGATTCATGATCGCTTAGCTTGTTCGTTCTGTCCTAGAGGTGTTTTTTCGATGAGCTCTTTTCATAAGTGCCTTGAAGGTCAGTTGAGTGAAGATGACAGTAGTGCCAAGTTTGTGTGGAGGGGTTTTTGCCCCTCAGAAGTTGATATTTTTGCTTGGAACCTCCTTAAAGGTAGAATTATGGTCAAGGAGGTGTTGAACCGCTTTGGGATGTACATCTCTTTGAATCTGAATTGTCTGCTTTGTAATATGAAAAGTGAGTCTATTGACCACCTTTTTATCAATTGTCGTTGGACTTGGAGGCTTTGGATGCTTAGTATGAGCTGGTGAGATGTGGTCAGTTGTTCTAATGGTAACTTGAAATGGGGGATGGGAAGGGTGGCAATGATTGTGCCCAGCGCCGAAAAGTCGAAGAGTGTGGTGCACTCTTTTTTTGGACAATTTGGGAGAGTAGAAATCATATTGTATTCAAAGGAAGGTGGTATCCTTTGAGAATGCTTCAGACATGGTCAAGTTTAGGGTGGGATAGTGGTACAAACATCATGGAAAGGGCTCCCAAGAACCATTAATGACTCTGCTTCTTAATCTAAAATAGTTATGCATTGAAAAACTTGGAACCAAAACTTCTAAGGATGAAACTTGGTCCCCATCACAGCCAATGGGGGTGAAATTTAATGTTGATGGTTCGGTGTAAGGGAAGCCAGGTCTGGAAAGGATTGGAGGGGCTCTAAGAGACTCGGAAGGAAAAATTTTGTGTATCTTCTCTTACTATATAGGAACAACGGATTTGAATTCGGCTAAAATTTTGGCCATCCTCAAAGCTTGCGAACTATGCGCTTTAAAAACTGCTCTTGTGGTAAGTGACATTATCATTGCGAGCGACTCGAAGATCGCGGTATCGTGGGAGAACAACAACAATGCGATTGGAAGTCTCATTCATGTGGATATTATTTATGAAATTCGAAATTACATGTTTTAGATGAAAGGGTTGTCAGTTGTTTATAATCCGAGGGGGACGAACTCACTAGCCGATAATCTTGCAAAGATGGGTTCGAATATGACTGAGGACAAACTGGAATGGGACGATATCTGAGTTTTGGCTGTTCTTCTACTGTTTTTATGTTCTTGTCAGTTCTGTTTCTGTGTATGGTTGTTTTGCGTAGGTGTTTATGCGTCTCTAGAGGGCTGTTGTGGTGGCTGTTTTGTTTTTCATTTGCCTCTTTTGCTTTTGAAGCCTTGCTTATGTGGTTTGGATGCTTGGTTTCGGGTCTTTCGCTTTTGTCGGCTGTTTGTCTGGCTTGTGTTGGTTGTTGCATTCCTCTTTGAATAAAATTTTATAGTTCAAATAAAAAAAAAAATTATTTGACAATGTTTATTTAGTTTTATAACCTTAGTAAAAGACAAAAAAGATAATATTTTATTTGTAAAAGACAGTAACAATAATGGGACGTTTTGGTGGAAAAACTTTTTCTTTTGGACAA
This sequence comes from Acer negundo, assembly GCA_035582765.1. Classification (NCBI taxonomy): domain Eukaryota; kingdom Viridiplantae; phylum Streptophyta; class Magnoliopsida; order Sapindales; family Sapindaceae; genus Acer; species Acer negundo. The sequence goes on from CM069233.1 coordinate 10,196,993, forward strand.
AAATGCCCTTAAGCAATTGAAGAATTTCAATTATATAAAAAAGAAAAAATAAAGACAAAAAAATGTTTTATAAATTAATGTTGGACTCAAGAGTGCTAATAAATAGCAAATGTAGATTATTATTTTTTTTTTACTAATTGATTCCAAATGTTTTTTTACCCTTGTTTCTGGTTTTTATTTATTTATTTTAATTTTTGAAAAAGGTTTTTTTTTTTTTTTTAACACCACCATATAATTAAGTTCAATTTTTTTTTTTTTTTTTTTTTGGAAAAATAGAATTGAAAATCAATGGAAAAAAACCTGAAATTGAAAATCAATTGGAAAAAAGAAAATGAAACAATTTTCCAGTTTAACACCAGAAACCAACATTTTTCTAAACCAAAAACCACCACAATCCATCACAATCACCAACCCTAACCCCCAAATTCAACCAAACTCATCTACCACAACCAACCCACTGTTGCCTCACATCCAAGCACCACCAAGCCAAAAAAAAAAAACCCAACATCTATGTCTCTCCACCAAAACCAAAAAGCAATCCAAAGTGGCCGCCGTGAAGCTCCCATCTCCTCACCTCACGGCAGCGGCCACCCTTTGTCAAAGGAAAGAAGAGGGAAAAGAGAAAGAGAAGGGGATCATGGGAGGAGATCGATAGCAGCAGTGAGAAGTATGTGTGGTGGTTGGGGTGATTTAATGGGTTTAGAGTGGTGGTGGTGGGTAGGGTTTGGTGTTTTTGAGTTTAGGTTATGGTTTGGGTGTTGGAGAAGATGAACTATGACTTTTTTGTTTTGAATGGCAGAAATTTTACTACAAAGCACATGAAAGTGTAGCTAACTGAACACCACTAGAAACCCAATCGAGACAAAAAACAAAAAAACTGGAGCAAAAACAAGCCCACAAACCAAACCTCATAAGCAAGACAAAACACAAAATAGAAAAACAAAGAGGACTAGGCCCAGGACCATGATAGTCTGTAGAAAGAGACACACCAAAAACGCCCCAACCATTACCAACTGAGAAGCAAGTGCCTGGAAAAGAACACACCAGCTGTAGTTGAAAACCAACTCAAATGGGAAGATTAGGTTGAGTTTAGATTAGTTTTATTATTATTGTTATTATTAAATATGATTTTTTTTTTAATATGGAAAATCTAAATGGATGTTTGAGTTAAGATTATTGTATTTGTAAGAAACAAAAATCTGGATTTGGATTTGGATGTTTGAGTTTCCAATTGAAGATGGAAGATGAACGATGATGAAGTTTTATTATTATTATTATTATTATTATTATTATTATATCTGAATTTTTTTAAGGGATAATATTAAAAACCTCCCCTCACCTTTCAACTATTATTGAATGTATAGTTACAAATGCTTTTATTTTAGAAACCTCCTATATGAACTAACACCGTTAACATTCCGTTTGTGTTGACTGAATTTGACTATTAAAAGTCTAAAATGTCTCCATTTAAACTTCAACTATAGGAATTGAACCATTATTGTACCCTCATACTTTACCAAATAAATTAATAAAATGATACAAAATGCGGGAATGATAACTTACAAAGAAAAAGTTATTTTGTAAACAATTTTATCTCTAAAAATAACAAAATTACAAATGAACTAAAAACATTGAAAATGAGTATTTGTTTAGATTTAAAAAAAAAAAAAAAAAAGACAAATAAATACATAAATAAATACATATTTTGGTTTATTTTCAATGTTTTTGGTTCATTTGCAATTTTGTTATTTTTGGGGATAAAATTGTCCATAAAATAACTTCTCATTTACAAGTTAACAATTCTACATTTTGTATCATTTGGTAAACGTATGAGGGTCTAATAGTCAATTTATACAATTGAAGCTTAAATAGAGACATTTTAGACTTTTTAACGGTCAAACTCAGTCAACACAAATGGAATGCTAACGGAATTAGTCTATATGAGAGGTTTCTAAAATAAAAGCATTTCTAACTATACAACCAATAGTAATTTAAAGGTGAGGGGAGGTTTTTAATATTAACCCATTTTTTAAATTGAAAATCTGAATCTTTTATTGTAATATATTTTATATTTAATTTTTTTTATTAATTTAACTATTTGTCAAGGGTTATAAAAGTAACTAAACATTGTCAAATAATGTCAAGGGTATTTTAGACTTTTTCAAGTTATTACACGGCCAAATGTTAAATCTGACGCCCGTTGACTAACGTGAGAGAGATTGAGTGTCAATTAATGATAAAGTTGTTTCTAGATGTAAGAGGGGCAAACCTCTGTCCTCATGAGGTTTTAGTACAATTTGCTCCAAAAAAAAAATAATAATAATAATAAAAATAATAATAAAAAATAAAAAATAAAAATTGTTGAAGCTCCCCAGATTTGCTAAATCCCTTACCGAAAAAGGCTCTAGGACCGACTCGACCCGGCCCAGTTAGTTAGTTTAGAAAAAACGAGGGACGTTTCAAGTACAAAACAAAAACCGGAAAGAGGAAGCTTGAAAATCGAAACACAGAGAGAGAGAGTCAAGCAACAATGGCGACACAAGTAGGAGGAGGTGGAGGTGGAGGGTATCATCATCACCAACCGATGTCGTTGGAAGAGGTTCGAACCCTCTGGATTGGAGACTTGCAGTACTGGGTCGACGAGAACTACCTCACCTCCTGTTTCGCTCACACCGGCGAGGTACCCTTTTCACTTCTCATTTTAATTTTTATTGAATTTCAGTTTTATTTAGTTTGTGTTACTTCTCCAAACAGTCATTGAATTATAAACAACAATATGTAAAACCTAAGACTTAGCTTTTTAATTGGGAAACTCTTTAAGTTAATATATTCCATAACCAGTACGAGTTCAAGACCGGATTTTTAGGGTGCCCAGATCAGAATAGAGTGGCTCTCTTTGTTATTTTTTCTGGGTATTAGCTTTCTTAGCTGGTTAGGTCTTCTGTTGTTCTTATGTTTTATATTGAAAGTGGTATAGGTTTTAGACTTTTTTTTTTTTGAACTGTTCTAATCATCTGTGCAGGTAATTTCGATAAAGATTATACGAAACAAGATCACTGGCCAGCCAGAGGGTTACGGGTTTGTGGAATTCGTTTCTCATGCAGCAGCGGAAAGGGTTCTACAGGGTTACAATGGGACTCCAATGCCTGGAACAGAACAACCTTTTAGGTTGAATTGGGCTTCTTTTGGTATAGGCGAAAAACGCCCTGACGCTGGGCCTGAGCATTCGATTTTCGTAGGGGATTTAGCACCTGATGTTACAGATTATCTATTGCAAGAGACCTTTCGAGCTCAATATCCATCTGTTAGGGGTGCCAAGGTTGTCACTGATCCAAACACTGGGCGCTCAAAGGGATATGGGTTTGTCAAATTTTTAGATGAGAACGAAAGAAACCGTGCAATGACCGAAATGAATGGTGTCCTTTGCTCAACTAGGCCAATGCGTATTAGTGCAGCTACACCGAAAAAGACTACTGGTTTTCAACAACAATATGCCACAGTAAAAGGTCATATTCTTTTCGTTAATTTTGGTAGAGCATACCGAATTATCCACCCATATGTTGCCTGAGATCGTTTGTAAAAAGAGAAAGAACCGATATTTGTTCATTTATCAATGGATGAGTTGTCATGGAGACAACTTTTCATTGTGTTTGCATTTTGTGTTAGTAGATATGGGATACCTGCATTCTGTGTTGGATTGTCTCAGCATTGATTTATTATGTACTTTTTGGTATTTGTAAGAAAAGTATGCAACTGGCTGCTAGCTAAGTGCAATATTTCGTTTTTCAATTTGTTTTTGTTTTCCCTATTAAAAAAAAAAAAAAAAAATCATTTATTAGTACGGTGATTTTGAATATTCAATCATTATTGTGGAGTCATTTGATTATAACGTTAAACCTGTAAACAAAAGAGTCCACCAGAGAAAGTGCTCAAAAAGAGTTGCTCACTACCTGAAGTGTGATCCATTTTAGTAGCTGGCAGTGTTACATTTGTGTTTATTATCACTACAACTTAATAAGAGACCAGGTATATAAAAATATATCGCTTTTTCCATGAAGAGACTGGTCTACTAAATCTGTTTTTAGCTGAGACATTTCTGGAATCAGGACAATACTAAATATTGAAATGCTAAAAGTTTTGCTTCCCATATCTATGCATCTGCATATTATGTTGTTTTGTAGGATCATCTTATATAATTTTATCCTCTGGATGCTGTACAATTTTGGAAACACATGCTCATAATTTGCCTCACATTGCTTTCTTTTAAAAAAAAAATAGTATAAATTGATCTTAGTTATTATGAGTTCCCAGTAACATATAAATTGATCTTTTCTGAGAGAGAGAGAGAGAGAGAGAGAGAGTACAATTTTGGAAACACATGCTCATAATTTGCCTCACATTGGTTTCTTTTAAAAAAAATAGTATAAATTGATCTTAGTTATTATGAGTTCCCAGTAACATATAAATTGATCTTTTCAATGAGAGAGAGAGAGAACACAAAGAGAGAGAGAGAGAGAGAGAGAGAGAGTACAATTTTGGAAACACATGCTCATAATTTGCCTCACATTGCTTTCTTTTAAAAAAAAATAGTATAAATTGATCTTAGTTATTATGAGTTCCCAGTAACATATAAATTGATCTTTTCAATGAGAGAGAGAGAGAGAACACAAAGAGAGAGAGAGAGAGAGAGAGAGTACAATTTTGGAAACACATGCTCGTAATTTGCCTCACATTGCTTTCTTTTAAAAAAAAATAGTATAAATTGATCTTAGTTATTATGAGTTCCCAGTAACATATAAATTGATCTTTTCAATGAGAGAGAGAGAGAACACAAATGCACCAAAACTGTAGGATCTCAAAATTTTAGAAACCGGTAAAAAGACTTGCAATTTCATTTAGTATATGGCCTTTAGTTTCTAATTTTTTTGAACACAAATGCACCAAAACTGTAGGATCTCAAAATTTTAGAAACCGGTAAAAAGACTTGCAATTTCATTTAGTATATGGCCTTTAGTTTCTAATTTTTTTTACTGCCTCATGTTTGTATCTGCTGCATCAGGGATGAACATGCCAACAGGATGACAGTTTTCATTCATCATTCAGTTCTTTAATACTTTGATTTTCAGCCTTAGAGATGCACTTATCTATAGCTTTTTTCTGCAGCCATATATCCAGTTCCAGCATACACTGCCCCAGTGCAGATGCTTCCTGTGGATAATGATATCAATAATACAACAGTAAGTCAGATATACTTCAGCATTGAGATCCCTGATTGTATTGAGCCTTGTGATTCATCTCTTTCTCCTTTTCTCTTGCAGATTTTTGTTGGTAACTTGGATCCTAATGTCACAGAAGAAGAACTGAGGCAAACATTTTTGCATTTTGGGGAGATTGTCAATGTCAAGATTCCTGCGGGCCGAGGATGTGGCTTTGTGCAGTTTGGAATGAGGTTTGTTCACCATAAGAAACCATGATTGTTCTGAAAGTCTAAAATTATGAGTGACTTTTTTTTTCCAGCTCCTGTTCTTTTATCGTTACTCATTATCAACATTGGTCCATTGCCTTTACGTTATTTGATTTTATGATTTGGAATACCCCTTGCTATACTTATCTTTTTTTCTCAGACAGGAGTTACAAAAATATAAAGGCCGCAAAGATGCAGAAGATATTGTAGTGGAAATGGTCAAATAGTATATATCTTAGTCAAGTTGTTTGCTAATCTATCGTATTTGTCGTGCAAATGGAGTCTTAACCATTCTAACCTCTTTTATTTATATAGGGCATCTGCTGAAGAAGCCATCGTAAGGATGCAGGGACATATGATTGGTCAGCAACAAGTCCGTGTTTCTTGGGGCAGAAAACAGGTGATGTTTTGTAATAGAGATTTTTTTCATCAAATACTCATTCCACTCTAGCTTTGAGGATATCTTTGCCATATGTATGCCGCATAATATAATGTTTGTTTAGAAGCCAGTAGATCCAAAGGAGAACTCATTAATTAGTGATATTTTAGTATAGCAATAGAAGCAGATTGGGAGCAAGTGAAGGATTTAATTAGAACTTTAGATGTCATTTAAATTGTGTGTTCAAAGAGTCTAGTTCTCGGTTCCATTTTAGTATAGGCATTTCTGACATTTGTTGAATATGAAATTTACGGTCAGCCTACTTTCGTAGTTACTTTAGTTGCTGCTGGTATCATATAGTAATTTTAAGTTCTGTATTCTGTTACTAGTCTTGATAATTTTGGTATTGATTTATTGTAGGACGTATCTGGTAGCTCAGGAGCTCAAGTAGATCAGAGTCAATGGAATGCCTACTATGGTTATGGACAAGCTTATGATCCTTATGCTTATGGAGCTGCTCATGATCCATCATTATATGCATATGGTGCATATGCAGGCTACCCACAGTATCCTCAACAGGTAAGGTGTTTTAAGTTTTTAACTTAAATACTGTACTAACAACAGCAACCACCATTAATATATACTTTTTGGTTAACTGATAAGAATCGATACCCTGACCTACCAATCCAACCCAATTTTCTTATAAATAATCTGAATCCGATTTTTTCGGATTTCTGGATTCAGACTGGATTTGGTCTGAAAAAATTCAGATCGGATTTTTCTAAAAAAAAATTGCCTTCCAATCCGACATCCGGATACGGATTTTTTTGGATATGGTTTTGGATTCGGATGTGGATTTGGTGTTGGATGTTTCCGGATACGGTTAGGATTTGGTTTTGGATTTCCTTTGGTTCAGATATTTTCAGAGATTCGGACCGGGAAAGGGAAGGTGAGACAATAGGCACATTGTTACTACCGGTGCCAACCATTGTACCCATAGTATCAGGTTGTTGCACATCAACATTGTAATCTTCGTAGGAACCAAAATCAAAATGAGCCATGAGAAAAACTGAAAAACTATAGAAAACTTTAGAATAGGTGAAAACCTAGAGAAAACTTGTGTCTTGAGAGTTGAGAGTTGAGAGTTGAGAGAGTTGTTAGTTGAGAGTCTTAGAGTTAAGAGTTGAATGTTGGAGACTTGAGTGAGAGAGAGACAGACAAATATCGAGTTTTTATTTAAAAAAAATAAAATAAAATAAAATTTAATTTTTGTTACAAACAACGGGCAAAAAAAATATTGTTTTCTTCTTCCGCATTCAATATTGTTGTGCTAAGCTCATATGGTGTAGGTGGTTTTAGACCACGCCCGATATTGCCAATTGATCAACACGTTTACGAACGATGGACTTTTAGCAACATTAAAGGCGATTCCATTCTCAAAGAAGAATCTGCCTATGTCCATATATGTTTTGTCACGTGCCTCCTTCTCTCTTGGTTGTTGCTTGTTTCCCCCATGATCCTCCACCATACCATGTTCAATATTTGTGACGAATCTGTCCATCGGTCCTCTAATTCCTCTGACTTTGAGTAATGCTACCTGAGCTTGAACCTAACCCAACTTTGTTTGACTGTTAAGGGTGACACAATGGTCAATCCTTTCTTCACGCATCAATTGTGTCGTCTTCTTCGCTTTATCATTTTTCTCCAAGTAAATTTTGATTTCATCTCACTTCCGGACTCACCTTTGTACACATGGCAGCATTATCGTGAACACCCGCAAAGTGTTCTTTCATCCTAAACACTCCTCCTGTCAATAATTTTTCGTAAAAATTACATTGAAGGTACTTACATGACTTTTTTCCATCCACTTCAACCTCAACCCCATATTTCCAAGCTGGATCTTTTCGATTAGACATCTCCTGCACAAGTCTACAACATTCCAAAATTTACAAAACTAAATTACTACATAAATCACAACAGTGCATGTCATAGCAGAAAATCGGTATACATAAATCTTCAATTCATCACAAACTCACAGCAGAAAAACAGTATACATAAATCAGTATACATAAATCTTCAATACATCACAAAATAACATTGACAAAAATCAGTGTACAATCTTTGATTCATCACAAAGTAAAGCAACAGCCAACACTAACAAAATGTCAGTATACAAAGCACTGAAAGCAGTAGAAAACTAGAAACCACCCACAATCATTGTTCAAAATAATTGAAACCAAACTATTTCGCCCACACTTAACCTCAAAACACAATAGATATACAAAACACAACAAATAATGACAACAAAAAAAAAAACCAGCAGCAAAACAACATATGTGAGATATTTAAAAAATAAAATAAGTAAAAAAGAAGAAGAAAGAGCAGCATACCTAGCGAAGATGGAGGAGCTTTGGAGAAGAAACCAATGGAGGTTGGAGAAGAACTTGAGGAGCACTTGGAGTTTTGGAGATGATGGAGGTTTGGACTTCGAAGAACCAAAGATGTCGCTTTTTTTTCCTTTATTTTTTTGATTTGCGATGTCGATTGTATTGTACAGGTTTATTTTTTTTATTTTTTTTATTTTTATTTTTATTTTTATTTTTTTTATTTTTTATTTTTTTTATTACGCTTTATGTCTTTTTTTTTTTTTTAATTTAAATTTTATGTTAAAAAAACAAAAGAAAATTAAAAAAAACTTCAGAAGAATGCCTTTTGTAGCCTCAGACAGGGTCGAGGCGATTTGATGTTGAGGCGGCCGTCTCATGGACAAAAGGCAGCTTTTTTCCAACTCCAAGGAGAGGCGACCGCCTTAGGGCCTTTTTGGCACTGAGGCAGGTGAGGCCGCCTCAATTCGACTTTTTAAACACCGACTACGTATACAATGGTTGGCATTGGTAGTAACAATGTGCTGGATTTTTTTGGACTAAATCCGGTTTGGATCCAAAAAAATCGGATTCAGACAGATTCCGTTTTATACCTCTGCAATGCACTGATATAAATACGTGAAAATTATTGTATATATATTATGCACACAAGACTTCTCATCTACATACCCCCTAATATAAGCCTGTATGTCCATTTTTCAGCCCTTGGATCAATTATGTGGCTCATATCAGATCTGATAAAAATTATCATCACGTGGTTCGCTTTTACGGCCTAATATTTGGGCTGTTCATTTTCAGGCTGAAGGTGTAGCAGATATGGCAGCTATGGCTGGTGCTGTCCCAGCTGCAGAACAAAGAGAGGAATTGTATGATCCCTTGGCTACACCGGATGTTGATAAGTAAATGTCCTTGCCTTTGCTTTGTAATTTGATATAAAAGCTACGTGTTTCTCTTACGGCTGCTAATTTTAAGTCGTTAACTTTGATTTCTAGGTTAAATGCTTCTTACCTTTCCGTTCATGGAAATGCCATATTGGGCCGGACCTTATGGCTTAAAACGTCTTCACTCACACCACAAGCTTAGGAGCAAATGACATTTATCAATTCACATTGTGATGCGCCTTCTTCGAGAAGATTGATGTATTAGTCTAGATGCTGGAAATCTGCAGTTAAAAAAAACGGCATTGAAGATATGCTTCAGTTATATATTGCATTCACAGCTTGATATCACACAACATATTTGATGTCTGGGCTTCATGCCTACAAGGAACCAGTATATTGTGCCGGTTTGATAAAGTGCTCTTAAATACTTGGTACTTTTAAGCAATTTAACTTATTATTTTTTTGGATTTGTAGAGCGGAAAATGTTCATTGCGTTTGAGACTACTTTAGGTTATCGTTAAAAGCACTTCTAAATTGTTAAAAACCTTTTGGGGTATATTTTGTAGTGTTTGACTTATATTAAAGTAAACAGTTATTGAGAATCAAAAGCACTTACGAGTGTCTTTAACTTTAACGCTCCGTTTGGTGCGAGGAATTGGGTTGGACTGAGATGAAATTGGGATCAGGATATTTAAAATCGATAGATATACCGAAATACCCACCGATATATCCGTATTTTGAAGGAACCGAAATCGAAACAGGCAAATATCTAATCTCCTGTAGAATATCCGGTTGATTTCGAAATATCTGTAAAAAATCCCCCAATTTTTTTGAAATATCCTGAAATTTTTGAAATTTTACGAATTTTACCCCGAAAGTCTATGAATATTTTGCATATTATAAAAATAATTTTTTTAATCCTAAACAATTAAATTATTGTTAAAATAATTTAGTTTGAAAATTATTTTAGTAAAAGCTTTAACAAATTTATAAAAATTTCCAACATAAAAGTCAATAGTAAAATTATTGAGGACTTTGAAGTAAAATTGGATAAAAAACCAAAGAGTGAACGTGTAAAATATTAAATATGTAAAATTTTGTGACATCAATCTAAAAAAAATAAAATAAAATAAAAAATAAAAAATAAAAAATAAAAAAAAATAAAAATTTGTTTATGACTCAAATGTGTAAAACTAATTCCAATCAATTAATAAATATATAGAATTGATTTTTTTTATAACTTTGTGTCGACATTCCAAATAAAATAATCTCAAAATTATTTGTGCAAAACATGTAAAAAAAAACCCACAATTGTTTCTTTTGAGTAGAGAATCTAAAGAAACTCAATTATTTTTATCAAAAAATAAAATAAATAATAAATAAGAACACAATTATTTGGTATGGCCCGTATGATAGAAAATCATAATGATAGAATTTTGAAAAAGATTGTCGATAATTAATTTTATGGTGTATTGTAAGGGTCACACAATTTTCCTAAAATCTGTTGATGCATCTAACAAAATTAAAGATCATCAGTATATTTATGAATTGCTTAAAGATGTGGTGAAAGAGGTCGGTGAGAAGAACGTTGTGCAAATTGTCACAGACAATAGCTCTGCATTTGTGAAAGCAGGTAAAAAAATTGATGAAAAAATATTCCTTATTTTGGACTCCTTGTATAGCACATTGTATAGATTTGATTTTTGAGAATATTGAAAAGAAGGACATTGTTGCAAGTGTCATTCATGATATTAGGACTGTGACAAAATTTATATATAATCATGGATGGTTACTATCACAAATATCACAAATGAGGGAGGTTTGTAAAGGGGAGATAGTGCGGCCTGGTGCAACTCGATTTGCAATCAATCATATTGCCCTTGATAGTCTTTTGAAAAAAAAAGACAAATTTGAAACAATTATTTACCAGTGATGCATGGGCTGTAAATCGATTGAGTTGAATAGTAAATGGAAAAAGAATATAACGGCGTATTTTGGATGTAAAGTTTTGGGATAATGTGGCTTATATAGTTAAAATATATGAGTCACTATACCAAATTCAAAGACTGGTTGATACAGAAGTTGTACCCACTATGTCTATAATGTATGAGTTAATGTGTGTGATGAAAGATAAGTAAAACAACAAAGAGGGAGTAAATGGGTTCTAAACATTATACAAGACCGATGGGATAAAATGCTCAATCACCCACTACATGCTGCTGGTAAATTTTATTTTGGATTGTTTGTCATTCATAATTAAAATTTAGTATAGTATTTATACAAAAAATATTCTTTTTTTTTATTCTAGCTTACTATTTGAACCCAAAGTACCAATATAGAGATAATATTGAGGATAATTCAGATCTTCTGAAATTCGTACATAATGTCTATACGCAATTAGACACTGAAGCTGCAGGAATTGCTAATTTTGGAAATTAGGTAAAAAGTTACAATTTACAACTAATTTTATAATTCCAATATTATAAATTCTTTGCATGTGAGTGTTGTGTCATATTAATATATATTATATACATATTTATCTCACGAATATAGCTCATATACTTTAAAGATGGAATGAAAAGTTTTAGTGAACGAACAACCATTACAGTTAGAAGCAAAATGCAACAATGTATATAACTTTTATTACAAAAATTTACATATTAATAATAAATAATAATATCATTGAAATAATATTCATACTTATAATACTTGATAATTTTTATTACAGCTGATTGGTGGGTAATGTATGGAAACTGTGCTCCATTATTGAGTGCAATAGTAGTTCGCATACTATCACAAACATCATCATCTTTTGCATGTGAAAGAAATTGGTCCACATTTGTTTTAATCCACACAAAACAAAGGAACCGTCTTGCGCCTATTTTAAGATTGAACAACTTGTTTATTGTTATTATAATATGAAATTGAAACTTAGAAATATAGCAGCTGAAAAAAATAAAGTAAATGAAACCTATTTTATGGATTTACTTCGAGTAGCTGCTAAAGCAGGAAACGATAATGAGAATACTATTTTTAATTGGGTTAAACCTGCCTCCTTGGCTGATGACGAGGAAAATCATGATTCATATATTGCTTTTCATGCTCGAGATATGAGAATAAATATTGAACAAGTGATTAGAGAAGAAGTTGGTGTAGATCGTGTAGTTATTGTTACCAGCTCTTCCGATGACCGACATACCTTTGATATAAATAGTGGAGGAAAAGATGATGGAGACGATGGAGATGATAGGGATGCATATTACTAGCTCTTCCGATGACCAACATACCTCTGATGTAAATAGTGGAGGAAAAGATGATGGAGATGATGGAGATGATGGGGATGGTGGGGATGAGGCAAGAGGTTGGGAGTCTAGTGCAGGAGGTTGGCATTCTGGTGTAGGAGGTTGGAATGTTGGTGCAATAAGTTGGGATGTTCGTGTTGGAGGTTGGGATGCTAGTGCAATAGGTTGGAATGCTAGAGCGGTGGGCTGAGATGCTCATGCAAGTAATTTTGATCAAAATCGTGGTAGACAACATGGAAGAACAAGTTAAAATGATGAAGATTTTTTGAATATGACTCTCTCCTCAATGAGTATAGACACAGAAAATAGTTCTTTGGGTGATTCACAGACAATATCAGGTTCTCAAGTACCATATTATGGTAGTTATAGTGGCTACAATATATTTGATTATCCTTCTCCACAAATGTCATATGCAATACCTATGCATACAAATCAACAATATCCACCAAGTTAGGTAAATCCAAACTTCCCAATTCATAGATCAGTTGGAAGAGATCAAACAACATCCGTGTGGCATATTAATAACTATTTTAAAAACTATGCAAGCACGTTTTCTTAGGAAAATTATTGTTCGAATCAAGATAGAAATGTATTTTATGTATTTGAACCAGCAAGGAATTCATTTTGGTTTTAAATTTCAGACACGCAATGTATTATGTATGAATTATGATTTATGATAGATAATAGATGATAGAATCTTAGAAGTGTGGAACTATTACTATATATATATATATTTTTTAATGATAATTTTGTTTATTAAATATTTAATCTCTTTATATTGTATATAATATTATAAAAGTGAAACAAAATATTATTCTATTAAATACTAAATTTTAAAAATTATATACATACACTATCAATAAACCAATAATTATGCTAATTTATCATTGAAATATGATTCATTTAATGTATAATTACTTATTTAAGTTTATCCTAAAATTTTACAAAAAAAATCTAACTTTAGATTTAAATATCTATCATTTTTTTTTAATTTTTGACAGAATATCCACCGATATCGATAATATCCCCGAAATATCCGTAAATTTAGAAACTCGACATTAATACCGATACCGATATTAAGTTCCTTGACTAAGATTAAACGGGATTTGATTGGATTAAATGAATACTATGATGTGTTTGGAAAAACATAGGACTCAACTGAATTAATACTATGTCTTGTTTGGTGAAATATGAGATTGGACTAAATATAATAATTTTTTAAATTGATAAAATTTTAAAATTGAATAATAAATTATCAAGAAAAAAGAATTTTAATTTGGGAAATAATAATGAAAAAATAATTTTGATAACATTTTAATTTGTAAAAAAGAGAAAATAATCAAGAAAAATTAAATAAATTGGGGCATCTTTATCATCAACTTTAATTTTTGTTCCAGAAGATCAGAACCCTCATGGTTAGGAAAATTCTTCTTCCAAAAGTTCAAATTCTCAATGCACCAAATCACCATTATAATCTCTCTTGATCCACCACCATCAACCATCATCATAAAATCACTATTATCATCTCTCCTGACCACCATCATCACTATAGACAAGGAATAAGATTTGCGGATTTAGGGAGGCGTGGAGATCAGCCATCAACATCTCGATTTACTGGTGGTTGAATTTGGGGAGGTGTCAAGATTTGCGATTTTGGATTTGGGGTTAAAAGAGAAGAAGAAGCTTGGTGGGATTTGGGGTTGGATTTGGATTCGAGATTTGCCATTTCAACTCCTTCTCTTTCATTGAATCTTAGAATGTCAAATCTCGAATCCAAATCCAAAATCTAACCCCAAATCCCACCAGTAAATACGACAAAGCTCTGGAAACTTAAATACGACGCCGACAAAGCCATCAAGAACGAAGCCCACAGGAACATGGTGCTGATTTTTAATCAAGAAACAAACAAGGCCTACATCTATGACAGCAATTTTCCATCTCTACGGTGTACCATTAGAAAGCAATTTTGAAAGCAAAATTGATGCACAAAAGAAAGCAATAGATGAAGCCCAAAAGAATTTTCCAACAATCTATGAAGGTGCCATTGTTGCACAAAAGAAGGCAATTTTGAAAGAGAAACCGGCTGAGATTTGATGAAAGAGAATGACCAGCTGAAATGTGATGAAAGATGAGATGGGTTGGTGGGGTTGATGGGATGAATTAAATAAGTGGGCCCATATGTAAAAATAGCTCCGGATAAATAGACATGGTGATGGAGGTGGGTTTATTTAATCCCACTAATATGGAACTGATTTTCTTTTGAGACTAAAAATCTCATGTTCCAAGACATCACTAAACATGGGATAAAGTATAAGGATTAAAATAGTTCAATCCTAAGCCAGTCTTAGGTGCCAAACAGGGCTTAAGGGTGTTTTTGTTTGACGGGATGAGACTAGGATTGATTTATTTTTAATCCAATTCCATGTTTGATACATTTATTGAGTCTAGGCTAATTAATCTCGTAATCGCTTTTATTCGGTTAGAACATGATAAAATAATCTTCAATATCAACGAGATTATTTATCCCATCACTATTTCTTAGCCCCCTCTTCTCACTTTCACACATTTATTTTCTCAGTTCTCACATTCACTCATCTTCTCAAAATCTTTCTCTACGATTTGGTGAAGGTATTTTGACAAAACAAAGACTACAGATTTTGAGATGAGTTGTTTACCTATGAACTCTTGATAATTGTTGTTAATTTATTGATTTTTTTTAATATTTGGGTTTAGGAGTTTTTTTTTTTTTTTTTGGTTTTTTTTTTTCTTGATTTTTTCTAATTGGTTGTATTTTTCATAATAGATGTCTTGTTGATTTTTTCATAACCGATCTCATGCTTTAACTCTGCATCTAATCTCTTTAATAATTCTTTTTTTTTTTTTTTTTTCTCAATGAAAACTGCAATTATGAGATCTATATTATAAAGGGTTTTTTTTTTTATTTTTTTTATTTCCAAAAAAAGAAATAAAAATGAAAGAATAACAAACCAAAAACTAAGATTTTACGGTCACAGACAAAATAAGAAAATATGGAATGAAAAGTCAACATGCAATCCATCATTTTTCCCAGTTCAAGTATCCTTTACACCACGCTTACAGACACCTCCAAATAACATGAATTCCACAATAGCATTTCAACCAAATTCTCACTATCAACTATAATCTCTTCAAAATTTTCTTTCTAGCATCCATTTTCTTTTTGTCTGCTTGAACTTTCGCTAGCCCACCTTCATTATTTAGTGTGGTAGCTGCTGCTGCAGCTACTGCAGACCCACTAATCCCAATTTCGGGGGCTGGCACTACAGCAGTGGGATGATCTTTATTATTTCCTCTAATCGCTGTTGTAGGAGTTATTTAGTGTTGTTGTTTTCTTTTCGGTGCTCTGTTTCTTGCTTCTCTTTTGGTTAACATTAAGAACAGATAAAAATACACGGAGTCCATGGACTGGCTTTTGAAACAAGTTACAAAACAATAAGGAAAATTCCTAAATTCAGCAGATTTTAAATAATAGTTTTTTCCTGATTGTTACCCTAGTAATTTTCAATTACTATCATGTAAAGGATAATGGTGACAGAGACCATCTTAGAATAAGTAATGATAGAGATATCATAAACAATAACTTGACAATTGATTCCTCTTTCAAATGTTTCCCTTGTACATAAGTGATCAAACATCAACCCAACTAAAAATTAAAAACATCACCACATATCATTGTCATCATCATAAACATCAAAATTTCTCTCAAGCTGCTGCATGCCTTAACTAAAAAGGTTTAGCTACTACCCTTCCCAGTTTCTAGATCTTTGAGGCTTGTTTTTCTTTTGTCTTCTGGATCTTCAAAACCTTCTTCACGATCTTTTGATCTTCCACCAAGAATGCTAGAATTATCCAAGAAAGGGTTTTAACAGAGTCAATAATCCATCGAATTTGCATAAATAAATTTTAACCAAATTTTAGAAACTAATAGCAATCAAATTCAAGTATGTGTAACAATAACTCTCCCTAATAGCCCCTCCAGACTATTTAATCTAAGGGAGAAATAATAAAGAAAGCTAACAACAATCAAATGGGTTGTCTAACCTTATAACTTTTAATTATATATAATATTTTTGTTTGATATTTACTTTTAATTACATTTATGTTATTTTAGTATTCGTTTAGTCAAAAAGTATGATAAATGCTTGTTGTTTCATGAAATAGTTATGGATAGTATAGATCAAGAAGATATTATCTTCTTCTTAATTGTACAATTGTTACATTTACAAAGATTTTATCTACATACAATGGGTTCAGTTTTGCATTATATAATGGAGTTGGCGATTGTTAAATAACCGTACATTTGTCACTCATGCAACCCATCTTGATTATATAAAATGTATAATTACCAACAAGGATATAGAGTGTATTAGTCAGTTAAGAATGGATAGAAGAATGTTTGTTGTATTATGTGAATCGCTTCGTAACACTGGGAGGTTAAAGACTGATAGTTCGATTTCCATTGAGGAACAAGTGTGTATATTCTTGCACATACTTGCCTACCATGTTAAAAACCGAACCATTTGTAATAGGTTTTATCATTCCGAGGAGACAATTAGTAGGTACTTCAATTCAGTTTTAAGTGCAGTTTTACGATTATACAATAGCCTACTAATTTCACCAAACCCTGTTCCTGAAAATTGCACTAATGAAAGTTGGAAAAGGTTTAAGGCAAGCACTACATATAACTAGCAAATAATTTTAGTTTCTCCTATCTTTATAAACTTCCCCCACATAATGAATTTTTTTATAGACTTGTTTAGGGGCCTTGGATGGGACATACATTAGAGTGCATGTACCTGAAGTTTCTAAACCACGATTTAGAACAAGAAAATGTGAAATTGCAACAAATGTATTAGGTGTTTGTTCTAGAGATATGTTGTTCACATTTATATTCCCGGGATAGGAGGGTTCGACTTCAGATTCTAGAGTACTTCGAGATGTACTATCTAGACCAACTAGGTTGAAAGTCCCCACCAGTAAGCATTAGTAAAATGATTAATATAAGGAAAAATGTAAATGCGTCGAACATTTTTTTAATTTTTTATTTTTTAAATCTTTATGACTAATAGGTTGTTATTACCTTGTGGATTGTGGGTACACAAATGGGAAAGGATTTTTAGCACCATATAGAGGAACACGATATCATTTATCTGAATGGAGAGATGATTATGCACCCATTAATCATGAAGAATACTTTAACATGAATCATGCATCAGTGCGGAATGTTATTGAACGTTGTTTTGGACTTCTAAAAAAGCGTTGGGCAATCTTGCGAAGTCTATCATTTTATCCGATAAAAACACAATGTAAAATCATAGTTGTGTGTTCTCTTCTACATACTCTTATTAGGAGAGAAATGACAATAGATTCATTAGAGCACGAGATAATTGAAGTTGATGAGGATGAAGTGGATAATGATTTCATTAGTCAAGCTTCTTCATCTCAACATTTGACAACATAGAAAGATAATATGGCAATACAAATGTTTAATGAATGGAGAGGAAATCGATTTATTTGATCTTGATTTGTAAATATTGTTGTTTGCCTTAAACTATAAATGTGTGACTATTTAATCTTATGTACTTGGACGTTATATACAAATACATTATCTTTTGCTATTATTAATTTTTATGTTTAACTTTAATTAGCTATTTTGTACTTCAATTATTTACAATTTCTTTGTTATGTTAAATTATGGTTTGGTTCGTTGTATATGTTTTGTTGTTATGTATGTGTAGGAATGGATGCTGGTGGGTGTAGCAAAATAAATGAGCAAGAAAGAAAAGGAAATAAACGTGTATGGACAAAAGAAGAGGAAGAGGCTTTATTAGATATCTTGGATGAAATTGTAGTAAATGGTGGTCATGCAAACCGTGGTTCTTTTAAAGCCGGAACACTGAAAAATATTAAGTTACGGTTAGCAACTATTTTACCGAACTGTAGTTTGAGAGCTACTCCTCATATTGAGTCCAAACTCAAGACTAGAAAAAAAAACAATATGGAGTGATATATGACATGATAAATACCATTGGGTTTGGTTGGAATAATGTGAGAAAATGTGTTGATAGCGATGAAGCATGGCATTCGTATGTACATGATAGAGTAATTTTTTTTTTCTCAATATTCTATGTCAAACAATGTAATAATTGTATGTTTGTAGTTTACTCAATTTAATTTTTCTTGCAGAATCATAAACCGGCAAAGGTCCAGATCAAGAGATCCAATAGTTCGCAGCATGGATAGATTTACTAATGTAATGAATGATGCAATTGACAAAACAACTGACACCTTGGACAAGATGTGTCAAGTGTTAGCAAAAAGCAAGATGAATGAAAATGGAGTGATAGCTGATGATTTGCAAAAAATGTGACTTCCTCTCTCGGACCAAATACTTGTAATGTAAAAGTTTATGTAGAAACCGAAAATTGCAGAGATTTTTAAGGCACAATAAGATGAGGAGCAAAAGTTGTAGTTGGTTACATCACTCCATAGTGGTGACTTTGATATTTGATGGTCTCTAATCATTGTAACATAACTTTTTGGATTACCTTAGTATGTGTAGTGACTTTTGGACTATTTTAGTATCTGTACATGATAGTTACAAACATTAGAAGCTACCTAGTATATCAGTATATGTAGTTGGTGGCTATTGACGAGTTCTTTTGTATGTAGGTAATCATATATGGTTGATGTTACTTTTGGGCTGCTTGCATCAATCAATGATGAATTTAATTCATGTACTTAATAATTTGTAATATGTTGCAAAAATGTATTATATATAACTCTTAGTTATATTATTGTGATATTTAGTTTGGTATTTATCAGGTTAAAGGATTTGTTTCAATTTTTTTTTTTTTTTTTTGGATTTGCTTTTGGTTCTTCCGGATTTACAGGTCGATCATAACTGGACACTAGATTTTGGGATTTTGACATCTCAGGCACTAGATTTTAAATCATACAAGATGCAACATAATTCTACTATTGTGTGTCATGTATACACTCTCATAATTCATTATTGACCCATTTTTTTAGTTGAAAAAAGGCATGACTTGATATTTTATCTGCAAAGTCTCAATACAAGAATCAAGACAATGACGTTCTTAATATAATTTGTTAGAGCATCTCCAATGGTAATGTGGTTTACATTTGAAAAAATGGTGATATATCAACACCGTCAAACTAATTGATTCATATATGGCATATAACTAAACTTAATAGATATCCAAACGAAAAAGGTGGTCTTCAATGCTTCACTTGTAAAATACATGTTTTTAATGACATGTCAATTTATTATTGGTCTTATTAAATATATTTTAGAATTGTTAAACAAAATAAAATAGAAGATATGAGCAGTTGCTGACTGGGCCAACAAAATGGTTGTCTAACAGACCCTCTGAAATCAGAGAGTCGTGTTGACACTTGACAACCTTTAAAAAAAAGTTGTCACCTCAGCTTGAAGTTGTATTAGAGATGAATTTTTTAACAAAGTGACTATTCATCCTACGTGGCATCTAACTTTTTCACAACTCATATTTGTATCGGAGATGCTCTTATGTCACCAAGATTTAGGGCTTTTGCTTTATTTAAACCATAGATATAACAAGTAGCTAGCAAGATTAAAATTAATCCATACAAACTCAACTATTCTGTTGTTAAATTAATTTACCTATTATTTTATTCTAAATGTTATTTCAATATTTAAATAAATTTAAATATTTTTATTTAAAAGATAAAATTAGGAATTAAAAAATTATGATAATTTAATTATAGTCTAGTCCAGATTCCAGGCTTTCAACAAACATGATATTACATTATTTTTGTCCAATCCCCATCACATACCAAACACAAGACAACCTATTTTTAGTCATATCCAATATTACACAAAACACGGGAAACATTATAATTAGTCAAATCCAATCTAATATAATCCAGTCCAATCTCATCTTTTAAAATTAATTCAATCCTATCTCGCACACCAAACACATCATAAGATAATTGTTTAATAAATTATGATTAGTGGTAAACTTGTGCCTTATCGACTATAAATTTACTACTATAGAAAACTCACTTACAAGTAGAGACAAAACTGTCAGTGTAATGATTGTGTATCATTATTATTATTTGTTAAGAAAGAACTTCCAATCGTTTGTCAGAAATGCTATTATTGGAATGTTTTTCCTCGAGTGCTCTCCCAAGATTTAACCAAAGCTTGTCACTGTCCTGTGTTAAACACGAAATTTATCTGCCCTGTGGCAAGGCCATATTATATATAAATGACAATCAATTAATCAGCCCATTAATTTAAGCAATTAATTGAGCATCAAATATGTCATACAGCTTAAGGCATTGAAACTCAATTGATTTAACAATTAACATATCCATCCTCTTAACTGTTCCAGAAAACATATGGAAACCTGTTTCTTCTTCTGAGTCAACTGATTACAGTTGACAACAGTTCACCATCATCAAAAAATCATACAAATAAGCTCTAGCATGTTTAGCACAAAACAATTAAATAATAATAATAATAATAATAATAATTATTATTATTATTATCATCTGAATTTCAAGGCTTTATAATCATCCTCTAAAATAAAAGATATACTGTTGTTATTGCTCATATAGGGAAACTACAGTACCTCAAATACAACAACAGTTTGCTTTTCCTCCATATTTGAACATCTAATAGTTGAACAAACATTGGAATATGGAAAAGATGATAAATATTCAAATTAACATGAAATAATGAGAGCAAGGAAATGGGAATTTAAATATAAGAATTAAGTCAAAATTGCTATAATAAGAATATGTTTGTCCAAATCCCGAATCATAGATACTTGGCCAACCATGGTAGCTCCTTGCTGTCTTTCAGTGCAAAAACAACATCATCACTGCCACAAAACAAGATCAAATTGGTTAACTTACAATGCAAATTATCAGTGTGACCTGACAAGTGACAAGGGCTCTCAAGTTACAATGCTAACAAAGTTTTCAACATTAGTATAATGAGTGGGTGGGTGGGTGGTTAATTCCTTTAAAAAGGATGATAGATTAGCTATTGAATTATACAATATAGCCACTAAATATTCATTACATTAAATGCTGGCTTAAGGTGATGAGCAAAACAATATTTGGAGTTGGAGAAATAGTCATGGCAATCAAACTGATGTTCAGAAGCCAACTAACCTGGGAAAATTGAGCTGCAGTTTTTGCAATCTGTGCCTCGATCCTGGTTCACATAGAATAATTCTGCATTCACCAAGCTTACAGCTGCCAAAAAGGAAACCATCAAATATGTTAATTTAAGTTCTCCAATACGCCTGATAGATAGCATCTGAATATGCCTGATCCTTTCAGTTTTCAGTTTCGATTCCTTAAGAAGCGTCCAGAGATATTATTACCTTGTTGGTTTTCAATGCATTCATATGAAAACTATATCATCAAAATATGAGTAATTTTGATCAAGTGACACATTGATGCAGTCATGGAAAGTAGATTTAATTGCTAATTCTATGTAATTCTAAATTTTTACAACTGCGGAAAGAAAAGAAGGAAAAGATATTTCAAATGATACGTCCATCTCCTCAATGCGAAACTATACTTGAGTGAATAAATATGGTGCAGAGAGAAAAACAGAATCATATTTTCACTATACTAAAATTCTGGCTCTAAAAATCAGTTTAATTGCCTTGAACCTTTGCAATATAGTGATAGATTTAGTCCTACATTAAGGTTCCTCAGAATATTAGCAGGAAAACAGTGAAAGGTGCTCACCCCACATTCAAGAGTATGTCCCAACCAGGAAATGTTTCTCCATTGCTTGCACAGAGACATGAAACAGTCATTGCCAACTGCAATAAAAAGAACCTTTCAGAAAACACAAACAAAAACAATGATTCACTTTGCACATGCGGCCCTCCCAGTCTGACCTATGATTTTCAAGAAACATCAACTTTTTTAAAAAAAAAGGCTCAGACAAGAAACATTTTTCTACATCTGAAGTTTGTTGACTGATTTAATTTTTAAAGGAAAAAAAATATCAGAATGTTTGAAATGGTATTTATTGGAAGTGGAATGAATTGTTGGTCTTATTGGTGCATGAACAAGGATTAATACAGTTCCTTCTGACACACCTTCAAATTTTAGAGCCAAACATATATATAACTTATTTTACCAGCCCAGCAAGGGAAATTAAAGAAGATTAATAGGTGCTTGAAAGGTGACCTTCTCAAAGTTGGTTTCATTCATCCCTGTTTTGTAGAGTTCGTACACCATGGCTGTCAAGAATATTTTGCTTAGTTTTGAACCGCTTTTCATAACCTGAAGAGGACAAAATGGAAATGTTTTAGCAAAAAGACCAAATATTGTTGTCAGCTTGACTCATTTTTCTCCAATTCTAATAAATTAGAGTTACCCTTTTTCACCAGTGCAAGGAATTAAACACAACTACCAGCTGAATATAATTTTAAAGTTCCCAATATCATTTATGCACAAGCATGGGAGAAACGGAATAAGGCAACCAGAGAATATCAGTTGTGATAGTTTGTGTTCGAAGGTGCAATATATAATATACCTCAACCAAAGTTTTTATTACCCACAAGCCTGAATAACTAAAGTGGCTTTTCTTTTCCCCCTGGTCTTTATAAGAGTTTGTTCTAGAACACTTAGATTGGCAATAAATTTGACAACAAATAAAGAATCGACTTCTGCTTGATGTCAATTTTACACTCTCCATCACTAGGACACTTCTTTCCAGGCAAAATGTGGCTTTCCACATCTGATAGACAAGCAAGCTTAGTGATGTAGCATATGAATCAAGGTACATTAAAGGCAAACATTTAACTCACTTGAATATGAGGTGCCTGGAACATTTCCTGGATAGCTGCTTCAACATCTGCCATACCAACAAGGCAATTCCCTGGAACATGGCGTCACAGATTTATTTAATAATCAGAACTGCGACA
The DNA here is from genome assembly GCA_035582765.1 of Acer negundo. Lineage (NCBI taxonomy): Eukaryota > Viridiplantae > Streptophyta > Magnoliopsida > Sapindales > Sapindaceae > Acer > Acer negundo. The sequence goes on from CM069233.1 coordinate 10,220,406, forward strand.
AAATGAGAATAAAAAACAGGTGTAGAATGAAAGTTTGAACTAAAAGAGGAGTAATGACATTGGCAATTGTTGCATCTGACCAAATGTAACATATAGCAGGAACACAGTTAAATATCAATGGCTAAAGTCAACTGTATTATAAGAGTTAAGTCGAAAAAAGTTTACATTACTAAGGCATATATGATATACCCCCAAAACTTTTACTGGAATTTGCAATATTGTTACTTATGCTGAAAAATAAGTCTTTATGTAGTAAATTACTAATTAAACAAAATGCTTTTAGAGGAGAAAATGCCACATTGCACACTCAGCAGGTATCTTAAGTGAAAAACAACCTGATTTGCCAAGAAAAAAAAAATGCAAGTGCTTAATTAATTAATTAATTTGGTGGTTGACTATTTACATATAAAGAAATTAGGAAGTCAAATACATAATGGAAACAATTGGGTCAGATTTGATATTTTGTTAATAGTCATGCATACATTTAACTTTTGATTGCTAAATCTACATGACTAGTAAAATACAGTTGTGTCGATAAAATAAGCATTAAAATACAGTTATGTGTCAATAAAAAAAGCATGTACGCACTCATCAGGCAATGCATTAAGTAATTGAATGTAAATAAGCATTCATTATCTGAAAGACCACTAATGAATGTAGTTTAACTGAAACCAAAGAAATTACTGAAGGTGTAAAATATGATTAGCGGTAAGAAAAACTACTGTAGTTGTAAAATATAATTAAGTGGTAAGGAACATTTTCTTTCAGAATTTCTAGCTCAGTGCGTAATGAATTGTATCACTGTGCAAAGTTTTTAAAGGCACAAGGCGCACCATGGCACCAAGGCGCCGTGGTCTTCTTGGAGCATAGGCACAAGGCACAAGGCGAGCCGCGTGCCTGATCGAACCGAGGCACACTTTTTATAATATTCAACTCATTGTTATATTAACTTAATTTTTCCTATAAATTTCAAGTCATTAAGCAAAATGTAAGGTACGAAGCTATCAATAACACGTCATAATTCATAAAACACGAATAACTTCAAATTAGTTTCAAGACATTGCTCCTAATCCTAACTCTCTCCAATTCAAACGATCACAACATCATAATCATTCATCATCATTCCCTTTGGTCCCCTCTTTAACTTCTTCCTCTTCTTCCATTTCACATTCCTCTCCATCTACAAGGTCAAGGCGAGTTGATCTGACTTGTCAGAGTTGTAAGGGTTTATTTTGCGAGTTTTTTTTTTTTTTGGATCAGATAACTTGTCTAATCTATTTTAAAAAAAATAATAATTGAGGCATGCTTAGGCGGTGCCCAATGCTTGAGTGGGCAAGGTGCATGCCTCAACAAGGGCGCTTCAGCTCTACTCTAGGTGCTGGCTCGGCACCTAGACGCATCTTTGACAACTATGCCATGCATAAGTGATTCGTGAATACATAGATCTGGTTACTAAATCCTAAATGGCTCATGTTGGGATGCAGGGGAGTTATTAGCCATTGACCAACAAACCAAGAACTGAAAGTTTAAAACAAGCTTCTCATCTTAAAATCTTAAATAAATTATGCACTTAAGCTCTTGTTTCTGTATGTGAGGAGAAAATTTCGAAGAGGCAGAGTTTATTTACCTGCAAAAGCAGAATTGGGAACCAAAGTGAGTTTCTTAATGCGGTAATCTGCAATTTCTGCTGCACGCCTGCATATCTCCAGGGCACGACGTGCATCGCCTGAAATAGCTGCTACCTAAAAATGTACAACATTCTCAAAGTTGATTTGGAGAACTAATAAGTAATAAATCCGTACCTAGAAAAGAAAGCATATATTTGTGTGAGAGTGAATCAGAAAATAAAGAAAAATAAATACCACTCATACAAACCTTTCTTGAAGCAAATTCTACAGCTTGCTTTTCAAATACTTCAATTCCTGTAAGGCGACTTGAAATAATTTCTTGAAGCTGCTGATATTTATAGGGGCCAAAGCAAAGTCTTTGGACACCCATGCGGCTTGAAATACGAGGGAGCAACTTCTCAGGAAGATCCATGGTATTAGCTACTCCTGAAATTCATATTTACATGTACACTTCATTCAAAAATATGAAGAAACTATGCCTGCTACTATAACCACCATCATCGATAACATATTGCTGGACCAAACATAACTGAAAGAGAAGAAAAATAACAGGTACCTATCACAATCAATTTGGAATGAGGCTTAGTTGGCCAATCAAGAATGTTATAGAGAACCTGAGGAAAAAAAAAAAAGAAGAAGTCATGCATATATAACATTTAAGCTTTCATAAGTATTTCAAATATATTCCAAAATAGTTATTCACAAATTTTCATATCATAGGATTCACAATTTACCGACTGATTTCTGGTCACAAGAAGATCAAGTTCATCAATGAGTAGAATACAAGGCCGGTCATCTTCTTTGCCAATTTTCTTTCCATCTGAAAATCTCTCATTCAGTAATTGGAGAGCCTTTTTCCAACCAACCCGGTGTCCACTTAATGCTTCATAAATTACCTAAAATGCACATGACTATAAATATTAAAGAGTTCAACCAGAGGATGCAGTTGTATAAACAGAAACAGAATCAGACAAGTAATCATATTCAATACCCTATAAATATTCTCTGGTAATGCTAACTTTAGACCATTAACCTCTACAAAAGAGTACGGTTTTATGGTTCCTGCTTCAACTTCAGACCTCAGGTTCCTCATCACAGCAAGGACACTCATTGTCTGCAATATCATGTAGATAAATTAACATAAATAAGTAAAACTAATATAAGCTCTAAAGAATCTTTAAAATAAAACAACTTAATGATAAAATCCAACAGATTTTACCTTGCCAGTTCCAGGAACACCATGCACATACAGGCAACGCCCTAGACACTGATCATTACAGATGGCACCCTTTATAAATGTTGTTATCTCCGACATTTCTCTGTATGAAAAACAAATCTGCTGTCAAAAACTATTCTATCACTAAAAAGACAATCATTAGAGATGGACTTTCCATAAATGCTATCACCTTAATCTTTCTATTTAAAATACTCATCTGTCATCAGAAAGTACATGATCACTGAATGAAAAATATATATATATATATCATATTTCACATACTTATCCCTACAAGGTAAAGATTTGGGTAGAGTTGCCAACAAAAGTGTTGCTTTAGCTCTTTCTAGTTCAGTTTGCTTATGACATCTCACATGTTCAGGGATTCTCTTTGTTCCTATCTTCTGAAGTCCAAAGAATCGCCCTTTGCCTGAGTTCTGTATTTATCACATAACTGACTACTTTAGTATTTGGAAATCACCAAGAAAAAGTCACAATTATGCAATAATAGATGTCCATACTGCAGCCAATTCATGAGCTGGTAATGGTCTGGTTTGTAAACTCTTCACATATTCATCATCATATTCCATGTCTTCATCGGTATCAGAACTGGCCACCTTGTGAGAGTCCCAATCTTCGTCACTGTCAGTATCTTCACAATTCTAACAAATGAGACAGAGAGCTGTTAATGTCAACAATATAATTCCATTTTCATGCTATAGGAGTATAGGACCAATGTTCTAGTAGGCGCTAGGTGCTAGTTGGACGGCAGCCTAGTGCAGTGCCACAGCAATCGGAATTTTTTTTTTTTTTCTGTTTTTTTCCTAAATAAAAAATCAATCAAAATGAGTCATATTATACCCAAATTCAATCAAAATCCAGTCCAAATCTACAAAAATCAATAAAAATCCAATCTCAAACCTATCAAATTCAAAATCCAATCGAACCCTAAAACAACTAAACAACTAAAATGCAAAGTGATTACAAACCCTAGAAGACAGCTGCTGGAGCAGCCAGCGAGGACGACCAGACGATGAACTGGTGACGGCGGTTGGGGCAACAAAGACAAGAGGGGGTGGTCGACTGGAAAGAGTTTGATTTTGGAGAAGGACTGTTTTTGGCTTCAAATTAATGGCTTCAAATTAATGAAGCCCAAGACGTTTTGGGCTTCATTAACTTGAAGCCAAAAACGTCGCCGTTTTGAAGGGGTTGTTTTTTTTTTTAAATACCACCTAGGCAGAGTCAATGACTTTGACTATGCCTAGGCTATCTGGCCCTGACTAGGCGCCAAGCTGCCTAGGAAGACCGATTTGGCCCTAATCGCGGCGGCCATGGCCGCCTAGGCCGCTTTTTCGAACACTGTATAGGACCTCTCAACCAATGCTTATAAATTTTGAATGCGTACCTCTTCATTATCAATCTCAGCTAGGCGCTTGAAACTGTGCCAATGTATGTCATATTCATATTCACATAAGAAAACATCATCTCCTTCATCATTAGCCTTGACAAATTCTTTGGGATTCTTGACAAAGCAATGCCTAATAATAGATTCCATCTGCAGCGACAAGCAGTAGCAAAGTTACAGATTTAAATATGAGAATTTCTGCCTTCCTTGAACATGGAACCTGATTTATACTATTAAATCAGAAAACATTATATGCATAAAATTAAAATGGTATGAAATATCAGTGTCTCAAAAGTTGAAGAAGATTCTTTGGGATTCTTGACAAAGCAATGCCTAATAATAGATTCCATCTGCAGTGACAAGCAGTAGCAAAGTTACAGATTTAAACATGAGAATTTCTGCCTTCCTTGAACATGGAACCTGATTTATACTATTAAATCAGAAAACATTATATGCATAAAATTAAAATGGTATGAAATATCAGTGTCTCAAAAGTTGAAGAAGATTACATGACGATTGCAATAAATGAAAAATACACTGTAGCCTAACACTATGCTTGGATTGGTGGAATAGGAGAGAAAGGAAAGGAAAAGAAATGGGTGAATTTCTTATCTCTTGTATGTATTGTTAAATGAGAAGGAAAAGAAAGGGTAAGGAGGGAAAGTGAGGGAAATGGAGGGAATAGTTTCTTCTTGTTTCGCCCAATTTGGTTTCTCTCCAAAATTGGACGGAAAAGGAGGGAAATGAATTAAAAGTTAATGAAATTTTTCAATATCCCAAAACTAACCCTATTAATATTACATTGTTTCTTTTCCTTTCCTTTCTATTCATAACTATCCAAACAACCATCACTAAAAACACTATCCTTTCCTCTCCTTTTCTTTCCTTTCCTCCTTAACTTATAATTTCCTTTCCCTTCTTTTCCATCAATCCAAACATAGTGTAAATATTAAGCACGTGTTCAACTTAATCTTAGACGGATTGAAAGCTTGCTTCTATGTTAAATTTAACATATATGACTAACCATGCAATGTCCAATCTTATATAAGAATGTTTTTGACCTTAGTTATGAGGAATCTTATCCACGTTGGATCATACTCGTGGAACTGGAAGGCACTCAAAGGCTGTGTATATAATCCACTTGTCATTGGAGAGTGATTCACTACGGATTATGATTGTGGAGATATAGTGTGATAGGCTAACAAGGACCAGATATTGAAGTCTCCAAACTATTAAAGCACTTGTGAGGTACATGTCTTATAACATCAATCCGTGTTATATCATTCTTTTACGGCAACAAAATTCTTTGTTTCCTATTAAAAAATAATGACAAATATGGGGAATTATTTCTTCTTATTTCACTAAGAGAGTTACAAAGAGTTATATACACAAACCCTATATTAGAAATCTACCTTTCATAAGATACAATCCCAATAAATCAGGAAATCCCAATATATTAGGAATACTAACTAATAAAATATAATCCTTACAAATTAGGAATATAATAATAGCTAAATATACATAATATACATAATATACAGTAATGAGTTGTCTAACACATATTGCCTATTTCAACACTCCCCCTCAAGCTGGTGAATGGATATTGTCCATTCCCAGCTTTCTGATAATGGGCTGGAATACAGAACCACCCAATCCTTTAGTTAACACATTTGCGAGTTGACTCCCAGTAGGCACAAATGGTGTACAAATCAGCCCGCTGTCTAACTTCTCTTTTATGAAATGCCTATCCACTCCCACATGCTTAGTTCAATCATGTTGCACAGGATTATGCGCAATATTTATTGCTAATTTGTTATCACAGTAGAGCTTCATAGGTCCTTCCCATGCAATCCTCAAATCTTCCAAGATTATTTTCAACCACAAGAGTTCACACACTCCTAATGCCATTGCTCTAAACTCAACCTCTGCAATTGACCTTGCAACCACATTCTGCTTTTTGCTTCTCCAAGTCACAAGGTTACCTCCAAGGAAAGTACTATAGCCCGAGGTTGATCTTCTATCATTTACCAACCCAGCATAATCTGCATCTGTGTAGGCCTCCAACATTAGCTTCTCACCCCTCTTAAACAATACTCCTTTTCCTGGAGTACCTTTCAAGTACTGTAAAATCTGATGAGCAGCACGAAGATGTACTTCTTTCAGGTTATGCATGAACTGACTAACCATCCCTACAGCATAGGCTATGTCCGGCCTAGTATAAGATAGATAGATTAGTTTGCCAACTAACCGTTGATAGGATTCTCTATCCACTACCGCATCTTCAAGTGCTTCACTAAGCTTGTGATTCTGTTCAGTAGGTGTCTCCACTGGTTTACACCCTAGTTTCCCAGCCTCGGTCAACAAGTCTAGCACATATTTCTGTTAAGATATAAAAATCTCATTTCGAGAGTGAGCAACCTCAATGCCGAGAAAGTACTTCAGCCTGCCAAGTTCTTTAATTTCAAACTCTTGCAGCAAACATTTTCTTAAAGCCTCCATACCTTCCACGTCATCTCCTCTTACTACTATATCATCCACATAAACTAATAGAGCAGTAACTCCCCCTAAAGTTGAATGTTTAACAAATAATGTGTGATCACCCTGACTTTGTTTGTAACCCATAGTTTTCGTCACTCTAGCAAATCTACCAAACCATGCCCTAAGAGATTGCTTCAAGCCGTAAAGTGCTTTCTTCAACTTACACACCTTATTCTTTTCTGGCTCAAGTCCCGGAGGAACCTCTATATAGATTTCTTCATCGAGATCACCATGTAGAAAGGCGTTCTTGACGTCAAACCGTTGCATACTCCACCCACGGTTAGCCGCTAATGACAACAAAATTCTCGAGCAAAAGTTTAAGATAATCAATACCATAGGTTTAGGTGTACCCCTTAGCCACTAACCTCGCTTTATACCGTTCAAGTGTCCCATTTGCTCTGTATTTCACCGTAAAGACCCATTTACATCTTACTACCTTCTTTCCTCTAGGCAATTCCACCAAGTCCCATGTTTTACTTTTCTCAAGTGCATCCATTTCAACTTTCATAGCTTCTCTCTATTCTTTACTACCCAATGCTTCAAAGACTGTTTTTGGGATAGTAACAATGTTTAGATGGGTAAGGAAGCTTTTATGGCTACTAGATAATTTCTCATAGGACACAAAATGGGACAATGGGTACATAAGCTGCCGAGTACACTCCCTAACACCCTTCCTAATTGCAATCGGAAGATCTTCATCATCAACTACAGGCACATCATTCTCATGAGATTCAAAATTAGAAATTACCTCAACACTATCAGCACTAGGGTTTGGTTCAAAATCAAGAACTGGCATCGGTTGAGCAGTAGGACCTTTCCTCCTTGAATATACCTGCAATGGATGAGTAGCACTCTGAATTTGTTTATCCTTTGTCGTTGGACTAGGAATACACAAACCTGACTCGACTTGTATTAGAACTGAAGACTCATTTAGTGACTTAGAAACAGATGAATCTTTTAGTGTTACATATGAGGATAGAGAAGATGGAAGATCAAGATCAGACAAAGAAAAATCTCTATCCTTATTTTCTATGGCTGGCGATGTCTCCCCCTAAAGATAAGGATTAGGAAAATAATTTTCAATTTCAACAAATGTGACATCTGCAGAGACATACATACGTTTTGTAAGGGGATGATAACATTTATACCCATTTTGAGTATATGAATACCCAACAAAAACGCATTTAAGAGCCCTAGGATCAAGTTTCCCTCTGTTATTAGAGTGAACATGAACAAAGGACACACTTCCAAAAACTCTAGGAACCAGGTTGTTTGTTGTGTTGAAGTCAGAGAAGAATTTGGAAAATAGTTGTATGGGGCTATTGTAATCAAGAACTCAAGAGGGTAACCTATTAATCAAATGTGTGGCAATCAGGACAGCTTCTCCCCAATAATTTTTTGGAACATTTTTTTGAAAGAGGAAAGCTTGGGTAACAGCTAGGAGATGACCATTTTTCCTTTCCACTACACCGTTTTGTTGTGGTGTGTTGACACATGAAGACTCATGAATCACACATTTTTCTTTAAAAAATGATAACAATATTTGGTTAAAGTAATCCCTAGCATTATCAGAGCGAACTCTTTTTATTTTGACCCCAAATTGGTTGTTAACCATCTGAAAAAAATTTTGAAAGGTAAAACTGACATCTGATTTCTGGTTTAGGAGAAAAACCCATGATACTCGAGTACAGTCATCAATAAATGAGACAAACCAACGAGCCCCAGAAACAATTTGGACCGTTGAAGGTCCCCAAACATCACTATGAACAAGTGCAAAAGGAATAGGCATTCTTTTATTACTTATTGGAAAAAAAGTGCGCTTGTGTTTTGCAAGCTCACAGACATCACAATGAAACATATCCAACTCAAAGTCTTTAAACAAACCAGGAAACATCAATTTAAGAATACTAAAAGACGGATGACCAAGACGCAAATGATATAACAATATCTTATTTTTTCTTGAAAGAGATGACTCAGAAAACAAAAACAATGGAATATGACTCTTAGTGCTATTTTGTCCACTAGATTCCTCAAGGAAGTAGAGCCCATTTCTCTCCCTAGCAAATACAATCATCATCCCCGAACTCTGGTCCTGAAATTTACAAAATGCAGAAGAAAAAGTTACCACACAATTCAAATCCTTTATAAGCTTGTGAATGGAAACAAGATTCATTGATAGTTTCGGCACATGCAGAACATTTTTTAAAACAAAATTCTGATTTAGAATAACATCCCCTTGACCAGCAACTGTAACAAGCGTTCCATCAGCCATAGCTATTTTCCTATTACTAGGACAAGGGTTGTAAGAAACAAACCCATGAGAAGACTTGGTCATGTGATCAGTCGCCCCAGAGTCCACTACCCATGTTCCTTTTGTAGAGATATCAAAAATATTGAGTGCGTAACATTGAGAGGCATTACCTGAAAATGCAAAAGAACAGGTACATAAACCCGTAGACTCCTTTAATGTTCCTAATAAGTGTCTAAGCTTCTTGATATCTTCACTGTTAAATTCTGCTCGTTCTTGAGAAGAATCACCTTCTCCTCCTGATTGTGCCAAGGTCATATATGCCTACCCTTGCCCCACTCCTTGACTGCCCTTCATTGCCCAGTTTCTGCTGGTTATTTGAGAACAATTCTGAGCATCAGATGGTTTACCGTGGAGCTTCCAGCATCTATCCCTGTTGTGCCATCGTTTCTTACAATAAGTACACCAAATAGAGTCCTTATTACTCCCTTTTGAGCTGTCAAACAGCCCACTGTCACCTCTTGCTCCACCAAAATGAGAAAAGTATTGCTGGTCTGGTTTCATTCCCCTAAAATTTGTATTATTTGCAGCCAAAGCAGAACCCTCCACCAATTTAGACTCAATCATCACACCTCTTCGTCCTTCCTCTCCTCAGATTATAGCAATTGCCTCATTGAGTGATGGAAGCTCTTTGCCCAACACTTGTACTCGGACAGAATCGAAATCAGCGTTCAAGCCGGCAAGAAAGGTTTAAATCCTATTTTTTCCATAAAACATTTTAGAAGGGCAGCATCATCGATGCACTTCATCTCCATACATCGATAATGGTCCAATTCCTGCCACAAGTTTTGTAAGTTCAAGGCATATTCAGTAACCAAACGACCACCTTGTTTTGTAGTAGAGATTTTCATCTTGATCTCATAGATTTGAGCAGCATCACGAACTTTAGAATAGGTTTGTCTGCAAGTTTCCCAAATATCCTTTGCTGTAGTTAAAAACATACAAGTATCACTTACTTCCGGCATCATAAAATTCCATAACCAAGACATCACCATCGAATCTTCTTCATCCCATGCATCAAACTTCGGGTCTTTTGAGTCTGGACCTGTCCCGAGGAGATGGCTCAACTTACCCTTCCCTTTCAAGAAGGTTCGAACAAACTGAGACCACTTCAAATAGTTCTTGCTATTGAGATGTAAACCAGACTGAATATTCTTCCGGTCTCCAACGACAGTATTGCTGGTTTCGATCAGTGAGGATACGGAAGAACCAGTAGATTTTGAATCCCCAGACATGATTGGATTGAAGAAGGATATGAGGGAGAAAAAAAATTGGCAGGGAAAAATCGGCAATGGAGGCCGAAAAAACAAAACAGAAATTTGGAACGGCAATTCAGGCCAGAGAAAAAAAACAGAAATTTTATGCGGCAATGAAGGCCACAATTTTACAAAAAATCCCAAAGAGCATTAAGCTCTGATACCATGACAAATATGGGGAATTATTTCTTCTTATTTCACTAAGAGAGTTAAAGAGAGTTATATACACAAACCCTATATTAGAAATCTACCTTTCATAAGATACAATCCCAATAAATCAGGAAATCCCAATATATCAAGAATACTAACTAATAAAATATAATCCTTACAAATCAGGAATATAATAATAGCTAAATATACATAATATACAGTAATGAGTTGTCTAACACATATTGTCTATTTCAACAAATAATAATAATAAATTAATGTTATATATATGCTAATTCGATTCATCACTAAACTGAGAAAACTTAAATGGCTCTTTGTCCCATCTCCATTCCCCCCTTCAGGATCTATGAACATGATTGTGTTTATACATGTTTATCAGTATGCAACATACTATAGTTTGTCCCCCATGTATTCATTGTTTTAGATACCCTTCCATATTGCAGTTAACATTGAAGTATTTAATATGATTAACAATTTAAATGACCAGCATCATCTGATTTAAGAATTGAAATGATCACAGTCTGACCTGAAAGATGCAAATAAATAAATAAGACTCCAAAGTATCTTTGGCAATCAGGAAGGCTAATATAACACATCTAGTTTCGGACATTGACTAGTTGGGCACTCTTCCATAAGTAGAATCCACACATAAACTAAGTGATCTTGTTGCTTAGTTTCTTCCAGGTAACAAATTCATCACCAAATATATGGAGAGAAATAATTGAAGCAGACATATTTTGAGACACAATAAATATGACTAAAGAAAAGCATACGCGAAAGTGAAGTTTTTCTCTTTTTGACACATACATATCACGCAAGCACGACAATGATGTTAGCATCTATTATAGCAGTATATAAACAATGAATATGAGAGAAATAACATCTGGCACCTCAATGTCAGCAAAATCATTCGTTCGATAAAGTTCCCTCCTCAAATTATGAGGTTGTCTTCCAGCAGCAGTCTCTTCTGGTATCATGTACCAGCGCACCCGACACCAATACTTCAAGTCCACTTCTTTCCACAAACTGCAGATGACCAACAAAGCCAAATCCCACATTACAAACAAACAATGGTTAACTTACAACAAAAATCTTATCCAATTAATCACATAGAGAGCAAGAGAGACCAAAACCTTTCAATATGGGCAGCCCACAGATCGCTCGAAAGAAGCTTCTCCTTCATAGTCCTAACCCTCTTCTTTCCCTGGGGTGGCATAGGCAACTCAATCTCCTTTCCCGATTTTCTTGCCTCGCAAAATGTGCAAACCCAGTCTCCTTCTGGAACCTCCCTCAAAGGCGGTTTCAAGCATTTCAAGTGAAACCCACCCAAACAATCATCACACTCAATCATTACATTTCTCCCTGCCTTGAAACAAACCCTACACTCCTCAACTTCAGGCCCCTCATCATCCGAGCTAGCATCTTCTCTCCTCTTCACATACACATCATCTCCAACCTCGAATTCAGCCCCATCAAACATCACCTTCTTGTAATACACCCTCTTTGTCTTCGTCTTCTTATTCTCAACTTTACTGCTACTTGCTTTTGCTTTTGATCTAGTCACAACAGCATTTTTCTTCTCAGAGGCATCCTGCCTTCTCCTCTTCTTCGTCTCAGATAATTCAGGAGATACTGGAGAGAAAACCTCAACCGTATGCAACCCATCTTTCTGCCTCTTTCTTGGGGTCTTTGTAGAATCAATATTTCTCTTGCTCTTCGAGCTTCCTGTAAACTCTTGTTTGTCCAAATTTCTATGGTTCTCCACCAATTCTCCAACATTTTCCAGAGGCACTTTCGGGTTCAATCCTTCATCATTTCTAGCAAAATTCGGATCTTGTTGAGAATCTTTGATGGGTTTTTCAAGAGAAGAAAAGGGTTTTTGTGGGGTGGTGGGATCTTTGCCGCGACGTGCGGATCGGCGGAGATTGGTTGTAGGGGCCTGGGACTGTGGGGTTTTAGGGGTCAGCGATATTTTTGAAGAAAAAGAAGAAGGGGAAAGCGATTGCTGCTTGGATCGCTTTCTCGGGGACTGATAGGGTCTCTTGGGTGTGGTATCCGCCATGAATTGATCGGGGACGAGAAAACAAAGATTGTGGTTAGGGTTTCGGTTGGCTATTAGAGGGAGAGTGGCGGCACGGCAAATTTTCCCGCCCTTTTGTCTCTTTGAACCCACCCTCTCGGATCAGTTCTGGGTGGGTCGGGCAGGATTGTCCCGATCGTGGTCGTCACACGTCAGTGTTCGTAAAAGATATCCGCCGTCCATTCCTATTAATGAATAATGACCGTAGGATGATAACAATATTCATCACCTATTCCAAGATCGGGGCGCATTATCTATCATGGCGATGTTAAAGTGGTGTTTGGTTTAGTTTTTAAAAACAGCTAACAACTTTAGAGTATTTGAAGAAATGTTTTATAAAATTTATTTTTAAAAATAAAAAATAAATTTTTAAAAGTTAAAAATAATTTTTTATTGTTTTCTATTATTTTTAAATAAACCACAACTTTTCCCTCCAAATAATTATTTTATATATTTTAAAAACAATACCAAATAAATTTACATTATTTTCCGTTTTTAAAAACTACTTTTAAAAAACAATACCAAACACATCACGTTTTAAAAAATAATAAAAAATAAAAAATATGACTTTCATTTTGAAAAATAGTTTTTAAAAACGATACCAAACACGTCCAATTTTTTGTTTAATTGAAACTTTAAAATTAGTCTCTGCATCAGTATTATTTTGTTTGGTTAACAACGGAATGAAATAGAGTTAACTGTATTTTGACCAAAATACCCCTAATTATAAAACATTCATAATAACATGATATATTATGGATGATAATAATAAAATATATATAATAATATAATATATAATATTATATATATATATATATGTTTATATATCGTTTTATATATATTATAATAATATAATATTTAATAATATATATTTATATTTATACATCATTAATATAATATATAATAATAATATATTATTTTTGGAAAGGAATGTATTTTTGGAATTGAGTTGGGGCATATGAGGGTATTTATGGAATATAAATTTTAGTTTGGAATGATAGTGCATTCCATTAGTTTTTAGATGGAATGCTCATTCAACCAAAATGGTGGAATTCACATTCTAATGGAATCACTATTCTATTGCATTTTAACAATCCAAACGAATGGAATGACTTTCTTTTCTTTTCATTCCATTCCGTCCAACCAAACATGGCATATAGGAGACTCGTGACATCAATTATAATATAAACATGATTTTGAATACAAGTCTCATTGTATTTGAGATATTTCTCAACATGCATCTTGCAATTTAATAAAACAAATATAAGACTCAGATTACTAATTCATATGGGTCATAGAATTATTAATGTGTCTCTTAGTATGAAACAAGATGGTGCAAAATAAATAAACAATTTTTTAAAAATTTGTTTTTTTTTTTTTTTTTGAATTTTTTAAAAGTAAATTTATTAAATTTAAAATTTTACTTATCCAATATCGGTTTGCCCAAAAACCGATATCTTACTGTAAAATAAATTCATATCGAGATTTTGTTTGGTGTTGAAAATAAAAAGTAAAAGTTTAAATATATATATTAAAGATAAATAAAAAAAAATTTGAAAAAACTATCTTTCTTAACAGTTCTAAAAAATTGTCAAGAATTTACTGTCAAGAACTTGCAATTCTTGACAGTTTTTTAGAAGTGTCAAGAAAGACAGTTTTTCTTGTAGTGATGGTAAATCTACTGTTTTCTTATTGCTGTTTAAGGGTTAAAATTTTCAATTTGATTTTTGAGTTAGTAAAAGGTTAAAATTTCTCAATTTGATCTTTCACTTTTTTAAGGAAATATAATGAGCTTTAATGAGTTTGATATATATTTTAAGTTATTAAATAACAAAAAATATGATAAGTTAAGTTAGAATCAAAATTGGAATGAGAACGTTCTTAGAATTAAATGAGATATATTTAGAACTATTATATATATATATATATATATTATTATTATTTTTGAAAAGCTAGGGTGGGCTTTAGCCCAACCTAGCCAAGCCTAGATAAGCCTTTGATTTGAGGACCTTTAAGAGCATCTCTAACGTTACTTTATACTCACCGCCAACTTCAACATAAAGCAAACTGTTCACAAAAAAAAAGTCTCCAATGTTGCTTCAATTTACGTTTTCCAAAAAAAAAATATTGTGGTGAGGAAAAGACTAACAGTGACGTACTAGGTTTAACGCACACTATTCCTCAACGCAACTCTTTCTTTATTATTATTATTTTTTTAAATGTCACATCATCTATTCTCTTTCTTTTTTTTTTCTTTTCTAATTAATCTTTTTTATACTTAATTAAATGATATGTATTTCCAAAAAATATACCATTAGAAAGATCTCGTCGAAATCTTTAAAATGACACCCATTTTGATATATATTTTATGTCAATAAAATTATTAAACATTATATAAGTTAACTAATAGAAATTAATTGGTATTATATAAATATTTATTGAAAGAATATTATTTAAAGATGCTTTTATTATATAACATATAGTGTTGAACATTTGAGTGGAAATAAATTTAGTATAAACATATTTTTATTTAAATTCAAATTGGAGTTGAAGTTGGAGCAAAACATTGGAGATGCTCTAAAATGGTTAATGCACCATAAAGATTTGGTGGCAGATGTGACAACAAACCAAATTTATCATATCGATTTATTAAAGCAATTAAGTTTATGAATTAATGTGTCATTTTAATCTTATCTTGTTTAAGTACATCGGTCATCAACTTTATTTTATTTATTTATTTTTGATACAATGGAGGGCAATCAACCTAAGAAACAAACTAGACAGAAAAGGAGAAATGACAAGCTCTGGAAGAGGCACATCCTTTCCGGTCGTCCGGGGGGTGGCCCTGCTTCAAAAATCTGGAGACCAGACTCTATACCATGCCCCAAGTGAGCCAAACCATCAGCCACTTTGTTCCCTTCCCTGTACACATGAGAAACCAAGCAATGCCAATCCAAGTTGATAAGAGCCAAGCAACCACTAGCAATGCTAAACAAAGGGTGGTTACACATGAATATCTTTGGCAAGCAATTGCACCATATATAAAGAATCAGTCTTCACAAGAACATTCCGATAACCAGAACTCCAAGCCAACGTGAGACCCTCAAATAAGCCCCACAATTCAGCCTCCAATACATTCCCTCTTCCCTTATTTAACACAAACCCAGTCAACCAATTCTTCAAATGGTCCCTCAAAACCCCACCAGACGTAATCATACCCAAATTATTATCGCAGCTGCCATCTACATTAAGCTTCACCCATCCTTCAGGGGGAGGAATCCAAGAAATCGAGAGGAGAGAACCCAATTTACCATTAGCAGCCGAAATAGTACCCAGCCAATCCAAATAAAACTGAATAATAGTCAGATGGGGGAGCTTTGGAGTAACGAACTCAGTGTCAAACATCAATCTACACCTCCATTTCCAAATGAACCAAATCACAATAACAAAAAGAAGCCAACAAGGAATCTTACCATACACCAGATTGACATTAGTTAAATTCATTTGCATCCACTCTATAATATCTCCCGCGTACAACTCAGAGGAAATAACATCTTTAAAAATAATGTCCCAAACCGTCATAGAATAGCTGCAACCCCTTAAAAGATGGTTAATATCCTCAATGACAACTTCACACCTTGGGCCGAAACTATCAGAGTCCATACCACGAGCTGCTCTTTGACTATTCGTAAGAATCTTCCCATGTATAACAAGCCAGAGGAAATGCTGGACTCTATAAAGGAGATTGAACTTCTAGACGAACTTCCAATTCCACACAATATTGCGGTCAGTATTCAAGCACTCGTCATAAGCCGACTTGATAGAGAACTCACCGTTCTTAGACCATCCCCAAATAGCTCAATTGCTACCACTAGAGTTCCTACCGGTATGAATACTAGTGATTCTATAGATAATGTCCCAAGGGAGAACCGCAGCAAGCAGATCAATAAGCCTTTGACCATCCACCAGAAAATCACTAACAATCTGGCTAAGCATACCCACAGAAAGGTCCACTGAAGCATGATCCTTCAGAACACCTATATCAAGAATCCAATCATCAACCCAAAACCTATTCTGCTCATCAATACCAACTTTCCACCGCAAACTTTTATTAATCAAAAGCAATAGCTCTCCATGTATTGGAGCAAACCACCCCTTTACTTAACTTGGGATTAGATAAAGATTTAGTATTCATGTACTTGTGCTTAAGAATTTTGCACCAAATACCACTATCATCCTAAAAGACTCGCTAGGCTGCTTTGGCACGGGAGGGCCTGGTTCATATCCTTCATGGTCTTAATACCCAAACCACCACTACACTTAGGAAGACAAACTGAGTTCCACTTAATAAGGTGAACATAATTTCTATCATGAGTATGCTCCCACAAGAAATCTCTATTAATCTTATCAAGTCTTTTACAAACCTCATTAAGGAGTTTAACGTACTGCATGATATACACTGGAAGGGCCATAGTAACAGTTTAATGAGGGTAACTTTCCCAGCAAGAGAAAGAGAATCACATTTCCAAACAGCCAGTCTTTGTTGAACCTTCTCAATCACAACATTATAGGTATCGTTGGTAACCCTCCCATGAATAAGAGAGACTCCCAAATATTTCCCAAGATTCTTGGTCACTGGAAGGGCCATAGTAACAGCTTAATGAGGGTAACTTTCCCAGCAAGAGAAAGAGAATCACATTTCCAAACAGCCAGTCTTTGTTGAACCTTCTCAATCACAACATTATAGGTATCGTTGGTAACCCTCCCATGAATAAGAGAGACTCCCAAATATTTCCCAAGATTCTTGGTCAGAGGAGACCCATAAGCAATAGCAATACTCCTAGCAACCCATTCTGGAATTTTGTTAAAACAGAAAACTCTAAACTTGCTGAAACTGACTTGCTGCCCAAAAAAGCTACAAAAAATATCCAAGCACTCTTTAATAATACCTGCTTGGGTGAGAGACGCATCACCAAACAAGATAAGGTCATTAGCAAAAAATAAATGGGAGATACTAGGGCCCCCTCTAGAGACCTTAATATACTTCCACCTACCCAAATTCAGCTCCTGGTTAATAAGATAAGACAACTTCTCCATACACAAAACAAAAATATAGGGGGAAAGAGGGTCCCCTTGCCTAATACCACACCCTCGGGTGAAAGTTTCAGTAACTTCTCCATTTAACACCACCCTATATTGCACACTAGTAATAGACCACATAAAGTTGTAGACCTAGGTTTTATTGGCCAAAAGTTTACATAGATGACTATGAGGGGTGTTAGAGAAGAGATTTGGGAAAGGCTTGATAGAACTCCACCAAAGTAACTTTTGGCCAATCAACTTTATTTTAAAGTTTCAATTGATTGTAGAAACCGACAAGACAATGTTATTCTAAATTTATTATAGAATAACAGTAATATATATGATAAAATTGAAAAAAAAAATCCATTTTCTTTATAAAGTTATCATTTGTTTTGCATTAAATAATAGTAAAAAAAATTATATTTAAAAGTAAACTAAGGCAGTGCCACAAATAAAAAACAAGTGATTTGATATAATTCTTATTTTTGTTTTTACTTTCTAATCATCATATATAAAACAACTCATCTTCATTGTAAACGTGTTTACTAGCCATTTTATTTTATTTTGATTTTTCTTGCTATTTTAATTTGAAATGTATTTATTTAAAAAACAAATTGAAATGTATGTTTTTTTTACTTTAACAAAATGTATATAACTTCTCAATTTGGTTTGGTCTAGTCTAAAAAAGTGATTGGTTCAAACTGGTCTAGTTTAACAAAAGACCGAATTTTTTGGTTTGGTCCGGTCCTAGTTGAAACTGGACCGTGCCAAGCCCTAGTTTCAAGAAAACAAAATAAAATTTGACTATACAATTTTTTTTTTTTTTTTAAATCAGTGTCACAAATTGTTTTGTAGAAATTATGATTGAATTTGACAAATCCGTTTATACTATAAACAAAATTATTAACAGAATTTCTTGGTCGAAGGGCGTTAAATAATGCTTTCAGTAAAGGAAATCTGCCACCTCTGCACAAAATTTCTAGCGATTCCCTTCCAAGATACGATGATCACTAGGCGTTTCTTCTATTGCAGGAAGATCGGCCCTCGAATCACTTTATTCACTCTTTCAATTGATTGATATATCACAAAATAAATTTAGAGAGATTGGTGAGTTTTTTATTATTATTATTATTTTTTTCAAAGAGAAAGAAAGAAAAGAACATTCAATTTGTTTCTCAAAACAATAATATTTCTTTGACAAACAGGTTTTTTTTTTGTTTATAGAGAAATACTAAAGAGATACAAGAGAAGAGTTGTATCTCTTCAAAACAACTGTTTAATGAAATGATTAATAAATTAATTAAATACAAATACAAGTAAACATTTTATTAAACAATAAATAAATATTTAATACATCTTAAAGGGTCGAGATCAATACTGAATTTAAACAAAGCAATTACTAAGTGCATTTTGGAAATGATCACACAACAAATATTTTTTTTTATTTTTTTTATTTTTTTAAAACAGTAAAGTTTTATAGCAAGCCAAAGAAGGCATGAGACAAACAACAACAAAACCAAGATGTAGCACACCCTGGGCATCAAGACAGGGACAAAAAACCACAACAAAAACCAGACAACCAAACTACCCCAACACCAGCAAGAATAAGAGACACACAGCCATCACAAAGATGCACCACCAGCAAAGACATGCAAAAGACAGCAGAGTTTAGGCACCAGGCAAAACCAAACAAAAAACTAAAACAGCAGCAGCAACTCACAGCAAATACTATAACCTGAAGCCATCATCATTTGCGCCCCTTCCTCTAATTAACATGTCTTAATTAGCATATATATATATATATATTATATGTATGCTCATGATGATGTGATCTGGTTCAGCTAGCTAGAGAGCCATTGAGTGAAAAGAATGGCAAAGCAAAGCTAGAGATGTTCATTGGTAGACTTGTGTGGTTTTTCTTTTGAGACCAAGAATGACAAGGAGCATTCCAAGATAGTCAAAATTGTAGGCCTTTTCAAATAGTTGAAGCTTGTAATCATTCCATGGAGGAAATCTGAACCAGAAATCAGTGAGGAAACTTCTTCTGGCCACTGCTTTGTAATGACTGAATGCATCGAAAGAGAACTTTCCATGGTACTGCCCAATCCCACTCTCACCAACTCCTCCAAATGGCAGAGAATCAGCTGCATACTACATTATGAAGATTATATTTTAGTATATGAAGATTCATATATAATCAATGGCATTTTGTACATTAATATATAACATACTTGAATGACTGCATCGTTGAATATCAGACTTCCAGAGGATGTTTCTGATAACATTCTACTTTTGAGTGCTTCATTTTTGGTGAACACATATATCGAAAGTGCTTTAGGCCTTGCATTAATAAACTTTATACTATCTTCGATCTTCTTCAACTGTGATTAATTGAAAGCCAAAAACAAAAACAAGTTGAATTAAATTGATTGTACTTGTGAATGTGACTGTGAATGTTTTATAATTAAGTAGAGTGTTTGAATCTCACTGAAATTATTGGAAGTACGGGACCAAAGATTTCTTCGGTCATTATTTCTGCTTCAAGGGGAGGATCCACCAAGATGGTGGGCTCCATGAACCTGCATCAAAGTTTTGGAAATGAACAGTACTGTTGAGTTCTTCAACTAGAAATGAAGATATATAATAAAATATTGTTGGCTTAGGTTTAGGTTTTGTTTGGTGTATATTTTGTATACACACATGTGCACCATCAGGTTATATATGGATTGAGTTGTGTCCCCTTCTCCAGACTCGAAATTTATTGTGATAGTTAAAAAAGAAACCGTTACTTTAATTTATTTATATTTTTGTATACTGTCTAAAAACCCTAAAATGAAGCACTTAATTATGATTTTGGAAAATGGGTTGTTCTTTATAATCTATCCTTCATCAAATTTATAGTCTAAAGTCTAAACCAAGAAGAAGAAAAAAAAAAATCCTACTACAAGTAATAATTAAAGGAGAAAAAGAGAAATACACTTACAAATTGTCTTCATCCACTGATCCACCATAGACAATAGTATCCTTGACCATTGGATCACTAAGGAGATTCTTCAATTTGAAAAGATTTTGCTTATTAATTATCCTAGCAACACTGTTTGTTTCCCTTGGCTTTTCACCGAACATTTTCTTTATACTGGCCTTCATTAAGTTTACCTATAAAAGAATTTAAATAAATAAAACCTTGTTAAGAAATTATTGTTAAAAAAAATAATAAAAATTTAATGGTAAGTTAAGAAAAGAAGAAAAGATTTTCCATGTATATATATACTCTTACCACAGTAGAAGTGAATTGCTCTTCCACTAGAACATAGTCAATTGCAATGCAGGCTTGACCAGCACAGGCTCCATATTTTGACACTACAATTCGATTTATAGCCACCTTTTTTATAATAAAATTAAACAATTCATCAGCTTTTAGAAACTATTAAAAAAATAAAAATAAAATTACAGTACATATGTATATAAAGAGATTTTTCTACATAACAGCTTTGCTCTCAAAGTAATGTTGAATGTTAAACTTGCCACAAGTCAGCCACCCTCCAGCAAAACCACTTCTAGAAGCCAACATTGTTGACTCTCCTCCACCGTCCAAACTCATCAACAACCATCTCCCAACTCCCTTCTTCCCAACTGCCATCTTCCAATCAAGTTTGAATTTGCTGGTTTTGCATTTATTTTTGTTTGTCTTTAATCTCATCTCAGTTCCCTATATAAAGGGACTCAGATTGTGTTGTAAAATCAGTGGAGTGGTGTAAGAAAATTTCAAGAGAGAAATAAAGTTCAAAGCTTCTCCGTTTTTTAGAGTGTTACAATCTCTCTCAGAGGTGCACCACAAGTGACCTCAACATTCCCATTCCACCAACAGTGGTATCAGAGCCCAGGAGAGCCGGAAACTTGAAGAACAGAGGCCAAAACCAAATTGGCCCAGAAATCAAAGTGCTCAAAATATAAATTTGAGAATACCAGTGTGTTCTATTCGTCTCAAGGAGTGCATCAGTGAAAATTTCGTCGAAATCGGAGTTAAAGAGAGGTGTCACGCGCCGTTTGAAGTTGGAGATTGTAACCACGCGCCGTCCACGCGCAGCCAACTGTCCGGAGCGTCACCGTCACGCGCCGGTCGTCTTCCTCGCCCGATTTTCAGGGTCCGACCCGACGTCCGACCCGTAATCTGACCCGAACCGGTCCGACCGTCACCTGATCCGACCCGGTTATCCGACCCGGTCCGTGAGTGCTGCTGACGTCACTAACGTCGTTAGTCTGTTTGGAATATTCCGTCAGAAAAGGAATATTCCGTTATCTTGGTTGACTTTTGTCACAAAGTTTGACCGCCTGTTTCAGACACTTCCGAACTCGTTTTTTGACAAACTCGGACTGTTTTCCAAGGTTTTAGACCATTCCGGACGCAACCGTGCACTCATTTTTTGCAAATTCAGACTCCAGATCAGTGTTCTAAGTAGTTCAAGCTCGATGGCCAACGGAAACGCGCAAGTTGTCATCCCGAAACTCACCAAAGACAACTATGACAATTGGTGCATACAAATGAGAGCCCTACTAGGTTCTCAAGATGTTATGGACATTGTGGAAGATGGATACACAGAACCCGCATCCAAAGAAGCTGAAGGAACCATGACAGAAGCTCAGACAACAACTCTCAGAGCCGATCGAAAGAAGGATTGTAAAGCAAAGTCCATAATCTATCAAGGACTAGACGAACCCACGTTCGAGCTTATAGCTTCCTCCAAGTCATCGAAAGAAGTCTGGGACACCCTTCACAAGACCTACAAAGGTGCTGACAAAGTGAAAAGGATCCGTCTTCAAACTCTACGAGGTGAGTTCGAATCTTTACGAATGAAATCTAATGAATCCATTGCAGAGTTCTATACACGAGTCATGGTTGTTGCAAATCAGCTAAGAAGAAATGGAGAAACTCTCGAAGACATGAGAATTTCGGAGAAAATTTTGCGATCATTGGATCCAAAGTTTGACTTTATAGTGGTGGCCCTGGAAGAAACAAAAGATCTGGAGACGATGTCTGTAGAAGAACTGGTGGGTTCATTGCAAGCCCATGAGCAGAAAGTCACAAGAAGAAGTGACGACAGAGTATTGGAGCAAGCTCTCCAGTCAAAGTTATCCCTCCATGACAAAATATATGAGCAAGGGGGGACCTCACAACAAGAAAGAGAACGAGGTAGAGGATCTCGTGGAAGAGGTTCTGGAAATGTTTGAAACCAAAGGTAGAGGCAGAGGAGGAAGAGACGCAAGTAGAGGAGGACGTGGACAACAAAACCATGTCTCACGAGGACGAGGACGAGGAAGAAGAGGCGGTTACAACTACCGTCCGAACGTTGACAAAAGAAACGTTCAATGCTATAATTGCCACAAATATGGGCACTATAGCAACGAGTGCAGAGGTATCCCAAATGAAGTAAATGAAAGTTCTAACTTTGCAGAGAAAGAGCAGGTTGAAGGAGAATCGTTGATGCTAATGGCACACAACTCAACCTATCAAAATCAAGATGTGTGGTTTCTTGACTCTGGAGCCAGCAACCATATGACTGGCAGAAAAGACTTGTTCACTGAACTTGATGACAAAGTTAATGGAGAAATCTCATTTGGTGACCTCTCTAAAATCTCTGTCCAAGGAAGAGGAGATGTCATGATAAAGCAGAAGAATGGAGATCATGCTTTCATCTCCAATGTTTATTATGTTCCAGACATGAAGACAAACATCCTAAGTCTCGGACAACTCTTGGAGAAAGGCTATCACATTAGTCTTCAAAATATGCAACTCACCATCACAGATGCTCGAGGAAAGCTGGTTACTCGAGTCCAGATGACGAAGAATAGGATGTTTCCTCTCGCAATTCATCATGATACGCCAAAGTGTCTGACAGCCATCATCAACAACAAAGACTGGTTGTGGCATCTCAGGTATGGACATCTCAATTTTGAAAGTTTAAAGCAACTGGGAAGTAAGAAGATGGTGAAAGGATTGCCAAATATCCATCACCCAAATGAGATGTGTGAAAGCTGTGTTCTTAGCAAACAACACAGAAATAGCTTCGGAAAGGAGGCAAATTGGAGAGCAACCATGCCACTTGAGCTCGTTCACACAGATGTGTGTGGTCCATTGACGCCAGTATCAAATGGACAGAATCAATACTTCCTTACATTCATTGACGACTACAGCAGGAAGACTTGGGTCTATTTTCTGAAAAGGAAGTCTGAAGTGTTTGGCTACTTCAAAGAGTTCAAAACTCTTGTGGAGAAGCAAAGTGGCTATCATATCAAAGCATTGAGATCAGATCAAGGTGGAGAATACACTGCAGGTGCTTTCCAGGAGTTCCTAAAGCAACAAGGAATCAGACATCAGTTTACACCAGCTTATACTCCTCAGTTAAACGGTGTAGCTGAAAGGAAGAATCGAACAATCCTTAACATGGCCAGAAGCATGTTAAAGGATAAAAACATGCCTAAAAGTTTTTGGGCTGAAGCAGTCTTGTGTGCGGTATATCTACAAAACAGATGTCCTACGAAGAGTCTTGATACAAAGACACCGCACGAAGCATGGAGCACTCACAAACCAAGTGTCAGCCACCTTAGAGTTTTTGGCTCTATTGCCTACATCAAAGTCCCAGAAGCGAGAAGAACCAAGCTTGAAGATAAATGAGAGAAGTGTATCCTTGTTGGATACGGTGACAGAACTATGGGTTACCGGCTATATAACCCCACCACCAAGAAAGTAATCTTCAGCAGAGATGTCATTTTTGAAGAAAATGAATCCTGGAATTGGGATCAAACTAAAGCTTCCAGAAACGCGGAGTTGATACCTGAAGAAGAGACAAGAGAAGTGGCTACAGAGACACAAACACCCAGAGATCAGCAAACACCTCAACGTGGTTCCCCTTCACCACAAAGGTATGACACTCCATTACCAATTGATCGTGATTTCTCAGATATGAGGCCTAGAGGAACACGCAGTCTAGAAGATCTGTATGAATATACAGAACAGGTGGAAGAAGATCTTACTCTGTATTGTCTGCTGATGACAAGTGATCCAGTTAGCTTTGAAGAGGCTAACCAAGAAGGAAAATGGAGAAGTGCAATGGATGATGAGATTCGATCCATTGAGAAGAACAAGACGTGGGAGTTGACTAATCTCCCAAAAGGCAGGAAAGCTATTGGAGTGAAATGGGTCTACAAAACCAAAAGGAATGCGAAAGGAGAAGTCCAGAGATACAAGGCAAGACTTGTAGCAAAAGGCTATAAACAAAAGGAAGGAGTTGACTACGGAGAAGTCTTTGCGCCAGTTGCCAGACTAGAGACCATCAGATTGCTAATATCATTAGCAGCCCAGAAAAGTTGGAAAATCTACCAACTTGACGTAAAGTCAGCATTCCTGAATGGCTTTCTTGAAGAAGAAATCTATGTGGAACAACCACCTGGATATGTGAAGAAAGGAAAAGAAGATAAAGTGTGCAGACTGAAGAAAGCCTTATATGGTTTGAAGCAAGCGCCTCGTGCATGGAATATGAGGATTGATGATTACTTCCAAAAGAACAGATTTGAGAAATGCCCGTATGAGCATGCACTATATATGAAGAAGGAGATTAACGGAAGCTTGTTATATGCATGCCTATACGTTGATGACTTGATCTTCACCGGCAACAATCCAGCCATGTTTGAAGATTTCAAGAGGAGGATGGTGAAAGAATTTGAGATGACTGACATTGGTCTAATGGCTCATTTTCTCGGTATTGAAGTTGTGCAAAGCGAAAAAGGTATCTTCATCTCTCAGAGTATCTATGCAAAAGAAATTCTGAAAAGATTTGGTATGGAAAAATGCAATCCTGTCACAACTCCAGTAGAAACAGGATTAGAGTTAAGAAAGAATGAAATGGGAGATGTTGATCCAACCTATTTCAAGAGCTTGGTTGGAAGCCTGAGATACTTGACGTGTACCAGGCCAGATATACTCTATGGAGTTGGACTAGTCAGCAGATACATGGAGACTCCTGACCAGTCTCACCTGAATGCAGCAAAGAGGATACTCAGGTACATAAAAGGTACTATTAATGATGGTATTTTATATACCAGATGTGAAGATTGCAGGTTGATTGGCTATTCAGATAGTGATTGGGGAAGAGATCTGGATGAACGTAAAAGCACCACAGGTTTTACGTATTTTATGGGAGATACAGCGTTCACATGGTCATCCAAAAAGCAAGCCATTGTGACATTGTCATCATGTGAAGCTGAGTATGTTGCTGCCTGCTCAGCTGTTTGTCATGGTATCTGGATCAGGAATGTGTTGCAGTACTTAGGATTTCCACAAGTTAATCCCACAAAGGTCTACATTGACAATCAGTCAGCGATTGCACTAGCAAAGAATCCAGTATTCCATGAAAGAAGCAAACATATTGATACGCGGTATCATTTCATCAGAGAGCATGTGAAGAATAAAGAGGTGGAACTAGTCTCTTGCAGGACATATGATCAAGCTGCTGATATTTTCACCAAGCCGCTCAAACATGATGTGTTTGAAAGACTAAAGACAATGCTTGGTATGACGAAGCATGGAGAGTCAAGTTTAAGGGGGGATGTTGAATGTTAAACTTGCCACAAGTCAGCCACCCTCCAGCAAAACCACTTCTAGAAGCCAACATTGTTGACTCTCCTCCACCGTCCAAACTCATCAACAACCATCTCCCAACTCCCTTCTTCCCAACTGCCATCTTCCAATCAAGTTTGAATTTGCTGGTTTTGCATTTATTTTTGTTTGTCTTTAATCTCATCTCAGTTCCCTATATAAAGGGACTCAGATTGTGTTGTAAAATCAGTGGAGTGGTGTAAGAAAATTTCAAGAGAGAAATAAAGTTCAAAGCTTCTCCGTTTTTTAGAGTGTTACAATCTCTCTCAGAGGTGCACCACAAGTGACCTCAACATTCCCATTCCACCAACAAGTAATAGCACTCTAACTATATTTATGTAGGGATCATACTATATTATCGTAACGTTTGACACATCAAATTTATGATACTAATTGCAAAGTTAAAATGTGAAGTTAAGCAAAGTTGAATAGAGAGTATAATTAAGTACAATTTAATGCAATTGTAAATCATGGAATTGAATCAAATTAAAAGCATATATAGTACTGAAACTAGTGAAGATGTCTAACATAGTGATATGGAAATATATATAAACATAAACATGATAAGTACCTCCCTGTCCCAAGAAGAAGTGAGGGAGTCAAGAACAGCTGGGCATTTTCCCCCTAACTCTAGAGTAACAGGTGTTAGATGCTTCGCTGCAGCTGACATTACTTGCCTTCCCACTCTTGAACTTCCTGCGTACGTCCGTACCAATATAATTATTCAATGTTCGTCAACAAATTAATTAAATACCATTAATATTTAAAAACTACTATTAGTCATTAATTAAACTCTAGTATATATATACCTGTGAAGAAGATCTTGTCCCATTTATGGTGCAAGAGTTGTTGACCAACACAAGGGCCACCTTCAATTACTTTGATAGCTTTATTGTCAAGGTATGTCGAAATTGCATCTGCTAACACAGCTGAACTTGCAGGAGCCAGTTCTGATGGTTTCAAAACCATTGTGTTTCCTGCTGCTATTGCTCCTATCACAGGCTCCAACGACAATCCAAACGGGAAATTCCAAGATGACATTATGAGTACAAGTCCAAGAGGCTCAGCAACCACCTCTGCACTTGACAGAATTGCAATTATCGGAAGTTTAGCCTGCCATGTACATATACACGAACAAATACTATTAATGCTACTGATTAATTTAAAGGACCCATATATTCACTATATATATGCTTAATTAAAAGAAGGATTATAATTAAAGGTACCGTTTTGCTTGACATCCATCCTTTCAAATTTTCCAATGCATAATTAGCGGATTTTATTAAGGTTCCTATCTGCAAAACAACACCACAATATCTAATTATGAGAGAAACAAACAAACTGATTTTGAAGTAGTATGTCGTAATAGTATTTCCTGATAACAAGTTCAGTTGAGATACACATAAATAATCTCCTTATAAAATTTATTTTGATAGGTAAGGACCCAAACAATAATGTCAAACTACGTACCTCGTCTCTGAATGCCTCAACATGATGTTTTCCCAGATCTTGATTAAGAGCTTTGAAGATATCTACTCTTTTTTCTTTCAGAAGAATTATCAACTTCTCAAGCTGAGACTTCCTCCAAGAAACTTGTTTAGTAATCCCACTACTGTAGTA
The DNA here is from genome assembly GCA_035582765.1 of Acer negundo. NCBI lineage: Eukaryota > Viridiplantae > Streptophyta > Magnoliopsida > Sapindales > Sapindaceae > Acer > Acer negundo. The sequence continues at coordinate 10,248,357 of CM069233.1, forward strand.
CTCTTTCATGTCCTCAAGATCTCTCTCTAAGTCTCTTACACTCTCCATTGCTCTCTTTCTCACTCACCTTCCGGTGGTATCCCTTATATATATATATATACACTGAACTACTGAAGTCATGCTTCTATACAGGTTTGTTTAATATTCATTAGATTTTAATTTAAATATTTAATGGCTCAACTAAATGAAAATTTTAAATAAATGAAAATAGATCATGGCTCTCTTGTAATTAGTTAGATTTTGTAAACCAACTAAACCCATAAATAAATACGGTTCATGTATATATTTATATGATCAGGATCCTCTCATAACCTAAAATTTTCCTAAGCTTTTAAGGATCATGTGTCCACCATAAGTTTGGATAGTTAGGATTTATTTTTGTGATTTTGTCATTTAAACTATTTTAAAGTGATGTTGTTTTATTTGTCATTTTATCATTTAAACTATTTTAAAGTGATGTTGTTTCTTACGACTTTACAGGCAAATCCAAATTTCACCATAAATATTAAATATCATTAATTGTTTTTTTTTTTTTTTTTAAAAGAATCGATCCCAAATTTTAGAATACTAATCCAAATCAATCAACAATTAATCCCATTTTCAATTTGATTAGGGATGAAAAAGGATGGTATATTTCTTCAAAAGAGAAAAAGTGAGACTAAAAAAAAAATTTGTTAATTCATTTATGAGTTGTGCTATTGGCACACCCCCTACCGATCTATTTATCCCCACTTGTTTAAATTTTGATTTAATTAAATAAAGTTTTATTTTCCAAATTACATTTTACTTATTTTTCAAACTTAATAAACCACATCTCTAATATCTCTATCTATCTCAGATCTATTTATCTATAGTCTTGTCTTTCTCTCACCTCCCGTGAATGAATTTTAGTTTCTTTTTCTTTTTATTTCTTCTTTAGTGCTTTTATTTTTATTTTTTTAACATCAAACTTTATAGAAATGGCCAGGAAGTCACAAGACAAAGAACAAACAAACAACTCCAAAAAAAGAGCAAAGAACAGAGCAACCTAAGACAAAAACACACAGAGAAAAAAACGAAATAGCCCACAAACAAAACGAAAGAGTAATGAGATTAAATAATAATCAATATCTCATCTGTCTAATGCACCTCAAGTGTTTGATTTATTGTTTAAATAGGATCCAGTACAAGTATTTTTAGGGTTTGAGAGTTATTGAAAAAATATATATTTCAAGAAAATGATTAAAAGAATTTTTTTTTTTTTAAGGAACGTGGGGTTTTATTAGATTTACTTTATAGAATATATATTTTTCTTAAATTGTATGTTTCTTTTAGTAATTTTGATAAAGAAAATAAAATAAAAAGGTAAGGCATAAATAGATCAGTAGGGGTGTGCCAATAGCACTACTCTTCATTTATAGATCTAATCCCTAATCTCTAACCAATCTGTACATATCCATAACAAAAATAATAATAATAATAATAACAAAAAATCAAACTAAGTGGACATTAATTCATAGCCTTCAAAGAAATTTTTTTTTAAAAAAAAACAGCAATCAAAGAAATTTACTAGAAAAATATTTAGGAGTTTTCTTCTCCATATAATCAGTGAAAAAATGGGGATTTAATTAATAAGAAGCAGTAGAGTGGAAGATTTGCAGGTGTGGAGTCTCATTGTATTTCATGAGTCAACGAATTTGCTAGGTAACATTTTGATTGTTTTCCCCTGTTTTGTGTTTCTGTTGTGAGCTGGTTGACTTTGTGTGCGCTGGTGGGCTTTTGAATAAAGTTTAATTTTAAAAAATAAAAATATATATATATATTTTTTACCATATTTCTTCTTTTAAAAAAAAAAAATGAAAAAAAAAAAAAATGAAATATGGTGTAGAAAAATCAAAATGTTACCTTAAGGGAGTATTTTTCCTCGTTCAAGAGATTTGTGGTTTGAGTTAAAGATGAGCATAGGGAAAATAAATGAAAAAGAAAAGTTTTATTCTAGGCGTTTAGTTTTCTAGTTAAATGAAAAAAAAAAAAAAAAAAATCGAAAAAACAAAGAAATATGGTGTAGAAAAATCAAAATGTTACCTTAAGGGAGTATTTTTCCTCGTTCAAGAGATTTGTGGTTTGAATTAGAGATGAGCATAGGGAAAATAAATGAAAAAGAAAAGTTTTATTCTAGGCGTTTAGTTTTCTAGTTAAATGAAAAAAAAAAAAAAAAATTTGAAAAAACAAATCCTAACCATTCAAGTTGTTAGTGGACACATGGCATAAAACCTCAAAAGCTGAGGTTAGGAGATGATCTTAATCCATATAAGATCTATATACCACTTACGGTGGCAGTAATTCGAATCTGGATTATTATCGGATTGAATAAGCAATCGTACCACTGAGACACATTGGACGGTGGTCAAATACAGGTCATGCTACTACACTATATCAGTAACTATACAACTACTCTTCTGAGTAGTCACTGCTTCATAAAAGCTAGCCATCAATGCCTCATCTTTTACCCTCTCCGTCGACTTTGTGAGAAATTCTAGGGTCTTCTTCCCTCTCCAATATACACTGTGTGGCCAAAAGGGCTGGTTGAAATATTAATTTTGATTAGGTTGTGGCATGTTCTGTATACTTCATGTTGTTGAAGAATAGATGTTGACAACTCGTGTTAAAGTTTAAGAAACTGAAACGAAAACTCTTGGGGTTGTTCTGCTTTTTGGGTGGGGTTTGGCAGCTTTTGCTGTTAGTTGTGGGTTGTGTTTTGCTAATGTTTCTTTCAGCGTTTGTTTTGGTTGGCTGGCTGTTTTGCCCTGTTGCAGTGTGCTTGGCCTCGTGGCTTTCTAATAAATTTTATTCGTTTCAAAAGAAACTCTTGTTAACCTAATCAAGAGCACTTTAATATACATTCAATTCATATGGTGATAACTATTAGTCTTTGTAGTTGAACAGTAAATCTATGAACTAATATAAGATTAATCTACGCAGTTTTAACATAAAATGTATTGAAATAAATTGTAATATTAAGTTGTTTGATAACTTACACCAATTGTGTTATTGTGCAGAATTAGATTATATATATATATATATATATATATATATTTGTGGGGTGCGCCAAGCCCTTACAGTAGTGCAAGGCATTGACAACGCTCAAAAGACCCAATAAGCTACTGTAAAGGCCTCTTCTCCTCAAAAATTGATTTAATATTGTGTGAATCAATAACCCACGTATCAAATATTAAACTGAATATTAGAACATATCACATGACATATATATATATATAAGGTCTCGTTCCTATTAAGACATTCTTATATAACTTTATCAGGATATTGAATGTAAGCCACTAATTTATAAAAGTGACTTGACAAGTGCATACATACCACGTTAAAGTATGTAAAACAAGTGGCTCACATTCAATGTCCTTATATAATTCTATCAGGACAACCTCATAGGAAAATTTCTGTGTATATATATATATATATTTGATGCACGTAGTTTCTCATAATTAATAAACTATTGGGTGTTGAATATGGGACCCATTCATTTTCTAAAGAGCAAATTGCACTCAACCTCTCTGAGGTTTAACCTCTTGCAAACAGAAAAAACTTTATCATTAATTGACACTTACACCCCTTGTTGACTTTCTCTTTACTTTAAAAGACTAAAATACTCTTGATCCCTAAATTAAATTAATAAATGGATAATTTTATTAAAGTCCCTACTCTTTGACGCAATATCACTTATTTAAACGTCTTTATCATATTAACAACTTAAGTCCCTTATATTTCCAAAATATATTACTTTAGTCTATTTGACCAAAATATTAACGATCAACTCTAATTATATGTATAAAAATACAATTTTACCCTTGTCAAATGATTTATTGAGTTTCAAAAATAAATAATATTAAAATGGTTTATAAATATAAACTAACAACAAAAATTTTTTTTCTAAAAATATATTTAAAAACATAAAGAAAAAAAACTAATGGATGTTATTGTCCAATCATAACCGACACATCAGCTCTCTCTAATTTAAATTAACAATTAAAAAACTAAAACAAATATTAATTTAAAATAAATTAAAATGTGCTTATGGAAAAATGTTCTTGTGTTGTACAAACCCCTCTGTTTTGCAAATCAAGAACAAAAGCTCAACAAATATTTATTTTAGTTTTAGTTTAAATTAATATTTGCTAATGACTGTCCCATGCACACAAGCAACGTCTAACTACCTTAGACAATTAGATAAGACAGTTAGACGCTAGCTGTGCTTAGCATTTTTTGAGTTGAGTTTCAAACGTTTGACTGCATTTACACTTTTATCATATTGTCTTTCCTATCTTATATTTGTCTTGGTAAGTTTCCTGTTAGCTTCCCTTCAACTTCCCCATATAGAAAGTCTTGCATTAATTCACCTCTGAATCCCCGATAAAAGTATAATCTTCTTTTCTTATCATGAACAGTGGAACGAATGAAATATAAAGTTTACCGCAAATAGTCGATAAAAATATAACCTTCTTTTTCATTCCTTAGAGCCTAGAGGGTTGGATGAATAATAAATTATAGGCACGAAATTTTCATTCCAACAAATTAATATTATTTTAAATTAATATTTATTTTAGTTTTTTAATTGTTAATTTAAATTATAGAGAGTTGATGTGTGTGGTCCTGATTGGACAAGAACATCCATTAATGTTTTTTCTTTCTGTTTTTAATATTTTTTTTAGAAAATAAATTTTTGTTGTTAATTTATATTTATAAACCATTTTAATATTATTTATTTTTGAAACTCAATAAATCATTTGACAATGGTAAAATTGTACTTTTATACATATAATTAGAGTTAACCGTTAATATTTTAGTCAAATAGATTAAAGTAATATATTTTGAAAAAATAAAGGACTTAAATTGCTAATATGATAAAGACGTTTAAATAAGTGATATTACGTCAAAGAGTAGGGACTTTAATGAAATTATCCATCTATTAATTTAATGTAAAGATCATGGGTATTTTAGTCTTTTAAAGGAAAGAGAATATTAATAAAGGGTGTGACTGTCAATTAATGATAAAATTGTTTCTGTAAGAGATCAAACCTCAGAGAGGTTGAGTGCAATTTACTCTTTTCTAAATTATGAACGACATAAATGCACGTCTAGCTACTCACATACATGTTATTAATTTTTGTTTTTCTCTAAATCATCTATGCTATGAACAATTTTTTTTTTTTCCTTCGAAAAATATCAATGATCAGGTTTTGCTGTGCAACTATTCTATATAAAACCCAAGTGGAACACACCTGTATTGTTTCAAAAAAAAAAAATTATTAGTTACAGTTCAATAAATGATTTACATAACAATTATTTTTTGTTTTTAATTATTTTTAAACCTAAAAAAAAAAAAAAAAAAAAAAAAAAAAAAGATCAATAATGAGGAAGTAAGTTTTTAATTATTTTTAAATCTATAAATTTTTTGTTTTCCTGTTGAATTTCAAGAATTTTGATACAATGTTGGTGCTGTCAAAATTTAAATATATCATATCCCTATAATACTCTTTCTACAATATTGGTGTGAATTTTTATTTATTTTTTTGTTGACAACAATCTGAAAAATTCGAAACAGAGAGAAAACTAAAATTTTGTTATTGATTTTGATAATAATAAAAAAAAATCATTAGCTAGAGAGAGTTGCTATTTATAGTTGATTCACTAAAACAGATTGGGTCTTTTATGGCTTAAGTTTTACGGTCCACATAAATGGCGCGTCGTAAATGTTATTATTCATGACTTACGTTCAGTGCAAGTCATAATAGTGATGCATAATTTCTCAAAGATGGTGCACATTTGAGGAACGTCATAAAAAGGGATTATTTACGGCTTACCTGTTGTGTGTCGTATTTGAGAATCCTTTAAGACATGCTACTCATGCCATGTATACATTTTTCAGAAACAAATGAATGACTATTTACTGCATTTAGTGCAAGTCGTAATAGTAATGCATAATTTCTCAAAAACGGCGCACATTTGAGGAACGCCGTAAAAATGAATTATTTACGACTTACATGTTGTGTGTCGTATTCGAAAGTGCTTTAAGACATACTACTCATGCTATGTATGCATTTTTCAGAAACAAGTGAATGACTATTTAATGCATTCAGTGCAAGTTGTAACAGTGATATATAATTTCTTAAAGACAACGCGCATTTGAGGAACGCCGTAAAAAAATATTATTTACAGTTTACCTATTGCGTGTCTTATTTTAGAGTCTTTTAAGACATAAAATTCACGCTATGTATACATTTTTCAGAAACAAGTGAATGACTATTTACTGCATTCAGTACAAGTCGTAATAGTGATACATAATTTCTCAAAGACGACGTGCATTTAAGGAACACCATAAAAAAAAAAAAGGATTATTTACGGCTTACCTGTTTCGTGTCTTATTTGAGAGTCTTTTAAGATATACAACTCACACCATGTATACAATTTTCAGAAACAAGTTTTTTGGCTCCTAAAAGGAACACTAAAGTTGAAACTTAATTTTTTGTTAGGCAGGTGTTTTGGGACAAAAATAATATTTGTTGATGATAATGATTTTATGGACTACATTTTTCCTTTTTTTTTTATCTTGATTTTTTTATTAAGTTTTTCCAAAGAGACAAATTAACAATTAAATTTTCTTCAAATTTCTATATTAATTATTATAGATTAATTCAAAAAATTGTGAAAAAAAAATTACTTTCATTAATAAATATAATAATAATAATCTAAAATGCAAAACTACTTTTTAGAAAAGTCCATTTACATTTCCCTTTCCCTTTTTGATATGGATTCAAGTCTTACATTTATCTATTAAATTTTAAAATGTAGAGAAACATCTCTCTATCTCGGATACGATTAACGAATATCCTTTGATCCGACAATATATGATTTAATTTTTTTTAATTAAATGCTAAAATAAATGTTAATTTGTCTATCAAATAAAATAAAATTTATATTATTGGAAATAAAATTTTGATTTAAAAATAATAAATTTAAATTTAATAACATCTATAGTTTATATATAAACATTATGCAATTATTAATAAATTCAAATGAGTAGCAGAACTGGTTAAAACCTTGCTTCAACATCATAAGGTCTCAGGTTCGACGACTGATGTGAACGAAATGGATTTGGTGGGGGTCGGTGTATGGTACGCGGTATTTGAGTGATATTATTCACAACGTCATCTAATGTGGCTTGCGGCTAAACGCCGTAAATAGTCATTTACAGTGTTCTTTGCGCCCAAGGGCCTAACCAAGGGTAGGCTACCTCTGGCTGCAGCCTGGTCTAAAACTAGAGAAAAAAAAAAAGTTTATTAGGTAGATAAATTATGAGTGGTGCTATTGGCATCCCCTATTGATCTATTTATACACCACTTGTTTAACTTTTGATTTAATTAAATAAAGTTAAATACTTTTATTAATTTATTTTATTTATTTTCAAAACTACCATTTTACTTATTTTTCAAATTGAATAAACCACATCTCTAATATCTTTATCTCTAGTCTTGTCTTTCTCTCACCTCCCGTGAACTAATTTTATTTATTTTTTTCTTTTTATTTCTTCTTTAGTTTTTTATTTTTTATTTTTATTATTTTTATTATTATTATTATTATTATTTACATCAAGCTTTATAGAAATGGTCAAGAAATCACAAGACAAAGAGCAAGCAAACAGCCTCAAGAACAGAGCAACCCAAGACAAAACACACAGAGAAAAAAACGAAACAGTCCACAAACAAAACGAAACAAGAAACAAATATCAAGTATTTGTTTTGGTTATCATCATTTCACTGTCAAATTCTAAAAGAGTAATGAGATTAAATAATAATCAATATCTCATCTGTCTAATGCACCTCAAGTGTTTAATTTATTGTTTAAATAAGATCTAATACAAGTATTTTTAGGGTTTGAGAGTTATGAAAAAAAAAATTCAAGAAAATGATTAAAAGAATGTTTTTTTTTTTTTTTTGAATTTTTTTTTTTTTTGAATTTGAATTTGAAAAGGAATGTGGGGTTTTATTATATTTACTTTATAGAATATTTTTTTTCCTTAAATTGTATGTTTCTTTTAGTAATTTTGATAAAGGAAAAAAAATAATACTAAGTAATTAAAAATGTGGGACATAAATAGATAAGTAGGGGGTGTGCCAATAGCACCAATCATAAATTATTTATGAGTTAATTATGAGATTATTTAATATAATCAAGTTAAATTCTTCTAAATCGGTACAAACATTTTAGAATATGTTCTATACCGTAAAACCCACTAGATTATCTAATAAAATAATTTTATAATTCAAATTTAATTGTTTTCAATATTGATTGTTAAATTATTTTATTTATGTTGATTATTAAATATTTGATCTCTTGTTTTATTAGCACGAGTGCACGACGCTCTTAATCTCGTATAGTCCTTACTTAAGTAATCTCAAAATATTAATTTAATCATCAATATATATCTCCCGATTCTGGTCAGTGCGCACTGATATAACTTATATTACAATAGTGTGTTACAAGTGGGTCACTGATTATGGAGAAACACAAACAAGTGCATGCACACCGAGTCAAAGCATATAAATTTATTGGTTCACATGCAACGCATTGATATAAGTTATATTAGTTTGTACTGACTTGAGAATATATATATATTACAAAAAACAAAAATTAGGAAACTCTAATTCTTTTCCTTTATTGTCATTTATTTTTAGTTTATAATTCTGTACAAAATACAAAATAAATTATACTTTTAACATTTCTTATTACTTTTAACTAGGAGTATATATGTTGTTATACTATTAAAATTTTTATGTTTTATTAAGTTTCATTTATTGAATGTTAAATATGTTTAGTCCACCTATAGAAAACATTGTGGCTACGTCACTGATTGTGTGCAGTAAAAGGATGTTCTTGTTGTAGTGATTAAGAGCATCTCCAATGCTATTATGCATTTGGAGAAAATGAAATGCTACATAGGATAGATATTTAAAAAATTAGAAAAACTCTCTCCAATACTATTATCTAAGTTGAATATGGAGATGATGTGGCAAAAAAAAAGTTAGAGAATATGGAGTTGAGTTTCTAATTCTAGAAACTCTCCTATAAATGCTGACTAGGATTTCTAACTCTTTCCACCAATAAGATTAAAGATTTTAACTTTTTCCACCAATGAGATTAAACCTCATTTAATTGTAAAATAAAAGAGGAGAGAGAATATAATAATTGTTTTATTATGATTGGACATAAAATGGATGTATATTTGACTTTAGATAATTGCATTGGAGATGTGAATATGCATTTCTTTAATTTTTTTTCAAAAGTGGGCCCATAATAAATAGAAATGCTGATGTAGCACTACTTAGAAACTCAAAAATGCATATTTGCATCGGAGATGCTCTAATGTAATTGCTTTTAAGATCACACTAACCAATGACCCCTCCATATACATAATGTAATTTGTATATATATTTTACTATACGATTGGTTGAAAACAAAGTATTTATGGGAAAACTAAAACTCAAAGTACAGTCTGATTTGTAAGTTTTTTTTTTTTTTTTTTTTTTTTTTTCTCAGAATTCAAATTAAAATAGAATTGAGTGTTTATAAAAATTTTTTATTTTAATGGAGTGTCTTTAGAATAGGAGTGCTAAAAGATAAAATGAATAATTTTAGAATAAAAATAGTGTCTTTAGAATAGGAGTGCTAAAAAATAAAATGGATAATTTTAGAACAAAAAGAGTGTCTTTAGAATTTTTTAAAATTTAAATTTTTTGAATGGAATATCTTTAGAAAAAAAAAAATGTAAAAGGAGAAAAATTGAATTTCAAGGAGAAACTCTCTTAAAAAAATTTCCTGACAAAAAAATAGCGGTAAAACATTCCCAACACTGTAAAAAGGAACGATTAAACAACTATTTTGATAAAAATGATGTATTTTAGAAAAATTAGGAACTAAAGTTACTAATATAATAAAGACATTTAAATATGTGACATTTTACAAAAAAAAAAAAAAAAAAAAAGAATGTGGACTTTAGTGAAATTTCCTCAAATTAGAATGAACATTAAATATTTTTAAAAATTCGAAATAAACAAAAATCATTGAATTTCATCAAATCTTCACAAATCTTTACATGAAAGGGATCCCTCACTAGAGAGAGAAAGACAAGAGTCCACCTTTTCTAATTACCATATGACCATTATTGGCCATTAAAAATTGGGCAAATTAAACTACCTCACCATGATTATATACATAACTGCACTAAAACCAGTGAAAATATCATAATAACATTGATACTTATTACCCAATGATTTGTTCATTAGTGGTTGATCATAATTGGTCGATCATGGAAAATGAGTAGTATCAGTTTTATCCTTGAAACTGTATTTTAAAAAGGCCAAATATTATTAAATAAATTAATGAATTCAAAATCATTAAAAAAAAATTAAAATAATATATCAAATAATTTAAAAAATTGATCTTACCATGGAGATTAGTCACACTGATCTCAATTAGAGGATATCTAAATCTCAATTAATAGATATTTTAGTTCCAGATCTCTACTAAAAATAGAGGAGATCTTGAACCAAATCTCTTCCATGGTGATCGATGATCTCCATTAATGGAGATCTCATATAATAGAGATCACCATTCTCTATTAATTTAAATATATTTTTTATTGATTGTGTTTTCGGGTGAGTTTGTAATGGTAGATATGAAGAAAATGATGGCGGAGAAGGTTAAGGAAAAAGGCGAGTTTGGATTGTTTTGGATTTTTGGTAAAGAAGATAAATAATCGAATCTCTTTTTTCTTTTTTCTTTTTAATTAATAAAAAATTTTAGGGCAAGCATGGCAAGGTTTGATTGGGCAACTTTTTTACATTATTACTCAATTTACAAATTATCTATTCAATTTTTTTTATTAATGACAATTTTAACCTAAATTAAAATTACTAAACAAGACAAAACAAATTTAAAGACACTCAAAACTAATTAAATTAAAAAATAAAAATAAAAAACAAGGTACTTGTTTTTTTGTTTTTTTATTTTATAGTATATACATATATATGATTCCTAAAAATCAAACTTAGTAGTAAGTTTTTTTTCTTAAATGTTAATCTTGCTTTAAAAGGAATGAAGATAGAAAATTAAAGATATGTATTGGAGAAGAGATAGTTTAATATGGTAATTAAAAATTTAAGAGAGAGTATTTAATATGTAATAATTAATCTAATGATTTAGGAAAGATAATTTCTTTTTTTAATAATTTAATTCAAAAAAGATAAAAAGGATAATCTTGTAACAAACTGAAATGTCTTTATAATTTTTTTAAATTTAAATTTTGAGAAGAGAGTGTTTTTAGAAAAAAAATGTAAAAATAAAAAATTGAATTGTCAAAAGAAGCTCTCTTTATTTAATAACACTGCTAAGTTAGTAACTAATGGTGGTCAACGGATCAAGGAGTAGTCAATATTATTATGAAATTCTTTCCAATTTTAGCTCATTTTAGTGCAATTATTCATATAATTAGGTAAGTGTATGTAATTTGCCCTTAAAGATTTAGTGATTCATATGCATAAAACCATTTGGAACCATTAGAGTCACTTTTACTCACCTTGGTAAAATTTTGAGATATTAAGAAAGGAAAATTGCATTAATTTACCCTAATTAATTTTATGCATAATTGCATTAAAAACCAGAAAAATATCATAATAACATTGTTTACCCATTGACTTGTTAACTAAAAGTTGGCTGTAATTAGTCAGTCATGGTAAAGGGATTTGTCTTTTTTACTATATAGTACTAATGAAAATAAATAAATAAAGGGTATCGATATTATCACTCATAAATATGATTTACATATGCATGCTATAAGTACACTTATATCTAAAATTTTAAAATTAAAAAATTACTATAAGCACCTTATAATACTAATATTACCCTTATTAAAATGATTATACTTATTTTAACACATTTTATTTGTAAACCCTCTTAAATTATTAGCATACCCAATTTAATCCTTACATCACCATGTTAGTTGAAAAATATATAAACATCTATCATACTTCTTTTAATATAAAGAGAATTAATTATTATGATTATTATTTTCAAAAAAACAATTACAACATATATATAATTAATTTTTAAAAATTTTTTTAATACTATAATTAAATTATTTTTATGTATTATGTATTCTCGTAGAGATTTTTTTTAAAAAAATAAATAAATAAGAAATGTGAAATGTTCATCAAGTATTAAAAATCATGAAGGATAACATTTGAGAATTGAAATATGATCGACTAAAAATTGAAATACAGTTAAAAAACAGATAATTCACGAAAATCCATGGACTAAATTTATAAAAGCCCAAAATTAAAAGAAATTGAATATATTTATAATCTAAACAAAAAAAATTGATAAAATTTCTTATCAATTTTTTTTCATAGTTATTATGTAATATAAGTAATAATATAATTTTTTTTTTAAAAAAAATCAAATAGTGGAGGCCACCTTCAAGTTTCAACGGTAGGTTAAAATATCTTCGATTTTTGTAATATTTACATCAATATTTCAACATGTTAAAGGTATCGTTATCGATATGAGGTGTAATATCTTTTCTATAAAGTATCAAAGAATAACATCCTTACCTCTATGATCCCCTCCATTCTCATTAAAAAAAAAAAAAAAAAATTATTATATTATTTGATGATTTTTTTTTTTTCTTTTATACTATGTAATTAGACACATGTAAAAAAAAAAAAACAGATGTACATGTGTGATGTGCCAAAGTATAGTATATTAGCACGTGTCACTAGTATATGGTAAATCTGTCTTTTAATATCATCATATTATTAGGGGGAAATGGAGCTTCTTTTCACAACAATTTTTTCTATTTATACTTATTTTCTTAAGTCATTCATTCTAAAATTTTAAATTTTAAAAAAAAATTCTAAAGATATATATATTTTTAAAATTATCCCTTTTATCTTTTGACACTTATACTATAAAAACAATCTATTTTTAAAAGTAAAATTTCTAAAGACACTCAAATTTATTATAATATTATCTATTATTATTTTTTAAATCTTAATTTTAATTTTAACAACAACAACAAACTTAATAACTTTTCACAGACCACACTCGATTTTGTCTTCAATCTTATCATTATTTAAAGAATTGGAGAGGACAAGAATCAGGTCCAATTGTCCAAACCAGATCTGGGATTCCCAAATCTGTTTCTTTTTTGTTTTTTTGCCCCAATAAACTGTTCTTTTTTTTTTTTTTTTTTCCTGAGTTTTGATTATTTACTGATTTTTTTTTCTAATGTTTTTTTTTCTTCGTTTCAAGTCCAACATTTTTTAAAATTGTTTTTCTGTAATATTTCACGATTTTAGCAAAAAAGCCCCTATTTTGAGTGGAAGTTGCACAATTACCATTTCCATGGAAAAGTTGCAAAAATGCCATGAACTTCCCAAAATACCCTCATTTTAATAAGAAGATCTGATGGTTGTGAATTGAGTAAGGGTATTTTGGAAAGTTTGAGGCATTTTTCAACTTTTCCAAGGAAATGGTAATTGTGCAACTTTCACTCAAAATAAGGGTATTTTGTTAAAATTCCAGAAAAATTTCTCTTATTTTTGCATCTTTTTGATGGAAAGCGTAACTGTGCAACTTTACACCAGTTTTAAAGTAATCATGCATATAATCGTGATAGGCAGGGGAAACCCAATTTTATTTATTTTTTTATTTTTTTTTCTAATTTTTTTTTAATTTTTAAAGATAGACTGTTATGAAAAACAAATTATTGGTAAAATGTTATACTATTAAAAAATTAAATAATATTTTTCATTTTAACAGTGAATTTTGACTATATGAGAGAAATATCATTAATAAAAATAAAATATATGCATAGTTGAAACTGATAAATTAATAATAATTTTTTTAATCTATAAACATTTTATTTACTTTAAAATTAAAAATTGGCTGACAACTTGGAGATTGAAATTTTTTTTTAGTGTAATTGAGTTTGAATCTAACATGAAAACACCTATCTACATAGAATAGAAAAAAAAAAAAAAAAATCCTAACTCACGGATGCTACCTAATAGAATTTTAATTTTTTGGGATAATATTCATTTAGTCCCTATATTTTTTTTAAATATCTTTTTTTTATTCACTTATACATTTTCAAAGGATTGGACACTATATTTTCAAAAACCGCTCAATTTGGTCATTCTGTTGGTCAAACGTTAGTCTAACTTAACAGAAAGAGGGTCATTTTCATCATTTCTTATGTGCATTATAGCTGTGTTACACGTGTAACAATAACAAATAAATGAAAAAAAAAATTAAAAATTAAAGATAAAAAATGATTAAAAAAAAAGGCATATGTTGTGAGGGGGAAAATACATCTCTACCCTTAGAATCCCTAATACAAAATCAAAGCCATTGACTTTGGTCCCCACTCGATCAATAGTTTACAGAAAACACCTAACATTTGCACCTTCTGCGAATACTCTCCAAAAACCTTCGAACAAACGGTCTTTGAAGCTTTAAAGAGCCCGGAAAGAGGACAACAGTCTCTTATCATTGGCGAAAGAGTAGCAAAAAGATATTGGTAAGTCAAAACTCTCCATTTTATTTGTATTTTGTCATGAAGGTGGTTGTAAAAAGGTTTTATTTTTTTTATTTTTTTATTTTATTTTTTTTTTTTTACGGAGGGGTGGGTTGGTTTTTCTTTCAGATAGTGTAATATGATGTTAATTTCGTTTTTCTTGAAAAAAACTGACATGATTTTGATTTTGTTAAATGTTTTGTGTTCAAGTCTCCTTTTTGTTGATTTCGGTGTGAAATGGGTGTTGTGTATGTTATATTTTGGGGGTTTTTACATGAACTTGGTGTATTAACAATTAAATTTAGTTTTTCTTGAAATAAAATTCCAGAATTTGTTGTGTATTGTGTGCAACTGTTAATTTTGTTCGATTTTGGTCTTAAACGTTTTACGGTTTTTTTTTTTTTTTTTGGGCTTCTGCTTGAACTTGGTAAAATAACAGATAAATTTCCTTTTTATTAAAAAAGATTAATTTTGTATTTATGATGTGGTATTGTATATTCTGATTTTAGGGTTTGTTCTATTTAACTGCTATAGTTGGTTGTATGTTTTGCTTTCTCGTTTATTTGTGGTGTTGGTGTTTATGAAGAGTGGTTAAATTTATATGACAAGTTCATGACGTGTATTGCATGGGTATGCTATTTGCATGGACTTGCATCGGTTGACATGAATTTGTTTCTTCATTTTTGTGTTGCAAAAATTGCTTTGATTTTTCTAAAATGGGTTATATTTTAGGGTTGGTCTGAAAGAAGATGCAAGTAATCAAGTTCTTGTGTGTGTATATATAGTTATCTCTTACAACCTTGATTTGTGCTTATTACTTGTGATTATTACGATTTCTGATTTGTATATATAGTTCTTGTGTGTGTTTATATATATATATATATATATATATATATATATTGTGTGTGTATATTTTGTGGTTTGTATTGCTTGAATAATTTGCTTAAGTGATTAAAGTTTCTGATTTTCTGGTTTATAATTTTTTTTTTGTGTGCAATTCCTTGCAAATGTTTGAGTTTCGAGTTCATGTGAAGTGAGTCAAGCTCAATTCCATATCTCACCCAATTTCATCTTCAAGGGTCAGGGATGAGACCACAGACAGGCATCTACTCAAGTACGGGATTAGCTCCGTGTGAAAGGGTCTTTCCAAGAGAGTGAAGTCCTGAATTCTACCTTCAGCTCGAGGTCAATGAAATGCTCTAAGGAAGATTTCTCTCAAGATGATGGTGATGAGAGAATTGTTGTAGTTTCCTTCGATAAAGAAACTGCCTTGACAAGAGTTGCTACTTATTGTTAGAATCATCGATGGGCCCAAAATCCAAATGGGACCATTTCATTTGAAGATGGTCAAATTCTTGAGTTCGCGAAGATTACTTGGGAGGTGATTAGGAAGTATGCCATCCAAGAAAGATTCACCTTGAAGAAAATCAAGAACGATAGGTATAGATATATGGTTACTTGTAAGAATGATGCATGTGATTGAAGACTACATGAATCATATCTTACGGATGGCATTACATTCATGATTAGGAGTGTTTGGGGAAGCCACTCAATGTGCCCAAGGTTGATTGAAAACAAAGAGGCTACATCGAGTTGGATCACATCAGTTCTTGGGAATTTCGTTCATTCAAACCGTAATGGCAAGGCAAAACTATTTAAGGATGAATTGCAAGAAAGATTTGCAGTGAAGGTGGACAACCAGACAATTTATAGGGCAAAGAGGATTGTATTGGAGACATTGACGATTAATCATATTGAGGCTTATGCAAAACTGAAGAGGTAAGGAAATGCAATACTTACAATAAACCCGAGGAGTGATGTGAAGGTAGCAATAGATCCCAACATGATTTCAGACAATCCAACTTTCTTTAAATTCTACTTGAGTTTTGATGCGTGCAAAGTAGGTTTTGTAAATGGTTGTCGCCCTTTGATAGGTGTCGATGGGTGTCATCTATCTAGACAGTTTGGTGGAGTTTTGTTATCTACTACTACTCTTGATGCGTGCAAAACAAGTTTTTGGTTGTAACAAAGAAAATTGATGTATGAACAAAGACAACAAAATAAGGAGAATGAGAATTTTAAGGCTTGCAAAAGCAAAAAAAAAAAAAGACAATTTTAAAAAAAAATTGATTTATCAATCGAAGACAATGTGAATGAAAAATGGCTAAGGAATGGAGGCTTTTATAAGCCATTTAAGGACCGTTGTTCAACGATAGCAAATGCAAAAAGTACATTCAATTTTTTTTCAATTTTTTAATTCTAACAAATAAGGGTAAAATAGTGATTTCATAAATCAATTACAAAGTCAAATAAAAAACAATAGTGTTGACTGAAAAATCTTCTGTTTTTAAATTTATTTGTTGACTGGTAAATTTGTAAAATTTAATATTAATAAGGGCATTTTTGTCTTAACAATGTTTGGTACATTTGTAATTGTTGGATTTTTTTAAAGGGAAAAATGGTATTTTTATACAGTGGTATTGTAGACATGGGCAAAATAGTAATTCAGCATTTTATGTAACCATTAACTATTAAAAATTAGGTCAAATAGACTAAATTGAGTGGTTTTTGAAAATATAGAACACAATCCTGCATAATATCCCTAATTTCTTTTTTTAGTCAAATATATATATTGGAAAGGGAAAGTATTAATATTTTAAAACATTTTTTTTTTTTTAACGAAATTGGACCAACCTAATGGGGAAAAAAACATCATAAGCGATCATATGCTGAAAAACCCATAGACAGTATCCAGAAATTTATAAATAAAGAAAAAAAAGTAACAAAAGTAATAGCAAAACATTACAAAACAGAGGACGCAACCCAAAATAAACCCAGGGCAAGCAAGCCACACAAGAAAAACAAAGCTAGAAAAACCTAAAAGACTCTCTACCCATACAGTCATTAACAACCAATGAAGAACAAAACGAAAGAGTGGAGGACTACCAGGAATCAGAAGGTAGATTCAAAGCGAGCTTAAAGGGAGCATCCGCCACTTGATTACCTTCTTTGAATATATGAGAAACCTAGAACTCCATAGACGTGATCTGATAAATGCAACGCTACCAAACATGAAGAACACGCCAGATAACCTGATTAGACCTGTCCGAAAGAAGCCGTACAACATAACATATAATATATAAGTTTTTTTCTAAATGCTTGGGTGGGCTAAGCACTGCCTGTTTCCGCCATCAATAAGTTAGTGCAATTTATCCTATTAAGAAATGAAAACAACATATTTAAATTAAATATCTCTTATTGTCACATATAATTAATTCAAACGTTAATTCCTAATTTGAAATGAAATTTCAACACGATTTTTATAAGGACTAATTGCACAAACGTCCCTTGAGTTTAGGTATAATTGTATATATATGGAATTTTTACCTTTAATTGTACAAACATCTCTTGTAATTAGTTGACTTCGTTAAATCTAACCATTGACCACAATATTGATCAAAAATGACTAAAGTGCCCCTAGTTACCTATGTTATTATTAATTATATATATACTTTATTTTTTTTTGACGATTTATATATATACTTAAAATGATAATTATATACAATACTTAATTTATTTATTTAATAATTTTTATAATCCATTTTTAATCCATTTTTTACATTTTTATAATCCATTTTTTAAATAAATTAATTAAGTATTATATATAATTATTATTTTTAAGTATATATATAATTATTTTTTTAAGTATATATATAATTATTTTTTAAGTATATGTATAATTATTTTTTTAAGTATATATATAAATTGTCAAAAAAAAAGTATATATATAATTAATTATAAAATAGGTAATTAGGGGCACTTTAGTCATTTTTTGGTTAAAATTATGGTCAATGGTTAGATTTAATGAAGTCAACTAATTATAGGGGATGTTTGTACAATTATGAATAAAATTTCATATACATACAATTATACCTAAAATCAGGATATGTTTATACAAATAGTCCTTTTTATAACATATGCAGTATCCGTACTTTTTATTGCAAATATATTGTATATTTTAAGCATTATATATATGATGGGACCCATGAAAACCCTAATATTAAAGGCGTTACACGTTAAAGAAAGGTAGATAATAAATTGATGGTTTGACAGGTGGGGACCTGCTTTCAACATAAACAATCAAACTAAACATTAACCAATCAAACTAAACATTAACCGTTCAATTTTCCATCAACAATTTATTGTTTGTCTAAAATCTAAATTATGAATTCTGAACTCCGAGATCCAATTCCATCCCACAATTTTATTTTATATGTATATATATATATATATATATATATATATTGAACTAGAGTTAGGACTTAGGAGAGAGATATACAACTTGGATCCATAAAATTGTTGTTGTTTTTTTTTTAATTTTTAAATAAAAGAAATGGGTATTATATGATTCGATTTGAACTCACAGTTTGATTGTTACATTGAATGGGCGTACCAAGAAGGTGATCGACAAATGCTGAATATTTATGGTGAAGTGGGTGGACCAAACTCTTTGTTAGGCTTCTCTCAGGTATTTAGTGCGACAATAATTATATAATAATATGAGAGAATGAAGGAAAGGTCTCCAACCTTGTCATCATTTTCAACTGCTTCAATTTATATATACCAACCACATCTGCAGCTGAATAACTCACTATACGTCAATGGCCTCACAGCGTGGTGGATGAACCCTCCTCTAGGAACTCTCTACCATCTAAGTTCGAGTGCCAATGTATGTATATGGATATACCAATTTTCCTTAGTCCACATATTGTGTGGATGTTGTCCCATCTTATGTGGGTGTTTGTCCCTCCTTCGTATGGGTGCTCACTCTCCCCATCAGTGAGAGCTGCTCTCCGTACTGTGTTCGTTAGCGTGTCTATCCTTACAAGATCCCGACTGTTGTAATCCAATTTTAGTTACCGTAATCTAGCTATTGTATTTCCTATTAATAATTAAAAAAAAAAAAAAACTAACTAGTCAATACAAAGAAAATATGTACTACTTCTAAAAATAAATGCCCTGCCAACATTTATGCATCGTTTAAGGTCCGGTCTCAATTGTCTAATTTTATTGCAGGCCCGTGCAAAGGTACTTTTCTCGGGCCACATTATATTAGAATAAATTGGATTATATTGAATTAGATTAAAATAGTATTTGTAATATTGTTACTGAAGGGGAAATGAGCCTAAATATTATATTATATATATATTAATTGCAATTACAATAGTTTAAATATTATATTAAAATGCCATTTATTTTTTGAACTCTTATTACAAATTGTATTTATTAAATTAAATTCAATTGGATTTGACTTTAAATTGAAATCAGTAAGGCACTGCTACACCAAACAAAGAGTTCGTTACCTCCTATTCGGGAAATTTGTTCCATATATAAAAATAATTTTGAATTCATTTTATGGAGAAACTTCACATATTGAACCAGTGAAGAAACGCCAAAAAAGAAAAAGAAAAAACATATGTATATATAGAAATGTAAATCCCTATTATAAAATGATGATTTTCCTAAGAAGTAGACATGCAAGTTGTTAGATCGAGAGATCGAGAGACATCATTTATGATGATAGATCGACTTTACTGTACTTACTCAATGATAGTAGGGTCCATTTTTACTCACCCCCTTGAAAGGAAGGTGAGCATTATCCCTCTCCCAGACACTTAGGCTATGTTTGGTAGGAGGGAAGGAGGAAGAGTACGAGGGATAGATGAATTAGGAGGGAGGGAGAGTAGGAGGGATGGAGATGATAACATCAGTCCTCCATGTTGTTTGGTATTGAAATGAGAGTTGGATTGATAGATTGATATTTAATTTATTAAATTACAATATTGACCTTTAAAAATTTGGAGAGTAGTATAAAAAGGGATGGCTTTTTTGTCTTTGCAAACCCATCACTCTTCTTCCTTCCTTGAATCTGCTTTTTTGTCTTTGCAAACCCATCACTCTTCTTCCTTCCTTGAATCTGCCCAAATTGAGGGGGGGGGGGGGGGATTCAATTTTGTGGGCCCAGAGAGAGAAGCACTCCCTCCTTTTTTGTCTTTGCAAACCCATCACTCTTCTTCCTTCCTTGAATCTGCCGGGGGGGATTCAATTTTGTGGGCCCAGAGAGAGAAGCACTCCCTCCTCTCCTCCTCTCCCTCTACTTCTCCCTCCAACCAAACAATTGATTTGCTCTCCCTCCCTTCTCTCTCTCCAACCCTCTCCCTCCCTCCATATTTCCCTCCAAACAAACACAGTGTTAATATGTGTCCAGGGAGAGGGTATTTTTATCTAAACACATAACAGTTTTTGGACAAAAATACCTTTCCCTTGACACATGTCAAGTGTTGGAGAGGGGGGTAATGCTCACACACTTCGTGTCAAAATATGTAAATCTTGTTGTCTACATTTTTCGTCATAATATATTTATTGTCAGGACAAACTGATAATAGAAAATATGTACATATATATATATTCTCGATCTGATTAATGCATCTTGATATAACTTTATCAGGATATTGAATATGAGTCACTAGTTTTGACAAGTACATACACACTTGGGTCAAAAAATATAAAACTAGTAACTTGTCAAAACTAGTGGCTCACATTTAATATTCTGGTAAAGTTATATTATGATGCACTGACTTGAAATATATAATAATAATAATAATAATAATAATAATAATAATAATAATAATAGTGTGTGTGACAACCAACGTAATACTAAAGTCTTTATTTAAAAAAAATGGTTATTTTAAAGAAATTTAAATTTAAAATTTAAAATTTTAACTTCAATATCTCGATCACTCGTGTATTTTCAATCTAAGAATTGTAAATGCATTCAAATCTTATCCTTTAGATTAATAGTACATGGTTGAGATACCAAAATCAAAACTTTAAATTACAAATTTAAGTTGCTTTAACTTGACTCTTAAAAAAATATATATATATAATTATTTCAAACATAAACATTTGGTAATGAAAAACCTAAAACATAGTGGTGTTTAGTTGTTCCCAAATCCCAACTAACGTTTAAAAATTTTAATTGATGTGTCGGTACACAAGTTTTCTAGAAACCAAATTACCTGTTTTATCCACTTACAACTTGTAACTTCTTACCATGAGTCTAATAATAGAAGTTCTATAATCATGAAAGATGGATGAAAAAAAAAAAAAAACTTGGTTAAATCCAATTAAACAAAGACAACAAAGAAAGAATGGAAAAAGAAAATATCTATCTTATGGACTCACAACTTGTAAATCTTGCAATAATAGAAGGTTTTTTATTTTATTTTATTTATTTATTTATTTTATAAAAAAAAAAAAAAAAAAAAAGTTAACTTGGTTAAATCCAACCGAATACACACTAAAAAAAAGAGATAGATGAAGAAATTACCTATCTCACTCACAACTTGTAAAATCATACCATACGTCCTGAAACAATAAAAGTTTTATAAGCATGAGATATATATATAATAAATATCTAATAGATACATCAGTTTCTCCGTATAAGATATATATATATTTTTAATAGATACTACAAGTTCGACCCCAAAAAGTTGAATATATATATATATATATATATATATATAATGTTAAATGAAGGAAGCACATTGTAGAATGATATACGTAAATGTATGAGTGGATGCACAAAACATATAACCAATTGAAAAAATAATGAAGAAATTATTTAACATCTTTTGATTTTACCAAGGAAATTATTAGTTAGTTAATGTTCATAATATGATTAATTAATTAGTTAATATCTTTTAAATTTGCCCAATATGATTAATTAAATATTGTCTATTAATTTACAAAAAAAATTAATTAATTGGTTAATATGATAATGTGAATAATTAATTAATATTAAAGTATTTTTAAATTAATTACTTAATTTTAAAAAATTAAATCATATATGATAATGAGATTAATTAATATTAATATATTTTGAAATCACCAAGTAAATTAATTAATTAGTTAATATAATAATATAATTAATTAATATTAATTTAATTTAAAATTACTTAGTAAATTAATTAAATATTAATTAATTAATTAGTATATAATATAATACAATAAAATAATTACTTAATATTAAAAATTAAATATTTATTAATAAAAATAATTTTAAAATTACCAAATAAATAAATTAATTAGTATATATTATAATATAATAAATTAATTTCTTAATATCAAAAATTAAATATTTATTAATAACATTAAATTCAACACGTCAAGGAAGCTATTTTTTAAATAATATAATATAATAGAATTAATTAGTTAATATTAATATTAATATATTTTAAAATTACCAAATAAATTAATTAATTACGATATATTATAATATGATAAATTAATTACTTAATATCAAAAATTAAAAATTTATTAATAATATTAAATAGATGACACGTGTCACTTTCTTGTAAAAAGAAGCTATTTTTAAATAATATAATTAATTAATATTAATAGTTTTTGAAATTACTAAATAAATCAATTAATTGGTATATATTATATTATGATAAATTAATTACTTAATATCAAAAATTAAATATTTATTAATAACATTAAATAGATGACACATACCATTGCCTAATGAAAAGAAGTTATTTTTTAATTATAGAATATGATACCGTGTAAATTATAAACTAATCATTTTGAAAAAAAGTAGATTATGAATTAATTACTTAATATCTTATATTTTTTAAGTGTTACGTAAATTCGAAGGTTTTTTTTTTTTTTTTTTTTTCTTTTTAGGAGAAATCGAATCTACAACCTCATCGTATCGGTGTGAGGAGTATAGCATCGAGCCAACATCATCTTGTCAATTAATTACTTAATATCAAAAATTTAATATTTATTAATAACATTAAATTGATAACACATGTCACTTCCTCATGAAAGCTATTTTTAAATTATATAATATGATATAGTGCACTAGCGCGAGTGGTGTGTACTTCCCTTCTCACATTAGTAATAGGGGTATAAGTATCATCATGCACACTTTATAAGTATATGATAATTATTTTTTATAAAATAAATTACTATAATTTATATAAGCTCAATACCAACACCCAAAAATTATGTTTAAGTTTTATTTTTTATTTTTTAGTTTTTGTAATAATAGTTAAAGTTGACTCTTTCCATTGAAATAATTTATTTTGTTAAAAAAATAAATTCACATTCTTTATAAAATTTATAGTTTATATATTAATTTTATTACTCAATAAAAAAAAATTTTGATTAATTATATTAGGGACAGAACTTGGAATGTGAAGTTAGGGGGCCAAATTACAAAAACTTGAAATTGTAGGGGTTAAATGGTAAAATATACCTTTTTTTAACTATTAACTTTTTGAGGAATTCTATCTACCTTTCCTATTCACTGCTTGACATGTATACATTTTTTCATTTAATAAAAAGTTTTCATTTTTTACTGCAAAGCTTGTTTATATCTTCACTCCTTATTAATGAAATAATAGAAACAGTCATCAGGGGTAAAGACGTAAACAAGTTTTGAACCAAAAACCGAAAACTTTTTATTAAATGAAAAAATGTATACGTATCAAAAAAATAAGTGGAAAAGATAATGGAAAAAGCAAATAGGAAAGGTAGATTCCCCTATTTTTTTTTTTTTATCCGTGGAAAAAGGGGGTCTATGGCTTCCTAGCCCCTACAAGGTTCCGTCCCAGAATTATATATTAATATTATTAATAAATAAATAATAAGCTGAGTTGGGCTGAGGTTGAGACAAGGACAACTAACCCCACACCCACTTTGTTTCTAAAACATATTTCTAAAATCACTTCTAAACTCGCCCCAAATCCATTTTTTGATTTAACTCCGTCAATGTATATCTATTAATCATAAAGAGAGAAACTTGATTGCAGAGATGGAACTAGAAAATTAATTTTTTTTTGGGGTCAATATATCAAAATATATTATAAAGGGGTCAAATGTGTATTAATTATTTACAAATTTAAATAATTAATAATATTTTTTTAAGGATAATTTTATTTTTATTTTTTGGGTTAATATAAAAAATCTTCTCTCACATTTGAATTATTATTGGATGTATAGTTACAAATGCTTTTATTTTATAAATATCCCATATAGACTAACACCGATAGCATTTTGTTTGTATTGATTTTGACTATTAAAAAGTTTAAAATGTTTCTATTTAAGCTTCAATTGTATGAATTGACCATTTTACCTTCATACTTTTACCAAATAAATTAATAAAATAATACTGTAAGATCCTATATTTGCATCGGCTTAATTTCATTGCAAAACTCTTTTTATTTGTATTGGTTAGTTGCTTAGGTGTTTCTTGGTAGAAAGAAGCTTTAAAGGAGAAAAGCAACTTCTCATACAAATATTGTCTTCAAGAGGAAAATCGCATACTTGGATGCTAAGGTATCAAGTTACTTCTTCCTCTTGCAAGGCGTTAGCGCACACACACACAAAATTCATTCATATGTGTCCCTGCATCGTTGTGCTACATTTGATATAACACATTCACAAACTTGTTGAAGTATGCTCATGCATTAGTCTTATATTGACAAACATTGTAGAATTGCATATTCTAGGACTATCGCTTATAAATAGCATACTTGTTTGACTTTGTGTTTATTTTTTTTTTTGTTTCTTTTGTTTTCAACTTGAACATGAACATGATCTTATATGATTCATTGTTGAGTTCTGGTCGTTTCGGTTATTCACTCATTAGATTTCGAGTTCAAACTAGGAAGCTACGCTTCTTTACGTTCTACTACGTTGTGTTGTCT
The DNA here is from genome assembly GCA_035582765.1 of Acer negundo. Lineage (NCBI taxonomy): Eukaryota > Viridiplantae > Streptophyta > Magnoliopsida > Sapindales > Sapindaceae > Acer > Acer negundo. The sequence continues at coordinate 10,273,761 of CM069233.1, forward strand.
TCGTCGTCGTATATCGAGTCGAATTTACAACCTTTTATCAAAGTTTCATTATCATCCTTATGCGTGAGGGAGTCACGGTTTGTAATTCAAAAATGGATTCGAATTCAAAGTTCAGATGCCCGAATACGGTTGAAGAATGCAAGAGGAGCACAAGAGAGGCTTGCAATGGCCAAAGGCCATTTTTGGAGGAAGCCCGTGAAGGGCGCGTGAGGCTCATGGCCTCAACACCCCTCTGCCCCATGAGGCTCACGCTCCTCTCACGGGGTGGATGATGTGGCCTCCTTTGAATGGCCATTGAATCTCCCTCCTTCTCTCTTTTAAATATATTTCTCCTTCTCTCCAAATTTGTGTGAAGAAAAAATTGAAAAAATAGAGAGCAGAAAATTTCTTCAAGTTTTTGATTTTTTGTTTTAATCATAACTCTCTCATTTCAACTCCGAATCAAGTGTTTCAAAAGCCAAATATGTTGGTCTTGAAGAGAGGAACAAACCCCAAGCATTTTCAGTGCTAAATGATGTCGTGATTTGGAGCAGTGATATGTTTTCAGTTTGTAGATCATCATTTGTAGGTGAAACATTTTCTTCTCACTTTCTCTTTTGATCATTTCATTTAATATTCCTATTTGATAGATGAAAAGTGTTAACGATGATGTTAATTCATGTTCTAGGTTTGTTTGATAGACTGATTATTAAGTTTTTACTTTATGATCATTTTTGAATATCTTTTACCTAAACTTGATTAATTTGAAATTGATTCTAGAAATGACTTGTATGATGTGCTTCATGATGATTTCTAGGTTAATTTCATTATCTAAGAACTAGGATTTTTGAGTGTGATATTGAATATCCTAATCTAATTCTTATTGATTCACATGCTTGGATTTCTAGATAACTTTGTGATTGTGTGTTGAAAGCATATTCTAGGTATCTTTTGCATGTTCATAGAGTTTGTGTGATTAACTTTCTCTATTTGATTGTATTTACATCATTTGCATCGCTTAGATCATTTTACCTTGCAAAAGGTTGAAGTCTCTTTCAAAGTGAGTGAAACTTTGTTTATAGCAAGAAGACTGGCTAGGACATATGGTCTAGATAGTCAAGCGTGAAGTTTTAGTTAAGATCAAAGGGATCCGGATAACTAAGCAAGAAGTTTTCTCTATGATCAAAGGGATTCGGATAGACAAGCACGAAATCTTCATAGAGACGTGAGCATCTTGGATAGGAAGTTGCTTTCTAGAAGTGTAGGACACATCTCAGATAAGAAATAGGTTAGGTGATTCACTAGGCTCGAGGGTAGACTAGAAATTGATAGCTTATAGTGGATATCATGTGTTGATTGCCTTGAGTGTGTATCTTTTTTTCGACATAGTGAATTGATTGCCAGTGGTTGTGGTATCAACCTATGGATGTTTTCTCTTAGGAGGTTTTACCACGTAAAAATACTTGTGTCAAGTTTCGCTTTAAGTTTCATTAGCTTCAATAACTTGTATTGAATACATCACTTGTGTATTGAATTTCCGCTTGTGTTGATTAAAACAATTCATTTGTTAGACACACAAAGTGTGCATATCATTGTTGTGTTTGAAAAAAAGGAATTTGGAAGAATTTGGGCCTATACCCCCCACCTCAACGTAAAAATACTTATGTCAAGTTTCGCTTTAAGTTTCATTATCTTTAATAACTTGTATTGATTGCATCACTTGTATATTAAATTTCCGCTTGTGTTGATTAAAACAATTCATTTGTTAGACACACAAAAGTGTACATATCATTATTGTGTTTGAGAAAAAGGAATTTTGAAGAATTTGAGCATATACCTATCCCCCTGGGTATATATTACACTATATTGCTTAAGTGAATTTCAAATACAAAATAGGAGAATGTTAACTTGCAAAAAAGAAGTTATTTTGTGGACAATTTTATCACTAAAAATAACAAAATTACAAATGAACCAAAAGCATTGAAAATGAGTATTTGCTTGGATTTATAAAAAAGACAAATAAATACATATTCTGGTTTATTTTCAATGCTTTTGATTCATTTGTAATTTTTTTATTTTTAGGGATAAAATTGTCCACAAAATAACTTCTCATTTGCAAGTTAACATCCCGCATTTTGTATCATTTTATTAATTTATTTGGTAAAAATATAAGGGTATAATGGTTAACTCATACAATTGAAGTTTAAATAAAGATATTTTAGACTTTTTAATGGCCAAACTCAGTTAACACAAACGAAATGCTAACGATATCAGTCTATAAAGGAGGTTTCTAAAATAAAAGTATTTGTAACTATACATCCAATAATAGTTCAAATGTGATAGGAGGTTTTTAATATTAACTCTTGTTTTTTTTTTTTTTTTAGGGAACAGCTTCCTAGATTCGCCACTGCTTGGTTTGGACAAGTACAACCTATGGGTCATCTGGGGCTGAGGCGAAACCATAATTTTTATTTTGGGTGGGCTGTGAACAATTTCATATAGATAAAAAATTAGAATATATAATATAAAAATTATGATGACGGATCTCGATGGTACAGGAGAATTTTCATTAATAAAAATAAAAATATATATACATAGTGAGGGGACATAATGAGCTTTACACTCAAATACATATTATAACCAAGAAAAAACACAAGAAAATAAAAATGAAATAGCATGCAATGTAAATACAATAAGATATTACTTAATTATGACTTCCGAGGCTTCAAAGAAGTAAATGAATCTATTACGGAATCTGAATAAATTGTATTAGCAAGTTCTCTTTCAATATAAACAACCAAACAATTCTTGAAAAACTCATCATCCGTCTTCTTGCGTAAAGATGTTTAGACAAGTTTCATAGCCGAAAATAAAACTTAATTTTACAATTAATTTTACCATATAAACTTAAAAAGAAAAATAAGACTTTTGTTTTCTCCTGCCGACGTCTGTATACTTCCATAAATTCATAAGCTATGAGAACTCATAAAATTGAAATTCTTGGAGACTTAGAGATTGATTTATATGGTAAATCTACTGATTTCTATTATTGTTTAGGGGTTAAAATTTCCAATTTGATTTTTGAGTTAGTAAAATGTTAAAATTTCTCAATTTAATCTTTCAATTGTTTAAGGAAATACAATGGGCTTTAATGAGTTTATTGAATATTTTAAGTTATTGGGTTACTGTAAAGATAACGAAAAATATGGTAAATCAAGTCGGAATCAGAATTGAATTGAGATATATTTAGAATTAAATGGAATGTAATTAACACCGTTAATTATTTATTTATTTTTTCTCAAAAAGTTAGGGTGGTCTTTAACCCAATCTAGCCGGGCCTAGATACGCTTTTGATTTGGGGACCTCTAAAATGGTAAATGCACCACAGAGATTTGGTGGCAGATGTCAGATGTGACAACAAACCAAATCTATCATGTCGATTTATTAAAGCAATTAAGTTTATGAACTCTTTTTTGTGTGAAAAAGAATTAAGTTTATGAATTAATGTGCCATTTAAATATTATATTGTTTAAATACATCGGTCAACAACTTTATTTTAAAGTTTCAATTGATTGAAGAAACCGGCAAGACAATGGAATCAAGTTGAGAATTCATGAGGTGGATGTGGATAAGATCATAAGACAAGGTTGGTGGTCCAATATGAAATGTAAACTTCAGCATATGATACATTTTAAAAATAAAATAAAATTCGGCGCACGATTAAATTTATTATAGAATAACAATAATATATATGTGCATTCTGATATAACTCTATCAGTGCATTGGATATGGACCATTAGATTTACATGCTTTGACTCAAAGTGTATGTATTTGTCAAAACTTCTCCATAATTTATAACTCATATACAACGCACTGATGAAATTATATCAGGACGCACTGAGTAGAAAAGAACTATATATATATATATATCTTTCGTATGAGATCACATATTTAATAAAGAACGCTATAAGTACTCATCAAGTTGCTTCTAACATTTTGACAAGTCCTCCCGATTTGCGTATTAAAAAGTTTGAGTTTATATCGATTAAGAATAATGAGTGTACAATGACTCTATGAGAGGGTGACTTTATGTAATATAGAAAAAATATAATTATTTCTAAAGGTGAGATTCCATTGAAACTTCAAGACTTAAAGTTGAAATTGCAAAGAATTTAGTCACTTGACCGATTTACCCATATTGGAGATTTGTTAGGTTTTGGCTCGTATTCTCGAATGAACTCAATTAAACTAAACGAAGTTAGAATGGTGTTGTTTGAGAGAGGTTTGAAGACCATGAAGAACTGAAGAAGAGATAATCAATGTGGATAGCGTTGTGGGTTTGACAGCAGTTTTATGTTTGTTTCAGTGTTTGGATCTCGGTTTTCTAAGTTATATAATTTCCGGTGATTGTAACGGTGTAGGATGCAGCTGGCCAGCATATAATTCGAACCTTAGTCAATCATAAGCATGCGTGGAACGAAAAATCTTCGATGAAAAGGGAAAGTTTTTTTTAGGAAGTTTTTGTGCTTGAAGGAAAAAAAGTACTCTTTACAAGAAGACTTGTCATAAAAGGAAATAATATTTATGTGAAACAAATAAATATTGTACGTTTAGGAGTAGGATTTCCTTTTATCTTAAATTCCCTATAACTAGTATAAATAGAACCTTGTAATTAGGTTATTTGTGTGGAGCAAAAAAAAAAAAAAAAAACACCATGTAACATTAGAGAGAGTGTGGTGAGATTCGAGGGAGACCTATGGGAATATTCGAGAAGGGATATAAAGGAATATTAGTGAATCAAGTTAGAGATCCGTTAGTGATATTTAGGGGAGACCTGAGTGATATTGGGGGCTCTTGGTGATCATCTTGTGAGCGTTATGAGCTGAGAGTCATGATGTAAAGTACGGTTGTGAGCTTAGGGACTTAGTGAGGCTCTATGGCTTGGGGTTGAGTTGTAAGAGAGAATCCTAAAGTATATGGTTGTAATAATTTATCATATAGTGGAACTTTCTTTGTCGTCCTGACGGCCCGTGATTTTTTCCTTGATTTAGGGTTTTCCACGTATATATTGTGTTTTGTGATTGTTTATTTTCTCTCATCTTATTTTTCTGCTATAGGTGTTAATTACTATGAGTTATGAGCGAATATTAGGTATGATGCTACCGCGTTCATCAGTTCGAATCCCCAACAAGATTGATATCTTTGGGTAGAGGTTTCTAGACTATACTTTCTCCTAGCATGCAAAAGAAGGAACAAATTTGGATATTATGACCTTTCTTAAAAATCTAGACTTCTTTTACAACCCTGGTAACCGGATTTCAATCCATATAAACATAAATGAACAAAAGCTCAAGTTTGTGTTTGTTTTAATGAGCTTGATTAGAAGTACTGGAACCTGCAAATCTTAATGAACATTGCTCCCAGTGTGGGTGTTTTGCTAAAGATTGAAAAAACAACTTTAGAAGGAGATTTGGACATTATGCTTGTGTGATTATTGATGTTGATCTCTTTACAATTTTGCTAGAAACTCTTATGTTAAAGAGAAAGGGTGCATGCATTTTTTTCTCGATAATCTATAAAAATTTACCAGATTTTCGCAATTCTTTCAATTCCATTAACCACCACTCTTCTCGTCAATAGTGGAATTAGGCCTTGCTCGTCTAGTTTATAGCCTAGTCAAGAATTAATTAATTTTTTTTTTTCATATTTTCAAACTTTTAATGTTGTTAATATGGTTAGTTAATACGTTAATGATGCTTAGCTTCTTCGATTATTCACTAGCTTTATTAGCCAAAAATATTAATAAATATATGAGGCCAATATATCCTTAGCGTGGCTAACAGAATGAGAAGAAGCAATTTCATGGAGGAGATTCTCTTAGATGGAGTGAGAGTATCGGATTCGAATTTAGTCAAGAATGGGATTCTTCATTTCTTAAAAAACCACGACAAGACTGTTCCTTGGAAACGGCCGAATGTCGAGGGCTTGAAGCTTAATCAATTATCAGAGAAAGAGAAGTTAGTGCTTGAAGAGTTGTTTAGCAAAGAGGAAATGTGGGGAATGGTGTGTGGTTGTGATGGAAACAAGGCTCCCAGCTCGGACGGTTTGAACCTTAATTTTATTAAGGTAAATTTGGAGGTGATTCAAGAAGACTATATGAGGTTCATTCAAGGTTTTCACAATGATGGTTCCATTCTCAAAGACTTCAATAACACTTTCATAGCTCTCATTCCGAAATTCGGTAAGCCGAAAAGGAAGAAAGATTATAGACCTATTAGCCTTGTTGGATCGATGTATAAGGTTCTTGCCAAGGTATTGGCAAATCGGGTGACAAATGTCATGGATATGATCATAGGAGAAACTCAAATGGCTTTCATCAAGAATCGCCAAATTACAGATAGCTTCGTAATAGCGGAAGAAATTATTCATTCGTGAAAAATGGACAAAGAAAGTGGTCTTTTGGTAAAGCTAGATTTCGAAAAAGCCTATGATAGTGTGGATCATGACTTTTTGGACTCGATGATGAAGGACATAGGTTTCTGGGAAAGATGGAGTTTTTGGATGAGAAGTTGTATTTCTACTCCGTTACTTTCGGTTTTGGTGAATGAGAGTCTAGCGTCTCAATTTGGCGTCGAGAGAGGGCTTCACCATGAGGATCATCTATCCCTGTTCCTTTTCAATATTGTGATGGAAGGATTGAGCAATCTTTTTAGGAAGGCTTTTGAGTTGGGTATGGTAAAAGAGGCGTCGTTTGGGGCAACTCCGTTCACATATCTCATCTTCTATTCACAGATGATACCATCCGTTTTCTAAAGCATATGATGAAGTATCTTCGCAACGTTAAGAGGATATTAAGGTGCTTCAAAATGGCAGCCATTTTGTGAATCAATTTTCATAAATCTTGTGTGGTTAAGGTTGGAAAAAGAGGGTCTGCTAAAGATCGTAGGGTGGAAGTTCTAAAATGTAAAAAAGCTACTCTCCCTATCAATTACCTTGGCCTTCTGTTAGGTGCTAGGCCTTGTGCGAAGGCTTTTTAGAATCCCATTTTAAATCGTATTGAGCATTGGTTGGCTCCGTGGAATAGAAAATGCATTAACAAAGACGGTAGATTGATTCTTATTTAGGCGGGTTCTATCTAGCTTTCCCACATACTATATGTTCGTGTTTAGGCTGCCAATGGGTGTGGCTCAAGCGATAGAAAAATTTCAAATAGAGTTCTTTTGGGGCGATGGAGCAGGGAAGAAGAAAATCCATGTCGTCGACTGGGCTTTCGATGTGTAAAAGCAAGAAAAATGGGGGCTTAGGTATAGGGAGGATTGAAATATCTCTAAAGCTAACCTAGAGAAATGGGGGGGGGGGGGGGGGGCGGCATGTATAGGTTTTTATACTTTTTTCAATCCCTTCAAACAAATAAGAGTTTGTTCCTCTAGATAGCTTGAATCACAACATTTAGACAATATAAAACATACGTACACAATTGAAAAACATTTTCAATAAATCATTGTCAATCAAGTCTACAAGTTGCAAGTGAAGGAATTATATTAAAACTAAAAACAAAGAATACTTGTATTCACATTTATGTCTAATATGTACAAGTACTAATCATGATATGATTATATACAAATAAGTCAATGTATAAATATAATGATACTTACAACTTTGATCAAATGGAGTGTTGGCATCCCACACTTTACATAATCTTGTTCACAAAGATATTTATAAGTGAAGATTATGAAACAAGATTCAACCATACATATATACAAATATAAAATGTGGAGATAGGAAGAATTTACACGAGATTTTTTAACGTGGTAAAACCTCCAAAGAGGAAACATCCACGTGTTGAATCCACAACCATCAGGTACTATATTTATTGGATGATAGATTAGAAATTCCTCAAAAGTGACCAACTCATGATACACACTCCCTATTGGACTCTATGTCTACCCAACTTTATTGGTAGATGAAAAATTCGTCAAAAGTGTGAAACACTCTCTATTGGACTCTATGTTTACTCAACACCATTGATAGATTAGAAATTCCTCAAAAGTGATCAACCCATGAAACACTTTCTATTGGATTCTAGTTTACTCAATATCCCGGGCCTACCAATGTCGTAGTCAACTTTCTATCCAAGGCACTCATGTCTCTAGAAAGCCTCCATTGCATAACTATCTGAATCTCCCCAATCTTAACCATGACTTCTTGTTTAACTATCCTGATCTCCCCGATCCTAGGCAAGACTTCTTGCTTGGCTATCCGGACCACTTGTCCTAACCAAGACTCCTTGCTTGACTATCTGGACCACTTATCCTAGCTAAGACTTCATGCCTTTTACAAGGACTTCCTAGTGTGATCAATGAATTCAAATGCAAACAAGCACTCAACATAAAACATGAGATCAATACATTTTATGGGAACTAGACATTAGCATGAGAGATCAAAAATCAAAATTGACTAGTTACTATACATGAATAAATTCTAGAACATGTGAAATACCAAAAACAAATATAATTCCTAAAACTTGGATCAATCATATACATTAAGCACATATTCAAAATTTTAGTAACAAACAAAAAACATGCTAGATTCACAAGATATGATCAATGAATATCCTAGAAAATATTTAGAGCATGTATTCACACTAAAATCAATTAAAACCTGATTAGCTCTAAATATAAAATCAAATGTGCTAATCCTAGATTTGTTCAACTAATGAGTTCTAGCACATGATGAGGCTACCAATCATGAAAATAAAGTCAATCAAAGTACAAATAGCCCTAGATAATAAGTTAATCACAATATAACTCACAAACATGTGAAAACCTATATTTTAAGAAAAACTAGTTCACATTTAAGTCTCTAATTAGACAAGATTAGCTTATGATTGAAGTCTACTTCTTAACAGCATTTTCCCAAGTAACACTTGCATATAGAAGAAGAAACTCAAGGAAATTGAAGACTTTAAAGATCAAATCACAAAAAATAGATCAATACCTTGTAATATCGTGCAGTTACATCACAAAACTTGAACAAAGGGCTAAAAACTAACTTAGAAAAGATAGAGCACTTTAATACAAAGATTCTTCATCTTGAATCACTCAAATCATATAAGAAATGAGAGTGTTATGGTGTTTGGAAGTTGAGAAAATTTGAGAGAAAATTTCTGCATATGTTTTTCAAATTTTCTTCTTGTTTGAAAAGTGAGAGGGAAAAGAGATTTAAAGATAGGGGATAGATGAGGTTTCCAGCAGCCAATGGCCATACGCCTCCTCGGGGATGGGTGGCAAATGGCCTTTGGCCAATGCCTTCCTCCCTCGCGGACCCTCGCGTTCTTCGACCATTTTTCGGCCTTTGAACTCCAAATTTGAATCCTTTTACGGATTACGAACCGTGACTCTCTCATGCACATGGACGACTATGAAACCTTGACCAGAAATTAGGAATTTGACTCGATACACGGAGACGAAGACCATGCAAGATAAATGAACGGAAAGTTTCGTAACTTCCTACTCGAAATTTGAAAACTAATAAATGAATAACTGAAACAACCGGAACTCAATAAGAAATAATATGAGAACATATTCAAGCCTAATATAAAAAAAATACAAACAAACAAACACATGAACACACGAGAATACCATTTCCTATATATAATCCTAAAACATGCAATTTACAAGTTTTGTAAATTTAAGTCTAGTGCATGAGCATACAATGTCAAGTGTGTGAATGTGTTATACCAATTAAGAACAACAATGAAGGGACACATATGGATGCAATGTGTGTGTTTGCCTAAGCCTTGTATGAGGAATGAGGTCTAAATATACCTTTGTGTGCGATGACGTTTATTCCTCTTAAAGACTCCATCTTGCTTGATAAGTTGTCAAATCTTCCTTGAAGCTTGAATCATCATCAATCTAAGACAACTAACCAATACAAGTGAAACATTGTTTTGATATGGAATTTATGCCAACAAGACTCAAAAACCTAACAAGGATGTTGGACAAGAACAAAAGTCTTTTGACCAAATGGATGTGGAGATTTGATTGTGAAGTTGATTCATTATGAAGGAGAGTGATTTGCGACAAATATGGGGTTAGGAATGCTAGCCTTTCCTAATATTGGATTATCAAGAAGTCTGCCTTTTTTTTTTTGTTAAGGCCATAAGCAGTCTCTCTGACAAGGGTTCTATAATGGAAAAGGTGATCAAGGAGGGGATAAAGGTCATTATTGGGGATGGCAATAGGGAAAATTTTTGGAAAAAATTGCAGTAGGGATGAAATCTTGTTGAAGGTTGCTTGCCCAAGGATTCACGCCTTGGCTGTTAATAAGATTGGTGCAGTTCATGAGTTTAGGAGCTGGTATGATTCTAGGTGGTTTTGGAAAATATTTTTGGGAATGCTTTTATTCGATTGGGAAAGAGACCCATGAAAGGTGATTACATATCTTCTAGAGTGCATTAGCATCCAAAAATCAATTCATGATGTCCTGGCCTAATCGTTTTGTTCGAACGGAAAATTTTCGATGGGGTCTTTCCGTTGTCGTCTAGAAAATTCTAGTGTGGACATTTTAGTGTGGACATTTTAGTGGATTACAAGATCATTTGTCAAGGAATTTGCCCTCTTAAAATTGAAATGTTCATGTGGAAGCTCTTGAGAGGCATGGTAATGGTAAGGCTGGTCATGCAAAGGTTCGGTTACAGATCATCAATCTCTTTTTTTGGATTGCCCGATGTGTAATACGGTTTTGGAATTGATTGACCATCTCTTTCTCCTATGCCTTTCGACATGAGAGCTTTGGACTTGATGCATGGATTGGTGGGGAGTGATTAGTGTTGCTAATGAAGTGTTTTTGGATTGGGTAAAAGGCTGGTGTGGTCTATGCCTAACGACTAAACATGGAAGAGTTTGGAGCACCTTGTTCTATTCTTTTGTTTGGACGACTTGGGAGGCCAGAAATCAACTGATGTTTAAAGTAAACTTGATGACGGTTTCTCAAGCTTCAGATATAGTCAAATTTTCGGTGGCTTGTTGGTTCAAGCACCATGGAAAAAGCTCTATGTTACCCATCACTAAAATGCTTTTAAACCTGCAGGAAAGTTGTCTAGACACCAAACTATTGAAGAAATCTAAAGTTGAAGTTTGGAATCCTCCGTCAGGTGGAGTTCTAAAGTTCAATGTAGACGGGTCGTCTCTAGGCAATCCATGCAACGTAGGGATATGAGGCGTTCTAAGAGACTTTACAGGAAAAGCGTTAGGGTTATTTTCTGTAACTGTGGGGTTTCAAGAATCTAACTCGACGGAGATCCTAGCGATTCACAAGACTGTCACTTTGTGCTCTCAAACTGCAGTTTAATGTGTCCGAATCGGTTATAATAAAACAACTGCTAAAAGGGAATACCAATTTGGCTACACTACGACAAAAACACCAATGGCGAGTGGTTCACCCTTCGCAAGTACACGAGTAGTTAAACTCGTATAGGGTGCACAAGTACGGGTTATCGTTCCCACAAGGAATGTTGGTTTAGAGGCTAGCTAGATAGAAAGGTAGAATGCTATTAATTAACTAAACAATTAAACTAAAGCAAATTATGTTAGGATTTATGCCATAATGCTTGTAATTTGTAAATGTTATAAATCTATTAATAAAAGAAGTAGAATTTTCATTCAATAAATATGACCCATGCGTTTATATCATATATGCTAGACATCCAAGATTCCTAGGTATAATCTCAAACTGAGTATATGAATGTCATAAACAGAGGAATTCGGTTTGAGACATGCAATCTAAAGAGTCCGTTGAAAGAAAATAAAGCTGGGTACTTTATTTATGGTTAATCTATAGTTGCGTTCCATTCCGTAATATACGGTGGTCTTATCCTAGACTACTCATATGGTGATATGAGAATGGAGGCACCTTATATGATATGTTCATATAGGACTGGGCCACGATCTATATGAATCTATCACCAAGATCTGTTTCATGTAGAGATTCACATATATATATATATATATATATATATCGACAAATGATGGTTGTATATGGGGTGATCTAAATCCTGAGTGTTTTACTAACTCCTTCAAGTTAGATCGTGTTTGTTGACATACTATAGGTGAGATCAGAGTAACATTCCCAATCAATAACTCCGTATCTTGAAATCACAGTTTGGCTTGTGGCTGGGAAGATATGCACACAATAGAGGAATCCACTCCTTCTTATGAGAAGTAGAGAGGTAGTTCTCTTAATGGTTGATTCGGGGATTTGAACGATTAAGAGCGCTCTCCTTCTTCCGTAAAGGAAGAAAGGATATAATTGTTCATTAGAGAATCAATAGTACTTAAAGGAAAAGATATAATTAGAGAGGTATAACAGACTTTATGACCTAGCTCTAATTATGAACTACTTGTGGAGGATCATATCATATGAAATAGCTATATCGAGGACATTGATATTTTGGTTGTGTAAAACATTTACTATTATGAGAGTGCAACCTCGAGTTTTTAGTGGAATAACTCTGATGTTAATAATCGCGAAATATTAATAAAAAGTTTAATTAATTTTTCTAAGTATTATTGGAGCTCAAAACTGTGGGTCTATTAGGTCCCTTTGCTAGCCCTTTACGATTATTAGTAACAAGGCTCACAGTGAATTGAATGGTCCAATTAATTATGTTATGAAAGTAACTTGGATATATTCTGGGAATTAATTAAATGATATGATTATTTAATTAATAAATTATTTAATTGATTAATTAAATATAATTAAATAATATGATTATTTAATTGACATATTAATAATTAAGAATTATTAATTGTTATTTGAAGGTTACAGGTTCAAACCTTGTCGAAAGCAAATGAATAAAATAATAGAGATTATTTTATTTATTTTAAATAGGTCAAAGGTTCGAGTCCTAGTGGTGACCGAATTAAAAAGGATTTGTAATTCTATTTTGACTTGGTTAACTAAACCATAGGATCCTGGTATATAATATATACTTATAAGGAAAAAAACTAACCTAACCCTAATACTGAGACAGAGCAGTACAGCAAGGAGAAGAAGAAAAGGAAAAAGATTTTTTTTTTCTTTGGCTCAAGCTTGGTTGAACTCAACAAACACTAAAAAAAAAATGTTTATTAGTGACGAACTATTTTCGAAGGCGCTAATTTCCATCGGTAATAGTACATTTTCCGACGGCCATATAAGTGATGTCGGAAATGAGTAAAAATCTGATACGACATTTCTGACGGCCAAATGACCGTTGGAAATAGTCTGTATGCTGTCAATGTTGTTTCCATTTCCGACGGCACAAAAAGTACTGTCAGAAATGAATAAAAATGTAATACCACATTTCCGACAGCCCAATGACCGTTGGAAATAGTCCTTATTCCGTTGGAAATAAGGAAAAAGTAATCCAACATTTTCGACGGCCTAATTGCTGTCGGAAATAGTCCACATTTTCAACGGTAAATGGTATTTTCTGACGGCATTTAGCCGTCGGAAAAAGATCAATTTTTTATTGTAGTGTAAAAAAAGTATTTTTATATAAAGTTTCTTCAAATAATTTTATAAATAAAAATTTCATGATTTGTTTTTTCTTGAAAAATAAAAAGTTTGACAAAATAATTATATAAACTCTAATTCATAGTAAGCATTTAATACATCTGGCTTTCCCTAAATTGCTATCCAGACAATGACATATATGTGAAAAATTCAGGAGTGAATATTTTGATGCAATAGAAATGCACAAAACATTTTTTTAGGGTTATAATGAAGGGATTTGTGAGATATTGACGTCATTCTTTAGTAACTCCTTCTTATTATAAGCATTTTTATCTTAAGAAATTGTCCGATGGAAAAATATCGCCAGTCAATTGCCAAGAAAGTCACAAAAGGATGTCAAGGAACATCACGACGCCCTCGTACATGACATCTGCAAGATTGATTCAACTTGTTTCAAGTTGTCGAGTTATGTCGATGACTTGTGGGACTTGTTGTGCCGTTGGAAAAAAAAAAAAAAACAGTACCGCATTTCCGACGGCTTTTGGGCCGTCCGAAAATAGTCAAATAAGCCGTCAATATTACCCACTTTTCTAATAACATAAAAAGTGTCATCATAAATGCTAAAATTTAATTCGAATTACTTTATGGACACATCTTACTAAATTAACTAAATATAAAATATAGCAAAATTATTAGTAATCACAATAACATTTAGTTATTTTTAATTATATTTAGTGACATTACTATATCAGATTTTTTTAAAAAAACTCTAATAATTTTAATAAAATATTGTTTTTAAAAACAATATCTCAATAGTTATATTTAAATAGTACAAAAAAGTATTTAATTAGATATTATACAAACATATCAACGGCTTATATATAAATAGTATGCAAAACATATAAGATATAAAGTGATAGGAAAATGGTAAGGGTAACCCATTACTGCCATCCAAGTCAAGTGTTCGAACCACATGAATTTCATGGAGTTAAAGTTTCTGTGTGAAGTGGATGCGTGTTGGGTGACGTGGTGTCTACTGGGTGAGGTGGCGCCTATCAAGTCAAGTCATGTCATTTTTTCAAAATTCAACTATTTTCGACGGCAATAAGCCGTTAGAAATAGCAGTAAAGTTGTAAGAAATACAAGTAATTTGTGACGGCTCATCGATAAATGGTTATTTATGACAAACGTATTTGTGACGGCCTCCGTCGAAAAAACGTATTTCCAACGGGAAGTGGTCTTTTCCGACAACATTTAGTTGTCGGAAAAGACCATTTTTTTTTTTGTGAAAGCACACAAAGTGTTGCCTTCTCCATATCGGTAGCCTCCATTCAAGAACTCCCGGAATCCATAACATGCCCACACACAGTTGCTAGATCACGAGTTATAGCTTGGAAGGTTTAGTGGTGAAGGAACGAAAAGAAACGAATGAGAGATCTTCAAAGGTATGAAAACAAATCCCTCCTTATATTAGTGTACGCCGAAAAAGGTCCAAGATAACTTTTTAAAAACTTTGCTTTTTTCCGCTACGTGACTTACAAATTACACTATTATTATCTCTACAATTTATACTAAGCTTGCAAATAACTAGATTAACACTACAAACACTAAATATGGAGATAAGCTAGATTAAAGAGATGTTCAGAGATCAATGCGATTAAGTAATAACCAAAATCACTAATCAATCATACATTAAGCACATTCACAACTAGCCTTGCGTATACATTGTATCAATAACAAATTAAAGCACCAAGTTCAGTATCTAGACCACAACCTAAGGTCTTAGAGAGGTGGTTGAGTGCGAATTTTGAAATATGTTATGTAGAGAATTTCCAACTTCTCAATGGTCATGAAATAGTTAGGGTTACTCCACAAAATGGTTGATAAAAGACCTGTGAAAATTATTGGTCACCTTATGCATGAAATCTAAATACCATTGTATGCAATAAATGTAGACATGCAAGATGTATCAAATTAAATGCCATTAAAGCTTAAAGAACACACATGCAAAACCCTAGAAAGTGAATAGACGATGGATTGATTAGATCAAATGGTTTAGTTGCAAAAATTACATCAATCCCCCCAACAAGAGGGATTTAGCTACTCACATAAGTAATTAAACAAGATAATACAAAAGAGGAAATCACAAAACCCATTGAGCTTATTTTCTTGGTCAAGAGTGTTCCTCCTTGCAATCCAAGCTTGAAGTTCTTCTTGAGCAACTTGAGATGAGCTAGTCTAAATGTCTAAAACTAGTGTTTGGTTACCTAGAAAATCTAAGAAAGTGAAGAGAAAGTAGAGAGAAGTGAGATAGTTTCTCTCCCTAGATCTATTCTATATGTGAGTAAGTGGTAAGTATGGCTAATCATCCTCTATTTCGTTTTTTTGCATGTCTTTGAACCAACAAGAGATAATGTGACAAGATAGGGGAATTGGTGAAAGCTGCAAAAATGATTTGACGCTGGTCGGTGCGGGTTGGTGGTGCGAGCAGTTGCTGGCACTTCCAAGTCGCATTGGTTTATGATTTCAAAAGTTGGTAACTGGTGCGGTTTCTTTCCTGTGTTGGCTAACCTGCATATGTCTTTGATCTTTTAGTACAAGTTCATAGTGCGGTTTGATTCCTGCACTGATCTTCTCGCGTTATCCTTTGATATTGTGGTGCGGCTTCTTGGTGCCGCTAACTTCCTGTATTGACCCTGCTCGCACATTTCTCTGAAGTTGGGTTCGGGATGATAATGTGGCCAAATACCCGTATTGAGCCAAAATTACCGTTTTGCCCATCTTTTTGCTCATATTCTCCACTTTGGTCCAATATACCCTTTATGCACTGAAAATACACTAGGTGTGTCTAATACAACCTATAAGGGGCGTGAATGGGTTGTTAATCGATTATTACAAACTTTTTCAATTTGTCAATATTAACAATATAACATAAAACAAACATACAACAAAAATCAAGTAAATTGCGAAAAGTAAAAAACACTTGATTTTTGTGTGGGAAACCATTAACAAGGAAAAAACCCACCAGACTAGCCACACTAGCCACACTAGCCACTTAGTCATCAAAATCCACTATATAAATAGAAAGTTACACCCTCAAGTGATACACGAACTCTCACTCGCGATAACCTTAGGCTATGGACACTTCTACTCACCATTTTTGGTTCAATCCCTAGTGATATTCCTTGATCCACTACTTTTGGCGTGAGCACCTCCTAAACTACCCAAAGGCCTTTTACAGTTGCACTTGACGAATGCTTGCCAACCAACCCTTGGTTGTAAGACTTCACTTGCTTGTGCAACTACCAACTGTAGTCACAAGACTTTGACTCATTGAAGAGAATTAAAGTCTAAGTGTGAACATGTAAATGATGCTCAAATGCAAAAAGTGATGGACTAACACTAGATGCTTAACAAGATATTTAAAGGAACAAGCAATAAATCATAATTATCAATGTCTAAATGAAAACCAGAAAGACTTAGCTATATGCTATCAAACAATGCCAACATGCACATACATGAGGTCTCAATTTGGTGTTCTAACAACATAATTGTCAATTAAATCAACATGGACATTCAATAGAGTTTGACTAGATAAATAAACATTAATTTATCAACCTAATCACCAACCAATATCAAAAGAATGTTCAAGGGTTAGCTATTTAGGGAAAATCAACCTAATCAAGCAAGCTATCACAAACAAACTCAATTATGCTATCAAGACTCATAAATATATGCAATAAAGAGAGTTAAGGTATTTAATCAAGCAATAAATACCTAATCTAAAGTAAAAACAACATTAAATGAGATTTAATGTAGTTGTAACTTACCTAGTCATGAAATCATGAAAACACATGCTCAAATGACGATGGATGATGTTAGATGCACATGGTTTTTGGGTTTGGAGAATTAAAGAACAACTCTTGGAGCTTTTCTCTCTAAGGGAACTCTTCTAAAATATGATTTTGTGAGCTCTTACTCGGCCAAGAGAAAGAGAGGAACAATTTATATGAAGCCCTAGTCAAAAACTCACTGTTTTGGAAAAAATAGGGCACGACCTTTGTGTGACACACAGTGGAAGACTTGATACATGAAATAATCAGGTGAGCAAACCATTGTGTAATACACAGTGGTGGCACAACAACATGCATAGCGATGGATCTGATGCATTAAAAACTCTCAAGTGAGCAAACAGATGTGCTTATCGATGTGTGACACACAGCGGTACACCTGATTTAACACAATCAAAGGAACACAAATGCAAGTGATATGGAAATGCATGAATTGTGTGTGTGCACCTAATCTCTTCAAGAGACAAAGTCAAGTGAATATACCTTTCGCTCTTGAAGTAACAGAGATGCTTGGAAGCTTACCAACGAAAACTTAAGCTACCCATTGTAAGATCATCCCCAATGTGGTTTGTCATTAAATAAGCCAATCATAAAAATGAGGTCCCTACATGAACTAAAAATACCTAAAAACACTTATTTACAATATTAAATACCTAAAATGCTCAGAAAACGGATAAAAAAGCTAAGTAAAGAAAGCGTAAAAATGTGAACACTGATGGCATGACCACAATTCTAATTGGTAAAGAGATCATCATAGTTAGCGATTCAAAAGTTGGGTGTCGTAGGTGAATGATGAAGGTTTAAGCAGTTTGAAGCATGTCAACTACATTTACGATATTCAGCATGGTTTGAGCTCTCTTGGTAACACCGCAGTAATTTACAATTCAAGGGCCAACAACTCTTATGTTGATTTGCTTGCTAAAAAAGGCTTCGGAATGAAGGGATATACTTTGGTCTGGGACTTTAGTGCTTAAGGCTAAAGGGTGTTTCGATCAGTTTTTGCTTCCATACTTTAGTTGTAGCCCTTGTTTTTTCAAGTTGTAAGTGTGGTCTTGTTTTTCTGGGCTATCCTACTTCTGTGTGGTGTGGCCTCTTGCTTTGGGGTTTTCTTATTGTTGGGTTGTTTTTTGTTTGTTTTGTCTTTGTTTTTGGCCGAGTGTTCTGTTTCATTGTTTCTGTTTGTTTTTTGCCTCATTGGCTCTTGATTAAAACTTGCTATTCAAAAAAAAAATAAAAAAATAAAAAGAATTAAAACTTCTATATGTCTCATCTTAAGCTTTAATAATATTTAATTAATGGTATGAAAAAGTCCGAGCAGTAGACCCTTACATGAGACTAGATTTTTCTCTCTAAGTGTTATAATTTTATAGCTATTACTAATTTTAGTTTGCCAATTTTGGATTTTAAAATAAATTCATTAGTTACATTAGAGTTGTTTTGAAAGATTTATGATTAAAATTCTTTTTGAATAGTATGACTTTTTTACCAATAAAAATAAGGGGTAATTTCACTAAAATCCCTATTTTTTTTGACGAAATGTCACATATCTAACGTCTTTGTTATATTAACAATTTAAGGGCGTGTTTAGTATCATTTTTAAAATGATGTTTTTGAAAACTATTTTTAAAAATAAAAATCATGTTTTAAAAATAATGCATTTAATAATGCAAACATGTTTGTTAGTGTTTTCTAAAAGTAGTTTTCAAAAACGGAAAACAATGTAAATTTGTTTTGTAATGTTTTTGAAATGGGTAAAATAGTTGTTTGGAGGGAAAAATTAGGAAAAGTTGTGGTTTGTTTTAAAAAAAAAACGTTTTGAAAATAGTGAAAAACAATAAAAAGTTATTTTTAACTTTTTAGTTATAACTTTTAAAAAGTTGTTTCTTGTTTTCAAAAATAATTTTACAAAATGATTAACAAACAACTTGAGTTGTTTTTTGTTTTTAAACAAAAAACTGTCTTTTAAAAATGAAACCAAACAGTACTTAAGTCCTTTTTTTTTTTTTTTCCAAAATACATTAATTTAGTTCATTGGACCAGAGTACTAACAGTCAACTATAACTATATATATAAGTACAATTATACTCTTGTCAAAATAATTTATTGAGTTTCAAAAATAAATAATATTAAAATGGTTTATAAAATAAAATTAACAACAAAAATTTATGTAAAAAAAAAAAAACAACAAAAATTATTTTCTAAATAAATATAATAGTTTAAAAAACATAAAAAAAACTAATAGATTATGAAAGATATTATAAAAAATTTAAAATAAGTAATAGATTAAAAGTATTTTCAAAAAAAAAAAAAAAAAAGTACTTTAAAAAACGATGGAGATCCGAGCCTCTATCGTTTCAGCGATAACGAGATCTCAAGTCGATCAGCGACGAAGATCTGTGACATGCTTGTCGTTGGGCATTGGAGATCCATTGTCTAGATCTCCGTCACCTCGGTGATGGAAATCTTTCGTTTGGATCACTATTGCTCAACGATGGGTATTTACAACAAATCCCTATCACCGAGTGTTGGAGATCTATTGTAGATCTCCGTCGTTGAGCGATTAAAGACCTCACGAATCTCCATCGTTGAAACGATGGAGCTCTAGATCTTCATCATTTTAGCTATGGAGATCCAATGAATCTCCACCTTTGGATTGATCTAGATCCAATAGTGGAGATTCAATGATTTTTATTTTATTTATTTTTTTGTTTTAGTTGCATATGTTATTATTCAAAAGACCAAAATATCCTTAATTCTGTTATGTTTGACTAACTTTTAACTAATAGAATAACTAAACTGATGTATTTTGGAAAAATAAAATGTAGGGATTAAAGTTGCTAATATGATAAAGACAATTAAATATGTGAAATTTCACCAAAGAGTATGGACTTTAGTAAAATTACTCCTAAAAATAATTTCATAACAGCTTACCCAGAAAATCAACTATGGTTTCGCCCATGTGATCGGCCCATTTCTATACATGTTGTATGCCCCTATTTCCTATTATTTATGAGCAAATTGGAAGAAACCATGACAATATGATTTTTCGCCGATGCAGAACCTCTATATTGCAGGGCCCATATCTCTTAGCTCCGATTGAATTGTGTGTCTTACAACCTATGGATTGAAAGCCCCGGAAGTCTAGTTTCCGGTACACTTTTCGGATCACAATTCCGATATTCCTATAAGAGGTTATGAATGATTTAGTAACTGAAGATTAGAGCTGGAACGTACACCGCTGCCCAAACCGCCCCACGTGCACAAGTGCATGGGCAACGATCAAGAATAGAAGAATTCTGCTGCCCATGTAGTTGTCGAGGCAACTTGCCTCCGTAGCGATCTAAGGAGCGGTCGTGCGTAATTTTGATAGATTTCAACTCCGAATTGGTCCATAACTATTCTAAAACTTCCCAAATCAAATTCTAATGACTCTAGATGACCAATACATGTTTGAGAAACTTCCTAAACTCAAATTAGGAGTCAATCATCAAGAGAGAAAATTCAAGTTAGGAAATGATTCTCATTCCTTGTTTCATTCTACTTTCCCACCTGGTGGATTTCCTAAACCTAAGATGAATTGGGGGTTCACAAGGAAAATCACCTATAAATACTTCCTATTCTTTTCAGTTCAAGAAGACAGCCAAGAGAGGTTCCAAGCCACAGAAAGGGGCCATCCCCCACCACTCCATCCATCACATACATGGGTTTTCTCTACATCTCTTCTATGTTTTTATCTTCTCCATTGATGTGTAACTAATCTTTTATCTAGGGGATTGATGTAACCGATTTTGGATAACTCTATGCAAACAATTAGTCTATCTTTTGTTAATCAATTGGGTTTTAGTCTTATCTATTCAAATTAATTGCTCTATTTTACTTGCTCGTATTATTTTGTGGCCTCAATTGATATGGGTTTGTGATTTAGTTTATCTATGAGATTAGAATTTAGATCTGAATGGCTTTTCCGTATAAACAATAATCATGAGCTTAATAAATTTGAAAGTTAATGTTTGCATGGACTTGTTGTGTTAATTTGGCTTAGAGTTTTGTTTTAAAGGATTTCGTACCGTTACTTGACACATGGCCTTTGTGCAAGTGGTGGGAAGGAGATTCGTTCTTAATTGTTAATCGTCAAAACAAGCCCTAAACTTTATTGAAGTGTTTATTGAGAGTGATTGTGAGCATTGAATGTGCATTGATTCCCTAGTATTTCTCTCCATATATTCATCCTTTGTGTGATTTGATCTTTGATTAATTTTAGTCTTAGTTCAAGTATTCATAATTTAGGTTAATCTTATAATTCATCAACTTTCCAAAGCAAAGCATTATACAATTTAGTTTTTCACATTTAGAGTAAATCCTTGTTAGATTAATTGGCTTTCGACCGATAGAATCACCGATCCCAATGAACAAACTTTTTTAGTAAATTGAGAACAGATTTTACCGCATCACCATGTTTATTGTTGCAACTGGAATAAGTGTCTCAAGACAAGAACAATAACCAAAAGCGTGATTCTTCTCGCCAACCAATGGGACATTCCAAATCTAGACAAGTTTATCGTTGAAAGCAACCATTGGATAAGCAGGATACTACCGAGACCATTGAACATAATACTATTTTTAAGTCATGAAACAAATTGAGGATTTGCCAAATTCAACTTTGCAAGAAACAACCATAAGCTCTCCTACAAAGGTTTCTTCACATGTGAATTCATGGTCTACCGTTCCTTTTGTCTTGCCATCGATGGCTAGTGAGCTTTCAACTCAACATGATCTTTTACCAAGAGAGACTTCTTTTCTTGAAAATATGGCCGGTCCGTCTAATGCAACCTTAGGTAGATTTGGCTGAAAATGAGGAAAAATGGCAGATAGTACAACATAAGAATAAAAAGGGTGCAAAATCCATGGCTCAGGTTGTGGCTGTTCAACTCAGGTAGAGCAAACCACCATGGTAGGCCGCTTTTATACATTGGTCATGTTAAAATTCCAATGCTTTAGTAAATGATTGTCATCTTAATTGTTTGGAATTGAGGGGTTCCATTTCCAATTGGATTAATGGCATGGACGTGGTGCTATCTGATCAAGGGTTAAATTGCATCTTGATTGAGCTTTTTGCTCAAAGTGTTGATTATCTTCTTGTGCATATGGTTGGTTATCTTCTTGAAGAGAATAGTAGGCTTGCACACAACCATATAGTCACTCTTTCATGCATGTCTTGTTTGTGTTTGAGCATTTGTAATTCGCTTCCCGAGTTATGATGGTTACTTTCGCGCTTTTATGTTTTGTAGCATTGTCATTTGGCACCTTTTGGGATTTCTAAGTAGAATTTGTCTTTGGTTGACAATAATAAATATTCTTTTCCACGATCTGTCGATATGGTGTGGTAGTCACGGTGACTTATTGTGGCTCAATCTAGCAGCTTTTGGTGAAAATCATGTTGTAGAGACTCAATTTAGAGATTGCGGGTGTTGACTGCAGAACAAAACAAAAGTTTCTATGCTAGGTGTTTCATGGATGAATAAGTCACAAACTCTAATCACGGGGATAAAAGATGAGTTTTTTTTTTCGAACTACAACCTAGGTGGTCATAGAACTAGAAAGGGAGTTTATGTTTCTTCCCGCAGTGAGAGAAATGTGACTAAATCATCGCGATTGGTGCTCATGACTAGGCTTTGTAGCTTAGTGTGATGCGTAGTAACTATGGAGTCTGATGAATCGTTTTTGTGAGACACTTTTGGGTTGTCCATTATAGCCATTTCTGTACATTCAATGTATTCCATAGATAGAGGAATTCATAGAGTTGCAATAAAGAAAATGCACAAGAAGGAATTATATTTGTTATGTATTTCTCTGTTAACATATTACGTATATATATATATATATATACTGATACAAATATACAATGGTAGGAGCAGCTGTTTATGCTGTAATTAGTGACACTAATTTAGGGATATATTGAACAATGATCAAGGGAAAGATTGTGCTAATATCAAGGGACTAGTTGTGTTGTGATCAAGGATGCTAGATGTTGGTCCTCTGTTTTATGTTGTTGACTTGGAGTAAATTGATTGTGATCAATTTCTTCCCTTATATGCCCCATAAAGATGGTGCTCCCATTAAGGACACCAATCTTGACTTTGAGTTGATCATGCTTTGGTTTAGATAAGGGCTTAGTAAGAGCATCTGCCAGCTAATCAGATGATAAAACATGAGATACTCATAACTTGCCTTGAGAGACTTGTTCCTTAAAAAAGTGAAAATCAATTGCTATATGCTTCATTCTTGAATGAAAGACCGGATTTCTCGTAGAGATATGTTGTGATTATATTGTCACAGTAAATGGTGGGTGTGCTTTCAAATTTGATGCCATGTTCCTTACTTAGTGACTGCAACTAATTTATTTCATGTGTAGTAGCCGCAATTGCTCGATATTCAGCTTTTGTCGAGGATCTTGTCACTGTACGTTGCTTGCGTGAGGTCCAAGAGATAGGGTTAGCACCAAAATATACAATGTAAGCTGAGGTTGATGTCCTGTCATCTTGATTACCTGCCAAATCGGCATCTGAGAATGCATGTAGTGTGGTAAGATTGTTGCTTTTGAGGTGCAAACCATGATAGATTGTTCCTTTTAAATATCGCATCACTCTCTTTGCAGCAGTCCAATGATTGTTTGTTGGCTTGTGCATTTATTGAGATAATTTATTCACCGTGAATGAAATGTCTGGCCTTGTGAGAGATAGGTATTTGAGAGCTCCAATGACTTGTCTATATTTTGTAACATCTGTTGCTGGTGTGCCATCATTGAGCATTAATGGGTTGGATGAAGATATTGGTGTAGAGCTTTCCTTTTCACCTGCCATTTTAAATTTCTCAAAGAGATCTCTGATGTATTTGTGCTGGGAAAGAAACAGACCTGTATTGGTAGGACTGACTTTGATGCCAAGGAAATAACTGAGAGGTCCCAAATCTTTTAGAAAGAATCGAGCTGCAAAATGAATTGCTGAAGAAATATAGGACAGTTGCATGTCACCAAATATCATCCACATATACAAAAGCATAAACAATTTTGTTATGCTGATTATATTTAAAAAGTTACATGTTAGCCTTTGAATTGGTCAAGCCATATTGTAACAAGAACTTGCTAAGTTCTTGGTACCATGCCCGAGGTGCTTGTCTTAGACCATATATAGCCTTTCGAAGTTTGCAAACATGTTGAGGATGTTGTTGATTGACAAAACCTGGTGGTTGCTGACCACTCCTAAAGTGACACTCACAATCGTACGAGGTCGGAAGTGTAGTATAATAACAAGTAAAGTTCGTTCTCATGAAGACCGAGTGATTGATTACCAGAATTAATTAACCTAATTGCTATTCAAACAAGCAATAAGAGATGATTTTAATATTTAAAACCTATGATTAAACTAAATTATACTATTCAACTAACTTTAAGCTAATATGGTAAAATAGTGACAAGTAATGAAATCAAATATAACAATGAGAGATAATATGATAAGACTAGAATCCACCTAACCCTCTCCAATTAAAGTCCTAGACTCATCTAAATACTCAATTTGTGCAAATGTGAATTTTAGACTCGTGCACCCAATAATAATATCTACTCTCAGTCGACTCATAGAAATTACATCTAACATAACCAAAGCCTATCGGTTGATGACCCTAGAATATATGCGTGAATTCTTTAAAAACTTTGGTATACTCAAAAAAGCCCTATACGCTAGCCAAAGTAGGTCTACCTTACTAGACATGCATAAAGGATATTTCATCAAACACATTGTGTGCGTCTCCGGTCAGTTCACAACACAACCAAAAATCATTCAAAAAGAGATCAATCTAATGAAAGAATTAAGTACTCAAAAACATCCATACAAAACATAAGCACACATGGATAAATTCGGTGGTCTGTATATATAAAGTCAAGGGTTGGGTTTCAGCAAGCCTTAGTACTAGAAATTTAGCTCATATTACAATATAAAGCCATACAACATATATAAGCAAATAAATACATAGCTCTACAATAATATTGAAAGAGAAGAGTTATAAAGAAAATTATATGGAGAGCTTTCTCTTCTACTTGGATCTTCTTCTCCTTCAAATATCTTCAACTCCCTATTGCCAAAAAAGATAAAGTCATGATGGATGTGGTGGATTTCTAAGGAAAGGTGGAATCTTGGTGGATTTCTTTTTTAAGAAATGATGATGTAAGATAAATATGGAAAGATGATATCTTGGTGAATGTTCTTGGGTAGGAAGTTGGTGTTTTTGTCTAAAAATATCAAAGGTTATATAGGGGAATGAATTAGGTCAAGGGCGAGGAAGGTAAATTCTTGAATTTTAGCATTTTTGTTTTGGGTAAAAAGGTAAGCTTGGGGCAACCTAGGGGCGACCTGGAGGCTCTATGGTCGAGAAAATAGTTGAAAACCCTAGAGGAAAGCGACCTTGGGGCCATTTTGGTGAGCTCGCTCTTGAGGTCGCATCTCTCTCGGGTGAAGTTTTTCAACTTTGCGCACCGTTACAAAAACGGCCATAACTTCCTCCAGAGAACTCAAAATCGCAATTCGTAAAAAGAGATGGAAATTAGACTCATCGGGATTTCCAGATATAGGTAACAAAAAATATAGTTTGATCAGAGGAGGGAGATATGGCCCCTTAAAGTTGAATGTTCTGCACGAAAATTTCCAATTTCAGCCTTTTAACCTCCAAAACTCTTCAATTATGATCAACACCTTATTTTAGGGCATATAGTCTACACAATGCTCACAAAACTCATTACATATAAAAAAACACGCTTGACAACGAGTACAAAATCTAGGAAATGGGGACCTCAAATAAGTATGTAAATCATCCAATCAAATACTCCTAAACCTATCTTTTGCTCGTCCTCGAGCAAAATCAAAACAAAAACAAACGAATTAAAAATTAAATAAATAAAATAAAGCACCGCGTTTGCGAGCCACACGATGGCACTTGGCATGTGTCATAAGCCTTTTAAACCCCTGGGCGATCCCTAGTGGGCGAGTGAAGTCTCATAAGGGTTTACAGAACGACACCCACAAATCTCTTTCCAATTGAGCCAACTATAGACAGAGATGCAATAAGGGGCGAACCGAATTTAGGCATATACATGTTAAGACCCCTAAGATAAAGCTTGGGAAGTGCACGCTAAGGTGCTACAACAAGAGAGATTGCAATTTCATACTTCTTAGTGAACAAAACTTCAAAAACATCGAACACAAGAGTCTTATGATAGCATTTCGCCTCGAATCTATACCTTTCATGATCTCTCTCATTTTACCACTCAGAACTTAGGCTCACTCAACAAACATATGCGGTTGGAAATTATGCACGAGAGATTTTCAAATTTTTACACGCATTTGACAATTTTTGAAAAACCGTTAGAGTATAAATGCAATTGGACCACAAGAACGGATTTGAACATTAAGAACAGGAGCAGAGCACCATTTGATACCTTCATTAACAAGCTAAGACTCTTCCTAAAGATCAATTAGGAATTCTTTTAAGTTTAAGTGAGATTATGGTGAATTGGTGGTGGAGAGGCTAAGTGGATATGGTATTGCGGGCTAGCTACTGATTATTCTTAAGATTCTATTAGGCACGCTTTTCACAATTATAGTGCCTAGGCATTAATTATTAATTAGTCATTTTGTGCTATATGAAATTGCTTTATATTTTTTCAACTTTTACACTTTAGAGTTTAGAAGGCTTTTTGTGTTATTCTTTTTTTCTTTTAGCACTTTTTAATTTTTCATACATTTCAAGTCTTATTCTTTGCACAATATACACATTTAGCTTGAGTACACACTACTTTTACAATTTTGATTTTCTTGAGCTTCATTTCACTATGATATCAAGTCATAATTGTAGCAAAGGGGGGTGGTATAGTGTTTAGGTAAAATACGGTGATGTGTATGATATGGGAGGATATAGTGATGGGGTTTAGTGTGTATGTCAACATAGATAGGACTTTAAAGCACACACACACAAGGCAAGGGACATGTTTGGAATATTTGTAGTGACTAACACACATAGCATACGTCATCTTTAAAGGCACGGGTCAAGCAAGCAAACAAAGGCGAAGACTGCGGTGATGCTCTTTAGATGGCGCTCTTTAATGACCAAAGTATGGAGTGATGTCCTTTTCATTTATGCTTATTTAACTACAAGAAGAGTGTTTAAGATATGACAATAAAAATTTACACTCATAAGGACGATATATAGGCTTTGGCCTCACACGGATAGTCTCCACTAATGATTTAGACATCTTAAGCGCGATACCCATTCACTAAGGCACCTTAGAGTTCGGTAAGGTGCGTGCAAGCAATGTGACATAGCTTTAACTAGCACAGCCTTTGCCTAGACTCAGGGGAATAACACATACAAAAAATTTCCTCCAAAGGCACAACCCAAAAACATCTCATTAAGCAAGATAATGCTCCAAAATTTGGCTCGAAGAATAAGAACGGACAAAATCGACTCTACAAACACACAATCATGCATAATATATATATAATTTTTTTTTTTTTGATAAAGTCAAAGACGATCATACAAGGAAAAATAAAATGACACAAGATGGTCATTGGATGACCGCAACCCCAAACCTAAACGAAACATTATCCCAATGTTTGCACAAAAGCGGATTGGACAATATTAGCTTAGAAACGGGAGGGAGGCCAAACGCAACCCTATACAAGCACAATGCAAACCTAAAAACTAGACACAATACAATGCCACACATTTAATCTAAGTAAGAAAAATAAGACTCAACAAAAACAAAACAAAACAAAACAAAACAAAAATAATTTAAAATTAGAAGAGTTACCTAGGTAGGTTGCCTCCCACCAAGCGCTTAGTTTAACGTTTCAACTAGACGCATTTCGCTCCTTTCATCAATCTGGATCAACGGTTGGTGCAACATCAATGCCACCTTTCTTTGTCAGCTTATGTGAGGCATAGAACATCCTCATACACAATATGTTCACTATTCTTATTTGGTTAACCATGCATGATTTCTTCCCTTTGTCCCTTTATCCAATTTCTTCTCAATTTTAACAGGGGGAGTCACCTGGGTTTTGTTCATAACTTCATGAGAGCCTAGTTTATGGCTACCCTTCATCTTTTTTCTTGGAGCATCATGAACCACACTAGAATTAGACGGTTCTTTCATAATGTCTCTTCTGAAAACTTCCCTTACGGGAGGATCAACAACATCAACTCTTAAACATGTGTGCGGTAGTGAAAGACTCTTATCGATGGCCGTGAGCATGTCGAACACTTCTTTTTCATCTTCAACCTTCAATGTCAACTTGTTCTCTCTGTGATCAACCAATGCTCCACTATTTTTCAAGAATGGTCTCCCAAGAATCAAAGGAATCTCTATATCTTTTTCCATATCTAGAATCACAAAGTCAACCGGGAAGTAGAATTTACCCACCTTCATTAAAACATCTTCCATCACTCCATATGGATATTTTATTGATTGATCCACCAATTGGAGGGTCATTTTTATGAGCTTCACTTCTCTCAACCCCAACTTTTTAAATATAGAATACAGCATCAAGTTGATGCTTGCTCCTAAGTCTATTAAAGCACTCCCAAACTCCACAGTCCCAATAGCACATGGAATGGTAAACCTTCTAAGATCTTTCAATTTTGGAGGGAGTTTGTTTTGAAGGATTACGCTACACTCCACCGTGAGTACCACTATTTCCAAATCCTCCAAGGTCTTCTTTTTTAATAGTAACTCCTTCAAGAACTTCATGTATTTTTGTGCCAAAGCTTTTATGAATGATATGTTGATGTGAAGCTTCTTGAAAGTCTCTAAAAACATAGCAAAGCCTGGAGCATATTGGTATTTTTTAAGTCTTTGGGGGTAAGGGATTGGTGGTACATAAGCCTTGACTTGGGGTGGAGGAGGAAAATCATTTGATGTGGTAGGCACTCTATCTTCACTAGGACTTTTCTTTTCTTCTATAACCTCTTCTTCAATAGTACCCTCTTTTTCAACAACAACTTCTTTTCCTTTCCCAAAATCT
Organism: Acer negundo; assembly: GCA_035582765.1. NCBI lineage: Eukaryota > Viridiplantae > Streptophyta > Magnoliopsida > Sapindales > Sapindaceae > Acer > Acer negundo. Next base: position 10,303,162 of record CM069233.1, read on the forward strand.
TCCGGCAATTCAACATCTACTCCACTTCTTAATGAAATAGCATTGCATTGCTCTTTGGGATTGATCACTGTGTTACTTGGTAACGCCCCTTGTTACCTCATTTGGATCACCCTCGCCAATTTCCCGACTTGCATTTCTAAGTTCTGAATGGAAGCTTGAGAATGTTAGGTCACTTGGTCAATCTTTGTGTCAAGCTTTTTTAAGGCTAAGTCTTGGGTCTCCATTCTAGTGTCCAACTTGCCCATATATCTAGAGAAGAGGTCCTCTAGGTCAGACTTTCTCTCCTCTTGATTGTTTAGGGGTTAGTTAGGGTAGTTTTGTTGTTGTGGTTGTGGGAATCTGGGGGGTTGTCTTTGGTTGAGGTTTTGTTGTTGTTAGGGTTGGTTGTCCCTCCATGACAAGTTTGGGTGGTTTCTCCGTGTCGAGTTGTAAGTATTTGAAAAAGGGTTGTTTGGGGATTTTGGTAGGCATGTTGTTGGGGTTGATTGTGGAAGTTCAAGTTGTAGTTTAAAAAGAAGACTTGTTCTTGTGAACCTGAAGCAAATGGGTTTCCAACTTGACAGTCCATGCTAGAGTATAGCCTCAAACACCACTCACATAAGGCTACTTACACATTACTAGGCCCTACACTGATCTTGTTCATTTAATTTTGAAGTGTCGCAATTTAAGCCTTTACACTTGTCAACTCATCTACTTCTATCAAACCCGGAGCCTTCTTCAGTAATTGCCTCTGGTTTCCCCAATCGTTATTGTTAAGTGTCATTTCTTCTAGAAAATCATTGGCTACATCCATTGATTTGCTCATTAGAGAACCTTCAGCAGCCGCATCCACTAAATTCCTAGTTGACATTGTGATCCATTGGTAGAAAGCTTGCAAAGTCTGCCACTTTACAAGACTATTGTGAGGACATCTCCTAATAAGCTCCTTAAATCTCTCTCAAGCTTCATAGAGACTCTCATTCTCAAACTGTACAAAAGAAAAGATGTCATTTCTAAGGCAAGCAACTTTTCCTGGAGGAAAAAATATGTTCAAGAATGTTTACGCCAACTGATCAAAGATAATGATCGAGTTTGGTGGTAGCGAGTTCAACCACACATTTGCGTCATTTCTCAGAGAGAATGGGAATAACTTTAACTTAATAAAATCTTCGGGAATCCCTTTGTATTTAAAGGTGTCACATATCTCGTTGAAATTCTGAAAGTGTAGGTTTGGATCATCATTCTGCAATCCATTAAACATACAAGTAGTGTCAATCATCTGAATAACTGATGGCGTTATCTCAAAGTAATTTGTTGAAATTTTTGGTCAGCGAATAGACATGTTCTGCTCGACTCTAGGCATCATGTAATCCTGTAGAGTGCGTTCATCTTCAACATGAGGCAAACCCTCTTGATCTGGAATTACCACAGGAGGCAATTCCCTATGATGTTGATTTGCCACATGAGGCAAACCCAGGTGTCCTAATTATGCATTCGAATCTTCCATCTCTTCTTTTCTCACCCTTGTCTCACATCTATTTCTTAGAGCTAATCTCTCAATTGCAGGGTCAAAATCCAAGAAGCGAAGATTTTGGCTTCTCATGCGTAGGTGCATGCAAGATCAAATGTACCTATAAAGAGAAAATCACAAACTAAATTAAAAAGTTCAAATTAGCAATAAACTAACTAGTATCGATATCAATCGTTTTGCTCAATCCCCGGCAGTGGTGCCAAAAATTGACTACTCCTAAGTTGACACTCGCAATCGTATGGGGTCAGAGAGTAGTACACAAGTAAGTAAGATTCGTTCCCACGAAGATTGAGTGATTGATTACCGAAATTGATTAGCCCAATTGCTATTCAAACAAGCAATACGGGAAATTTTTCATAATTGAATTCTTTAAACAAGTTAAATTAAACTACTAAAAAGGAGTTATGCTATTGTGATAAAGAAATGACAAGTAATAATGTCGAATGTAATAATGAAGGAAATGATGCTAAGACTTGACTACACCTCACCCTCTCCTAAATTCCTCTCTAGACTCACTTGCATACCTAATATATGCTCATGCAATTTGTAGACTCGTACACCCAACAATAATCTTTACTCTCAGTTGAGTAATAGAAATTATATCCACACATACCCAAAGCCTATCGGTCGATGACCCTAGAATATATGCAAAATTCATTAAAAACTTTAGTTCACTCAAAAGAGCCCTATACGCTAGCCTAAGTAGGTCTACCTTACTAGACATGCATAGAGAACATTTCATCAAACACGTTGTGTGCGTCTCTGGTTGGCTCACAACACATAACCAAAAATCATTCAAAAGGAGATCAATCTAATGAAAACATTAAGTATTCAAAAACATTCATATAAACATAAGCACACATGGATAAATTCGGTGGTCTATATATATAAAGTCAAGGGTTAGGTTTCATCAAGTCTTAACACTAAAAATTTATCTCATATTACAATATAAAGCCATACAATATATATAAGCAAATAAATACATTGCTCTGCAATAATATTGAAAGAGAAAGAGTTGTAGAGGAAACTATGTAAAGAGCTTTCTCTTCTACTTGGATCTTATTCTCCTTCGAATATCTTCAACTCCCTATTGCCTAAAAAGATGAAGTCATGATGGATGTAGTGGATGTGGTGGATTTCTAAGGAAAGGTAGAATCTTGGTGAATTTATTTTTTAAGGAATGATGATGTAAGATTAATATGGGAAGATGATGTCTTGGTAAATGTTCTTGGGTAGGAAGTTGGTGTTTTTGTCTAAAAATATTAAGGGTTATATAGAGGAATGAATTAGGTCAAGGGTAAGGAGGTAAATTCTTGAATTTTAGCATTTTTTTTTTTTTGTGTGGGTAAAAAGGCGAGCTTAGGGAGCTGATAGGCGACCTGGAGGCTCTATGGTCGAGAAAATAGTTGAAAACCCGAGAGGAAAGCGACCTTGGGGCAATCTTGGTGAGCTCACTCTTAAGGTCGCATCTCTCTCGGGTGAAGTTTTTCAACTTTGCACACCATTACGAAAATGGCCATAACTTCCTCTAGAAAACTTGATATCATGATCTATAAAAAGCTTTGGAACATAGACTCATGGGGCTTTCCAGAAATAAGTTACAAAAAATGTAGTTCGATCGAAGAAGGGAGATATGGCCCCCAAAAGTTGAATGTTTTGTATGAAGATTTTCGATTTCAACCATTTAACCTCCAAAACTCTTCAATTATGCTTAACACCTTATTTTAGGGCATATAACCTACTGAATGCTCACAAAACGCATTATATACAAAAACACGCTCGACAACGAGTACAAAATCTAGGAAATAGGGACCTCAAATAGGTATGTAAATCATCCAATCAGTTGCTGCATAAAAACATCATCATGTAGATTTCCATGTAAATAAGCATTATTTATATCAAGTTATCGGATTTGCCATTTATGAGAAACTGCTATGGACAATACAAGTCGAATGGAAGCCAGTTTGATGACAATGATGAATGTGGTCTTGAAATCAATACATGGGCGTTGGTGAAAGCCCTTGGCTACTAATCGAGTCTTGTATCGATCAATACTACTATCAGGTTTTTGTTTGATGTGAAATACCCATTTACATTCTACAACATTTTGAGACGAAGCTGGTGGTACTAATTCCCAAGTATCATTACGTAACAGAGCATCAAATTCTACATCCATAGTTGTATGACAATGGGAATATTTCATAACTTGGGAGACAGTTCGTGGTTCTGTGGGATTAGGAATCGGGTGAACATAAGCAACATTAATTTGTTTTGGTTTAAACATATTTTTTTTAGATCTAGTGGTCATGGGATGTGTACGATTGACAATATTTTGTGAGGAATCAGTGGTGAAAAGCTTACCTTATTAAGTTCTGAGACAGATTGTTGTCCGGTAGTTGAGGTTGAAGCAGGTGTAACATCTACAAACAATGGGGAAGTGTCAGTTGGCCTTATCTCTTATGGTTGAGTCACATATGGTGGGTGCTGGTTTAAGACATGACTTGGTACATGAAAATGAGGTGGAAATGCAATAATATTAGCATGATTTTTCTTAGCCCATTGATCATGTTTTGAGATTATGACACAAGGGGAGTTCAGTTCATGTTGTTGAAAAGGAAAAATATTTTCAATAAATCTGACATGACGGGAAGTGTAAAGCTTTCCACTAAAGGGATCTAGGCAGTGATATGCGCTTTAAGCTAATAAGTACCTAACAAAAATGCAAGGAAGAGATTTTGATGCTAGCTTGTGATGGGTGTATGGCTTTACCCAAGGATAGCATAGGCAGTCGAAGACTTTAATTTGTTATATTTAGGTGATTTTGAGAAGTGTTTCTCAAATGGTGAAACCATATGAAGAAGCGGTGTAGGCAAGCGATTAATTAAATATGTAGCGGTAAGAAAGGCATAGGACCAATATATGAGAGGCATATTTTCTTGGTTTAATAATGTGAGGCATGTTTCTTTTACATGGCGGTGTCACCTTTCAGCTACACCATTATGCTCAGGAGTGTGTGGTGGAGTTTTTAGATGTTGAATCCCATGATCAGCTAAAAAGGTACTAAGACCTACAAATTAATCACCCCCATATGTGTAAAGTGTAAGGATACGTGTTTGAAAAAACTTTTCAACAACAATTTTAAACTTGGCAAAGGTGGATTTTACTTCTGATTTTCGCTTTAATGGATACAACCAAATGTATTTGGTGAAGTAATCGACAAAAATAACATAGTAAAGGTAGCCATCAACGGAATATAATGGAGCAGATCCCCACACATCTAAGTAAAGCAATTTAAGAGGTTTAGTGTTGGATAAAGAGGTCACACCAAAGGGCAACTTATGAATTTTAAAACAATCGCAAGAGTTACAATTAGGAGACATAAAATTTGATGACACTAGTAAATGGTTGGAAGAAACAATGTGAGGTAGAATTTTGGTGGATGGATGGCCAAGTCTTCTGTGCCATTCTTGTTTTGGTGCCTTTATTCCAATTAGTGACTGTAGTGAGGGAAGTTTTGGTGGCTTTGTGGTTGGCCATTCATAGACATTGCCCCTGCTCTTGCCTTGAACTAGGGACATTCCTGTTTTCAGATCCTTAACAATAAATGAGTTAGGAAAGAATTCAACCGAAGTATCATTGTGTTTGCAAAGTTGTGAAACTGATTTAAGATTTTTTTTTTAATAAAGTGCACACAATATTTTTTAGAGTAAACTTGTGAGTAGGTGTGACAAAAAAGTTGAACCAGAATGACTAATAGGAATAACCTTACCATCTCCAAGTAGTATGTCATCCCCACCTGTGTACTCAGAATGGATAGCCAAGTTGTTAAGATCAGATGTAATGTGATGAGATGCTCCGGTGTCCATTAACCAATTTTGAGAATTGGAGTTTTTGGCAAGACAGTGAGCTTGTGGAGATGATGACGGAGGTAGGCGTATCTTATAGTATCATTGTGGCCAGGTTTGTCAGAATATTGGCATATGAATTTTTGGTGCTGCTGATTATTGACATTAGAGTTGTTGTTGGGACCACAATTGTTGCGATCAATGTTTAAATTGAAGAACCGTCCAGTTTTGAAGGAATTGTTACCACTGCATTGTTTGTTATTTCCTAATTTTTGTGAATACTTGACAATGATCTCAGCATTGTCTTGATGTTGTTCTTCACGTATGATAAATCATTCATGCTCTACTAATTAATCATGGAGTTCTTCAAATTAAATGAGGGAATCTCGAGATCGAATGGCAGGAGAAATGTCTTTGAATTCAGGACCAATACCTCTAAGCACTCGTATTGTCAAATCATAGCAAGTTCGTCAGCAATTCCTTTGACAATCTATAGGTACTCGGCAACAAATTTAGAGCCTTTATTGATGTAGGAAATTTTTGTCCTCCAGATGTAACACTCGTGTTCGAGACTTGTTGGCATATATATATATATATATATATATGTTGCTCAATTTGGTCCAGGCATCATGTGATGTGCTAGCAGTGAAGACAAGAGATACCACTGAATCAGAGAGTGACGCCAAAATGGCATGAAGCAAAAGGCTCTCTTGTCGTTTCCATAATGTATAGGCTAGGTTTGGAATGGAAGTGGCATTTTGATTTATGGTAGGTGTTGGGCAAGGCTTGAAGCCATCAAAATAACCCAAAAGATCATAGCCATAAAGTAAAGCATGAAACTGGGCATGCCAAGCAAGATAGTTTGATGAGGTTAATTTCAAAGGGAGTTGGGCGGCAGGGTTTAGTGGGATGAGATTCATATTGTTGGCATGAGATTGAGAGCCAGCATTTATGATAATGGGGTCTGGGGTGTTATTAGTGTTTTCAAAGGTAGCATTGGTGATAATGGGATTTAGAGTGTTGGTAGTGTTTCCAACCATTAAAACTTTGAGAAATAGAAATGAGAGATTAAAAAAAAATAAAAAATAAAAAAGGATAACTTTAGCACAAGAATTTTGCTCTGTAGAGCTTTAAAGCTCTGATACCATAAAGAGAATGCACAAGAAGGAAATATATTTGTTGTGTATTTCTCTGCTAACATATTACACATATATATAAATACTGATACAAATATACAATGGAAGGAGCGGTTGTTTATGATGTAATTAGTGACACTAATTTAGGGATATATTGAGCAATGATCAAGGGAAAGATTGTGCTTATATCAAAGGACTGGTTGTGATGTGATCAAGGATGCTAGTTGTTGGTCCTTTGTATTGTGCTATTGACTTGGAGTAAATTGATTGTGATCAATTTCTTAGTCTCTTTATGTTTAGGAACCTTAAGAATTGAATCTCACTTTTTTCAACCAATTAAGCTCTTAAAAGGCAAAAGTTCAAACCCTAAAACGTAATGATGTGTTAGCTAGAGAGAATCTTTTGGTCTTTTCCCCATGTGTTGAAAGCTTCAAGTAAGTGATTGTCTTTTTATTAGATTTTTATTTACCTTTCTACTTAGACGTACAATATTTATTATTGTTTTTATGGTTATTGGAGATTTGAATTAGGGTTTTTATGACTACAATGTTGGATAGAATATTGTAGTTTTTTTTTTTTTTTTTTTTTTTTTTTTTTTTTTTTTTTTTTTTTTTTTTTTCTTTTTTTTTTTTTTTTTTGTAGAATATTTATGACTAACCAGATTTGAGTTAGGGTTATCTAGTTTTTGAAGTTTTTTTTGTCTAGCATTCTAAAATATATGTATGTGTTTATCATGTTAAGCACATAGACTATTCCTCTCTTTGCCGGGTCTAAATCTTGTAATACAAATGTGTTGGCTTGAACAAGCATTTGTCAAGGATCACTATAAAAGGTTTATAGATAGATAAATTTAGGTTATAGTCCAAGAATAGTATAACTAAATTATTATATAATGGGTTTTGTGACACAAGTGGTGACTAGTGGTTGGTCTTGTGGTTTTCAGTCATTGGAGGTTTTTCAAGTAAAAATCAAAGTGTTTATTGTCTTTTTCCATAAAGTTGATTTTATTTGTATGTTGTTAGGATTTTGACTCATATTGGCATTATTCTTTATCAAAACGATATTTCTTTTGTATTGATTAGTTATCTAGGATTCACAGTTTATTAAGCTTTAAGGAAGTTGGATAACACATCAAGTAAAGTGAAGCCTTTAAGAGGAGAAAGCATTAAAGGTATATTTAGACCTCATTCCTCTTGCAATGCGTTTAGGCACACACACATTGCATTCATATGTGCCCCTGCATGGTTGTGATCAATTGGTATAACACATTCACACACTTGTTGAAGTATGCACTAGATTTAATTTGACAGACATTGTAAAATTGTATGTTCTAGGACTATGTCTACAAAATGGAAGACTTGTGTGACATTATGTTTATTTGTTTTTGTTTTATTATTTTAGACTTGAATATGTTCTTATATGATTCTTTATTGAGTTTCAATCGTTTCGGTTAATCATTCAATCGTTTCGGTTAATCATTCAATCGTTTTCGAGTCCAAACTAGGAAGCTACGCTACTTTACGTTCTCTTACAATGCATTGTCTTCATTGTCGTGTATCGAGTCGAATTCACAACCTTTTGTCAAATTTTTATAGTCATCCTTGTGCGTGAGAGAGTCACGGTTTGTAATCCAAAGACGGATTCAAATTCGAAGTTCGGAGGCCGGAATGCGACTGAAGAATGTGTGAGGTGAGTGAAGGAGGCGAAGTTTGGCCAACGGCCAACTTCACCCTTCCCGTGAGGGTGCGTGAGCCTCACGAGAACAGAGGCCATCTGCCCCCGTGAGGCTCACGCGCCTCCACGGGGCTGGTGAGGTGGCCTCCACCGGTTGGGCACTTAAATGGCTCATTTTTCTCTCTTTGAAATACCTCATTTCACTCCCATTTCATTTTAAGAAGAAAATTTGAAAACACTTGAACTGAAATTTTCTCTCCAACTTTCTCATCTTCTAAACACCATAACTTTCTCATTTCAACTCTGAATTGAGTGATTCAAGTTGGAGAATCTTCATAATCAAGTCCCCTACCTTCTCCAAAAGAGTTTGTAGCTGTTTGATTGATTTTTGTGGTGGTTCTACCCTCAAAACCGAACCAGCTCGGGATTCTAAAGTATTGAACTAAACTTTGAGGTTTCATCTTTTTAAACCTTCAATTACCTTGGGTTTTCTTATTCTATATGTATGTGTACATATGATGAAATATATTGAGAAGGATAGCTTCAAATCAAAACTAATCTAGTCTAATTAGAGACTCGATGTGAACTAGTTTTATAGGATTATAGTTTTTCACTTGTTTGAGTGTTGTATTGTGATTAGCTTGATATCTAGGATTATTTGTGTTTTGATTGACTCATTTTATGATTAATAACACTAGTATGTGATTGGATCCTTTAATTGAACAAATCTAGGATTAGCACATTTGATTTTGTATTTAGAGCTAACTAGGATTTAATTGTTTATTATATATATATATATATATATACACACTTGCTCTAAATACTTGCTAGAATATTCATTGATCATATTTTGTGATTCTAACATTTTTGCGTATGTTTCTAATATCTTGAATATGTGCTTCATGTATATGATTTATTCAAGTGTTAGCTTTGTAAATGAAACTAGGAATCACATGTGTTAGGTGTTTCACATGTTCTAGGTTTTAATTCATGTTTTGTAACTAGATTATTTTTGACTTGTGTGTTCACATAACTAAGTCTAATTTCTATAGAATGTATTGATCATATGTTCTATGTTGAAATGTTTGTTTGCATCATTTGCATTCATTGATCACACTTAGGAAGTCCTTATAAAAGACATAAAGTCTTGATTAGAACAAGTGGTCCGGATAGTCAAGCAAAGAAGTCTTCATTAGGACAAAAGGTCCGGATAACCAAGCAAAAAGTCATGGTTAGGATCGGGAAGGTTCAGATAGTTATGCATGGGAGGCTCTCTAGGGGCATGAGTGTCTTGGATAGGGAGTTGACTATGACATTGGTAGGCCCAAGATGTTAGATAGATATAAACTCCAATAGAGAGTGTTGCATGGGATATGTACTCATTCTTGAGGAATTTCTAATCTTTCAACGGTGTTGTGTACATATAGACTCCTATAGAAAGTAGTTCCACACTTTTGAGGAATTTCTAATCTACCAATAGGGTTGGGTAGACATAGACTCTAATAAGAAGTAGATCATGAATTAGTCATTTTTGAGGAATTTATAATCTATTATCCAATATAGTAGTTTAACATGTGGATGTTTCCTCCTTAGAGGTTTTACCACGTTAAAAAAATCTCTTATGTTAATTCTTCCTATCTCTATCTTTCATATTTGTATATGTGTATGTTTTAATCTTGTTTCATAATCTTCACTCATAATGTATTTGTAAACAAAATTTTATTAAGTGTGAGATGTAAGCACATCATATTGATCAAAGTTGTATATATAATTCTTTTGTATATTGACTTATTTATGTATAGTCATATATTGATTAGTACTTGTACATATTGGACACAATTGTGAATACTAGTATTCTTTGTTTTAGTTTTAATATAACTCCTTCACTAGCAAGTTTTAGAGTTCTACTTAGTGTACTTACATTGTAATATTCAAAGTACAACTTCTGGAATTTGCTCTTTATTGAATATACTTGTATATGAGACACATTGTTTATTGATATATATTTTGTAGACAAAGGGTGGTGAATTAAGCATTCATGTGTTAATTGTTTTCTCATAACAATCATTTTAAATGTTAATTTGTATGATCGCCAAGGTTTTGATAAAAGTCTCGAAAGAATTTTAAAATTAGAGTGTCAATCTATTCACCCTCATCTAGGTTGTTTAGTATAACCTTGTAGGTATTTCATATGTGCTTGTGGGGTTTTCCTCAAAATTACGAAAATTGGGTTTTACTCGTTCTAAGTTCATAGTGTATATTTTGACACTATCAAAATGCTTGAAGAGCTTAATAATCTCTCATGAACAAGTTTGCATGAACCAAGGAAATATTCATCACGAACATAACAATCTAGAGTATTCAAAAAAACATGAAAAAAAATGATTTAGATATATGAAATCAACTTGAGATTAAAAACAATAACTAAATCATTTCCTTAAGGCTATGTTTGTTACATGGAATATGATGAGATATAGGGCTAAAAACAATCATATTCCCATGTTTGTTGCTTACATGAGATGAGAATTTTTAATCTCTTGCTAGTAATTTATCCTGGGAACTAATTAGTCTATTTTATTTTAAATTGGTTTTAAATATTTAAATTATTTTTAAATAAACAATTTTTATTTTTTTATTTTTTTCGAATTTTAATTTCAATAATTATTTTAACTAATTCGGTTCTAACCAACCATTGTATCTAGGTGATGTGGAGCTATTTAGTCTTAAAAAAATTCTTCTTCTTTTATTTTTTTATTTAATTATAAAAGTTTATATTTATTTAATATATCTTATTATAATATTTAAAAATATTAATAAAAAATGTTATTTTCTTTAATATTAATTTTAAATATTTTATTTATTTATTTAAAAATATTAAATTATTTATTTATTTAAATAATTCTATATTTATATATATTCATCCTATGTCATAATTAAATTTAGTTATGATTTCAAGTTTGCTTCGAGGTTTAAAATATATATATATATATATATATTTTTTTTTTTTTCAAGGATACTTTGGTAATTTAAAGATATACATTGAAATTTTTTATAAAAAAATGGTTATTAACAATTAAATTTTTAAAAGTGGTTACTAACAAAAATTTAATAATTTCAATGGCTAGTTTTGGTTTTCTCTCTTTTATATGTATATATATATATATATATTCACAAACATTATATTGGAAGTTTTATATGTTATCGAATCTTGAATTTTATTTTAAATTAATCTTTTGTAATAATTAATATTCACAAATCCATCATATTGGAAGTTTTAAATATGTTCAAAAAGAAAACTAAATTGACAAGATAAGACTGGCTCCATGTAAGCCCATTACACCTATATCAATAAAGTTGTGGATTTAAATCATGTCTCTTTCCTAATAATTTAAAAAATAAATTAAGTTATTGATCTATCTCATTTGATTTCGTAAATACATTTACAATGTTTCTGCTACAACAATCATCACAATATAGAAATATACACGGTGAGCCCATCCTTTTTTTCCTTTTTTAGCTTCCCATAGTTCGTGTAAACAATTTCGATCAGAGAGATGGTAAATTAAGATATAATACAACAAAGAATTTTGTCATTTTTCTTCTCCACTTGGGTTCATTTCAGCAACAGGCATGAACCTTCCCCGAAAATCGAGCGAGAACTAATTTTGTTGCTGTTCATGTAGTAGTAGCAGCAGCAGCAGCAGTAGTCAATGCCAATTTTCTGTCACGCGGTGCAAGACTGGCTTGTGCTCTGTATGCCGCCCTGCCTGAACACCAATCCAAGAAAGCCAATTGAATTAACAGATAGTTTTAGAGGGTGCTTCTACATGCTTACAATGATTACCTTCACTCTTTCCCATTCTGCCCTCGAAAGGGAATAACATTATTCCGTATGTAATATCTTCTACATGCAGGATTATATATGCGAATAATGGAACAATTACTTGAAATGAAAAGGTGTTCTCTCACTTGAACTTGAATGCCACAAGGTTTGCCTTGAACACCTTGTGGTGTGCTTAGAGTTGCAAAATAATTTCAATCAAGCACGCACATTCTTAAGCTAACAAAACTGTGATGAATAAAATATTAAGACGTGGTTCAACTGCAAGAGTTGTACTGACCTTCATTCTTTTCCATTTTTCTTCTGCTACGCCAAAGAAGTCGAATTGGTGTACCAGAAAACCCAGCATCTTTACGCAGTTGCTTCTCCATGTAACGTCGGTAAGTCTCAGAAAATAGTTTTGCATCATTTACGAAGAAAACAAATGTGGGTGGCCGGATTGCAGCCTGCAAAAGGAAATCGTACTCAATACAAAGTGCCACCAAGGTCAAAGTATGGCGTTGAACAATAAAATTCAGTAAGTTTAGCAGAAAGAAAAAATGTAAGCCTTCAAGTGAGACATATAATGGTGAAATAAGCAATTAGCCAGTGCCTGGAAATCACATGTCAATACATGTTTAAAGCAACTGACTATTACACATCATATTAGAAAATGTGTTGACTATGTGATTATAGTTGTCAATATCTATTAAGAAGAGAAAAAAAAAAAAAACACAATTGAAATACAATTAATGAAAACTGCTTTCACTCTCAACATAAATTAGTAAAAGAGTAAGTCCATTTAATCAAGTATAGACAAGATGCGAGTGCATCTGGCCATAGGAACCTGACTACCACAAAAAGCATCAAAAAAAGATTATCAAGAAGAATCAATCGTATTAATTATTTTCTTGAATGACAAAACTCAAAAGTACCTGAGTACAATAATATATGCGTCCTCTCTTGCCACCTCTTGTCCTAGGAGGCGATTTAAAAGCTAGTGCTTCTTGCACCACTTGATTTAATGTGGCAGTACTTAGCCTTCTAGATCTTTCCTTTTCCACTGTGCCAGCAGCGTCAATGATCCTGACCAGAAACAATGACAATTTAACTTAATATATACTTATATGTAACAAAGACCATCAAAATTATGTCTACAGAGTTGCTTTTTTCTTTCTCTTAAGTGAGAGGCGATGGAATTTAAGAGTTAAGTAGTTCAGCTAGTAAGGCTCCAACCGTTGGTCTGGAGTTCAAACCCTACTCACATTGAAGTATGGGGGATTTGATTAATATTTATGGGAGTTTGGGATGGGGTGCAATATAAAATAAATAAATAAAGGTAAAGAAATCATGAATAATACAAGGAGCATGAGTAAATGCAAACAAACTAATCTTATCAATATAGATGCTTTCACATCAAGCCAATGGATGATATTTCTATTTAATTCTATTTCAGGAATGAAAAAGAAAACAGTCCTTTTTTTCTTCCGGCTGTTATTTGGAAATCATGATTACTATCCAAATAAGAATGAATTGGTTGTTAACCATAAACTCCGATGTCCAATAAATGAACTAAAAACAGAAAAGACAATGATACTGCCATGAAAAAACATACTTATCAACACTATCACCAGCTATCGCGGTTGAATACACTACAGGTGCCCAGTCAAGACTGCGAAGCTTCTCTCTAACATCTTGCTCATAGTATGTTGCAGTCTGCTGGTTTTTGTTTGGTATGGTATCCCATTTGTTGACAACAATCAGACAACCCTTTCCTTCTTTTTCAATCCTTTCGGCAATCCTGCAATCCTAAGACAATCAGGAAAAATATTACAATACAATAAAATGAGAGATCATCAGGGGAACCGAAAACAGCCAGCAATCACTTGATTAATGGGCCATAACATAGCAAAGCACATATAAGAACTATCACTGAGATATAATCTTCTTTTTCTTTCATCTTTTTCTTAAATTCATATAGAAGCCACTTCACTTACACTTTAGGATAAGTCACCCCACAAATAGTAAAGGCTCAAACTCACAAACTTGTCATTTTACTAGGTACCATCCATAATCTTTGATGACTTCTGAAAATAAAATTGCTCAAAGTTTGTGTTAACAAGAACATTTACTTTCAAGAAAGTCACTTGATAACTGACTTTCAGTGAAAAATTACCTACGAATGAATTTTAACTTGCTTTCAGTTAGATACAATAATGAACCCTGTTCAGATGCCACATAAAGCACCATCCCAGGTTTGAATACTACAAACAGGTACTTGGGGTAACCTTACTTCAAGGGACAGAAAGACTGCACACTCTCAAGGATCGGGTTGGGTGATTAAAAGTAATGGACACCTCGTTATTCCAGAAAAGGAAAAATGGTTTCACAAACATGCCATGTTTTAATTCAAAAAGTTCCGATAACTTAACAAACGTTATCTATAATTTTTTGGGGAGTTTTTGTGAGTTTGTTCAACTATATCCAGTTTCCATAGACAAATGTAAAATTACAAGAGAAAGAAGTAGTAGGAAGGCAAGATCTTTTCTCCACTTCTAACTCCAATTTAGGCAGGGGAGAGAGAAATCCCAGAAGGGACCTTCCATAGAACTGAACTGTTTTTCTTGTAATAAATGTTATTTGCAGTTTCAAGAAACAAAATCATTGTTTATTTCATTGGCTAAAGCTCAGACTCAGATCTCTCTGACAACATGTCAGGGCAGCGCAATCAAGTTAATAAATTAAATGCCTAAGGAATGTTTTGACATGTATACATGCCCAGGGATTAGCCATGTGCTCAAGCAATCCAAAACACCTGGTTAGACAACAAGAAGTAAGACTGCATCTACTGCCAGGATCTGAAGCCAAAAGGTAAAAACATTATAAATATGATGACCCCATGAAAGCTGCAGATGAAGTACCTGTTCCGTGATACAAGACAAGGCCTCAATGACAAGAGCAACAACATCAGAACGACGAATGGCACGAAATGCTCGGTTCACTGACAAAGCCTCTGTGGTACTACCTGATGAAGCTATAGCTGCCCTTCTTCTAATTCCAGCAGTATCAATAAGCCGGAACTTCTGCAAGAAACAACACCATTGTATTTAGTTTCCAAGAGTAATCAAAATGCCAGAAAGCAAACACAACATGACTAAAATGAGTAAATGCCTCGTCCACATGTCCTTTCTAGCTATAACTTTCCTATAAACTATTCAGTCTATTAATTTGAAGCTTTGTTGAATCTTCCAGTTGATCAAACTCAATGAGTATTATTTATAGATCAATAAACCATGTGGTAGAACTGATAAAAAATAAATCTTTGAAACAAAAGCATGTAAATTTTGCAACTAGCTATACCTGGCCATCAGGTCCTGTGAATTCACTATCAATAGCATCACGAGTAGTACCACTAATAGGGCTAACAATTGTTCTATCTTCTCCAACCAATGCATTCAAAATGCTACTTTTACCAACATTTGGCCGGCCAACGATTGCAATTGCAGGAACATGATCTACTTCTTCATTTGGATTCTCTATACCCTACAAATTGCAATCAATAAAATATCAATCATCTAGTTACAAAAGCTACTTTTTACAAATGCTCATCAAAGTTTGCATATAAGAGCAGCATCAATCAGTATATGATAAATGCAGGCGATTGATTGGATAATATTCAAAAGTAATTCATAGGAAAGAGTTAAGTTGATAGCCAATTTGATTCAATTTTTTTTTCAAGGAAACAAAAAAAAATATTAACAAAAGAGAAGTTCATAGCCAATTTGATTAAAAGTTAACAACGAATTGCAAAATTTCCTTCATAGCAAGAAACAGATATGCTAAAGATCCAACTCTGTAATTACAAACCTCCACTTTTTTCAGTTCTGAACAAACAAGATCAAGGAGCTCTCCAGTTCCAGTCCCAGATAAGGCAGAAATAGGAAGAGGCGAAAACCTTTAATAAACCAAAAAGTTATCAAAACAGATACGTAAAGCAACCAACCACTATTACCATATTTGCAAAATCTGATAATCAAAGCCTAATTCTGTTTATGATAGTGGATAAAATTGAAAAAAATGTTAAAGAAAAAAAAATAGTCAGAATCTCAGATAGCATATCGTATAGACAAGTAATAAATTTAGAAGGAATTATCCAGATATATGGATACAGATATGTAAATCTCCATGTGCAAAAAGCCACTAACTTGATTCTCTTAAACCCAATAAAGAATACAAAAGGCTTGGAGTCAGTTCATGCATGTCAAAACATATGATCCAAAAGTAAATTGTCTTACATAATTAGAGAACTCACTGGACATGTATTCACATACAATTGAAGGCCAAGAATTTTCAGGAAAAGAGAGAATATCTCACCCGAAGGACCAAAATTCCGACACTTGCAAAATCCCTTTACGTGGAGATTCACACTTGTTCACAGCAAGAATAATAAATTTATTCATGTAGTTCTTACGTAGCCAGTCTGCTATCTCCACATCAGCCGCTGTTAGACCGGCCTGTCAGTGATACAGTATCTATTAAAACTATAAAACCAGATAAGTTTTCCTTAATTACTTGCACAAAACTTGACTGATAGAAGTTTAGAATTAATAATTTAATACACCGCAGAAAATTACATGGACAAATCCTGGAGGAGACTACTCAATATATGATACCACCCCAGACAACCTTCCAATCAACATGATCAGGAGAAAAGGGAAAGATTACAATACATAGTTAAATCAAAAGCAACTGCTTTGTTCAAAAAGAACAAGAAAAGATCAAAAGCAAGAACCTTAGTCTCCAGTCTTACAGTCCTGACTTTCATAATCTAAAGTTTCCTCCTTCCTAAGCAACTTAGGTGATCAACCAACCCAACCATAGGACTGATCTCCCAGCTCTATTATCTTCTAAAAATCCTAGCACTGAAAATTTTAAATTTTGTATAATATTCTAAAAATGTATAACTCTCTCACAATTCAACCCACCACATTCCAAACCTAGTTTTTGTTCTTCACTATTATATATCCAGTATACGCACCCTGCCACCCTCATTATTACCATAACAGCAACACTTCTCCCAACCACACCCCTCCCCCACCCACCAAGCACATAAAAGAAATTTTATATATATATATATATATATATATATATATAAATCAAAAGGGTAAGCCTTCCCTCAGATGAACATCTCCCAAGTCTTTGGACTTGCTTTGCTAAGAGGATTAGTATTCAGTAGTATCCAACTGAGACTATTTAACCTAAAGGAGCCTTAAAAGGATTTCTCCAACACAGAAAAATGCTTTATTAGAAAATTTTCTAGACCTTCTGGTCATTCCCTTTCTTTTTTCCCATGTAGAATGGATCTTCTGCATTTCAGTTGATACCTAAAACTTGCAAGGCACGTGCAAATTTAAGCACAGAAGTACTGTAAAGTTCCCGAATTCCTAAACAATAAAACATATTAACCCCCCAAGAGAGCTATGTCCTACACCCCACTTTTAACACTTAAAGAGTACTACCACCTACAAGTTACACGATAATAAACTGTACCTGGCCATCAACAAGGAATATAATTACAGATGATTCTTCCACAGCAGCAGTAGCTTGTCTCTCGATCATTGAGGGCATCCTAGCAACAGCTGCCTCCCGGGAGGCAAGCGGAATCCCATCCATACCAATGGTTGTTGTAATAGCCAAATCTTCCATAACGTTTGCTTGTGATTTTGACACGTTGAGAACTCCTCCAGTATCAACCACCATAAACTCATAGTCTCCCCAAAACGATCTACCATATAATCGATCCCTAGTTACACCAGGTTCATCCACCACAATAGCCCTATTACCCTGCAATATACAGTAAATGAAAAAATATTCAATATCATCAATGTAGAAACTCAGAGTACATGCGCTTGTAATTGTCAAATTTGATTTCCAGAGAACTGGAAAGTAAATTTATAGTAATAGAGACAATAATAAAGGACAAAATTTATGATTAAATACCCCAACAAGACGGTTAAATAGTGCTGATTTACCAACGTTTGGCCTTCCAACAATTGCAACTCTTGGCAGAAGATGATCAGGGATCTGCAGAAGGAATTTCACAGGAGTGGTAACTACAGAATTGTATTCTCTTCAAATGACAAATTCCTCAGTTCACATTATAAAGAAACATTACTTATGGTGAATCTATAGCATTCTAGCCCAAAAGAAAATCACAAGAACCTAAAGTTTATTATATCATTGTAACAGTTGACAAAATTATATATGAATGTTTCATAATCTCAACTCAATAACGTTTCATAAATAAATTGAAAAAATATATGACAAAGAGAGAAATAAAAATAGAAGAAGAGGAATACACAATCTATATTTCATTAATTTTGTTTCCTTCACAATACATCCCTTAATATAGAGTTCATAAGCAGTGCAAATCTCCCACCAAAACCAGCACAAATCTGTCATCATATGAACCAAAGATACTAACCTTCTCTCAAGTAAATGATAATTTGCAATTTCATAAGCCGATAATATCTGCCTACCAATAAAACAAATGAAAATGGTTGGCCCATCATTCGTATTATTGTATTTCTTATGCTTATGATTCTATCCCAATATATCTTTTCTAGCAAAATTTGAATACAGTTATCTTACAAATGGTGTACGTCCAAGAGGGAGTATCATGAAACTATTAGTAGATTTCCCACCATTTGGGCAACACAAATAAGTATGATGGGCAAACCAATTTCATTTATTCCACTAGAAGGCATAAATTATTGGCTTGTGGAAATGCAAATTATCATTTGGTAGTGAGAAGGCAAAGCGCAATTGGTTCATACAATGACAGATCTTTATCGGCTGTCATGGAAGGCTTGTACGGCTCATGAACTTCATATAAAGGAATGTATTGCAGTGGAAACAAAATGAATGAAATATAGACCGTCTCTTCCTTTTCTTTTATTATCAGTATTCAATAGTGAAAGCAACTGATTTTTAACTTGTAAATATCATTCACTGCTGATTTTTAACTTGTAAATATCATTCACTGTTTGACTCTGACTCTAAGTCATCCACCCAATCTTTGCGAGACAAAAATTCAACCGAGTAACTAAGAAATGAAAATGACTAAGGGCAATTATGTTTACTACATTTGCTGATGTACTTTTAGGCCTCTTCTGCTTTCTACCGGAATCCTTTGGATCATCTGCCTCATCATCTGACAATCAAAAACCATCATATCATGTGAATGTAAACAGGTGAGAACTAGTAAATCAACTATTATTTTGCGAACCAGATTTTATAAAACCACAATTTGGCAAAAGAAACGCACCGATTATCAATTCGCGAGACAGAGAGGTGGAGTACTCGCGAGCGGCGTGCCTGGCCTCCTGCTCAAGCGCGTCGAGGTCAATTGCGTAAGCGTGACCGTCGGATTCATCATCATCATCACCGTTAACAACGTCTTCTTCTAATTCGTCATCGTCCTCAACGGCGCCGTTTTGGCGAGAAGAGAAGAGATGGAGAATAGGAGGTTTTCGGTGGAGAGAGAGGGAGAGAATGGGAGGAGAGAGAGAGCGGAAGGGAGAGAACAGAGAGATACAACTACAAGGAGAGAATGAGAATGGAAGTTTGTGGAGAGAGAGTGTGTTTGGATACAAGAGCTCGCCAGTAGCAGCTGACATTTTCAATTTCTCTCTCTGATTTTCGTTTGTTTGGCGGTTAATATTGGAAGAGAAGAGAAGAGGAGGTTTATCCGATTTTTTATTTTTTTATTTTTTTTATTGGGTTTTAGGGAGGCTTTTATAGGTGACGACTGACTCCGGTTCGGCGCAATTTTAGGGGTCTTGTACTAAACTACGCTAGATGCAGCCTGTTCCTTTTTAAGGGGGATTTACTATGTAGTCCCTAAAAAAATGAGTAAACGTCATTTTGTATGCTTATCTTTTCAATTTTGTTTAATCCGTCCTTATATTTATAAAAATAAAGCTCATTTAGATTCTTATGACCAAATTTTTTACAGTTAACATTCATAAAATCAGCTAAAAGACTATTTTTCCCTTTTGGCTTCAATTGAGCTATCACTATTTTTCCCATCGTCCTCCATTTGCACAAGTGGACCCCACGCGTAGGTGGAGGAAAATATCAGGATATATTAAGAATAATATTCATATGTTGCTTTCATGGGATCTGGATCCTCCAGATCTCTGCTGATCTGATCTTTTTGGTAAAATACATAAAGATAATATTCTACATTTAAAGATAATGGAAACAAAATAAATAAATTTCAATCATTTATTATATATTACTATATCTATGTATGTAAGATTAGATCAGTAAAAGATACAATTCGATATCATGATCCTTTCAAGGCCACTCTAATTTCTTAAATTTTTGTCTCGATTGCTGTTACAAAGAGGAGAGACTTTTTAGAATTATCCCTCAAATTCCTAAAATTTCCACATAATTTATAGTCTTTTCTTCATAGTTCATCTTAATTTTATTTAAAATTTAGAGATGTTTGAAACATTGTCCAAAGTCATTGAAATGGGAATTTCACAAATTCTCTATGATTTTGTCGAATTAATCTTCTTCTTTTTTTAAGTATTACAAGAACTATTATAATAGGAGTGTCGAACCTAACGAGATCAAACAATACAATTGTTGTACGACTTGAATATCTACTCCAACAACCTGGAAAGAAAGCTCTCCACACGTGCTTATAAAATGCATATTGTAGGTGATTTTGTAGAATTAATCTTGAATTTAGTAAAATCTTAAATGGATTTTTTATGATGGAAAAATAAAAAAATAAAAAAATTATCGTTTTAGTTAATTAAATATAAAATTAAAAAATTCCATACATCAACGAAAGAGAATTTTGTGCCATGACATGAAATCTAATCTTGTGAACAGTGAATTAAAAGAATAATGATAAAAAATTAAAAAATTAAAAAAAAAAAAAAAAAAAAAAAAAAAAGTATCTAAATGAATTTACTAAAATTATTCATCCCTGCACTAGACATCACACTTGTGACTTGTCTATGTTCAAAATTCTCATGTTTAGCTAAATCTCATTTTTTGATGTATCAAATCCCATGTTATTAAATCAAAGAAAAAACATATATTTAACAATAAAAAACACCTATAATTTATTTTCAAAAAATGTTTTAAAAAATACATGAAGGCAGCTGAAACCTACACATGAAAATACAGTGAGAAACATGATCTTTCAATCAACAAAAACCACTGAGAGAGCAATCTGAGATCATGCAAATTACAATAGCTGTTGCCATCTCTCTTTAAGCTTTTGCAGCCAATTCATGGGAATACTAGGCTCTGATGTTTCTTCCTTTGAAGCACCATTTTTGGCATTGACCAAACCTCTATTGATCTCAACTTCTTTATGATCAGACTCCTTTACTGGAATATCTGGTTTTACTTTTATCTTAACTGGTTTCCCGAGCTTCGATTTATCTTCCATTCTTGCAATCTCGAGAGCTTTTTCACATACAGGAAAACCCTGATCATCCCAGGACTCCAATATCACACCGGAGCCTGTGCATTTTCTTCCCTGGTAGAAGGCTGCAAACTGCCCGGCTGCCAGACCTTGATCATCTTCTGACAAGTGGACAACTACAATGTCTTCATGACCATCTTTTCCATGTTCAAATGTTAAACTGCAATTGTAGAAACCAGGGCCGTGTCTGACCTGATGAATTCCAGGTACACAAGTTTTAAACATTAGACAATTAAGGGAGACTGTCAGTGCCTAAAATTACCATGACCGATCATCATACAAAACAAATAGTACACATTTGATAAATTGAATTTGTAAAAATTCTAATGTGTTTATTTCCAAAAAAAAAAAATTCTAATGTGTTAAATATGGACTTCTCAAAACCCTAATGTGTTAAACCATCGTAATAAAGTTATATACATGAAAGTTCAGTTTTACAGTTGGCAAGCCTTTAACTAGCACAACACGCAGTAAAGAGAGTGTGTTGACGAGAGCTTAAACTATTTGAGTACTAACTGAAATTGTTCATTTGAGGGAACTTTGGCATACCATTATTGTTTCTGCTCAGCCAGAAGGAAAAAAAAACATACACTAAAGCAATCAATCATGAGAAAACATTTTTCTACCTTACACTGAAGCTGACCGATCTCCTTTGAAGGCAATCCAGCGAACCATTTCAAAGAGCCAACACGAAATAGACGCCTTTTCTTGTCAAATGAATAATAATTTCGTGACACAAACACTACATTGTTCTTAACATCCTTCTCAACAACATACCTGCATAAAATTTAACATGTAAACCCTTAAGCAATGCAACTGAAGATGAACCTAACAACGAACAAAGGTAGAAAACCCTAATTTGTGTGCCTATGGTTAAAACAATACTAAAACTAGGTTAACAATATGCATCTACAAGGTTATGAGTTATCAAAAGTTAGAAAGGACATTTAAGTTGAATCCATTATTAGGACCACAACATTATAAAGAAACATATCTTAGTAGATCGGTACAGATAAGCAATGAGAGCATACCAGGGCCCTCCAGGGAGACGTAGACCCTGGCGTTGACCACTTGTGTAGAACCAAAATCCACGATGCTTGCCAAGGAAGTCTCCTGACTCAGCTTCCAATATGATACCTTCCATCTCCCCAATGTGTCGTGCAACAAAATCACTGAATTTTATCTAGAAAGATTATTGTAAGATGAATGAGGTGAGATCATAAATTCATAACAAGTAACATAATGATGGAAACCAAAATGATCCTTTGAAGAAATGAAAGCAAAGAACTTGAATCAACAGCTCATGAAACATACCTTTCCAAGGAAGCATATTCCTTGTGAATCCTTTCTGTCTTTGTTAGGCAAATCGAACTTTGCTGCAAGCTTTCGAACTTCATCCTGCAGATAATTTGGCAAAGAAATTTCAAATTTATAACAATAATAATTGAAAAGAACAAAACAAAAACGACAAATAGATGTATGCAAAAATTCAGCATAATGGCAAGTGAAAACCTAGGATACAACCTTATAAGGTACCAGGTATGCAGATTGGTTAAAAATCCACATATTTACCACATAGGAAACAAATCAACATGCTAGACATGGATTCACATCAAAACTGTGAATGCCAAGGCAGATTGTACAAAAATGTGGCTTGTAAGGTTTGAACCCTGACTAAAACAGGGACAGCCCATAAAAGCATTCAATTGTCAAAGCAAGGATGACACTGTTATAAGATATATTTTTTTTAATAATTAAACATAATATATTAATATCAATTGTCAAACGTCTTCTTTTTTTATCTCCCAACCACAAGGTATAATACTGACTTAACAGGTCAATAACCACATTACCAATGACCGGCTAGATTCTGGAACACAATGACGAGTCAGATGAAAACTGTTTATGGGATTATCCATTAAAGTTTCTACACCAGTGAAACTAGTTTAAACTAACCTTCGGTATAGAACCAAGTGGGAAAATAAGTCGCTTAAGTTGGGCTTGCGAGAGATGTGAAAGGAAGTATGTTTGATCCTTGACCTACAAAATAAAAGGTTAAAGCTATCAAAAAGAGGCAGAATGTAGTTAACAATATTCTTATGCTCCTAGGACAACACACACACACACACACACAAGATGCTTAAGATTATATATATATATATATAATCTTAAGCATCATAAAGAAAAACAATGCAGTACAAAGATAGCACAAAAGCTCTGGAATGGATGATGAATAAATCAGGCCATAATAGGATGCTTGATCTTTTTTTATAACAATCATATAGGATGCAAAACCAAATTCATCATACTTTCAAGCCCTGCCAAGTTGATATCAATACTGAGAGATACGTGCCCCCTATTAGACTAACATAGACAGGTAGAGTTGGCTGCCAGTATACTAACACCAAACACTAAAAATAATTGCATTAGCAAAAATCCCTGAACATTATTGATATTTACTAACACTTACTCTGAAGATGTGTATTTTGGTCACAATATCTTAGAGAAGCATGTGTAAAAACATAAACCTCAACATATCAAAACAAAATTCATCAGACAAATCCATTTCATTACAAGTAAAGACTTGCAATTTTAACCAAAAATAGAGGAAAATGATAAGAGTGAAAAAATGCCTCTAGGATATGTACCATGTCTTTTGATAGTTCTAACACAGAAGGCTTATCCATTTGATCTGCTGCATTTGGATGGACAACATTTGCATAATGCCCAGAAGCAACGTAATCGAATTCCATACTGCTGATGGCATCTATGAATGCACCTAAAGAGTTGAAATTTGACATGAACTTGTAGAACTCAGTATAAATCATGGAATTCAATATCATCCTTCAAATTGATTTGACATACCAAATTTTATTCTTGTATTGCAAAGAACATCTGGGTTGGGAGTACGGCCACATCGGTACTCTTCAATAATGTAGGACACCTGAACCATGGACCAGAAATTTTCATGACTACATGGACCAAAAGAAATCCATCATGACCCTCATCCAATTAGACGATATCAAACAAAATAGCAGAATGCCCAACAACATAAAAAATATAATTTAAATTAAATAGTTGTAAATGACTGATCATTAAACATAATCTGAAGAAGCTACACTTAAAAGGACAATACATACCACATTTTTCCAGTATTCATCTGTCAAATGCACAACTTCTAGTGGTACATCAACCTGAAAACAAACATCATTAATTCCAGCTGCGCATGTGACTCTACTGCACAGCCTATAACAAAGAGATCAAGAGAACACTGCCTATTGTAAACTATGCATAAATCCTCTCACAAAAATCATGCTGGTAGGAGCTGTACATGCATGAAATGTTGGAGCACAGTAACATGACGAATCTTTATTTGAATTATTTAAGATTAAATACACATCATACCTCCTAATAAATCTTTTTTTTTTTCCATTCATACTTCATAGAAAGTTGATAGTTAAAGTTTAGTAGAGAATAACTGTGAATGAGAGAAGTAACCTGATCACAAACAGCTCTTGCATACTTCAAATCGTCTTCCCATGGGCATTCCGACCAGAAGTTCTCAAAGTCTTCCTACAACAAAATTTCAAATCAGAACCAGCTACTTCTAGTGTCCAATAGTTTAACAAGATTAAAAAATAATAAGTGTATCTCGTGAGAAGTACGCAAAAATTAATTTGTCCTTACATTCTTAACAAACCAATGAACTCAAAACAAAAGTTTATGAATAAAATATCAGGAAAAAAAAATAAGGAAGGTAATTAAAAGCTTACATCTATCTAATACACTGTAAGCAGTACATACTGGAAATTATGATCATTGATTACTCTATCAATCACCATTAATGTCCGAATTCCTTTATTTTCTCTTTTCGGAGTTATTCGAAAAACTTGACAAGGTTCAACATCTTTTATTTCTAATCTTGGCAAAATGGATATTAACAAAATAAAATAAAATAAAATAAAATAAAATAAAATAAAACGAGGAGCAACCACATAAAAGTTCATATAATTGCTCTAACTGTGATGCAATCACTAAAACATTCTCAAACATAAGTTAAGATAAGTTAATCAAATTTAACTGAACTCACTAACCATTCACATATCGTCCTAAATCACAACAACACAGTCAACCCCATATACAAAATCACCATAAAAATCCATTGACTTCCCAATTCAATTACCATAAAAAAGGACACATTTTGAAGCAAGTTTTGGAGAGAGAAAAGCATACCTGAAACCAGATTTTGAGGTAAAAAGCAGTGCAGGAGTGACCAGCAGCGTGAAGAAGCCTGAGAGCAACACTGCTGTCAACGCCGCCACTGACAAGAACGGCCACCTTGAGACCCTTGTTGTTGGGCATACAACAAGAGAGATGGTGGAGGTCGATAACGTTATTATTGACATTGGAATTGTTTTCTAAAGAGGGTGGTAGGATTTGGGGTGCAGAGGCAGAGATGGGTCTGAGAGGGAGCGGGCGGAGGAGGGTTGTGATTTGTTTGTGAGGGAAGAGAGAGAAAAGGGGTTTGAGGTGAGAGAGAGGGAGAGAAGAAGACATGGGTCTCAGTCTCTGCATTCTCTACGTTTATCGGAGAATAACAGCAACCGAAGCCAACTAAACTATACTGCTTTTTCTAGCTTTCTCTTGCAGAATGGATTTGGTCCTGCGTACCCAGGAATTAAATAATTCAATATTTGTAATATTATGATAATTCGGAATTTGGGAAAGGAGACGGCTCGAAACCACAGCCGAGGGTCGACTTAGGATATAACAAAATATTATTAAATATTTGTAAATATTCTCAATTTTTTAGGACAATACTTGATACCGTTCAATCAATAAGGTATTGCCATATGGTATATTTATGAAAAATACAATAAGATAAATGTAAAAAGTTAAAAAAAAAAAAATCACATGGCAACATCTTATTGGTAGGTAAATATCCAAACAATTTCTTTTTAAAAATATTCAACATATTTTTAATGTTTTTACTTATTGGATTTCAATGTTTTGGCCGCAGTAGTGGAACTTAAAAGTCCGGACTTTAGGGACCAAATTAAAAAAATTTAAAATTGATAGTTCAGCTTATGGTTTTTGTATAATATAGTTATGGATTTTATAAATATACCATGTTTATAGTTTTAATACCATTCAATGGAGATATTTCAAATGCAATAGGTGGAACATAAAATTTCAATCTCTTTTTTTTTATATCCAAATGTGGTGTTATAAAGTATCATCGTCGAATATATATCAGATTTTGCTTTGTTGAATGATAATTTACAATCTGGGCTCTAGGCTCAGCATTTGTTCATGCTTTTTCAGTCTTCGTGTCTTTAAACCAGTAGCATTCTCTCATCAGCCAAAACTAATCCAGGCAGCTTCATCAGCTGACTGCTGCAAAGTTGGGGCTCACCACTGGGATTTCCAACGGATCCACCTCTGCCTCAGCCTCCGCCACCTTGGCACTTCTGTCATCTAGTCTACGCCCAATTCCTTTTGGTTGCCTTCCACCCGGACCATCCTCTCTACTATATCTTCCTCTAACACGCCCTACCCCAGGTGGCCTACGGTCTGAAAAATGCCAAAGTTTAGAGTTCCACCTTTTCTTAAGTTATCAAAGCTCAAAGGAAACTAGTGTCAAGTATGAAGTAAAAAAAAAAAAAAAACACATACACACACAAAGAAAGAGAAAATTTATTCTTTACGCAACTTTTCCTAAGAAATAGAAATAAGAGAACAAGCAGAAACTGATTTACTCCAAAAAAAAAAAAAAAAAAAATTACAAAGTATGGACCGTTCTTCACTGGTTATATAGTCTTTAAAGTCAGAATATTGTGGTACGCTCTGCCAAAGCAGTTTATTCATAACCGGTAATCCAAATCACAACCAATGTAAGACTAAAGCTAGCAAATAATTTAGACCCTTCAACCGGATACTTGGATAAGACTGAATACACTCATCCGATATGCATAAAACAGACTTCATTACTAATAAATCCGGATATATTCTAAATTGGAGACAAATTCACTTTCAATGTAGTACCTTTCCAACAAATTCAAAAAATAAATAAATAAATAAATAAATAAAAATATTTACAATCCACCAAATTAAATTCAACATTTTACAACTCAAAATAAGCACTTATTTCGGAGGTGATTCAGATTTGAGTAACCATTCAAACAAAAAAGAACAAATTACACCAAACTCTCCTGAGGTCTGCTCTTTTACACGTGGAAACAATTTTACCGTTAATTGAATTGACACTCACCTTCTTTGCCGTTAGGGTTTGACCGTTAAATGTGAGAGTTTACCGTTAAAAAATGATAAAAGACAGAAATATTCCTGATTCACCAAAAATCTAAAAGAACTAGTTATACCAAACTCCTCTGAGGTTTGTTCTTCTACACACAAAAACAACTTTATTGATAATTGATATTCACCTCCTCTGCCGTTAGTCAAAGTTTGTCAAATTATACCGTAGACTAATTTTGACTATCAAAACTAAGGATAGTTTAATCATTTGAAGCATAATACATACTTATATATATATATATATATATATGTTCAAGTCAGTGTGCATTAATATAACTTCATTAGTGCGTTAGATGTGGACCATTAGATTTACATACTTTAACTTAAAGTGTATGCAATTGCCAAGATTTCTCCATAATCAGTGGCCCACATGCATTAATACTGGTGTAGTTACATCAGTGTGCACTGATGTGAACGAGACAGTATATATATATATATATATATATACACATATATATAGCCAAATAGGGCAGGATCCATGGCCCTATTTTTTTTACATAGGATTTGATACACTTTTGTGTCCATTAGATCATAACACAAAAGTGTTTGAATGGTTTTGAATTAATAGTCATTAATCACTTTCCTATTTTTTATTAATATTTGTATTTTTCTCTCACCTAAATTTTGATATTTCATTTCATTTATATTAATATTTGTATTTTAAAAATTGAATAAATGTTTTAAAATCAAGATTTTTTAAGGTATTTTAAAATGAAAATTAAGTGGAAAAAAAAACTGTTTTTAAAATTAAGATTTTTTTTTTTTTTTGGAAAATAAAAATAAGATTAATTTAAAATTAAGAATTTAAAGAAAAAAAAAAAAAAGAATTGAATTTTTCATTAAAAAAAAATTCTTAATGCCTTTAACAATCCAATCTAATTTAAATGAAATTTAAATTTTTAAAAAAAATCTTAATACCTTTCACAATTCATCAGTTCCACTAACACTACAAATCATAATACCTTCCTAATTTGTTCAATCTCCTCCATAAGAGATGGAGCCAGATTTCTTCCCAAAATTGTAGTGGTGGCCACGGTTCGGTTTCGGTTCGGTTTCGGTTTGAAACCGGCGGTTTCGGTTCCGTGGCCACCCAAAACCGAAACCGTAACCGGAAAACCGGTTTGGTACACGGTTTCTAACCAGCGGTTTTACGGTTTCGGTTTTGGTTTCTGTTTAAAAACGGACGGTTTTGGATACGGTTTTGGTTCGGTTTCGGTGTTTTAAAAAAAAATCAAAAAAAATGCCACGTGTCAGCTTCTGATTAGTCGATTTTTTTAAATTTTTGTTTAAAAAAAAAAACCGGCGGTTTAACCGCCGGTTTTTGGTGGTTTTTGGAAGTACTCAAACCGAAACCGTAACCGGTTCAACCGGTTTCCGACCGGTTTTGAAACCGCCGGTTTCGGTTTCAGTTTTGGGGCGGTTTTTGGAAGTACGGTTTCGGTTAAACAGCGGGCAAAACCGTCGGTTTAACCGAAACCATGGCCACCTCTACAAAATTGAGCCATGTAACTACTTCCACCAACAACAGAAATCATAATCCCTTCCTAATTTGGTGTAATTTGTTCAAACAAATTTAAAAAGGAAAAAAGCTCAAAATCTATTTATAAATAAGAAAAAAAAATATTTTTCCCAAAGAAATGGAATTAAAATTTTTAAGGATTTTAATAAATAGAAAAAAAAATTATGAAAAAATTTAAATTAAAAATAAATTAGAAAGGAATTGTGATTTGTGTTGTTGGTGGAACTGGCGAACTGTTAAAGGCTTTTTAAGATTTTTTTTTTAAAAAAATTTGAATTTCTTTTAAATTAGATTGGACCGTCCCTTCTTTTTAATGAATTTTTTTTATTCTTAATTTTCAATTAATCTCATTTTTGTTTCCAAAAAAACAAAAAATTTAATTTTAGTTTTTTTTGTTCACTTAATCTTTGTTTTAAAATACCTTAAAAAAATCTTCATTTTAAAATATTTATTCAATTATATATACATACATATATATATATATATATATAAAATGCTTCAAATGACTGAACTATCCTTAGTTTTGATAGTAAAAATTGGTTTACGGTTTAATTTGACCAACTTTGACTAATAGCGGAGAGGTGAATGTCAATTATTAATAAAGTTGTTTCTGTATATAAAAAAACAAACCTCAAAAAGTATTGTGTAATAATTAGTTCTTTTAGAATTTTGGTGAATCAGGGTATTTGTTTCTTTTTATCATTTTTCAATGACCAACTCTCACACTTAACGGTCAAACCCTAACGGCAAGGGAGGTAGTGTCGATTAAAGGTAAAATTGTTTTCGCATGTAAAAGAGCAAACCTCAAAGGAGTTTAGTGTAATTTGTTCAACAAAAAATAAAGGCCACCTTTTTTTGGAATGCAAAAAGTAATAAATAAATAAATAAATGAGAATGCTATCTACCTTTCTCATTTACCTTTCTCACTCATTGTTTGACACGTGTACACTTTTTTATTTAATAAAAAGCTCTCACTTTTTTATGCAATGTTTATTTACGTATTTACCCCTGATGGCTGCTTCTATCATTTCATTAATAATGGGTGAAGACGCAAACAAATATTGCAGCAAAAAGTGAGAGCTTCTTATTAAATGAAAAAATGTATACGTGTCAAGCAATGAGTGGGAAAGGCAAATGGGAAAGGTAGATAGCATTCCCTATAAATAAATAAATAAAATTAATACCAAATTCAAAGAAACTAATAATTAAAGTCTATATTAAGAGTTAAGACTAATCATAAAAATAATGTTGCCAATGTAGAGAAAAATACACGCGGCGGAAGCGAAAATAGGTTTAGTATATAACAAAAAAAATTCCTTTTAAAGATGAACATTAACCCTTTGATTAATTAACATATAATAAAAGTATCATACCTTTGTAGCGTGACGATTAGCGTTGCGTCGATAGTAATCGGCAAGACCTTCCAATTCAATCACTAACGTTGATCACCTAGGAGTGTGGGCTCTCTTTCTTTAAATTGTATACTTGAAGATGGATAACAAAAAACTTTTTCTTTTGTTAGTCACTTTAAACTTCTTAGAACAAAGAACAAAGAACAAAGAATAGCCGGTCACTTGTGAATTATCAATCTATTGATCGAAACTCGCGTGAACCTAATTCGAAGTTGTGCACAAAGCCTTTTGATGTAAAAACTTACTAATGCACTATCTAAATAAAACAATTCGTCTCTCTTTTTGCTCTTAGCCGAATTCTCACACTATTCTTAGAGATGGGATTATTTTTTAAGAAAAAGAAAATAATCTCTCAAGTGAAAAACTTAGGGTGGTTGAAATCTTTCCCTTCATATATATAGGGTGACCGAAATCACTCTTCAATATAATTAGGGTTGGCCGAAAATCACAGCCTTATTCTTTTAGGTTTGGCCGAAATCCTTACTTGAAGAGGATTTGTGTTTTCACCAATGATTCCTATCATTCTTTAGATTTCCAAATCCTAATCCAACTATTTAGTGTATTTGTGACTATATCAAAGACTTCCTAATTTGACTAGATAAATAATTTCTTTTATTTATTTACTTACCAAATAAAGTATTTAATATTTATTATACTACCAACAATAGTATAATACTAAGAAACATATTTCCTAGTCAAATTTTTTTTTTTTTGATTCTTAATTAAATAATTAAATAATTAATTAATTAATTAATTAATTCTCATTTAATTAAATAATAAAATAAAATAATATAATAGGCCTTTTATTTAGCCTTGCCGCCCAACTTTTATATATGGACATATATATTGTTTTTCCATTTTATTAAATCTATTAAACTTTAAATAAAAAGCTCACATGTGAACTAGACTCATTCTTACTAAAAGAAACAAGCCCACATATCTTTCATTAATACATTAATATAACTTATTAGCCCATAAAATAAATAATGTGCAAATTATATTCTTAATATATTAAATACAATTCTAGATTGATCCATAAATTAGTCCGGTAGAATATATCAAATGATACATACAAGTCGTGTGAATTGAGGATCTTGGCGAACTATCTAAATTTAAGCTTCAATAGATATAACTCAATCACAATCAACAAATGATTCACTTAGGCCCGATCTATTAATTTTAGCTCATACCACTAAAGAGCTAAAACTATACTCTTAAATAAAGATAGAACAAGTAAATGTTTCTCATTCATACCCTAGACAATCTTATTAGAGATAATATATCCTCATGAATAATATCAGTAATCGCCAAGAGCTCATAGACCGCTTATAGCTCTCTTAGTTACCATATTTACTCATATGACCACATTTTGAACTTTGATATTTTGACTTGTCCAGAAGCCATGTTTCAATAAACACTATCAAAAACTCAACGTTAAAATTTAATATTCAATACCTCAAAATATTCATATGATAATATTATACTCTCATTTTAATAAATAGAGCCACGATGTCCATATCTATAAATGAAGTCTTCTATCGATTAATAAATGAATACCACCAAACTATTGAAGATAGACTATGCTATATAATCGTACTAATTGATAACTCAAATGATAACACGTGTAACCATAAGTTCATCATTTATCTCCGGGATTAAGATAGACTCTCCGATTACTTTCATAATGAAAACTTTTGTTTACTGATGGTACTAGATAAAGTATTTCATTGTGATCCTATTCAATGCACCAAGTGCACTAAATTCTTTTACTCAAAAGACATTTTGATGATTTTAGACTCATCATATCACATTTGATCCTATTCAAATGCTAACAAAAGAATCTACAACTTTAACAAGGTAAAGGTGCCCAACCTTTTTCTTAAATTGTGAACATTATTCAAAACTAACTAAAGAATTGTGTCTACCTCATATATATCTAGATGTACGGACAATTCTTTATATCTCATAGTCTTTTGGCCTTATGATAATTTACTTTTGACAATTATAAGAATTGAACTATAAATGCTATAAGATTTGTTAAACTAGAAATTACTTTATTAATATGAAAAGATTGTAAATAACATTATTACACTCTTACTATTGAGCATAATCCTAACAGCCAAGTCACATGAAGAAATTTACAGCATTAAAATAAGGGATATAATCATTTCCCCTCTGTAGTTTGCCATATTAGATACTTTACCCCCTCTAGTTTCAGTTATGGTCATTTTCCTCTCTGAAAACCAAAATATTAGACATTTTACCCTCTCTAATTTCTGTATTGGCCATTTTCCCTCCTGAAAATATAAATATTAGTTATTTTCCCTCATAACCATTAGGAAGTCCGTTAGTCAACAACTTTGACCGTCAAAAAATCAATTAAATGACCTTAGTACCCTTGAACACATTAAGTATGCCCCCTAATGATTCCACTAATTGTTTTTAAAGAAAAAAAATTAGAAATAAAAAAAAATTAAAACTAATAAAAGTATTTTAAAAAAACATAATTGAAAATATAAAATTGTAAAATTTAATTAAACTTTAATAAAAAAACATATTTAAACAAAAATAAATATAAATAATTACATGTACAAATAAAAAATTTATTTAAAAAAAATTAATATAAAGAAGGAAATGTAAAAAAAAAAAAAATTTCATTTAAAAAACATTAATATATTTTTTTGAAATACTAATTTTTTTTTTTATTAAAGTTTAATTAAATTGTTTATTTTTTATTTTCAAAAATGTTTTTTTAAAAATACTTTTATTAGTTTTAAATTTTTTATTTTTGATTTTTTTTTTCCTTTAAAAACAATTAGTGGTGTCATTAGGGGGCATAACTAATGTGTTTAAGGGTAATAATATCATTTAATTGATTTTTTGACAGTCAAAGTTGTTGACTGACGGACTACCTAACGGTTAGGGGGTAATATGTCTAATAGTTTGGTTTTAAGGGGGGGGAAATGGTCATTACTGAAACTAAATGAGGTAAAATGTCTAATATTTTAGTTTTCAGGGGAAAAATGACAATTACTGAAACTAGAGATGGTAAAGTGTCTAATATAGCAAACTATAGGGGAGATAATGATTATTTCCCTTAAAATAAACACAAAATTCAAAATGAGAAGAAATATTGCAAGCACAAGAAACCCATGTTCCATCCGCCGCCGTTGCCACAGATGATGAATTCAAAACATATCACCATCCCTCCGGTGGCGCTCAAACTGAAATACAGCACCCTTTTGTTAACAAACAAGATTTACCTCTGAAATACAAACAAGACAACGACGAATCGCGTCATCGTGGACGGGGGAGGAATTCGAAGACCCGTTGGTGTAGACGGCGGTAATGGCTTCTGGTTAGAGGAGAGAGAGAATAAGGGATTATGCAGAGGAGAAACGAAGAGAGAAAGGGTATTTTGCGGGTACACATTAAACTCGCGTCTAAACCCACAACCTACCCGGGTCTGAGCAAATGCGGTCCGGGTTAAAACCCGGCCCGGACCATTTTTTCAGGGTCAATTTGTAAATTCCAAAACCTAACTAGGTTTCTATATAAATTACACACATTACATAGTCGACAATTACAAATATCAAAAAATAAAAATAAGGGTTTTGTTAACCCCTCACATTTCTCTGTCTTCTCCAAACTACCGCCACTGCACCTGGTAATCCTCAAAACCTTAATTTTTTTTTTTTTTTTTTTATCTGTTCTTTCACGTTTCATGTAATAGTGTATTCTCCAATTTTATTACAATTGAACCTGTTGGGTTCTCTTATTTTTAGATAGTTTATTGTATCCCGCTGTGTCTTTTGCCGGGTTTACTTTATATTGATTTCAGAGATTTTTTTGTTGTTGTATTGACTACCAGTCGAATCGGGTCAGTTTCATTTTCGATTTTTTTTTAATATGTTTGCTTTTTAAATTTTGTCTTGTTTCAATGGATATGAACTGATTCATGTTGATTTTAGTATTGTTATAAGTGCACGTGAATATGTCTCTGATTGCTTATGAATTCTGGTTTTATATTTTTTGTTCCTATCTGTGTTTAGAGTATGAGAAAATCTGGTTAGATTCTAGGTGTTCTGTTTTGTAGTGTGGAAAAGTAGGATGATTATTGAAGTAAGTTTCAAAAGATATAGTTTTTTTTTTTTTCTTTGTATGTCAGGAGATATACTACACAATTGATAGTTTTTTTTAAACTCCATTTAAATGTTTTTGTATTCCTTTTGTCATAATTTCTTTTCCTGCTTATGATGCACAATGTTGTTTCATGCTTCTTATCAAAGTATCTGGCTTTGCGAAATTTATGATCCCATTTTAAGTAGGGCACGCACAACTGATTGGTTTCTTACCATAAAACAAATTTCGATTGTGTCGTGATAAGTCGTAAGTTAGATTGTGTTACCCAAGTCTTAAATTATGCTTTGTTTTTGTTACCAATATTTTCATGTTTTCTTTCGAAATTAACTTACTACATTTTCTTTTTCACAGGCAAATAAGTGAAAATGGTGCAATATAATTTCAAGAAGATTACTGTGGTGCCCAATGGGAAGGACTTCATCGACATCATTCTCTCCCGCACTCAGCGTCAAACACCAACTGTTGTTCACAAGGGTTATTCCATTTCCAGGCTTCGCCAGTTTTATATGCGGAAGGTAAAATATACTCAACAGAATTTTTATGACAAGCTTTCGACAATCGTAGATGAGTTTCCTCGCCTGGATGGAATTCATCCATTCTATGGAGACCTTCTGCATGTTCTATATAATAAAGATCACTACAAGCTTGCCCTTGGCCAAATAAACACCGCAAGGAATCTCATCAGCAAGATTGCTAAGGACTATGTGAAGCTGTTGAAGTATGGTGACTCCCTATACCGTTGTAAATCTCTTAAGGTTGCTGCACTTGGACGAATGTGTACTGTGATGAAGAGGATTACCCCTAGTTTGGCATATTTAGAACAGATCAGACAACACATGGCTAGGCTGCCTTCAATTGATCCGAATACTCGGACAATCTTGATCTGTGGTTACCCTAATGTCGGAAAGAGTTCGTTTATGAACAAGATCACTAGGGCTGATGTGGATGTCCAGCCTTATGCTTTTACCACAAAGTCACTCTTTGTGGGTCATACAGATTATAAATACCTGAGGTACCAAGTGATTGATACTCCAGGAATCTTGGACCGACCTTTTGAAGATCGTAACATTATTGAGATGTGCAGTATAACGGCTCTTGCTCATCTGCGAGCAGCTGTGTTGTTCTTCTTGGACATCTCAGGGTCATGCGGTTACACCATTGCTCAACAGGCAGCTCTTTTTCACAGCATTAAGTCTCTGTTTATGAACAAACCCTTGGTTATAGTGTGCAACAAGACTGATTTGCAGCCACTGGATGGGATACCTGAGGCAGACATGAAGTTGGTCATGGAGATGAAAGCAGAAGCATTGAAAACTGTGATGGGCCAGGGAGGCGAGGCTGCAAATGATGAGGGGGTGCTATTGACAATGAGCACTTTGAATGAAGAGGGAGTAAGTGCTGTGAAGAATGCGGCTTGTGAGAGGTTATTGGATCAAAGGGTAGAATTAAAGATGAAAAGCAAAAAGATAAATGACTGCTTGAATCGGTTTCATGTTGCAATACCAAAGCCGCGTGACCAGAAAGAAAGGCCACCGTGTATACCTCAAGCAGTTTTGGAAGCTAAAGCTAAAGAAGCAGCAGAAAAGGAGAAGAGGAAAACTGAGAAGGATTTGGAGAATGAGAATGGTGGTGCTGGTGTATACTCTGCTAGTTTGAAGAAGCACTATTTATTAGCCAGTGATGAATGGAAAGAAGATATAATGCCTGAAATTCTTGATGGTCATAATGTATACGACTTCGTTGACCCTGATATCTTATTAAGGCTTGAAGAGCTGGAAAGAGAAGAAGGTATTCGAGAAGCAGAGGAGGAAGATGAAGATTTCGAGATGGATGGCCAGGAATTGACCCCAGAAGAGCGAGAAGCTTTGGCTGAGATCAGGAAAAAGAAAAGCTTGCTTATTCAACAACATAGGATCAAGAAAAGCACTGCAGAAAGTCGGCCTACTGTACCAAGAAAATTTGACAAGGACAAGAAATTCACCACTCAGAGAATGGGCAGGCAGCTATCAACTTTGGGTCTTGATCCTTCTATGGCAATTCATCGTGCCCGCAGCAAGTCTAGGGGACGTAAGAGGGAGAGGTCAGTTGACAGGGTGGATAGAGATAACGGTGATGCTATGGATGTGGACATGGACCAGCCGAACAAGAAGCAACGTTTGAGGTCCAGATCTGCGCCTAGGTCAAGGTCTACGTCACGGCCTCCAGGTGAACTTGTTCCTGGAGAGGGCTTCAAGGATTCTGCTCAAAAGATCAAGGCACATAAACTTGGCAAGAAATCTGTTAAGAAGAGGAACAAGGATGCTCGCCGTGGAGAGGCTGATAGAGTTATTCCTACCCTGAAACCAAAGCATCTATTCTCTGGAAAACGTTCGATTGGAAAAACAGACAGACGCTGAAATGTTAAAGGTATGTCATATCATATGCTTTGTTCGTTGGTAACTGTCTCTTGTAATCTTTGCCATTCTTCTAGTTCTCTCTATAATCTTTTGGTTGCATGTTCCAGCATTGACAAAAAGCTTAATATGCAATTATCTGTAGCCATCATATGATTCCATTTTCATTCCTTTGGAGCTTATATTTATTATATGATGTCAAATTTGCGAATGGAATTTTGCAGTTACCAAAGAGTACTTTCTTTAGTCACTATGTTTAATGGAAATGGTGTCTCTCTTTCTCATTATCGAAATATGCATTAATGGATTATGACCTTTTGGGTTTTTAAAGTCATGTTCATTCTTTGCCATGGTCATAAATGCTGAGATGTCTCCATGCAAGTTAATGAAATTGGTAATGCAATCTAGACCTTTATTGTGAATCAATAGGTTAACTTTCTCTGTGAAAAGCTCTCTATATAGGTTCATATATTCTTGGGAATCAGATTCAATATATAGAAACGCTTTGTGTCTCTTCCCAAAGTTCATATTTGAAATACTTTATCTGTTGATTTTTCTTGGTTGAGTGCATCTTCATTATCTGTAAACTTATCTCACAGCAACTTCTAATACTCGTTGGATGTGAATAGACATAAAATTGGCATTATAGTTGTTATTGAACTGAATGGTGTCTTCTATCTTCACAACTAACAAGAATTTTCTTTAATATGCATTGTTGGCATCTTTCTCAATTTTGAGTAACCTATGGAATGAAAAATTGGTTTTTCATATTTGCCGAGAATCCATACTGTTGCTATAAGCTTTACTTTAAACCTGGACATTTGTCATGTTATATTAATCAATGCACTTGATTTCCCTTTCTATATCCTTAACTCAACATCATGATTGAAGATATTAGTATGGGATTGTATTTAAGTTCTTTTCATTTTTACAAACCTTGTAGAATTATCTTTGTAATTATTCTGTTTTGTACTACCTCTCAGAATGGTTACGTCTTGCATCTTTATGGCTTGATAGCAGTCAGTATGACTACCCTCTTGCAATAGAGAAAGATTAATGGCCTGCTTTGCCACTGAACCCATTAGCAACCAACATGGCTTTCCTTTTCGCGGAGAAAGAATGTTTTGTGTCCTGCAGAGTTGGATGAAGCTGGAACTGTACATTTGCTGTTGACAGTTTTAGCTTTTGAGATTTACCTGTAGAGGAGTTTTCTTTTTCCTCCTTTTGACATGTTTTTGTTAAGGCAATTTTGAATCTGGAGTTCTCAAAATTAAAATTATTAGTCTCTAAGACTCCACCTTACTATTTAATGTAATATTGTTGGGTGCTTTGTTTTATTATTTATGTGAGACCAAAATTTTGGCCTTGAGTAATTCTATGTTGCATAATTTCATTATCTATTTTCTCTTAATAATTTTGTGTAGTAAAACAGATTTTCTAACCATAGTTAGGAATAGTTTTTACATAAAACATCTGTACTCTG
Source organism: Acer negundo (assembly GCA_035582765.1). Classification (NCBI taxonomy): domain Eukaryota; kingdom Viridiplantae; phylum Streptophyta; class Magnoliopsida; order Sapindales; family Sapindaceae; genus Acer; species Acer negundo. The sequence continues at coordinate 10,341,926 of CM069233.1, forward strand.
CCAGACCCTGAATTTTAATCTACATGTAGCCTTTTGCTGTCAAATTCTTGGAAAACCCTATTTTCTGATTTCTCTTCTGGAATCAATGTCTTCAATTCTTCATCTCAATCCAGCTACACCCTGCCTTTTTCTTCAATCTCATGCTTCTGATGTCATTGCGGACCTTATTCGCGTCTTCCCATCTATCAGCACTGGCGTAAGTGTTGGACATCAATGCAAAAGTTCCGGCGCTTACTCCTTTCATGTAGATAAGCTTCTGCTTAATCTTTTCGAACATTCTCTCGTTTCCATGAATTCTGCAAGCATTCAATAGAGCTCCCCAGACTGGTCCATCAGCTTCACAAGGCATTTCTCTGATGAAAGCCTCTGCTTCCTCCAGGTGTCCTGCTCTACCGTACATATCAACCATGCAAGCATAATGCTGGATTTGGGGGACAATCTTATACACACTCATAGCTTTGAAGATCATCAATCCTTGATCAACCATGCCTCCATGACTACACGCAGACAGCAATCCGATGAAGGTTATATCATCTGGATGAACCCAGTTAACAATCATTAAAGAGAATAGCTGTAAAGCTTGCTTGCCATAGCCGTTCATGGCCAAGCCGCTAGTGACAGTACTCCAAGATATTATATCCTTGTCTTTAAGCATGTTAAAGACTTGAATTGCCATACCCATTTCACCACATTTAACATACATGTTGATCAGAGCATTCCCTACAAGATTGCTAACCCAAAATCCGTTGCGAGAATTTATGTAGGAATGCACAGACTGGCCCAAATTCAAGGCACTGATTGATGAACAAGCAGACAATACATTGACAAGAGTGGCCTCATTAGGCTCAGTTTCCTTTGTTTGCAACATTTCCTGAAAAACCCTCACTGCTTCTTCACAAAACCCTCTTTGTACATAACCACCTATCATTGTAGTCCAAGAAACAACATCTCTCTTGGGCATTTTCACAAACAGGTGCCTTGCACTCTCCGGTGAGCCACGTCTTACATAGAAATCTAACACTGCATTCTCCAAAATAACATTATCTTCATGGAAATTTCTCAAGTTATATCCATGAATAGCTTTACCAAACTTTAGGGACCCTAAACCAGAACATGCAGATATGACACAAACAAGTGTGTTACAATTAGGCTTCACATTCATGGCAGCAAACATATCAATAGCTTCTCTAAAGAAACCACACTTGGAAAGCCCTGAAATGATAGTAGTCCAAGAAACAACATCTGGGTAAATTATAGAGTTGAAGATTTGGTGGGCAGAAAAGATATCATTTCTAGTGACACAATAAAAATGTATCAAGGAGTTTTGGATGAAAAGATCATGCAAGTGACCACATTTGATGACACTAGCATGGATTTCAAGTCCCTTTTGGTGTGTATGTGTTAAAGTACATGCTTGTAAAGCATAAGTGAAGGTGTAGTGATTGTATGCAAGTGGGTGGTGGAGCATTTGGTTGTAGATGAGAAAGGCATTTTGTGTGTTGGAATTGGATGATTGTGTTAGGGTTTTAAGTAGTGGATTTAAGATGTGAGGTTTAGGGTCTGTGATGATTAGTGCTTGGATTTGGTTTAGTTGTCTGATGGTGAAGGTGGGTTTAGGAGGCTTAAGTGTCATTTCTGTTTAATTCGAGTATCAAAGTTGGTATTGTGTATGTGTTGTGACTGCTGTTAATTGTCATCCTATTATAGATTTTAATTAACCTGATTTGGAAAATAAGAGTGGTAGGGTTAATTTAATCTGTTTTCAATAGGGATTTTTTTTGAAAGCTTTCGTCATTGGTAGGAATCGAGTTATTAACATGTAAGCCATTTGTTCAAACCTCAAGTTCATCCATCTACCAACAGAGTTACGCCACTATTGTCTATTGAGTTCATTATGATGCGTAATTGTTAATTGCATAACCAATGGAACTTTAATTTGAAGAAAAATGTACAAAAGCTCTTTTATAATTCCATAATTAAAATGTGACAGCAGATGGATATATTTGCATTAAAACACTGAACATCCCATCATTCCTAGTACGTTATTTGAATATTTGATGAAGGAATTACAAATTCACTCACTTTTAGTGGGCATTTCAGAAGCATTTCTTTTACACACAGTTGTTCTTTTTCATGATGAAATGTTATGTACAAAGTGGTGGAGCGGCCACCTATATTATTTTTTCCTTTAAGATATCAAATCTCAATCGTTAAATGTATCCGATAACCTTCGATGAAAAGAATTATTTTGTTTTTATCTAGATTCTTTATATAAAGAGTTAAGGTTCAGATTTTAATTCCGTAGAATTTCCAAAGCTTCTTCCTTTTTAGAAGCTAGAATGAGACAATACATATTTTGCTTCAGTACTCGGTAGACATAACCCTGACACTAGTTTAAGGATGTTTTGTTGTTAGTATATACAATATACCGATAAAGTGATAAGATAATGTTAAATAATTAATCCAAATTTCAACTCAAATGATGTGATAAGTGAATTGTCATCACCATACACAATACGGAATAGTGTGGTTAATAAAAAAACCTTACCATATTATTTGGATTGAAATTTAGATTAAATTTTTGAGTTGTATAGTATCAGTGTTATCGGTTACTGGTTTCGCATTTAAAAATAAGTTATACTTGTTTGCATTAGAGATGTGTGCGTTATTTATTTTATAGAAGAGTTTATTATTATTATTATTGGTTTAGTGAACTAGAAGGCTTTGTTCCTTGGTTGGGCCAAGTCTCATCAACCTAAAGGCATGGTTGCTTATAATTAGAGTAATCTTTTACAGGTACACACAAAGCTTTGCCAAGAAAACTGTAAGGACAAAGCATTGACAATTAAAGTTGCAACCTTGGAGTACTTCCAATGTCCTTCTACTTTTTCACCCTTTTTCCTTCTTTTATATGTTTGGATTCTTTAGATATATACTTTCAAAATTATCAAGGATACAAATCAAATTTGCTTTTTATTTTTTTTTTTATTTTTTTTTATTATTTTTTTTTTTTGAAGTGTACTCATCTGAGTTTTTAACGAATCATATAAATTTTATGATTGGTTCTTAAAAAAAAAAAAAAACCATATAATAAAATAAAATTTGAGGGATCAAAATGAAAAGGTGTTAAAATGTAATAATAATTTCATAATTTTTTTTAAAAAAATTTATATAAATTTTAAACCTTTTTTGATGAAAGGGAGGTTATGGCCCCTATCCCATGCATAAATTATTAAAATCATTGATATAATACGATATCTTTAAAAGTTCAGTAAAAATTTAGATTAAGAGTAATCAATTATAAATAAATGTTCTATATCTTTTTCTTTAATTCTGCTGTTCATAAGTCATCAAGAAACCTACCAACTCTACCTTCCACCATTGAGAAGGAGAAACAAAGATTCTTATGAGATCGCCTATTAGTAGACATATAGGTATGAGTTTTTATATTTTGTAAATACCAATTGAATTTAGAACATGCGAGAGCTTACAATTTTCATTTTATTTTATAATTTATACTCTAATCACCTTTTATTACTAACCACATATTTTCAATTTCAATATCCTAATTTTAATGATGTGTGTTGAAATATTGGTCATTTTGGACATGGTGATGGGGTTTCTTTAGTGTCTCTCAAAAAGTTGGTTGCATCTAGCTTTGCTTCTCACAGAAATAATTGTAATCATGAGATTATTTGAATTCAAATTAACATGATTTTGCATTAATGAAATGATGTAGAATTCTGATAAGACCTACAAAACATTTATTTATTTTAACCTAATTTGAAGATTTATTTGACCTATAACCCACACTAATCCTAAGCTCACACAACACAAAAAACAATACTTATTTGATCATGGAATCTCTTTTGTTCATGATCTCACATTCCCACTTGATTGTATATAATCTCACTTTTTTTTTTTTTTTTTTTTCTCAATATGGGATTCAAGTTACCTTGGATAATGTTTTATTAATTAAATGTGATTTTGAAAAAAAAAAATACTTATGGAGTGTTTTTCTGATTTTGAAAACAGTTTTCAAATTTAACATTTGAGTATTGCTTGATTCACCCATACATTGGCTTTCTTCACATGGACATTTGAATGGCAAACCGGTAAAAAAAAAAAAAAAAAGTGAAAACAAAGGGTAAAAATGATTACACTTTTGCAATTGGTGAAAATTACAAAAACAAGTGTCGCTTTAGAATCTCGGTCACTCACAAGTGTATTTAACATTTCCCTTAACATATCTTTCGATCTATTTTCATTTGAAACACAATAAAATGAGCATATATAAAATCAAATTTTTTCACAATTTAAAAACTTTTTGATAAATATATGATGCATTCTGAAAAACATTATTATAATTGATCAAAATTGATTGCACTTTTCACTATTGTAGAATTGTTTTACAACTTTTGGTCCTTATGCTTCAAATTCTAACTTTTTGTAGCATTCGAAGTGAAGATAGTTAAAAAATATAGAAAAAGTGGTAGCAATGATATAAGAAAAAAAAAAAAGTATTTGTGTTATTGTGTATATATAAATGGCAATGTCAAAACAATATAAATCTGTTTGCTATGAGCCTATGGCCGATCCTTACTCATTTTGGGCAGAAAAAGAGTCTATTTGTTTAGTTAGTGAAGAACTTTTTGATGGCTCAATATGGCTTTTAAGTTTTACCAATGTTTTTTTGAAATGTGTAGGGAGGGCTGCCCCATCACTACTTAATTAAACTCTACCAACGCTGTCCCTGCCGACATAGATGTGAAATGATGATTCACTCATCAGTTAGTTTCTCAAGAGTATATGTTTGGGTGGTAAGAATATATTCAGTCCCATTTTGTCTATAAAATAGTGTTCTAAAAATTGTCCGTAACAATTAATTATCTCACACTCGATCAATGTGAGAATCACCGGTGATACTTTACACGGGTAGTTAGGGGTGGGTACGGTTCGGTTCGGTTTTGGACAAACCCGAATTGAATCGAAAATATTTTGATTTATCCAAAATTGAATCGGTTTAAACCGAATAAGAAAACTGAACTGAACTGATTTTAATCAGTTTGATTCGGTTCGATTCATTTCGGTTTTGGGCATAATGGACCTTATGGGCTTAATGAGCTTCATTTTGATTCGGTTCGATTAAAAAAACATATATATTGATATACTTTCACAGATTAAACAAACATAATATATATTAGTATATACTTTATACTAATTTATACTGATATATCAAACAAACGTACACATATAAAAGTGGAAGCTGCACTGTCTAATATAAAACATATATACTTTCGCAGATTAAAAGAGGGAGATGCGCTGTCTAATATACACAAACATAATATAAATTAGTATATTAGACAGATTAGACATTAGTCACACAGATTACAGCCATTAGACTGATTCGAATATATCAAGTTATCAACGATTCAACATAGTCATTAAACATATATATGGTTTTTTTTTTTTTCACTTTACTTTTATATACGGTTTAATCGGTTTAAACCGGTTTTGAAAAACCAAAACTGGTTTGAACCAAAAACTTATTGGTTTTCAACTTTTTAAACCGGTTTAAACTGAATTCATTCTACGAACCGAACCGAACCGAACACTCTATTTTAGGTTCGGTTTAGAACTTAGGGCCCACCCCTACGGGTAGTAGTCATCTACAAGTACATAGTAGCCACATTTGCAACAAACAAACTGCTTGACATGGCGAACTCTTGGGCCCGCCTTGTAAGAAGACGTTTCCCAAGAGCTCATGTACCAATAATCAATAAGGGTGCGAAAATTTAATAGCCTTTTTTAAATATTGGGTTTTAAGATTATCACAAATTTAATAATTTAAATTTTAATAGCGCATAAAGTATGATCTGACAAAAATACTCTTAAAACACACTCATAAAAATAAGTCTCGTATTTTTTTTTTCTAGAACTTATTTTGGTGTTTTCAAGACTTATTTGTAATTTTTGAGATTTATTTTTTAGTTTCCGAAACTTATTAGGTATGTTTACAATTTTCGAAACTTATTGGACAAAATAAAATCGACTTCCAATGGAGGTCGAACGAATAGAATAGACCTCCATTGAGGAGGTCCTCCATCAATAGAGGTTTTTGAAAGAAAAAAACAAAAGCGTAATAAAAGAAGGTGATGAGGGTATTTTTTTTCAATTTATGTCATTTAAACTTAATTTATTAAACTAGTGTTAATCTTAGTCTACATAAATAACAAACTATTACAATAATTTTTTGAATGAAATAATTATTTAATTTATATCTAAAAATATTTTAAATACAATTATATTTTCATATTATTGTTAAATAAAAATGTTTTATTATTAGAATAGGAAAAAAAAAACTTAAACAAAAAAAGAAAAAAGAATAGTCCCAACAAAAAGTGGGATAATAAAATCTCAATAAATTAATAATGATGGGCCATTCGAAATTTATTAATTAATAAAGTTATTAATTAATCTAATATTAATTTATTATATTGGCCCAATTTAAGACCGTAAAAATTATTATATTATAGAGATTATTAATTTATGAAGGTTTTACCGTATATAAACCCACAATTTATTTAGTTTCGCTAGATTAGGATTGTGTTGGTTCCACTGGATTAGAGAGTCCAATCCAGTTAAACACCAGACAAGGACAAGGGGAACTAAAATTAGTCCAATCCTCTCGTTGTCCAATGTACCAAACACAGCCTTATAGTCTTATGTTTTCTTGTCGTCTATTAATTTTCAAAATGATAAAAAAAGAAAAAGACATATAGCGTGGGTGGTGACTGGTGACTGTGAATAAGAAAACAAAAGAAAATGTAGTGTATATTTGTTGTTGCTTCTAACAAATGTTATAAAAAAGTCAAAATTCTGCTGCACCATTTCTTTCTTCTTTTTGTCATGAATTAAATATTAAATTAATAACACCATGATCAGCTTAATTATGGATGATAAAATGAAACTAAGTGGGTCTATAGTAAGATTCAATCTTAAGCCAACCAAATCTTTATATAGGGTCGTTAACAGCAATCTAGCTAGGGTACGTGGTTTCTAGGTGAACCAAAATATATTATGTAAAAATCTTTATTATAATATAGAATCTCATAAACTGAGAAGACCCTTTTTCCCTTCTATCTCGTGGAGAAAATTTTCAGTGCCATCCTTTAAATCATTTAATATAGATAACATGAAAAATACATTTGATTGATTATCCATATTATATTGTATGATACCATATTATTACCTAGTGTGCATTACATCTGGTTGTCCATATTAATTATATTGTATGATACCAAATTATTGACTAGTGTATTACATCACACTCGATCTTGATCGTGACAATATATTCACAATCATGTTAATATGATTCAAACATATATAAAACATTATCAGATTGAATAAGCGTTATTTATCAACAAATCACATTATCACGTACATTAAACGGTGGTGGATTCAATTTAATTGGCAATGAAACTATAATTTTAAAAATTAAAGAAGAAAAGAGAAATACTGATAGGTTTTTCCGGAAAGAGAGTATTGCAACTATACAGTTTATATTATATTATACATACATATATATATATATATATATATATATATAAATTACCTAGAGGTAAGACTATTGTTGGTTGGGTGGATCTGTTTCTGGGTAGTTCCTTACCTCTGTCATCTATTAGAGGCTCTTTTTATGCTGATCTTTTTAAGGCTATCCCGATTCAGGTAGATAATGTTTCCGATCCTTCGATTCTTTCGAAATAGGGTGGTTATGTGGTTGTTCGGGAGGATCTTTCCATTTGGGATTTTGGGCCTTTGCTTGTGATGTTGATTCTTGGTGGTTTTCCGCTCCTTCCTTCTGTTCTTCGCTGGTGGGCAATGACTGCATGGGTCGTGAGCAGGGGCGGATGGTAGGGTGGGCTGCTTTTTGTAAAAAAAAAAAAAATATATATATATATATAATTAATTTTATATTATTTAATTAATAACAACCCACAATAGATTCAAAGAGCAAAAGTTAGATTCAGACAATAATAATTTAGAGTAGAGCAAAGTCAGACAGCTCAGACAACAATATCACATCAACATTCACTCTCTCACATATCTCAATTCTCTCTCTCCATTAGTCCCAATTCTCTTTCTCCTCCCAATTCAGTGCCTAGGGTGTACACTTTTATATTATTTGAATTATATAAATAAATTATCAATTTTTTTATTTAATTATTTTAATAGATAAAAAAATATATAAAATTTTTTAAAACAATCTAAAAAAAAAAAAAAAAACTACATATTATATATTTTTTTTCTTCGAATATTGTTTAAAATTATTCATTCCAGACGTGTTTTCAAAGTTTTCCGTCTTTTAAAAATATAAAAATTAATTACTCATTTTCAAATGAAAATACATAAAATAGAAAACAAAATCAAAAAATATTACCAAACAGACCCTAATTCTCTCTGTCACGTTGTTTTTGTTTTTCGATTGATAAAATTTTATAGTATTGTTGAAGTTTTATTATTATTAATTTTTTTATATACTTTTGTTTTAGCCCACCCTATCAAAAAATCCTGGGTACGCCCCTCGTCGGGAGTCTTTTTGATCATTTTTCTTGATGTTTTTGTTTTCTTGTTTGGTCTGCGCGCTACTTTTCTGGTTGAGAATTTGTTTCTGGTGTTTTTATGGCTGGTTTGGCTTGTGCTACACTTTGTTCTCATCTTTTATTATTTATATCATTCTGGATACTGCCTAGAGGTTTTTCAGCATATGATCGCTTGTAATACTTTTTTCCCTTAGGTCAGTCCAATATTAATATATATATAGTTTTTCTCTTCTCAGGACGAACTGATTTTATTTATATCAGTTCCACAACTATTAACCATTAGATTCACATACTTCAGTTTAATCAAAGTCTTCTTAAACTTGATCAATGACTCACAAGTCTCGTCTTAATATTAAAAGTTCAGTTCGGTCATGATGAGAGAAAAACTGTACGTATATATATATATATACACATATACACGGAAATTTTCCTATGAGGATGCCTTGATAGAATTATATGAGGACATTGGATGTGAGCCACTCGTTTTACATACTTTGACTGGGTATGTATACACTTGTCAAATCACTTTTATAAATGAGTGGTTCACATTTAATATCCTGATAAAGTTATATAAGGATACCTTGATAGGAACGGGACCGTATATATATATGAACAAAATCCATGTATATATTTAACGGTTTCGATATATTTTCATGAGATACAAAACACTAAACTTGGTTCATTTTTGACCAACCATCAATTAAGAAATTAAACTTGATTTGATATAATGTGCATGTGACACGTGTATATCATTAAATTATTCTTTATTATCTTACTATCTATCTTCACTTACACGTGTGGATGAAAAGCGATCGAGAGAGAGATTGTGTGAGTTGGAAGCAAATATCTTGGCTTGGTTATCAAACAAACAAGCTTCACATTTATTTATAAATTTCCCAGACTTTTTATCATATACATATACATGAATGATGATTGATGATTAGCTTGCGAGTGAAGGAAGTAATAGCTCCTCTATTTTAACTAAGCAAAAAGATAATAAGATCATAGAGTCAAAGACAAAGAACACCGTCTCTCTTCTGGAATACTCTTTAATGAGATATACATACCACGTCATTTGTACGTTTTTCTAATAAATCGTTTATTGATGATTGAATATTTAATTTTAATCGTCCCTAACATTAGGGAGACCGATACTTTTCCATAAGAAATTTAAATTTAGGATATAATTATTATTAAACAAAATATCTATTATATAAGAATAATGACATGATAAGTCCGTTCCACTGAAGATCTAGCTACTGTCAATGCTCATGTCCCTCTCCAAACCGTTTTCTACTCAGACCCATCAACCAACTTCTCTCTCTCTTCCCTATATTCTAAGCAAACCATACAACCACATCACCATCATCATGATCATAATTTCCACTTCATGAAGCCTCCTCCTCCTCTCTCTCTCTCTCTCTCTCTCTCACAATCATTCTATAAAGTATTCAGTGATGTGCATCAAAGCAGTTGGGAGAAAAACACACCATTCAAAGGTTGAAATGAGAAAGCCAGATCTTCAGGTTAGTGGTGGGATTGGAAACATGATCAAACTAAGAAAGGGGTTGTGGTCACCAGAGGAAGATGAGAAGCTTATGAGCTACATGGTCAACAATGGTCAAGGCTGTTGGAGTGATGTTGCCAGAAATGCCGGCTTGCAGAGGTGTGGAAAGAGCTGCCGGCTCCGGTGGATCAACTACTTGAGGCCTGACCTCAAGAGAGGTGCTTTTTCTCTACAAGAAGAACAACTTATTATCCACTTACATTCCCTTCTTGGCAACAGGTATTTTTTATTTTCTATTTTATTTTTCTGAATAAAGTTATATATGAAAGCAGATTTTAGAGAAATTAATTAACATTATTGATCTCTCTAACAAAATATTTTAAATATATATATTTTTTTTTGTTCTTTCATAGTGTGATTTGAACACAAGTAAAACACTCAGTAAAATTGTTTGTTTATTTATGTAAAGACTAAAAGTATATGAGAACATTTTCAATATTTGAAAACACTTTTATATAATTATATTCATAATTATGTGTTAGTGAAGAGTTTGTATTGTAATACAAACAAATTTATACCAACATCACTCACTAGTCAATCACTAGCTATTTGTAAAAGGCATCCTTATCCTAAAATTTACGAAAGTTGAAAACACAAAAGTCGGTAAGAAAGTTATTATATAAAACAAGGAAAAGATGTTACACAAATTATTATAATATATAACTGACGTACCAAATCTATTATAATTGTTTAATGTGTTAAAATTTAAACTAACCATACAATCAATGGAGTTTTTATTTTTTATTTTTTATCTAACATTAGTGTTTTGATTGTTTTTACTAAACTTTTCACTGATGAGACAAAAATATCTGTAGTGATTTCTCAATTAAACATACTAGTCTTCTTCAATTAAACACACCACATGTTTTCTTAAATTAAGCACACTAAATTTTTTCTTTCAATTAAACACACCATCATTTTTCATCAATTAAATACACCACCATTATTCTTTAATTAAAAACACTAGTAGTTTAATTCCTAATATGTTTGTTTAATTCTCAATGTGTTTAATTCCAGTGTGTTTAATCTAGTGTATAGATAAATTTGTCTTTTCAGTGGAAAATTTGATAAAAACAATGAAAACACTAATTCCGGTTAAAAATAGAAACCCCCTTGATTTTTTGGTTAAAAAGTGTTATTTCCTCTTGTTTAATCTAGTTTAATATATATCATCATTATGTTTGTGTTTTCACTATGTACCTACAAACATATATAATTCATAAGCCTCATTTTGAGAATTCAAAATATTTCGATTTGTAAAACATTTTCTGTTTTACAATTTTTATAATATATATGCCCATATTTTTAAAGAATAAAACTTACTCTTCAAGTGTTTTAAAGTCAGAAATAATTCAATATATATATATATATATATATATATATGACTTGTTACAGTTATCCCAAATATCTATTCTAAAGGCGTTTAATAATTATGTGCTTTAAAAAATATAATGTCAAAATATATATGCATGCACCACCAATATATCCACCATGTCAACCACATTTTCCAGATCTAAAAATATTAAATTAATTGATTTTACAAAGAGTGAATTATCGGATAAAACATCTCTGTCGTGTCCTTTGAGTCGAAGACACTCTTCTTCCCATTTGTTGTTATGATTTTAGCTTCCATGCAAATCAAGAAGTCAATGCATGCATTAGACATTAATAAACACAAACACTCAAGTCTCAAGTCACCATCTTCATTGTGTATTTTTTTTCTGTTACACATGAACATGATTAAACTGAAATTGACTCTGTTAATTTAATCAATTGCTATTATCTTCTGAAAAATTAAGGTGGTCTCAAATTGCCGCTCGCTTGCCGGGACGTACCGACAATGAAATAAAGAATTTCTGGAACTCAACCATCAAGAAGAGGCTGAAGAATTTATCATCATCATCGTCACCACCACCACCATCCACAACTTCACCAAATACAAGCGATTCTTCATCTGATCATCAGCATAAGTTATTAGAAGCCAATATGGGACGAGGAGGAGGGTTGGTCATGACCATGCATGAACATGGTAGTAATGGCATCGTCATGCCCATGTACATGGACACATCCTCATCATCAACATCCCCCTCATCATTGCCGTTTTCAGCATCCATGGTGTTGAATCATATGATGATGGATGTTCAGTTGCCTGTGCTCGAGCATGGCATGAACATGTTCCATGAAAATCATCATCATGGGTATGATCCAAGCCCATGCATGGCTGAAGTTGGGATGAGCGGCGGCGGCGGCGGTTGTTTCTATGGAGAACAAGGGTATTTTGGGGAAATTTACGTTCCGCCTTTAGAGAGCATAAGCAAAGAAGAAAACGCGAAGACTGAAAATAATCGTAGAAATACTAATAACAATAACCAACTTGTTAACAATATGAACATTGTTGACGATAACGATAAAGCGGAGGAGAACGTAACCGATGGGGTTGGGAACTTTTCATGGCAAGGAGAAGAAGAGATAAAATTGGGGGAATGGGATTTGGAGGAGTTAATGAAAGATGTTTCAAGTAATCCTTTTTTTGACATGTATTCAACTTAATTAACCTTTTGAAATCCTTTTTCTTCAACCCCCCTAGCTAGACGACCCTTTGAAAATACAAATTGAAGGGTAAAACAATAATGTTCTCAAGTTACCAGAATACGTACCCTTGAAACCTATACATAGTTTCTACACACTGTATTATACATACATGTTTATAGCGTAGAAGTGGGAGAAGGGCTTGGAATAAAATCATGTTTAGAAGTGAAATCCTTGTTGATCGACCATGGAATTCTTGTATGTATCTTATATTATTTGTCAACATTGTAAAGTCAGACATGGCACTTTGGTAATAAGAGGCATATATATACTTGTGATGAAAGAGATGTGAATAGCCATGTAACACACTAACTGTAGAGTGTGTGGTTTTTGTTTTTGTTTTTGTTTTTGTTTTTTAAGTGAATGTAAGTTGTTGTCAAACATACTAATTACTGTAGTATGCTGGGGATGTGATCATGTAAAAAAAAAACAAAAAAACAAAAAAACAAAACAAAACAATATTGGAGGATTACTGAATTTTTTTAGTAATATAATACACAATTAATGATGAAGATGCATATACATATAGATGCTCTCTCTCTCTCTCTCTCTCTCTCTCTGAGTTTCTTAATTAAAAATGGATGACTGTATTCTGCTTTCTGCTTACATAGTAGAGATGTGTAATTGATAAGTGAATATTAGATTGAATAAGTACTTATTGTAGATCGAATAAATTTTGACTTTATAGAAATTTTTTTGGTCTAGCTATATATCCATAATAATACGTATGTATATTGTATATATATAATCAACAAGATGAGGTTGGCTCAGTGGTATACCCCTCACTTCTACACCAAGAAGTTATGGGTTCGAGTAATGTCCTCCTCTTCAAACCCCGAATTATTGTAATATCTTTTATAAAAAAAAAATTTATATCCAACCATTTTTTTTTATAAGAATTAAATATCAAAGCATTTAAAATTAATTACAATTTTTTTTTCTAAGCATTTAAGATTAGTTTTATATATTATTGTATAGTACTACCTCCTCTCATTGTAAGTTGTAACAAACTATGATTATTTTCCCCGGAATTATTAATTAGCTAGGTAATTACTATTAAAGGAAAAGGAGGTAGTGAGTTTGTGAAAGAAAGGATAGATGATTGTTTCTTGAAATTGAGGCTTTTGATTAATATTATATATAGTTGGGATGTCCACTTCAAACAAAATTATCAAGACTAGAGTGAGCATGTTTTTAGTCAGCTCTTGCTTTCATTATAATTTGTAACACATACATATATATTCTCGATCACTAATCTAATCTTTTGGTTAGTTAGCCCTTAATGGTAGGGTTCTTTTGAGTAAATATGACTCCTCCTTTTACATGAAATATCTAGAGACATCAACATGCTGAGAATAAGAGTCATGCTAAATAATTAATTAACAAGAAAATATCATCTAAATTTGACATCTCAATTGATGAGTCAGCTTACATGTAATTTCACATCATTGATCATCGAAAAACAATCATGGAATTTAAAAAGAGTATTCTAGACATTCCAAATTATGTGGCATGGTGAGTTGTCAACATCATATCTCTCACCGCATAAATTTATGATTTACAAAATGTTAACAATTCACCAAATCACATAATTTAGAAAGTTTTTTGGGAAACTTAGCGTTACTCATTTAAAAATTAAGTAAATCAAATCATCTTCCTCAAATATTAGTTGACTATAATTAAATCGAAAGAAATAAGCTATTCGAGTGATTTAACAATATAATTTTACAAATCACAAATAAAAAATCATTTAAATTGAAAAGATCAGAATAAACCCATGACCATCCCATTATCATAACAAATAACAAGTATAAGATCCCTAACTTAAGATAGTTGGAATTTATAAAATGTGGCCCTGGTAATGAAGAACTTATGCAAGAAGTGAATGGAAAGCAAGCTTAGAAAATGACATTTAATTAATGAGTAATGTTAGGCTTTTCCCATTTTAGAAAAAAAATAAATAAATAAATAAAATAATGTTAGACTTCCTAAAAAAATTTCTAAAAATCTTCCCAAATTAATGACGTCATTGAGTTTAACATCTCAATTGACACGTCGGTCTTCTATTTTTATTCCAAGTTAATTTTCTCATTTTACTATTTGCGTATATATAATTTTACGAAATCTTACATTTACCAATTTACCATATTATCTCTTTTGTTTCATCTTCCAAGTTCTTTAATCTCATTTGTATTATTTATTTTTCTTTTCTGATCATCTTTTTTTATTTCCTATTGGTTCTTTAAAATTGTTTATGGGGAATTCCATCGAACAACTGATGCGCTCTATTAACACGAACTTCTTCACCCACACCATCATCAACTTCATCCCCATCTCTAACATTTCCAACTACTACATCTCTCGATTTACAACACCACCACCAATCCCATCTCCAACTCCATCACAAAAATCTTCATCAACCCAATAAATAAAACAAAACAAAACAAAACGCGTTGATTTGGAAATTTGGGATTCATAGAGTAAAAAATGGAGGGGTCAATGGACGAGATCCATACTATCATATCTTTATTAGAGATTTAGTTCAAATATACAATCTCTCATATTCATATTAATTTATTATTATTTTATTTATTTAATTTTTTAAAGTCAGATTATTATATTTGTTTTGAAATAATTATGACATCTATATCAACTATTTAAGATATTTTCACACTCAAACATTGGTCAAACCGATAAAGTTAACATAGTCAACTAATTACATGGTATTTATGTGTAATTACTTCAATACTTACATTTTTTTGTGTATTTATGAGAAATGTTGGGTACCTTATTGCAACTTGTAACAGTTATCATGAAAAGACAATGTCATCATTTTGGTCACCATCTTCACTCGAATGACAACATGGAGAAGAAGAGTGCTTTTCTTAATCATTTCTCTTTAGATTTTAAACATGCAATAACTAAGGTATATAAATATATATATATATATATACGGTCCCGTTTCTATCAGGACATCTTTATATAATTTTATTAGAATATTGAATATGAGCTATTTATTTATGAAAGTGATTTGACAAGTGTATACATATCAAATCAAAGTATGTAAAACGAGTGACTCACATTCAATGTCCTCATATAATTCTATTAGGGCATCCTCATATGAAAATTTCTGTACATATATATACGGTCTCGTTCCTATCAGGACATCCTTATATAATTTTATCAGGATATTAAATGTGAGCCACTTATTTATAAAAGTAATTTGACAATTGTATACATACCAAGTCAAAATATGTAAAACGAGTGACTCATATTTAATGTCCTTATATAATTCTATCAGGACATCCTCAAATGAAAATTTTCGTATATATACATGTAATGTGGTTTTAAACTTTTAATTAATTATTAATTTTATTATATGACAATTTGAAGGTTGTTATCATCTCTAATATTTACATTAGTGTACAGTACCTAGAACGCATGATTAGTGATTACGTAAACTTTTCATGAACTACACGTCACTATTTATTTGTTTTAAAATAAAATTGTCAAATTAGGCAACGTCACTTAGCTACTTTCTCTCCATTTTATGAATAAAAGGAAAAGAAAACCCCCTTTTTTTTTTTTTTTTTTCCTTTGAAAACAAATAATAATTAAACTTTTGAATGTATAAAATTTAATAGAGTTTTGAAAAGATTAAAAAAGAAAGTTATTTTACGTGTCTACCGGGAGAACGTCAATTTTAAGCTTTTTCAAAAGGACGTGGATCCTCTTCTCATCTTAATTATCCTCGCCCTGTCATCACCTTCATGATCTATTGACACGTATCTAATATAAAAAATCAATGGTCTTGATTATTTTTATTAATTTTTATGTTTTTACTCTACCAAAAGATATAATCAAGGGGTAATTATCCTGGTGGCCATCGACTTTTGCCACCACTATCAAAATGACCATCAAATGGGGAAATGGATGGAAAATGACCATTTTTGGCAAGCATTATTATACTAATGGCCATTCCATCAATTTCTATCAATTTTCATCCAATTCCATCCAATGAATAACATTTTGGTAAATAAGGAGATGTCATTAATTTATTTTAGATGTTTTTTTGGAAATCAATTTTTTCTTTTGTTTTTTGAAACAAATAATTATATTTATTGTGTATATACGTATATCACATCTCAAACATACACATATATATATATATATAGATATATTTCTTTTTTGAGAAGATTAAGACTACAAAAAATTTATATTTGAGATAAGTTGAAAAGAAATATATATATATATATATATATATATTTTTTTTTTTTTTCTTTTTTGAGTAGATTAAGGTTACAAAATCTAAAAATTCTAAAAAACATATTTGAGATAAGTTGAATATATATATATATATATATATATATATTCTTTTTTGAAAAGATTAAGGTTACAATATGTAAAAATTCTAAAAAATATATTTGAGATAAGATGAAAAGAAATATATATGTATATATATACATACATATATATATATATATATATATATTATCTAATATATATATATATATATGTGTGTGTTTGAGATATGCTATATGTATATATACACACTGAATATAATTATTTGTTTTAAAAAACAAAAGAAAAAATTAATTTCTAAAAAATATCGAAAATAAATTAATGTCATCCTCATATTTACCAAAATGCCACTTATTGGATAGAATTAGATAGAAATGGATGGAATTAGATGAACTGGCCATTAGTGTAACGATGTTTACCAAAAATGACCATTTTCCATCAATTTCTCCATCTGATGGCCATTTTGATAGTGGTGGCATAAGTTGATGGCTACCGGGGTAATTATCCCTATAATCAATCAACACCATTGATTTAGGTGGGGACAAAATGAGATAAGGAGGGGATCCAAATTCTTTCTAAAAATATGTTTTTTTTAAAAAGTTTTTTTTAAAAAAAACTTAAAATGTCAAAAGTATCCTCATGATATTTTATTAATTAGACTACAATATTTCCAAATAAAAACTTTAATAAACATATTCAACTTTATTTTTTATGTCATTTTTGATAATTTAATTATATAAGAATTTTTTTTTTTTTTTGAAATAATAAAAACTCTTTCAAAAGTAAGCAGCCAAACGATTTACATATTCAAAAAAGTTTTTTAAAATTGACAATCAAATAGCACATCACCTCTTAGCAGAGTTGGTAATGCATCCCAACCCCACCCCCCATACACATTTTATAAACATGTGTGGAGAGTTTTCTTCCCAGATTATGAGAAGTAGTTCTCTTCCATTATGGAAGTAGATATCCAGACCGCACATGTATTGTTTAATTTCAACTGGTCCCAATAGTCCTATTGTAATAGTTTTTGTAATATTTAAAATAAAAAAAAATTGACAATCAAATAATCAACAATTATTTCCCAAAAGCTCGGCTAATAAAAGTTTTATTTATAAAAGATCTACCAGTAAAAACTCTATTTTGAGAAGTTCTTCCGAATGTTGTATTTATAATTTATTTTATTTTATTTTATTTTATTCTCTTTCGTTTCTATTTTCAATTAGTATTCGGTCCTAAAAGTAATGGCAAAGAACTACAAATTTTTTATACCAAGGCTTCTTATTTTGTTATTATGGCCCAACATAGGTTCAGCTATAGTAATGGGCCGCGCCTAGAAATTTATAGTTGGGTCATTGTAATTACCCATCTTTGAAGGAATTTTTTTATTTTTTTATTTTTTCAATATTTATCTATCCACATATATATATATATCAGATTTAAGTTGGTGACTTGCGAATCATTTGCCCAAACTCTAATATCGTCAATCTAACAGAAAAGCTACGTCCCTAGGGGTATTTAAAGAACTTTAATAAAAAAGTTATGATATTTACACCCCTAAAAAACGGTTTGTGCACCCCTTTTTGTATTTATATCCCATTAAAAATTTAAAAATATAAAATTTTGTAAGAACGCCCCACACATTACAAATATGCACTTATTTTTTAATTTTAAAATAACTACTTAAATACTATAAAAAGAACTATTTAAATAAATAAATTATACATATTTTATATATAATTAAAATTATAGCACTAAGAAACCTAATAAACTTACAGCAATAAAATGGTAGATATATCACCATTATTGCACAAAAAAGGTTGCTAAAATTATTATTAGATATGAGATTTAAAAGAAAATGATATGAGATTTTTTTTTTTCTTTGTTTTTGGAAATAACCAACCTTAGATCTCCTTACTTTTTAATGGAGGAGGCTGCTTTTTTAGGTTTGGAAGAAGGCTATTGAGTTCTGCACTTTTCAATTTGGATTTTGTGTTTTCTTTATTGATTTTTCCTTATTTATTTATTTATTTATATTATTATTATTATTATTATTTAGTTAATTAAGAGTTAAAAACAGTAAAATAGTTATAAAATTATTATGTTTTTTAATTAAAACATTAGTTATATAATCTGAGGATAATATTGAAATTTCAAAAATATATAAATTTAGAGTATACATATAATTTTAAAAATGTACAAATATCGTCGCTGTTTATAAAAGCCTTTAAAGAACTTTTATAAAAACACTACTAATCGATAATGTGGTTTACCAAGTCCTTTTGACTAATAAAAAAGGGGTACTAATCAATCATTACAAAAATTGATCTATATAAATTTGATTTAATTCAATTCAATTTGATTCGGTTTAAATTTTTAATGGGTCCTTAATTAAACAAACAACAAACTACAAAGTGATCTCCTTCTATACAAAAATTAGTTATTACCATTAAAAAGTAGCAATCAATCTTCGACTGAAAAGTAAAAATTTAAAAGACAGGGTCAATAATATTTGAAAATTTATTGCATAAATACATACTAAACCATTAAGACTGAAAATGAGATTGGTGAACATTGCCGATCATATTAGTAATAGTCTTTAAATGGTCTTTAATACATGTTAAGTACTAAAAAAATTGCACATTTTGAAGGGGAAAAAAAAAAAAGAAGAGTATTTAAAAGAAGTTTTACTGTTTTAGACTTTAGTATCGAATATTGATTGAAGATATATAGAGGGCTTTTTAGTAATTATGAGTTGAGCTAACCAAAAAAGTGAAGTTAACGTCGCCTGAGAGATTCGAACTCTCGCGGGGAAACCCCATGTACTTAGCAGGCACACGCCTTAACCACTCGGCCAAAGCGACGATTCTTGTCTTAGGATTCATTGTTTTTAATTATATGAAAACAACTACTGCTTTTTTTTTTTTTTTTTCTTTTGGTTTTGTTGAAATTTAACAATTAATTCGGGGGTTTAGGGAGTGAGACAAACTCGAATCCATAGCTTCATGGTGTAGGTGTATGTTTAATAAATCTTGAGATAGTAACGATGAACAACCCTAGAAATTTTTAATGCAATTGATCCTATTGAGTTGACTTTCCTTGTAAAATTAAATGATGGCATGGTAAAAGTTTTTAATTTTATTTTTTTTCTGTCATGGATGTTAGTGGGCAATTTAGGATTAGTGTTATTAGGTGAAGATAGAGATGTCAATAATAAAAAAATAAGGATGAATATGAGTTCTCCCATCCCTCGTCCCATTAAGGGGAAATGGGAATCTCATATTTGATCTCATTCGATATCATTTCTCTAATTTAACCTTTTTTGACTTAAATTTTAAAATTAATCAAATATAATAAAATATATTCATACCTCCTCAAACAGAGCGAGTGAAAAATATAGAATCAGATTAGGATTAGGATTTATGAATTTGTATAGTTATGATTAAAATGAGTAATTTGGTATATAAATCTAAAATTAAAAAGAGAAAATTTAAGAAAATTGTCACCTTCCGAGCGTTTTTATAACATTTAGTTATTTGTTTTTTTTGTTTTTTTTTTTTTCAAATAATAATAATTGTATTTATAACCAAATATAGTTTCAAAAATACTTATAGCCAAGCCCCTAAATTGACATATTCCCACAAATATATATATATATATATACACAGTTTTTCTATTGTCAGTTCGAACTGACAAAAGTTATATCAGTTTCTTGCATGTAGGTCATTGTATTTAAATACTTTGACTTGGTTGCATACACTTATCAAATCATCTTTTAAATCCAATGACCCACATACAAGGAACTGATATATTTTATATCAGTTCGAACTGATAATAGAAAGACTGTATATATATATATATATATATGAATGATCCATTCTTCACATGTTCCGGGGCGAATACATAAAATGTGATATATATAGTAGATGATAATATTCTCTTGTCTTTTCATTATTTTAATAATATAAATTAACTTATATTTTTTGTTTTCATAATTCTATTGATCATGAAAATAGGAGATAAAATCAATCTATTTTAATAATTTAATTTCTTATTATTTCATACATTATTATCTAATCTAGTGTGTATTATATATGAGTAATGCTAGGTTTTCCAAAATTTTTCCCAAATGTATATAGCACGTGAGGTGTCAACATTTTGTAAATCATGAGATCATGTGGTGAATGATGTGATGTTGACACCTCACATTCAATAAACATTTGGGAAAAAATTGGGAAAAAAATTGGAAAGCCAAACATTACTCATTATATAATATATATATATATATAAATAGATTTTACTAGATCAAACTAAGTAAATATTGAATTCTTATAGTGACCACCTTTATTATTTATTTTGTTAGGTTAAATATTAATATGATTTTGATAAATTTACTTTATTAGTTTATTATTTAAATTTTCTTCAAAATTATTATAAGTTAATCTGGTTAGACATGAATATTATAAAATTAAGTTACAAGTATGTAAATAATTGTGATTTAAATATATCAATGGTATAATGATATTTTAATTAAGCTATTGAAATTTATATTTTATAAGCGAGGAACTATTAAATTTTTTTTTTTTTCAGTTATGCATACCGTTAAGAACATGTATAAATTTTACAATAAAATAAAATATGTTTTCTTATACACTATTTGATTATGTAATTGAAATAAAAATTAATAAGAAAATTAGATTGATTTGGTTATAAATAATTTTCTAGATATAAAATAGATATGTTACATTTTAATTAGTTAATGTCTATTTTATTTATTTATTTGTATAATTACTTTTAACATCATACAATATCACATATAATTTGTTAAAAAGTATCAGGTGCGGGATTCCACATTTTCTCTTGTATGAGATTCCTACTGATATTATTTGAAGATTGCACTACATACAATATTAGTTCATGTTCTGTGATCCATGTGTGCACTCCGTGTATCTTATGTGATAAAAAACAAAAAATATATGTTATTGTGTTTTAGTGAAGGGTATTTTGGTAAGGTTGTGTTTTTATTAATTATAAACCGGTCAAAATGATTTTTTTTTTTTAATTGTTTGATATATTCATATATCTAGCTTTTTTTAAAACCATATTTGGTTAAAAATATATTCACCCCAATGAAAAATAAATATATAAAGATTTTTGGAGACAATGTGGGAGACGGGTTACTCCATCTCCATCCCATTTATAAATGACTTTTCCCCTAAAATGAGAGAAATTGGCACCCATTAGCTGATGATGAAATTTAATAAATATATACTTATTGTATGCCTAATAAAGTACAGTTTGTTATAATATATGTGGCTTTTACCACATGTGTTATACATATAAATATCTCCCTTAATATCTCTCATAATATCTCATATAATATTTCTCTAAATATCTCTCATAATATCTCATATAATATCTCCTATAATATCTTATAATATTTTTGCTTGATCTTTTGTAAGAGTCTATAAATAAGACTTATGATTCTCATTTGTAAATATTGTTCAGCTTAAGCTCCAGGTATATCAATACAAGTGTCTCTCAAATCATTTCATATGTTCTTCATCTTTTCTTCATTTATTTTACAACACGTTATCAGCACGATCGTATGTAAGGAAAAAGAATCCCTGATGGGTGATTTAATTACATCCCAGTATTTTGAATCTATATATATTTCGTATATAAGATAGTTTTGCCGTCAACGGAACATATATATATATATATATATATAGAGAGAGAGAGAGAGAGAGAGAGAGAGAGAGAGAGAGAGAGAGAGAGTTCTCATTCTTTAAATCTCAATATTTTGGATCTGCATATATTTCGTATATAAGATGGCTTTGCCGTCAACAGAACATATATATATATATATATATATATAGTTTTAAATGTATTCTCTTTAAATCTCAATATTCTGGATCTATATATATTTTGTATATAATATGGCTTTGCCGTCAACGGAACAATTATACATAGTTCTTGATTTATTTTTATGCACATGGCAGGTGAGCTTAGCCTCTTGAAACTGTTAATTTACAGGACATATATACCGTCCTGGAACTGTTGATTTACATGACATATATACCGTTCTGGAACTGTTAATTTACAGGACATATATACCGTCCTAGAACTGTTAATTTATATGACATATATACCGTTCTGGAACTGTTTATTTACATGACATAAATACCATCCTGGAATTGTTTATTATACCGTTATGGAACTGTTTATTTACAAAATATATGAAATATATGAGATTGGCTAGACCGACTAACCATAACTTAAAGTTTCTGAAATTATGAATTTTAAGTCGACACGGTTTTAAAAACCGATAAGAACCTAGAGTTCTGAATCCAGTGTTATATTCATGAATGTCATACAACACGGTATTAAAAATCGATGAGAACTTGGAGTTTTGGATCCAGTTTTATATTCATGAATGACATAGTTAATTATTTGGAACCTGAGGTTTCAAATCCAATTAAAATATGAAGTTTTCTGAATTTTATATATGAATTTATAGTTCATGATCGAATCGGAAGTTTGAAAAATCATTATGATCCATGATTTTATTTTATCTCATATAAAGTGATATGTTTACTTATCATTCATTTGAGAAAAAAGATTTACACATCCAACATGATGATGTGAGTATCGTAAAAGAGATTTAAGATCCTAACGTATAATGAAATTGGAAATAATATTTTATCAATTTCATACACATCCAGCATGATGTTGTGAGTATCATAAAATAGATTTAAGATCCTAACGTATAATGAAATTGGAAATAATATTTATCCATTTCATACACATCCAACAGGATGCTGTGAGTATCATAAAAGAGATTTAAGATTCTAACATATAATGAAATTGGAAATAATATTTTATCAATTTCATATACATCTAAAAGGATGATGTGAGTATCACATAAAATGATTTAAGATCCTAACGTATAATGAAATTGGATGTAATATTTTATCAATTTCATTCGTGTTTGATGCTCATGGAGAGCAAAATTTAGGGTTGTTGAAAAAAAAAAGGGAATTCTGAGATTAGTAGTCTACTTGATAGTATATGAACTTGATGAACATATGAATGTGATGGGTGTTGGATCATCAGATCATCTGTTTTAGTATCACCAAACCCCGATCTAGGTTTGTTTCTGGTTTGATGGGTTTTCAACCCAGACCCATCGCCCATTGGGTCAATGCCACCTCGTCGGTGGGCTTCGTCGGTTTTTTCGCACAAACCTAGTGTGTTTTACGGCGATGATCAGAGATCCTCGGTCATGGCCCACGATTTAGTCTAGATCGGTCAGACGGTCAAAGAGCTCGTTTTTGCTCTAGGCCACTTTTGGAGAATTCGATATTCTTGATGGACTGTTTTGCAATTATTTTAGGCCATTTTGTAATTTTGACAAAATTTTGGATCAATTTATAATTACCAAAACTTATTGGTCAAGTTTGCAATTTTTAAAGAGTTTTTAGGTTGATTTATAATTAATAAAAATTTTGAGGGGCTTTTTCATAATTTTACAAAATCAGGGGCAGTTTTATAATTTCTCTTTAAAAATATTTAAAATATATATATATATATATTAATATATATATATATATATATATTAAAAAAATATTAAAAAAAAAGGGGAAGGGGGAATTATTATCATTTCAGATGAGATATAAAATGGCATTACACATAATGTCTATAAAATATCTAAAAAGAAAAATATATGTCTTACCGATAGTGCAACGACTCAAATTAGATCCAACGGATCTGATAGAAAGCTCTAGAAGAGCCACGATATTGTTATCAAATAATACTTCATTATGTATCAATGATACTTGATATTATTCAAGAACAACATAAAGAAATATGCTTAGTTCAAGGGCATTTAAAGTTAATACTAGATCAAATCTAGCGGATCTAATGAATCTAATTAAAGGCTCTAGAAAAGTTACAATCTTATTACTAGATGTTATTCAATTGTGTATCAATGATACTTTATGTCATTCAAGCAAAACATAAATAAATTTGTTTAGATCAAAGACATATAACTTTATTAATGTTATATTGAGACCATGAATAATAAGAATGTTGAATATTTGTGCATGATTCAGGCCAGAAGCTGATTATAGAAAACTGTGTTCTTTATCATCTGGATTATTTTGTTGAACAGAAAACAGATGTATGTTGATATATACATCCACCAAATAAACAATCTCATTCTAAAGTTGATTTTAAATCCCTATCATTCAAGGGGATTTATGTGAACATGTGTTTATTTTTTATTTATCATGTGTTTATTATTTATTTATTAATAATCTTAATATTTAATAAATAAAAAATTTAAGACATATTGTTTTAATTAATAAAATAATTATATTTTATTAATAATACTAAGATATAAAAAAAAATTAACTTGAACTATTTTTTATCTAATTTAAACCTAATTTTTATTCAAGCTATTAAAAAAAAAAAAAAAAAAAAAAAAAACCCTAGTTATTATACAAACTTGGGGCAAAGTGGAGCGGGGTCGGGGCCACCTCCCCCCACCTTAGAAATTCTCTAACCCCGACCCTAGTCTTCAATAGTCGGGGGAAAGGTCAGGGTTAAGATTTATTGACTCCGCCTCGAACCCGCCCCATTAACATCCTTGAAATTATATTTGACTATGTATATGATTATATCAATTTATTATATATGAAAATATTATGGATTTTAAATTATGATTTTTTTTTTAATAGCTGTCGAATATATTGTATTTTAAATTGTATTTATACTTATCATGATGAAAAAAAAAAAATACATGACATAATCAAAAAATATATATTTTTAATATTTCATAAGTATATTAAATACTTTACTATAATAAAATTTTTAATTTTAATTAAAAAATAATATAATTCAAGTCAATACAATAATTTTAATTAAAAAATAATATAATTCAAGTCAATACAATGTAGTTCAGTAGCTGGGACAGTCTAGTCTAATAAATCTAATCAAATACAGTGCAGTACGGTGTGCCAAGCATGGTTTTAAATTATTAAAATTTTGTGTTAGTAAACCTACTATGAACAAATAAGATTAAATATTCAAGCGAGCTCATAGTCCAGATGTGGTTTTTTTAATGGAAACAAAGGTTGATGCAGGTTGGATGGAAAATATTCATGTGAAGTTGGGTTTTAGTGGTAAAATTGTGGTGGATTGTGAGGGATGGAAAGGTGGCCTTTGTCTCTTGTGGTCGGATATAGTTGATATTAGATTGCTTTCTTTTTCTAAATTCCATATTGATGTTAAGGTAGTTTCTCATAGGAATGTTTTGTGGCGTTTAACGGGCATCCCAGACAGAATCAACAGCAACATGGTTAGTCTCTCCTTTGGCATCTGAATGGTATGTCCTCACTTCCTTGGTTTTGTGTATGTGACTTCAACGAGATCTTAGAGAATTCGGAGAAATTGAGGGGCCCTTTGAGATCGCGTGTTATGATGGACAATTTCAGGTCAGTTTTAGATGATTGTGGCTTACAGGATGTGGGAATTATAGGTCCTGCCTTCACTTGGTGTAACAAACGTGGTGGTGTTGATATGGTTTAGGAGAGATTAGATAGGGGTGTTTGTAACTTTGCGTGGAGAAATCTATTCTTGGGGTCCTCAGTTACCCATTTGGAGTATTGGAAATCTGATTACAGACCTTTGTTGGTGGGAATTAACCAACGGGATCAAGATGTTGTTAGGCTTGGTAATGGCAGCGGTCGAAGATTCCACTTTGAAGAGTGCTGGGTGAAGAGGTCTGAATGCTCGGAGCTGGTCAAAAAACGCGTAGTTGGAGGAATGTGGTGGGTCAGTGATGAACAAGGTAATTGGTAATGTCAGGTATTGTACAAAAGAGCTGGGCAAATGGTATGCTGGAAATAAACGGGAGTTGAGCAGAGATATTTTAGCAAAAAGAGGGAGTTACAACGGGTGACGGCTGCTGTTGGGGGTAATGACTGGGATGATATTCATGGGATTGAGAGGGAATTGGATGATCTTTTGGAGGTTGATGAGAGGTTTTAGAGGCAACACTCATGCGAGAATTGGTTTAAGGGAGGTGACAAGCATTCGAAATTCTTTCACTCTTGTGCCTCAGCTAGAAAGGCTCGATGCCGCATTCATGGTCTTTTTGACAGCACGAATTCTTGGAAAGATAATCCATATGGCATTTGTGAAGTGGTGGTGAGTTACTTTAATAAGTTGTTTCACTATGGTAGGCTCTTTCCTAGTGATTTAGATAGAGTGCTTTCGTGTGTGAAACCTTGTGTTTCAGAGAATAGGAGGGCGTTCCTTGACTCTAATTTCTAGGTTGATAAGGTATGAAAGGCAGTGTTTGATATTTTTCCAACGAAAGCCCCTAACCCTGATGGTTTGCTGGCACTGTTTTACCAGAAATATTGGCCTATTGTGGGTGAGAAGGTTACCAGAGCTTGCTTGGGAGTCTTGAATGAAGGGCACAGTTTGGAACAGGTGAATGATACTTTGGTTGTGCTAATTTTGAAAATTAATAGGGTGGAGAGAATGTCAGATTTCCGGCATATTAGTTTATGCAACGTTTTGTATAAGATTGTGGCCAAATCCATTGCTAATAGATTCATGGTGGTTCTAGGGGATGTTATCTTTAAGAGTCAAAGTGCGTTTATTCCAGGTCGTTTAATCTCAGATAATGCCATTATAGGATTTGAGTGTATTGACATGTCTGGAATAAAGGATTTTACTCCCAAGTGTAGGAGTGTTGAAGTAATAATGTAACCCAGTAAGTACGGGGTCGTGGAGTTTTAATGTTCACAATACCAACAACAATCACAAGAGATATTAAGAAATAAAATGAATAAATTGGTGAATGATGGGAAAATATAATGATAAAATTACTCAAATAAAAATATGTATGCTAAGGTTAGAGGTTCCACTCTTGGTATTTAGAATAAAGGTTTATTTAACTCTTTTTATAACTCAATCTGAATCCACACACAAAGGAGGTTTCAATCGGAAAATACAACTATCTAAGCTCGTTTGAACATATATGAAATTATATCTCTTTCCATTTAATTTAATTACAAGAATTACCCACTCTTTTATTCAATGGGTTTCAAGTACTCAATGTGCCAATCTCTATCATGAATCATGAATACAGAATCCTTTACTAGAGGTGTAGGTATAACTAAAACTGTACGGTATCTAGAAGGATTCAAGCATCCATGATAGAATTGTCTATAATAAGTCAAGATTCCCATACACAAGAGAGAAATCAAGATTAGAGTCAGGTTAATAAAAAAAGAAATATAAATTATATAAGTGAATAACAAATGGATATAAACATTAACCACAATTTAAGAGTTTTAATAAACCTTTATTTTCATACCAAGAGCTTCACCTTTTCACCTTTGCATGATGAAACTAATTACTCATGGAAATAGAAATAAGCATGGAAATATAAAAGGAAAAACATGTAAAAAAACCTTGGCAAGAAGAAAGTTAATAGTAAAAGAGAGAAATAATAACAATACAGACAAGGTAAAGTTGCAATAAACCAAGATGATTCAAGAGATAAATAAAGATTTTCAAGGTGTGTAGAGAGATGTCTTTAGCCATATACAAGGCCTCCTTTTATAGAGAGCTCAAAGGGTAAAAGAGGAACAAAAGGGGAACATGGTTAATTAATGTTTAGCCACCTAACATTGAAAATTTTGGATTGCTCATGCATGTTCTGTCTTTGAACTCAGATTTCGTGCTGCATGCTTCTGAATTGGCCTCTGACATGCACAGGAGAAGCATGTATTTTTGATTTAGCTTTCCAGAATGGTTTGGTTCGTAATTATCTGAAATTTGTAGCTCAAGTTATGCCCAAAACACTGAAGTATATTCAGTGTGTCCGGAAACTGTGCATATGTCTTCTTCCATCCTCTGATTGGCCTTCAAAATGTTCGAATCTTGAATGAAATGTATTTTTGTAGGAAATTGAATCATCTTTTCACATGAAAAAGAATGGGATTAATCCAATATTTGAGTGAAACGTTATGCCCATTTTAAGTAACCTGCATCAAAATAACAATATCAAAAATAAAAGACAAAAGTGTAAATGTACATAAATTAGGAAAGTTAATGACACTACTAGTGTAAAATAATGATTTCAACTCTATTAAACATGCACTTTTATGTGTTCATCATGTATGCATACTTTTAGAAGAAAGAAGAATGGTAAGGTTGGTGCGTTGGCACTGAATCTCGATATGTCTGAAGTCTATGACAATACTAGTGTAAAATAATGATTTCAACTCTATTAAACATGCACTTTTATGTGTTCATCATGTATGCATGCTCTCAGAAGAAAGAAGAATGGTAAGTTTGGTGCGTTGGCACTGAAGCTCGATATGTCTGAAGTCTATGACAGAGTGGAGTTGGCTTCCTTATCTGGTATGTTAAATAAATTGATGCATGGGTCAGTAGAATTATGAGGTGTGTTATGTCTGTTTCCTTTTTTTTCCTGGTGAATGAGGAAGTTTGTGGTACGGTTCGTCCTTCTAGAGGTCTACGGCAAGGGGATCCTTTATCTACATACATGTTCTTAGTTTGTGCTGAAGGGCTTTCTCGCCTTTTTTCTGTGGCAGAAAAGAGAAGAGAGCTAGCCGGCGTACAGTGCTTTAAGGGTGGGCTGAAAATTACTCACCTTTTCTTTGCTGATGATAGCATGATTTTAACTCATGCTTTAGGGAGAGATTGTCATGCAATTAAAAATGCTTTGGATGTCTATGCTAAGCTTCGGGTCAAGAGGTCAATTTTTAGAAATTAGTGGTCTGTGTGAGTAAGAAAATGTTGAAGAGTCGTGCGGCTGGTCTGGCTCGTTTTCTTGGTGTATGCCTGATGGCATGCCATGAGAGATACTTGAGGTTACCAAGTTTTGCAATGAGAAATAAAATTCAGCTTTTTGATAATATTCGTGAGCACGTTTCGGGGAGAGTTCGGGGATGGCAAAGTAAGCTTTTCTTAGGCGCAGGTAAGAAGGTCTTGCTTAAGGTAATTGTTCAGGCTGTTCCGACTTATGCTATGACTTTGTTTAAGCTTCCTAAGAGGTTGGTGGAGGACATAACCTCTATGTCAAATTTTTGGTGGGGATCCAATATGGAGAAGAAGAAGCTTCATTGGGGCTGTTGGAAAAAGTTGTGTATGAGCAAGGATAGAGGGGGTTTAGGCTTTTGGGATCTCTCTACTTTTAATCAAGCCCTTCTTGCTAAACATTGTTGGTGGTTAATAGCTCATCCGGTAGCCACTAGAGTTTTGAAACACTGTTACTTCACTGAATCCTCTGTACCGCAAGTTGACAATGGTAGGTCGTGTTCTTATCTTTGGAAGAGTTTTTTTTTATGGGGGTTGGAACTCTTACATGCGGGTTCTCGTTGGTGGATTGGGGATGAGGCTTCAGTGTCTATCTACAAGGATCAATGGCTGTCTAGGCCGTCTACTTTTAAGTTTATTTCCCCTTAATGTTTGAATAGTGAGGCGAAAGTTAAGGATTTATTATTGCTGAATGGTAGCTGGATTGGGGTGCTCATTTATAATTCTTTTTGGCCTGATGATGCAAATATGATTTTGAGCTTGCCCAGGCCACAAGCTTCGATTTCAGATTCTATCTTATGGCATTTTGATAAGTTTGGGATGTACTCGGTGAAAAACGGGTAACCGGGTACCAGTTTGGTAGTAGTCTGTCATCCTATGCTGGTTTTTTCGAGCTTCGCTTGTCGGATTCTTGGTGGAAATTCTTATGGCATATGAATATTCCAGCCAAGGTTAAAGTCTTCATTTGGAGAGATTGTCTCAACTGGATTCCTTCTTTTGTGAATCTTTCTAAGCGTTGGATGCGTATTGATACTTCTTGTGTGATCTGTGGTAAGGGTTCTAAGACAACAATTCATGTTCTCTGATCTTGTCCATCCTTAAAATTTGTTCGATCTCTATGTGGTCTCTTCAATGGGGTGTCGGTGTCCGATAGTTGGTAGTTTTTGGATTTTTTTTTCTCTTTGTATGAATAGTATGCTCAGAGATGAAATTGAGGTGCTGTGTATAATCCTCTAGAGAGTATGGTTTCGTAGAAATAAATGGAGAAATGACAATCAGCTCTTGGCTAGTAATGACATAGTCCTTTGGGCTAGATCTTTTTTAGTTGAGTTCAGGAGGGCAAACTCTACGAAAGATATAGTGGTTGTAATGAAGAGGATTAGGTCTTCTCCTTCTTGGATGCCGCCGGAGAGTGGTTTGTTCAAATTAAACACCGATGCGACCATTAATTCTGTTGCAGGTTCTGTTGGTATTGGAATCATTGTAATGAACTGGAAAGGTGACGTTCTTGGTTCTATTGTGTAGAGATTTTTGGCTGGTTTCTCGCCTATAGTGGCTAAAGCCGTTGTTATGTTCAGAGGCTTGTGCTTTGCTACGGATTCTGGACTGTTGCCTTGCTTGGTGGAGCTTGATGTGCAAGTTATTGTGAATTTAATCTTATATAATGATCATCCCCCTGTTCTGAGATTGGTCTTGTTATTCAGGATATTAAAAATATTCTTATCGTTTATCCTGATTGTAAGGTTGCTTTCGCTCTTAGATCAACGAATATAGTTGCTCATAGCTTTGCCAAACTTGATTTGACTATTGAGAGGGATGGTTTTTGGCTAAAGGATTGTCCTCTTGAAGTGTTTTTTGTTGTTTTAGGCGATTGCCCGTCTTTGAAGTAATCCGTTTTCTTTGGTTTTATTGATGTTCTCTTTTCAACAAAGAAAAAAGGGAAAATATCATTTTCGTCCCTATGGTTTACCATATTATCTATTTTGGTCCCCGTCGTTCCAATATTGACCCGTTTAGTCCCTCTGTTATATTTTCCGTTAAAAACAGGCCATCTGACATGTTAAGAAGCCAAAATTACCGTTATGCCCCTTAAAATGTCTGAGAGGCTTGCAAGGACAATTTTGCCCTCCAATAGTCTAAATGACCATACTGCCCTTTAAATTTAAATTCTAATAAATATTTACATATTTAAAAATAACACCATCAAATAAAAAGAATGAACTGGATCATCAAAAACAATCTTAATCACGATCATCGTTCAAAAATTTCAAAACCAGAAAACAAAATCTTCAACACACTAGCGGAATCCATAATCTAACCTTCATCATCACTATCACAACAAAACCCAGACGGCCAACATCACCCACACCACCAGAACTCAGGCCGCCGCCACAAAAAAAAAAATCAACCAAACCTAGACCATCAAATCCAATATCATGAACACCAATTATCTTCGTCTTCATTACAACTCAATGGGTTGACTCACCAAAAATCTCACAAAAAACCCCTAACCCAGATCTTCAAACAACCCAAATTCAAACAACACTTAACCTAGATTCAAACAAGACCCAACTCGGATTCAAACAACATCTAACCTAGATTCAAACAAAACTCAACCCAGATCTTCAAATATCATCATCACTGGATTCAAGGTGGTTGGGTTTGCCGTTACTACCACCTTCCTTGCCGCACCAACTCACCACCAAATGCAATAACAAAAAAAAATGGTGTTTGAACAAAAAATTAACTCCAAATAACAAAGACAAACCTACCACCAACTGAAACCCAGAAAATCTTTATCCAAGAAAACCCAGAATTTGAAAAAAAAACCCAGAAATCAGTTTGACGACGAGTTACTGGTAAATGATACTCTTTGCAAGAGACAGAAACGGCGGCGATGGAGTAGAGGAATCGAATGTGGGTGGATGGTGTTTGTCGATTAGGTTTGCTAAAAAAGGGTTCGTGCCACGTAGATACTGTAGAGAGAGGTCGATTTTGCCTTGGAACGTTAATGACTTGACAATTTTTGGTGGATTATGAGGGTTGACTAGATTATCGTTGTTGTTGACGGGGATTTTGGAGATGGAAGAATTAGAGGGGTTTTGAGAAATTTCATTGATGATGGTGGTGATCTTTGATAGCCTTTTCATTTGTGAGAGAGGGATGGTGATTGTTCTGGTCGTGTGTGAATATGATGGGTCTAGTGGTGATTATGATGCGGTGTTTCTTGGTTTTCATTTTAATTATTATTATTATTATTATTATTTTTTGATTTGGTGGAATTATAAGTTAAATTTTTGTGGGTATTAATATTTTGTTAAAACATTTTGTATAATAAAATTTCTCTTAACATATTAATTTAATTTTATTGTTTCAATTTGTTTTTATTATTTAATTTTATTACATTTATTAATTATTAATTATAAATTTAATTAGTTTTAAAGAAATTATATATTTATTGTAAGGAAGGGTATTAATATTTTATTAAAACATTTTGTATAATAAAATTTCTCTTAACATATTAATTTAATTTTATTGTTTTAATTTTTTTATTATTTAATTTTATTACATTTATTAATTATTAATTATAAATTTAATTAGTTTTAAAGAAATTAAATATTTATTGTAAGGAAGGGTATTAATATTTTATTAAAACATTTTGTATAATAAAATTTCTCTTAAAATATTAATTTAATTTTATTGTTTTAAGTTTTATTATTATTTAATTTTATTATATTTATTAATTATTAATTATTAATTTAATTAGCTTTATTTTTAAATTTAATTAGTTTTATTTATTTTTTTTAATTTTTTTTAATTAATTTCAAAATTACCATTATACCTTTTCATTAAATAGGTTTCTAGAAACTCTGACATTGAATTACCGACTTACCCTCGTTGACCTAACGGAATTATGAGAAACCCTAACGGAATTGGACGATAGAGACTGAAATAGGGAATAAATGAAAACGTTTGGACCTACATAGCCAATACTGAAATGACGGGGATCAAAATGGATAATATGGTAAACCATAGGGACGAAATGATATTTTCCAAAAAAAAAACAAATAAGATTAAATATATTTGATCAATTACATTCAGTACCATCTAACATGAAACTGAGCATGTTCATGACGTTGTGTTACAACGGAGGACAGTTATGGGCCCCACAAGCGCAACAAATTCTCAACTAGATTTCAAATCCGATCGGCTTTTGTCCGTACTACTACTGCTGCACATGCGTTTTCTGTGGTTCCCATGTAACATAGCATCAGGGGTATTTCTGTCTTTTCAGTTCTCACCTTCCTCTGGCCTCACAGATCTCCAACCTTTTGGGCCACTACTTTCACATCTTACATTTCACGCTCTGTTTTTAGTCAACACAACACTTCACCCACTCACAAACAGCCACGTAATCTCACTGTCTTTTCCATTGGTCCACTTGAATTCCCCCAACCCGCCTACTGTACTAGAAAAGATACGATAGTCCGATACCGACTCGCCACGTGGAGTACTCATGTTCCTCCAGCGCACGTTAGCAGACTCCGTGTCGAATAACGCCAACCTGGCCGGTGAACAACTAGAAGATCCCGGACGGACCTTTCAATATCAAAGACGATACCATCAAAGCCTACCAAAAAAACCAACTGTATATTCCACAATCCATCTCTACCGTTGATCTCAATCCAACGTTCCACATCCACCCTCTTTAATTTCCATATAAAAAATATCCAACACTCACTCTTCTTTGAGACTTAGCTTTTGAGAGAGAGCTTGAAGCCACTCGAAAATGGCGTCTCTCGCTCTCACTTCATCACTAGGGTTTCACTCTCTTAGATTACGCTCTCTCAAACTCTCACCTGGATCTTCGCCGTCCACGTCGACTCGATTAGCTTCTACAAATTTAAATTCCTTAACGAAATCCACCAATCTCTCTCTCAGAAATCCAGAATTCGCGAAATCCACCAAGTCTTTGAGATTCAAACAACTTACAGTCAGAGCTTCAGCTTCTGCTTCCTCTTCTCCGGTTGCTCCAGCGTCACCGCCGCAGCCATGGACGGGAGCTGCGATGAAGCCGCTACTGGCCTCGATCGCGACCGGAGTGATCCTCTGGTTCGTCCCCGTGCCTTCCGGAGTGTCGCGGAATGCGTGGCAGCTGCTCGCCATTTTCCTAGCCACGATCGTCGGGATCATCACGCAGCCGCTGCCGCTCGGCGCCGTGGCTCTCATGGGCCTCGGTGCCTCCGTCCTCACCAAGACGCTAACCTTCGCCGCCGCTTTCTCCGCCTTCGGCGACCCCATCCCTTGGCTGATCGCTCTCGCCTTCTTCTTCGCTCGCGGATTCATCAAAACCGGACTCGGCAACCGAATCGCCTACCAGTTCGTTTCTCTCTTCGGGAGCTCGTCCCTCGGCTTGGGATACAGTCTCGTCTTCAGCGAGGCGCTGCTGGCTCCCGCGATTCCCTCCGTTTCGGCCCGTGCTGGAGGGATTTTCTTGCCGTTGGTTAAGTCCCTCTGCGTTGCCTGTGGAAGCAACGTTGGAGACGGGACCGAGCACAAGCTTGGGTCGTGGTTGATGCTGACTTGTTTCCAGACGTCGGTGATTTCGTCTGCCATGTTCTTGACTGCCATGGCTGCGAATCCGTTGAGTGCTACTTTGACGCTGAATACGATTAATATGACTATTGGGTGGATGGACTGGGCCAAGGCGGCATTTGTGCCCGGATTGGTGTCGTTGATTGTGGTGCCGTTGTTGTTATATGTTATTTATCCACCTACAGTGAAGAGTAGCCCCGATGCGCCTAAGTTGGCCAGAGAGAGATTGGAGAAAATGGGGCCTATGAGCAAGAACGAGAAGATCATGGCTGCCACTCTGCTTCTTACGGTTTAAGCATCCCACACTTACTTTATTTTAATTAGTTGATATTCCTAATTTGTTTAATATTTCTTATATGTTGTTGATATTCCTAATTTGTTTTATACTTCTTATATGCATTTATCGTAGTACATTGCAATGAAGTAGACTTTTTAATGACTTGCTCTGCATTTTTTAAACATTTGCTTGTATGCTTATATTAAGAGTTCTGTTTCTTTTTAAACATAGTAAAATCAGTAGGATTTTTGTATTGATTTGGGATGTCAAGACTTTTTAAATCTTGAACTACTGAATAGTTTATTGTATTTGTCAATATTTGTTGAAGGACTGTACATCAAGTATTGTAGCTTAATTAGTTTTCTATAGCTCGCTATTGCCTTCTCAACTACATGCTGATAAGAACTGGTATATTTTAGGATTAAAAAGCATCATTCCCTTATTTTTGTGTTATGGAATATTTGTATGAAATGATATGATTTTAATTGGAATTGTCAAATTATTGTATTCCTCAAGAGTGGTTCATCTATCAGATCTTGTTTATTGCTACTTCTTATCTGATTGTATTATGCCACTGTCTTGTGTTACTGGGCTAGCAACATGTCAATTGAATTCTTGTCATGTAGCACACTAGTGCTATTCACTTACTCTGTTGTGGACTCAGCTTGTAGTGATGTATACCTCATATAATTATTCATGCAAATCTGCTTGCCTGGATTTGTATGCAGTGTTGTGCATGTTTATAGAACTTGTGTTCTTGTGTGTGTGTAGAAGTATGCGAATTTGCCTCATGCACTAATAATGGTTTCTTCTTGCTTTGTTCTATGTTCTATCAGGTAGGGCTCTGGGTTTTCGGAGGGGTACTGAATGTGGATGCTGTTACTGCTGCAATTATTGGATTATCTATCCTCCTCATCACTGGGGTTGTGACATGGAAAGAGTGCTTAGCTGAATCAGTTGCTTGGGATACACTCACATGGTTCGCAGCTCTCATTGCTATGGCTGGGTATCTCAATAAATACGGTCTTATCTCCTGGTTCAGCCAAACTGTGGTTAAGGTTTGTTGTTTTTGCCTTTTACTCATATCTCATTGTGCATCCTTTGTCTCGATTATGGTTAAGTTGCTGAATTTTATTTCCTTTGCTGATATCGTGACCCGAGATATGAGTTCTTGTCATTTCTATCTTTGTGGTTTCTTATGGACACCTTTATCTGACACTCATTCAAGTATTTAGAACATATGACTGAAATGATGAGCCTCTTGTATTTTGTATAATTTTGCTGTAGTAAAATATGCTTGAAACAAGTATCACACTACATATTATGCTTCTTTCTAATTGGGCCTCTATGTAACCATTCTAGGCATCAAAAAAATGGGGAAAAAAGACAAAAAGAAGATGATCTTTGGTCATTAAATAGACAAAAGTTTAGGGACTGGGAATGTGCTTCTTCCTAACACTTTTGGTCTCTTAATATTTGAGTGCTCTAATGTTTTGAGGCAAATATGAAAAAACTTTCTTAGCTCATATTAAATATATGCTGAACACCCACCTCCTCTGGAATTTCTTTTCTATCTCCTGATCAAAGCTAATTCTCTTGGGTTCTGAAGATATTTCAACTGAGCTTCCAATTCACATGGTTATTGCAAGATAATGTTACTTCTGAAACGTTCTTTCAGATTCGCGACATGTTGAGTTTGATATAATTTTAACTTACTTTACTTGAAACATCAACTAGTTCGGGGTTGACACATAATTGAAGGTTGAAACTATTTACTGACAAATAATTACTCATTTTTGCAGTTCGTTGGTGCATTGGGTCTCTCATGGCAACTATCTTTCGGCATCCTGGTTCTACTCTACTTCTACTCCCACTACTTCTTTGCAAGTGGTGCTGCACACATTGGTGCCATGTTTACAGCCTTCTTGTCGGTTGCTAGTGCCTTAGGCACTCCACCATACCTTGGAGCCTTGGTACTCGCCTTCCTCTCCAACGTGATGGGCGGTATTACACACTATGGCATTGGTTCAGCACCCGTCTTCTATGGGGCCAACTATGTGCCCCTTGCCAAATGGTGGGGCTATGGATTTCTCATATCGGTCGTGAATATCATTATCTGGCTTGGAGTCGGTGGTGTTTGGTGGAAATTCATTGGGTTGTGGTAAGGAGGCTGGTCGTAAAAATTTGCCGATCCAAAATTTAAGGATTTTCTGATTATTGATCGACTTGAGGTGAGTTTTATTTTTTTCTCCTGTCTGGTAACTACTGTTATTGATTCTTTGTCGTAGAAATAATTATTTGGCGACTTGGAGCAATAGAGTATACATATGAGGTCTATTTTGATGAGAAATTAGAAACTTGTACCTGAAATTTTGACATTGCCATTGCAACTGCCTGTAATTGATGACTTAGTGTGATTAGTTGGATGCCTGAATTTTCTCACTTTTGTTTTTTCATTTGGTTGTGTATGTAGAACAAAAGCTATCATTTGTCGAAAATTATTTTAGTTTTTGCAAACCATCTCTTGATGAATGTTTATAGTTTCCTTTGTGAATTTGCAGTTCTCAATAGCACAGCTGTCAAGGTAAAAAAGAAAATCTCATGTGTGAGAAGGCTTTGTTTGTTTCTAAAGAAACTCAGATGACAAATTTTGTTTTTTAAACTATTACAATAAATTCAGATTCGGGGTTTGAGGTGAGGTGAGGGAGGGAGGGAGGGAGGGAGGGAGGGAGGGACGGAGAGACATGATTCGAACCCTCGACTTTACGGTGCAGTTGTGAGGGGGGCCATTCTCATTTCGTCATCTTGTTTTTAGTTCTCTCCAGAGTCTCTAGAGAACTAGAAAAATCTAACCAATGGAAGTAGTCTTAGGATTTAATCTCCAGTCGTCAGAATTTGAGAGATGTGATTTATATTTGAGTTGTATTAAGAAATAAAATGGAAATATAAAGCACTGCACTATCATTCCGTTAAAGAATTGGACGATTCTATCCGACACTAAAATTAACCTTAAATTTTTATTTTAAAGTTCTTTTGGAAATTGCATTGATGATTAACGGTTTTCTCAGCATACCCTGACATTAAGTAAAATTGCACTCTTAGATAACTTTTCATTTTATTACACAAATCTCTCTAGAAAATTGTTGATCACAGTTAAAACTTGACTACTCTTCAACTTGCCAAAGTCACATTTACCCCTACTTTATCCCTATAATAAATTAATAAAATATTTATAATATTAAAATATAAAAACTCCCACAGACGGTGGAGATTCCTCTACATTGGCAGGGTACAAATCTCCTCCCATAGGTAAGGGGAGATCGCAAAAATCTCCTCCAACTTGGGAGGCATTTGTCCTCCACTTGTGGAGGAAAACGAAAGTTGCAAAAGATTAGGTGAAATCTCCAAATCCTTTGAAAAATCAAAGGCATGAAAGGTGGTTTCATTTTTTATTTTTTATTTTTTATTTTATTTATTTATTTTTTTTACCTTCTTAAAAAATATAAAAGTCTTAGGTGTTCATATAATTATCATAATATATAGGGCCTGTTTGGTATTATTGTAACTTTTATAATAATCACTGTTAGCCGTGCTGAAGGAATAATCAGTTGTAAAATTAATCAACTGATGTTTGCTAAATTATATTTTTAAAATTACTGTATAGCTTAAAAACAGTATATATATGTTTGGTAATTTTATTGTAAAAGTGTTAAGATTAGTTACAATGACTAAAATATATATGAGTTTAGGACCCTAATTCATATTTTTTTTTATTAATTATATATATTAAATCAATATCTAAATTTAAAAAAAATCCATGAGAACAATAAATTTTTTTCAAAAAGATTTTATAAATCAAATCAATATTTAATTTGAGATGAAATAGGATGTGTAAATATATATATATATATATATATATATGATTTTAACTTGATTTCATAAGGATAATAATGATATTATAAATGGGTATTATCACTAAAGTCTCTACTTTTTCATGAATTGTCACATTTTTGTCTTTGCCATATTAGTCACTTCAGTCCATTTGATCAAAAAACTAATGGTTAACTATAACAGAATGTGTAAAAATGCAATTTTACTCTTTATTGTTATTTTTTAATTTTTTCTTTTAGTTCCTCTAGTTTCAATAATAGCTGGTCAACCCTGAAAAAAAAATTAAAATGCCTCAATTAGGGATCAAATCTTCAACCTTAAGGACATTTTCAATTTATGGGATTTGATTTTCTTGTTTTTATTTATTTTTTATTTATTTTTATTTTTATCAAATTGAAATAATATATTTTTTGAAAAGACAAAAAATCCAAAAAAAGAAAGAAAAAAAATTTATGGGCTTTGATTTTCTAGATTTCCTTTAGTTTTATTATTTTCTTTTTCATTTTCATAAATATTTATATGTATATTATTATTAAATATGAGTTTATTTTAAATCATATAAACAAATTTAAATTAGTTTAAACAAATTATAAATATATATATTTAAATCAACAAATCTTTAACAATGGGCTAGAGTAGCTCATCTGGTTATAGTTGATTGTTAATTTTTTTGTCAAATGGACTAAAATGATGTATTTTAAAAAAATAATGAACTAAAGTGACTAATACGGTAAAGACATTTAAAAAGATGACAATTTGTGAAAAAGTAGAGACTTTAGTGATAATACCCTTATTTAAAAAATTCATTAAATGTTGAAATCGATTATTCTATAATCACTTTCAAAAAGTAATCCTCTACCTATTTCTCAAAATCATTGTCAAAACTTATCAAATTATCAATTAACCAATTTTGAAAGTTTTAACAAACATCATTTTATGTTAAAATTATAAAATAATATGATTTTAACTTTTTAAAAAAAATACCAAACTGGCCATAATTGCATTGGTGTGTGGATTGTTCTTATCATTGTATGTGCTGAAAATCTCCCTCCTCCGGTGTTTTTAAACTGAATGTGGACGCAACTATCATTTATGGTTCTGGGAAGGGTGGCATTAGGGTGATTTTCAGAGATGAGATGAGTCTAATTATGGATTCAGCTGCATTAATATTTAAGGGTGTGTTTTCGGTTGAGGTTGCTGAAGGAAGCAAGGGCTGTATTTGACGATCTTTCCATGACTGTTTCGAAGGCCTTTTTCCTCTTCAGAAGGAGTTAGACTCGTTAGGGGTGTGTTTCTTGTGATTCTGATATTTCTATTGCCAAGGTACCTAGAAGTTATAAGTTTGTAAGCTTTCATAGTGTCATGAGATTGTTAAACTGGGATAACATTCAGCAGTATCATGAAGTCACCAACTAGAACATGTACTTCTCAACTTTGCTTCTATCTTTCAATTGTGCTCTTGGTCATCATTCCTGTCTCGTAGTCTTTAAACATGTTTGGATAAGTACTTTGAGTAAATCCCAGTAATGAGGCCATATTTTCCTATAATAAAATAAAATGAATTTCACAAACAAGTAATATTTTCAGGAAAAAGAAACACTCACAAACAAGACTTATCACTTACATTACAACCACAAATTGAAGGATATTGGTTGTTGGCCATACAAACTTGATCTCCCTTGTCAATTATAGAATCGTAAATTAGAATGAGTGGAAGTTCAATCATCATGATATTCAAATAATTATCATCAATCTGAAAATTATAACTCATGCATACACCTTTGTAATAATATCACTTTCTTGTGTTGCAATTACATTACCACATTCATAAGTGAGTGGAGGACCAATATTATAGTGAACTGCATCACTTTCAACCGGCTGAAAATTGTAGCAAAATAAATATTCCACATTAAGTATATGATTTTATTTTATAAGTATAGAAATCAACAAATTTATTATTACCTTGCTAACTTGATTTTCTCCGAGTAAGGAATTCATCAAACATCATATTTTTGTCTCTTTGTTGTTTTCGTTTGACGACTTGTTCTACATTGGATTGTTTCCTTTTACAAGGAGGCCAACCTTTACTTCTAACCTTTAATGGAATCACTATACGTTGACTTGAATTTGAAACTCCATTAGCAA
Source organism: Acer negundo (assembly GCA_035582765.1). NCBI lineage: Eukaryota > Viridiplantae > Streptophyta > Magnoliopsida > Sapindales > Sapindaceae > Acer > Acer negundo. The sequence continues at coordinate 10,383,759 of CM069233.1, forward strand.
AATTCTCACACTTCTTGTCAACTAGTGAATTAGGCATCAGTTAGCTCCAACTATCAGGTGAATCGATATTACATATTTCTCCCATTACTTTTTGCATCCAAGTCATAACAAGCATGCACCTATCTTTAGAACTACTTGTTGCTTCCTTGATTTCATCAAAATATTTTTGTATCTGTGCAACTCGTTGTGCTTCAGGTGTCTATTCATCATAGTTAACTTTGATTCTCGTGTGAGACCTCTTCACATATTTCTTCCAACTCTGGATAATGTACTTGGCTAGTATTAAGTCGATTTCACGATGAGTTAAAACATAAATTGCATGTCTACACAATATTTCTTTAAACTCAAATAAGCAACAATTGCACTTAACTTCCAAATCCCTTTCCTTAAAAACAACATTTTTTTTTTTTTTTTTATCTCCTCAATCATGAAAAAGTCAGATATAGTACTGTAAAGTTTCATCATCCATTTTTTGCATCGAAAGCATGTTACAATTAAATTTGCCTATGAGTTCAGCTTGAAAATCCTTCAACTTTGAAATTGTGTACACCATCTCAACTTGCGTTTCCATGTCAAAAATGGTTACACAAGGAATACGTGAACATAAACAATTACAATCTTTCATGGTCTCATTTTCCACTTTTTTCTTCAATGCATTCTCATATTGGTCTACAAACTGTTTTAAAGTAGTTTTAGAGTTTACATGACCATCAAAAAAGGCATTCATACTCTCACCACGTTGTGTAGTAGACATACCTGCCCAGAAACTGTTTTTCACGTATGCCAGCACCTAATGATGTCTCTCACTATATATGCTCTCCAACCAGTCACTGCGCACCTTATATTTCTAGATCATTTCGGTCTAACCTTCTTCAAAGTCAGTCGGAGTCAATGAGACATAAACAATGTTGTTCAAGGAACTAATTGACTTATATTCCTTTTACCCACATAACCATTTTGATATTTTATTCATTATATGCCAAAAGCACAAACGATGCCTAGTGTTCGGAAAGACAATTTGAATCGCTTTTCCATGGATTTATCTTGATCTGTAATTATTCCACTTGGAGCACGCCCAGACATATATACAAGCCAAGACTTAAACAACCAAATAAATGTATCTGTGTCTTCACTTGAAATCAGCCCACATCTTAGCAAAATTGATTGGCCATGATGATTCACACCTAAAAATGGAGCAAATGGCATGTCATATAAATTAGTCAAGTATATAGTGTCAAATGTAACAATGTCACCAAATTCTTCATATGCTGCCCTACTCCTTGTATCTGGCCAAAAACACATTTCTTAAATGACCATCTTCATCTAAATCAATGGCATAGAAGAAATTTGTGTTATTAGCTTGCATATTCAAAAAATAGTTTGGAATTGCCATGGCATCTCCTTCCCCGAGTCGTAATTGCATAACATTTTCGATGTAGTTTCTGCATTCCTTTTCTAAAAATGGCATGTTTACCACGCCCCCCCCACACACACACACACGGTATGAATCATGTGCTATAGTGAATTTTGTTCTCATAAAGAATGTATATGTCTAAACTATTCACTGTCCATATTTGAGTTATGTCGCTATCTACAACCCCTAACCTGAGTTCATAAAGCTCGCACACACGGTATGAATCATGTGCTATAGTGAATTTTGTTCTCATAAAGAATGTATATGTCTAAACTATTCACTGTCCATATTTGAGTTATGTCGCTATCTACAACCCCTAACCTGAGTTCATAAAGCTCGCAATTTCTTACTTGGACACCAATTATGTTCTCACATCTAGCTTAATCAGGTTTCATGATTGTGGGGTTGTATCATAATCGGTTCAAAAGAATACAAGAACCTCATCTTGACATGGTCAAGATGAGGTATTTATATATATAAACTCCATGAGAATAAATCCTCTACTTTATCCTCTTTTATATATGTGTCTCATCTCAGGAAACTAACTTAGCATCTGAGGCGACCATACGTGTAAAAATGCCGGTCTCAACCTGACGACATATTTAAATAACATTTGTGTGAAATATATGCTAGCAAAGGAAAAATGATTTATTCATAAACAAATCATCATGATTACAATTTATGTAGTCCTAAAGACTTAGCATGTGACGAGTAAACATCTTTAGTCATTGTTTTGGTAAATGAAGCGGCTGCAATTTCATGCGTAGATATATATTGAATAATTACTCCATTTTTTTCCTATGACATCTTTGACAAAATTATATTTTGTCTCTATATGTTTGAATTTACTGTGATATTTCGAATCCTTTGTGTAAGCAATTGTTGCTTGATTATCACAGTAAATAGTTACTGGTCTTAAAGCACCGGTAACAATCTCTAGATCCTCAATGAATCTTTTGAGCTAAACACCCTCATGTACTGCTGTTGAATATGCCACAAATTCATTTTTCATTGTAGACAATGCAATACATGTTTGTTTCTTGCTATACCATGAGATAGTGCCTCGATTGAGCAAAAATGAATACCCTATTGTTGATTTTTGCTTATCTAGATTGCCTTCCTAGTCGGCATCTGTATATCCGACTAAGCGTAAATCTTCTCCTTTGTAGCATAGAGAATAGTCTGTAGTTCTCGTTGAGGTATGCTAAGATCCTCTTGACTGCATGCCAATGTTTCTGCCCAGGGTTGGATTGAAATCTGCTCACAAAACCAACTGCAAAACATATATCAGGCTTTGTACACATCATTGCGTACATGAGACTTCAAATGGCATTGGAGTAAAGAACTCTACTCATTTGATCTCGTTCTTCAGGAGACTTAGGGCACATTTCGAGACTAAGATATTTTCCTTTTATGATAGGAGTATCCATAGGCTTACAATTAGCCATATTGAATCATTCTAGAATCTTTCTAATGTAAGGCTCTTGTGACAGAGCTAGAAGTTTCTTTGAACGATTTCTTGTAATCTTTACTCCTAAAATATAAACAGTTTCGCTTATATCTTTCATCTCAAAATTTGAAGATAACCATTCTTTAATGGCCATGACAAAACTCTTATCATATCCAGCTAATAGAATGTCGTCTACATATAATGACAATATCACAAAATTGTCTTTAGACCTTTTTATATAGACACAATGGTCTTCTTCGGTTATTACAAATCCATACAACATTATTGCACGATAGAACCGAAGATACCACAGTCTGGAGGATTATTTCAAACTGGATATCGATCATTTGAGCTTGCAAACTTTACGCTCTTGGCCTTTTGAAACGAAATTTTCAGGCTATAACATGTAAATTTCTTCCTCCAATTCTCCATTGAGAAATGTTGTCTTTACATCCATTTGATGTAATTTTAGGTTCATATGTACAATGACTGCCAGAATAAGGTGTATCAAAGAAAACCTTACTACATGTGAAAAGGTTTCTTTATAGTTTACACCCTCTTGTTGAGTATATTCTTTTGCGACTAGACACGCCTTGTATCTCTCTATTGAACCATCATCCTTTCGTTTGATGCGAAGAACCCATTTGTTCCAATGGCTTGACGATTGGGCAATAAATTAACCAAGTCTCAGACATGGTTATTTTTCATTGACTCCATCTCTTCTTCCATGACTTTCATCCATAATTTCTTAGCAGGTAAGTTGAGAGTTTCATTTGCATTTTTATGTTCATCACTGTCATGTGAAGCAACCATAAATGTTTGGCCCTTAATCTTAAAACAATGACGTGGGATAGCTCTACGGTTACTCTTTCGAGTTTGTAAATCTATAAAAGCTAGTTCAACAATTGTGTTACTCCCACTAGGGACAGAAGTCCCAGGTGAATTTGTATCTACCTAAATTGGAGTGTTTAGATTTACATCATCATTAAGATCATCCAATTTAAAGAATCGAACATCTTTATCAACTTCACCTCTGTTTAAAAATTCATTTTCCAAGAAAATGATATCTCGTTATTCTAATTCAGTCACACTTCTATCGGAATTTTCACCCATCAGTACATATCATTCAAAATGCTCAGAGTATTTGATTAAGATACACTTTTTTCCTCTCTCACCCAATTTTCCATATTGACTAGATAGATCATGAGCATAACTCACACACCCCAAGTTGTTAAAAACAGGTTTTCTACCTGTCCATAACTCATATAGGGTGGAAGTGACTGATTTTGAAGGCTCACGATTAAGTATATAAGCCGCAGTTAATAAAGCTTCTCCCTAATATGATGTTGGTAGATTCTCTTGTGCCATCATAGACCTAACTATTTTCAATTGGGTTCTATTCCTCTTTTCCGCTACACCATGTTGTTGCGGAGTGTAAGAAATAGTCAATTGCCTTTTTATACCTTTCTCATTGCACAATTCCTTGAATTGATTGGAAAGATATTCACATCCTCGATCGGTTCTCAAAACTTTTATTTCTTTGTCTAATCGATTTTCAACTAAATTCATAAATATTTTTTAGGGGGAATTGCACAAACATTCTGTGAGGTTTGGAAAAATGACACAGATATGATAGTTTTAACCATATAAACACTAATTTCCCTTGACCTTTCAAAAATGTTGCACATACATCCCTTACCGTTAAATCTCTTTCGATAACTACTAACTGACAAGGGTAAAAACATTCAAATGTCCAAAATACCCTTATAAATGACATGAGATGGTGTGAGTGATTTTACAACTTACATGAGTTATTTATGCATTGATTATTATATAAGATTTTAAGACAATTATGCCCTTTGATAATAATGACAATTAATTGTCATTATGAGGAATCAAAAGTGGTAAGCCTTTACTGCCTGACTACAAGATTGGATGTGTTAACAATTGCACAATATTTATATATAACCTATATAAGTTGCTAGAAATATATATAAAAAACTTGTTTGATAAATTTAAATTTACTAAACTATTCAAAATTCTAATTTCTACTACAAACATATATATATATTAAAAAAAAATTATTGGTGGGTTCATTTTTCGTTTCATTTTTTATTGTGTGGTTTTGTACGTGTTATGCTAGAGATATTTTTGTGCAAACTTTTTCCTTAAAACTGTATATTTTGGAAAGGAAATAAATTTTTTCTTCTAAGATTGATTCTTTGATTTTTCAATACGAATCCAATGATATAAAGAACGTAAAATTCCGGGCATTATTTTGAAAGTTATGATTAGTTATTCAGTCAAAGGTTAGAAGCGTTTGGAGATATTTTTGTACAAACGTTTTTCCTTAAAACTGTATCTTTTGGAAAGGAAATAAATTTTTTTTTCCATGCTAGATTATTTGAATTTTCGATACGAATCCAATGGTATAAAGAGCGTAAAATTCTGGGCAGTATTTTGAATGTTATGATCAATTATTCAGTTAAAGATCATAAGCGATTGGAGATATTTTTGTAAAAACGTTTTCCTTAAAACTGTATCTTTTGGAAAGGAAATAATTTTTTTTGTTCATGTTGGATTCTTTCATTTTTTGATGCGAATCCAACGGTATAAAGAACGTAAAATTCCGGGCGGTATTTTGAAAGTTATGATCAATTATTCAGTCAAATGTTATAAGTGATTGGAGATATTTTTGTGCAAAGTTTTTCCTTAAAACTGTATCTTTTGGAAAGGACACAAATTTTTTTGTCCATATTGGATTCTTTGATTTTTCGATACAAATCCAACGGTATAAAGAACGTAAAATTTCGGGTGGTATTTTGAAAATTATGATCAATTATTCAGTCAAAGGTCAAAAGCGATTGGAGATATTTTTGTGCAAACGTTTTCCTTAAAACTATATCTTTTGGAAAGGAAATGAATTTTTTGGTCCACATTAGATTATTTTATTTTTCGATACGAATCCAACGGTATAAAGAATATAAAATTCCGGACGGTATTTTGAATATTATGATCAATTATTCAGTTAAAGGTCAGACGCAATTGAATATATTTTTGTGCAAACATTTTCCTAAAACTGTATCTTTTGGCAATGAAATAAATTTTTTTTTTGTCTATGTTGGATTCTTTGATTTTTCGATATGAATCTAACGGTATAAATAACTCATGTGAGCTATAAAATCACTCACACCATCTCATGTCATTTATATGGGTATTTTGGACATTTGAATGTTTTTACCCTTGTCAATTAGTAGTTAACGGAAGTGATTTAACGGCAAGGGATGTATGTGCAACATTTTTGAAAGGGCAAGGGAAGTTAGTGTTTATATGGCTAAAACTGCCATATTTTTGTCATTTTTCCAAACCTCAGGGGATGTTTGTGCAATTCCCCCTATTTTTGAAGAAATCCAATGCTTTAAATTTATGAGAAATCAAATAGACATGATTGAAATGTGTGAAATCATCTATGAACGTAATGAAGTAGGAAGCTCCTTACCTCGCTCTTACATTCATTGGACCACAAATGTCTGAATGAACCAATTGCAATGGAATTTTAGCTCAAGTTCCTTTACCAAATTTTTTTTTTTTTTTTTTTTTTTTTTTTTTTTTACTAGACAATTTTCACAAATAGACATCTATATTCTAGCGAGTGAGCCCAATAGAAATTCTTTGGCCAATCTGCTCATTCTATCTTGCCCCATATCACCTAGTCTAGCATGCCAAGTATAAACATCAATATTGATATTATCAGAAGCAAAAATTAATGAAAAAATACTACCATTATTAATATTGTTAAAACCGGTATCCAAAACCATGAAACCATTTAACAAATAACCATGACCTATTTGAATATAATTCAAATGAATGTTCAAATTATTCCCATTAAAATTTAAAGCATAATCTAGGCTAAGAAGAATAGTAACAGAGACAAGGTTTCGTCGGATCTTTGGTGCATACACATCATGGAGATAAAGGGTTTTGCCATTGAGAAACTCTAGTTTGCACGCGCTTATACCCTTGAATTCCACTCTTGACTTGTTTCCCATGTATATCCACTTTGTTCCTTATGGAATCCGACGATATTCCACAAATGCTTCTCGTCTCTAGCTACATGGTCTGTTGCTCTTGAGTTTACAGTCCATGGAGGATGAGATTCGGTTAGTAAAACAATGCTAGAAATATAAACATATTTGTTTATGGAATTGAGTTTTACCTTTTTCAACTTAGTGCATTCACGAGCAAAGTGACCCAGTTTGCCACAATTGTAGCATGTTACCTTAGCCTTATCTTTCTTAGTTCTAGCATGCATGCCTCTATTATGTTTTCCAATCCCAGCTTTCTTATTGTTGACATCAGAACCTTTTCCCTTTTGAAAAGGTTTATTTCCTTCATTGCATTTTGGGCCTAAAGCCTTACGCGAGTCTGGTGTCGCCATATAAAACTGGCTAGAAGCTTTAGCACCCTCTAAGCGCCCAGCTTCTAGTTCTAGATGGCACAAGATAGCATCAAAGGTTTGATGATATCATTGTGTGTCATATTGATCTTCATGTGTTCCCAACTATTAGAGAGAGATCGGATAACAGCTTGAACCTGCTGCTCGTTTGTCAGAACATGTTCATCGCTTTTCAATTCGTGCATCATGTTTGACATCTCTCTTAGGTGTTGCCTCATCGTATGATTTTGGCAATTCCTAAATATGTTGAACTTGATAGTGAGCCTTCTAAGCTTAGTGGTTGAAGTACCACCAAACTTATCCTTTAGAGCAATCCACATTGATTAAGCAATCTCATACTCCTAAAAACCACACATCAAGTCATCAGCTATACTGCTCAACAATGTTATGCTAGCTATGTTGTTTTTCTTTTTCCAGGCTTGGTAAGCCTCTATATACCTTCTGTGTTGAGCAGTAGTTCCTGCTGCAAGTTCAACCATGATGTTGGTTATTGTCTTAAGAGCCTCTTGCTTTATAAGGATATACTGAACCTTACGCTGCCAAATATCATAATTGGCATCGTTCAGTTTCTCTTCTTTGTTCAATTCGGCTACAATATTTTTGGTAGCATAAGACATTTTCTGTAATTTAGACAAAGAGATGTACTTTCAGTGCTAGCATATTTTAAATTAACACTTCTATTATTACATCAACCATTAACACTAAGAAATATAATATAATAATATGTAGGAATAGATTTGAAAATCAGTCGAAGCTTTTAATCATCATCTAATTCCGATATTAAAACTAGTATATAATATTAGTGTATTTTGCGCAATTATAATTGTTCTAACAATTCATAGAACTCCCATTAAGCAAATATAATTATTATTAATCAATAATAATATAGCATGATTAATAAGCTCAAGTAAAATTAAATAAACATAAATAAACGAAAGAGTTTATAATGTAAATCTAATAACTATTTTTGAAAAAAGCCACTTTGAACTTAGTCCTATCATGCCTCTTTTAGAAACATTTAACACAATGTATGCATAATTTCTGACTTCTTAACCCTTACAGCAGCCACTTTTTCAATCCAAGGACCCTTTTTGCGTACGCAATGATCCATGTGTTTTGTTCTACGAAGGTTCGGAAACATGCTCAAAGTTGCAGTACGCCTCAAGTCCATCATAACACAGATTTACTCTACTATTTCTATCTCAAGAAGAACATCATGAAGCATATCAATATTACCTTTATTAATGTTTTTAAGAATATTGGGTTCTATGTATTGCAGCTCTTGAGAGAGAGTTTTCAGTAAAATCTTCACAATTTGGATCAATAATGAAAAGTAATAAGATTTCAAAATGACTACAATTTTTCTGCTTTTTTGAAAAACAACACAATATTTTTATGAAAATAATTTTCCCAATTCATTTGAAATTCTCCTAACCTTTCTTAAAAAATAGTTTTCTTTTGATCTTCTAGAGCAAAATAAATCTGATCATTTTCCATCTACACAAAAATATTATAATTTTAGAATAATTTTGAAGAGAAAATAATAATATGACCAAAAATATGTTTATTATAATCTTGCTATGTCATCTTCGTGCGTACACTGTGTGTGTCATAATTAATATTATATATATATATATATATATATATATAGGTCTAGCGTATGCCTTACACGCTAAATAGATGCCGCAAATTTTTTTATCCATAACTGTTGTTGCATCTGGCATCTGGCATCTGCGCACAGTTCCCTTTTCTGGAAAAATTTGCATGTCTTCCCAAAATATTTCTACGACAATGGATATTTTCTATAAAAAAAAAAAAAAAAATTATGGACGTTTCTTCAAAAAATTTTTTTTGCACACATAGTTTAGTGTTTCTAAAAACTTTTCTTGGCACATTTCCCAAAAAATTCCCTACACACATCCCTTTATCGTTCATATTTGGACAACCCAAAACAATCATGCACACTATTCTTAATTAATTATTGTGTGTTATAAATATTATGAATTTCCACCGCTTAACTTTGTCCACTTGTTACTACTGTTGATAGAACTTTGCTACATCTCTAAGTAAGTGATGTAAGTTGGGTTAACTTTGAAAACCATATATATATATATATATATCTTCTCTCTCTCTTCCTCATCTCTCTTCATCTTTATCGATTTTCATATGTTCTTCAATTTTATTACAATATGTTAACATCACAATTGTATGTAAATAAAAAATATCCCCTAATGAATGATTTACTTACATTTAAATATTCATATTTATTTATTTATAAACAATATATAAGACTGACTACAGCTGTGTCGACAGAACCTATATATAGTTCTGGATTGATTTATTATACTCTTTAAGTATTCATATTGATTTATTTATACGCAATATATAAAATTGGTTACATCTATGTCGACAGAACCTATATATAGTTCTGGATTTATTTAATATGCTCTTTAAATATTCATAATTATTTATACGCAATACATAAGACTGGCTACAACAATGTTGACAGAGATCGGCTACGACTATGTCGACAGAACCTGTATATAGTTCTGGATTTATTTAGTATGCTCTTTAAATATTTGTATTTATTTATTTATACACAATATATAAGACTGACTATGACTGTGTCAATAGAGACTGGTTACGACTGTGTAACCTATATATAGTTTTGGATTTATTTATTCATATTTATGTTATCAGACCAACATTTTGATACTAAATTGTGATTTTTAGAAAACCAGAAGCTCTAATCATGCCTAAACTTGCAAATTTGGAATTTGATACACTTGAATTTTCTAGAGATAATTACATGTCATTGGTCATTGATGTTGAGTTATATTTAAAATCCCAAAGCCTATACTATACCATTGATGATGGGAGTTAGGCAAATGAACATGATAGATCCGCAACCGTGGTCATAATTCGTCATCATTTAAATGAGAATTAGAAGGCTCAATACCTTAGAGTCGCAGAACCTAAAGATTTGTGGCAAGAACTAAAAGATCGTTATGACCACTAGCCAGATGATACATTGCCAAATGCTAGATATGAATGGTAGCATTTACGGTTTTAAGACCACAAATCAGTCTTTGAATATAATTATACTCTGTTCAGAATCACCACAAGGCTGAAATTGTGTGGTGAAGAGGTATTTGAAAAAGAAATGTTGGAAAAGACATTCACAACTTTCCATGCCTCAAACATAATATTACAACAATAATATTGAGAACGTAGATTCTCAAAATATTAACAACTGATCTCATGCCTTTTAGTAAAAGAAAAAAATAATGAGCTACTAATAAAAAATCATGAATCACACCCGACTGGTTCTACAGTATTACCAGAAGTGAATGCTAATACTGTTAGATACCATGGTTGTGGTCATGGTCGTGGTCGTGGGTATGGTCGTAATCCTGATCGTGGCCGATGTTATGGTCGTAATCCTAGTTGGGGTCATGGATGTAGTTTCAAAGTAGGACATGGTTATTCTAGATCTAGTGGATATAATCAGAACACTCCCCATAAGTGGAAGGTTTATGAGGAAAATATATTCAAAATAGGCCTAAAGCGAATGATGGTGTTTGCTTTAGATAATCGTTGGTCAAATGGATGTAATACACCTAAACATTTAGTTGATCTTTATCAAGCATCAATCAAAGAAAAAGGAAAGAAAACCGAAACACATTTTATTGAGGATTCATATCCTAGGGATATCACACATCTCAATGTTACGGATTTCTTTGATGACCTGAAAGACAGGCCGACTGCTTCAATTGGTGATGGATATGTCCATACCAATTAAATACTACTTGTAGTAGTATTATTTTGTTACTATGTAAAATATGTCAGTAGTATTGTTTTGTTAATATGTTCATGTGAAATATATCCTAATGCAATATGTACTTTTTGATCACTTTGTCTAATATACATTTTTTTTTTAATGAAGCATACAATATGAATCTAAATAATAAATTGGGGGTTATTAAAAAGCTCGAAGCAGGAGATATATGTCTAGCCGATAATGCTACGACTAATACAATTCTATGGAGTATGGATTCAAATATTTTATGAATTTAACTTTACTCAAAGCAAAAGTTAATACTGTATCAGGTCCAGCAGATCTGTTAGAAGGCTTTGGAAGAGCCACAGTATTGTTACAAAACAATACTAGATTAAGTATCGATGATGCATTATATTCAAATAGATACAGAAGGAATTTGTTTAGTTTCAAAGATATATAGATGAATAAATATCATTGAAACTATAAATAATGAGAATATTGAATATCTATGCATTATTTCTCATGATTCATACCAGAAACTCATTATAGAAAACTGCGTGCTTTATCATCTGGATTATAGTACACTAGTATAAAAAGTGTAGAAGTTTATACAGTTATGAATCGGAGGTTCTCAAATTCAAAAATGATTGTACTTTGGCATGACCGTCTCGGTCACCTAGGATCTACAATTATGCATATAATCATTAAAAATTCTCATGGACATCCATTAAAGAACCAGAAGATTTTTTTATCGCATGAGAATTTATATACTACATGTTTGGTGGCTCATGCATGTCACAAACCATCTTAGTTTGTTTTGAATCCCCATAATTCCTACAAAGAATTCAATGGGATATGTGGACCTATTTATCTACCAAGTAGACCATTTCGCTATTTTATGGTTCTGGTTGATGCATCTGTCAGATTGTCACTTGTTTTCTTATTATCAACACGTTATGTTGTTTTTGCTAGATTACTTGCATATATTATCAGGCTTTGAGCACATTTTCCCGATGATCCAATTATGTCAATACGCTTTGATAATGCCGGTGAATTTACTTCTAAGGTATTTGATGAATATTGCAAAGTGGCTGGGATTGATGTTGAACATCTAGTTCCATATATTCATACTCATAATGGATTAGCATAATCACTTATTATACGTGTCCATGTAATTGACATTATTATTACGGACACAATTAACGATTTTTGTATAGGGGCATGCTATTTTACATGATGCTGCATTAATTCGTCTTCGATCCACTACTTATCAACAATATGCACTAGTACAACTTGTACCTGACCATCAACCAGATATATCTCATTTACGTTCTTTTGGTTGTGCGGTATATATCCCAATTGTACCAATAAAAAGAACTAAAATGGGACCTCAAAGGTGTTTGGGAATATATATTGATTTTGGTTCACCATCAATTATTAGATATCTGGATCTTTGACTTGTGATCTTTTTACTGCATGATTTGCAGACTATCATTTTGATAAGACAAATTTCTCATCATTAGGGGAACGAAATACTTCTTATAAAGAGAAGCGTGAACTTTCTTGGAAAGTTTCTAGTTTAATTTATTTAGACCTATACACATCTCAATGTGAGAACGAAGTACGCAAGATAGTTCATCTTCAAGAAATAACAAATTAGTTACTAGATGCATTTACAGATGCTACTAGGGTAACAAAAGCATACATCCCAACTGTTAATGTTCCAGCACAAGTGATTGCTCAAGTAAAACAATCTAAACAAATGATAACAAAAGAATCATCTATTGCATGTCAGAAGCACGGTAGACCATTTGGTTCAAAAGATATTATTCCCCGACAGAGGAAAATAAATAGATCCACTTTCTCTAAAGAGTTAAATGTTTTATAAGAGATACAAGAATATAGAAATGAGAAAATTTCTATAAATTATACAAGAGAATTATGAAATCGTGAAGAAATAATTATCGATGATGTATTTTCATACACAGTGGCAACTGGAATTATAAATGATGATTATGACCCTCATAATCTCGATAATTAAACAAGAAGTATTCTTACATTTCAAATTATGCAGATTTTTTGTTTGTTTTTCTTCATAACATTAAAATCAAGATTGAAGATCAACTCACCATAGTATTATTATTGCATATAATCCTCATAGTATTCTTACATTTCAAATTTCAAATTATGCAGATTTTTTGTTTGTTTTTATCCGTAACATTAAAATCAAGATTGAAGATCAACTCATCATATTATTATGGGGGGGGGGGGGGGGGGGGGGGGGCAAGAAGTCTTCTTACTTTTCAAAATGTGCAGATTTTTTGTTTGTTTTTCTTCATAACATTAAAACCAAGGTTGAAGATTAACTCCTATTCTATATGCCACCCACCCTAGTATTATTATTGCATATAATCCTCACCACCCCAGCTCTCTCTCGTTTAAGAAGCATAAAAAGAGAATGTTTTTTTATGCATTGAGTTTTTTCCTTTTTGGCTTCATAAAAACAAGACAAGAAGAGTTCTTGCTTTGAAAAATACAAGTTCTTAACGAGAGATAGTGATAATAAAGAGAAATTATTTTTGAGATCTAAGCTTCAGAAGAATATTGTGAGAGTGTCTTTCGATATTTTTCCAGTTGTCTCAAGTGTTGAGTACACAACAAGTACAAAAATTCAAAAATTCAAAAGTTGAATTTTTGTAGTCAATACCGAGACGTCCACTCGTCGGTTCTTTGGTATGGAAGAACTTGGTTTGAGGGAATCACGAAGATTCTATGGTGGAGGAACTCGGTTCGAGCAAATCACAAAAAGTCTACAAGGGTAACTATTTATTTCCTTATTATTTATAGTTAAATATTAGAATCAATATAATCACAACGATCCGACAATGTTTTTGTTTTTAAGAATTTTTTTAAAACTGGGTCCACTACCCTTCCGCTGCGTGGGTACTTATTCCAGTTCCCGGAACCAATAGAAATGTAAAATCTCTTTTGATTTCTTGAAGAAAAAAAATAATCTTGTTTTCAATATGTGTTTGATTTTTAATTTCCTTTTCAATTTTCTAGGTTGTTTGATTTTCAGTTTCTTGGTTTGATTTTCAAATTAAATAAAAGATAAAAAGAGATATCTCTACCATTCATCTCAAAGATGGACAGCGGAGATCCATCTCCTTTTTTTCAATTTAGTTTTTTATTGTTTTTTTTATTGTTTTTTTGTTTTTAAATATATTTTTTATTTAATGAATATCTTAAAGGTTAAATGGTCATTTTCAGATTATATTGAAGGATAAAATGGTCATTTAACACGATGATTGATTGTCAAAGTGTTTTTTCAATGGAAAACCTAATATAAGGGGGATTATGACTAATATTTAGGGTTTCAGAGGACTAACTAGCCATTATTAAAACTAGATGAACTCGTCTTTCTAATATGACAAACCTTAGGGGGAGAAAATGATACTTTCCCTTAACTTCTTCATCCTCTGTACTCTTTAGTTGAAGGGTTTGAGATTTTATCAATATATGAATTGTAATCGGTAGCCCACCCTAGCTTTTTGAAAGAAAAAAAAAAATTAATAGTTTTAAATACACCGCATTTAATTTTAAATACACCAATTTTGATTCTGACTTAATTTACCATATTTTTCTTTATAGTTATGATATTTGAACCCCTGAAAAATTGTTTGTGCATCCCTTTTTTGTATAAACACCCCATTAAATTTTTTAAAATATTAAATCTTGTAAGCATACCCCAAACATTACCAAATATGTCATTTCTTCTAATTTTTTTTTCTTCTTAAAATTATATTACAGTATAAGTAAATAAATCATAAATAATTAAAATGAAAAAAAAAATTAAGAAAAACCACACCTAGATTTGGGAGGAGGCAGTGGCTTTCTTCTCTCTTGAAAAAGAGAGAAGGATGTAACCTTCTCCATCTCTTTCAATCTGCAATGGTGGAAGGCAAGAGGCAGGAGGCAGCTGCTTTCTTCTTCATTTCATTCAAGATTGGGAGAAGGCAAGTATAAGATCTTGATTTTTATTTTTATTTTTTATTAATTTTTTTTATTCCTTTATTAATAAAACAAAATATTTTTTATTTTATTCCTCTCTAAATTTAGTTTACTTAGTCAATTTTTTTTCAATATCTTTTTAAAATATTAATAATTTAATTTAAGGGTAATATTGGAATTTTAAAAATTTATAAATTTTGGGTGTACATACAGCTTTAGAATTGTGTTAATATCGCCACTCTTTTGTTTATCTTAATAATAGCCCAATAATTTAAAAAACATGCATCAAAGTCATTAAAACCTATTGTATTTCCCTAACCAAGTGAAAAATCAAATTGAGAAATTTTAACTCACCAATAACGTAGGTTTTATTTTAAAGTTTATGTTGTAAAATTAATTGTAAAATTAAGTTTTATTTTCGGCGATGAAACTTGTCAAAACTTCTTTCGCAACAAGATGGATGATGAGTTTCTTGAGAATTAAATGGTTGTTTATATAAAAAGAAAACTTATTTTTACAATTGATTCAGATTTGGTAATAGATATTTTTGCTTCTTTAAAGCCTCATAAATCAAAATTTCAGTAGAATCTTATTTTATTTACATTTCATTTGTATTTCCTTTTTATTTTCTTATGTTTTTTCTTGATTAGAATAAGTATTTGAGAATACGACTTATTATGTTCCCGAATTAGGTTTACTTTTTTTTATTTTGATTAATAAAAATTCTCTCGTACCGTCGAGATTTGCCGTCAAAATGATTTTTTATATTATATAATATAATTTTTTATTTATATGAAATTCTCTACAGCTCATCCAGAAAAAAAAATTCTTGGTTTCACCCCTGATTGTAGGATTGCCAATTTGCCACAATTATTCCTACCATAATTCTTCTTTATTTGTTTTAAAGTTAAATTTGAATTTCATTTAATGGTTTCTTGAAAGCTTAAGGAACTCCATACTCTAAAAGGTCATATAGATTCAAATGTGAGATTGAAGGGGCTTGACATAGACACAATCTAACAAGTTCATTTTTTTCACATATTCATAGATTACGACACCTTTACGGTTTTTGGGAAACTTGGATGGTGGAATCCTACTAAGAACCATAATTTTAATATGATTACTAAATTATTACTAATTAAATCACTATATTGAATAAGGCAATAAAAGTAGTAGGCAGCAATAAAAGAGAGGGTCCTTATAATACTTGAAGTTCCTTTTTATTTTCTTTTCAATTTGTGTTAGGTTATGACAAACCTAGGGTGGAAAGATATACATGTTTTATTTACAACACTTGTTAAATATGACACGATGATTGTTCTTTTAATGTCGATGTACATAGTACTTTATGTCTCAAAAGAACATAAATTATTTTTATGTACATTTTGTTTTGGAAAAATTGCATTCTAGTACCCCGAGTTTTGCTTAAATCAGATCCATAACCGACTTTTTCCAAAATTACAGAAAGGTACCCTTGACCCAGGCTTTGACTATTGGACTTAACACTCATGTTAACTTGCATCATTTTATCTATAAAAAAACATAAGGAAAAAGTTAGACATGAGAGTCGAACCATATCAATTCACATCAAACCCAACACAAATTTATTTATTTATTTATTTATTTTGTATTTTATACCATAACTCTTATTTCTCTATCTCACCTCCCTCTCCATCCATGCGCCTTCGCCACCGACGATGCCGTTGTCTACTTCTGCTGCTTCAACTCCCTTCGCCGATCTCTTCTCCCACTCCCTCCGTTGTTCTCTCTTCCCGCTCCCTCCACTCCTGGATCGAGCCTGATGCCCTGAACTCCTCCATTTCGGAGTGGATCGAGCCAGATCTTCTCCAAAATGGAGATCTGCAATTTATCTTTTTTTTTTTTAAATAATAAAAAATTATTAATATTTGATGTTTATGATCTCCTTGTATTCTTTCTTTTACAGAGAAAAAAAAGGTTTCCTCCTAACGAACGAGACCCAGACGTCTGAATTTTTTTATTTTTTATTTTGAAAGATTTAAAAAAAAATGTCGTTTTATTAAAACTGTATTTTTTTTCTAAATTTTTCTTAATTATTTTTATCCAAATATTAAAATAATTAATGAAACATTAAAGAAAGGGTATTTTGCTACTTTGTGATGAACAATTAATATCACCGTTTAGTCTAACAGTCAACTTCTTAGTCAAAGATATCTTACCGTAATTTTGTAAAAATTCAGTTATGGCTCTTGTTTGGGTAAAACTCGGGTTACTTGAACGCAATTTTCCCTTTTGTTTTTTAATTTGTCTTAAGAATGTTAAGATAATCCAAAATTTTATAAAAAAGTTCCAAAAATAGAAAAAATAAATTAAAAACTAAAGAAAATAATTCATTTTCATAACTGCATTAACAATACAATATTTGTATTGTAGCTAAACCAACATTCACATACAATTATTTATGTCAAAATGCTTATCAGGATTAAAAATTAAAATAAATAAATAAATAAATAAATTCTTGAGAGAACAAATTAGAGTATATGAAATTAAAGTAAGCACCTTTTTTTTTTTGTCCTATTGAACTTTTTGAGATTCTTAAGAACCAATTCCTCATAATTCAATTAAGAATACATTCTTATAATTAGTGCACTATCCAGTTGGAAACCTTTTGTTTTGTTTTTTTATTTTTATTTTTATTGGAAATAATTCTCACATTATTTGTTGAGAATTTGTCATTTAGGGATCAAGCATTCATCTGATGGCTTTTGTCTCAAGTCTCAACAGTCTAAAGAGTCAATAATTCAATTGGGTGAAATGGAATTAATTCTTCACAAATAACAAAAAACAAAAAATGAAATCATTAAAGGGAGAAAATAAAAAATAGCCTCTTGAAATATTAAACTTTCATTTATGATCATAGATTGTCGATCAACAATTGATGTGGACTGGACTAGGTGTAAAATAGGTCCAAGCAACTTGTTGTCTGATTTCTTATTGAACCGAGATTGTCAACAGCTCCGTCAACCTGTAAAAAGAATTATGTACGAAAGTATTGTCTAGGCAGCATGTTCGTGTGTGGTGTGCGAGCATGTGTGTGTAATTTAAATTATTTGTATTACTTATTCTGTAATTTACGACAAACTTTAGGGGGTGTCATTATATTTGTAGATAATTTTACTTAAATAGCATTAAAAACTAGATAAAGCCGACGAGAGTTTGAAAAATGATTAAAATTAGATAATATGATAGAAATAGCATTCAAGAAATGACAATGATGAAGATTGAAGAGTGGAGAGCAAAAATGGGGACGAAATTTAGAATGGCAGAAATAGAAAAGAGACGTTGTCGACCTCTAAGTTGGGGAGATATCTCCCTGTCTAATCTGTTCCGTAGAATCTTGTTCATTTCCTCTACAAATTTCATGTCACAAACAAAACAAAAAACACAAACGAACAAAAAGAGGCATTCTTACACAGAGTGCCTCTTTTGTTGTCAAATTCCATTTGACCAGTCCCAGAACGAATCCAGCTTCGCGTGTGAAATCCAGAATACTATGCATCACAATTCACAAGTTAGTTTCATGATCTGTTCATTATTCTTATTTAGTTATTGATGTCTATGAGGTGTTTGATTGTATTCCTCTTAGAGGATATGTTTTTGGGTTGTGTTAAGGTAAATGTTAAAAATTATATTAATCGTTGTGTAATGTGTATTGCATCTTATTACTTTATGGCTTTGTTCCCTTTCTCGTAGCCGTTGAAGTATCTGCATTAAATAGGACACTTGGCAGCCATTGATATTCTCACCTTAGAGGACTTTTAACGCGCAAGGAATTTGCCTTCTCGAATGTGATATTGACACTTGACATTTGTAATCTGCTTTTATGAGTCGGTTCAATTGTAACCGATAGCTTTGCAGTGAATAGTGATGGAGAGGACCCACCATTATTACAAAGTTTGCCATCTTGTGTTGTGGCTAGGAAAACACCGCCTTGTAAACAATATACACAATCATGCAAAGCAAAACCACAAACTCACAAATCACAACACATTTGGTTCAAGTTCTTATTATTAATGAAAGTGGCTGACACTTTGTTTTTCTTCAGGAGTTTGATTTAGGTGGGTCTAGTTTTGCATTTTCAAAGAGGAAATGTATGCTATGAACAAGTTTCAAATATTAGATTCTTCAGAGAGTGGGTTCACATAAATATTTCTACTTGGCGATGAATATAATTAGGTGTTCAGTTTTCAAAACCTGAAATTCTTTTGAAGCTTCACACCAAAATTGCTCTGGCTTTGTTTGAGAGTGTTAAGTGTCTCTTCGTGATTTTTTGTTAAAGTCTTGTTTTGATGGTTTGTTAAATTTTAGGTTTGAAAGCTGGTAGAAGTTGTATTCTCTTAGTTTGAAGCTAAGGAAACTTCGTGAAGATTAAAGTGAAAAAGGAAAGGTATTTGTCTTTGCTTGCTTGACTTTAGAACCTTTTTTCTTCATGGAAGGTTGAATTTAGCATCCAAGCTGGTTGTTAAACATTTTTCCTTCTCAATTTGTCTTCTAGAATGAAAAAAGGTTTGTTGAAGCACTTTTTATATTAATATATTATTATGAATTCTGCAGAGTATGAGAAGATTAGATGTTTATAATGCACTACTGGCTTAATTGACTCTGCTTCCAGCGAATAACTTGGTGAGTTAGCCTTTCCCAATCATGGGTGAAGAATATGATTCATGCACTTCTAGGAATAAGAAGAGACTTACGATCCAAATTTTCTTCAAGGATGTTAGGTATCATTCAAAATTTTCTCTTTGCATAAATAATGTTATGAATTTGATGTACTGACTCTGCACATTTGTTGATTTAGCTTTCAATATATACTATCATCTTTGTTATTGTGTTTGCATTGACACAATATTTGTAACTTGAAACTGGCTGAAATTTTGTTCTTAACATCTTTGCTCTAAACTGGCTAAATTAACAAAAAGTTATTTTTGTGTTAAAAAACAAAGACAAAAATTAAAGAAAGTAGAAGAAATGAACACTATTTGGTCAAGAGCCACTTAGGGCTTAATTAGAATTTAATAGGTTCTCCCGCTTTTCCATTGTTATTCTCCACTCTTCTAAGCTTGTATAGAGTTTAAGCTTGCATCAGGATTGTCGATTTTAACAATTCAACACCAAGCATGGTATAGTTTTCAAAGAACGTACTGTGATAATTACACTTGATTGTTGCTCGTGTTATGTTACTATGCTTAATAGACCATGGTTGACTTCATGTACGAAATTGTTATTGGACCTTCTTTTATTTAGACATGTAGGAGCTGATGCTTCACTTTTGCTATCTTATGAACAGACATGCTTTGAAGTTGGATGAACTTGGTCTAGAAATAGCACGGATTTCATTGCCTGCAGCACTGGCTTTGACAGCTGACCCAGTTGCTTCTTTGGTTGACACAGCTTTTATTGGCCAGATAGGTATTGCCTTCTCTCTGTTCCTTTTTATCTTTATTGGTTGTTTCATTTTTTTTCTTCTTATCCAAGTTGAATGTGATACTAGCATGCTATTGTTCGATGCCTAATTTGCTCAATTACTAGGCCAAATCGACAGGTTTATTTTTAAGTTGCTCTGTTGATTATCACACTCAATTGATATTGTTGTGATGGCATCAGCTTAGGCATGCAGTTTGGTAATTCATTTACTGTGCCAATATAGGTTGTGATGCAATTATTATTCATAGTTGAGAATGCATCAATTTGATCATGGCTCACCAATGTTCATTCAATATCTAGTAGGTACATTTGAAGGTGTACATATGTTTGCACTGTAAATTGATTCCGTATGTTTTTAGTCACTAGTCACAGTTAACCTTGTTTCATCACAGTTAACCTTGTTTCATCAAGATTTATGCTAATTCTTTATTTTTCCTCATAATACATTATTTGTCTTAATTCACGCAGGTCCAGTAGAACTGGCTGCTGTAGGAGTTTCTATTGCTCTATTCAATCAAGTATCAAGGATTGCAATATTCCCACTAGTCAGTGTGACAACTTCTTCAGTTGCTGAGGAAGATGCTATGGGGAGTGGAAACCCCGAAAGAGAGAGCCTTGACACAGAGTGCCTTGAAAGAGGGAGCCCTAAAGAGCAAGATTGTAAATACTTAGAAACAGGTTCCACAGACAGTGAGGCGTTGATCACAAAAATTGGTATGCTATCTCTAACATTTTAATTCATTTTTTCTTCTTTTTTTAATAGATTACCGAATATTTTTCAGTAACGTTTCCTAAGTTTCCACATGAATTGTAACTTTTCTTTTATAGATTCTAAAGTCTATAGAGTTTTGTGACCTTTTCATGTTTTTGTTCCCTTTCACTCCTATCAGATTCTGGTAATGTTGAGTACAAGTCAAAACCACTGGGCAATAGTTTTGCTATTGCAAAATTTGAACAAGGAAGAAGGCATATACCATCAGCCTCATCAGCATTGGTTTTAGGCAGCATTCTTGGCATCGTCCAAGCAATATTGCTTATAGGTGGAGCAAAACCCCTTTTAAACTTCATGGGAATCGATTCCGTAAGTACTTGTTAGGATAAGAAATGGCTATTGAACTTTTTTAGCTGGTTTCTTTGTTTTCAGTTATTTACCTTGACAGTACTGTATCTATTTGCGAAGCTGACTAGAAATAACACAATGTTTTTGTCCGTACAGTATTCCCCTATGCTAACCCCTGCGAAACGATACTTGACATTAAGGTCACTTGGTGCCCCTGCAGTTCTCGTATCATTGGCAACACAAGGAGTTTTCCGGGGATTCAAAGATACAACAACTCCTTTATATGCCACGGGTATGTCCTATAAGACTTTAATACTTTCACCCAGATTAAATCTCTTGCAACAGATTGAAAAAAAGTTCTAGTTTTATATAGAATTTACTTCATTCTAATTTGTTTTATTGTCTAATTCAGTGGCAGGAGATTTAACAAACATAATTTTAGACCCAATATTTATATTTGTCTTCCATAAGGGTGTCAGTGGTGCAGCCGTTGCCCATGTTATTTCTCAGTAAGTTATACTTAATTACTATATATGTCTAGAAATGTCAGTGTTTCTTTCATGATTCTGTGCTTGCAGCTTTTTTGTCTTAGTATACTTCTATTTCTCCATTACAGGTACCTAATGGCTGGCATACTCTTATGGAAATTGACAGAGAAAGTTGACTTAATACCTCCTAGTATCAAACATCTCCAATTTGGTCGATTCCTTAGAAACAGTAATTTTTCTATCTCAATTCTATTTTTTATTCATCTGCATTTTATTTTCTGTCATATTGAGTTTCCCTCCTTTCTCATCCTAACTTTTGGCCAGAGAACTTTGAATCTGTAGCACAAAGATATGACCACCAGCTATGTAAACCCAAGGGTGTTAGATGACTAACTGCTTTAAATGATTCTTCCAGGCCTCCAAATTATATTAATACTACTTCTCTCACTTTCTCTATTTCAGTTTTAAATTGTAAATAATTAGGAACACCAATGTTGATATAATAGTTAATACTTGATACTCTACACAGGAACAATGTTTTCTTCCTGCATCATCAATTATAGATAAAGTACAAATAAATGCAGTAATGCTACCCTTTGGCTATTGTAAGGAAGCTCATCATAAAATTTTGTTCCATCAGTGAAGTGAATACATGCATAATTGCAGTAAATAATTTTCCACACTCCATATAATAACATGCTCATATAGATTATGAGAATATTAAGTGACCAGCCAAAATCAATTTGAATATTTTCTTTTTCTTGAATTGAACATTGGATTCTCATTAGGTTTATTGGCTACACAACGGGTGCTCTCTCCCACCCCTTAAACCTCCCCTTCTTCAGTATGAGGGGGATCTATTCCAGGTTCTCTTGTGCGAATGATAAGATTTTATTAGTTAAGCTTGATGAGTCAAGCTTTAATATATGTTGGAATTACTGGTTGATGATTTTCAATCCTTTCTAGTTGAAAGTATATAAAGCTTTGATATACGTCAAAATTACTGGTTGATAATTTTCAGTGCTTTTAAGTTGAAAGTTTATCAAGATTTATATATTTCAGATTTACAGGTTGATGGCATCATTGCTTTTTAGTTGAAGTATATCATAATTTTTCTTTTCCTTTTGTGCTTGAACTACAGGTTTTCTTTTGTTAATTAGGGTAATTGCTGTCACATTCTGCATTACCCTTTCCGCGTCATTGGCTGCACGTCAGGGAGCAACAACCATGGCTGCATTCCAGATCTGCTTGCAGGTTTGGTTGGCGGCATCTCTTCTTTCTGATGGTTTGGCTGTTGCTGGCCAGGTTAGAGCTGATTCTTCATCTGCAATTTCTGTAATAATAATTTACAAACTCATCCTCTATTAATATGCTTAAAAACATAAAATGCATGAAAAGACATAATTTAATGCAGGTAATGTTTGATAGGTACGTTTTTCTGAAGTGTGTTAGGACGCTAGAGTACTATAAAGAAACTGATATCTATAAGATCTAAATGTAATTGCTCTGTCTCACATGTTTTATATCCAGTAATATTCTTCTTATCTGGATTCAAGTTTCTTCAGTTTCTCATGTTTAGTCATCTATGTGCTAGATTTGCTTTATTGGTAATTTTCTTAGAATTTGTAGTTATAAGGTTGCTATATTGCTTGTTCAAAATTTTGGCTGAAGAGACTAGCAAACTCATGTGGGATGGTTGCATGGTACCCCTGCCCACTCCTAACACACCACTTGGAATTAATAAAGTGTATCATCCAATCATATGCGATCTCCATGCCACGTGTCATGTTATTAGTGGGTCCATCACATAAGCCAATCCCACACTAGTTTTTTTCTGGCTTTACACATAGAAAGTTAATCAGACTATCATGTTCTTATCTGTCAGTTTTCTTATGTTGATAATTTGGTTACTTGATCTGAAATTGACTGTTCACATTGTCTTTAGTTTTTGAAAAACATTCCCAGTTAATCACTTTCTATCTCCTAAACTAGTGTAGATTTAAACATTGCTATTAATTTATCAACGGCATTTTGTAAAACTAAAGAGTGTGGGTACTTCTAGTAGTATTGGATGCGAAATCTGTCTTTTCATTTGTAGATTTAAGTGTCATGTGTATCAATTTAGCTCACGATGCCTTCAAAGAGGATCAGCCTGTTGTTTCTAGTCTGTTATCTCTGAATTCCCTCATTCATATGCTAAAATTCAGTTGATTTCTTCACTCGCAGGCAATGCTTGCAAGTGCATTTGCCAAAAAGGATTACGACAAGGCAACAGCAACTGCTTCTCGAGTATTACAGGTGCTCTTTTTTGTTTACAAAGGATCAAGTGGCTTGTAATGTGATATAATTTTCTCAAATGACTTTTCATGTGTATCCTGCAGTTGGGATTGGTTCTTGGGTTGATTCTTGCAACACTACTAGGAGTAGGAATGCATTTTGGAGCAAGATTATTTACAAGAGATGTTGGTGTTCTCCAGCTCATTAGTATAGGAATTCCGGTATCTCCTTTGATCTGAAAACAAGGCAATTGCCATTCTCATACTTCACCCAAAAACTATTGGAAATGATATCAGTTTTCCTTCATGTCAGTTTGTTGCAGGTACTCAACCCATCAATGCCTTGGCATTTGTTTTTGATGGTATCAACTTTGGAGCATCTGATTATTCTTATTCTGCATGTTCCATGGCAAGTCTATATCTCCTTTCTGTCCTATGAATGACTGATTTATTACTCTGTTTGTTTTTAGTGAAGCAATTTGCTAAGTTCACGAAAATGTTTAGCAAAAAGAAAAACCATGCTGGATTTTGAAGCATCTGTTGCTTCTCTGTTAAAAAAAAAATACAGGTGGTAACGTATTCAACAAGTTCATCATTCATCTAGAGGAAAATAAAGGACACAATTCCACTAGAAAGTCTATTATTGTTGAAAATAAACCAACTAGTTAAATGAAGGCTAAGGAAAAAATTATGTGATGAACTTGGAAATGAATTATCCTGCAAGAAATGTCCTGAAAATACTGAGCCTAATGTTCTATATTTGCCAAGAGAGAGAGGAAAATATGCAATGGATGAAGTTAAAAGAGTTTTTTTTTTTTTTTTTCATAAAATGAAACATGAAGATATCCATTATTCAAATTATCCCTTTACCCAAAAGTTTAACTTGCCATTCTTCCTTTCCAGGTTATGGTGGCCTTTGTTAGCATTCTATGTTTGTTAGGTCTCTCTGCCTGGTTTGGGTTCATTGGACTCTGGGTTGGTCTGACCATATATATGAGTCTTCGAGCTTTCGCTGGTTTTTGGAGGTAATTTTCATTTATGATTATGTTGTTTCTTAACATGGTCTTGAAGATAGGTTTGAACTCGTTCACCCAATATGGAATTGCAATTTATTCGTCCTTGAAATGTTTCACATATAATAGAACATCATTTGTAAGCTCATCAGTTGTTGAACAAGATAAAAGCTAATATGGAAAAGCAAAGCCTCATTAATTCGAATTTGTTGAATATGCAGGATAGGGACAGGAACTGGGCCTTGGGAGTTTCTCAAGAGTTGAATGTGGATATGTTCATTATTTCAGCAATTAGTTAGTTTTCCAGATTTCTTTAAAGCTGCAATTTGTTTCTAGTTTTCTTTTCATGGAAATAGTTTTAACAATACTCACATAAATTTTTCCAACAAGATGATGTTGGTCCAGTAGTATGCCCCTTATACCTATACAATGAAATTACGGGTTTGAGTCATATCCCCACTCCAAAACCCTGAATTTATTGTAATAATTCCAAAAAAAATATATATACTCATAAAGTTCATGGTTCAAGCTTCAATCGTCTTGTACATTTTCCCTTTTATGTACATATTATGTAAAGACAATTACAATTATACATGTAAAGAGATAAAAATGAACTTTTATGGTACATAATTCACTGGTAAAATGAATTAACTTTTGGTTGAGTGGTTTATCTCTTCCTTCATATTGTTGATGGTTCAAGTTAGGAGTGTCAAACGAGTCAGGCTGGGTTGTAATTTTAAGATCCAGTCGGGTTTAATTTTTTGTAAGGCTCGACCCTGCTCTCATGAGTCCTGCCACTGTCTCGTAGGGTAATCTAAAATGTATAGCAACGATATATTCTTCACATTTCAAGGTGCCTTGCTTTTTAAAGTATCTTTTTTTCACACCCCAAATCTGATGTGTGAATGATTTGAACCTTATAGTCTTTTATATAATTACTATGAAAGTTGTTTGTTATCAACTAAACTAATTACCTCCCACAGCACTAGTTCACTACTTGTTCTTCCTTTCTTTGAGAAGATTATTGTTTTTTGCTAAAAAATGGTTTAATATATTTCAAGTCTCAGCTTACATTTCATTGAGTCAACAACAAAGTTATGGCCAAAATGTTTAATAATCAAATTATTTGAGGTAGAAATCAAGCTTCTTCTTTTTATCTCATAGTTACATTGCAAAACTAACCCTAATGTTAAAAGAAATTTGCAGTGTCGTGCAACCTACAATTTATAAATTTAACATTTTACGATCAAGGAAGTAAATATTGGAAATTTAAATTTATAAAAATATTGATATCAATGAAATATTAAAGAAAAATTTAAATAAATAAATAAAGAATTATATAAATATCTTCTAGAATATCCCAATCCCAATATATACCGGATATTATCGAAATATCCAAGTATTTTGTAAGATACTATTTGTTTCTCCCGATTTCGGTATCAGTACCCCAATGAAAATATCAGAAATATTATCGGTATTTACTTATTACGCGAGTTTTGTGGATGTTAATGCCTAAACCAAAGGCCCTAACACAAGTTATATGGGCCCGGCCCGGCCCAACTTATAGCTTCAACTGAAAATCGTAGGCACCAAATCCATTTCCCCGCCTAATGTTACCTAACTTTTGAGAATGGTTTTAGCTTTGAGTTTGAGCTTCCAAAGGCCCTCATCTTTATTTGAACAAAACCGCTTAAAGGATTCAAACAAAGAATATAATTTCATCATCAAACAGCAAGCTAAGCTCAAAAATGATCATGCGATTCTCTCTACACATACCCAAATGGAATCTCTTGATGTGTTGCCCGATTCAACCATGTTGCCTCTCATTCTCAAGGCGTGTGCGCGGCTAAACGCCGTGGACAGAGGAAAGAGAATACACGATTGTGTATCACGGACAGATTTGATCAATGATGTTCGAGTTGGGACTGCTCTTGTTGATTTTTATTGCAAATGCGGGTTTCTTAAAGATGCCGTCAATGTGTTCGGTGAAATGCGTGAGAGAGATTTGGTTTCTTGGAATGCGATGTTGAATGGATATGTGGGATGCGGTTGTTACGAGGAAGTGATTTCGTTGGTTACTCAGATGCAAAAGGAGGGTTTCAGACCCAATTCGCACACTGTTGTATCGTTGCTTTCAGCTTGTGGGGAGGTATCAAATTTGAGGTTAGGGAAGGAGATACACGGATTTTGTTTGAGGAATGGACTTTTTGAATCTGGTCCCCATGTGGGTACTGCTTTGATCGGGTTTTATTTGGATCATGATGTGAGAATTTCGCGCCTTGTGTTCGATATGATGGTTGTCAAGAATGTGGTGAGCTGGAATGCTATGATTAGTGGGTATTTTGATATTGCGGAATGCTTTAACGCTTTGAAGGTTTTTTTACGGATGGTTATGGATGGAGTTGATTTTGATTCAGTTACGATATTGGTTGTTATTCAAGCCTGTGCTCAATTAGGTTCTCTTAAGTTGGCCATGCAAATCCACGCAATGGCTGCTAAGAAGTATAGAAATAGTTTGTTCATAGCGAATGCACTCCTTAACATGTATAGTGAGATTGGAAATTTAGAGATTTCACGCGAATTATTTGATACCATCCCCAGATGTGATGTCCCTTTGTGGAATTCTATGATATCAACATACGTTGAATATGGTTATTATGAAGAAGCAACTAGTTTGTTTATTCAAATGCGAAAAGAAGGAATCAGAGAAGATGAAAGAACTATTGTTATTCTGCTGTCTTTATGTGAAAAGTTAGCTGATTGCTTGAAAGAAGGTAAGAGCTTACATGCCCTTGCAAGCAAGAATAAGATGAAGCTAGATGCTCCTCTAGGAAATGCATTGTTAGGTATGTATGCCGAACAGAATTGTGTTGAATCGGTCAAGAAGGTTTTCAGTGAAATGAGTCATGTAGATGTAGTCTCATATAACACGTTGATCTTGGCAATGGCTCGTAACTATTTCAGAGCTGAAGCTTGTGAACTCTTTGCAACGATGAGGGAATCAATAGTCAAACCGAACTCTTTCACGATAATATCTATCCTTGCTTCTCGAGTATTACAGGTGCTCTTTTTTGTTTACAAAGGATCAAGTGGCTTGTAATGTGATATAATTTTCTCAAATGACTTTTCATGTGTATCCTGCAGTTGGGATTGGTTCTTGGGTTGATTCTTGCAACACTACTAGGAGTAGGAATGCATTTTGGAGCAAGATTATTTACAAGAGATGTTGGTGTTCTCCAGCTCATTAGTATAGGAATTCCGGTATCTCCTTTGATCTGAAAACAAGGCAATTGCCATTCTCATACTTCACCCAAAAACTATTGGAAATGATATCAGTTTTCCTTCATGTCAGTTTGTTGCAGGTACTCAACCCATCAATGCCTTGGCATTTGTTTTTGATGGTATCAACTTTGGAGCATCTGATTATTCTTATTCTGCATGTTCCATGGCAAGTCTATATCTCCTTTCTGTCCTATGAATGACTGAATTAGAACTCTGTTTTTAGTGAAGCAATTTGCTAAGTTCACGAAAATGTTTAGCAAAAAGAAAAACCATGCTGGATTTTGAAGCATTTGTTGCTTCTCTGTTAAAAAAAAAATACAGGTGGTAACGTATTCAACAAGTTCATCATTCATCTAGAGGAAAATAAAGGACACAATTCCACTAGAAAGTCTATTATTGTTGAAAATAAACCAACTAGTTAAATGAAGGCTAAGGAAAAAATTATGTGATGAACTTGGAAATGAATTATCCTGCAAGAAATGTCCTGAAAATACTGAGCCTAATGTTCTATATTTGCCAAGAGAGAGAGAAAAATATGCAATGGATGAAGTTAAAAGAGTTTTTTTTTTTTTTTTTCATAAAATGAAACATGAAGATATCCATTATTCAAATTATCCCTTTACCCAAAAGTTTAACTTGCCATTCTTCCTTTCCAGGTTACGGTGGCCTTTGTTAGCATTCATTCAATATTTAGTCAAAAAAGGGATTGGAACTGGGCCTTAGGAGTTTCTCAGGAGCTGAATGTGGATATATTCATTATTTCAGCAATTAGTTAGGGGTTGTCCGGTACTGTTTTACAAGCCCATTTCGTTTTCATTTTTCGAAAATAATTTGGAATACGCGTTTGTTATCGTTTTTCATTTTTTTTTTTTTTCATTTTTTTTTTTTAAAACAAAAACAAAATAAAAAATAACATCAGTATTAAAAGTGAAAATTTTCAAAAACAAGTTTTTGATGTTTTTCATTTTAAGTAAAAAACTCACTTTTTTTTTTTAACCTTTTTCTCTTCGACTTCTCCACTCGACCATTCTTCTTTCTTCTTCTTCTTCTGCTTCCTCCTCCTCCTCGCCGATCTACTTTTGCTCGCCGATCTGGGCTTCTTCCTCGTCAATCTAGTCTTCTTCCTTCTTCTGCTCTCTTTTCTGCCGTCGATCTGGTCTTCTTCCTCACCGATCTACTCTTCTTCTTTCTTTCATCGCCTTCTTCTTCTTCTTCGGTTCTTATTTCTTTGTCTGCGTCTTCTTCTTTCTTCGTCTACCTCTTCTTTCTTGCTTTCTTCTTCATGACAGAAAATATGGAGGCCGGTCTGCTCCTCCGTCAATGGAGCCACCGATCAGCTCCTCCAAGAGCAGATTGACGACTCCTTCCATTTATATTTATAAATTTTATTACTTTTTTAAAGATTTTAATTATTTTTCATTTAAATTATATTTTTTAAAAATTCGTGAAAAAAAAATCATCATATTGGTTTTGCAAAGATCATGTTATGGTTGTTGAATGTTGAGATCCAAATGAGGAGCCAGACGATCATCTGATATCAAAATCCAAACATAGTCAGACTCGATGAAAGCCAGGCCTAATATGGGTTCCAAAGTTTGACAAAGTCATTGTGTACAGTTCACATAACTGATGAGTTCATATAGTTCAAATATTTGGGATTTTAAAAGATAAAATGAAGATATTTCGCTCCATGATATCAAGCTGAAAATGGAGGAAAGATCAGTTGACACTTCAGTTAGATCATTCCTCCACTACTATAAATATCAACATCTATTTTCATTAAGGAGGACAATGGCTAACTGTTGTTTTTTCATTAACGATGTTGATATGTCTTTTAGATTTGACCATAACTGCTGAGGATTGTTCAGACACTATTTAATTTCCCAATAATTTCTTTTGTTAGTTTACTTTTTTATTTAGACTACCCCGACATTTCCCCTACAACCACCAACACGGACAGCCCATCTCTAAGTTCAATTCCATGTTTTGATAAGATGAAAACAAACATCTAATTGCTAATCACACACTAATCAAACTAAGTATTTTCAGTGAAGAGTTAAAGACTAATCTAGAAGCATAAAGTATCCTAGAATTCAACAAATAGATCTAACAATCTGACAGTGAAAATAGAAAATAAATATAATACAACAATCACTTTAACTTTGAAAAAACCCACCATCTAAAAATATTAATAATAAAAGAGCCTCCTTCAACAAACCTATCAGATCAATACCTTATAATGGAGGAATTTGGCCCACAAGTGACATCAAAATTTAAGAATTCCCCACTATAATAAAGACACAACAACTATAATGAGAATAAGTGGGTTGGCAGTGGCATCATATCTGGGTAGATGATACCTTAAAAGCCCCCATCACTGAAAAAAGTAGGTAGTTCCACATCACCTCCTCTCATTTTCATGAGATAAGAAATCCCCCCCCATCCATCACCCACAATAAAGATTTGACAGAATCCAAACAAACCCACCACCATCCCCACTTTACTGGATTCCACCTCATCACAGATTCCAAAGCACCATACATACAAACGAGTAGAGAGAAACACGCATTTAACAAAAAATATATAATAATAATAATAATAAATAAAATAACAAGAATAAAATCGACATCTCTAGGAAGATTTAAATATTTCAAGATGAGAATCTATACAATTTTATCTCATTTGAATTCTATGCCTAGAGGCTAGAGAAATTTTTTTTTGTGTACATGGTCCAAAAAGTAGTATGCTCATATAACTTGAAATGAGAACGAATTCAGATATTGAAAGAATATTATTAATAAATAATAATAATAATAATAAATCTCCCATTACAAATTATCTGAGATGACAACAGTAAACAGTAAACATAAATTTTGATAATAAAATGGGGACAAGCAAGCAAACCCCGTCTCAATAAAATATGGAAACAATTTCAAGAAAAAACATAATTTATGGGGAAATGAATTGGGGACTTAGATCATGTAAAGAATGCATGAGAACTACCTAACCTGAGTCGGGTCTTCTTCGCTAATCCAGACACATATTATCATTCCTGCCTGAATTCTTCTATAATAAGAATGAATAATAACAATTGAAGACAAACTTTTCTCCCAACTTCCTCCTTCCTCTGCTTTGTATTGTTATCAGTATCATCTTAACTGCCGTATTATCAACCAAATAAATAATGAACTATTATCGCCGTGAAAATAATTGATTAGTAATTCAGTTTCGACTATCTCGAAACCCAGTTTAAATGGTTTCACTTTAACTATGCAACAATCTGATCGAGCTTCAACTGATCAAGCCATGCTCCTAAATGATCACCGGATTCACTCTGAGGGTTTAAGTTAGAATCCTCAACGGAGTGTACCATGCTTGCGAGTGGAACTGTGGGTGTTTCTTTGATCTTCGATGATGGAGTTTCCTTGACAAGTGATTGAACCCATGAAACATCAGGCTCCTCTCTTTTGCGACCAAATGAATATGATTTGCCTAATCGATTGAAATCATCATTCTGAACAGACCAATCTACTTTTGCATTGAAGGACTCCCATTTTGACCGTGAATTCACTGGGGAACCAACAGCACTGTTAGATTTAGGATCACGTGAGAGATTAGACCCAAGTTCCTGCGAGGAGAAGTTGGATAAGTGTTGCTGCAGCTTCTCACGATGAGCACGAACAGATAGGCGGGAGCCCATTGGGGATATAGGCTCCACCATCCTAGGGGACATTCTCCCTGGAGAGGAAACACCCTGCAAGAGAGGGTGATCAACATTCTTTGGAGAGAGCATGTTTGTCTTGATTGGAGATAACACACCTTGCTGCTGCTGCAGTTGATTATAAACAACAGATTTATGTGAGGGAGATAAAACAGATGCAGCAGTAAACTGATCAGAGTAACGTGGAGATGAGACCTCAGCATAGAAAAGCTTATCAAGGTTTGTAGGGGTTAGGGAATTCGAATTTGGTAAGGAAGGGCTGAACTGGGGCTGAGAGAGGGGAGATAAATTATTGAGGAGTTGATGTTGGCGCATTTCAAAATCCTGGAACATATCAAGCTTCTCAGCTGGAATGTCTCTTGCATTGAGTGAAGACCTCAAACGGCTTGTTTGAAAGTTGCTGCCTGGGAGATGTAAAGTTGGGATGCTTTGCTGAGGCCAACCCATGGATGAGTGTGAAATATCATTACTAGGAGACATGGGTGCTGTAAATGGAGAAGGTGACATAGCAGAAACAGCTGATGGAGAACCAGGTAACATGTTCAAGGCTAAAGCCATATCCATGGCCATGGCTGATCGAGGAGATGGAACCCCAGACCCAGTAGATGCATAAAGGGGTCGCAATTCCTCAGATTTGTGAGCAAAGAAGCACACCCGACGCATACAACTTGTACCATCTTTGCAAAGTCTAGTCCTATATTGGGCAGGGTGTAGCCAGGACTCAAAAACTCCATGAGCATATTCACACAAATCACCACGTTCACATGACCCTTTGCGAAAATCTGGACACGGCACACAACTGTAATGAAACTTTCTCGGGTCTCTTCTCCTTGCATTCTCGCCCGGATGGGCAAAAGGACATTCTGTCCAATCATGGGAATAAGCTCGGGAACAAGGCCGGATTTTGAATGAAAACATCCGGAATTCATCGGATGAATAAACGCCGTTCTTGATGTCAGGAAGAGACGGATCAATAGGGTATTCTTTCTTCTCCGCAGCAAAAGAAGGGTTTATATCATCAGTCTTGCAAGTAACATAAGACAAGGGCAAATCTGAGACACAAGAACCATTATCAGAGGATGATGAAAGAGACGGAGAACTGAATCTCAAACTAACAGTTGAAACCGGCAGATCATCTTTACGCCCGCTATTCTTCAAAAGCTCTTCAAGGGTAACTCTAGAATCAGAAAGACTCCGATGAGCGAAGATAAGATCCAATGGACGATGCCCATTGGCATCAGTAGCATTAGAATCAGCACCAGCATGTATTAGCAGTTTGACAACATCAACAACATTAATAGATCCACTAGAAGCAGCACAATGCAAGGCCGTGCTCTTATCCAAGCCACAAGACAGATTTACATCGGCCTTCGAAAAAGAAAGAATCAGTTTCACAACATCAACACTGCCATACGTGGCAGCAACCATTAACGGGGTCCTACACTCAAGAATCATCTTTTTCAACACACCATGGAAGCTATACCAGAGTCCAATCTCATTAATAGCAGATCCATCACCAACAGCTTCCTTGAAACCCTCGGCATCATTATCAGCAGCAAGTTCAAGCAGACGAGAAAAAGAATGTTCAGCGTCGATTGTCTCAGCTAGATTAACCATAGTTCTACTCATAGACAATTCACTTTGTGCGGAAGCAGGTGCCAAAGTTTTCGAATTCAACTTCTCCGAACCACCACACATGATTTAATAGTAGAAAACAATCTGAAAACACAAAACCTGGGTACAATCAAGGACAAAAAGATTACGAATCAAAACAAATCTTATCGATGATAATGATTCCTCAGCATAAATTCCCCACTCAAAAAGGCAATAAAACAGCATAAAAACAAAAGCAACCCAGCTCTTAAAAGTATAAAACCCTTACCCACCCAATTCAAATCAATGAATATACAAACCAAAAACCAATAATAAATTTCAAAGGGGAGACTACCAATAACTTGCAGAAAAAATATGAAATAAATAAATAAATAAATAATGAAAACGGATTATTTAGTAACTTTAAAAGGGTATTTATAGAAAAGAGAGGCCGTGAGTCACACAAGGGGGAAATGTATAAAATCTCTCCGAAAATTAATAAATTTGTTAAAATGGAAAATAATTTATTGTCACAGATTCGGACCAAAAGTACTAAAAAAATTGATTTTTTTTTAGTCAGAATGTGAATCTATAAGATCTCAAACTGGAAATTTTTTCAAAAGAATAGCAAATATAACAACAAGAACAAATAGATAATAATAATAATAATTCGCAAGCAATAAGTCAAATATATAAGATTCTTTTTTAGAAAATTTTGCAAGTTAAGTAACTAAAAAATAGATATCTCCTAAAAAAAAATGTAATGTTATTGGTTTTCTGTTTGGTTGGTAAGAAAATGTGAGAAAATAAAAGAAATTGAAATTAAATTCCACAACAACCACTTCACACCATAAAACTTTACAGAGAAAAAATTAAAGAAAATATTGTACGCAAGTCAACGAACAATGAACAATCACTTTATATTTCTACACATAAATTCCAAATACAATCACAAACCAAAATAAAATATAAAATGTAAAATAAAAACCTTCTATAAATTAAAACTAAATTAATAAACAAAAAATAAATAATAAATAAATGAAAACTTACAGATTGTGAGTTTGAAGACGATGAACTCAAAATCAACTAAGTAGCCAGCGATACAAAAAGCTGGTGAGTGGTGACAGAGGACCTGTATTTTTTTCGACTGAGAAAAAAAAAATTGGTTAGGTTTGAAAATAGATGGAAGAGTTTTTTTTTTTAATTTTAGTTTTTATATATTTATATAAATAAATGGAATGGAAATGGAAATGAAGATTGGAGAGTGAAGAGAATGGTTTTGAATTTATTTGAAAAATTGAGGGTGACCGGGTGAGAAGGTGAGAAAAGTGTGTGGAGTAGGTGAGTGAAAGTGGGGTTGGTCACCGGATTGAACGGTACAATATAAAGAGGCGCGTCTTGGTGTGTTTTGGGATCTGAGAATTTGGAGCTCGAGCCTTTTTCGGTGGAGCGCGGTTGTGGTGAAAAATTTAGTCAATCTAAGTAAACGCTTCAAAATCCTAAAGATCGAGTGAAGAAAAAAATAATGGATATTTTATTATTCATTTAGTCCCTACTTTTGTTTAAAATATCTATCTTTTATTCACTTAAACATTTTCAAAGGATTGGGTTTTATATTTTCAAAAACCATTCAATTTTATCCTTCTATGACTTAACGTTAGTTAGAGTTAACGGTTTCAAGGTTATTTTTATCTTTAAACCATAAACATGTCATGTGTCAACACTATAAAAATAGAAAATAATTTATAATATAATTTACTTTAAAAAAATAAAATAAAATAATACAAAAGAAAATTTTTTTTTTTAAATTTATTAATATAACAAAATTATTTATTTATATAACAAAATTATTATATTATTTTTTAAATAGGTAGATAGATCTCCATTGTCCATCTCAGATATGAATGGTGGTGATCCAATTACAAAAAATAAATAAATAAATAATGAAAAGATAAAAATAAAAATAGAACATTCACTTTCTGACTATCAGTTTTCCAGAACACAAAGAACACCTACCTAAACACGCCATCATCAAATTTCCAGAAATCATCGCCATCTCCAACCATCTACACCCTCAAATTCAACTCACTATCACCCACTGTCAAACACAACCAAACCCAAACTCAAACTCAATCACAACCACCACCCTTAAAATCAACCATCAAAACCTACCATCAAACTTAACCACCAACACCCACGGGCACACCCGGAGATCGGCGCTTGATCTCGTTGGTGAATAGCTCGTTCTACAGAACCTTCTAAAAGAACTTGTCGTCTCGTCCTCACGCCGACTGTGAGGTAGATTCTAGTGTAGCTCGTCGCGTCAAAGAGATCTCGAATGTATCCCTTAAAAAAGCGATTCCCATCACCAATGTCGCCATGGCCGATGCTCTCACTTCTCTCAATATCGTAAGTTTTTCATTTTATTTAATTACTTGGTATATTCCTATACGTTTTAGAGTTTGACCTTGACTTTTGTTGATTGTCATTAAAAAGATACACAAACAAGTCTTACCGTCGTTTCAATACAAACAATCATTTCATTTACGGACATACTGATTATTGGAATGAAAACTTTCGAGCCAATGTTAGATCTTGTGATGATTGTGCATGCTAATACATATTGTGAAAGTTGTGTGACAACTAACCGAAATCTATTACAAGGTTGGCATTTTGGTTGATATTTCTAAACCAAATTATGGGAGCACCTACTTTAAAGTCCAACTCATGGTTGGAAAGCCTGGAAAATTCAACACATTCAAAAACTAAAATGGGAATTGGATGTCTTACCCATTGATGTCACGTGAAGCCCTACAAACTAAATCAAAACTTAGACATGGATTTTTTCTAACCTTGAATTGAGTTCAAAAAATGGATTTTATCTTGTCAATGGTGTCATTTTTGATAGTAAGGAATGTTATTTCTCATAGATACCCATGCTTCGTGTATTTGTATGAATGTCTGGATAAGTGCTTGCGATGATATCTGCAATTGTATTTTCTCCTACAGGAATGAGCAAATCATCAAGTATTTCAATCCATGATGACTAATCTCCTCCTTCTAATCTAGATGCAAGCAATTTCCCATCCTCAATAGCTAATACCCATTCGCTAAATGACAACGAATATTTAATTCTCATGTTTTGTGTAAGGACAAATACATGACAGTGGAAATGGTGGAAAGTGTCACATTTTCCAACTCATTTGGTGACTCTATGACCGGTTTAATAACTTAAGTTTAAAATGCATCTATTATGATAAACTACCAAAATTGCCCTTAGATAATCATTTATGTTATTCTGATTGTACTTTTCTCTCTCCACACTTCCAACAAAAACGATAACTGGTTACTCTCTCTCTCTCTCTCTCTCTCTCTCTCTCTCACAATACAAATAGAAGTTTAACATTCAAACAACTGGACGTGATTCATTACAACAAGGTAATATTTCTTGCAAATACTTCTTTTCATTTGTTCACATTTTCATTGTAACAATTGTGGATCTCCGAGACTTTGTCACATTTTTCCGAGCTTTTTAAAGTAGTATCCTAGCTTTTTAAAATGATCTCTGAGCATTTTCATGTCTTCTCCGAGCCTTTTTAAAAATCACTAATCGAACCTTTTCATATCATCTCCGAGACTTTTCAAAAATCAGTATTCAAGCTTTTTGAAGTCTTCCCCGAGCTTTTCCATGTCTTCTCCGAGCTTTTCATGTCTTATCCGAGCCTTTTCATATCATCTCTGAGATTTTTCAAAATCCACTAATCGAGCCTTTTCAAGTCTTCTCTGAGCCTTTTCAAGTCTTCTCTGAGCCTTTTCATGTCTTCTTCGAGACTTTTCAAAAATCACTAATCGAGTCTTTTCATGTCTTCTTCGAGACTTTTCAAAAATCACTAATCGAGTCTTTTCATGTCTTCTCCGAGCCTTTTCATATCATCTCCGAGACTTTTCAAAAATCACTAATCGGGCCTTTTCAAGTCTTCTCCGAGCTTTTCCATGTCTTCTCCGAGCTTTTTCATGTCTTATCCGAGCCTTTTCATATCATTTCCGAGATTTTTCAAAAATCACTAATCGAGCCTTTTCAAAAATCACTAATCGAGCATTTTCATGTCTTCTCCGAGCCTTTTCATGTTTTCTCCGAGCCTTTTCATATCATCTCCAAGACTTTTCAAAAATCACTAATCGAGCCTTTTTCAAGTCTTCTCCGAGCCTTTTCATGTCTTCTCCAAGACTTTTCAAAAATCACTAATCGAGCATTTTCAAGGCTTCTCCGAGCCTTTTCATGTCTTCTCCGAGACTTTTCAAAAAATCACTAATCGAGCCTTTTTAGGTCTTCTATGAGACTTTTCATTAAATTACTAATCGAGCATTTTAAAGTTTTTTTCGAGACCAAAAATGTCTTCTTCGAGACTTTCATGTATTCTTCGAGACTTTTCTAGTGTTCTCCGAGCCTTTTAAATATCCTCACCGAGCCTTTGTAAATGTAATTTGTAAAAATATTTTGTACTTCTGAGTTTTTATTAATAATTTTGATTAATTTGATAGCATCATGAATCGGGTTAAAATAGTAATATCTTACAACGGTCGATGGGAGCAACTACCCGATGGAAGTCAGAGGTTTGTTGGATCCGATAACCAGGGAATGTATAGTCAAAGAATATGACTTACGAAGAATTGGTGGTGATCGTGCATACCATTGTGAAGTATGATGTAAACAAATTCAATGTTGATCTGGCATCAATATCAATCGTTCCTGACAGTACATGTCATACATTTATAAGAAATAAATTCAGTTTATGTTAAGGGAAGATCGCGTGATCCCTCAAGTATGTGTAAGTCTAACTCAGAGGACAGTTGGAGATGTGAAAGGGAATGATATTCCTCCTCCTGAAAATACCCAACAATTTGGATACTTTAGCGGTAACAACCAAGTGTATCCCCAAAGGAGTTTCACCGAAAGTGGGGAAAACATGTGTGGTGTCCCACTAGTAGTGATTGAACAAGTAGTTGAACCTCAATTTGGCGATGTGTTTGGTTGTCGAATTGAGCAGTACAATGAGATGAACAATTACCCGAACCATGAGGTTGATAATGAGGCAAATAATGAACAGGTAGATGATCTAGAAAATATGGATGAAGAGCCTACACAAATTCAAACACAAGGAAGACATGTACAAGGAGTT
The DNA here is from genome assembly GCA_035582765.1 of Acer negundo. Classification (NCBI taxonomy): domain Eukaryota; kingdom Viridiplantae; phylum Streptophyta; class Magnoliopsida; order Sapindales; family Sapindaceae; genus Acer; species Acer negundo. The sequence continues at coordinate 10,422,947 of CM069233.1, forward strand.
AGTTGCACTGTACCAAATATGCCTGGGACTTCCGAGGTCCAACATAATATAACCGTATCTGATTCTGATAATACGATAACGTGGGTTATTCCCAGAGCAGATTCATACTCGTTTGGTATTGGTAGAAGCAGCACATTGGCAACGCAAGAACCTACAAGCATGATTTATAAAGGTCAATTTTTCCCGAGTAAGAGGCTAGTTGGCCTTTTTTCAATGCGGGAGAACTTTGAATGGAAGGTGAAAAGGTCTAATAAGATAACGTTACATCTAGTTTGCATCATTGACGACTGTACGTGGAAATTAAAAGCGGTGAGGAGAGATGAAGGGACTTACTTCCAAGTCAGAAGTTTTGTCAACCAACACAGTTGTCCTTTGGAGAAGGTTCACCGTCGCCACCGACAAGCTAGTGCAGTCATAATCGGATAAGTCATTGCACCTAGACTTCAACAACATGATGGTCGTCTCATGCGTCCGAAGGACATAATCTCCGATATGAAAACAATGTATGGCATCCAAGTCATGTACAGTAAGGCACATGATGCCTTGCAATATGCATTGTCATTGACCTATGGAACGCATGAAGAAAGTTTCAAATTGTTACCATCTTTTGTGTACGTTCTGGAACAGCAAAATCTTAGCACAATCACCGACTTACAGTGCGCAGACGATGATACATTCCTGTAATTTTTCATGTCGTTAGGGTCCTTAATTAGAGGTTTCCAGAGGTGTATGCATCCTGTGATTGCAGTTGATGGTACCTATTTGAAGGGAAATTCGGGGGTATAATGTTTGTTGCAACTGCACAAGATGTGTTATGAGACCGTTGGTTATTATGCTTTTTTATGTTGAACTATTATGATATATTTATTGGTTGTTCGTTTAATGCCATACTGGATCCTTTATTGTAGTGTCTACAATTCATTGTATTGTTTATGGATTTCAATATATCAAATGTGTGTTCAAGTGTTAATTGCAAACAACTAAAAATAATTTAAAAAATAATTTCATTTCATTACTCAAATGTTATGTACATCAACTAAATCACTAACTAGAAGACCAATCCTTCAAGTTACAAAAAACCTCCACAACCATCTTCTCCGGATGGTGCTCATTTCGTTTTCTGACCAGTCGAACGTATCCCTGTTCGCTGCAAGGTACTTTATCAATCTCAAAGAATGGGCACCACAGTTACCATTGGAATTCACCACATAAACAACAGTTAGAATCGAATGTTATTAAAACCAATTGGGATAGAATAAGATCTTAAAACAGTCATACGCTCTATCCTGTTCGGGCACACAGTCTCTAGACACAGTGTTGAGTGGAAAGGCCCTATTCTGCAATGTTTACGTCATATCGCCCCTCCGTCTACGACCGTGAAAGCCCACCGCATGCAGCATCGGCGGTAAAAAATATTGTAAGCAAGCCAGCTGCGTTTTCCTATGGCGAAATGGTACCTCCTGTCTAAACGGGTCCATTAGGTAGATACTTCCTGTTGTGAGGTCGAAGCTGGCTAGTGCCCAATACGTACGTCCAAGGTTGCAAGGAATCAAAACATATATGTGTTTCAACAAAGTGTTATCAGTGTGAAATTTATTTTAAATTCTAATTCAAACAAAGTAAATTAAACATTCACCATGTCAACTTCGTTCCATGGTTTGGTTCCTGCCGGGACCAATCCACGTACCACCATCGGGTCATCAGCGGACCACTGATGCTTTAACAAAGACCAACTGCAGCGGGGGTTTGTCGGCCCTACTTCCCATCAATCTCTCCCAGTCATTCAATAACCATAACTGTACAAAGAAAATTTATAAAACGTTAACTAAAAGATGTACGAAATACATAAATAGAGGTTCAAAAACCGTACAACTTAAACACTTACATAGAACCGTGAATCCAGTATGTTGATCCTCGGACCGTAGACAGTGGAGTATGATCTCTGTCGCTTCCGTAGAATATGCAAGTATGCGTTCATATGCTGACAATTTCAACATTTTATATTGTTAGCATTCTACTATTTCAGAAACATTTTATACACAATGTTCAGGTAAGGACCATACCGTATCCTCCAACTCTATAATGTTGGTTTGAAACCGATGGAACCAAGAGACACCAACTGGCTCGAGTAGATCCATATCACGCTTGCATAATTGTTGAAGAAGTTAGATAAGAAAGTAGTTTTACTTAGGAGTTTCAAAATACAAAAAAAAATTTGTAATATCTGCGATTATACTTACAATCCCCAATCGAGTTCCTTTTATAGGCTTGGTACACCGTAAGGTGGTCAGGATTTATCAATGTGTGGGGCGCCCATACATGTGGTGGTTGTGGTATAATCCTTGGCCTCTTCGACCAACATGGGTCAGTATTTGGGGTCCGCTGTTGCCAACTTGGCTTGTGAACCCGATCCTGACGTTAAAGGGGTGGGGGAATCCATTCCAGCTCAGTGCGATCCACTAGATGGGTGCGCTGTAAGAAGGAACTTTGTCCCCCTGTATTGCCTCTAGAGGTGCGATGTATGGAGCGACTCTGTCCCCGTGTATCACCTGCAGGGGTGCGCTGTAAGTAGGAACTATGTCGTTGTTGATCGCCTGCAGGTGTAAGCTCTTTGGGTGCGCTGAGACTAGGGATCTCTGTCCTTGTGGAATGAATGAAGGGGTGCACTACACTAGGATCAACCGGAGGGGTGTGCTGTAAAGAGGTGCTCTGTACCAGGTTCTGAGAATGAACAGGTTGGTCTGGTAAAACCTGCTGAGGTTCCTGCTCTATCTCCATAGGTGTTGTATCTGTACTACTAGTATCACGAGTAACTTCCTATCGTAGTGTCACATCAGGCCCCCGCTGATCGCCCTGATGACTACCTGTCCTCCCTCTAAGACTGAAGTCTTGGTGTCCGTCTTCATCATCGAAGGATGGGTCATCGAACCGTGTACCTCGAGTACGGGCGTGTAACGTCGAACCCTGAAGCCCCCGAATCAAATCCAACAACTCTTGATGCTGTTGATCTCGCTTCTCATTACTCTTTTGCACCTCTTCCTGTAACTCGCGTAACGCATCCATCAGTTCAGTATACCGACGGTCCTAAAAGGATTTTGAAATTGTCAGTACTAAAACCGTTCACTCGATTGAAATTAAATAATACGGTAAAAAGAATTATATGTACCTCTGTTTGCCCTTCAACGCCTCCTCATGAGTCATCTCTAGTTCGAGAGTCATTCTAGTTCAAGCCTCTCTAGGTAACGTGAATCGAACCCGCCTAATCCTCGCGGGATGAATATTACGACCGTCCGAGTCAGAACCCTCTGTATCACTGGGTTCGAAAGACGGACCCTCAGTGTCACTGGTTCCGGCAGTTGTATATCGTTCGGGGTCCGAGACGGGAACAGGTATATCACCGACATCAGCATCATACAAACTGCCTCCCTAGGAAATGCCCTCGAAGTACTGTTCAACCCTCTCAGTTGCCGTCGGCACCAATTTCACCCTCGCGAACATCTAAAATAGCAGTTAGACCAATGTAATTGCATACATACTAATAGTTATGAACATAATATATATATATATATATATTTACACTTTCGAGGAAAATGCTATTCAACTTCTCCCCCCTCGGTCGTGTACTCAACTCCCATTTCAGAATTCGGGGGGAGAGCTCGATTTCCCTCTGCTTCTCACATCTGCTGTTGCCAAGCTCGGGGATAACCTCGAAAGCAAATATCTGTGAAACAGCTAAGAACGATAAGAATCCAATACAATACAATACAATACATTAGTCATATGGAAAAAATTACAAATTCAAAATTCTCACCAACAGGGCGTGCGTTAGACCATATATGTTGTATGTCTCCATGGTGTGTACGTCAACGTCCTTTCGTCGCTGGTGTTGTTCAAACCGCCTACGTCGGCCATCCAACGCATGTTTGAAACCGTATATAGACCGCATATACACGTGTGCACCCCATGGGAACGCATCAAAAGCGTTCAAGTCCTCGAATAGACGAAACTGCCATACTGGAACTTTTTCTCTCTCGTCCAACCCCATCAGTATCCAGTTAAGCATATACAATAAGCACAGCTTAACCGCATCGTACTGCTCAGAAAAATACCAATTCGTAGAACGGCTTTCAGCTCTGCATACTCGACCTCATCTCGACCCTCAAAGTACCGTTGGTGTATGCCATTCTCTACCATATCATAGGTTGACGTGTCAGGAAGTTCTCCGAACTTCAATCCAGTGATCAGACAAAACTCAACCTTCGAGAACCGGACCGAATGCCTTCCTAACATAAATCTCATCTCATCTTCAGGCCCATTGTGATGCAACTCGCGAATAAACAACCGATGTACAATGCCAGCTAAAAACTTCATCACACGATCCATTCGATGGAGGTGTCCAAAACATGACTCAATATACCGACGTCGTTCTTCAACCGCAAGATGTTTAGGTACCTTGTTAAGTGCGTTGTCAATATTTGTAAGGTCATCAAAATGGTTATGTCGAGTTATTTTCCCCGAGTACCTTTCTTCCTCTGGAGTTTTAAGGGAATCTTTTAATTGATTCCTCATCTGCATATTGACATAAAAAATTATATCTAGTTAAATAAAATAATTAATATAAAAATGAAAAGTCTCAGACACTATATGAAAAAGCTCAAACACTATATGAAAATGCTCGGAAACTATATGAAAAGGCTCGTACACTATATGAAAAGGCTCGAAAACTATATGAAAAGGCTCGGACACTATATAAAAAGGCTCAGAGACTATAATTCACAAACATAGGTAAAAAAAAATTAAAAAGCTAGGATTACTGTTCAAAAGGCTCGAACAGTGTATATAAAGGCTCGGAGAGTATTGTAAAAGGCTCGGAGCTAAAAAAATTTCCAACCAAATCAAACAGCTCAGATTACTTTTTAAAAATCTCGGATGGTTATTCAAAAGGCTTGAAACCAGTGTTAAAAGGCTCGGAGATTCAAAATTAAAATTTTAATTTAAAAGGCTCGGATTACTATTTAAAAGTCTCGGACAGTTATTGAAAAGGCTTGTAACAAGCTATAAAAGGCTCGGAGATTCTAATTTTAGAAACCTATTCATATTCCTTAAAAGGCTCGGATTACTATTTAGTCTCGAACAATGTTTTAAAAGGTTCGGATCCTATTTTAAAAGTCTCGGGGCCAGTGTGAAAGGCTCGGAGATTCAAATTGCAGAAACTTATTTAAATTGCTTGTAAAAGGCTCAGATTACATATGACAAAGCTCGAAAAAGGCTCGGAAAAGGTTTTAAAAGGCTCGGAGATTCAAATTGCAGAAACATATTCAAATTGCTCGGAAAAGGCTCGGAAAAGGCTCGGATTACATATGAAAAAGCTTGGAAAAGGCTCAGATAAGGTTTTAAAAGGCTCGGAAACCCAGAACTTTATCGCGTTCAACAGAATTTTTTTATAAATTTAAACCCTAACCTAATCAAACAAACCTAATCAACAACAAATCAAATCAAACCTAATATACCTGTCTAACCAACATCCAACATCAAACGTACATAAAAGTTTCAACAACAAAAACGCTTGAGAAAATCAAACTTACCACTGTCAATATCACCTTCTCGTCGACTTCAAGACTGTATCGCCACAATCGGTAGGTTTCCCATGAGATTTAGTACCGGATTTCTTGCACCCACGGTCTCTCTTTCCACTGTTCCCTCTCTCTCAACTTATTTCTCTTCAGACGCAAAATGACAAAAATGAAGGTATTTTTGTTTGGTCACCTAAATAGGTGTCTTTTAAACTTACATTAGTAAACCAGTGATATTCTCATAAAAGCCCCTCCAAATAGTGACAAAATTTTTTTTGAACCCATACATGACAATTGGCCCAAATAGTGAACAAATATTTTGATGCTCTAACCACGTCTTCTCTCGATTTTCTAGGGACTAAAAGTAATTTTTGCTTGCAATCTCATCCGACAAGAGTTGTTTTTCCTCCAAAAGTTTTTTCACTTGAATTTACCTCATCAAATCTAAGAATTTTCTATTAAGGTTCTATCGACAACCTCAAATGTGTTTCATCCATCGATGCTTCATCCTAAATGATCAAACTGCTTTTGCGAATGAGTTCAGCTTGTTGAGTTCATTAATGAATGTTATAACTAGATTTGTCAGATATGTCAATTGGAATTGCAAACTTTAAATGTGCAGTTCGTTCGTCTGGTAGTAACAAAGTTGCAATACTGGATGAAGCAAATGCCAATACAATTTTTCCCCAGCCTCTTAAACATGCAATTATGGTCTTATATAAATACGTCTTGCGTGTTCTTCTGGCTTTGTGAACAAAGTAAATACCTCATTTATTTTCACAAACTGATTCAACAACAACATAATACACTCTCTTATGCTTCATGCTAAGCCTTTTATGCAATTCTCGGTGTTCTAATATCAACTTCTCGGTATATTACACTAGTTCTTCTCTCAACAATCTATTACCTAACTCTATAAGTAACAAACGGTTTGGAGTTGGAAGCGGTTGGAATTCATTCAAGGATTTATTTAGGAAAATCCATTATATTCTAAAGGTAACATAATTTTGTATTTGAACATCAATCAAGGTTAATCTTCCATAACATAGAGCCTTTCTCTAGCAATGAAAATATGGAGGGTGAGAACGGAAGGTATTCTTATATCCTAGGATAAAAGTTCTATTTTACCGTTATCCTATTTAGTACAAAACAAGCAGTCAATATTACTTCTCCCTACAAGTTCTCAGATAAACTTGAACTTGGCAACATTGAATTTACTATATCCATTAAAGTTATATTTTTTCTCTCAATAACACCATTGGATTGCGATGAATAAGGAGGAGTTATCTTATGTAATATACCATTCTCCTCACAAAAACTATTTAAAGCACTCACCTCCATCTGACCTAAGTCTTTTAATCTTCATCTCTAATTGATTTTCCACCTCATTTTAGTATAACTTGAATTTATCAAAAACATTATCCTAGTCTTGATTAAAAATACATAAAAAAACTTAGAGTATTTATCAATAAAAGTCGCAAAATATTTATTTCCTACTCTGGTGGGTGATCTACTTGAATCACAAACATCACTATGGATGAGCTCAAGTTTTTGAGTTTTCCTATCTACATACTTGTGAGCCTTTCTAATAAAAATTGAACTTTATATGCACCTAGATCATACAAATTGAAAATTTAGAATATAAATAATATGATGATAATATATAAAACGATAATAAAACAGTAATAATATGAAATATGATAAATAGCAAGGTTAGAAATTCAAGCCTGGACAAAAAGAGTGGCATGTGAATGTGCTGTCCTAAAACCGAGATTCCTCTTCTCGTGTGGGTAGCAGCAAATATCTATGTGCTAAAATACAACACCTAGTGCTCACAAACCTCATCTTATTCTTGATTAAAAATACATAGCAAAACTTAGAACAGTTATCAATAAAAGTCACAAAATATTTATTTCATACTCTAGTAGGTGATCTACTTGAATCATAAACATTGAAACTAATAATGCACGGTGTGTATGAAACTATCTAGAGGGGATACCCAATTTTCGTTATAAGTCAATTTTACGAAAATGCACCTATCTTGTCAATATAATATATCAAGTGTAATAAGTGCGGAATTATAAATGACATAAGATATTTACGTGGAAACCCTCACGGGAAAAACCACAGGTTGTTATGTGTGCCACACACGAACCTCGAATTCACTAATAGCAATGAAGATTACAACCTAATCCTGGTATAACTTACCACCACTACCTAATCCCGGTATAAGTTAACCTAGTCCAATTGCTTATGATTTAACCTACCTAATCCCGGAAGCTACACAAGTCTTACTTCTCAATGAAGAGATAAAATGTCATATGTGAATATATGATGATATTCAAAGAGCAAACAAAGCTAGGGAACCTTAGATGCTTATATAGGATGATAAGATGACAATAAATACAATCCTAGATATCAAGAGCTAAATAACATGTCATAAAACTTAGTTAAACGTAGATTAATCAATCCTATGAAGCTATCACAATACAATACACAAAACTCAATAAAAAAGCAATCTTAAAGCTAGTCAAGTATAAAAAAAACTGTCTTGTAAAGCAAGAACATGTAAAATATGAAGATGATGTTTTAACTGATGGGGTTTTTGTCCTAAAGCTTGTAATTTGTAAATGTTATTTAAACATAAATAAAAGAAGTAGTATATTCATTCATTTTGTGTCATACTTTATATATAACATGTGCACTTAATATCCTAGATTGCTGGATGTAATTTCGAACTGAGTATATAAGTGTCATATATATATGGATTCGGTTTGAAACAAGAAATCTAAAGAGTTCTTAGATAGCAAATAAAGCTGGGTACTTTATTTGTGGTTAATCTACAACTGCGGTCCATTTTGTAATGTACAGTGATCTTATCTTGGATCATTCATATGGTGATATGAGAATGGAGGCACCTTGTATGATGTGATCATATATGACTAGGCCACAATTTATATGAATCTCTCACTAAGATCCGTTTAAGCTGAGATTCATATATATATATATATATATATATCGACAAATGATGGCTATATATAGGTGATCTTAATCCTGAGTGTCTTATCGACTCTTTCAGATTAGATTGTGGTTTTTGATGTACCAGAGGTGAGATCGGAGTTGCATTCCCGGTCAATAACTTCGCATGCTGGAATCGCGGTTTAGCTTGTGGTTGGGAAGGTCTGCACACAATAGTAGAATCCACTTCTTCTTGTAAGAAGTAAATAGTAGTTCCCTTAAGGGTTGATTCGAGACTTGAACAATATGAGCGCTCTCTTAATTTCGTGAGGAATGTAGGATTTATTGTTCATTATAGAATCAACGGTTCTTAATGGAAAGATGTAATTAGAGGGTATAACGAACATTATGACCCAACTCTAATTATGAACTACTTATGGAGGATCATACTATATGTAATAGCTATATCGATGGACATCAAGATTAGAACAATTATATTTTGTTTCTTTTAATAATAAGTCTGTTATTATTACAAAGAATGGTTTGAATATATGTTCAAGATTAAACGAAAACAACGTGTATGTTTTAAGGCCGTTAATACATACTGCACTGCTCAATGCTGAATTGTTTAAAGTTGAAAAACCTAAAACAAAATGACAAAAGATTTCTCCAGAAAACGAAACATATATATGGCATTTAAAACTTGGCCATTTCAACCTTGACCAGATAGATAGACTAGTGAAAAACAAACCTTTAAGTAAGTTAAAGGTTAGCACCTTACATGTCTGCGAATCCTGTTTAGAAGATAAAATGACCAAGAGACCTTTTACTGGAAAAGAGCCTAAAGCTAAAGAACCACTAGAGCTTATACATTCAAACGTTTGTGGACCGATGAATGTAAAAGCAAGGGTTGGTTATGAGTATTATGTCACCTTTATAGATGACTACTCGAGATACAGATATGTCTACCTAATCCGGAAGTCTTTAAACTTTTGAAAAGTTTAAAGAATTTCGAGCTGAAGTTGAGAACCAGTTAGGAAAGACTATCAAGTCACTACGATCGGATCGTGGAGGTGAGTACCTTGATCAAGAGTTTGAAGACTTTATGGTCGAGTATAAGATAGTGTCCCAACTCATAGCTCCTAGTACACCACAACAAAATGGTGTTGCGAAGAGGCGAAATAGAACCCTAATGGAAATGGTGAGATCTATGATTAATTTCTCATCATTACCAAATTCCTTTTGGGGATAAGCGTTACAAACTGCGACTTACATTTTGAATATAGTCTCATCCAAATTTGTTACTAAGACTCCCTTAGAGTTATGGAATAGTGGTAAAGCTAGTCTGCGACATTTTCGCATATGGGGGTGTCCAGCACATGTGCTGAAGAACGGAAGTGGAAAGCTAGACCCCAAGTCTGTGATCTGCTTGTTTGTAGGATATTCTCAAAGAGACTAGAGGTGGATGCTTCTATAGTCCTGAAGAGAACAAAGTATTTGTATCGACAAATGTAACGTTTCTTGAGGATAACTATATTAGTGATTAAAAACCTCGTAGTAAGATTGTATTAAATGAAATGGAGCCTGGTACGACTAGTGCTCACTCAACAAGAGTCGTTGATCCATTGACATCTGATAGTCAAATGATTCCTAGTTAGGATACACTATCACCGAGACGTAGTAGAAGGGTTGTGAGACAACCTGAACGCTATTTGGGTATAGGTAAGGGACAAGATATAGTCTTTATTGATAGTGTGGATGATCCATTGACATTTAAGAATGCAATGGAAGATCTTGACAAAGAGAAATGGCTAAAAATATAAAGGTACCCAAATTTGTACTTATGAGCCATGAGTTTTAAAAGAAAAGAAATGTGGGCAACTAAAAAAGAAAAGAAAAGAAAAGGAGAAAAGAAAAAAAAAATGTTCAAATTAATTGATGCTAAGTACTCACAATGTGGAGTACAACATTGAAAGCAAAATATGGGTAAAACAAATGCTTAAACACTAGAGTGTGAGTGATCAATGAAGAAAAAGAGCATTGTATTGTGTGTGGTCGTATTCTAACATGTGTCATGCTTTATATATAACATGTGCACTTAACATCCTAGATTGCCGGATGTAATTTCGAACTGAGTATATGAGTGTCATATATAGATGGATTCAGTTTGAAACAAATAATCTAAAAAGTCCGTAAATAGCAAATAAAGTTGGGTACTTTATTTGTGGTTAATCTACGGCTGTGGTCCATTCCGTAATGTACGGTGATCTTATCCTGGATCATTCATATGGTGATATGAGAATGGAGGCACCTTGGATGATGTGATCATATATGACTGGGCCACGATTTATATGAATCTCTCACTAAGATCCATTTACGCTAAGATTCATATATATATATATATATATATATCGACAAATGATGGCTCTATATAGGTGATCTTAATCCTGAGTGTCTTATCGACTCCTTCAGGTTAGATAGTGGTTTTTGATAAACCATGGGTGAGATCGGAGTTGCATTCCTGGTCAATAACTTCGTATGTTGGAATCGCGGTTTAACTTGTGGCTAGGAAGGTCTACACACAATAGTGGAATCCACTCCTTCTTGTGAAGAGTAGATATTAGTTTCCTTAAGGGTTGATTCGGGCCTTGAACAATATGAGCGCTCTCCTAATTCCGTGAGGAATGTAGGATTTATTGTTTATTAGAGAATTAATGGTACTTAATGGAAAGATGTAATTAGAGGGGTATAACGGACATTATGACCTAGCTCTAATTATGAACTACTTGTGGAGGATCATACCATATGTAATAGATATATCGATGGAAACCAAGAGTTGTTAGTTTGTGTAAAAACGTCTACAGTTGAGAGAGTGGAGCTTTGGGTTTTTAGTGGAATAACACCGAAGTTAATAATCATGAAATATTAATTTAAGAGTTTACTTAATTATTTCTTAGGATTATTGGAGCTCAAAATAATATGGGTCCATTAGGTCCCCTTGCTAGCCCGATCGATTTAGGTAACAAGGGTCACGTTTAATTAATTGGATTGTTCAATTAATTGTGTTACAAAAGTGACACGTGTGTATATAGGAATTAATTGAATAATGAGATTATTTAATTAATTAATGATTATGTTAATTAAATAATTAGATTATGTCATTGTGTAATTAATCATTAGATGAAGGGTGTTGATTGATATTTAATTTTGAATGAAGATAAGATAATTTGATTATTTTATTTTTATTAAATTAAATATTTAAATTTAAATTTAAAAGAGTTTGAATTCAAAATCAAATCAAATTAATATTAATTAATATCTTTAAAGATTTAATTAATTAGTTTATTTTAAATATATATATATATAATATATATTTTTAAAGATATTAATTAATTAGTTTATTTTAAATATATATATATAATATATATATTTTTAATTGAAGAGGTGTGTCATCAAAACACACAATTCAATCAACGCAAAAGAAAAAGAAAAAAAGAAACACAAATAGAGGTGCGGCAAACAAAAAAAAAAAAAGCATGGCTGATTTTCACAATACAAAAGTAAGGTGTTGCTTTTCGTGTGTCTCTTCATCCCCCTTGTTTCTGAGTATCGTGACGCACCCACACGCCGTCATCAATCTTGGGTCATAGCGAGGAAGATCTTGTGGTTCAAATCAGGGAGCAGATCGTATTAAAGAGAATGAGTCTCCAATGCTGGTATGAAATCGTTTCACCTTCTTTGTTGTTTTCGATTATTACTGTCAATTAGGTTTACTTGATGATTGCATAAAAAAATTTTAAAACCCTTCCGTTGCGCAATCTGTAACCCTAGGTTCCAACACTAACTACAAGTCATGTGAGTAATGATGAAAACCCAACAGAAATCATACCTAGAATATGCTAGATGATGAATGAATCATGAAAGGATTATGGGTTTTGTGTTTTGGAAGATAAAAATCAAGTCTTGGTGACTTAGCTTTGAAGACTATTCTTTTCCTCTAAAAATAAGTAATTTTTGCTCTAAAAAATGACCCAAGGCTATCAAGGCACATTTATATGAGATCCAAGTGAAGTGTTGTCGTTTTGGAAAAAAAACTCTTCTGATTCCCGCCTATTGCGCTTGTCGTCATGCGCACGACTAACGCACAACCTCTGGGAAAACTTGCGCTGGTGTGATGCGCATGACGTCTAGCGCACGACCAGTGCACATCCTCTGGCAAAGTTGCACTGGTGTTTGTGCTGGTCCAACACATGACGACTAGCGCAATGCGCGAGTCTGCATGGGTAAAAGGACCAACACACTGTACACTTATACACAATCAAACATACAATTTGTGCAAGTATGTGTTGTGACATACATACACTTAAAATGCAAAGATCACACATGCATGCTAAAGAGTGTTGTGTACAACTAAGTCTCTTCAATAAAAATTAAGTACAAGTGTTTTACCTTTGAAGAGCTTATCATTTTAACGTCTTGAGAGGGCATTTGAGCTTGATCATCAACACCTAAGCTTCCCTTACATAACAAATCCCAATTGTGATTTGTCACTGAAATAAACCAATCAAACTTGAGGAACTTACAAACATCACTATGGATGAGCTCAAGTTTTTGAGTTTACCTATCTACATACTTGTAAGGCTTTCTAATAAAAATTGAACTTTATATGCACCTAGATCATACAAAATGATACTCTAAAATATAAATAATATGATGATAAACTATAAAACAATAATAAAATAGTAATAAAACGAAATACGATAAATAGTAAGGTTAGAAATTCAAGCCTAGATAAAGGAATATGAAAATGTGTCTAAAACAACCTAAAAAGGTGTGAATGGATTGTTAATCGATTATATTACCAACATTTGGATTAGTCAATATTAGTTATAACCAACAACATAAAAATCAAGTAAAGATGCGAAAAATAAAACACACTTGATTTTTATATGGGAAACCCTCCAATTGGGAAACACCCATGGAACTAGCTTCGCTATCCACTTAACAATAGAAATCCACTATATGATAGTTTAATTACAACCTAATTGGCCACCTAGTCATACTTCTCATGGATGTAATTTAAACCTATCGACTTGCAAGCATTTTATAGTGATTCTTGGTGGAGACACCCTCATTGGTTGAGGTTGATCTAGATTCTTTGGAAGCATCTTCAAGTTGGCATTCTTTGAGGACTCTCCCAATTCAGTTGTCTTATTTGGATGTTGGGGTGAAGAATGAACCTTAGGATTCTCTTTCTTGACAAACTTTTTGGAGGTTGGAGTGACTTCCTCAAGGACATACCTTAACCCTTTCTTGTCTCTATGCATTTCCTGTAGCTTAGCATGGTAACTATCTTCTTCGAACCCATCTTTAATTGAGAAAGGGCCTTTCTTGCTTCCTAAAGCTCTTTTTTCAACTTGTCTTCATTTGCTTTAACAAGTTTCAAGTCTTCATTTAAGGAACTCACTTTGGTCATAAGTTGAAGATTATCCTCTTTCAACTTGTGGATTTCTTCATTTTTCTTCTTCAAGGATCCTTGGAAATATTCAATGAAATCCCTATATTCCATACTTCTATCATTTTTATCTCTAAAGGAGGAGGAGCACTTATCACTGAATTCGTGCCTAATCTGATTGGCTTCCTCTTTATCACTACTAACTTTATTACTAATGTGAGATGATGCAAAAGCAATAAAGTTAGCAGTGTGGTCATCATCATCTGAAGACTCTTCTTTGTCTTCTAGATCATCACTGTCACTCCACGTGGTATCCATTACCTTTCTTTTTTCTTGTCTTTCAAATTACCACAATCCGAGGCAATGAGCCCGATTCCGCCACATTCAAAACGCTAAATACATTTCCTACCAGGCTTGTCTTAGCTTTGTTCACTTTTCTTGAATGGGGTTTTCTTTTTCAACTCTTTTCCCATAGATCCCGTGCAATTCTTTTCAAACTTCACAAACCTCTTGAATCTCTTCACCATTAGGGCCATTTTTTCGTATGAGTCACTATCTTTGTCTTCAAGGCAATTCCTTTTTGCTTCTTAGTTAAAGTGATAAACTTTCTTGACTCATAGGCTTGTAACTTGCCAATGAGTTGGATTGCCTTCAACTTCTTCAAGTCTCTATTCTCATCAATCGCCGGAACATTATATTCAAATCTATTAGGAAGAGACCTTAAGAACTTCTAAATAATCCTTGCATCGGTGTAAGGATTTCCAAGTTGATGACTTTGGTTGACGATGTCCATCAACTTAACTTGGAAGTTATTGAAGGATTCATTTTCTTCCATCTTGATAGTCTTAAACTTAGCTTGGAGAACTTGAAGCTTTGAATATTTCACCGTTTGAGTACATTCATGGGCAGTCTCAAAAATCTCTCAAGCTTCGTGTGCATTTCTCGTAATTTGGATGAGGTTGCATTGATCTTAATCCATGGCACAAAACAATGAATGCATAGCCTTGTTATTCCACTTGAACGCTTCGAATTCTTGAGCAGTCCATTAAGATTTTGGTTTGAGCACGGTGGTTCCATCTTCAGCAACCATAGTAGGCCGTGTGTACCAGTCTTCTATGACCATCCAAACCCGATCATCGATGGCCAAAAGGAACGACTCCATTTTTACTTTCACGATGAATAATTCTCATCGTAAGCAACTGTGGTCTCGAATTTAAGGCACATTGATTACCCATTCCACGTCCACTCATGGTATGCAATGAAATGAATGCAAGACATAGAACTAAGCAAGGATCAACATATAGGGAAAAATAACCGTTTTAAAAATAAATTTGCAGAACTTTTTTTTCAAAATAAATTCAAAACATAACCGGATCATATTCTAAACATAATGCAAATTGAATTAATTTACAGATTACTTTTACAGTTTAGTTTCTGTAAATCTTCTGCACTTAGCACAAGATCGAATCATTTAGGAGTGTGAGCTCCTTTTTCTTTTTTTAACCAAGGTGTAAATCCACCTATAAGACTTAGAACAAAAATATTAAAAGCTCAAATCAAATTTGAAACTTACAACTTACTTTCAAGGTTGGTATAAATCTATTCTTTCTCTTAAGCCACCTATTTATAGATTTAGAAAAGAATAAAAAAAATTTCACATACGACACAAGAATCACAAATCCTATTATGATTTAGTAAGTCTAATATTATTAGAAGTCATATTCCTTTTTATTTAATTTAATTTATTTTTTTTATCAAAATCATATTTTGATTTATTTTTCATTCCTAGCGGGAAATAAAATAAAAGAAGTAAGATGGTTCTTTGTCTTGGATGTTGGGATTTATACCCTAAAGCTTGTAATTTGTAAGTGTTATAAATCCATTAATAAAAGAAGTAGTTTTTCATTCAATAAATATGACTCATATGCTTATATCATATGTGATAAACATCCAAGATTGCTATATGTAATCTCAAACCGAGTATATGAATGTTATATGTAGAGGAATTCAGTTTGAGACGTACAATCTAAAGAGTCTGTAGAACGCAAATAAAGTTGGATACTTTATTTGTGGTTAATCTATAGCTATAGTTCATTCCATAATGTATGGTAGTCTTATCCTAGATTACTCATATGATAATATGAGAATGAAGGTACCTTATATGATGTGATCATATAGGACTGGGCCACGATCTATATGAATCTATTACCAAGATCCGTTTCATGAAGAGATTCATATATATCGACAAATGATGGCTGTATATGGGTGATCTAAATCCTTAGTGTCTTATTGACTCTTTCAAGATAGATCGTGTTTCTTAACATACAATGGGTGAGAACGGAGTAGCATTCCTGATCAATAACTTCATATATTGGAATCATGGTTTGGCTTGTGGCTGGGAAGGTATGCACACAATAGAGGAATCCACTTCTTCTTGTGAGAAGTAGAGAAGTAGAGAAGTAGTTCACTTAAGGGTTGATTCAGGACTTGAACGATTAAAATCGCTCTCCTTCTTCCGTAAAGGAAGGAAGGATATAATTCTTCATTAGAGAATCAATGGTACTTAAAGGAAAATATATAATTAGAGAGGTATAACGGACTTTATGACATAGCTCTAATTATGAACTACTTGTGGAGGATCATACCATATGTAATAGCTATATCGATAGACACTAACATTTTGGTTTATGTAAAACATCTACAATTACGAGAATGCAACCTCGGGTTTTTAGTGGAGTAACTCTAAGGTTAATAATCATGAAATATTAATTGAAGAGTTTAATTAATTATTTCTAAGTATTATTGGAGCTCAAAACTATGGGCCCATTAGGTCCCTTACTAGCTCTTACGGTTATTGGTAACAAGGGTCACATTTAATTAATTGGATTGGATAGTCCAAATTAATTATGTTACGAAAGTAATATGAATTAATTTAGAAAACTAATTAAATAAAATGATTATTTGATTAGTATATTAATAATTGAGAATTATTAATTATTTATTTATTAATAGGAGGTTACAGGTTCGAACCATGACTAAAACAAAAGGATTAAAAATAATAACTATTATTTTAAATCCTAGAGGTCAAAGGTTCAAGTCCTAGTGGTGACCGAAATAAAAAGGATTTATTATCCTATTTTGACTTGGTTAACTAAACCCTAGGATCCTGATATATAAGATATACTTATCAGGAAACTAAACACAACCTAAACTTAATACATAATAGAGGGTGCAACAAAGGAAAGGAAGAAAAGAAAAAAAAAAGTTTTTGTTCTCTCTTGCAGGTGGCCAACCGAACAAGAAAGAAGGCAAGGCGGTGTCTTCTCGAATTTCTGTAAACCTCTGTCTAGTCTTGACTACATCCATGACGTGCCCACACGCAAGTTATCATATCGCGGGTCATAGCTCGGAATGTTTGGTGGCAACGAATTGAAAACAAATGAAGAAAGCTTCAAATGTATTAATCAAATCCCTCATCATATTCGTGTATACCGAAAAGGTCCAAGATAATTTTAAAACCTATCTTTTTTTCGCTGCGTGACTTACTTTGGAACCCAACATTTGAGCCCAATAGGTAACATTTAGATGATCCAATTTAACTTGTGAAGTTTAAGGATCTACATGTTATTTTAATTACAAGCTCCAATATATTTGGCCCAAGTACCAATCATCTCTTAATTAATTGAGCCCAAATATATTAATTTCAGTTTAGTCCATTAAAAAAATTGAAATTGCACTCTTGAATTAAGATATAATATATTAAATATTTTTACCCTAAGCAATTGTGTGAAATATGTATCCTCATGAAAAATACCAATAATTAAAATGTCTTTTGACCATTGTATTATTACCCGTATATGATAGTTTAATTACAACCTAAGTTGACCACCTATTCACTTTTCTCAAGGATGAAACATAAACATATCTTCCCGTATATGATAGTTTAATTACAACCTAAGTTGACCACCTAGTCACTTTTCTCAAGGATGTAGCATAAACATATCTACTCGTAAGCCTTTTCTAGTGATTCTAGGTACTTGCTTGTACAACCAACACAAATGGCTATAAGACTTGAACTTAATGAAGAGAATAAAATGTCTAAGTGAATATGTGATGAAATGGGTTCAATGTATGTTATGCTAGACTAACACAAAATGGTTAACTAAGTAAATAGATGAAGACCCATCACTTAATTATAAGCTAACCCCAACAATCTCTATATTCTTCAAAGATACAAGTAACATGCATGAAGAAATCAAAGAACATAAACAATGGAACCTTAAAGACGATGTTCTTTTACCTAGACCATGGAGAAATCATGTAGACTCATTGATGCAAGACATTAGATGCACATGCATGTGGAGGATTGAGAGTAATGAAGCTTTGATGAAGCTTTCTCTCACTAAAAAGTTCTCTTCTCTCTTTAGAATGAATTTAGGGTTTTTGTATAGTGATTTTTGTTTTTGAACAAAGTGAAGAAAAGGGGAATTTAAAGACCCAAGAAAAATAGCATCGTTTTGATAAAATAGAGGTTTTTTCCAGTTCACCACGATAAAGGCTAGACTATGAAAATCACTGGAGTGATTTCACGTCTAGCTTTTTCGCGGTTCATTGAGAAGAACCTTAGGCCGCAAACTTATATGGAAAGAGATTCGTGCCATTTCTTCGCTGCTTATCACGACGAGAGCTGGTCCACGAAAACCTTATAAAAAGGTTCGCAGTCTATATTTTGCGGTCCAGCAAGACGGCATAAAGACAGCGAAAATCATTGGTTTGATTTTCGTTCCCTATTTTCACGACTCACCAAGATGAAAAACACCAAGACCACTAAGAGGAGAAGAAAGAGGGTGTGATGCACACTAAAATATGATAACACAAATTAATGAATTGTGTGTGCACCTAATCTCTTCAAAAGAAACAAGTTAAGAAGATACCTTCGAAGCTCGAACTCTTGAAGCACTCAGGATGTCGGGAAAACATTTTGATCACAAGAAAAACCTAAGCTACCCATTACAGGAGCACCATATTGGTTTGTCACATAAATAAGTCAATTACAAAATGGTGGGACCATAAGGGAGGCATGCGAATGCACTGTCCTAAAACCGAGATTCCTCCATTCGTATGGGTAGTAGTAGATATCTAGGCTCCAAGATACAACCCCTAGTACTCACAGTTGGTCTCCTCGATAAACACAATTACCAGAAGACAGTACCAAGTCTACAGAGTTGAAGTTGCCGAGAGTTTAGTGTATGTGTAGCTTGATGTTTTCTGATTGATAGTTTGTGTGACAATTTGTTGGACTCAAGCCACCTATTTATAAGGATTTAGAATCAATGGGATTAATGTGTTTAAAAAAATTTGTAACAACTATTTTAATGTTTGATTTAAATATTTTGTAACCCCTATATTAAAATATATTAATGTTTTTGTAACTCCTAATTTGAATTTGAATTTGAATTTGAATTAAAGATTTTAACTCATAATATTTGATTTTGAATTTGTAATTAAAAGAATTGATATTAATAGTTTTAAAACTTCTAATACTAACATTCAACCCCACGAAATCGGCCGAAATGTGCTATATACATATATTTTCACTATAAATGGTTCACGTGGTGAGACTGTTCCGGCCACACAAGTTTTTTTTGGAATAAGAACCTACTTGTTTGTGAAATACGGTTAAACATGTAATAGCATAATATAAAATGATCTAAATCATTGAAAAACGAAGGATATACCGGTGAGAGAGAGAGAGAGTTGGTGAGAGAAACTCTAAAATTCTTGGTCATTGTGTGAAAAACACTACAACAGATTGAGTCTTTTACGGCTTGAGTTTTGCGGCGCAGTTAAAAGCGCATCGTAAATGTTATCATTCACGACGTGCACATAAATGCACGTCGTAATTGTGATGCATAATTTCTCAAAGACAGCGCGCATTTGAAGAACACCGTAAAAAATAGAGTATTTACGGCGCGCATATGAGGAACGTCGTAAAAAAGAGATTATTTATGGTGCGCATATGAGGAACGCCGTAAAAAATAGATTATTTACAGCGTGCATTTAGGAACGCCGTAAAAAAGATATTATTTACGACGTGCATTTAAAGAACGTCGTAAAAAAGGATTATTTACGGCTTACCTATTGCGTGTCTTATTTGAAAGTCTTTTAAGACATACTACTTATGTCGTGTATACATTTTTCAGAAACAAGTGAATGACTATTTACAGCATTTAGTGCAAGTCGTTATAGTGATACATAATTTCTTAAAGACGACGCGCATTTGACAAACACCTTAAAAAAAGATTATTTACAGCTTACCTGATGCGTGTCTTATTTGAGTGTCTTGTCAAACGTCAACTCATGCATGTATACATTTTTTAGAAACAAGTGAATGACTGCATTCAGTGTGCAAGTTGTAATGGTGACACATAATTTCTCAAAGATGGCGTGCATTTGAGGAACGCCGTAAAAAGAGATTTTTTACGGCTTACCTATTGCGTGTCTTACCTAAAATGATGCAATATATGGATCATTTTGTTCATCCAAAGTGGTTCTCTATCGTGATGAATTTTGCTTTTTCCCAATAATTTCTTCATAAGGATCAATAACTATTAGTCTTGAGAGGTTTTCTATTATTTTTAAAAAAGAACCAAACCGTTGGAACCGGAACCCAACCGTTGGTTCCGAATCGAAAACCGAAATTGCTAGTTCCGAATAACCGGAACCACCGATTCCGAATTGAGAACTGGAACCAGGGTCATGTTTAATTCCGAATACGATTAACGATTGACCATTTGATATGACAATATATGATTTTAACAAAATGGTTTAATTAAATGTTATAATAAATGTTTTTTAGTATCAATTTGTTTATCATATAAAAATAAAATTTAAATTAGTGGAATCGATCTACAAATAAATTTTTAATTGAAAAATAATCAATAAAAATTTAATAACAAGTAAAGGTTATATATAAAAATTATGCTTTTAGTAGCACAATCAAATCAACAGTTAGGTGGATAAGGCTTGGCTTGGTTCACTCATGAGTGCTGGGTTCAACACTCCATGAGAACACCATTTAATTATGTGTGGGCGTGGGTGGGTGGCTGCATGGCGGGTGGGTGTGGGTGTGGGTGGGTGGCTGTAGGGTCGTAAATACAAATTTTTTTTTTTTTTTTAAAAAAAATTTGTATTTACGACGTGTTTAGTATGCTCTAAAAAAGCTTGCAGATGAACGTCGTAAATAGTCATTTACGGAATGCGCCCAGTAAAAGACCCAATTTGTTGTAGTGAAAGAAAGCTAAAACTCTCAGCCATGATGGGGATTTTAGGGTTAGTTTTGAGGTTAAGAGAGATTTTAGGGATAGTTTGGTTTTAATCTTTGTTGACAATCTAAATCCTATAGTTGATCAAGTGGGCTTGTGAGGAATCTTCAAACGTTTTGGACGATAGAGAGACATTTTTTTGTCAGCCAAAATCGTCTTAAGAAGAAGCTATTTCACTTTTGCCTGTTTTTCTTCAATGGCAGATGCTTCGAAGGTGGTTAGGATGACCAACAAAATGCTCGTAAAATGGGTGGTCGATAGGTGTGAAAGTTGCTACTTTTGTTTGGAAGAACAGAAGGATAGTAGCGCCAAGTGGGAATGGATCGAGTTTAAGGAAGAAGGTTCAAGAAATGGTGAGAACAGAGAAGAAATAATGAAAGCTAGCAATCTGGACATGGGTTCGTTTGCAAAAGAAGCAAGAAAGAACTTGAAGGAAGAAAGAGTCAAGTATAAGAAAATGGAGTCGAATCTAATCAGAATTTCTTGAGATGGAACCAACAGAGAAGAATGATGGCTCACAAATTGTGCTGTAGGGGTTCTAAAAGAATTCTTTAGTGTTTCGAGTGTCAATGCTCAATTGGAAATTAGAGGTTTTTCTTTCTCCTGAGCATATTTGGGTGACAAGAAGATTATTTGGCTATTTAAGTCAGAGTGTGTCAGTTCTGGGTTCATAAACAATATGTTATTGTGGGAAGATTGTTTCTTGTCCATGGAAATGTGGTCAATAGAGGTCACTCCCCAATCTAAACTAGTGTGGCTCGAAGTTTTTGGTATCTCGTTGAGTTGCTGGAGTTTGGCCTTTTTAAAGAAATTTGGTAGTGCTATTAGCGAAACCATAATGGTAGATGAAAGCACAACTCAAGGGAGGAGGCTTGATAAAGGAAGGGTTCTGGTTTTATCTCCTATTGGCCAGAAATGTCTTGAGATGATTGAGACTATTGAAGGTAGGGATTCGTTTGCTGTCACAGTGGTAGAGGAGCTATATCCGGTGAAGCCTCAATGGATTGAGAAACAACTTGGGTTGAAGGTGGTTTCACTTTCAGCACCTTTTTTGCCCAAGGATTATGAAAAAACTGATAAAGATGGTGGTGGAGTCAAAAATCAGAAGGGGATTCGAGGTAAGGTGGTTGAAAAGAAAGAGGTAGGTATGTGTTATCACCATATTAGAGATGACATTGATGTGGAGCTTAAAAGGCATGTTAACCCTTTCCACTTTTCAATAAGTGATACAACTTTTGATGCTTCTTTCATGGAAGGCAAAGATATAGGAAAATAGATAGATGGTAAGAAACCTAAAGCCAGACATATGGCTGTGTTTGACAGTCTAATGCCAAGCTGGTTTCGAAGAAAGGAAATGTGGTCGTTTTAAAGGTTGGAAGTGATGGTGAGGACATCTCTAGGAACTTAGATTTCGATAAACGTATATGGCTAGAATAAGGGAATAATTTACTCGATGGAGATTGTTTGAAGAAAGAAGATGGTGAAAGTGAGCTGAAAATCAATGGTATTGAAAGTGGGTCGATCTAGGCCTATATCAATAAGCTTGATGGGTCTGAGCTTGTTGGGTCTAATAGGCTATTAAGCTATGGGGTAGCTTTTGATAAGGGAGGGTAAGCCAATATAATGATAATAGATTAAAGGTTGTTATGGGATTGAGTGTTATGATAAACTATTGTCAATCAAAGAGCAGATGGGTAGGCGTTGAGAAAGATAGCAACAATTCTGGTGTTTAATCTATGGTAGAGAAGCCTTATGATGATGTAATAGGGTTGCCTCTTTCTTCAAGCTTAGTTTCAATTCATGTGGAATGAGCTAATAATGATGAAGTCTTCAATATTTCAAATATAAGGAACATTATGGATTTTTGTCTTGCTGTGAAAGGTCATGGAATGATGACAAAGAGCTTTAAGTATAAGATGTCTTGGATCCTCGAGAAGGAGATTTCTAAGGTCATAGACATGGGCACAGTGTTGAGTTTTGATTTCAATGATAAGGAAGTTCGGATGGCTGATATCATTGCAAGAGTGTTTGCGAAGTAGAAAGGTGATAGATCTAACATGGCGAAGGCTTAGTCCTGCTTCGTTATGTTTGGTCCATGGTTTTCGTGGGCAGCTCCTTACAGTTTTGGGTTTTGTTTGGGTTCTAATTGAGCCTCGTTTTTGGCTTTGTCTTTATCTGCCTCGTTTTTGGCTTCTCTTTATCTATGTTTTGCTTTCCTTTACTTGTTGTTGGCGTTGTGCATGTCTTCGCCCGTTGTGTTCTTGTAGCTTTTTGCTTTTGGCCTCAAGTCTCGCTAAATAAATTTTACTGTTAAAAAAAAATATATTTTTTCACTATAGAAATAAAATAAAATATATCACGAAAAGTTTGGTTGTGACTGATTTATTCCATAGAGTTATTTTTTTTCCTACTTTCTAGTCTCTACTACCATAAATCTAAGGGTAAAATCCTTAACTAACTATAAAATTAGGGTAGTTATTATATACAGCTTGAATCGGTGTTTTGATTTTAGCAAACAATCCACTCTTTGGATGGATCCCTTGATGATTTGAATAAAAATATTTAAAAAAAAAAAAAAAAGAAATTACATCCCACCTTAATTTTTTATATTTGGTTTAAAATTTAAAAAAAATATATATTAAAAATAATTTAAGAGTCAATAAAAAAAATCATGAAATGATGTCCAAATTCAAACTTATTCTAGAAAAAATTAATGATTGGTTCTGTGTGATAAGATAAGAGCAATAATTTTTAACACTTTTGCATGCTATTGGTTGTATTATCCTATCACATTCGACCTTATGTATTTATCCATTCAATAATTGTTTGAATTTATACATTATTTTTTTATTTTACTATGATTGCATAAAAAGAAATATTGAAATTGTGGTAGTTTGTTGACTAAAAACTCATAAGCTTCTAAATGAAGTTGACTTGATAGAACCCAATAATAATATGCCTTTGCGTGTGGTTTTCACAAGTAGGATATAAATATGTATCTTACCATGTTTGTTTTTTCATCCATGATTATATATTTGTATTATACTTACATTTAAAAATAAAATTACATAAATATAAATTATATAAACAGCTATCTACTTAGATAACATATAAAGTTCAAATTAGCTGTTAATTATTCTTCAAATTTACAAAATGGAAAAATAGAGAAAAGAAATTAAAGACAGTCATTTTAAAAAAGTTGATTTCTTTTTCCTCAAAAAATAAAACGTAAAAAACAAATATTCCTTTTAGTAAAAATATGTAATTAATAGTTTAATTTTCTTTTGTCGTCTAAAAAAATAGTTTAATTTTCTTAACTTTGTTAAAAAAAAATAAAAAATAAAAAAATCTTTTAACTTAGAAAAGTTATTTATATATATATATATTGAAATAGTTAATAATAGAATTTAAATCCGCTTATTTGAATCAAAAATAATTGTTTACCACAAAATCATTTCTCTCTCTAGCCCTACTTTCTCTCTCCCTCTATCTCTCTCTAAAACCAGCAGCTCCTCTCCTGGAGGTCGCCACCGCCGAACACCATGCCGACCGCCACATCAACCACCGCCACCGCCACCAATACCTCTACCACCGCCACCTCCGGCATCCTTCACCGCCTGTTCTCCACCGACCAAGACGTCAAGCTCAAGGCTCTGAGGCAACTCAAGAACCAAATCATCGGCAACCGCACCAAGAAGCTCTCGTTCCTCAAGCTCGGCGCCGTCCCCTCCGTAGCTGCAATCTTAGCCGAAGCCGTTTTGGCCGACGACGGCGACCGCAACAATAGCTTTAACAAAAACGTTATCGTGCAGTCGGCTGCGGTGCTCGGCAGCTTCGCCTGCGGCTTCGACGCGGGAGTCCAAGCCGTTCTGGCCGCCGGCGCATTTCCCGATTTGCTGCGGCTTCTTTCGAATCTCGACGAAAAGGTTATAGACATTCTTGAATTGATCGTGTTTTTAAATGCAATTTTTAATTGTTTAAGCAACGTATTGGTTGATAAGATAGTTGTGATATCAGTGGAACTTGATAATTCAATGAAGTCACATTTTCGACAATGTGAAGTTCTTCGTTAAATTAAATAAACTATACATGAAAGTGATTACATTTTGGGAGTCTTTTGAGCTTCAATTGTCAATAAATGGTCGAAAGTAACAGATGATCCACACTCTTTGCCAACTACATGCTAGATACATTAAAAAGCTATTGCACTAATAATCGCTCAAGTGTGGGTACTAGCTTAGGTGGTAAGGTCACTTGTCGTGATATAAGAAATCTCGCCTCCAAATCCTGCTCACATCTAGTGGAGAAAGATTTGGTTTTTAATTATTATAATATATTTTTTTTCAGAAAAACAAAACAAATCGCAAGGTTGATAATGTCTGGAGGCTATTATTGATGAGAGAGGGAGCACTTAAATAGGTAGAATTGATTCACTATAATGCATCATGTATGCAAAAATTGGAGTGTACTGCCGGAAATTTCTTTGTCTCTCTTGTGGCACTATGGCGGTTTCTGGTGAGCATGTCTGCTCCTTGTAACCACTTGTCTGTTAAGTGGTTGGAGTTCATGGGTAACTCTTGATGGTTGAAGTTTATTGTGTTAAGAGCCTATTATGAAGTTCGCAGTTGTAGGCATAGTTTTTCTTAATTTTATTTGTTTAATACTTTATGGTGTATCTAATTAGAGAGATAATTTGATTTTTGTGTTTTATGATCTCTTTAAGGTTTTCTGGTTGTGGGTTTTGAATTGTGGATCAAGTAGCTTAGTGGGCGATGTATGAAAAGTGTTGACATTTATATGTTTAATCCAATTTCCTTGCATTAATTTTTCTTGGGTGATCAAATTGAAATTCACCATTGTAACATAAAGAAGTTATTCCATACTTAGACTGAGAAACAAGAAAAAAAGATGAGAACTTCCAGAGGTGCCAAATTTTCAATCCCTATATTTTTCAATTCTTGATTCTTGCTTTCTTCAAAATTTATGTCATTAATTGACCTTCACTCTTAAGGCATGTGTAATGCAATATGACAAATTAAGTAATTTACGTGGGAATTTAATTGTATCTTAAGAGAATATAATAAAAGCATCAGGAGAATATGGTAAAACTGTAAAAGCATATGGATATGATACAAGCATGAATTAACTATGCCTACATGATGGTATCATGTATGGGGCAGAGCTCCATTATCCATATCCTGCTCTCTTAACACAATTGGATACAATGCACTTTAGGTACCATTGCGGATTAGTTTGATGTTGCTCCTATGTTTTTTACCCAGATTAATAACAGAATTGATGCCTCTATATATCTTTTATCCATAAGTAACTGTTATGGTTTTTTTTGGGTTCTCCAGGTGGTAGATGCTGGTGCTCGTTCCGTTAAGATGATTTATCAATCCAAATTGGCACCAAAGTATGATTTCCTTCAAGAGAAGAACATGGAATTTCTTCTTTCATTACTGAATAGTGAGAGCGAAACTGTCAGTGGACTTGGTGCAAGTATTATTACTCATTCTTGTAAGACGAGTGTAGAGCAAAAGATATTGTTTGATGCCGGTGTTTTAAAGAAGCTTAGTAGTCTTCTTGAAGGTTCACTAAGTCAGAAAGATTCTAGTTTAGAGTCTCTAGCCACAATTTTCAAAGACAATCCTGAAGTCGTTTTAAAGTTCGTAGGCTCAGAAAGCGGAAGAGCTTTGAGTTCAATAATTGAATTGGTGAAGGATAAGTTTGCCAGGACAAGATTGCTGGCTTCCTTGTGTTTGATTGTCATAAGGAATACTTCTCCTTGCTATCTGCAAGATATAGCAGTCAAAACCAAATTAGTTAATACTCTACTTGAGCTTCTTGGTGATCCTGGTCAAGTTGGAGATGAAGCTTCCTTTGCCTTGTCTAGTTTGATAGTGCAAAAGGAAGATATGCAAAAACTAGCGTTTGAGAATAATGCTATTGATAAACTCTACTGCCACCTGCAAAAAGATTCATTGAATCCCAGACGTTTTGAAGGAATATTGCTAGCATTAGCTGACATGTGCTCAAAATTAGAATGTTGCAGATCTAGATTTTTGTCCTCGCAGGTTGGTTGTTGCATGCATATGCTAACTTACAGATTTGCTATTTATAGTTTTTCATTTGTTCATTTCTTTAAGTTAAGTGCATGTTTGTATTTTCCAATGATGCAATTCAATTATTTCTTTTTAATGCATCTTGAGGAAAAGCTTGAATTTGTCTCTTTGGTAGTTCGGTTTCATCATGTCCAGTTCTATAACTTATTTGCTACTGAGTCGGAGTTGCTTGATTAATTGTTTTCCTGAAAATAGACACTATATATTGTAAAAGAAGATCTAATCAAAATAAATTATATGAAAGTAGAGGATTTCCTAAAAAATAAACAAATAAAGAAGCAAAAAGTAAAAAAAGAAAGTGGAGGAGCTGTAAAGGTATGGGAACACTAATGAGAATACAGGAATGATCTGAAAAACAACATGAGTTGAACTGTTAAATCATTTAGGTTGCATAAATATACTGTGTAAAAACTTAGTTGGTGCAATTATTGTTATCTCTTTTGAAACTTAGAGGAACAAAGGTGAACTACTTATGATTATTTCTTTTTTTCTTTTTTGTTGAAAATAGGTGTTGAACTCTGTTGTTGATGCGGTAGCTCACGATAGTGCTGATGTGCGCTCTGCAGCCTGCATTTGCTTTAAAAGTGTAGCTCGATCTATCCAGGTGTGCAATATGAATATGAAGTTTATGATATTAGATGGTGAGTTAAGTTTGCATAAATTCTTTCTGATAAGATGTCATTCAGAATTTGAGCGCAGGTTCTTTTTTGACTGAAGCAGTTGTTATTCCCTTGGTTCGGGTTTTAGATGACCCTTCTACTTCAGTTCAGGTATGGGTTTATCTATTCTTTCTTATAGAAAGCTATTGTAAATTGCATACTGTCCTTATTGAGATTGGGAAGTAGCTTGGCTGATGTAATGGAATTAAAAACTAAAAGCATCTGGTCTTAGTTTTTCATTATATTTAAAACACAGGATAGAAAATCTAATAGCTTCCTCTGGTGAGAAATATCGAAAGGAAAATTATAGTTTTTATGTTTTGTTTTTGTTCCAAAGTAGTTGAAAAGACTGTTGCCTTCTCATGAACTATTAAACCTTCGCAAAATCAGAGCTGAAAGTGATAACATTATAAGCTGAAAACAATTGATTTAAAGTCTGTGGTAATTTATTTTCCAAATACTTCAGTTTTGTTGTTATTCAAATTTTAAAGAAATAGTTTTTGATTTGTTTGATCTTAGGCAAAAACTATTGTTACAGTTATAGTTCTTAGGAAAAATGAATATTATGAGATTGATGGGTTTTCCTCATGCTTACCTCTTTATAAATTGTCGAAGTTAGGTTTGAATCTTTTTTCATGCTGTTGGAAAGAAGGATTTGTAGTTCAGAATCTAACAAATATGCGGACAGATAAAGCTGACCACTTCTAGTTCAGAGGGCTTAGTTTAATTAGGAAGCTGGACAACCTGATGCTAATGTTTCCTTTTTAAGAACTGTAGATTTTTCTTCAATCTGATTGTTTTACATATTCAGATTACACAAAGGTGATTTATTGAATGTGTAACTGTCTTTTCTTTGCAATATTAAATGATTGCTCACTTCGGAGAAGTGACTAAAATGTCTAATGACTCACTCATTAATTTGGTCATTTATTTCATATTTCCTAATTCTGAGTACGGCGTTTGGATGGCTGGGAAGATGCATTCTGGGGGTTGGATGCAATTTTGGGGTGTACTTGGCACTGTTATCAGTTTTCTATTGTCTTCTTTTGTTTTTAGGAACAAGAAAATGGCGCAAAAAGATCATTGAAACTCATTTTGTAGACCTACAAAATCAATATATCCAAAATTTTGAAGAATTTGAGAGACATTAATCCTTTCACATTAAAGCTAACGGCTCATTGACTGCTTGTCATATATGACTCTGCTCATTTTCTACGTTACTAAATAGTATCCATTTAGAAAATACATTTAGTGAAGTTACCATAGATTAATTGGGTCTCTTTCCCAAAAACACATTCTTTGTAAACATGTATCAGTTTATTAACATCATATAGAAATGATGCTGTAATTTACCAGGTTGCGGCTCTTGGTGTTATCAGCAACATAGTAGTTGACTTTACAGCTCGTAGGTCAATTTTCATTAAATGCGGAGGCGTGAAACAGCTGGTTCAGCTATCGAAATCCATGGATGCTGCTATCAGGTTAAATGCATTATGGGCTTTGAGGAATTTGATGTTCCAAGCAGAAAGCAAGTGTAAGGAAGGAGTATTTATGGAGCTAACTGCATCCTTATTAGCGAGTCTTATCTGTGGTAATGCTCATTTTATGACTATCAAATTCTCTTTTATCTGTGTTGATTCTGCACAATGTAAACCAATGTTCCATTGCTTTTTCTCTGCAGACCCTGAACCTTTTGTCCAAGAGCAAGCTCTTGCGCTTGTTCGCAATCTTGTTGACGGATGTATAAGCTCTGTTGAGTATGTGTTTGCTGAAGATGGTATTATATTAGATGCTGTTGGAAGGCAATTACAGAGTGCTTTGAAAGCCGAAATAGGGATACAGGTTAGAAGTATTCTTTAGTGGGAAGATCTGCAAAATAATTTTTGGAATTACTGATTGTTATTAAGAATGATAAGTTGGAGTCATTAGTTTCAATTGTGATATGTTGTAAATGCTAGTGTAAAATGGGTGGGCAATTTGTAACATTAGTACTGTAAGAATGTTTATAACAAACCAATGGAACCATTGTGGTGGGTGGTGTCTTTTCTCTTTCTCCAACTTATGATAGATTCCCATTATCATTGTCTTGTAGGGGATGTACGTGCTCAGCAATGTCGCAACTGGGGAAGAGTTTCATAAGGAAGCAGTACTGAACCAACTCATTCCGCATGCAGAGACTGGGTCCCAAGCTTATATTATTAAGTTCTTGCAGAGTAACGACAGCCGATTACGTACAGCTGCTGTCTGGACCGTAGTAAATCTCACTAATTCATTAAGTCCTGGTGCAGTTGATAGGCTCGAAATATTACGTGGTGCTGGCATAGTTTCTCAAATAAATAATATGCAGAATGATCCTTGCCTGGATGTAAAGGTCAATAATCTTACATCTCAATTTGTTCTTTTAAAATCATTTTAATTTTTTTTTTGTTGCTAAAACTATATCTGGTTCTTAATTTGGTACAGCTGCGTGTGAAAACAGCTCTCGGACAGTTCAAGACTTTGGACACATGCCTCTCGCACAGTTCATGACTTTGATATCGGCTCAACATAATATTTTTGTTCTAATTGAACCAATTTAAAGAGAAGTGATACCATCTGGATTTTGTTTCTTCATCTTGTTTTTTCAACATTGTTCAGCCTTTCTCTGGAGGCTTCCATTAGCAGGGTATGCCTTACTCAAATGATGGTTTCATTTTATAGTAATAGAACCGAGAAAACTAGTTTCCCGTTCTTATAGTCAAAGGAGGTTTTCAATTGTACTTTTGAATTTCATCCGGAAGGTACTATAAATTGATTTCAATTTATGATATAATATAGAAATGTCCTGTGATTTCTGGGTATGGAAAAAGAAATAAAAAAACTGTTACTTATAAATGTTTTGCTCAACTGGGATATGAATGGTTTTGTTGAAAGCAATTCTATAAGACTGATTATCAAAATTCCTTTAAATAATTGAGATACTTTTTTTTTTTTTTTTTGTTAAATATCTACATATGGTTCGTACAATCATCCTACTGGATTTGTATACCTATCTGTTTCCGTTGCAAGTCGATTTTACTTGAACATGCTCTGAACACTTTGCATTTTTATCTTTCTTTGGCAGGTATATCACATTGCTTTCATTTTTTTTTGCAATCAAAGCAGTGTGAGAACTTTCTTGGGTTGTGGTTACTGCCGACCAGGTTACCTTTGTAAATCTTATTTTCTAGATACATACATATCTGCATCCATTTTTTTTTTTTTTTTGTATGTATCAGATCAATGTATTGTAGTTATATAACTGTAATGGTAAGTGTACCATGTGATTTGTATATTGCCGGTATAAGACAGAATGAATTTCTCAGATTTTGAAACTAGTTGTTTTGAGCTTCAAAAGATCACTCAAAAGATGTGATCGTAACTTGTATGAAGAGGTAGTTTGTTTGCAGATTGTTGTATTGATGGCTTCTCTTTTAAACTTGATTTGTTTAGGTCATAAAAATGCTATTGCTGCTGTAAGAGCATGGAAGAGTCAAACTATCCGAAGGGGTCTAGATTTTACCCATGGAAGAAAAGAGAATAATGTTAGGGTTTTTATTTTTTTATTATTAAATTCTATTTATGAGGCAATTGATTCAGGTAAATCCTATCTCATCTCTATTGTAAAATGATAAGTTGAATGGATTTGAGATATATTGTTGAATTGATGAACTTTTGTTTTGAGTCTCAATTAAGCCCTTGTTCTCTGATCCATTTATTTGGTAGCAGAATCATTATTTTTACTATTAATTATCAAGCTAGGTTTTAGTGTATGACAAGAAATGCACTTGGGACTTGTTTGATGATACCCTCGTTTGGCACCATGATAACAATGGTTTGTATTCTGTGAGGAGCGGGTATAGAGTGGGTCGGACAAGTTGAAAGTGGCTAGCTCTTCTGGGTTGAGAGGTATGGTGTCTTGGTGAAAGGATATATGGCGGATTAATGTCCCAATGAATATTCAGATTTTCATTTGGTGAGCTTGTCACCATTGACTGCCTTGTATGATTAACTTGGCCGGTACAGGGATCAAGGTTGATGTTCTCTGTCCAGTTTGTTTACAGCACTCGGAATCGATGGTCCATGCTCTCTGGGCCTGCAAGAATTTGAAGGTGGTGCGTGCCCGATTTGTTTTAGATGAAGGGTGTGTGCTGTGTACATGGTCTGCATTTTCAGGACTTTTTTGTCTAGTGTTCGGTGCCTCCTAGAACAGGAGTTGGCTTTGTTGTGCGTCGTACTCCAGAGGATTTGGTACATGCGGAATTTGGTGGTCCACGGTTTGTCTTGTGGTTGTCCAATTAATGCAGTTGCCCGGTTTCAAGAGTTCTTGGCTCAGTATAATTGTGTGTTGGAGGAAGCTGGAAGTGGGATTCCTGGTGGTATTGTTGAGGCGTCCTGGCAGCCTCCAGATACTGGTATCTATAAGATTACGGATGCAGCTTTGAGAGCAGAGCAGGATTTGATTTGTGTGGGGTCATGATTCGGGATCATTGTGTGGTTTGTAATGGCAGCCAGTGCTCAGTGAATTGAGGCGGGTTATTCGGCTGCTGTTGCTGAAGCAATTGTAGTTCTTTGGGGGATCCAGGTGGCGGTGGATTCAGGCCTATTGCCAGTGGTGTGAGGCAGATGCTCTTGATGTGGTAAAGCAGGTTAATTCGAGAATCATATCTAATGTAGGAATTGAGAAAGATATTTGTGATATTCAGCACTTGGTGCATTATATTAATGTTAGATATGTTAGTTTTGTTCCTAGGAAGGCTAATG
This sequence comes from Acer negundo, assembly GCA_035582765.1. Taxonomy (NCBI): domain Eukaryota; kingdom Viridiplantae; phylum Streptophyta; class Magnoliopsida; order Sapindales; family Sapindaceae; genus Acer; species Acer negundo. Next base: position 10,455,824 of record CM069233.1, read on the forward strand.
AGGTTACCCATAGCCTTGCTCAAATGGAACAGAGAGGATTGTTATTGGAAGGAGGAAGTCCCTCCGTCTGTGGAGAGGATTGTTCGGCCTAATTTGCCCGACTAGTTTGTTAGTGTTGTAGAAAGTGCTAGGCGCTAGTCGGGCAGCGACCTTTAGCCTAGCACCTAGCCTGCCTAGTTGGGGACTAGGCAGTTGGATGGTAGTAGGCTGATTTTATCTTTTATTTTTTATTTTTTATTTTATTTTATTTTATTTTTTGTTTTGGTTGTTGTTGTAATTGAGTAAAGAGTAAATGTTTAAGGGGGGAGACAACAGAAAGTGAATTTCTGCAAAAGGCCTTTCGAAACCCTATGGTTTTTAAGTAATCAAGATGAGTCTTCAAAATGCTCCTAAAGTCCACTTCTGCCTCTCATAGGACTTACCCATGGGATCACCAAGGGGTTTTTACTTGAAAATTATAAAATCTTGTTTTCATAAAAACGGGATTTCTACTACGTATTTTTATAGGAGCAGAAATAAGTTAAGGTTGTAACAAAACCTTTTAAAGATATATAAGGATCGAGTTACTCTAGAAATTTAATATTCTTCTTATACTTTCGTTAACTTGACAAGACTTCCTTGAGTTTAACTATTTGATAAAACTTTAAAATAAAAGATGGTGAGAGATCTTACTTTACTTGAAAATATTCACAGTTTTATTGATTGTTAGAAGAGTACGTGAAAATATTACAAGTGAGGAGAGTGGTGTCTAACTACAGGCTCAGAATTTGTGTGTGTGTTTAAATGAGAGTATAACTCGATTTATACAAGAACTAGAAAGAAAAAGCCAAAACAGATAGCCGACATTGGCAATCAAAATTTACAAAAAGTAAATAGTAAAGCGATCTTTTTATCCCACCGACACTTATTTTTTACTATTCTTGTTGCTTTCTGTCGACGCTTTGCTATCGATCTTATCCTCATGCCTTGCTTTTTACTGTTCTTGTCACCTTCTATCGACGCTTTGATCTTATCATTATGCTTAGGTGTCTATTTCCATTTCTTCTTTAGTAAGATATTCTCTATCTTTTTCTGCCTCTTGGATTTCTCTAAGATAATCATCGGTCTCTAGGCGAAGAAAAATCCATGGGATTGGATATTTACTCATGCCATCATGGCTTCTTATGAAAATTGGCATGTGAGGGGTTTGTTGTACCAGTTTTGGTCTGCAGGAATTTACACAGTAAAAATACTTTTAAGCTCTGTACCTTTGTAGATATTTAGGGCATATGTCCTGGGCATCTATAGGAGGATTTTAATCTTGCACAAATTCTATAGAAACATTGTAAGGAATTATCACAATGTAATGGTAGGCTGGCAAATAACTGGTCAACTTGTAGGGTTGGCTGATAATCCACTCATCGAGAACAGAGTCAATGTCAAGACAAAACCCTTTCTTTCCTCCGAACATCCTGATGGACTGTTGAAGTTTATCAGGGAGAAATGAGATTCTCAGGATATTAGATGCATGGAGGCTGTCGATGATGCCATAACTAAAAAGTTCTTTGATACCGATTTTGCCGAAATCTGAAATATCGAATTCTATAGGAAAGATATCCAAATTTATTTGTGTTGTAATGAACTTATATAAAACTTTTTGATTTATTTTTCTTTCATGTAAAAGTGTAGTCATACCATCAGGTATTCCTAAGCTTAAGGCTAGAAACTTTTAGATTTTTAGAAACCACTTCAAACTATCATTTTTAGCATAGCCAAAGCTAAAAATGGTTTACTTTATATCTATAGGTTGAGCTTCTACCGCTTTATATATATTTTTTGCTTGATCCCTCATTAGGGTAATATTTATAAGGTCAAAGAGCTTCTTAGAAATTGCCTTCTTGTCTTTGTTGCTATTCTTTTGCTTTTCATTGATACATAGCTTTTGAATCTGTTCAGTTAGCTGCTCAACTAACTCTAGCTTTTGCGTAGGTACAGTATTTTCAGCTTGCATTTTCTCTAAAAGTTTATTGAGTGATTTTTTACAGCTGTCTAACTCTTCAGATATCTTATTTTTTGCTTCATTGATGCTTCGAAAATGATTCATAAAACTACAGACTTGGTTACAGTCGCAAGTGATACCATTGAACTCTACTATTGGTTCAAAACCATCTTGATTTTGTAAAAACAGGTTTAGTGATCTATTGGCTTCTTCTAGGGAGTAAAAACCCTTAAATATAGGACTTGGAAAATCTTCAACATAACAAGCAGTTTCCTGCCACGTTGAATAGATTCCAATTTTCCTGCCTTTATATACACTACATAGCATGAAAATTGTTATTTTCTACAAAGTACTAGCTTAAAACATTTAGTGAGTTTAAAAACCATTTGTTATCATTTCTAAAAAACCATATATTGTTGAGTTAAGTTTGTTGAGATTTAGAAAGTCTATCTTTTAAATTATTTAGAGGCTGGAAAGGGGCTCCTGGACTATGTTTTATATAGTAAAGGATCATATATTAAGTTTTTATATGCTATTGCTTTAAGCCGGGAAACTAAAGCTTTTTTGGACATTCTTCGAGTTTCCTGCCATTCTTCTTGCATTCAGAATTAAATCTTTATTAGTCTAGATAATATATCTACTAAGTATTGTCTTTTCCGTTAATGTGTTCAAAGTCTACTATGTATCCCTTACCAGTCGGTGTTTCTAAGAAGCTTATCCATCTTTTGCTTATAAAAGATTTTTTCTTTTCAAAATTCTTCTTTTATACCTTTTTGTAGAATTCTACTATATTATTGCAATCTACCCTAACAGTAAAAGATTCATTTTGTATATAAATATAGAAAGTGTTTAAGGAATTTATTATACCTAGTAGTTCTAATTCGGTACTTGACTTTCTACTTTCGGGTTCTATGAATTTTCTACTAGCGTACATTGCTATTTCTTCTGTATCTCTCGGGCTTCCTTTATTGGGCTTTTGAATGAGAATTCCGGCCCATACTACACTACTTGCATCAGTTTGAATTATTTTATAATAGCTATCTATTGGGAGAGCTATTGGTCTCAAAGTTTTTACTATTTCTTTCATTTTTTGTATTAGCTTTATATATTCATTATTGAAATACTTTTGACCATTTTTGTTAAGTTTATTCAAAATGCTCAAGTTAGGTATGAATTTTCTTCTATAATTTAATTATCCTAAGAATTTTTGCAACTCTTTTGTTTCTTCTATCTTATAAGGGAAACTCAAAATTTTTGTAACTATATGGGGTTGAAGTTCTATTTTTCCTTTATCTATTTTAAGTCCTAATAAATCTATTTTATTTCTAAATAATTCTATTTTCCTTTTGGACAGAACGATATTATTAGCTTTAAATAAGTCAAGGATTTTATAAACATGTGTTGTGTGAATGTATCTATTGTTACTGAAAACAAGAATATCATCAATATATACTATACAAAAATTGAAATTTTTTTAAAAGATTATATCCATTCTAGTTTGAAATACTTGAAGTGCATTCTTTAAACCAAATAGCATTTCAAGTCACTCAAAATGTCCTTCAAAACAATTGAATATTATCCAAGGGATGGATTCTTTATCCAGCTTTAAATTTGGAAAACTATGTTGCTTTTTAAATACAATTTACTAATTAGTCTTTGTTAGGGAGTTTATAGCTATTCCTCAAAGTATTATCATTTAATCTTTTGTAATTTATAATCATCCTACTTTTTCCCCTTTTTTGTTCGCTATGGTTACTAACTATAAAAGTTGGGCTTCTATGTCTTCTAGTGCTTTCTCTTATTACTCCTAGTTCTAAAAGTTCTTTAACATGCATTTTGCATTCTTTTCTATCTTCTAGGTTATATACTAGGTCTTGAGTTATTATGGTAATGTCAGGGTTTATGATTTCTAACTTATATATTTCTATAGATTTTTCATTTGCCGGATTATCACCAATAATTTTTATCTTTTCTAGAGCTTCTATTTTACTTTTATCTTCTAGGTTTTCTTGATTAGGTTCTATTTTGGAAATTATACAAAGATCTTCGGTATAACCTTCCATTAGATATTCTTCTATTTTTTCATAGCTCATGACTTGATCAGGTTCTAAACTTAATTTTTAATGCAGCGGAAAATTCAACACAACAACAATCGATAAAAGAAAGGATAAACGATTCAGATCCGTTGATTCGCGCACGAATACCGGAAACAAACCCTACTAACGCTCCGTTGATTCGCGCACGAATAACGGATTATTAGGCTTCAAATACGATAATCGACTTCGCGCACGAAGGATAATGTAATTGGATAGTTAAGAAACATCTCTGAATTTTATTTAATCAAAAACTGACTTTCAAACCCTAAGACAATCTACTTAAATATAATTGCAAAACTTAACTAAAAAGAAAATCCTAAACAAAAGGAATAGAATCCTAAATGAAAAAGAAATCAAATCTCCTAAAAATCAAAAGAATCCTAAAACATTAAAAACCTATCTAAAAAGGAAATTAGATTTGATTTAAAATTCAAATCATAAAATAATTAATAACCTAATTACATATAAACTAAAAGGAAATAAAATAACATGTATTAATTAAAAGAATATTTTTAAAATAAAAAGTCTTCAAGAAAATCTCCAATAATATCTCCTGCATCAATTTTACTATTGAATCTTCTAGTAAGGAATCGAAATATTCTAGGCCTATTGGTTTTTCTATATTACTTACTTTCTTTACATAAGGGAGATTACTAGTTTCAAGCTTTGATTGTATACAGGTGGATTTTTTTTAAAGAAATTCACACCATTTGGTGATATTAATGTGCTTCCATTGTTCCATAATATAAAATTTAATCATAGAATAAACTTATAACTGCTTACTTGACTTGTTACTAGCGTTCGAGGTAAATTATGTACTTCACCATTGATTCTGATAGGTACGTTAATTATGCATTCAGTTATTTGTAGTAATGATCCATTAAACTATCTTAATCTTACATCTGTTTCTAGTTTAGTTCTAAATTCTTCTGGGGCTAGGCTTTTATGTATAATACATTTATTAGCGCCCGTTTCTATCATGGCTTTAGTACATATTCTTTTTTATTTATAAAGGATTTATATTTCTATTAGTATAAGTTCACTACCAGCACGATTTACTTCTTCTCTTTCCACGCATTTATTACAATAGTACAATTCTTTTTTATTTATTTTTATTTTTTTTATTTTAAAGTTTTATCAAATAGTTAAACTTAGGGAAGTCTTGTTAAGTTAACGAAGGTATAAAAAGAATATTAAATTTCTAGAGTAACTCGGTCCATATATATCTTTGAAAGGTTTTGTTACAACCTTAAACTTATTAATGCTCCTATAAAAATACCTAGTAGAAATCCCATTTTTATGAAAACAAGATTTTATAATTTTCAAGTAAAAACTCTATACTATTTCATATATTGAACTTCAAATTGAAAATCAAATTCCAAAACACTCAGTATTAAGAATCAAAATCCATAAACAACTAAACAAAATTTAACAAACTCAATCAAATTCCAACCAAAAGTCAATAAAAAAAGTCAACCTAGTTGTTCAACGGCAACTAGTTGCCGACTTTGATTGACTAGGCCAACCAGGCGGTTCATCACCTAGTAGCAGTGGCGGTCCGCCAATTAAGGACTAAGCGGCACCTAGACGAGAGCTTTTGCAATACTATAGTTTGTTTTGTTTTTGTTTTTTATAAAGTTTGCATTTTCAAAAAAAAAAAAAAAAAAAAAAAAAAAAGAAGTAAAAAATTAATGCACTTGGGAGTGTTATTAGTGCTTGTTTGGTTGGGTTTTCTACGATCTCAAAAGCTTTATACACTTCTATTTGAGTTTTTTTTAGAATTGTTTATTTGGACTTTTGAGATTGTCTATTTTAAATTCAAGAGAGTCTAGTAGAGTTTAAGGCTCCGTTTGGAAGAACTTCTTTAAGTAGGTCTTTTAGGAGTAGATATTTTAAAGTAGACCTTCTACAAGTAGAGCTTTTAATGGAAAGATGCTGGTTGTCAATTATAAAAAGTTTTTTTAAATGGTAGGATTATCAAAATATTCAAAAACAATTTTAAATGATATGGTTATATTAGATATTTTAGTGTCATTAAAATAGCTCAAAAAGATCTACTTGGAAAAACTTAAAATTTGAACTTTTCTAAATAGATGTAAATCAACTTTTTTAATATTCCAAAAGCTCTGGGTGACAACGAAATGACATCAAAAAATTTGAAAAGATCTTTCAAGTAGGAAACGCACATGAGAGTGGTATTAGTCTATTATATAACACAATTTCAAGTAATTTCAAGTAGAAGTGTAATTGTTTAAATTCTTGAAAAAGTATTTTTCAAAACATGTTTTTTTTTCCCTGTGTACGTTAGAAATGAAAATGAAAAGGAATCATATTCTATTATAAAGGGATTTAGGAAAGGAAACTTAACTCCTTGTATGGAGAGAGAATTATTCCCTTTTCACTAGGAACTTTTAATTCTTTGATTTGTGTGTTAGTCTACGTAATTTGATTATCGATAGTTTTACGGAAGACTCTAATCACAAATCAGTAATAAAATTCTCCTCTTTATAAGGATTAATGATTAATAAACCTGTGCCCTTAAATTAAATTCCATTGAAAATATGGGTGGTGTTTGTGTTTAGTGAATAGTGATTGATAGATAAATAAAACATTTTTTTCTGATGGAATTCCTTGTCAGTTCTTTGTAATATTCTGCTACCTATTTGTTTTGAAAATTAAAGTGCCTCATAATCTAGAAACTAGAATGAGAAAAAGTGTATGATTATTTATTATCTCGTAATTCATTCACATCATGTCATAATACAATACTTATATTAAATAGTATACAATATATACAATTTTACTGGATAAATTTTTATCATCCAGAGAAAAATAATATAAATAATAATCATTGTCACCTGAACCAAACAGGTTGATATTAAAGCAAAGATGTACCTAGGCTAAGAACAACACCAATTAGAGAAGAAAAAAAACACCAACAAGCTAGGCAGATCAAAATTTTCACTGCCCTCACCCGATCTTCTCCGTGTTCGTATCATCCGAGGGCCATATAACGGTCTCAATGAGCCGTTCACGCATCAACTCCAGGTTCTCATCGGAGATCTCTTTATATATTTGAGCATGATCGCATTTCTACAAACAATGGCAGACAAGAAAAAAAAAAAAAAGATGATTCTTTTCGTCCCCGGTTTTACTTGTTAAAACAAATGCAAAGGTAAATCCGTTATACCTTAACCCATTTTCCATACAAGTGAAGACGTGTTATCATCACTCTTTCGGCAAGATCATGATTCTCCTGTGAGCCGAAAATACGAATACATTAGTCGAAATGCAAACCAAAAAAAATTGTAACTTTTTTATATCAATTCCAGTTTTGGTTATTGAGATGACAGAGCAGATCGGAGATTACTCAAAAGATGAAATTGGAAACTTATTTCCACAATGTTTGAACAAATTCTTCTAAGTAATGACAAATCAAAAAGAGCAGAAAGGATCATGAAAACTACCTTGCCAAGACTACGTATGAAACGCTTGCCATCGCCAGGCTTATTTGTCGCAACAAAACTGTCAAAGTATATAAATTAAACATTTAAAGATAGTATTTCTATTTTATCTTCTCTTATCATATGATAAATACCAGAGCATCAAATCTGTATTATAAGATTTCTAACAATTATTCTAATCCAACCAAATCTGTACAAGAGCAGGATGAGCTGGTTTAAGTTCAACAATGAGAAACTTTAAGTACTTGCTGATTTATGTTAATGTTTTCTCATATTTTGTTTTAGCTAAACAAATCTCAGATGATGTATTGTTTGCAATATGAAAGCGAAAGGAAAACTCTTCAACGATATTAAAAATCAGACTTACTCATAAAACCACCTATATTGCGTTGGATTCATCTCGTAGAGCTGATTAAGAACAGTCCTAACTGCTTTGTATGTGAAATAGTTAAGAATTTGCTGCAGGCAGAAAGGATTCAGTCAATTGAATGAACAAAAAAAAAGGTTATTACAAATCAAACAATAAGAACAAATAAGTCTCGATACAAGCACAATGAGTAGTCAAGTGAAAATATCCGGGTTGGTTATTGTTTCAACAAGAAGAAGCTGATTATAGATACACTAGCATTTAGAAGGAAAACTAACTTCCGGGACAGAAAATTGCTTTTACTTAAACATAGTTAGAAATCAAGTTTATGTGGAAACTACAAGGGCATTTACCTAAAGGAGACATCATACAAACAGAACGAAATAGCAGTGGCGAATGGCGATGCTTACGAGTATTATGCGATCATTTCATTTGGGAATTTGATACATCTTATTTCTAGTCTTATGCAACAGATATTTCATGATTTTGACCTAATTCGACTGTATAAAGAACGACAACAGATCTTTTCCCAATGAAGATCTGAAATATAGGACATATTTAATACCTTCATTATTTGCACAAAGGATCACAAGAAATATGTACCAATTTCAGAGAAATATAATGTTTCATAATTCCATCAAGAAAAAGCTCAAATAAGTCATGGCTAGAATACTGACACTTTTCCCACCATAATTACAAGAATCCATAGATTATTAATAAGCAAATGAAAAGCTTGTTACAAAAACTATGCTTCTTGACAGTCACATATTAACTAACTATTATCCAAAAATAAGAACATAAACATGTTTGCAATTTAATTCCTCACCGTCTTGACATCCTCAAAGCTGTCTTCATACTGCCCAGCAAGCTCGTTGACAATCACAAGCCTCCGACCTTTCCTCTGCTGCTTCCTATTAACAGTATTAGAAAAGGCCTTGGAAGAGAGCCTCCAATTAGGCCATGAATCCACAAAAGAGCTTCCCAATTCCACCCTTACTACATGTTTTCTCTTCATTGAACTCCTCTGTGACACCAAATCTCCACCACTTTTTACACTCGTAGGCAGCGAATCCACGCACAAACACGGGCCGCTGTGTGATTCCATCACTGACGAACCCACCACAGACAAAGCTCCCACCATTTCCTCAATCAAGAAATATATCTGTACAAAACTACTACAAGTACCCAATAATTTTATATTCTTGTTAAAATGAATCTTTGGAGATGGTTTTGCAGGAAAATAGGAGATACCCACCAAGGAATGTGAAGAAACCTGTAGTGGGTATCCAATAAAATGGGGAGTTATGATTTATTAACAAATAGTGTCAAAGATCAAGAACTGAAAACAGGAAGATGTATGTGTGCAAGGAAAGAAAGAGAGTTGGAAAGTATTTTGGTACAAGGAAAGTGTGTGAAAAATGTGTTGGCTTCTTTGAGGGTAGGTTATTTGATTTGAACTTCGAAGGTAATATTGAATCTTCACCAGACAAAATTTGAGGTCCAAAATTCTCCACACAAGAAGTTGGCATATTTGAAATCTAGATTCTAGAGTTCATTCGACCACCTGGACGGTTTCTCCAATTTGGGATGGTGGGGACATTGACCACGTGGAAGAATCTATGTTGGTATGTGGACATGTAAGAGACAGCGTTGAGAGTTGAGAGTTGAGAGTCCGGGTATCCCATTCCCACTTGCAGGCTGCAGCTTTTTCATCGTTTCATTTCATTGGCTATTCAATTACAACTCTACTCTTTCAAACTATATAACTTTGACCATAATGTTGGCCACCTACGTTTCCACTTTAGTCTCTTATTAAGATTCAAAGAGACACGCCTTTTACTATTATTCTTTTTCCAATTTAATTATAAAATTGTCGAAAAATCAACAGAATGTTACAATAATTGACACTAATAATTCTTTGATTCTTTTTAAACTTTTACATATCTCGTCCTTCCTTCTCTTAATAAAACATATCTCTAAATAATATTTCAAATTTCACCCTTTACACCTCATCGAAAAACCAAAATCAATATTTATTTATGAGTAATGCTAGGCTTTTCAAATTTTTTCTTAAAAAACTTTTCAAATTATGTTGACATGTGGGTTGTCAATATCTTGTAAATCTTGAGTTTATATAGTAAGGGATGTTATGTTAGTTTATATGTTGAAAGATGTGATGTTGACAACTCACATACCAATATAATTTGGAAAGTTTTTTGAGAAAAAATTTGAGAAGTCTAACGTTACTTTTTATTTATAGATACAAATGATCTTATGTACATGTAACATGTGGACCTGCTATGTCATTCATCTTTTAGAAGTAATTATTCATAGTTATTATGATCACAATTATTAATTATGCATCTGCCGTAAAAGTAACAAATTTCATAATTATAATAGTAAAAATATAGCTATGGTTTGGTGGTAAAAATCATTTATTAAACCTGATGATGTTAACAACAAAGAGGAGTGCTCAACCCACTATCTTAACTCATTCTTTTTTTATAATATCACCTGTGGACATCATTTATTTATCTACATCAAATTTGTAGCCATTATAAATAACATGTTTTTTCTATGAGTGGTGCTATTGGCACACCCCTTACCGATCTATTTATACCTTACTTTTTAATTATATAGTATTATTTATTTTTTCTTTATTAAAATTACTTAAAGAGACATACAATTTAAGGAAACAAAATCTTCTATAAAATAAATCTAATAAAACCCCACATTCCCTTTCAAAAAAAAAAAAAAAAAAAAAGGTTCTTGTAATTTGTTTCTTGAAGAAATTTGTTTTTTCTCAACTCTTAAACCCAATCATGCAAAGGATTGTCCATTCCCTATCCAGGAAGCTGCAACTCAAGTGTTGAAGATTTGGAAACGAAAAGTCTATAGATGGGATGTCAAGATTTTCAGGTCTAAAAGCAGGAATCAAGTCTTGGATATTTGGAGATAAATTTTATAAAGAAGGAATTTCAAGGTTCTCAGGTTTACAAGGGTTAATCCATGGTTTTCGTTTAAGCCTATGAAGAAATACAAACGGACCCAAAAGTTGAATTTAATTTTAACCATTATCATTCATCAATGTTTAGATTTCCTACAATATTGATTTTTTATTATAGCAATTTTCATTAATAAAAGAGGGCAAAACGCCCATTAAACACAAAATACAGATGCAAAAGCGAAACAACACGAAAAAATAAAACACAGAAAAAAAAAACCAACAACACACCAGACAACTCTCATAAGTCATAACCCAAAACACAACACCAGACCCAACAAAAGCAACAACAACCTCAACAAAACAGAGCACCCCAACAACCACAACAAAAATCTTGTTTATCATGAAATTAGAGTTTTATTTTATTTTATTTTTTCCTTTGATGTTGCAGAAACTAATATGGCATTAAAACTATTTTACTCTATTATGCAGTATATATTAAGCATGTTTACAAATATATATATATATATATATAATGATATCAAGTTGTCGTTGTGTTAAAATAATTTTGTTCTTTTTTTATTTTTTTCTTTCCACCATGAAATAAGAAGAAGAAAAAAAACTAAGAAAAATAAGAAGAAAAAATAAATCGATTAATGGAGGTGAGAGAGAGACGTATACAAAGTTCAAAGATGGGGTGTATAAAATTTGAAAAATAAATAAAAAGGGTAGTTTTGGAAATAAATCAAGCAATTTAATAAAAACAGTAAAGTTTATTTAATTAAATCAAAAATTTAAAAAGTGGGATATATTTAAGAAGTTCAATATAGAAATTTAATACAACACAATAAAATTATTTAATAAACAAAAACTATTAAAAAATTACATGTAACAATTGTGGAAGACAATTTATGTTTGAAAATAATGAGAGTTGGAGTGAAAAAAAAAAAAGTTCAATGGTTGACCGGGATTGATAATTTGGAAACAGTAGAAAAAAAGTTGTAAAGTGCGACAAAACTGCTATTAAAAAATAAAAACTTTGATACAATATTAAATGGAAATTTGATGAAATAAACAACAGGTAATTTAGGAAGTTAGTTGTTGGTTTGATTTGTAAATAAATTGAAAAACCAAGTTATTCATAATGGTTTCAAATTTGATGCAGAGAAATAAATATTGTTCATATGTCACATTATAAAGAGAGAGTGAGTTGAGAGAGTGATTCTAGCACTCCTCAACAACAAATAATCAACACAACTTAGCCTATAAAAAATAAGGCAAACTTCATATTAGTCTATAATAATTTATTTTTTTTTGAAACATTAGTTTTTCACTTATTGTTGCATTCTTGACTTGTTAGGTCTCTCAATTAACTAAAATAGCTCAATTTGATCATTCGGTTTGTTAACCGATAGTCAAACTTAACAATTCTTGGGGGTAATTTGGTTGTATCAGGTCACATATACATAGTTGAAAAATAAAATAAAAATAGATGGTTGGATCTAGGACGGAGCTAGGATTTTGGTTTTAAGGGGGCCAGGGACGTAGCTAGAAAAAAAAAATTGGGGTGGGCTGGTCTAAAATTTATTTTCTTATTTAAAAGTCCTAACATTTTGAACTAACTATTAAACAAAATTTTTCGTTGTAATAACCAAATCAAAACAATACGTGATAAATTTCATAAAAAAAACATCAATGATATACCTAATAAGAGGGGACATAATGAGCCTTACCCTCAAATACATACTCTATGTAAGGAAAAACACAAAATAAATGCAAAAATATGCATTACATATATAACAAGATACTATCGAAGTGGTGCACTACGAGGTTTCAAAGCATAAAATATATGGTGTGGTCCACACAATAAACATTTTCAAATCCACAAATTAAAATAAATATTTGTTTTCCTACATTTTTCTCTCTCTTCTAACTTTTTTGTCTCATAAAGAGGCTTATTTGGAAGCTATATCAGTGTACAAAACCTAAATCTTAATCATGAAATACAAGACTTAATTAAATATCAATAATAAAATCTAAAATCTATAATGAAATTCATTATAAGTAAATAAAAAGAAAAAAATAAAGTAAAGGAAATTACATTCTTGTATTAGAGATTCAGGAGGAGGAAAAAGAGGAAAAAAAAAAAAAAAAAAAAAAAAAAGGAAAGTGATCCAATGACTGATGCTGAAGAAAGGGATCTGGGAAGTGAAAAAGAGAAAGTATTTTATAAAAATTTGTTTGGGCTAGTTGGGTTGTTGGGTTTATTTTATTATATTTAAAGTTATTGGGCTTTTAGATTAAAATTGAAAATGGAAATTCGGATGGACTGTCGGCAATTATTTCATTTTGGCTTTAACTATTTTTTTTTTCTTTCAAACTAAGTCAAACTTATAAAAAATTTTCAAAAAACCTGGGTGGTGTAAGACAGATACCAATATTAAATGTTAGGCAAGAAAAATATATCAATATACCCAAATGCATATAATACGGTTTAGTCTTTAAAATAATGGTACAAACTATGTAGTGTAAACTATATGAATCACCCTAAACACAAGATAGATATTGTATAATAAAATGTAAATAAAGTCTTATTTTGTTCTAGTGAATACATAATAAAAATAAAAAAATACATACATTATAGACGGATTTAGCTACTATACCGTTCATGTATAATTTGTTGGAAATATTATTTAAAATTTCATAATACAATAATTATATTTTATTAATATTAGAAGTTGTAACCATCGTTACTAGATAATGATTTTATGTGAGTAACTATGTGACCGTTACGATGGTTTTATTACAATAAATATTTGACCATTATTTAGATTAATGGTATTGTTAATGATTATATTAATGTGCAACAGTAGGATTTCAAATTATAAATAGTATATTCAAAATCATTTTATGGATACTTTTAAATCCCCTCAAAATCAGAGGAATGTGAATATATTATAGTTCTAGAATACTGTATTGTAAGTGCACCATTATAGTGTTAATATGTCATTGAATGCTGGAGGTCAGAGCGTTGTTTAACCAGATTGGACCAAAACAGTGTCCTAGAGGGCCGCAATTTGATCTTAAATACAGTGTTTTAGCATACCTTGACGTTAATCTATTTTCACAACATCCATCTAATCCTCAAAATTTTCCCAACATAGTTACGGGTGTAATTACGAGAGACGGGTGTAATTACGAGAGGAAGTTATTTCCTTATAGTTTTAATTTCTATTAAATTTATAAAATTTTGATTTGTAGACCTTAATTTGGATTGAAATCCAATGATTGAAAATTAACATTGTAACTATATAGTAACCGTATAGTAGCTGAACTCATATATAGACTAGATTAGAAAATAATTTATGAAATAATAAGAAATTAAAGGTGCTATTCGACATTGTTTTCGAAAAGTGTTTTTTTTTTTTATTTTTTATTTTATTAAAGAAACATTGAAAACCTATCTGATGAGTGTTTTGAAGAAACAAAAAACAATAAAATCAATTTTTTTTTAATTTTATTTAAAGCATGGAAAGTTTGTGTGTAGCGGTTCTATTATTTATTTTTTTTCATTGTGTATGGGCTGACCAATTACTATATTATTATTAGCAATACATTCTAAAACAAAAATTGAAAAAGTAAGAATGAAAAATTAAAAATATCTATCCCTTTTAATTCTCCCTCTCACGGTCTGGTCTCATATCTGCCTGTCTCTCCATTATCTATACTTAATATTTCATTTTTCTCTTTGTGGTTGGATTTTGAGTGGGTTTTAGTTTTAGATTGAAGTTTTTTTTTAGTAGGATTTGTAATTGTGTTCAGTGGATTGTAATTGTGTTTAGTTGTTGAACTCAAAAGGAAAAAAATTGTAGGTAACGTATGATGATGCAGTTAGCGTTGGTTGAGTTGTTGACGATAGAGGTCGACGATGGTGGGATCGTCGATGATGGAGTTGACGATGGTAGAGGTCGACGAAGTCTGCTCCCCCTTCGTCTTCCTCATCTTCATCGTGCGATGGAGATCTACAGATCTCCATTTGATGAAGATTGCTTGGTGAAGATTTGATGATCTCCATCGTTGATGGAAAGATCTCCATCTCACGGTAGAGATCTACAGATCACAATCTCAATCGGACGGTGGAGATCTACAATCTCCATCATACTGTAGAGATCTACCATCCATTTTTTTCAAAATGATTTTTCTTTTTTTGAATTTTTTTTTCTAGAATGTTCAATGTAATTCAACTATAATTAAATCTGATTAGGAAAAAATAAATTTGTTAATAAAAAGTTTGATCAAACAAATAGAAGTTTTTAATTTTAACCCCTAATAGATAAGCACTATTATTAATTAAACTTTGTATTTTATAATAGAAAAAAAAAAAAAAACAATTTAAAATTTGGGGCTTTGTATATTTTACAACATAAAAAAATTTAAAATTTATGAAATAAAATTTGAATTATAACCTTATAAAATGTTTGATTATAAGGTTACACTTAATTGAAATTTGTATTGAAAATCAGTTTTGCCAGAGGCGTTTTAAATGTTTTCATTCTCAGAATATCGTTTTCAACAATTGCTACCAGACGTATTTTCGAATCTGAAAAATACAAAAATCAATTTCTTGAAATCAAATGAAAATGAGAAAACAGAAAACAAAAACTGAAAACGCTACCGAACGACCCTTAAAATATTAAAAGGGATTTATTTTATCTTGGCAAAAAAAATAGGTAAGAAATTTTGAAATTCCCTTAAGCAATTATAGTGTAATTATACCTAGGGGTGGGAATAGGTATGTGCTCAAAAATCTCCAAACTCTTTTTTCAATGCAACAAGGATGTGCATACTTGGTGTGTCTGACAAATGGATTGCTTTAACAAGACAATGAGAGTTCAATTACACAAGTTTTACAAGCAATACAAGTTTTAGAAGTAAAGAAACTTATAGCAAAAAATCAACACAAGTATTTTTACATGGTAAACCTCCGAAGAGGAAACATTCACGAGTTGAATTCACAACCACTGGCAACACCGAATTCACTAGTTGGAAAGAAGTACACTCTCAAAAGCAGTCAAATCACATGAAACACTCTCTTTTGAATATCCCTTCTATTCCACCCTTAATGTCTTTTACTAATGAAAAGATTGTCTCAACTTTCTAACCGAGACAAATCGCATGCCTCTAGAAAACCACTCTCTAGCCGAGACTATCCACAAGTCTCTAGGAAGATTTCATTACTTGGACTTACCGAAGCTACATGCTTCAAGCCAAGACTTCCATGCTTAGCTATTCAGAGCCACATGTTTTTAGCTAAGACTTCTTGCTTGGCTAACCGGATCGCATGTCCTAACCAAGTCTGCCATGCTTTATGTTGAAGAATCACTTTACAACAAGAGACCTCCCACCTTATGCAAGGCAAATGATCTAAGTGATGCAAATGATTCAAACACAACCAAATAGAGAAAGTAGATCACACAAACTCTATGAATATGCAATAGGATAACTAGAATAGGCTTTCAACAATCAATCACAAAATTATCTAGAAACCTATGCATGTTAATCAAATAAGAACTGGATTAGAATAATGAATATCACAATCAAAATATCATAGTTCTTAGATCATGAAAATCTAGAAATCAACAATCAAACTCATTACACAAAGCATTTCTATAGTCAATTTCATGTTAATCAAGTTTAGCTTAAAATATGTTCAATCAAAATCACATAAGCTTCAACTCAAAAATCAATCAAACAAGTCTAAATTTGGAATCAAAATCATTCTAAAGATTTTTCATCAATCAAATAATAAGATCCATCAAGTTGATCATAAGAAAAATGTAGAGAAGATGATTACCAAGAGAAAAGATGAGTCACGAACTGAAATCAGATGAATGCGATTAATCTGGACATCTTTTCATCTTGAAAATGCTTGGGACTTATTCCTCTCTTCAAGATCAACAATTTTGGATTTTGGATTTTAGATCACTCAATTCGGAGTTGAAATGAGAGAATTATAACTAAAACAAAAATGCACAAGTTATGAGAAGTATTGCACGAATTTTGAATTATATAGTGAGGGAAAACAATTGATGAAGATGATAGGGAAAATGGGAAATGAGCCACCATCAGCCATGCTTCCCGTGGAAGCGCATGGCCACCACGGGGAGGCTGAGAGGTGTTCCTTATGTGGTGCCCACACTAGAGGTGGCAAGGTTCCGGTTCGGTTTCGGTTTCGGTTCCGGTTCGGTTTCGGTTTCGGTTTCGGTTTCGGTTCCGGTTTCGGTTCCGGTTCGGGTTCCGATTCTGGTTCCGGTTTCGATTCCAGGTTTGGATGGAACCAGAAATGTCGGTTCCAGTTCCGGTTCCGATTTTTACGGAACCGACTGTTCTGAACCGTTTTTTTTTAATTTAAATTAAAAAAAAAAAGACTTCTAAGTTGTAAACTTGTAATAATGTAATTTTAAATAATAAAATAAAATAAAATATATAAATGACAAATTACAAAATAAACAAATGACAAAATACAAATTACAAAAGGAAATTAAAATAAAATAAACAAAATGTCAAATTACAAATTACATATTACATTTCATTGGATAATTGGGAATTAGGTCACCCGAAATTCGAAAATAACATAAAATAAATAAATGATAAATTACAAAATTAAATTAAAAAAAAAATGTAAAGTTATTAGTCTTGCACTTAATTTTCACTACAATTAAGTTACCTACGTATCCTCTTAGGGGGTTTAGAGGAATCAAAGGCCGCATAGTTCTCTTACCTTTTATTGCAGGTTTGTTGATGACATGGACTTATGATGACGTGAATACGTGATCCACATCTTCTATTCCGGGCCCGTTGTACTTGTCTTTCCACTTTCATGTTCTTCATCTTTGAAGAAATCGTATGTTATCTCATGTTCGATTTCTTGTTGTCTATATTGAGCCTTTGTCCAATCATCCACACAAACTTGTATCCGAAGTGCTTTCAAGGTCAAGCATGAACGCCTTTCATCCAAGATATTCCCCCCGGCGCTGAACTCTTGTTCCACCGCCACTATAGAAACTGGTGTTGAAAAAATATTTTTGGCTCTGATAGCCATGATTGGATAATACTTTGCGTACTCTTTCCAATATTGTAATATATCAAATTATTTCTCTGGCGTATCTTTTATAAACTCATAAGAATCATTTAGAAAAGATTCAAGGTCAGAATATTTGTCAGTGCTTGATGAAGAAGAAGATCTAGGTTTTTTGGTTTTTTTTGACAATAGACTATATCCTAAATTCAAAAATCCGGAGGATGATAATGTGAGCTGTGCAGTTTGTGTTCGTGTAACATTTAAGTTGAGTGAGGATCCATAAACTAAAAGATATTCATCATATAAAGAATACAATAATTTATTAATTCTATCATAACATGCATTAACATTATATTCTATGTTTAAACCTTGGAGGCTATAATAACCATTGAGATAATAACAAAAATGTTCTAGTTTACTACGTGAATCAAAAATCATGGCAATCAAATAAATATCTGGCAACTCATGATAATAACGTAACCATTTTTCCTTCATAGCATTAACGGTTTCCCCTATTTCTATGTCGGATTCACAACAAGCAAATGCACCAGCAATATTTAGATTTTCAATAATAAATATATGAGTTGTAGGATAATAAACACCAGATAAATTTGTTGTAGCAGTATGGAAAACTTTTAACAAATTGAAAACGTTGTAACAAACATCCCAATAAGATTTATAAAGTTGAATGTCAATAACATGAAATTGAATAAAAGAAACTAATAAATCTCTATACTCGTAACTTTGAGCAAGCAATTTATAAGTAGAATTCCAACGTGTTGGAACATCACGAGCAAATCTAATGGCACGTCTACCATTTTGTTTACAATATTTTACCCATGCATTCATTATAGAATAATGTTTCCATAAAAACTGAAGGGCTTGTTTAATAGGTAGAATAAAATGATCAAGAGTTTCTAATCCTTTTTGAACATATAAATTTAAAACATGGCATGCACATCTTTGATGAAAAAATGCACCACCAACAAATGGTTTACATAAATTAATTAAAGATGGAATAACAGCAGTATTGCTAGAAGCATTATCAAAACCAATTGCAAAAATTTTATTCTCAATTTTATACTTTGAAAAAATAATTCTAAGTATTCTAACAATATTATGAGCAGTGTGTGAATCATCAAAAACTATAAATGCAAGAACTCTTTGGATATTCCATGCATCATCCATAAAATGGCAAGTGACACCCAAGTACGAATGTGATCCTTAATGGTCAGTCCATATGTCGGCACATACGGAAACACGACTGTTATATTTTTCAAAAAATCTTTCTAACTTTTTTTTTCTTTTACATAAATCTTTTCAAGTGTATATACAAGAGTGGATCTAGGAATACGGCATGCAGCAGGGTTTAATGCTCGTCGACAATAATTAATAAAACTAACTCTTTCACCAAAACCAAATGATAAGTGTTCTACTGCTACCATTCTAGCTAATTCTTCCCTATTTTGTTCATCAGTATAACGAAATAATTGTTGGTTAGAAGTAGCGTACCTGGGAATTTGTGTTTGTGACCTCGATCTGGTCTCTGCTTCTGGATGTTTTGTTTGAATATGCTTTCGATAAGTGTCATATCCTCCAGATTTGGACCACTTATATACTTTTTTGCAACAATTGCAAGCCGCTACATAGCTTCCATCTTCTTGCCTAACTTTCTTCATATGTTTGACGAATAGATCAGATTTGCTCTACTTCAGATCCGGTTCGTCCTCATCTACTTTCGGTGGATCAAAATCATAATCCGGAGGTGTATCAATATCAGACATATTTTCTGACTAGCTTGTCAAATTAGGGTCGGGGGGTGGCATTATGATCGAGTTCTGAAATTATTAAAGGGGGAGTAGAAATGTTTAGGCCTAGGTCTTCAGCATAGGCCCAGCGTTGCAGATAATCGTGATAGGTGGTATCGTTATGACCGAGATTATCAACCATTTGACCCTTACCTTTCATCGAAATCGAACGCCTAGGATCGTCACGGCCGTGACCCCTTCCATTTCCACCACTTGCCATTGGATTGGACAGAATAAATTTGGGAGAGAAATACAGAAATAAATAATTGAAAACTTAGAATTTAGAAGAATAATACTATAAAGTATAAATCTATAATACTATAATACTATAATAGTAGATTAGTAGTAAGTACTATTATAGTAAGTACTAAGTAGTAACTAGAAATAAGATAAATTGCAAATAAAATAAATTGCAAATAAATGAAATTGGAAACTTAGTATTTAGTAAATATTAAATAGTAATTGGTTATTCAAAAATTAAATAACTTAGAAATAAGATAAATTGTAAATAAAATTAATTGGAAATAAAATTAATTGCAAATAAAATTAATTGGAAATAAAATATATTGTAAATAAAATTAATTGGAAATAAAATTAATTGCAAATAAAATTAATTGGAAATAAAATTAATTGGAAATAAAATAAATTGTAAATAAAATAAATTGTAAATTAAATTAAATAAAATTAATTGCAAATAAAATATATTGGAAATAAAATATATTGGAATTTTGAAAATAAAATTTATTAGAAATAAAATTAATTGCAAATAAAAAAAATTACAAAATTAAATAAATAATAAAAACCTTGGAAACTTGGAGTCTTGGAGAGTTGGAGAGTGTTGGAGACTTGAGAGTTGAGGGTTGAGACAATGAAACTTTAAATAAAAATTAGAAATTTAGAATTAGAGATTTAGAGAATTAAGAATAGAGAGAATTGAGAGAATGAGAGGAAAATAAGAAATTGGTGTAAGAAAAAATGAAAGGGTGGGGGGTGGGGTTATTTATAGATAACAAAAAGAAAAACAAAAAATAAATAAAAAATTAAAGGGGTGGCCGTTGAGGCCCAACGGCATACGACGTCGCATGCCGTTGGGGGGTGGGGGGTGGGGTTATTTATAGATAACAAAAAGAAAAACAAAAAATAAATAAAAAATTAAAGGGGTGATGACGTTGGGCCCAACGGCATACTGACGTCAGCATGACGTTGGGCCCAACGGCATGCTGACGTCAGTTGTCAGCATGTCGTTGGGCCTCAACGGTCTAAAAAAAAAACAGAAGAACCGGCCGGTTTAAACAGAACCGGAACCGTTGGTTCCAGGACGATTCGAACCAGACAGTTCGAACCCACCGGTTCGTTAAACCTTAGAACCGGAATCGGGTACCACTGGTTCTAATTTTTTCGATTTCGGTACCAGTCCGGTTCCACCGTTGGAACCGAAATCTTACCAGGTCTAGGCCACACGCCTCCACGAGAAGGAACAGTGGTTGGCCTTTGTCACCTTTATTCTCCTTTGCTCCCTTTCGTGCACCTCACGCGTTCTTCGACCATTCTCCGACCTCCGAACTCCGAATTTGGATTACGAACCATAACTTAATAACGCACGAGGATGGGTACGAAATTCTGACCAAAGGAAATGAATTTGACTCGATACATGACGATAAAGACAATGTATTGTTAGAGAACGTAAAGTATTGTAACTTCCTTGTTTGAACTCGAAAACTGATGAATGAGTAACCAAAATGACCGGAACTCAATTAGAAATCATATGAGAATATATTCAAGTCCAAAACAATAAAACACAAACAAATAAACACAAGATCACACAATGTTTGACAATTAAGTCTAATGCAGTGATGCATGTGCATAATTCAACAAGTGTGTGAATGTGTTACAAAAATTTAGTGCTACGATGCAGGGACACAAATGTATACAGTGTGTGTGTGTGTGTGTGTGTGCGCGCGCGCTTATACCTTGCAAGAGGAAGAAGTATTTTGATATCTTAGCATCCAAGTATGCGTTTTTCTTCTTAAAGATGATCTTTGCATGAGATTTGCTTTTCTCCTTTGAAACTCCTTTCAACCAAGAATCACCTAAGCAACTAACCATACAAATAAATAGCGTTTTGCAATGAAATCAAACCAATATAAATCTAAAACCTTACAAATTTATATTATTAATAACTTGGGGGGCCAGGTTACAATTATCATCTACTTACTATAATATTATAATATGCTAATAAGGAAAATTCCTTGAAATCTGATTGGCTTTGGGGGCCATGGCCCCTATCAGCCTGTTATGTGTTCTCCTTTAGCTAGATCTCCATCATCTATCTCAAATATGGACAATGAAGATCATATATATATATATATATATATATATATAATGAAAAGAATTCATTAGATCTCTATAAATACAATCTCAAGCTATTGGGAACTTTATTGCCCAGGATCTCTATAGACGATAGAGATCGGTTGTGATGGAGACCCACTTTGGATCTACACGTGATGAATTACCTAATCGATGAGATCTCTATCCCATCGATTATGGTGCATTATCAATCTCATGTTGCAGAAGCTTTATCCATCCTCAAGGGTGTTTGGTTAATAATGAATACCGGTCTTTTTTCTTTCTGTTCTGAAGTCAGATACATTAATATTGGTGAATGTTATTTGTTCTTAATCCCCTCTAATGTTTGGGCGGTTATTAATGATATTTTATGCTTGTTACTAGAGGTCAATGTTCTCTCAGTTAAGTTTGTCCCTAGACTAGCTAATGGAGTTGCTAGATGTCTAGTTTAATTAGCTTTGTCCCATGTTGGGGAGTTTATGTGGCCAGGAGATTGTCCACTTTGTGTTGAGAGTCGGGTCTTAAGTGACCGACCAAGTTAAGATTTTTTATTGGCTATTTGCGTTTTGAATGAAGTTTATATTTCAATAAATAAATAAATTAATTAAAACCAAAATGAACATTTATTTTCAATTTGGTTAGGTTTGGTTTAATTCTATTTTTCTTTTTTATACCCGCTCACCCAACCACATAAAAATAGGGATGGCAATTGGGTAAACGGGGATGGATACTGGTTCCTCTATCCCTATCCCAATTCCCTAGCCCCTGCGACCATCCCTCCCCATTTCTCCATTTGGAGAAAATAGGGATGGGGTGTTTGGGGGAGGTATCCATAACTCCCTATCTTCTCCCTTTTTCCAATTTTCCCCAATCCCTATTTTGTTTTTCATTTTCCCCTGTTTTCTCCCATTTGACTATATTTGACTAAAAATAATTATTAAAACTTATTCAAATAAAAATCATATATTAAAAATTCAACTTAAAATACAAATAAAAGTATAATATTTATAATATGCAAAAAAAAAAAAAAAAAAAAAAAAAATTCTAATAAAAGTACAAATAAGTATTTATATGATTATATCTTGATTTAAATTAAGAAAAATGAAGAAAATAGGAAAAGTGAATAATTATTAAAATCATTTTGGAGGAAAATGGGGGAAATTCGGATGGGGATCTATCCCATCTCTATTTGGGGATGAAATTCATCCTCATTCCTGTTTGGGTATGAATTCCTCACAAAATGGGGATGAGTATTTTGGGGGAAAAATGCCATCCCTACCCAAAAACCAATATGAATTTTTTTCATTTAAAAAATTAAAACGACGTCGTTTAGTTGTGTCAGAATCAGTTCTTTAACTTTTCGAATTTCTTAACATCTAATCTCAAAACAAAGACACACAACACAACCCACGACGAAGCCAGAGAAAGAAAGAAAACTGAAACTACAAGTTTCCAATAATGTTCTACAGAGGGTAAGATTTTGTTTTGTTCTGTTTCTTTTTTCATTTAAATATATTATCATATTTTAGTTGTCCTCTCTGTTTCAATTTTATTTTTATCCCTACATGTTTGTTTGATGAATTCTTTATAGATTTTTGAATTTGGGTTTGTTTATGAGGTTTTATATATATATATATATATATATATATATATATTTTTTTTTTTATGAGAACTCTTAATTTTTTTTTTAAAAAAATATAATTTTTGAACTCTGATTGATTTATTTTTTGCTTCAGATGTTTGCTTAATTGTTGATTTAGGTACATAGAACCGCATGTTTGTTAGTTTAAAATTTAAAATTTTTAAATTTTTTATTATATATATATATATATATATATATTGTAGATTGTTCTGCTTGACTTTGTTGGTGGTGGTGAACCCAGAAGCTCCCATATGTTTTAATTTGGCGATGAACCCAGAAGCTGAGAAGCTCCCATGTGTTTTTGTGTGTCTCGTTTTTTTTTTTTTTTTTTTTTTTTTAAACATATCTATTTTGTGTCTTTCCTGTCATGGATTTGTTGTGATATGGTTTGAGAATCTTTAATAGGAAAAATAATAGATTGTTTGTGCTCACAACCCACATTCCTTTGCGTTACGAATTTTAGGTTTTCTTATTATTTTTATATTAGTTAATTTTACTATAATTAACATTACATTTGAGATGGGGAGGAGGCTTTTGAATGTAAAATATTTAGAGAAAGAACAACAGACAGGTTTTGGAACTTTTATAAACTACTGCTTATGTTGACACCGTAAGGCGGGTGCTTTTCTGACTAGTGGTATGCTGTTTTTGTCAGTTTTAAGCGATTAGCTTGCCATCATATGCATGAAAAGGCAAAATGATCTAAGAGAATTCTATCTACATATGATGTGAGGATACTTGCTCTTCAATTGTTTGGTATTCTGTTTATTGAGGACATGCTAGTATGTGCCATCCCAATAAATCTTTAGAAAGCAGATCTTATGTACCATAATAATAAAAGAACGCACGCCACTGGTTTATTATCCAGTATTCAGCTTGAAGTAGTGTTTCCATGTAGGGTTGTATACTTCTATACCATCTACAACTAGAAGAAGGCCTCTAGGAATTTTTCTAACAAAATTCAAAGACAATAAAACTGGTGGACATCCAAGGGAGGGTATTGGGAAATTAGTGGTTGGCCCACCACTTTTACTTGTCAAGAGATAAGCATGCATGGGTGGCAGCACACATTTTCATTGGTCTCATAACTACATGCATGTTGTCTTATGGCATTGGAAGTGTCAATTTGTGATTGGATTGCAAATCCTTTAAGTAGGAGCCTCAACATTCAAAAATCAATAGCAATTTTCTCTCCCTCTCTAGTTTATTTTTTGATAGGACTCTCTAGTTTATTATTTCACATATATTCTAAGTTTTTTATTTATTTATTTATAGGTGAAATAAATAAAGAAAACTTAGAATATATATTTTTTATAAAATAAATAAAGAAAACATAGAATATATGTGAAATAATAAACTAGAGAGGAAGAGATA
Source organism: Acer negundo (assembly GCA_035582765.1). Classification (NCBI taxonomy): domain Eukaryota; kingdom Viridiplantae; phylum Streptophyta; class Magnoliopsida; order Sapindales; family Sapindaceae; genus Acer; species Acer negundo. The sequence goes on from CM069233.1 coordinate 10,480,924, forward strand.
ATTGCTATTGATCACTACATAAGACATACGACTTCTACTTATAGGGATTGTAGTCCAATCACAAATTAATACTTTAAGTGCCATAAGGCAACATGCAACGTGGTGATAAGACCATTGAACAACATTTGTTCTGCCACCCATGCATATATTGACATGTATAAGTGCTGCCAAGTGCCACCCATTAATGCTTATCTCTTGTCATGTAAAAGGGGTGGACATCTAAGGGGAGTGTTGTGAATTGTTATGTTGAGTTGTAAACTGGAGTTCGAAATTACTCAACCTTGAACATATTCTCCAAATGGGTCTTGAGCTTACAACCTTTTCTGCTTGTCCTTGGGTATTCTCTATCACATCTGTAGCAACCATTAGTTCAACTTTATGACATAGAAGCAACTGTCTTCTTAATGCAAATGTTTTTCTAAAAGATCTTTCTCTTGATCATCTTGTGTGGAATAAATAGAAGGAAGTCAAACAGACTTAAGAAGTGATTAGGCTTGTTGGATTTTAATCTTGCTGCCTTTTTAATGACCAAAAAAGGACTATGAACTTCATAAGAAAATGCTAAGATCACTAAAAATGGAAGAAGTTTGTTGGGATGGGCACATTATTATGCTATTAGAAAAACAAGGGAATGAACCTAATAACTTCCTCTGCCTGAAACTTTTGCCTCTGTAATTATCTGACGAGAGAGAGCTAATGCCAAAGTCGCCTTTACGCGAGGGATCACCAGACAGACTTACCTCTGCTAACTAGGAGATTAATTAGGGTTCTCCCTTATCTCCTCCACCCATCTGCGGAGGGTTTCAGTATCCATCTCCATGGAAATTTCCAGATCGCTCAGACATAATGTTCTCTGCAGCACTGGAGTAGATTTCTGCCATTTCCAGAAGTGAATGGATAGCCTCTCTTTCCCCTTCCCACAATGTTCCTGAACTTGCTCAAGAATCAAAGTGTGAATGGCACTTCTAAGTGCCTCACGTGGGGACAGGGTGGGGAACTTCCATCGGTTCTGGAGCCATGTTGTGTAATGTGGTAATTTATCGGACTTGTCACGTGCTTAAGCAATTGAGGTGGCAATTTCATCTCAGAACATACAAATACAAACTTGGATACCAGGATATTGGTTGAAGCAACCTACATTTTGAAGGGTAGAGTTAATGGTTTGACGTAAAGTTGGATGAAACTTGAGCAAAGACAGAGTTACTTGAACCTGATCCACCAATTTCTTGAGTCCAACCCATCAATCCTTAGACTTATATTGCATAAGTGAGCATGGCTGCTTGCCATTTCATCCTGCAACTTCAACAGTTTGCAGACATAAAACTGGTCACTTAGACAATGGTGGGTGATTCTAAGCTTGTTTTTAACTTTCAGTTGGACGAAAATCTAAAAGTCCAATCCATTAAGCAGTATTAGTTATGACTTTTGTCTTGCTAAACAAGTGATTTTCACAAAGTGACGTTTGATGCGATACACCCTTTCCCTTCTTGTGAAGGAAAATTAGATTGGAATAATATAAAAATGGTGTCATTTTGAAATTAGATTGCTAAACAAGTGATTTTCACAAAGTGATGCTTGATATGTGATATATCACCCTTTCCCTTGTGAAGAAAAAATGGAACAATTTCAAAATGGTGTCATTTTAAGCATATATTTGTGGTTGTTTTCTCCAATTTTGATATAATCTTTGATGCAAGCATATATGATATTGCTTTTCATTTGCTTTAGGCGTTTTGGTTAATTTCTCTGGGTTTTTTATACATTGTTTCTTTAGTTCTCTTGAATTTTTTTTATCCGATTCTTGAGTTCCAGTTAACTTAGACTGAATATCTATAGTGAAATTGATAAACTGAGACCCTATTTCTTTGGTTTTGGGGTAGTGGTATTCGCCAGCAACTTTGACTCTGCATTGGTTATTTTGTAATAAAAGAAATATTTCGTTCCTATACTTCTATTTATTATTTGTTTCTGATGTTTATAGAATAAAAGGTGATTGAATATATTATCGATTAACAATGCTTTTTGAGTAGATTATACATTTAGCATTTGCTAGTTGGCTTATGTTGCTTTATTTTTTTCTGGACTGAAGCAAATTTGGAGATCCTGCTGATGGTCGTGAAATGGGTGCAAAGCGCCAGCGGCTGATTGATCAGGGTCCTTCTTTCTATGGGACTCCCCCAGGTCCCAGTTTTATGTACAATCCACCACCTTATGGATATGTTAACCAACCTCCACCTTTCCCAGTTGTCCGACTTCGGGGTCTTCCCTTTGATTGCACAGAAACTGATGTGGCAGAGTTCTTCCATGGTCTTGACATAGTTGATATTCTTTTTGTCCATAAGAGTGGCAAGTTCACTGGGGAAGCTTTTTGTGTTTTGGGGTATCCTCTTCAAGTTGATTTTGCCCTTCAAAAGAACAGGCAAAACATGGGGAGGAGATATGTTGAGGTTTTCAGAAGTAAGAGGCAAGAATATTACAAGGCAATAGCAAATGAAGTTTTGGATGCTCACGGTGGTTCACCTAGGAAAAGTATCTCTAGGGCTAAATCTCATGACGAGGGCAAAGACTCAGCTGAACATACAGGAGTTTTGAGATTGAGGGGGTTGCCATTTTCGGCAGGCAAGGATGACATAATGGATTTCTTTAAAGATTTTGTGTTATCAGAAGAGTCGATTCATGTTACGATGAATTCAGAGGGGAGGCCAACTGGTGAAGCATTTGTAGAGTTTACAAATGCAGAAGATTCTAAGGCAGCAATGAGCAAAGACAGGATGACGCTTGGCAGTCGTTATATAGAGTTGTTTCCTTCATCGCATGAGGAGATGGATGAAGCGGTTTTGAGAGGACGGTGATCCTTTCCTTATTACCTGCACTTCTATTAGTTATTTGTATTTGTTATGACTATGTATCGTTATTCAGAATTTTGCTTTCCTAATTCCAGGTTTTTTTTTTTTTTTTTTTAAGTGAACCATGTTGTAACTTTTCTGAGTGTTCTTAGAGCAGATTATTATTATTACTTGTTTCAATATAAATAGACTCTTTTTGTAGATCCATTTTGATATTTCAATCTACATAGACTTGTTTAGAGGTTGGAATCTCATTCATGTTTGTTCTTAAGATGCAGTGATCTCTTTGAGGAATCCACTAAATATATTGTCAGTTTTTTACAATATTTCATCAAATTTATCAAAACACTTAACAAACATAATGCACAAGTATCGGTTATAGTAATGTGATTAAGTGAGTGTTTTTTTCTAATAGCTGTTATCAAATTCCAATCACGTAAATAGAATTGTATTGGGAATTCAAAAGGGTGGTTGTTGAAACTCTAGTCAAATAATTGTTTAATTATTTTCCATAATTGTATATTTAGAAGCTCAAGATTTTTGTTAACTTTCATGACAAACAATTACTTCACTCTAAAATTTGTGCACTGCATTCATGTGATAGTTATTTGCCCTGAAAGAGAATATTTTTTGTGCTCAAGGAATCAAACAAACATAAATAATCAATCAAATATGTTTTTCATATCTCATAACATAATTTTGTGTTCGGATGTATTGACCAGGTTACGCCAAAGATTTTCTCCTATCTAATGGTCCTTTGTTTAAGTTTTGACTTCAAAATATAATCAAATTCCATGCTTGGCAATCAAGGGTGTGTTTTGTACTTGTAGCGGTTGATCCGGACAGACCCTTAAACCAGATAAAACAAGGTTATATGTTTATCTAGAGAGACAGATAGATAAAAACAAAGGTTGAAATGAACATAGGAAATTGAAGCTGGAGACATGGAGGTGGTGGTGGTAGTAGTAGACTCATTGGTTCTGAAAATTGAATGTAGATAAGAGAAGCCACAGATTTTTTTATAGGATCCCCTGAAGAATGCCTGCAAAGTGTTTCACAAAACGTCAAAGAGAGAGTCAGAAGTGGCCATGGGTATTAGGGCTCCCCGACAAAACCCAACTCTTTTGTCCATTTTTAATTTAATGCTGCATGACATATATCATATGATTCAATGTTTATAACATTAATTTATTGTTTCTTCATCATGAGAATCTTAACTATCAACCATTGTTTGTGCAAAGACAAACTCCCTTTCAGATTTTCATCCTAAGATTGCATACATTTCAAATGTTTATTTCCCTCCTTTTTCTTTAAATCGAATTTTTTTATTAAAAAACAATTATTAAAACTATATATAAAAAAATAAAAAATAAAAAGACCGAATAAAACCGCGATAAGGTAAGAAAAAATGTATTTGGGTACTTAGAAATATATTTGACTAATGGTGATTTTATAGCATAATAAGTTTTTCTTAAATTAATTAGTCAAATGGTTATCACAACTTTACCAAAAATAAAAATGAATCACTCAATTGAAGCACCATCCATAGGAAGCCCACAAGTGTGAAATCAATTTCAAATTCCAATTAGAGAGACTAATTAAAGTAATTAAAAACAAAAAGGTAAATGAAATCTTATTCTATATATTAGCCGGGCAGCGGGCACCCTGCCCAAATTATTCCTCATTAATAATCCCTAGAATGCACAAAATTTGAAAAACATATATATATATCTCTGTGGGTATTGATTAGGGTAGCGGGCAGCCTGCCCAAAATTACATGCCTAATCAAATGGAATGAATATAAAACCCCTCTTAAACACAAGACAAATGAGTGAAAACTGAAAACCCCTCTCTGTCTCCCTCGCTCTCTCCCCTTTTTCGTCTTCTTGTTTTATCTGTGTCTCTTTAGGGCTTTTGATTAGGGCTTTTCAAGCCTTATATTCAAAAGGGTCGGTTTCATTCAAGTGCAAGGTGAGTTGATCTTCTCTGCAACTCTAGGGTTTGGTTTGCCAAAGTTGGTACATGTAGATTGTAGACGTAGTTAGTTCTTGTACTTGTTTTTTCTTGGGTTTGGTAGGTTATTTTAGCAAGAGTTGTTGATGATCTCAAAAGGGTTTGTGTAAAAAATTGAAATTTCTGAGTTTGATGAAACAATAAGAATATCTGATCAGATCATTCAAAAGTAAAGTCTGAGAAGTGGTTGGTTGGCTTGTAAAGAAGTTGGTCTTGCTTAATTAGCTAGCCTTTTCAATTCTTTTCAGTCAAATTTAGTAGCTTAAAGTACTGCAATTACCAGGTTTTTCCAAGTACTCATAACATTTTGTGTCACCTAAACTTAGCAAAAGTTGTTAGTTTCCTCTGCTCAGTTTTTTAGGTACACCAACTACATAGTTTGTGCTTCCAAGTACCCAACTCTCTCTGGAAATCAATGGCTCCATCTGGTAGAACAAGAACAAGAAAAGCAAAAGCAAGGCCAACAACAACCCAATGCAAGAAGCAGCAGGCCCAGAAGCAGAAGCTTGTACAACAACAACAACAGCCCAAGAACACTACTATTAATGTTCAAAAAACATCATCATCATCATCAATGGAGGAGGAGGACCATTTGCCTTCCACTTCTTCAACAATAAGTTCAGACAACTTGTTAAAGACTACCACAACTGATCATCAAGATGGCTTTGCTTTTTATGAGGGTGTGGATATCAATGGATCATCATCACCACCATCATCACCATCATCATCAAGTGGGTGCTCCACACCAAAAGCTGAGAGATTCCGCATACCAGAGATTGTGACATGTCCACCAGCACCAAAGAAGCAGAGAGTGATGACTTCATCAAATTGCTCTCTCCACAGAACCCCAATAGCCTTCTATGCACCTCCTGATTTAGAGCTCTTCTTCTTCTGTGCACTTAGAGACATCTCTGTCTGATATATATCATATCATTAAAGATCATTCCATACTTTTAAATATATGATCTTTATGTTTAATTCAGTCTTCTAATTTCACTAGGTACAGAGTGATTTTTATTTTTATTTTTTGATATTTTTGAGTGGGGTGTTTTTAGGACTTAGTCAAGCTTTTTATTTTTTTATTTTTATTTTTATTTTTTTTATTTGCTAATTATAGAATATATAGTTGGGGTTTTGAATTTCTAGTAGGGTATACTAATCATGCACTAAATTTTGTTGGGGCTGTCCAACTAAATTTACCCTCTTATTGTTTGCCTACTTTAATTTTTTTTTTTTTTTTTTTTTTTGGCTGACTTTTGAAGTTTTCAAGAGTGCAATCTGTAATGGATGGATTTCAAGTTTGTGGAGTGTGATTTAATTATCTGATCAGCTTTTGTTTGCAATATCAAGTCAAAGTTAGTGAGAATGAGAAAAGAATTTAAGCATATGCTTCTTCTTATTCTTCTTTTTCTGTTTCTACTTCAGTTTATGCTCTTTTGAGAGAAATATACTCGACAAGGTTAATTTGGTGATAAGTTCACCGTTCTGATATTTAAAAGGTTGTAAGTTCAATCTTCGATCTCAAAATATTGTAATAATTTATTATATGAATATAATAAATTGGCCTGATCAAATCTACTTCCCATGCTTACCATACTCCAAATAAAAGAAAAAAGCTGACTAATTCAAGCAAGTACTGAAGTATTGGTCCAGTTGGTAGGGCTAAGGGATTGAAGAGTGATTATGACTAAATGAAATGAGATTATGGAATCTTTATCAACAAGGTGCATACATTAATAAATTAATCATTTAAATCTTGATTATTTAATAGCCTAAGAGAAATTAAATTAATTACTAGGCTTAATTAATATTGGGTGAAAATGCAAAATTTGTGGGTCCGCTGAACAGTTGATGGATGCTCTGGTAATACGATGTGAAACATTATGTCCTCTTGACATTTCTTCTTATGTCTGAAAAAGACTTCCACAAAAGGTTGCTGTATATTCATTTTCCTTTTTTTTGGAGTTTTAAGAGTCTGAATATCATTTTTGAGACTAGGGTTTCCACTTACGGGTTTTTTTTTTTGTTAGGTTTTTTTTATTTATTTTAAATATTATAATAATTTAGGTTTTTCTTATAATTTTGTGTATGTAAGGGGTTTAACCACTAAATCAACTTCATCTTATCCATTTAATGAGATTTAATTGCTATATAATTATAGCGCAAACTAGACAAGGCCTAATTTTTAAAGCAAATAAACAAAATTTGAAAACTAATTATAATTATAAAAAAAAAAAAAAAAATTCCTTAAAATATATTGAAACTAGATGCGATTGTTTTTTCCATAAAAAGTTGTGATTGTTTTTTGAAATAAAACTAAATGTGATTTAAAGACCTATATATATATATATAATAATAATAATAATAATATAAAGTTTTATGTGCTTTTAGAACTAAATAGTTAAGAATATTGCTATATTATTCAAATTATTTACCTAATAATAAAACTAATTTTTTTTTTTTATTTGTTCTAGCTTCACATTTGCGATATAAAGTTGTGGATTCAAGTTTGTCTCTTTTCAAATTCTAAATTATTGTAATATTTAAATAATAAAAAAAAAATAAAAAAAAACTTCATAATATTTTTTAAAATTCTCTATAATATATTAGACATAGTAGAAAATTAATTTAAAAAATAAATCTTACAAAACAAACCATTGGCTAGTAAGTAACTAATTCATAATAATATTATTATTTGGACTATGAAGTGAAAAGAAGAAAAATACATAGTGGAAGACTGGAAGTGACTTTTTCTTAGATGTATGAGATTGTCAGATTGTCTCAGCAGAGGGCAGCATTGATAAGAGAATCCAATGAATGGGACTCGTGCGGCAGCCTTCTGATCTTTGTCTGATTCTCACCATTTTCGAATCTCAATAAATTTTTCCCATCATTTTTTTCTTTCCGTCATATTTTAACTTATACTATTTTTTCATCATCATCATATATTTATTTCTAATTCATTTGGTTATCATAGCCCAAACATATTAGGGTTTACATATTTATGATCATTATCACATTTTAAATAAGGTTGAGATTGTCATGACTTTATAAATAATCAGTTTGAACAAAAAACGAGTTTGATAAACTTATTAAAATCCGTTTATTTAAAATTTTGAAAAAAATATATGCTATTTTCATACTTGTAAATATCCATTTTATCCTTATTATTTATATTTAAAGACAATAATGCCCTCTATACCTATTATAATCATTTTAAAATCTAAAATATTAAATATATAATAATTTATTAAAAAAATATTATTTTAATTAATTAGTCTAAAAAAAAGTAGTTGATAGCAAACGTGCGAAAGGTATGTGGAGACATCCTCCATTACCAAATCCTCCTCCTAGCCGGAGAAGTTTGATTCTTCTTCTCGTTGGACAAGAGAAGCCTACTCAAACATTGGAGGAGGTGATTTGCCTCCTCTCCTCAAATGGATTGGAGGAGGTGTGTTTTTCTTCGGATGAGGTCAAGTCCTCCTCCATCAATGTCAACCTTACTAGAGGATGATTTGACCTCCTTCGACTTTGGAGGAGTCAATGCCTCTTGTGTAGAGGTGTAAATCAGTTCATATGATCCGAATCTGATCTGAATCCGGTTCGAAAATTCAAACAAAAAAAAGTATGTATCTGAAAATCAGATATTGAATGGAAAAATTACTATTCAGATTATCTGAATCCTGAGATAATCTAAATCTGGATCCAAACCAGAATCCGAATCTGGTTTGAATTGGATATATCCGAATCCAAATCCGATATTTCTAAAAAATATATATTAATTATATATAAAAAAAAAAAAAAAAACTTATATATTTTGTGCATTGTGTGTACACTGCACATTGCACACTTTAAGCTTATTTTTTAAAATGACACCATTTAATTTAAATTCAATTTTTTAATATATATTTTTTTAAATCTGAAAAAGTTTGAATCAAATCTGAACACAAGTCCAAATCCGATTCGAAAATGTCCATAAAATTTTCGAAACTGAATCTAGTTTGAATCCGAAAATTTCCATATCCATTCGGTACGAAGTATGAACTATCCGTTTTTTTTTGGGAAAATCCAATCAGAAAATTTTCGGACCAAAAACGATCCGGATCCGAAAATTCGGAAAATTCGGATTCGGATAATCTGAATTCGATCCAATTGACACCTTTACTCTTTTGCCTCCTCCATATTTGATTTGATTTTTTTATTTAAATTTAGTAAAAATAGCATTTACTTATTTTTATAAGTTTTATATATTATATATTTTAATATAATAATGAAAATAATTTTAACATTAATGTAAATGAAAATTTATAAAAATTAGATATTAATATATATTTTTTTATTTTGTCCATTTTGGTTATTTTACATGACCACACCAAAGTTTGCCAAACACATAATATATGTGTAACAATAGATCACATTAATTAGAAAACATTAAATTAATTATTCAACTTTTGTGAGTTAATTTTTGTAATTCTATCACTAAATAATTATGTTTAATCTTAAACAACATAATTAATATATATTGTTCAATATTCAGTTTTTTCCTTTATAATATATGTTTGCAAATAACTGAGGCCCCATGATATTATTGAAACTCGTTTAGAATATATATATATATTTATATTTTCAGTTCGTCCTGATATAAAATATATAAGGACGAAGAATGTGGACCATAGATTATAGAGAAGTTTTAACAAGTGCATACACTTTGAGTCAAAATATGTAAATCTAATGGTAAACATTCTTCGTCCTGATATATTTTATATCAGGACGAACTAACAATAGAAAAATTATATGTATATATATATAAATTTTCAAATGAAGACATCTTGATATAACTTCATGAGGATATTGAATGCGAGCCACTAGTTTTACATGCTTTGACTCAAGTGTGTATGCACTTGTCAAAACTAGTGGCTCACATTCAATATTCTCATGAAGTTATATCAGGACCTCTGCATGAGAACGGAACTGTATATATATAGTTTTTCAACTGTCAGTTCGTCCTGATATATTCACTACAACAAATATGACTTTTTATAGCATTGTACTATAGCATTCTTTTTTAAAATGCTATCAAATGTACCTATATTATTCCATATTATAATAAAATGCTATAAAAAGATGTTAATAGATAACACGTTAGTTTAAATAGCATTTTGATTTCAATAATATAGCATTTTTAATGCTATTAAACTATATAGCTCAAATGTTAATTTTTTTTTTTTAAGAAAGTAATTTAATAGCATTTTAAATTTGCTATGATATGTCATGAAATCATATAAGTTATTATAATTTTTTTTTTAATTTCAACCTATTATTATTATTATTGTGCTTTAAATTTTTATTAACAAAATCACAATTTAAGATACGTAAAATATAAAATATCAAATGTTTTTTAAAAAAAGTTAAGTGATTTACAAAACTAATTATATATCATTTAAGAATGCTATAATACATGTTAAAAATATTTCTAAATATAAGGAGGGAAAATGAATTCTTATCCCTCTATTTTTTTTTTTCAAAGATAATGAGGGAAAACAAATTTATTTCCTTTTTCAAAATTTGAAACCTTAACTATTACTTTATATTCTCTTCACCTATTATTAGAGTTGTTTTACAGTTACCAAATCATCCACTCAAAATCCCTACTTTTACCACAAAGCTATCAAGCATCAATAACTGTCTTCATCTTCTACTTTTCATTAAAAACTTTATATTTTTTTGGTAAGTTGTTCTCTCTTTCATTCATTTTTTTTGAAAACTCATGTTAATTCTTGTTAATTATTTGATTAACTACAGATCTGATTATGAATCTACATGTAGAAGTATTATATGTCTTTCATTGTGAAGTTATATTTCTTGGTAAGAGACTTTTTTTTTTTTTTTTAGTTTCAATATTTGATTTCTTTTCCATCCTAGATCATTTTAATTACAATCTCTACAATCTCTATTTCATAAATGTAATGGCTATGTAAATTCATATATGTTTATTCATTTTTTTATTAAATATAACTTTATTTTATTGATGTCTTTCAGGTTATGAAAAAGAAGGTTTATGTGTTTTATCAAAAGTAGAAGATGAAGATTGGTGGAGCAATCATATTGTTGTAATTAGCTAAAAAAAAAAAACCATGTCCTTGTAATTTTTTTTTCTTATTAAACTAAATTCAAATTTTTGTATATAGAAAGTACATTTGATATGATTTGTTAATCATATAATTATTTTGATTCATTAATAAATATTTATATTTTTTCCTTTAATGTTTGTAATTTATTTTATTTTTTTTGTTTTGTGCACAATTAAACTTTTTAAACGAACAATTAAGTAAAAATTAAAAATATACAATTTTTATATTGGGTACAATTACAATAACATTTTTAAGAAGTTATAATAACTACAATAATAATATATATTTTTTTTATTAATGATAACATCTTTTAAATGCTATAAAAGAATAATTATGGCATTTAAAAAACTGAATTTATAGCATGTAAATAATGCTATGAAAAGATAAAATTTTTAATCACACTGGCTGTCATGACATGCAACTGAATGCTATTGTTTACTTTTGATAGCTTTTTTCTGCTGCTATTATATGTGATATTTGTTGTGGTGATTTTATATCAGGACGAAGAATGTGGACTATTAGATTTACATACTTTGACTCAAAGTGTATGCCCACTTGTCAAAACTTCTCCATAATCTATGGTCTACATTCTTCCTCTTGATATATTTTCTATTAGAACGAACTAACAGTAGAAAGACTATATATATATACAAAAATGTTCAAGTCAGTGCGTACTGATATAACTTCATCAGTGCATTGGATGTGGACCATTAGATTTACGTACTTTAACTCAAAGTGTATGCACTTGTCAAAGTTTCTCCATAATCAGTGGTCCATATGCATTGATACTGGTATAGTTACATCAATGTACATTGACTAGAATGGGACCGTATATATATATATACACACATATAAGTGACTATCTCATAAGAGATCCCTTATTTTAATATAATGCAAGGATCTTTATGAAATCAATTGATTTGAATGAATTTTAATCAGAATTTTTTTGTGGATGATAAGTTAAATGAAATATACTTGTGTACAAAATTTGAAATTTTTTCAAGCACTACAATTATTTTTTCCCGATTTTGTTAAATATGAAGCATCAGAAAAATGAAAAACAAAAGGAAAAAATAGGTGTAGTATTTGAAAAACTTTCAAAAATTTTTTACAAGTAGATTTCATTAAACTTATCATCCACAAAAAAATTCAAATCAAAATTCATTCAAATCAATTAAATTAATGAAAGTCCTTACTTTATATTAAAAAGGGGATCCCTTAAGAGAGAACAACTATATGTGAAGCCAAAAATAGTCGAAGAAGTGCAAATTCGTAGGATTCTGTGGCATAAACCGGTGCAGATTGCAGTTAATTCCAGAGGTGTTACCGTTGTTGAAGCACGTTACACAAACCGCGATACATACCGCGATGGATTCCAGAGGTTTTACTACGGTATAAGCACGGCGCACATACCACGGTTTTCTAAGTGATAAAAAACAGAGGAAGATCGGGGTTCGGGCACGGGATGTAGACTACGGTCCAAACCGCAGTGAAGATGAAAATTGTGCGAACCAAAAAATCGTGTGAAGGAAGAAAATATCTCCTTTAGGGTTTTGGCTTACCCTAGTGCTCCCATATAAATGCTATTATTTCCCTATGCTTATGGGTGTGTAGAAAATAGCAAGTGAGACTGAGAGCAACTTGTAGAGAGCATGAAAGAGAGAAACATAGAAATTGTAATCAACTATAATAATGGATTGAGTGCATGTGAGCTCCATGGACATAGGCAATTGTTGAACCACTTAAAAATCTTTTATGTAATCTTATTTTCTTATTGCTATCATATTATCTGCTTGTGCGATTGTGATTTGCGTAATCCGTGATTACAGATTTTCTACACTAGTATCAGAGCCTGGGTTAGGAGGATCTAGGGTTTTACGTAAATCTAGGATTTCTTGAGGCCATATATATATATATATATATATTTTTTTTTTCCATATCAAGTGAAGATGGGATTAGAAAAAGATTCTTATAGGATTGAGAAATTCGATAGTACGAATTTCAGTTTCTTGAGGATGTAGATGGAGGATTATCCATACCAAAAGGACTGCAATTGGCTGATATTAGAGAAGTAGAAGAGTGTATCATAAGCGGATTGAATGGTTAAGTGGATGCCTAAGGGCATGACCGATGATGAGTGGTTACTCTTGGACCGTAGAGCTTTACGAGCGATTCATTTTAGTTTGATGAAATTGGTTACCTTTAATGTCAAAGATTAGGAAGATCAGGAGACAGCAACAGATCTTATGAAGACCTTATCGAACCTATACGAGCAGCCTTCTACATTAAGGAAGGTCCATCTAATCAAGAAGCTGGTAAATATGAAGATGTTAGAAAATCAGAGTTTCAAGGATCACCTAAACTAGTTGAACAAATTTAAAGTTGGATTAAGCTCTGTGGCCATGGTGTTTGATGAGGAGTTCTTAGGCAGCATACTACTTACCCAGATGCTAGAGAGTTGGTTGACGGTGTGTCAATTGATCGCCAACTCGAATAAAAGATAAATTTCTAGCAGGTTGTGAACGTGATCATGACAGAAGAAATTAGGATGTGTGAAACAGGATTAGAGGCATCTTATTCAGCATTGAATATGGAAGATAGAAAAAGCAGGGGCAGAAATCGAAACAGGATTCAACAGGGTAAATCCAAGTCTAGGGGCCATCAAGGCAATGATTCGGGTAATCATTAGCGAATCAAGAAAGAGATTGAGTGTCGAAATTGTGGCAAGATGAGCCACTACTCGAATGAGTGTATGTCCGGTAAGAAGAACGATGACAATAGTAGTGCAAACTGTATTTCATATGAGTTGAAGGGAGCGATGACAATCTCCCAGGGAACTAAGAACGGGTCACTTTACAAGACTACCGATGAGTATGGATCGGTTGCAATGGTGAATGGTAAAGAGGACTCAAATCTATGACATCAGAGGATTGGACACATGAGTAGCTAGGGGTTGAAGTGTCTGCATTCAAGAGGTAAACTACCAATGTTGAAATCTATTGAGGTTGGTTTTTGTGAGAGCTACATTTTTAAGAAGCAGAAGCGAGTGAGCTTCATGAAGACCGGAATAGTACCAGCAAAGGAGAAGATGGAACTAGTACACATCAACGTATGAGGTAAAAAGTATTTCATCACATTCATTGACGACCATTCCAAGAAGGTTTGGTTTACTTCTTACGACACAAGTCGGATGTTTTTAAGGCTTTCAAAAGGTAGAAAACTAGGGTTGAAGATCAAGATGTGTTCAAACAATGGTAGGGAGTACGAAGACAAAGAGTTCAAAAGGTTTTGCAACCAGAGCGGGATAAAACTCATTAGGATGGTGATAGGGACACAGTAGCAGAACGCATGAACAAGACATTGATTGAGATAGCCAGAAGTATGCGACTACAGTTAGGGTTGCCGAAGCAGTTCTAGGTAGAGGCAGGTAATACTGCAGCGTACTTGATCAATAGAGGACCATCAAAGCCTTTGGACCTCGCTATACCAAAGGAGATCTTGACTGGAAAAGAGGTAAAACTTTCTTATTTGAAAGTATTTGGCTGTGTATCGTATATACATATAGGTGAGCATGCAAGGAGCAAGTTGAATGCCAAATTAGTGAAGTGCACCGTGGTGGATTATGGTGAAGATGAGTTTAGGTATAAACTGTGGGACAACAAAAACCATAAGATGATCAAGAGTAGATATGTTGTTTTTAATGAGAAAGTTATGTACAAGGATAGGAACACACAGACGTCTAAGTAGGGAGAGCTATACTACTTTGGGTTTAAGAATGTATCGGGTGGTAGGATCGTGGATTGTGGAACGTGGTAGTCAAAAAGATGAACAACAAGATGTGCAGCTCCAAGTTGAAGAACCTATACCACATGAAGAAGTTCCAGTACCATAGAGTCCGATTGGTTAAAGAATACTGAATCTGTAGGTTGGGAATGCTTTGAGAAGATCCCACATGCCTAGTGCACACCGTGAACATCCACTCACACATATATATCGAATAGGAGGTACTTGTAATACCTATTATTGACAGATGTAGGAGAACCTGGATGCTATGATAAGGCATGTCAAGGTAAAGATGCGAGCAAGTTGGAGCTTGCGATGAAGGATTAAATAAAGTCTCTGTATCCAATCAGACTTGGGAGTTAACCAAGTTACCTAAAGAAAAGACATCCCTACAGAATAAGTGGATGTTTCAAATCAATAAGGAGCGAATTCCAAGAGATACAAAGCGAGACTGGTGGTCAAAGGCTTTCAGAAAAAGGAAGGTATTGGCTACATTGACATTTTTTCTCTTGTTGTTAAACTAACTACATTTCGGTTAGTGTTAAACATTGTTAGATGTGAAGATTGTCTTTCTTCATGGTGATTTGGAGGGAGAGATATACATGCAGCAACCAGAGGGGTTTGCGAAACATAGTAAGGAAGAGTTGGTTTGCAGGTTGACGAAGAGCTTGTGTGGTTTGAAACAAGCTCATCAACAGTGGTACAAGAAGTTCAATGGGTGTATGCAACAGAGTGGGTACTTCAAATGCAATGTTGACCACTACTATTACTTCAAGAAAGTTTAGTTGAGTTTCATTATTTTGTTACTTTATATTGATGACATGTTAGTAACTAGTGCAGATTTGGAAGAGATTAACAACTTGAAGACGCAACCCTCGATTGAATTCAAGATGAAGGATTTAGGTGTAACAAAGCAGATACTTGGAATGTGGACTAGCAGAGAGGAATAAATGAGTATTTTACAGCTATCTCAAGCAGAATACATTCACAAGGTGTTACAGAGATTCAACATGGGTGATGCAAAGCCCATTAGAACATCGTTGGCTAGTTACTTTAGGTTGTCCAAGAAGCAGAGACTAGAGGCGGATGAAGAGAAAGACTTCATGGCTAGACTTCCTTATGTCTCAACCATTTGAAGCCTTATGTATGCCATGGTTTGGCATGAACAGATATTTCCCATATAGTGAGAGTTTTGAGCAGATACATGACCAATCCAAGCAAGCAACACTAGGAAGCGGTGAAGTGGATCCTAAGATACCTACGGGGTACGATAGAGAGGTGTCTAACCTTTAGAAGAAAAGAGCTCAAGTTAGAAGGTTATATGGATTCTGATTTTGCTAGGGAGGTGGATCATAGAAGGAGTACCATCGGATATGTGTTCATAATGGGGAGTACCACTATTAGTTGGGTTTCTCAGTTACAGAAGATAGTGACGATCTCCATAGCTGAAGTAGAAAATGTGGCTGCAACGGAAGCTAGCAAAGAGCTGATATGGTTACCGGGTTTGTTGGCAAAGTTGGGATTCAAAAAAGTGATGAATGTGTTGCACATTGACAGTCAGAGTGCGATACACTTGGCTAAGAATTTGGCGTTCCATTCTAGGACCAAGCATATAGACATGCGTTACCACTTCATTCGGTCGTTAATAGATGATGAGGTGTTGAAGCTTGTGAAGATATCAATGAGCAAGAATCCGGTTGACATGTTAATCAAGCCAGTCACGACGGAGAAACTGGAGCTGTGCGTAGCTTCAGTGGGTCTTAAAGGATGAAGATAGAGAGGATAAGCTTACAGTAACTATCCACTAGTCATTGAGGAAGGAGAAAGATGTCCATTCAAGTTTCAGTCTTCAAGTGGGAGATTGTCACTCGAAGATTGTTGGGATATGTGAAGCTAGAAACAGCCGAAGAAGTGCAAGTTTGCATGATACCGTGGCATAGACCACATGGTACTAACCGCGGTCAATTCCAGAGATGCTACTGCTGCTGAAGTGCGGTACATAAACCACGGTACAAACCATGATGGATTCCAGAGGTTTTACCGCGACATAAGCATGGAGTGCATGGAGCACATGTCTCGGTTTTTTGAACAATAGAAAATTGAGGAAGACTATGATTCAGGCATGGGATGCATACCGCGACCCAAACTGCGGTGACGGTGAAAATTATACGAAACAGGAAATCTTGTGCAGGAAGAAAATAACTTCTTTACGTTTTTGGCTTACCCTAGTGCTCCCATATAAATAATATTATTTCCCTATACTTAGAGGTGTGTAGAAAATAACAAATGAGGCTGAGAGCAACTTGTAGAGAGACAGAAAGAGAGAGACTGAGAGATTGTTATGAACTCTAATAGTGAATTGAGAGAAAGTGCGCTCCGTGAATATAGACAAATTGCTGAACTATGTAAAAATCTTTTATGTCTTTTTCTTTACTTATTACTTTCATATTATCGGTGTGTGTGATTGTGATTTGCATAACCGGTGGTTGCGAATTTTCTACAACACACACACACACACACACACACACACACACACACACATATTCAAATGGGTTGATACACATGTTAAGGCAACGCGCTAAAATGGCTTTCTACGGCAACGTGCATGACATGTGTGTTGCTAAATATTAGTATTTCACAACACACATGACATCTACAACAACGTACATGACTTGTGTATTGTTAAAATATTAATCTTTTTCTACTCGCATGGCATTTGTGTTGCAAAGTATTAGCATTTTCCAATGCACATGACATTTACAGCAACGTGCATGACTTGTGTGTTGCAAAAATATTAGACTTTCGCAACGCGCATGATATGTGCGTAGTTAAATATTAGTCTTTCGTAACACGCAAACCAACAGTTGCTAAAAAGTCTCCTACAACAATGTGCATGATATGTGTGTTGTTAAATATTAGTATTTTGTGACGCACAAACCAATAGTTGCTAAAGAGTTTCCTACAACAATGTGCATGGTATGTGTGTTGCGAAATATTAGAATTTTTCGCAATACACAAATAACCAATTGTTAAAGAGACTCCTATGGCAACATTTATGGTGTTTGTGTTGCCAAACATTAGGTTTTTTTTTTTATTTATTTATTTATTTATTATTTTTTTTAACAACATGCATGTTTGTACGTTATTAAAAACATACTTACAGCAATGAGCACAAACTTAATGAAATAACCATGACAACATGCATCCATTGTGCGTTGCCACATGTGATTAATTATCGGCAACATTCGCATATACGTTGCCATAAGTGGTTTCAATGCCACACAATTTTTGTGTTTTGCGATAAATGACTTTTAACGATGTGTGCTGCCTATGTGTTCTCTTTTGAATGGTGCTAAAATTGAAATTTCTTATAGTGTTCGTGTGACTCTTGAGGTTGGGATGTGAATTCATCATCATACATTTTCAGCATGTAATTGCACTTTGCATATGATTCAATATTCCAAAATAAGCTCAAGGAGTCAGGGGTCCATTACATATAACCCTAATTCCATGAATTTATTAATTTCTTTTAATCCTACCATACACTCATTTTCCATTATATATATATATATATATATATATATATCACATGTACATTAATTCATTTAATTTCAATATATAAAAATTCAGCATAAATTATCTTCTAATTATTAGGACCGTCGTGAGATTCTACAATTTGAAAGTCTCTATCCTTCCAAGATCATTTTTTTTTTCATGGGTTAAATTAAGTAAAAATTGTCTCATAATTAGGAGTACCGTCCTTTGTTTTCAAAATCAGAACAAGATTTTATTAAAAAAAAAAAAAATCAGAACAAGATTTGTGAGAGACTGCTTAAGTAGAGACGGATGGATCCAATAGCTAATAAGTAATCCATAATTGACTTTAATTCATCTTGAAAAGAAAAAGAATGAAATAAATATTAAGTTGATGTAAGTATAATTCTTAGCATTTGATAGCAAAGCATATCACAGCCAAAATTAAACTTTATGACGAAGTGATATATCTCACTATTAGTGCAATATAGATATAAAAATGAAAATGTGATGAGTTATTAAAAAGAGGTTATTGAGTAATGTAGTGGGGAGGTGAAGGTTTAGGTTTGAAAATGTGATGATATATATGTTTGGATAACTTTTGGCAATAAATAATTGCAGAAGGAATATTATTATATATGTGTGAAGGACATGTCCCTTTAAATCATCATTATCACTTTTTCTTATACATCCATTTTTCACATTGTTGTGGTCCCTTCTATGTCTGCTATGATCGCTAGCTTCATTTATAATTTTCTATCTGCATTAGATTTGCATGAATGATATCTACCATCACTCTTTCAGTTGAGATCATTCATGGGGTTTCTTCAGCTTGGTGGTAATATAACATGAAAACATTTTCATTCGAATACCAAATCTTCAGCCGATAAGAATATGGAACAATAATATACAAAATCCCTTATATTTCATTTATGATGTGTTTATTAATCGGAAATAAAAATGAAAGAGAATCAAGTTTCATTGGATAAATAATGATGAAAATGAACTTAATTCGGTGATAGAGGGGCAATTATGTTCCCTTTCCTGATTTATATGGAGACATAATTCGATTCCCACCAACAGTTTTGAAGTAAATATTATAATCACGTATCATGAACTAAGTTCTCTTTGTCATATAAGGATTTTCGATTAATAAATGTATCCTTAGTTTGAACTTATATTGTTTATTTTTATTTAGATATTAAATTTTAGCTATTGGATACGGTCTAATTGTTAATATATAAGGGAAGAAGTTATCTTATCTTCTCGATGAACTCTTAAAATTTTTTTTTTCTTTTTTTTTTGAAGTGGAAAAAACTTTTTTAAGAATATCAAAGAGCAACAAAAGTTAGTCCGGAGACTCTCCCAGAATACACCGTTCCACACAATTAGGGAAAGACTCAACCCAAAACCTATCATAATCGATAGTTAAAGCCATTTTGGCGAGAGAGTGAGCGACAATATTCGCCTTCCTTGGAATGAAATGCACCCCTGTTACAGTTCCATCTTGAATACGGTTAACACCATCTTTAATCATGTGCAGGAGAAAGTGAACTAATGGTTAAAAGGATCATCAATTCCAAGTGCTTTTCAATCTAAATTAAAGTAATCACAAATGCATCCCTAATTTAAATCCTTGAAAGGAATATTCATGAGAATTCAATTGCTTTGCAATTGGGAAAAAAAAAAAAAAAAAAAGGAAAAAAAACGAGGTAATTTAGCTTGACAATATAACAGGTTCGGATTGCCGACATTTCAACCGGTATTATAAAAAAATATGTGTAGAGAAATGCAATTTCTGAATGGTCAGACAAAACACAGATGTCTCAGTGATACAACTTTTGATGAATCGATGTGATTTCATCAATTTCTTTATTGAAATTAAAATAAAGAATTCTTTACGAGAGACTCACTCTTTATATATATATATATTAACTTTGCCGACTCATATTTCTTTCATATTTATATATTCTAAAAGATTTTCAATAATATCATGGGTCCTCAATTATTTGCAAACATATATTATAAAGGAAACAAAAATGTATATTGAACACTACATCTTAATTATGTTGTTTAAGAATTAAGATTAAACATAATTAGTTAATGATAGAACTACAAAAATTAACTCACAAAAGTTCAATATTTAATTTTAATGTTTTCTAATTAATGTAATCTTTTGTTACATATATATTATGGGTTTGGCAAACTTTGGTGTGGTCATGCAAAATAACCAAAATATATGTACACAATAAGAAAAATATATATTAATATCTAATTTTTATAACTTTTCATTTACATTAATGTTGAAATCATTTTCATTATTATATTAAAATATATAATATATAAAACTTAGAAAAAAAAAAAAGTAAATACTATTTTTACTAAATTTAAATAAAAATAACTAAAGAAATAAATTTAAAAAATAAAAAATCAAATAAAATATTGATGAGGCACAAGAGGCAGCAACTCCTCCAATGCGGAAGGAGGTCAAATCAAGGTCGACGTTGATGGAGGAGGACTTGATCTCATCTGAAGAAAAACTCACCTCCTCCGATTCATTCGAGGAGAGGAGGTAGATCACCTCCTTGAATGTTGTAATAGGCTTCTCTCATTCAACGAGGGAAAAGAACCAAACTCCATTGCTCACACGTTAGCCATCAACTAACTCTTTTTTTTTTTTTTTTTTTTTTCAGACTAATTAATTAAAATATATTTTTTTAAAAATTTATTTATATTTTAATATTTCAGATTTTAAAATAATTTTAATAGGTATAAATGGCATTATTGTCTTTAACTATAAATAATGAGAGTATAATGGACATTTAAAAGTTTTGAAATAGAAACTTTTCAAAATATGATTACAGAAGAATTGATCGTAAAATAAATGGATTATTTATAAAGTTATAACAATCCCAAACACACCCATAAACTCAACTTATTGCAAATGTGATAAATTTCTATGAATAACTAAAAAGTATTCACGTATACAAGTTAAGATTATAAATATTCATGCGGTAAGAAAAAATATATATTAAAGTGTAATTAACTTATTATTATTTTTTAATTTAAAAATCCAAGTCTAAAATCGAGAAGTTGCAATTCAAAGTCGAGAAGTTACAATTTTAAAATGAAAAATCACAAATCTTTGTCTACTCGCTCGAGAAAATCTTACTTCTTTCTCTTCTTCGTGTAGGCCATTGGCCTCCTTTGTGTAGGTCAGCAACCTCCTTCCTGAAGGTTGCCAGCGGCCAGCCTCCTTCGAAGTCAACAAGGAAGTCACAGGCCTCCTTTAACATGAAGTTGCCAGCGACCTCCATGCGTCCATAGGCAAACAATTTTTGCTTAATTATATTAATAAAATAATTTTGTAAATTTGTAATTGTTATATTTTCTAAGGATATTTTTAGAATGATGTGTTAAATATTTGTTGAGTTTTGTATTCTTAAAATAAATAAACGTAGGCATATTACGAGACCAATTTCATTTTATCAAATGAAGTTTTTTTTTTTTTTTTTTTTTTTTTAATAATATATATATAATTATACACTTTAAATAGTCGATCATAGATACATGTAAACATTATTGGTTGAAATGATAAACAAAATAGATAAGCCCATATTTTACAGCCAATTCGAGACCGAATAAATTGTTTATATATATTTATATTTTCAAGTAAAGTCATCTAATTTAATTAGAATATCAAATAAACTAGTGAGTGAATTTTTTATTGTTTTTATATGTTAACCTGTAAATCTGTAATAATTAATGAAGTACGTGTGGGAACCTTGGAATGAGGAAATTATCCTTTTTTTAATTAATTAATTAAAACTAATTATACAGTATTTAAATAAAATAAAATAAAAATAAAAATTACTTGTGGATTGATGTGTCTCTTTTAAAGTAGAAGAGTTCCTTTTTGAATCCAATGATGAATTCATGTAATCAAACAAAGGGAAAGTCTTTGGTTTGATTTATGATTATTAATTAATTAAAAACATTAATTGTTTACTTTTCTAGAATCCTAGGTTGCCCCATCTACCCTCTATTCACAAAGATGATTCAAGTCAAAACTTATCTATTTTTACACCAACTTAATTATTCACTGCATATATGCACCCTCTCTTGTTCATTGTTATTTTGTCTTATCTCCAAATTTCATCTTTTAAGAAGACATACAAAGTAAAAGTTAAAGCTTGATGAGCTATCCAAATTACACGAGCAATTCAGCATGCAAGTCCATTTTGAGCAGACCTTATGGCCAGCTTAGGTCTTAATTATTGGCTAAAATTACAAACCCTACATGTAAGTAACAAAATGTTTTTGGGTGCTACTCAATTTAGATTGTACTATCTTTTATCGTGTAAGAAGTTTTGGCTTTAAATAAGAGCAAAAAAACACCATAATCTATAATATTCGTTAATGTTGACTCTCGTTAACTTTGTATCTGCAACTTACGATATGTTTATTTATTTATTTTGAAAGGACGATGTGTTGATTTATTGGGTATGCAATTAAATATATATATATATATATATATATATGCCAACCAATCCTAAACATTTATATAGGTGTGAAAAGAAAGAAAACTAGGGTAATTTTGAGGCCACACAAAATGAATTAGAAATGAAAAGTACTATAAGATAATTTTGATTAAAAACTTTAAAGGGAGTAATTTAGAAGGGATCCTAGGCTTAGGTTTTGGTAGAAGAGAAGTGTAATAAAGGCTTGAAAATGACCCATTGTGTTGATTTTTGTGGCAACAGAATCTTTTGTATGGTGGGCCGATACCTAAAAATATGCTTGTTTCTTGGGCTTTAAAGGTTAAAAGCTATCCTTCATGTGCAATTATTTATTTATTAGATCACCCGCCCCACTAAGTTGAAAGTTGCGAAAAAAAAAAAAAAAAAAAGTACAATTACACGTTTACTTTTTGCATGGATTTGATGAGAGTCATAGAAGTTGCAAGTAATACAAACAAGAGCATCTCTAACTCTCTAAGATATCCTTTGGAGACCCATTATCTAAGAATAAATATTATTGTAGGGGGGGTTATTAAGGTGGTTTGTATTCCGATGATACTCCCTTAAATGGTTCATTTATAATTTACTATATAATTATTTTACTATTTAGTTAATATATTTGTATTGGGTTTAAAAAATATATATATGTGAAGTTCACTTAAGAAAGATTGAAGCCACCCTTTAATTAAGGGGGTGTGTTCTACCAGAGCCCAATTAACCAGGTTCTTAAGGGACCCAGTGGAGCTGCAAAAATGCACTCCTCCTTGAATGAAGCTAAGGGAGCCGGTTTCTTAGATCCCTTGGAGATGCTCTAATACTTGAGTTATGTGTATACTCTCTGTTTGTGATAGGACATTCGAGTATCACTATATCCATTTTAAAACTGTATGTGTGCAGTTTTCTCTATAATACTAAGGGAGTAGATATCCAAACTGCAAATGTGGTGTTTTTTTTTTTTTTTTTTTTTTTTTCAGTGTTTTGTTCATTAATTTTGCTCAAAGCACTATATAAATTATAAACAAGAATATCAAAATGAAAATTGTTCTTAATTGTATCTTCACTGGTTGAACACGTAAGATAATTTGTTTTTTTACCAATCAAAATATCATTTATATCAGATTGTCATGTAATACAGTAACCAGCGGTAACAATTCGAATTTGAAACATTACAATGTTGAATGAGCGTCCTTCAACACTGTATATATCTCAATTATAAAAGTGAAAATAGTCCTTATAATAAAAGTGTATTGTTTTATTAAAATCAGTGGGCCGGTTTGTTCAATATTAATGAATCTTATTTAGTTATTTTACTTTATAAGTGAACTGTATATATCTCAATTATCTTTAAAATACTGGCTATTGTTTTTTGAAGTATAAAATACCAGTTATTGTTAACATGTTACATTTCTGTGATTAGTTAAAATTTTCATTTTTTTTGTTAGACAATCGTCTTTAAATAAGTTTTGTTTTGTGTGCTTGTTTTATGTAATTAGCACCAATTTAATAATTTAAGTTTTAATAATATTAAAAATGTGTTCCAACAAAAATTTCCTTCGGATATAAACACAAAATAAGTCGACTTATTAAGTCTCACACTTTTTTTTTTTTTTTCAAGCATTTAGTCGAGACTTAATTCTCGGTCCAAAAAGGTGTTACTAACTCTCATTCTCTCCCAAGTAAAATATAGGATTGTGACTGGATTTCATTAGTACCACTCCCATGTGGTTGAAGTTGCATTCATGCCCGTAATTGCAGTGGTCAGTCTTATCTAGTCTCAGTATGCCAACGACTCACCGGTTGATGTTAGAATTCATAAAAATAAATAAATAAGTGAATATATATAAAAAAAATTTCATATGAGGATGTTCTGATATAATTATATAAGGACATTGAATGTGAATTACTCGTTTTACATACTTTGAATTGATATGTATACACTTATCAAATCACTTTTATATAAATGAGTGACTCACATTTAATATCCTGATAAAGTTATATAAGAATATCATAATAGGAATGGGACCGTATATATATATATATATATATATATGCACATTTAATTACACATCGGTTGGAATAAATAACATTACTTTATATTAAAATTAGTAAACATGTCTTGTCCGTATGATCCTGAATTTGATAATATATATAACATAAAAGCTTTCCTTAACTAATCAGCTTCTTTAGTCCCATTTAAAGTTGAATCACAATACATCAATTTTAATGAAGATCAAGTACTAGTACTATATTGTCAAAAAAAAAAACAAAAAAAAAAAGTACTAGTACCAGACAACAGCAAAAAACCATGTCTTATGTATCTTTGACAGGCAAAAATCATGTTCAAAAGAAATTAAAGATGCATAAAAAAAAAAAAAAAAAAAAAAAAAAAAAGAAAAAAAAAAGAAGCATAATATAGATCCTTTATCTTTTTCCTTTTACATTTTTACTTTTTTAAATTTTTTTTTTTTTTTATGAAGAGTAGTTATATCACAATCAAGATGCATAAACAAAAATTAATGGAGATTGCATTCTTTGATTTACACAAAACATTGCCTTCTTTATATGTCTTAGATAAAAACTAAATAAATTTGAGTGATTTTAAAATACATCAAAAACCTCTCTTATAATATTAAAATTTGACAATAATAAGTCATTTTCTTATGATGAGAACAAATCGCCTTATATACATTATTTCGGTGTTTGCCCGGCCAGCTCATCTCATTTTTCTATATCACCCACGGTGGTGATTCGAATTTGATATATTAAGATCGGTCTGAACCGAACTACCAAAAATGTAATAAAGATTTCTGCACTATCAAAGGATATATATATATATATATACATATATATATATATATATATATAAAAGAAAATCACCTAAGATATGTACTTGAGAACTTGTGAGTGTATACTAACTTAAATAAACTCATCATCTTTCTCTTTTAACAATTCGTGTGAAGGATATTCTGCCAATTATAATTAAACTCTTTGAATAAATTACAAAAGGCCAAAGATGATATATAATTTATAACTAAAGGCTTCTTTTAATTTGTTTTTATCGGAGTATATATTCTTCTTCTTCTTCTTCTTCTTCTTCTTCTTTTCCTCCATTTATTCTGTATAAAGGCCTTATGAGTTTTGTGTATCTATTTTTACTTTACATATTATGAGCAAAGGAAGGATATTCTGTTAGTTCACTCTTTGTATAAATAATTAAATATATATAAGGCTAGCTGCTTTTAACTTGTTTTACACAATAAATTACTCTCCATGCCATTTATTTGATTAAAACTCTTTTATGTGTTAACCCTAGCACGATCTATGATCTATCAATACAAACTTTAATGTTATATTACAGACACCCTAAATTCGAACCTGTTGTCCAATCTCGTGATCCTAGAAAACTAGCTAGTCGCATGACCTGAATATCTTATGTGATCCGGATTAATATCGGTTTGTACAAAAACCCTTTCGTGGTATTTATCTACATACCATAACATTACAGACGATTATATATAAATAATTGTGGAAGTTTACATAGATTGTACGAAGGAAAAGATTGGATTCTGAGATCTAAGTACAGTACTGAAAAACTTTTGAATAGAAGAATTTTTTTTTTTTCTTCCTCCAAAAGAGCACTGAATAATTGGTAGTATTGCTGTACCGGTCTTCCTTTTGTGTGTGTGTGTAATATAAAGAAGGGGATCAAAATGAATGAGAGAGCAAAGATGAAAGATAGTTCTGGAAAAACAAGTGGCAGCTTTTGTGTCTCATAAACAACTTTGGTTTTGGCCAGGCCATGCACAAAGCAATAAAACAAAGCAAAGCAAAGCAAACCAAAGCAAAGCAAATATATATATATGGTGCGGGCCGATGTATGCTTGTATATGTTTTTGAACAAAATAATAAAACAATTAAAGCAGTTTGTCTGTAGCTCTTTAGACTGATCCTGCAAGATTCAATCTCTTCACTTTAATTACTTTAAATTTTCTGATCATTTTATGATACAGAACGGATCATCTCTTAGATACTTTTTTATTAAAAAAAATAAATAAAAAATACAATAACTATGCATTTCAGTTTATTTGCACATTTTCATTATTTTGTTACTTGTCCACGGGTATGTTTTGTTAAATATGTCTCAAAGATGTGTTTAGGAGTAGTTTATATTAATTGTTAAATGAAGTGAATGTTAACTAATTAAAAAGTAAATGAATCTAATATTTCAAAACTGAGAAATTAACTTTATTCATACTAATTTATTGTGGATGATTGAATTAAACAGCAACCCAGCCATTTCAGGATAATTATATATATTAAGTTTAAAAATGAGCTTGACGCAATAAAAAATGCTTTAGAATAAAAAAAAAAAAAAAAAAAAAAAAAAAAAAAACTTTTTTATTGTTATTTTCTTGCAATATGTTAATAAGACAAAAATAATGTTTTTGGCAAAAACATTAATAAATTTATAAGAAAGGAAGCTTTCAATTATTTTAATTCATGAGAAAGTTTTATATTATGTTTAATGTATATTGATTTTAGGTGTCTTTTCATAAATAACTATTTTTTTGAAGTACAGTATTATATAAATTCAGGGTTTTTTTAGAGGAGGGGTTTGAACCCACGATCTCATTAGTGTAGGTGTGGGGGGTTCACCAATCAACACCGGACCAACCTCATCTCATGTTTTCATAAATAACTATTAAAGTATAGAAAAGATTAAAAACATTTTCATTTTGTAGACAAAATTATCCTTTAATAAGTTTTATCATGTAGAATTGAAAACTAACAGAAG
The DNA here is from genome assembly GCA_035582765.1 of Acer negundo. Lineage (NCBI taxonomy): Eukaryota > Viridiplantae > Streptophyta > Magnoliopsida > Sapindales > Sapindaceae > Acer > Acer negundo. The sequence continues at coordinate 10,508,546 of CM069233.1, forward strand.
AGAGAGAAAGTAGATATCCATATAGAGAGAAGAAAGATAGATGTTAAAGAGAGAATTAGAAGAGTGAGAAAGTTGGAAGTTAGAGAGAGAAGATTATTGATAAAATTGGAAGAGAAAAAATCATTGGTGAATTTTACATTTCGTTTCTTCGTCCTTTCAATATTTCCAAATTTTCCCAAAATCTTTACACTTTTTTCTACTGTGTAAACCTTGTTAAAATATGAGTGTGTTAAACATGTTGGAATTTCAGTGTGTAAGCATATTGAAATTTCGTGTGATGTCGAACACTTTTAAAAAACTTTTATGTGTACAATATTTAATTTTCACTCATAATATATCCTTGGAATCATTTCAACAAGAAGAAAAAAGTTTTAAAGAGACGACAGCAAAATAGAAAATTTTAGAGAAAAAAACACGAATAACAGAGATAGACAGGAGAATGACAGAAGAGAGAAGAGAGAAACCTAATGGACAAAAGAAAGAAATTTTTGTTGAAGGTAGAGAAGTGAATATTCTCATAATTAGACTAAAGTAGGGAATTGACGACTCTTCATTTTAACTAAAACAATAGTATGAAAATAAAACAAATGGATAAAATAAGATTGACCTATTGGTTTGTCCCTCACACCTATATTATGAGGTTATGGGTTCGAGTCTGTTCCCCCTTCCTAAATCCTGAATTAATGTAATATTTTTAAAAAATAAAATAAAACAAATGAAAAATTAGAGAAACACATGATAATTGTTTTTTAACAAAAAAAAAAAAAAAAAAAAAAAAAAAACCTACTTTATAGTAACATTATACAACGATAATCTTAAACACACTAATTACAATCAAATGTTATGTTAACTAAGAGGCCATAAAATCATGTTCCACCAAAACTTTATTATAAAGACAAATGCTATAAGTAAGTATTATGAGACTAATCTTGGTTCTTCAATCATCAAGTAGAAAAGAGGGTAAAATAAAACTTAAAAAAGTAATAATGAATTATCAAACTTCCCCACATTTGAGTATATGAAAAATTCATACTTGGCTCTAAGTTTAATTAAATGGTAAAATTCATAATTATTCGTAAGTGCCCTTAATTATATTCTAATGATTCACAGTTATTTATTTTTTTATTTTTATTTTTTTATAAAATAGTACTAGACATAATTAATTGACGGGAAAAAAAAATTCTAATTGGTAGTCTTAGAGTTCGATGTTGAACTTTAATGATACAAAATTTCTAAAATTATATATTTTATTAACATTTGATCTAAGTAAAGTTTCAACTAAATTATAGGTGAGAAATAGACTTGAAGAAACAGCTACAGTCCATGAAGGGTTAAGGGAAGGATGGATAAAAAAAATTGCAAAAATCAAATTGTGAAAGCTTCTTAGTTTAGAATTGACTTTTCACATAACTGATATGTACAATAGATTTGCTTAAGAGATTAACCACACTTAGCTAAGAAAAACATTATTTAAATATCTTTAGCTTGAACCATAGTACTTTGTAATTGTCTTATCAAATAATTCTATGTTTTTTTTGGACTTTTCTAGGTTAATTGAAATTTTTGTTTAGATATGTAAAATCAAAATTCTGATGAACTTTAATGGGTTAACTTGTTGAAAATAACTCTAAATGTGTCTAAACAACCTAGAAGGGGTGGTGAATGAGTTGTTAATCGATTACTTACCAAGTTTTTCGATTAGTCAAAATAAAATCAAACAAACAACACAAATAACAATAAAATCAAGTAAAATGCAGAATATAAGTGACACTTGATTTTTTGCATGAGAAACCCTCAAACCGGGAAAAACCCATAGAACTAGCATCGCTAGCTACTTAGTCACAAAAATCCATTATTTGAATATTTGATTACATCATAAGTTGACACTTCGTCACTCTTCTCAAGGATCGTACCTCAATATATTCTACCCGCAGACCTTTAATAGTAGGTCTTGACAATGCTTTCCAACCAACACCTTTGGTTGCAAAACTTCTCTTGCTTGTGTAACTACCACATATAACCACAAGACTTGGACCCAATGAAGAGAATTAATGTCTATGTGAACCTGTAACAATGCTCTAATGCAAATGACTGTTAGACAACACTAAATGCTTAACTAGATGTAGAAAATGCATATCTAACAATTTAGCTATAAGCTAACTCCAATCAAAATCACAACATCACAACTTCACAAGATATGCAATAAAAATGAAGTCTTTGCAAAAACTATAAAATAAAGATGCAATATTGGACAAGTAGAACAATGAAAGAGATGAGATGTTTGTTCTTACCTACCAAGTGAACATATGATAAACAACCATGGTTGATGATGCTCACAAGATATGCAATAAAAATGAAGTCTTTGCAAAAACTATAAAATAAAGATGCAATATTGGACAAGTAGAACAATGAAAGAGATGAGATGTTTGTTCTTATCTACCAAGTGAACATATGATAAACAACCATGCTTGATGATGCTAGATGAAGCTTAGATCCATATAGATTTGGGGATGGAGTGTTAAAGAAGGCTTCTTGGAGCTTCTCACACTAGAAAACTTCACTTTCACTCTTAGGATATGATTTTTGAAAATTCTTGTGAGTTCCTAAGGCTAGAAACGTAAAAGAATGTATACTTAGAAGCTCTAAATAAGATGACGTCGTTTTGACAAAAAAAAATGCATCAAAGCGGGCAAGCAAAGCGGTTGCTGATCATAATGCACCAACTATTATTTTCACTAGCAATTATTTAGAGAGAAAAGCAAGCGTTGGCATAGCGGTTGCCACTCGCAATGTGCTAACTACATCGACTCTAAGCAATTCTCTGGAGTAAAAAATGGGCGCTAGAAAAGTTGTTACTAGCCGCAATGCTCTAAGCGCATCGACTCCAAGCAATTATATGGAATGAAAAACAAGCACTGGAATGTGGTTGCTGACCGCAATTCATTAACCGCTATTTGCTATAAAAGGAAAAAAAAAATTGAGGACCTTCTCATGTGGTCGAAGGACAAGCATTCCTACGTGAAAGCGCGGACATTTTCAATCAACAAACGGAAATGAATTACGACTTAAACATACTAAAGACTCTACATGAAGTGCAAGTGTGAATTTAGAGAGATGCACATGAGAAAATGACAATACAAATGAATGAATTGTGTAAGAGCACCTAATCTTTTCAAGAGAACAAGTCAAGTAATATAACTTTGAAACTCTTGTTCTTGAAGTACTTGGGATGTCAGGAAGCTTTCCAAACACAATCACGAACTTGATGATCATATGAAGAACCTAATCTACCCTTACAAAATATCTCATTGTGGTTTCACTATAAAAAAATCCCTATTAGTGACGAACTATTTCCGACGGTGCTAATTACCTTCGGAAATGGTACCTTTTCCGGTGACCATATTAGTACTTGTACTGTCGAAAATAGTCTTTGTGTCGTCATAAATGAGGGAAAAGTAATACACCATTTCTGATGCCTTAATAGCCGTCCTAAATAGTCCACATTTCCGACGGCACAAAAAGTGCCGTTGAAAATAATGAAAAAGTAGTACCGCATTTCCGACACTCTAAAATTTAATTCAAATTAATTTTAAGGGCTATTACGCATTTACGCTGTTGATAATGTAGTACTATTTTCTACATTATTTGTTATGGCATTGTCATGGAAAAAATAATTAATTTATTATTATTATATTGATTCATAAATTATAATGGAATGTATGTGATAATTTTAAATGTGACATGTAGGTCAATATTTTAAATGTATCACTATATATATATTTTTTTATATTTTTATTTTATTTTTATCACTGCTTTTTTTAGCGAAATCTCTCTATCAAATTTTTTCCAAATCACTTTGATTTAATTTTGAATTTTTCATATAATATGTCATAGATAATGTAAAATAAAAAATAAAAAAATAATAAAAACTTAAAATTTATGACGATCACTGTAAGAAAATTAGGCAATAAGGACCAGATTTTAGGGACAAAAACATGGTACTAATAAGACGTCTACTTTATGGGTACATCTTATTAAATTACCAATATATAAAATCTAGCAAAATTATTAGTAATTACAGGAACATTTAGTTATTTTTAATTATGTTTAGTGACACTACTATATCAAGTAAAGTAGTAGTAAAATGTAATTTCCTATCAAATAAGGGAAATATTAAAATAAAATATTATTTTAAAAAACAATATCAACAGTTATATTTAAATAATATAAAAAAATATATTTAATTAGATAGTATGCAAGCATATCAATAACTTATATATAAATAGTATGCAAAATGATATGAACCTCACCAAGAGTGGTGAGATCCGGAACCAATATATGGTAACAAAAGATCGTTTTCTAATTTTAAGTTTATAAGCAAAGAATAATATAGGACTGTGACCCGTTATCTATAAGGAGATAAGAACCAACGATATCAAAGAAAGTTGTAGACGCCACACTCAAGAACAAGAAAGAAAGGTGAGTGATAAGTCAAGGTTTCAGAACCAAAGAGAAAACTCTCTCGATTTTAATTCAAATCAAGTGTGAGTTGATTTATGTTTTAAGTTAGATATTTTCACTTGCAAGTTATAGACTTTGATTGACATGCTCTGTTGAATATGCTTTTCAATAGTCTATATGTGCTTTTATGATTAAATGTGTTGTGATTCAAGCTATCTAGAGTGACAAATTTTTATTTGTTTCAAGGGATTAAAAAGAGGTTAAAAACCTATTCACCTCCTCTCTAGGTTAGCTTTTGGCAATTTAACCGTGCTTGTATATTTTAGTGTGGGAACCACTACGTTAGTGCTACTACTATCACAGAACACCATCTGCCACGTGTCCCTTTGCCTTTAATTGTTTTTTTTTATTTTTTATTTTACTTAATTACATAAGCATACCCTCAGTTTATTAAATTAAGCAAACTCTCAAACAAATAAATGAAACTAACACAAACATTTCATGCTACTAAGTCAATTCGTTAATTTCAACAATTAACTATCCTCTAACCGATAAAAAGATAAAATTACCCTTGCCACATTACTCCTAAAATTATTGTAAATAAATAAAAAAGAATTAAATTATTTAAATAAATAAAAAAGATTGAAACTTAATCTCCTCCGTCCATTCTTCATTGGCGGTGTGCCGTTAGTGAGTTTTTTTTCTTCGAAGTCTTTGTACTTGGGGTCGAATAATTATGGAAACCTATGAGAGTAGTTCATAATTTTTCCTTAGAGAGTAATGTAATTATGAAAATATTTAGGGTAATTATAGAATTATTTATTTTGCCTAATAAGCAAAAAGACCAAAAAGTCCTTCTTGCGTTAACTCGACTCCCTTTAGCAACATGAGGTGTTTGTTTTAGTTTTAAACATTTGTTTAAAATTTTTCTTGATTCAATAAAGTTAGGATATATTTGTACAATTAAGTCTTTTAATTTTATATTTTACAAACTATCTAATAATTTAAGATATCATCCACAACTGTAAAGAAATACATTTACAATTTATCCAATAAAGTTATAAGTTATAACATACATAAATATATAAAAATGTAGTCATCGTCTAATACAAATGTTTTGTATATGTCTAGAAAAATCCCAAAGATTTCTAAATTTTACTTGCTACAGTTATTTATGTCATAAATTCAAATAAAAATCATGCAAATCAACCCAAATCTATAATTTTATAAGGGCGAATTGCAACCCAATATCCTAATGTTGCATAAAGTATTTAATAATGTCACTTTTGTTGTAATAACACAAAAGTATTTTTAATTGAGTTGACCACCGTTAAGATAACAGTGGACTTAATGATTTAAAGGTAGAATAATCTTTTACATATTAAAACAATTTAATAGAAAAAATTGCATTGTCTAATCAAAACATGGCATATCACTCAAAAAAATAAAAACAAATTAAATAATATATAAAATCAGATGAGAAAATAAAAAAAATAAAATAAAAAAATAAAAATTTTGGATTTTGGAGATGGATCGAACTCCTCCAAAATGGAGGAAATTTGTCTCCTCCATTTTAGAGGAGATGAAGTTTTTTATTTAATAAAAGAAATTCTTTTTTTTTTAATTTTATTTTCTTATGTCTTTTTATTGAAATGAATAAATGAGTTGTTATCATCACACACAGTATGTGATGATTTGGTTAAAAAAAAAATAACTTTCCACGTCATTTAGATTGTCTAAAACAGAAAATGATTGTTTAGAACAGAGGAATGTGAGGGCTGAAATAGTTGCTTTTACAAATGTTAAGTTTTGATTATTTTAATGGTGATGTATAATATATCCAATGAATCCCTCTATTATATCTTAATTAAAAACATTAACATAATTATTACAATGAAAAAGTTAGGACAAGATGAGATTTATGTTTTTAATAAAAATATTAAAAATATTAAAAACATAACGAATCATTGTAATATTTTTTTAAAAAATAATAATAATTAGAGAAAAAGTCTTGCATCACAAATTATATCTAATTTTTTTCCTATTTTTGGCGAATTTACTAATTGGAACTTAATTTCATATTTGTATGTGAGACCCACATAATTTAATTCCCAACTGATTTTAGTAAACACCATAATCACAAATAAGGAATTAAGTTTCTTTTCCCTCATTAGGATTTCTAATTAGTAAACCCTCACTTAATGTAGGAGCAAAAATCTATTCTTTTTACGATAGGGTTTTATATACATCATGATTTATACATATACATACATACATACATACATACATACATAAATATATTATTATTATTATTATTATTATTATTATTATTATTATTATTAAAACAAAATAAAAATGTGCTACATATTTCTTTGATCTTCATATGAGAAATGATTTTACAACCAAATTAAAACATCGGTTCATCTTCGTCAACATCTAAATGATATTACATTTGGTTTTTTAATAACTTAATTTTTAAATATAAGAATATTTTTCTTGCATTAACTTAAGTATTTGTTTTTGTCATGGCCCCTCAAAAGTCAAAATCCTAGCTTCACCCCTGTGTCTAGCATCAGTGTATTGAAACTATAGTCTTTACGATGTGTGTTGATTGTGCATATTTATAGGTGGCCAAGGTTTAGGTTAAACTGCTGGTTTCGTTCGGTTTCAATCCGAAATCGTACGGTCAAAACCGTAATCGAAACCATGACCAAATCCGGCAGTTAGAAAACCGATTGGGAACCGGTTCACACACGGTTCGATTACGGTTTGGGGTTCAAAAAAACTGCTTAAAACTGACGATTTAACCGTCGGTTTTATTTTTTTAAAAAAAAATTAGACTAATCAGAAGCTGCCATGTGGCACTTTTTTTGCAAAAAAAAATAAAAATTGGGTATCCATTGGACAAGTGACCGTTGCCGATTTAATTAAAAAAAAAATATTTGGACGAATCAGAAGATGTCATGTGGCATTTTTGTTAAAAAATATATTTGAGTAGCCGTTCGGGCTAGGCAGATGACCATTGAATGGTCATCTGTTGCCCAATGGCTACTCTTCCTTTTTTAATTTTTTTCCCCTTAAGTTTTTCTAATTGCAAATCTACCCCTCTCCACTATAATCCTATAAATACCTCCACACCCTTTCATTATTCTTCACACAACTCTCATTCTCTCAATCTCTCTCAATTCTCTCTACATTCTACAATTTTCTTTAATTCTCATTTTTCATATAAATTAATAAATATTTATTTCTTCTATTTTTTACAATCATCAAAAAAATTTTAGTGTTTCCACTATTATGTCAACAATTTTTTTTTTCAATTATCTATTTTTTTTTTTTGTTACCACTATTATTCCAATAATATTTTCTTTACACATCTATATTTTTTTATTATTAATTTTTCAATGACAAGTGGGAGAGAAGGTTCAAGAAATTTGGAAAAAGGGAAAAGGTCCAATGCAAAATTTGTTGGAACACGTTGGTGATGATGTCGAGTACGACAAACGACTTTACCACGAGTTCCTTCAAGCTTGATTTGGATCCAATCTCCCTTCTAGTCATAATCCCTCTCTAATAATTCCCAACGGACCCGACCCCAATCTCAATACTCCAAATACTAATGAAAATCTATCTGACCCCCCATCCCCTTCACATGAATTTTTTGCAGATGAAGAAGAAAAACCGATGAAGTCCGATCTCTTCAAAGTGCATATGAAGAGAACTATGTTGGATGATTGAACAATGAAAATCCAGCGTAATTATTGCCCCATATCATACAAGATTGCCAAATCCTTTGGATATGACACGTACTTAACTCATATCAAAATAAGTCACCCGTCCGAATACGTGAAGGCTAGTAAGTAGTAACCAAACCTAAATCTCTAAGTATGGAACCCCTTCTAATAAATTATTTCATTATACGTCTTAAAAAAATAGGGAAGAATTAGCAATAATGGTTGCAGTTGAACACTTACCTTTTGGTTTTGTTGAGAAAGTAGGTTTTATTAATTATTGTCAAAGTGCATTAAATCCTGCAATACAATGTGTTCCTAGATCCACCCTCACACGTACACTACATTTCATTTGCAAAAAAGAAAAAAAACAAATTGAAATCATTTTTTTATCAATTTTAAGGTCGCGTTTCCATATGTGCCGACATATGGAGCAACAATTTTTGTAGTCATTCATATATAGGTGTGATATGTCATTATGTGGATAATGACTGGGACATGCAAAAAGGAATTCTTGCATTTCGTGTTTTCGATGACTCACATTCAACTCAAAATATTTTTCAACTCCTTAAAATAATTTTTCAAGAGTATTATATCCAAAACAAATTTTTGCTATTGGTTTTGATAATGCTGCAAGTAATACCGCATCTATTTTTATGTTACATGATTTGTGCAATCCCTTATTTGGGGGTAAATTATTTCATTAAAGATGTGCATGTCATGTTTTAAATCTGCGTGTTCAAGCTGGATTACAAATTCTTTCTGCTTATATTAGACCAATTAGAGATAGTATCTGGAGGCATAACAAAACCCAGAAACTGTGGTTAAAATATTGCTATCAAAATAATATGCGTCCCATTAAATTTTTTTTGAAATATTACTACTTGTTGGAATTCTACTTATAAGTTGCTTCGTGAAAGTGTTGAATGTAAGTAATTATTAATTTCTTTTATTACTTATAACGTTCCTTCAATTTCTTTTTAATTAATCATTGAGATGCATGTATAAAAATTATTGAATTGTTACGTGTTTTTAATGATGCTACCAATAATTTGCTAGCTTTGTATAACAGGCTTCACTAACATATGTGTTTCAAGAGTTTTATTGTGGACATCAAGAGCTTCAAGGAAGTTAGATTACTTCTTTTGGACTCTTAATTGAAGAGATTTAATTGCACACACACACTCTTTAGCATACATGTGTGATTATTGCATTGTGAGCGTATGTTGTCACATTTCACACTTGCACAAATTTTCTATGCTTGATTGTGTGTAAGTGTAGTGTGCTGGTCCTTGCACCCGTGCACACCTGTGCACTGCCCTAGTCGTCCAGCGTCGGACCAGCGCAAGTCACCATACACTCACAATCCATATGTGTTTTTTTATGGATGAATGTTCTATAATTAGGAACAATGTCAATAAGCTAAGCTAATTAAGCTGGTTGGTTAATAGCTTCCGATGTTTGTTGGTAATTCGATGTTATGTGTTTTTACCAAACAGGTTAGGGATATGTCAAAACTACTAAGATCAAATACTATATGTGTTTTTTTTTTTTTTTTTTTTGAATGAACTTTTAAGTGCAAGTCAATAAAATCAATGCACATTAATTAACTAAACATTCATTTTTATCAAACATGATATTCTTAAGTAGGAGTCTGATCTGGTGACTCTGTAATATTACAAAGTCAGGATCCCGCACTTGATAATTGTAACTCTAGGACATTGACAGACTAAATTAGCGTGTTTTTAAGGTTTAACAAAGACAAGTTGAATAGCTTCAGGATTCTTAGGTGGCCAAAGAATAAAAATATCAAGTATGCAAGTCAAATATGTATCAAATCTGTTTCAGTTATCTAAAATAAGGAAAAAATTTTGTTCCTGATTTCCAGTACTGGAAAGTGGAAACCCTAACAACCAAGAAATGTGAAGAAGAAAAAATATCTAAAGTAATATAGAATGTATCCCACATTTTACATTTGGGTTCTGTAATATGGATTGAGATCATCTCCTATAATGATCTCTGTAATACTTGCTTACTTTTGTGGTTAAAAGTTTGTAATTATTTAATGTACATTCTCAATGTATACCAAACCTAAAAAATTGAAAGTACATCAGAATATGAATCTTAATACATGTATGAAAGTAAGTATGTTAGTGAAGCCTGTTATACAAAACTAGCAAATTATTGATTCTCAGTTATTCTTTCTACTTATATTAGACTAATTAGAGATAGTATCTGGAGGCATAACAAAACCCAGAAGCTATGGTTAAAATATTGCTATCAAAATAATATGCGTCCCATTAAATTTTTTTCGAGATATTACTACTCGTTGGAATTCTACTTATAAGTTGCTTAGTGAAAGTGTTGAATATAAGTAATTATTAATTTCTTTTATTACTTATAATGTTCCTTCAATTTCTTTTCAATTGAACCATTGAGATGCATGTATAAAAATTATTGAATTGTTACGTGTTTATAATGATGCTATCAATGTTTTATTTGATATTTACTATCTCACTACTCATTTATTTCTTATTCAAAGTGTTAATATTGTTGGTGCATTCAATGAGTGTGAATTCGATGTTCAATTAAGTGAGTGTGTTGCTGCCACGAAAACAAAACGGTTACAGTATTATGGGGAGATTCCAAATATTTACTTGCTTGTATCGTGTTTTGATCCACGCTTTAAATTAGAATGTTTGTAGGATTATTTAACTCATTATTACCAAAGTTTATGATTAAAAGTTGATGTTCTTAGTTATTGTAATTATGTTAAGACTTTGCTTTATGAATTATATGATGAATATCTTAGAAAATATGGTTTGTCTTTGAACATGCCGGTTTCACAACTCCAACCCACATATGGTGGTACTGCTACTTCCTCAAATTTTTAATTAAAGGGTTTAGGGGATCGATTATTTTCCCAAAGAGCCAAAAAATTATAAGCATCTTCTTCATCTCATCTGACTCGAGTTTTGAGCTTGACCGGTTTTTAGAAGCAAATCATGAATTTTTAGAAGATAAATTTAGTATCCAGGTTTGGTGGAAGGGTCATGAACGGGATTATCCAATTTTGTCTATTATTGCCAAATAAATTCTTGGAACGCTGGTTTCCACCGTTGCTATGGAACAAGAATTTAGTGCAGGTGAAAATATTTTGGAACCAAGACGGTCGATTATGTCTTCAGAATCACTTGAAGTCCAGGCGTTTGTTGATAATTGGACGAAGGCAAAATACAAACAACTAGAACTCCAGTCAGAGATAGTGAATGACTTCTTCGAAGATGACCAAACCATGGGAACAGAAGGTAGCGAATAGATTCCATTCCAACTTCCAAACTCCAACACCGACCATCTAATTAAAGGTAAAAGAACTACATGACCTTTGATTCCTTTACATTGGTGGAGGATATGTAGGCAACTTAATTGTGGTCGAAATTAAGTGCAAGGCCGATTTTTTTTATTTTTTTAATTTCAACTTTATTACCTTGTATATTTGTATTCAAGGTCAATTTCTATTTTTTTTAAAAAAATTTTTATGTGCAATTGTAAAGATGTATTTATTAATAAATGTCAATTTCTTTTCTTTTAAATATTGTTAAATACTTCAATTGAATATTAGAATTTCTCAGAATCTACGTAAAATATATTACGAATGAAAATGTTTGTTCAATTTTTTTATTTTAACCTTTATTCAATTGTAATTATTATTAGGCAGTCTTCACACAATCTTTATCTCACTTGTAAAATAAAATAAAAAATAAAAAAAAAAATGCTTGAAACCAAAACCAAAACCGCCTAACTGGCGATTACAAACCGTGCAACAAACCGGTTTTCCAGTTATGGTTTCGGTTTTGGTAGCCATGGAACCGAATCCAAAACTAAACCGTAACCGTGGTCACCATTATGCATACTATTTTGTTGTTCAGACATTTTTTTTTTTCATGAGTATATAGATCGTTCTTTCTTGTGTTGAGAGTTTGTGTCTTGAAGGGTGTCCAAGAGACAAAATAAGTCTTCCGATTTGTGGTGGTGATTGTCGACAAGCAATGGTACATCATGGTTTACTTGTAAAATACTTGCAAGTGGATAGAATAGGGTAGACTGAGAGAAAAGTGATTGAGTGAATCAACATAGTGAAATTATATATTAATTAATGAAACGTGCAACTTAAGTGCCAAAAAAGTTTGGTCACTTGGTATTTACCCGTTAAAGGTTTTCCACAAAACAATCATGTGCATTGTCTAATTATTTCCCTCTCTCAAACTTTTATTTTGTGTTTGCTTTCGATTTTGTGTTTGCTTTTGATTTTATCTCGTGAAACAAATATGTAATTTATTCACCTTCCTCTTGGTTATTCATAGTAGAAAATTGGCAAACTTTCATTGTCAATTTGGGATTTGGGTAAAATTGCATGGAAACCGAATCTCATATATTGTGCATGAGATTAGAAGTATTTCTGTTATATATATATATATATAACTAAATAGGCATGTCTAAATTTACATAGAGGGGGGTGAATAGGTTTTAATCAAGTCAATTACCAACATTTCTTGATTAGTCAATATTCAAAAAAATCACTGAATCTAAGCAAAATACAATCAACTAATTCTAAGTGCGGAAAACAATAAATTGCACGTTGATTGATTTACGTAAGAAACCCACCATTGGATAAACTCACGGGCTATTGTGCTAGCTACACACGGTTCTCAAATCCACTACTTGAATAAAAGTTTACAACCTAGGTTGACCTCAAGTCAAACCATACTTAGTCATTAACTCTTTCACTCTACCCAACGGGCCTTTAATAGCAATTCTAAACCTACTTGTTTGTACACTAAACCACTTAGTCACAAGACTTAACACTTAATGAAGAGAACTCAACCTAAGTGAAAATCAAATCCATAAATACTAGGTCAAAACATTTAATGCTCAACTAATCATGAATGAAAATGTCAAATAATCCTAAAAATCATGTTCCTACATGTCATATAAAAAACTAGCTATAAAGGATAAAAACAATCCTAGATGCAATAGCTATCACAAACAACCCAATCCATCAACACAAAAGCTCAACATGTAGATAAGAACTTAGTCTAGATGCATGCAAGTCATAAAAGAGCTGTCTTGCTAAGTAAGAACATTAGATGAGATGAAAATGGTGTTATAACTTACCAAGTCATGTGTGTTGAAGAAGTCTCATGCAAGAGAGCATCCTAAATGAAGCTAGATGAAGCTAGATGATGATTAATGAACATGGAAATGGATTTGGGTGAGTAAACATGGTTTCTTGAGAGTTTCTCTCACTATGTTTCTCTCTATCTCTAAAATGAGTCAAAAACGAGTTAAGTTAGAAAAGAGAGTATAATGTGGTATTTATAGAGGAAACTTAAAACTGTAGCATTTTGGCTAGACGGATTGCTGCGGTCGAAGATTGCTACGGTCGAAGATTGCCGCGGTCGAAGACTGCCGCGGTTGGCCAAGGCGGCAGTGGACCGCGACAAAGGCAAATTAAATGTCGTTAGAGTGCCACGGTTAGCCAAGACGACACTTCAACTGTGGAAATCTTTGCCGCATACATGCTACGGTTAACCAAGACGGCAACTCAACCGGAACAGAGAAGGATAAGGCCTTCTCATGCAATAAACACACTAAAAAGACATGCAATGGGTGCAGGTGTGTTAGGGAGACAAAGCACACAATATAAGACAATAAAAGCACTCAAACAAGAAGCAAGACATGCAAGAGTGTGTGTGTGTGCAATTAAGTCTCTTCAAGAAGAGCTAAACACAAGTGATATACCTTCAATGAGCTCTTGTGCTTAAGGGCTTGCAATCCAATAAGCTTGATCATGAACAAGAAGACCCTAAGCTATCCTTACATGATAAACCCAAAAAATGTGGTTTGTTAACAAAATAAGACAATAAAAAAAATAAGGACCTTTCAATATCCATTTCGTTTTTTTTCCTACTTCTAAAAAGCATAAGCTTAATTTCATCACCATTTATACATAAATGGTATTTGTTCATTGTCTATGAGCATGCTTTTGTGAGTTGAAAATGTACTTTTCTTACATGAATTTTTTTTTTTTCTTTCATTTTATGTTTCTATTTAGTGTTCTTGAAAATTTGTAGGAGATTTGGAAACACAACCCTTTGAAGAGAGAGAATCCTCCAAACTAGAAGAAATGATCTACTTATTTTTAATTTTAAAAAATATATATAATTAATTAAATTTTAATTTAAAAAACAATTTTTCCCTTTGAGCGTTAAGAGACTAACGGCGGTCAACATGGTCAAATGTACTTTCGTATTGAATTTTCTTAATGTAGAATTTTCTTGACAATTGTATAATGCCATGTGTACCCTAATGCAATTATCCCATTATTTTAAAATGCAGATTATTTTGAATTTGTATCTCAAAAAGTATCAAATGTTATGCAAATATAACTTCTCTTAGTTACAAGTTGTTGAGTCATAGAAAAAATAAATTGATCTTTATAATATTACTACGCGTGTTTATTTTTCTTTACATTTGTATTATATCCAATTTCGATACAAGTATTATAAGATGATAATCTAGTTATGTATAACTTAATAAATAAATAAACAAACAAATCGGTCAAGTACAATAGAAGAATTGACCAATTTTGTACAAATATAATACAACTTAAACAAGTACTACGTGAATCAAACTTAAGTAAATAATGAATCGATTAAAAATTGGATAAAGAAGATGATAGTACATATAATTTTTTTTTTTCCTTTTAAAATAATAATAAAACATTGATAGGTAAAGAAGTCATATGTCAGTTACATTCATGGTCTCGCTTATAACCCAATCTACTATCTAGAAAATATAGGCTAATGGGTCAAGAGATAAGCCCATAATATTACACATATAAATTTATTAGATCTATGATACTCATGCATTAAAATAATTAAACTTATATGGTCAACAATTTTGAAAGGTAATTAAAAAAAAAAAAGAAAAAAGGTTTGATCAATATTAGTATTTGATTTAAGCGTTGTAGTTAGATTTTTGCTTGATGTCAATTGTTAAGAAAATAATTTATTTTTAGGATTAAATTTCATAGTATTGTAAGTTTTTTTTTTTTTTTTTTTTTTTTTTTTAATGAAATTACTCATACAATTTGAACATATTTATAGAGAACTTATTTGTGATCATTAACTAACATAACAAATAAAGTCTTTTGTTATTTAACAAAAAATCTTATGTTCAAGTCTAGCTCATATCAATGTGGGAATGAGTTTGGTTTATGCTTATTGTAATTTTTTTTCTAAGAAACAAAATGCCTTAAAGAGAGTTATTTATTTAAACTTTTAAATACATTTCATGAATTGACCTATTCAAATGTGAACAAAGTAAGATTATTTTGAAGTTCATAAAAAAAATTTCTTTACATATTAAAATGCATTGATGTTGGGGCAAAAGACAACCGTAAAAGGGTTTAATTGGACTTATAGTTTAAACACTTTTTCAACCATACTATTGACTTTTAAAATGTGAAAAATGAATGTATAGTATAAAAAAGCAATTAAGGAATAGAAGAATCAGTCACAATAATTTAATGTGGTTAAGCCCAATTCCATATCTATATGACTATATCCACTCAAGCTTTTTCAAAACTTGAGCTATCTCCAATTGGACTTTCAGTTGTCAATTAAATCATTTACACAATGCGGATATCTCACCACACTCACTAGATGCATCTGGGTGTATCACTTAGTGGGTGATATGATAAGGTTTAATTTTTGAGAGAATAAGAAATGGAGAATTGAAGTCAGAGAAGAGAAATAGAAGACAGAAACAGATAGAAGATAGGAGATATTTTGGTTTAATATTCACTGTTCTTTCTTGAATTAAAACAGACCTCTTTATAGGTCTTTACAACAAACGTAAACAATTATCAATCCTAAAATATAGGTCTTAGTGGAGATGTGGAGTACTTCCAACACCACTAACTTAATGACTAAATCAAATAACAAACTAAATCAGATAGGATAACAAACTAAGCAACTTATTGACTAAATCAAATACAACTAAAATACTGCCAACAACCTAGATGTTCACCGTCAGCTTTACGTGCAACCCTTGTGTGCCATGCAAGAATCGTATCATTTGTTAAGAACTAATTGAGACACAATTAGAACTGATAGAATTTTGGAAGGGAAAAGAGAACATAGAAGAAGATAAGAGACGAAGAAGGGATTCAAAAGAGAATTCAGGAGAGAAAAGATACTGAACATATAATATTCAATATCTTTTATTCAATTCAAGTGAGCCTTTTATAGGCCAATGGTTACAAGATAAATAAACAATTAAATAAAATAACAAATAACAAGTGATAAGAAGATTAACGTGTGCTGAAGGTGTGGAGTGATTCAAGCACCCACTCAACCCACAACTGACTCTGAAATCGTGGAGCAATACTGACTTTATGGACTAATTCAATTAACAACCTACAAACTGACTTGATTGACTAATTTAAATAACAACAATAATCAATTAAGATAACTTAACAACAAAACAATCTCAGCAGACTCGGCCTCTTGGCCATTCCACACGTGCATCCCATGCATGATGTAATATTCATATCATGATACTCCCCACACTGGCGTTTTCGTTTTTCTAACCTGAATACTTATAGGTCGTTAGTTTTTTCTACTTATTACTTAATGGGTCTGAGTTTGACTTATTAAGTTGTTTTTATCTTCTTTTTTTTTTTTTTTAAATTTGTTTTTTTATTAGTCAAACAACAACAAAATACTAAAAAAACAACTTAAAACAAAATGTTAGAAATCCAGACTTATTACTTCATTGTATTTAAAATATTTTATTACAAAACCATCCTCCTAAATTTAATATATGAGTAATACTATACAATCCAAAAAAAATTAGCCCAAAATTCAATCCAAATGAGCAAAATACAAATCATGAGATGATGTGGTGAATGAAATGGCAAGGACAAATCACTTGCCACATCATTTGAGTTGGTTTTTGAGCTACATCTTTTGATTGACTAGTATTAGTGTTAATACATTTCCAATTTGTTCTTTATAAATCCTACTAATATATACAATTTCCATATGATGCTAATAAATTTGTTGTAAATTAGTTGATTGGTACATTAGTTTTGAAATATATGAATATAACACTACATTTTTTCATCAGCTGATTTTGTAGGGTTTGTAATAATTTAATAACTTGAGTTGTGATAGCATGAAGTATAGCAACGACAAAAATACCTATGGACTTTACTTTCATTTTTTTCCCTCTCTCTCTAAAGAAAAACAAAGATTCTCTCAATAAAAATGTAGAAGATTTTCAATTTTT
Organism: Acer negundo; assembly: GCA_035582765.1. Lineage (NCBI taxonomy): Eukaryota > Viridiplantae > Streptophyta > Magnoliopsida > Sapindales > Sapindaceae > Acer > Acer negundo. The sequence goes on from CM069233.1 coordinate 10,526,095, forward strand.
TTCTCTTTTAAGTGATTGAAGTGATTTGAAATGCGAAAATGAGATGAAGAAGATGAATCCACGGGAAAAGGAAACAAAAAAATATATATATAGTGAGAGAACGTAAATCCATAAATAAAAAGTAAGAACTAAACTTTTTTTTACAGAAATAAGTTTTGGGTTCAAGAATTAATACTTTTCAATTAAAGAAATAAGTTTTCACAAAAGAAAATAAGTCTCGACCAAATGCTTGAAAAAAACTGTGAGACTTATCTTATGTTTGTTTCTAAAGGGTATTTTTATAAAAAAGCACATTTGTTGAGCTAATAAAACTCAAGTTATTAAGTTGGTACTAATCCTACAAAATCATATATGGGACTGACACTCATGATGAAATACATGTACTATTGTATTAACATGTCATTATATGCACATGACATTTGACACTTGGATACATGTTCGAATTAAGAAATTTCTATCGACTAAAGACTCTCTACTTAACATTTAGTTATTCGGTCATTAAGGAATATTAGTAGTTATTACGTCATTGAGGAATTCATTCAATGTAAAAACATAATAGCAATAACAAAAACTAGTAATTATTTTTTAATGAAATATTTAAAATTCATTAGAAATAAAAAAAAAAATCAATTGAATTTCAAACATATGATATATGTTAAAAAAATAAAAACCACAAAATAACCGTAAGTTATTATCACTCCATAACAGTTATATAAATATATGAGTTTTTTCATTTATGCAGAAGTTCAATGTTTTAGAATTCAAAACAATAATAAATCAAATATTGGAATGACAAGATGTGGTTGGCCCAAGTGGTATGCCCGTCACACCCACACTATAATTATTGTAATATTTCAAAAAAATAAAAATAAATAAATAGCAAATCAATATTAGATTTACTATAAATTTTTGTGTATTCAAATATAATTCTAAGTAACAATCACCATATTCATTCATCATTTTTTTTATAGGTGCGGATATTGTCACCTATAATACACCCATTTTTATAAGTATACTTATGTCTAAAATTTAGAACATAAATATTACTATAAACATTTATCCTAATATAAACAGTACCCTGCCCCTAGAGGCGTAGCTCAGTTGGTAGATGGAAGAGCTTGGGGCTTGGGGCTTCGGGCTTGAGGCTTAGGGCTTGAGCATTTCCAAGTTAGTGGCTCGAGCCTACCAATGGCAAAAAAGCTTCAAAAAAAATACTATGTCTAAATAGGTGGATAGATAAATACCGTCAAAAAAAATAATACCAACAGTACCCTTATTGAAATGAATATATTCATTTTATTACATTTTATTTATAAACCCTCTTAAATTATAAACACATTCAATTTATATATATATATAGTCGTACTATTTTTGGAATCAAATTCTTTTCTAATGATGATCCAATTTACTTTTGGAGATATCTCGAATGTAGGAAACTTATAAAAGGGAAGATGTAGAATGGATTGTATATGAGGTCAAGAGATTTTCAATATGGAATTCTCTTATATATACAATTATCTTTAAAAAAAATAAAAAAATAAAAAAATAAAAACTCATTGATATTTATATCTATCTTTAAAAAATATATATTTTGTTTATGAATAGAGTTCATAACAACATACAAGAAAGACAAAAAAAAAAAAGTTAAATAATACCTACCTCTGTATGATCAGAGTCCTTCGAAAATTTTTTTTTCTATTACTTTGTTATATGATAATCATGAGATGATGAGAAACTTTGATATTTAAAATAAAATTAGAGTTTAATTAGACAAGATGAGGTTGATCCGGTTGTAAACCTCTCACACCTACATCACCGGGGTCGTGGGTTCGAGTCTTTCCTCTCTAAAAAAAAAATAAATAAATAAATAAAAATAAAAAAAAAAACCCTCAAATTTATGTTATATTTCAAAAAATAAATAAATAAATAGAGTTTAATTAGGGCTTATAATATATATATTTTTTAATAAAGAGATATAATTGAAAATATGGGTGTAAATGTGTAATTAATGAGTGTACATAGTATTTAGTTTATTTTTAATTAAAGTAATTTGAACTTATTTGTAAATTTATATTGGGATATTTGTATAAATTTTTTAATAAAATATAGGTGTACTAATTAGTTTTATGGATGACAATATCATCATCCATTTTGGATTTATAAAAGTTTTGTAGAAATTTATATGAGGTGGTGACAATGTTTGTTTTGGAGAAAAAAAAAATTTCTTTTGTTTCCACACAATCCATTATACTTAAATCGGTAGAAATAACGTTTGAATAAATTTTTTTTTAATGGAATTGGATTTTTAATGTTCTTCGGGATGCCCCCTAGCTGAAGCTTTGAAAATGTGCTTTGGGTGAGGGTTGAACCGAAGCACATATTTAGAGATTCGGGTTAGGGGCTTCCTGAAGCTCTAATAATGTGTTTTTGGTCACCTCTGACCTGAAGAACATTTCAGAGCTTTGAGTTGGGAGCATCTTAAAGCTTTGGAAATGTGCTTCGGGTCACCCTTGACCCGAAGCATATTTCCAAAGCTTCGAGTTGGGGCATTCGAAGCTCTAATAATTGTTGTGAATTTCCTTCACTCATTTTCTCAGATTTGTAATTGCTATGTTAATTGTTGTAAAAACTTTCAATTGAAATCTTAGATCCACTGTTTGTCCAAATAGAGACAATAATAAAAAATAAAAATAAAAATCTCAGTTCTAAACAAAAATCCAAAAGGCAATAAAGATGTACAACAAATCTAAACAAAAATCAATGGCAGTCCTCCACTTCTAACTATATCTCCTTCAATTTCATAAAAAAATAAAATAAAAAAAAAAATACTCTCTAGCACATATTTGTTTTATTCACTAATTCTATATCGCATAGTCATTAATTAAAGATAATTTCATGCATAGTAAAAGAAAATTATAGTTTGATATATCTTCTAGGTTTTCACTGACTGAACCATAATGTATCTTACACATACATGATACTCTCTTTTTAATTCCTTTGCATAAGCAAAATTTAGACCTGAAAAATCTAAATACACGTTTAAATGTCTGCGAACTAACTTATTAATCAATATAATAATAATAAATTAATTATTTTTAAAATGTGACTTTTTTTTTTTTTATCAGTAAAATGTGACTTGTAATTTTAAATATATCACTATATGTGTTATTTTTTTTAACTTATCACTGTTTTTTTTTTTTTTTTTTTTTTTTTTTGGAAATCACCTTGTCAAATTTTTGCCAAATCACTTTGATTTAATTTTGAATTTTTCAAATAATATGTCATGGACAATGTAAACAAAAAACAAAAAAAAACAAAAAAAAAAAAAAACAAAACTTAAAATTTATGACAATCGCCCTAAGAAAATTAGCAATAGGGACCAGATTTTAGGGACAAAATAATGGTCCTAATAAGACGTCTATTTTATGGGTATATCTTATTAAATTAACAAAATATAAAATATAGCAAAATTATTAGTAATTACAAGAACATTTAGGTATTTTTAATTGTGTTTAGTGACACTACTATATCAGAAAAAGTAGTAGTAAAATGTAATTTCCTATCAGATAAGGGAAATATTAAAATAAAATATTATTTTGAAAAACAATATCGACAGTTATATCTGAATAATATACAAAAAATATATTTAATTAGATAGTATGCAAACATATCAATAACCGTTGTAAATTAAAGAATAATAAATAACAAAGAAATAAAAGAGATGAGAAATAAAGTGAGAGAGATCAGACAAGAGAGACGAGAGAAGAACATATTTTTGTTGTATTGATTTCTGGAACCTTAGCTGATCAACCTTTTTCAATTGAATTTACACGTGTATATATATATATATATATATATATATTTATACATATCGGCAATAAGAGAGAAGGGTATTTATGGTGATTCCGATCTAATATTGCCACTTGCTTAATTTAGAAGATTACTTAACAGGAAGTCAACAAAAGGAGGCTAGGAGATTGATCCCCCTACTTGCATTGGCAGTGGAAGCCATTTGATCACCTGATGAGGATAAACTTGTCTTTGACTATGTGCATTACTTAGTGAGTAAGTAAATGGTGATAAGTGTGAAACTCACATATGTGGAAGGTAAGTGTAAGTGTGGAAAGCCATATACATATTATAACACTCCCCCTTGGATTTCCACAAATTGTATGTAATTTGTTAGGAAAAACCCAATCGGATAAAAATCTCGGCAACAATATATACAATTAGAGATGCACATTTGGGGAATGAGGATGAATATAGGTCCCCCCATCCCCATCCCCATTTCCCCGACCCTTCCCCCACCCCACCCATTTGGGGAAAATGGAGATGGAGAATTTTGGGGGGATCTATATCCATCCTCATCCCCAATTTTCCATTTTTTCTGTTTTTTTCCGTTTTTTCCTATTTCCCCGTTTCCCCAATTTTTCCCGCTCCCCAATTTCCCCATTTGACTAAAATTTACAAATTAAACTAAAAAAAACAAACATTCCATTACAAATACAAAATAAAATTTATTAGTACATTTTATATAAAATGTATATATATACTTAGGGAGTTAGGATTTTCAAAGAATAAAATATATATATATATATATATATATATATATTATAATTATAATTATATTTTTATATGTTTGGGGGAAATGGGGATGGAAGACCTCCCCCCATCCCCATTTCAATATAATTGTAGGGAAAATAGGGAAATAGGGATGGGGAGGGGTCCCCCTATCCCCATCCCCATTTCAATTTGGGGATGATTTTCATCCCCATCCCCCTTATTTCCTCATTTTTCCCACAAAAAAAAAAAAAAAAAAAACACGGGGAATTGGGGCCCAAGGGAAAACTGTGTGCATCTCTATATACAATGATCTTCTAGATCTTATGGGGTTGGACATTCTTAAAACTATCTCATTAAAAACTTTGTCAGGAAAACCCAGTGGGATAAAACATGATCGAATGGAAAAGGAGTATAGTGTACATAAGTCCAGAATTTATTGTTTTCTTCAAAACTTTTCTCACATTTATACTTTGCTATGGAAAACCAAGTAAGATAAAAACCTTAGCAAAGATATTCATTGATCTGCCAGACCAAAGTAATATTTAAAATGATCTTCTGAATCAAGGTAACATATATACGATGATTATCAAGATCAAAGTAATATTTACAATGATATTTTTGATCAAGATAAAATATATACGATGATCTACTGAATAAATGTAATATTTATGATGATTTTGTGGATCAAATGATTTTTGAGTGTGTTTATAAAATTGTCTCATTAAAAACCTTTATCAAAAAAACCAAATAGGACGAAAACCTGATTGAAAAGAAAAAGAGTACAACACACATATGCCCCAATATAATTAATATACTTCATTTGATATGCTTCCTCTGATAAAAATTCCTTTGAAGCAATCTTCTAGATTACTAAACTAACGCATATAGATATTTATTTCATGAAATGCAATAACATCATAAATGGTTGGAGGTAGTATAAGCAAAGACTTGCTTTATGGAGTAATATCCATATGGAATACTTTTAGAATCTTTTCAACATATTCTGATTGATGGACAAACATTCCATTTGATCTATGCTTGACCTTCAGGTCGAGACAATATTTCTTTTCCCATGTCTTTCATTTTTAAACTTATTTATCAAATATTTAAGAGTTTTCAAGAGCTCTCTGGGAGCTCCAATTAAATTAACATATGTTGTGAATATAGTAGATCCAGATTCTGATTTCTTTGCGAAGCACTTAGGTATAATTATTATACCGTTATTTTATCAAATATTCACTAAGACGGTTATACCACATCCGTCCAGATTATTTTTAATCCATATAAGGATTTTATAAGTTCATAAAATATAGATTACGAGATCTCAATTTATATGCTTCTAGCATTTTAAATCCTTCATGGATTATAAATATCTGCATTGAGTGAACCATATAGATAAATAATTACTACAACTAGAAGACTATTTCAAGCCTTTTAAAGGCGGCCAAATTTATCGAAAATTTGGAACGTAATTGTATTCATAATTAGTGAATACAAACTTTCTGTAAGAAACCTTGTACTACGAGTCGTGCCTCATATATCACAATCTCGGTTTTCTCATTATGTTTTCCGTATAAAGACCCAATAGTATCCAATCAGTTTGACATCTCCATGTGTTTGGAGTACTATTGGTTTAAATACTTTATGTTTGACATATTAAGTCAATTCTTCTTGAATTGCTTCTTTTCATTTAGGCCAATCATGTCTTTTGTATACAATCATTGATATTATGAATATCATAATTATCATTTATAATTTCAGTAGCGATACTGTATATAAAAATATATCATCAATGATTGTTTCATTGTGACTCCACATTTCTCTCAAATGATTTATAGAAATTTTCTCAATTTCAATATTCTTATTTCTCTTTTGAGATTTCTTCCATTTCAATAAATTTAGTCACTTCGTGGACTTATATGATTTATAGAAATTTTCTCAATTTCTAACTCTATCTCTATTGAGATTTCTTCCATTTCAATGGATTTAGTCATTTCATAGACTTGTGTCTCATTAGATATATCAGACTCTTATTAAGTTCATTTAGAGAAAGTAGATTTATTTATTACTTGGGTTTTGTTTACTTTTGGGATCTCGATAACAATACATTTCAAAAAGGTTCACAAACTTATAATATGTATCAAATGATTTATTTATTGCATTTGACTCAGATCGTTTTTTAGAAACAATCACCTGGTCGGGGTTTATGAGATGACAACTTATAAAATCTTGTTATCTTTAATATATCAGGTAATAGATTAATAATCATTTGATACGAAGATTGAAATGATGCACATTTACATATATAGAGAACCAAACCGGTATTTCTATTTTGTATAAGAGTAACTTTTCATTTACTCTTTTCTTCTGAAAAAACTTTCCATTTGAAAATTAATTAATGCAATATTATGCAGATTATACGTAAAAATATAAACTATCAGAAGTTTAAATGATCTAATAGAAGATTAATCATATTTATAATTAATCTCATAATGATATAGAAGTACTATCTTAGATCATGTTAGAGATGCAATTAGGAGATATACGACACAACCAAATATCTTAAAAAGTGAGTAAGTCCCTATATAGAATTCAGTAACTGTATCGAAATAATGAAGTTTTTACAATTACCTAGAGACGTTTGATAAGTGATTCCCCTGATCCATTTTGATTATGAGTATATTTGAAAACTATATGTTGAACATCAGTCCCAGCTACTTTGCAATATTCATCAAATATCTTGTAAGTTTAATCAAGTTTATATGCCTGAAAAACTAATAATTAGTGCAAGTAATATGGAGATGTTTGATAATAAACAAACATGTGATCATCTCGTAGATGCATCAATTAGAACTGTAAAATAATGAAATGGTTCATTTAATGGATAAAAATGTCCACATATATCCCTTTGAATGATGGGGATACAAAACCAACTTTAGAATGAGATGGTTTTATTACTAGTCTCCATTTGTGAATATGCAGTGCATATATTATTATGGAATTAAAGAATCATCTGACCTTTTAATTAATATCTATAATTTAAGATGATTATACGCATCATTATAGATCTTTAATGACCAAAATTGTCATGTCAAAACATAAGTATTTTTGGATCCGAGAACTTATAGCTCATAACTGTATAATATAATCCAGATGATAAAGCACACAGCTTTTTTATAACGAGTTTCTGGCCTGAATCATGTACATATATTCAACACTCTTATTATTCATAGTCTCAATATGACATTAATAAAATTATATGTCTTTGATCTAAGTATATTTCATTATATTTTGCTTGAATAATATAAAGTATCATCGATAAATAATTTAGTATTGTTTAATAATAATATCGTGGCTCTTCCAAAGCTTTCTATCAGATCTGTTGGACTTGATACAATATTAACATTTGCTCTGAAAAAAGTCAAATTCATAAAATATTTCTGACTCCGCAGAATTGTATGATATGTCTGACTCCATAGAATTGTATGATATTTCTGACTCCGTAGAACTGTTAAATATTTGACTCCGTAGAACTGTATGATATTTCTGACTCTACAAAACTGTATGATATTTCTGACTCCGCGGAATTGTAAAATATTTGACTCCGCAGAATTATATAAGTCGTTGCACTATCAGCAAGACAAATATTTTTACTTCTAGGAATTTTATGGACATATGTGTAATGTCATTTGTTTTTATCTCATATGAAATGATGCTTTTTGATAGGTTTATTCTATAAACTTTTTCTCATATCATTTATACGGTGGATGTATTAATCCCACCATTTAATGTATAATGTAAACATCACTATTATGGACCCCGCCATTTAATATATATATATAAATATATATTGTGAGTATCAGACCATGTTTAAACTCTTTTATTTTCTTTCCCAGCGGCCAAACTCTCCCTCTTATTTTTATTTATTATTTTTTTTTTCAGCAACTCTAAATATTACTTTTCATGAGCATCAAACACATATGAAATAGATAAATTATTATTTCCAATTTCATTATACGTTAGAATCTTAAATCATTTTTATGATACTCACAACATCCTGTTGGATGTTTAGATCCATATCTGAATATTGCTCTTCTTGAGTATCAAGCATGTATGAAATGGATAAAATATTATTTCTAATTTCATTATACATTAGGGTTTTAAATCATTTTTATGATACTCACAACATCTTGTTGGATGTGTAAATCATTTTTCTCAAATGAATAATATGAAAACATATCACTTCATATATATAAGATAAAATAAAATCATGGATCATAATGATTTTTCGAACTTCCGGTTCGACCATGAACTGTAAGTTCATATATAAAATCTAGAAAACTTTAGATTTTGAGTGGATTTGAAACCTCAGGTTCCAAATAATGAAGTAAGGCATGCATGAATATAACACTGGATCCAAATCTCTAGATTCTTATCGGTTTTCAAAACTATGACGTATGGCATTCATGTATATAATCTTGGATTCAGAACTCCAGTTTATCATCAGTTTTCAAAACTGTGTCGACTTAAATATCATAATTTCAGAACCTTTAAGTTCTAGTCAGTTGGTCTAGCCAATTTCATATATTGCGTATAAATAAATAATACGAATATTTAAAGAGAATAGGTTCTGTCGACATAGTCGTAGCCGATCTCCGTCGACACAGTTGCAGCCAGTCTTATATATTGCAAATAATTAAATGTGAATATTTAAACCATTTATTTAGAGACACAATATAAGCCAGTTTGGAGACACAATATAATCCAGTCCTGAGATACAGCATAAGCCAGTGTCATATTGTATAAAAATAAATGTTGAATATTGAAACAATTTATCTAGAGACACGGCATAAGCCAGTCCCGAGACACAGCATAAGTCAGTCTCATATATTGCATAAAAATAAATGTTGAATGTTTAAATAATTTACCCCGACACACAGCATAAACCAGACTCATATATTGCATAAAAAATAAATGCTGAATATTCAAACAATTCCAGGAGGCTGAGCTCACCTGTTATGTGTATAAAAATTGATGCAAATATTTAAACAATATAAATAAATCCAGAACAATATATAGAGGATCCGTTGACGGTATAAGCCATCTTGTATACGGAACTATAAATAGATCCAGAATATTGAGATTTAAGTAAATCACCTATTAAGGAACCATTTTTACTTACATACACGAATATCGAGCCGTAAGTAAATCACTCATTTGGAAATACTTTTTACTTACATACGATCGTGCTGATAACGTGTTGTAAGTCAAAGAATAATAAATAACAAAGAAATAAATGAGATGAGAAATAAAGTGAAAGAGATCATACGAGAGAGAAACGAGAGAAGAGCATATTTTTGTTGTTTTGATTTTTGGAACCTCAGCTAATCAACCTTTTACAATTGAATTTACACACAAACATATATATATATATATATATATATAAATGCAATAAGAGAGGGGTATTTATGATGATTCCCATCTAATATTGCCACTTGCATAATTTAGAAGATTACTTAACAACGAAGTTAAGAAAATGAGGCTAGGAGATTGATCCCCCTCACTTAAATATGTTGTGGAAGCCATTTGATCACCTGATGAGGATAAACTTGTCTTTGACTATGTGCATTACTTAGTGAGTAAGTAAATGGTGATAAGTGTGAAAGTCACAAGTTTTGGAGGTAAGTGTAAGTGTGGAAAGCCACATATATATTATAACAATAACTTATATATAAATAGTATGCAAAACATAGCAGATATAAATTTATAGAAAAATGGTAAGAGTATTCTTTATTATTATACAAGTCATGGGTTTGAACCATAGAAAATGCATGAAGTTTAATATAGTTCCAACTAGGCTTGGCACTCGCGTTAATTTTTTTTAATCATTCAACTTTTTCCGACGACCATGACCATCGAAAATTGTTGTATTTGTGACGACTCATCGATAAACGATTATTTGTAACGAGCGTATTTGGGATGGCCTTCGACGACTTTTTCCTGTCGGCAAAAAATATTTCCGACGGGAAATCGCCTTTGTCAATGCATTTAGCCATCAGAAAAGACCATTTTTTTTTGCAATGCTTGTCACAGAAATAAGCTAATCACAAAATTGTAGGACTTAAACTTGTAATTTTTTTAAAAAAAATTACTCTAGAACCTAGGCGAAATTTCAACCATTGATGCAAAATTCCCGATTTTTTCCTCTTTCGAATTTTTAAGCATAAAAAACATATGGAATTTTGACAATGAGTTGTTCAGCATTTTGACCGTGTGTCAAACATTTTATATATATACCACTTGCGGATATGGTGACTCAAACTTGGGACATCATTAGACCAAATGAGCGCTCTTTACCACCAAGCCACAATGAACAGTTATGTCAAACATTTTGTGTAGTCGTAAACATAGTTTTCAAAAAAAAATTATATATACAAATATCAACTCAAATATGTTGTTGAAACATCTCGTATTCATAGAAGGTCATTTGTTGAGTTTTGATCAATACACTAAGTTTAAAACGTAATCTTTAAATATTTTGAGTTAAGTTTGAACATTTATATATTGTTATATCTCCTAGGTTAGAGTATTTTCTTATAATTCTCCAAAACATTATACATTATTGTATTTGAATGCTTAGAAATTACTTCTCAAGTATGTGGGAATATTTGAGGGTTTGTAAACTAAGGTGTTTTTTTTGTCTTTTGTCTAAAGAGTAAAGAAGTATGAATTTTACTAAAAATCTAAAATATAAATGGAGTCTTAAATCTAAAGTCTAAGAAACTAATATTTTTCGAAGAAACTTATGTAATGCAATGCATGCTACCAACATATTTCTTTATACCAAATGTGTATGATGCGTACTTTTTAATATTAGAAAATGTGTCTTCAATACTATAAATGCACACTTGGAATAACATTGATTCCTCAATCTAGAATGACATAATTAGTTGAATATCTCCTCTCCTTTTTTAGTTCTACCACAACCACAGTAATCACTTAACCATAAGCAAATATGATGATATGATGCATAAAGCTTTTTTTTAATGTATTTATCAATATCTACAAAAAAGTGTTTATCTTAAAAGTAACAATAAATAATTACATAACAATATATATTATGGTGTTAGGTAATATAGTTCTTGTTAGGTTTAGATTTTATATTCACTTTATTCTTTATCAAAATGCTTTATATTTGTAATGATTGGTTGCCAAGGTGATTCGTTATGATTTGATCTTAAAAGATGGAATGCGACTTATCTTGCAAACAAGTCTTCAAGAGGTGGTGCTTTATCGTCAAGTTAAAGTAACGAGACCTTAACCTCTTGCAAGGCTTAGGATGTGCACACACACACACACTCCATGAATATGTGTCCCTGTATCGTTGTGCACTTTATATGTAGCACACATGTTCACCTTTGTATACTCATGCATTAGTTAATAAATCAATTTAAATTCCCAGTTGAACATGTTCTAGGAATTATATTTAAGAAATGGCATTCTTGAATGTATTTATGCATTTTAGTATTGATTTCCATGTTTGTTGTTTTTCTTGTTTACTAACACTTGTCGGTTAGTAATCTCAAGATGACAATTTTATTTTCGAGATTTTTCCTGATTTACAGATCTAACTATGTGTGGATTTGTCCCTAGATGAGTTCTGAGCAATTCAGAGACTTATCTAAGTGGTTTTGGATTTTTTCGAGCCTTTCCGAGTTTGTTATGAGATTTGGGGGTATTTCAGGAATTTCAACTGTGTTTCAACATTTTTCTAAGTTGGTTGAGACATTCTGAGTGTTGTTCAGAATCTAAGATCGGTTTTTAAATTGCAAGGTTGCCCGGAATTGGTTTCCGGTTAGCCGAGACAAAATTGGTCTTGGCGTAAGCAACTGGGCTCGGAGAGGGTACATATTCCTCGAATTTGCCTTACAGCCCATGTAGGAGGTTTGCCTTGGAGAAGGCTTGCCTTCGCCAAAATGGCATGGCAACCCGTGTATGCCAAAGGTCTTGGCGAAGGAGTGCCTTCGCCAAATATGGCATTCGGCTAGCGTATAAGCAACCCTAGCATGTAGGCTTTTCTATGTGCATGACATACACGTAGATGATGGCCTAGCATGAAGGCATCCCTACGTGCATGGTCATACGCATATGCATGTGGCCTTGGCATAGGGTCGCCTTCACCAAAGGTCTTTGCGAAGCTTTTCGAGCTCGCCCATAAATGTCTTATTGCGTACCAAATTCTAAATGATGATTTCTCACTCATTTTTGACTCGATTTAAGTGATTCAAAAAGTGAGAGATTCGTCTTTAAGATTATAATCAAGCTCAATCCTTTTAAAGATTAAATTTTAGGTCTTAGAGTGATTTTTCTCTAGTTTGTGGAGGTGTCTTCACTTTGTCAAGGTATTCTTTGAACTATCACTTGCCTTGATTTTTTTTATTTGAATCATTGATATGTTGCTTCAATTTTTGTTATATTTGAACTACACAATATATATTGGTGATTATGCTTTCATATTAAACTAGATTTTCATTTGATTTGTGCATCATTATATCTAGTTACCATAGAATGTGTTGATCTTACATTCTATATTGTGTGTTTGTCATTGAACACATTAGATAATGCTTTGCATAGGTTAAAATCTCAATAAGGTCTTGATAAGATCTAGGTTGAGTGTCTACAAGCATCTACTAGTCAAGGTAGAATAGTTGGTTATACATGCCAACAGGAATGTATCATGGAGATTGATAATTTGAGGGTGTATTATCTATTCAACTAGTGGATTGTGTTATAGTGACCGTGGATTCGGTCTGTGGATGTTTCCTCCGGAATGAGGTTTTACCACGTAAATCCTTTGATTCAATATTTTTAACTCAAACTCTTTAATTTTGTATATTGTTATACTTAATTGAATATATTTAGAGTTATAAACAAGTTGTATATTTGAGCTTAGTTGAATATTGTTGTAAATTAAATACAACTTGAAAATGTGAACTTAGTTGAATATCTTATATTTTGAGACATTATGAGTTTTGAGTAATAAGAGAAATGGCAAGCTCTAAAAAATCATTATATGTATCATTTACTTGTTAATTATTTGATATACTTGTATTTGTTAAATTCTAGCTTGTAGAATATTAATTGTTAAATTCATTTATATGTGTGAACTCACATTTGTAGTATAGACTAAGGGTGGTTTTAGGACCTATGTCTACATACTTTCACGTGCTTTTATATACATGAGTTGTTGTATTAAGCAATCTAGAGGGACCCAAATATTTGAAAGTTGAATGTTTGATTAAATGGAGCAAATGTAAGCCACAAATCCTTTGTATTTTTTTTTTAATTTTTTTTTTTTTATCTTTGTTTATTTTATGGCTACAAAAAAAATGTAGTCCAATTTTATCCCGGCTAACTAGAAACCGAGTCCGGGCAACCTTGCAACTCAAAAACTGATCCCGAATTCTGACCAATACTCAAAATGTCTCAACCAACTCAGAAAAATGTTGAAACACAGTTGAAATTCCTGAAATACACCCAAATCTCATAACAAACTCAGAAAGGTTCGAAAACATCCGAAACCACTTAGATAAGTCTCTATTGCTCGGAACTCATATAGGGACAAATCCACACATAGTTGGATCCATAAATTACGAAAAAATCTCGGAAATATAATTTTCATATTGAGATTACCAACCGACAATTAAAACAAACATAAATAAGAAAAACAACAAACAAGGAAATCAATACTAAAATACACAAATACATTCAAGTATATCATTTCTTAAATATAATTCCTAGAACATGTTCAACTGGGAATTTAAATTGATTTATGAACTAATGCATGATTATACAAAGGTGAACATGTTTGCTACATAAGTGCACAACGATGTAGGGACACATATGCATGGAATGTGTGTGTGTGTGTGTGTGTGTGTGTGTGTGTGTGTGTGTGCATATCCTAAGCCTTGTAAGAGGTTAAGGTCTCATTACTTTAACTTGACGATGAAACACCATCTCTTGAAGACTTGTTTGCAAGATAAGTCGTCTTCCATCTTTGAAGATCAAATCATAACGAACCACTTTGGCAACCAATCATTACAAACATAAACCGTTTTGATATGGAATAAAGCCAACACAAAAGCTAAACCTAACAAGACCTATATTACCTAACATCATAACGTATATTGTTATGTAATTATTTTAATGTTATTTTTAAGATAAACATTTTTTTTAGATATTGATAAATACATTAAAAAAGGTTTTGTGCATCATATCATTATATTTGCTCATGGTTAAGTGATTTCCGTAGTGGTGGTAGAGGAAAAAATGAGAGAAGATATTCAACCAATTATGTCATTCAAGATTGAGGAATTAATGTTATTCTAAGTTTGCATATATAGTATTGAAAACACATTTTCTAATATTAAAAAGTACGCATCGTACACATTTAGTACATAAAGAAATATTTTGGTAGCATGCATTGCATTATATAAGTTTATTCAAAAAATACTCCATTTATATTTTAGACTTTTAGTATAATTCATACTTCTTTATTCTTTAGACAAAGAAAAAAAAACCACCTTAGTTTACAAACCCTCAAATATTCCCACAGACTTGAGAAATATTTTCTAAGCATTCAAATACAATATTGTATAATGTTTTGGAGAATTATGAGAAAATACTCTAACCTATGAGATATAACAATATATAAATGTTCAAACTTAGCTCAAAATATTTGAAGATTACGTTTTAAATTTAATGTATTGATCAAAACTCAACAAATGACCTTCTATGAATACGAGATGTTTCAACAACATATTTGAGTTGATATTTATATATATATATATATAATTTGAAAACTATGTTTACGACTACGTAAAATGTTTGACTTGTGGCTTGGTGGTAAAGAGCGCTAATTTGGTCTAATGAGATCCCAAGTTTGAGTCACCATATCTGCAAGTGTTAGATATATAAAATGTTTGACACACGGTTAAAATACTAAACAAATCATTGTCCAAACTCCATATGTGTTCTATGCATAAAAATTTGAAAGAGAAAAAAATCGGGAATTTTGCATAAATTGTTGAAATTTCATCTAGGTTCTAGTGCAAAATTTTGAAAAATTACAAGTTTAAGTCCCACAATTTTGTGATTAGCTTACTTCTGTAACAAGCATTACAAAAAAATTGGTCTCTTTTTATGGTTAAATGTAGTCGGCAAAAGCGATTTCCCGTTGGAAATATTTATTGCCAATAGGAAAAAATCGTCGAAGACCGTCACAAATACGCTTGTCACAAATAATCATTTACCGACGAGTCATCACAAATACTGCAATTTCAGATGGTCATGGTCATCGAAAAAGTTGAATAATTAAAAAAAAAAAAAATGACGTGAGCGCTAGGTCCAATTGGAACTACATAAAAATCCATGCATTGTCTATTGTTCAAACCCATGACTCGTATGATAATAAAGAATACTCTTACCATTTTGCTATAAGTTTATATCTGATATGTTTTGTGATGAGAATAAAGGAATTGCACGAAGGGATCCATTGTATGTTCCAGTTATGCCAATAATAAGGGCAACGGCTAAGAGATTCAAAAAAGCACTCAATAGCTTGATTCAAGACACTTAGGCTGATTCTTAATTCATCTCTTATAAACTAAAACCCTAAGGCCCCGTTTGGTGCGCGGGACTGGATTGGACTATTTCATGGGATTGGATTGGATTAAGATTGGACTGAGATTAGATTGGACTAGATTGGATTAGACTGGACTAAATTAATACTATATTGTGTTTGGAGAAACATGGAACTGAGACTGAATTAATACCATGTTTTGTTTGGTGAAACATGGTATTGTACTAAATAGAATAATTTTTTTAATCTTATAGTATTTTAAAATTGAATAATAAATTATCAAGAAAAAAAGAATTTTAATTTGGAAAATAATCCAGAAAAACAAAATTTTATAACATTTTAATTTGTAAAAAAAGCAAAAAATAGTCAAGAATTTTTTTTTTTTTAGGATAGATCTGGGTTCAAAACCCAGATCTTTATCATCAACTTTAAATTTTGTTTTTGAGAAAAAAAAAAAAAAAAGAAATCAAAAGTCGGTACTCAGTAGAAGCTAAAGTCTTCCACAAATCTCATGCCGGTTGAAAAATCAACACACCCAAACAATTAAAAATTTAAAGCTGCTTTTTGGTCTAGATCAAGGTTGAGACTTGAGTTGTAGTGAAATTTCAAAAATCTATTTATATATCAATTTTATTTTCTTCAGAAGTTGATCGGAAAGAGTTAACTCCATCGTTTTATCTCTTGTTTGTCGGAAAGAGTTAATTTCAATTTCATAAAATAAAGTAGTTATTTTGTTTTTTTAACAAAATAAAATAAATTTTGGTTGAAGAGAGATAGAGAAAATTTTGATAGATGAAAAATCATAAGAAAAGAAGAAAAGAAGAAGAGAAAAAAAAGAACAGTTATAGAGAAGTAAAGAAAGAGAAGAACAATCCAATCCCATCTAGAGAGAAACCTAGATGAAGATTTAAATGTCGCGCAACAATGACTCGACATGCTTTCATTTTTATTTTTTGGAAGGTGATCTTAAGGGCTGTGCTTAATCTGGTGTAGTTCACAATACTTCACATTCACATTTGAAGTGATTTTCTTTTGGAGTTTTAGATCTTTTTTCATGTCTTTCTTTTGATGATCTTCTTAGATTTTCAATTTTTTTTTTCTAGATTGTGGTGAATCCCACCAAACGAGAGAGACGAAAGGTTGAAGTGATGAAATATGGGTTTGGTTTCATAGAGAGAGAGAGAGGAAAGGTGGAAAAAGAAAGTGAAGGGTGGGGTCCACATAAAAAATAGTCCTGGGACAAATAGAGATAGGGTTGGAGGTGGATAAATTTATCTCACAATCTTGAGATTATTTTGCTGGTGGGACTAACAATCTCATGTCCTAAAATGTCACCAAACGTGGGACTAGGACTAAAATAGTCTAATCCCAGTTCAATCAGAGGCGCCAAACACGCCCTAAAGGGAATAGAAGGGCTTCACGCCTAGCACAAGAAAGGGAACAAGGTATTCAGCAATTAATGCCTTACAAACAGGAAAAAAATATAAGGACTAAAGCATGCAAATAGTTTACTTGCTCCCTCTTTAGAAGACTAAATTTGGAAATAAATCAACCTCTTAATTTGGGAAACAAATCAATTCATTATTATTTGGAAACTAAAAAGGAAAAATATGAAATTGAATCTCCTCCATATACCCTAGCTTGTGCCACACACCAAAATCTCTCTTATTTGGCCCAATCAATTGCCTTGATGACGTTAATTAAGCCTTGGTCTTCATGTGGGCTCATATATTAATCTCCAATATTCACAAATACAAGTGTATGCATAACTATATACAATTATATAAACTATCAACAAATACAAGATATATGTACAACTTGATCAAGAAGAATGTTTGCTTCTCTTTCCTTACAAAAATCTTGTTTACAAAGATATGAAGAAATGATGAACTAAACAAGATTCAATCAATCACATACACAAATCTAAGAGAGTAAGGGATAGAGACATTTGACCCGTTATTTTTACTTGGTAAACCTCCAAAGAGGAAACATTCACGAGTTGAACCATCCAACCACCTTCGACAACACCACATTTCACTAGTTGGATAAAAGTATACTCTCAAAGTGACCAATCTGCATGATTGTCTATTTTATATTGGATATCCCTTTTATCCTACCCTCGGGCTTTTTACTAGTTAAAGACTTGTCGACACTCAATTAAGAAGCTGAATGCCTCTAATTGAGTTCTCCATACTCAACCTATGGATCCATAAGATCCTAGTCGAGACTCCTTTGCTCAAGCTAAAACCGCATGTTCTAATAAAAGACTTTATGCTTTTGAAAGGCTTTTTAATGTGATTAAATGTATGCTCATGCAAACAGATGCAACATAGAATATAGGGTAATTCATATTTTACTTCCTACCGTCCAATTATGTTAGAGTTTCTCATAATTCCATAAGGTCAACGAGGATAAGACGGTAATTCAACGTTAGAGTTTCTAGAAGCCTGTCTGATGAAAGGGCATAATGGTAGTTTTGAAATTAATTAAGTAAAAAATGAAAAAAAAAAATTAAATTTATAATTAATTAAATTTAAAAATAAAAATAATAAAATTTATAATTTGTGAATCGAATACCAGTGAAAGTGAAACACCCACCACCATAATTAAAAAGTAATATTAAAATAATTATAAATTAAAACTAAATTAAAACGAAAATAATTAAAATTTAATAATAAATAAATTTAATTTAATTTAACAAAACCCACATCTCATCATCATCATCTTCATCAAAACCTAGCCACTATCACTTTAACCCACTGAAATAACCAGCCACCACCCTACTATGCGCCGATCTTCTCCAATCGAGGAGATCAAACCCAACAAAACCATCCCCTCCCACCGCCGATCTCATGTTTCTCATCGACTCTCTCTCTTTCTCCTCATCCAACAAAGATCCTAGTCAAGCTTCCCTAGCTCAACCATCCGGAATATCACACTCCCAGTTAAGACTTTTGCTTAGTTATCCAAATCCCCTTAATCCTAACTAAGACTTCATGCTTGGCTATCTGGAACACATTCCTAACCCAGTCTTCTTGCTCAAATTAAGACTCTTCGCACCTTAACAAGAGACTTCCACATTGTGCAAGGCAAATGATCTAAGTGATGCAAATGATGCAAACACATGCAAAATAGAATATATGATCAATACATCTTGTGGAAACTAGACTTAGTCATGTGAGCACACAAGTCAAAAATTGTTTAGTTACAAAACATGAATTGAAACCTAGAGCATGTGAAACACCTAACACATGTGATTCCTAGTTTCATTCACAAAACTAACACTTGAATAAATCACATACATGAAGCATATATTCAAGATATTAAAAACATATACCAAAAATTCTAGAATCACAAAATATGATCAATGAATATTCTAGCAAGTATTTAGAGCAAGGATATAATGAATAATAAATTAAATCCTAGTTAGCTTTAAACACAAAACCAAATGTACTAATCCTAAATGTGTTCAATAAAAATATCCAAGCATATGCTAAGGTTATTAATCATAAAACGAGTCAATCAAAACACAAATAACCCTAGATATCAAGCTAATCACAATACAACTCATAAACATGTGAAAACCTAGAATTATATAAGGCTAGTTCACATTCAACTCTCTAATTAGACTAGATTAGCTTTGATTTGAAGCTATTCTTCTCAATAGCATTCACCATACATACACATACATATAGAAGAAGAAAACTCAAGGTAATTGAAGATCATAAAAGATGAAATCATAAAGTTTAGTTCAATACCTAAGAATCTCATGTAGTTTCGGTTTTGAGTGAAGAACCACCACAAAACGTGATCAAACAACTATAAACTCTTTTGAAGAAGGTAGGGGACTTGATTACGAATATTCTTCAACTTGAATCACTCAATTTAGAGTCCGAATGAGAAAGTTATGGTATTTGGAAGTTGGGAAAGTTGGAGAGAAAATTCTGCACTTCTCTTTTTCAAATTTTCTTCTTATAATGAAATGGGAGGGAAATGAGATCATTTAAATGAAATGAAG
Source organism: Acer negundo (assembly GCA_035582765.1). Taxonomy (NCBI): domain Eukaryota; kingdom Viridiplantae; phylum Streptophyta; class Magnoliopsida; order Sapindales; family Sapindaceae; genus Acer; species Acer negundo. The sequence goes on from CM069233.1 coordinate 10,546,317, forward strand.
AGAGGGAATTTCAAGACCAATCAAGGGCTGCCACCTCACCACCCCATGAGAGGCGCGTGAGCCTTACGGGAACACCCCAAAATGGCCTTTGGCCATTTCACGCCTCCCTCGCGCTCCTCTCGCGTTCTTCAGCCGTATTCGAGCATCCGAACTCCGAACTCCAAATTCGAATCCGTTTTCGGATTATGAACCTTGACTCCCTTACGTACGAGGAAGACTATGAAACTTTGACAAAAGGTTGAGAATTCGACTCGATACACGAAGACAAAAACAACTCAACGAATAAGAACATAAAGTAACGTAACTTCCTAGTTTGGACTCAAAACCTAATGAGTAAGCAACCGAAATGACCAGGACTCAATAAGGAATCAAATGAGATTATGTTCAAATTTAAAAACAATAAAACTAAAACAAATAAACACCAAGTCACACATGTATACCATTTCCTAGACATGGTTCTAGAATATGCAATTTCACAATGTTTATCAAATTAAATCTAATGCATTTGTATACATTACCAAGTGTGTGAGTGTGTTATACCAATGGTGTACAACTATGCAGGGACACATATGAATGTCATATGTGTGTGTGCCTAAAGGCCTTGCAAGAGGATAGAGGTCTAAGTATACCTATGATGCTTTCTCCTCTTGAAAGCTTCACTTTGCTTGATATGTTACCCAATTTCCTTGAAGCTTGTTAAACTTTTAATCTTAGACAATTAATCAATACAAATGAAAAGTCGTTTTGATATAGAATAATGCCAACATCACTTAAAGTCCTAACATAGGCTTTAAAGGTTTTTTTTATTTTTTTTTTATTTTTTTATTTTTTTTTTTTATTTTTTTTTATTTTTTTATGTTTTTAAATTTTTTTAGGCCTTTAAGTTGTTTTTTTGGCATTTGGGCTTAAACTTTTTTAAGAAACCATAATCTATTAAAAAAAAAAATTTAAACAAAATACAACCCAATTTTCAATCCAAATCTAAAATTCCAATCATATTCAAGATTTACATACTCATTCAAAATATAAAATCATAATAATTTCTATAAAATAAAAGTCCAAAAATGTAGTACATAATGTAGTCCAAAATAAAACATCATCAACAAACAGTCCATAATAAATTTAAACTTTGCAAAATAATTCATTAAGACAATTTAGTTTATTCGGTTCGGTACGGTTTTGTATGTTCAAAACCAAAACCGGATGGAATTCAATTCGGTTTTCAAATTTCAAATCAATTTGACCCGAATAGAAGCTATGAACCGAATCGAACCGAACCAAACCAAACACCATTTTTTGGTTCGATTCGGTTCGGTTCGGTTCAATTCGGTTTCAGTTTTTGTACCCACCCCTACCCACCTCATTTACTCCATTTAACACTTTATCAAATTTTTAATTAAAATCTCGTTACAAAAATTATTTATTTAAATAATAAATATATAACCCCATGAATATGATATAATATATAAAGTAATTCCAAAAAACTATTTAAAATCATCTCATAAACATAAATTTTAAAACTAAACAAATAAATTCAGTCATTTTAAAACATAAATATTGAACTAAATAATAATAATAAAAATAAAGATATTTTAAGTGGGGCGGGTCGGAGATTATAAAACTCATCCCCGCACTATACCCATTGTGGGGTTTTACTATCTAGCCCTATCTCTATCACATCTCCACCATATTGAAACTCATCCCCACTCCATAAGTGCGGGTCCCCGTGGGGCCTTGTCCTTGCAGGTCATTTTGTCATCCCTACACTACTCACTATATATATATATATATATATTGACTGCCCTTTGGTGCAACATTGCATGATGCAATATATAAAATTTTGAAAGTGATCATGTCTTCTTTGGTACAACCATATCAACTAATATGTAATTGCATGTTTTAACATACGATCACAATAATTTAATTGTGTGGATCACATGAATTCATATGCGATAACATTATATATTTGTAATCACATATTATTGCATCGTGTAATGTTATACCAAAGAATAGCCACATATATATTAAAAATGAATAATAATTAATTATTATTCTATTTAATATTTATCATGATTTGTTAAATATGAAGGAATCTGCAAAATTGATGAAATATAGAAAAAGTCAAAAAAAAAAAAAATTACTCTAGTATTTGAAAAAAAAAATCTCAGATTTTATTCATAGATAGATTTCATTAGAATTCATATCAAAATTCATAAAAATTAAAGTGATTTCATAAAAATTCTTATCAAAATTAAAATATGAGATCCCCTATATATAACGTGGTTCTCTCATAAGAAACATTTTATTTTAACATAAAGTAAGGACCTCTATGAAAGAACCACTCTATACAAGGGGTCATTTACGAGAGAATCACTATATATATATATATATATATATATTTAGAGTAATTTTACAATGAGGACTTTTTACAATGCACACTTTAAACACCTTTAATGAAATTGTATAAAATTTATTGAATCTTGATTTGATTTTTTGTATGGATGGTGAAAACATTTAAATACATTTATGAGAAAAAAAATTATAAAATTTCGGGTGCAAAAACTAATTTTTTATGTTTTTTTTTTAATAAAAAACATTTAAAACTAGAAAAATATAAGAAAAAATAGTTTTCAAATCCAAAAAATTTCTAAATTTTTACCAAATGTGTATTTTAGGGCTAGTTTGCTATTGTTTTTGAGAAATTAAAATCAGCTTGTTTTATAATTTTGACATAAAATGATGTTTGGTAAAACTTCCAAAAGTGATTAATTAATAATTTGTGAAATTTTGACAATAATTTTAAGAAGTAGATAAGGGGTTACTTTTTGAAAGTGATTATATAATAATCTATTTGAGCATTTAATGAATATTTTAAAATATCATTATTATCCTTATGAAATCAAATTAAAATCATTTATATACTTTATTTCATCTTAAAATTAAAGATTCTCATTAAGTATTGATTTGATTTGTAAAATCTTTTAAAAATATTTTTATTATTCTTAAGAAATTTTTTTATTTATTTAAATATTCTATTTAAATATTGATTTAATATACATAATTAATGAAAAAATAAAATAAGATTATAAAATTATGTCTATTTTAGTCATTCTAACTAATTTCAGCATTTTTCAAATAAAATTATCAAACATACGTATACTGATTTTGATCTATACAATAGTTTTAAAAGAATAATTAACCAAACATCTGCTAATTAACTTTACAGCTGATTATTCTTTCAGCACAGCTAACAGTGATTATTATAAAAGTTACAGCAATACCAAACTGGCCCTTAATTTTCTTAGGATGCATAGAATCTCATCAAAAAACATTTGATTCCATCCAATTTTCTCATCGAAAAACATTTGTTTCCATGCAATTTCATCAAAGGTACTTAAAGTGTGCATTGTATTAGTCTTTATTGGAAAATTAATATATATATATATATAGTTTTTGAAATTCCCTTAAGCAATATAGTGTAATATATACCTAAAAAGGGTGGCGGTGAATAAATATAGGTCTAAATTCTTCCAAATTCCTTTTTCTCAAACACAACAATGATATTCACACTTGGTGTGTCTAACAAATGAATTGTTTTAATCAACATAAGAGGAAAATCAATACATAAGTGATGCAATCAATACAAGTTATGGAAGATAATGAAACATAAAGCGAAACTTAACATAAGTATTTTTACGTGGTAAAACCTCCTAAGAGGAAACGTCCACGGGTTGATATCACAACCACCGGCAAGCAATTCACTATAACGAAAAGGAGATACACACTCAAGGCAATCAACACATGATATACTCCCTAAGCTATCAATTACTAGTCTACCATCAGGCCTAGTGAATCACCTATCCTAATTTCTATATGAGATGTGTCATACACTTCTAAGAAGCAACTTCCTATCTAAGACGCTCACATCTCTAGGAAGGTTTCGTTCTTGTCTATCCAAATCACCTTGATCCTGGACATGACTTCTTACTTAGTTATCCGGATCCCTTTGATCCTGACTAAGACTCCTCGCTTAACTATCCAGACCACATGTCCTAGCCAAGTCTTCCTGCTCTAAACAAAGCTTCGCTTACTTTGAAAGAGACTATAACCTTTTGCAAGGAAAAATGATCTAAGTGATGCAAATGATGCAAATACAATCAAATAGAGAAATCTGATCACATAAACTCTATGAACATGCAAGAGGAGAATATGCTTTCAACGCTCAATCACAAAGTTATCTAAAAATCCAAGCATGTGAATCAATAAGAACTAGATTAGAATATTCAATATCACAATCAAAAAACTTAGCTCTTACAAACATGAAACAAGATCTAGAATCAACAATCAAGCTCATCTCAAAAAGCTTTTCTAGAATCAATTTCATGATAATCAAGTTTTGCTAAAAAGATGTTCAAGTATGATCACAAAGCTAAAACTCAATAATCAATCGATCAAACAAACCTAGAACATGAATTAACATCATCCTTCACACATTTCATCTATCAAATAAGAAGATTCAATAAGATGATTACAAGAGAAAGTGAGAAGAAAATGTTTCACCTACAAATGATAATCCTCGAACTGAAAATGTTTCACTGCTCAAAATCAAGACATTATTTTGCTCTTAAAATGCTTGAGATTTGTTCCTCTCTTCATGACCAATAATTTTGGCTTTTGAATCACTTGATTCGGAGTTGTAATAAGAGAGTTATAATCAAAACAAGAAATCAAAAACTTGAAGAAAATTTATGCTATCTATTTTTCAATTTTTTCTTTACACAAATTTGGAGGGAAGGAGAAAGATATTTAAAAGAGAGAGGGAAGGGATTTCAGTGACCAATTAGAAGTGGCCACATCACCCAACCTGTGAGAGGCATGTAAGCCTCACAGGACAGAGGGGTGTCTGGGCCATGAGCCTCAAGTGCCCCTCACGGGCTCCCTCTAAAATGGCCTTCGGCCATTGCATGCCTCTCTTGCGCTCCTCTCGCGTTCTTCAGCCGTATTCGGGCATCCGAACTCCAAATTCAAATTTGTTTTTGGATTACGAATCGTCACTCCCTAACACACAAGGAAGATTACGAAACTTTGACAAAAGTTTGTAAATTTGACTCGATACACGATGACGAAGACAACACAACGTATGAGAACGTAAAGTAGCTTATCTTTCTAGTTTGAACTCAAAACCTAATAAGTGAGCAATCAAAACGACTGGAAATCAACAAAAAATCATATAAGATCATGTTCAAGTCCAAAAAAAAAAAAAAAAAAAAAAAAAAAACACAAATAAATAAACACAAAGTCACACAAGTATGCCATTTCCTAGAGATAGTCCTAGAACATGCAATTTCACAATGTTTGTCAATATGAGATCAATGCATGAGTATACTTTATCAAGTGTGTGTGAATGTGTTATACCAAATGTAGCACAACGATACAGAGACAAATATGAATGCAATGCATGTGTGTGCGGTTTGCTCAACGATGCAGGGACACACATGTATGAATTGTGTGTGTGCGCGTTTACGCCTTGTAAGAGGAAGAAGTATCTTGATACCTTAGCATTTAAGAAAGCGATTTTTCCCTTGAAGAAGATATTTGCATGAGAAGTTGTTTTTCTCATTTGAAGCTCATTTTCATCAAGAAACACATAAGTAACTAACAAATACAAATAAAGAGAGTTTTGCAATGGAATCAAACCAACACAAATCTAGGACCTTACAGTTTTTCTATTGTCAATTCGAACTGATATAAAATATATCAATTCATTGCATGTGGGCCATTGGATTTAAATGATTTGACTTGGTTGCATGCACTTGTCAAAGTTGTCAAATCATGTTTTAAATCCAATGGCCACATGCAAGGAACTGATATATTTTATATCAGTTCGAACTGACAATAAAAACACTATATATATATATATATATATATATATTTATGTATACGTTGGTAGTGATTCGAACTTGAGATATTGTCATGCCACCCTTACGAGCATGTCACATTGAGAGGTGATATTAATATTACAGATATATTATTTTGAATATTTGGTTCACTGTTCAGTAATTTGAGTTTATTCTTAATAGTATTGATCCTATTATTTGCCTTAAAAAATGAATAAATAAATAAAATACTAAAAACAAAAACAATAAAACCAGACAAGCCAGTACCCACATCAGACCATCCACGTGTCGCAAAAGCCCTCTTGCGTGAACCTACGAGGAGGAGAACAGCCAAGTGACGAGAGCAGAACCCACCCCTTTTTAGATAAAAATTATTATTAATTAATTCTTATCCCATAAAAAGTTATTAAATAAAGGGAAATAATCATTTTTCCCCCTATAGTTTTCTATATTAAACACTTTGCTCCCTTTAGTTTCAGTAATAGCCATGTCCCCCTGAATACCAAAATATTAGACATTTTACCCCATATATTTTCAATAATAGTCATTTTCCCCATAAAAATCAAAATATTATACATTTTACCGTCTAATTGTTAGGTTGTCTGTTAGTCAACAACTTTGACCATTAAAAGATCAATCAAATGACTTTATTCCTTGAACACATTAGTTATGTTCCCTAATGACACCACTAATTGTTTTTAAAGAAAAAAAAATCATAAAAAAAAAATAATAAAAGTATTTTAAAAAAAACATAATTGAAAATAAAAAATCATAAAATTTAATTAAACTTTAATAAAAAAATTAAGTATTTCAAAAATAAAATTAATATTTTTTACATTATTTTTACATTAATTAAAAAAATTTATTATTTTTACATTTCATTCTTTATATTAATTTTTTTAAATCAAATTTTTATTTTTACATTTCAATCTTTATATTAATGTTTTTTAAATAAATTATTCAGTATTTCAAAAAAATAATTAATATTTTTTACATTAATTCAAAATTTTAATTATTTTTACATTTCATTCTTTATATTAATGTTTTTTTAAATAATTTTTTTTTGTACATTTAATTCTCTATATTTGCTTAAATAATTTTTTTTATTAAAGTTTAATTGAATTTTATACTTTTTTATTTTCGTTTATGTTTCTTTTTTAAATACTTTTATTGTTTTTTTGTTTTTTGTTTTTTGTTTTTTGTTTTTTTTCTTTAAAAATAATTAGTGGTGTCATTAGGGGGCATAAATAATATGTTCAAGGGTAATAAGATCATTTAATTGATTTTTTTACGGTCAAAGTTGTTGACTAACGGACTTTCTAACTATTATGGGGTAAAATGACTAATATTTTAGTTTTCAGGGGGAAATGACCGTTATTGAAACTTAAGGGGACAAAGTGTCTAATATGGTAAACTAAGGGGGGAAAATGATTATATCCCTTAAATAAACCAATAAATAGTAATTATAATATAACAACTAAAATAAAAAGCAATAGTCTCTGCCTCTTGGGAGATAATTTGCAAGAGAAACTCAATTGACTTTCCTTTTGATTTCTCTTACTCTCTCCAAAATTCTAGGGTTTCTGTTATTTGTCTCAACAGCTATAACACCCACCCACCCCCCCACGTAAGTGTCTTTATCGATTTTGATTCCTTAATTGTGATTAAATTTTGTGTTATTTATGCGTCTATGATCGATTTTTTGCATGCATGTTGTTTTTTATGGGGTTTCGAGAGTTGGGGGGTTTAGTGTTTGATTCCTTGTTTGCGTTTAATTTTGGGTTTCTGTGGGTTGAATTCTGTTTAGTTGCCGAGAAAATGTGGGAGATGGGTAGAGATTGAGTTTTTTTTTTTTTTCTTCTCAAATTGTATGTTATGTTCCCTTCTAATTTGTTGCTTGTGATTATATACTATAGAATTGTCACATGATTTAGCTTGATACGAGTGTGTGGTATATTATTTGCTTAAATGGAATAAAACAAGGGAGAGCATGAAAATTTGTGAGCTTATTTGATCGAGATATTGTTTATATGATCTTAGCTTGATTTATTATGTGGGTTATTGCTTGCTTTTTCTGATGATTTTGACTTTTCTTTTTCGATACTATTGAGAAACATTTTGGAGCCTCTTAAATTATAAGGGTGGAAGAATTTAATTTTTGCATGATTTTTCTCTTAGGCTTCATGGAGCTCACTTTCATTTTTGTGGGGGTTAAGTGAGTGAGCAAGAGTATATGCATAGGGCATAGGTTTGTTTGTATTTGCAACATGTTTTCAGCAATTAAATAGAGTCTGGTTATAATTTAAGATTCATTTATGAATCTTTCAACGCTACTATCGGATCTTAGAGGCTACTGCTGATTCTTGTCCGTTCATTTCATTTGGGTTTCAATTTATTTGTTTTATGGAAGAAAAAGAAAAGAAAGAGGGAACTTTTTTAAATATTAGCAAAAGGTACAAAATTGGGTAAACAAGTAGTCCACCAAACTTTAAAAAGAAAGCAGCAGCAGAGATAGACCTAATCGCAAGAGAAACGATGGGGAACACACAAAGAAAACAAAACTTCTACACATCAAGCCACAGCTGCTTCTCAATTGTTATAGTTGAAGAATTTTCAGCTATTTTTGAGAAAGGGTTTTCTATTATCTGCCTAACTTTGGTCCATTTTGATCTTCTGATCCATAGAGAGTATTTGAATTGTAGGTTTGTGTTAAATGACTTTTTTTTTTTTAAATGTTTCTTCAGTGATCAAACATAGTCTTGCTGAAATTGCTAGGTTTCTTGGGGAAGGATTTTCCCACGGTCTAGTGATAGTGTTTTTCTTTCGCCATTATAATTTTTGTTATCATGCTAGCTATTGTTAAGACTATATTTGTGCTAAAACTATTTACATTATTCCTGTTTTATGATTTTGATGTCATCTGTCTATGTTGCCTTATATTTTTAGCATACTTGTTTTCTAATGGTTTCTCGACTCTGTATGAATGCAGTTGTTCATTTAGTCTGGTCAAGGAGTTAGGGGTTGACTGCCGTCTGAAGGAATTTGAAAGGCATGCAGTCAAAGTCCAAAAATTCAAATCAGCTGGAACCTGATCCACATGCAATTCCACCAGCCACAGCTTATTCTGAACCTTGGTGGCGTGGTGTTGGATATAACACTATCTCACCAGTTGTCACTGGTGGAAACGCATCTAATTCATCTTCATTGGATGACCCAAATGGCTCTGAGTCAAATGATGATCAATCATTGTCCAATGGTGGGGTGAATGAAGAAGAAGAAGTTGCTAAGAAAGAATCACAGACTACAGCATCTTCAAGACCTGGTAATTGAAGTATTTGATTTGCTAGTATTTTGGCGTCACAGATATTACTAAAGAAATGGGATAGTTGATGGTTGAAAGAAAATAGATAAGTTTTATACATTTATTACTGTTGTATTATTGTAGACCTAAATGAATCTTGGAATCTGTACCACATCAACATTATATTGGGAATAGAAGATAAAACATCACAAACACAATGGAAACTACAACAAAGCATGAGCTGCTGCTGATCTTAATGCTTACAATGGAGGATTTAGTATGTTTTCTGGAAAAATATGTGAAATAAATAGCTGCTTGAGATTGAATTTGAACCCTTCATGTTGTCCCAATGCATCTCTGTTGATTCAGTCCTCCAAAGGCCAGAACTTCCAAAAGACTAAGAATATAACCAAATTATATATATATATATATATGTTTCTAACTATAGGTATTCGATATATTATAATGTTTTAATATTTTAGTTTTCCATCTTCTTCTGGTTGAATTGATAGATGCTGCAGTTTACTCTAATTTTTTGTACATATCACTCTCCAAATTTTGAATTCATCTAGTTGTTGATTGCAATTTCAATCTCTAATTTGCTACATAGGCATCAAACATTAATGTCCATCACTGTATGACCTATTCATGTTCGACTTTTAGTAAATTATTTATAAGAACGGATATAGAAAAATGTTTTGCATTTCCTCTCTTACTAAAAAAATTTTGTTTTCCATAAAGACTTCCATGATCATTAATGTCAGTTTTCATAATATATGTGGGTGCATAAATATAGGTCTTCACAAATACGTTTAATTATGGTTTGTTAGATGCAATTTATTTACCACTGCAATTTCACTCGTTTTGATATAGATGAATCTGATATGATGTACATAGATTAGCTGCTTGTTGGCTTGTTGCTTTAAGCTGTTTGTTAGAAGTCTTTTTCTCCCTATCTTTTTGTTAACCAGAGCTCTAGTTCAGAACCTGGGATCCCTGCCAAACTAGATGGTTGTTGGCAATTTGTAAGCTATTAGTTTCGCATATTTAGCTCTCAAGTTCTTCACAAATGAGTAACTTTTACATGATAGGCTATGCGATTACAAAAAGAGGCGCAAAGAGATGATTTTCTGAGCTTCAAGTCCTCTTGACTGCAGTGAGCTAATGTTGTCTTAGATTTGAGGTGCATATGTCCTGATTGGTTTCTAGAACTGGAATGTGATACTAGCTAGGAGATAGTTTCATTTCTTCTTTATATTCTTTTCGGTTTGCACACCATTAGCTCAATCTTATCAGATCTTTATCCTACCTTAAGAAGCCGCCTTCATCAATTTAGTAGCTGGCTAGCTGCAGTGTCAATTCTAGTCTGTGTAAGAATTATCTGCCAGACTGTTCTTCATCTACTCTGTATTCTTTTTCTCATTTTATAGTTAAGCTCGTCTGGATCACTTAAATACAATGTGTGCTGCCTAAAAATTTCTACGGAACTTTATACTTTCATCCACAATATTGGAACTTTCAGTGGGTGCCAGGCTGCCAGCAGTTGTATTCATGGGGTTTTAATTTGATTGATGTGTAGCATTTTGTTTGAAAAGGAGCAGAAAAGTTATTGCTAAGAATACCAAGTTAAATTCTTGCTTTGAATGTCAGGGGGAAATTGTGGACTAGAGCAACAAAATTTGCAGCATGGTGGATCTGCTATTCCTACAATGCGTGATGAATGCTTCACACAGCCTCCGCAACTGGAACTTGTGGGTCACTCGATTGTAAGTGCCTTCTGTTTCTATTCTTTGATAAATTTTATTGCCTTTAAGCTCTACATGCTGATAATAGTGTAGTAACTTGTTCGCTAATAAATTTAATGTTTCTAATCAAAAAGAAAAATAAAAAACTTGTACTTACCCTTGGAACAGAAGGGATGCCTTATTTTCTTAATTCTTTTGACAGGCATGTGCTTCAAATCCGTATCAGGATCCATATTATGGAGGAATGATGGCAGCTTATGGACATCAACCAATGGTATGCAATGTCCACTGCTTAATCATGATGGCCTCCTGATTCTCACTGTTTGTTGATCACATACATTAATGACCTTTTCCTCTCATTTCCTCAGGAATCATTTACTACAAAATGAATGTTAATTAAATTGTGAAGTTAATATTATATATACATTTTGGGTCTTCTTGTTCCTAGTTATTGAAATCTAGTTTTAATAAAGTTACATCCAACGTATGTTTTTTCATCTAGATGTGATTTCATTCGTAGAAACATTGATTTAGAAAACCTTTCTTAGGAAACGCTTCAGTACAATAGTTTGGTATAAACTTATGTCAGCTTTGAAACTGAGCAAGCCCTATGTTTTCCTGAGTAGACTCTCTCTCTCTCTCTCCCTCTCGTTCCTAGTTATTGAAATCTAGTTTTAATAAAGTTACATCCAGCGTATGTTTTTTCATCTAGATGTGATTTCATTTGTAGAAACATTGATTTAGAAAACCTTTCTTAGGAAACGCTTCAGTACAATAGTTTGGTATAAACCCATCTCAGCTTTGAAACTGAGCAAGCCCTATGTTTTCCTGAGTAGACTCTCTCTCTCTCTCTCTCTCTCTCTCTCTGGGTGGGTGTGAAATTAGGAATTCTATTAGGCAGTTTTCTATCCATTTTTATCTCGCTGTGATGGTCGTCCTAGGTTGTATCTTTTTTCTATGATACATTCAATAATAGAGGATGTTGATGATTTATATAAAGCAAGGCACATTGAAATTTGGTGAGTAGTAAGGACCTGAGAGTGAGACAGCCGTTGTTGATCTCCCTATGAAATACTTATGTCTCTATCTTTTTTAGATGTAAATCTTTCTTTGGAACTGAACTGTACAGAATGTTAGACCTTTTACCAAAGTGGATATATTTGAAAGTTTCCATGACTTTTGGAACCTTGTTGTGGTTAGAAAAACGTGTACTTTTGTGATTTTTTCTGAAGTCCAATGGCCTGTTTTAGCAGTGACAGCATAACATAATGCAATTCTTTGAGCTATTGCAAAGCAAATGTTGTTTTTCTCCTTTCATTTGTTTGTAGTTTTTGTGTGTTTGTCTATGAAAAATTTGTTGGGATGGGAATTATAAACTGCATTAGAGTTGTGCTTAGGATATGGAATGATCATTGCACACAATTTCTAGAGGCAGCAAGAATTTAATTGTTTCATTTTTTTTTTTTTCCATATATTCTCAAATTGTCTGAACTTGGCACTTCTAACTACTAATTTTATGCAATGATCAGAGCTATCCTCAATTTGTTGGAATGCCTCATGCTAGAATGCCTCTGCCCCTTGAGATGGCACAAGAGCCTGTTTATGTGAATGCTAAACAATACCAGGGGATTCTGAGGCGAAGACAAGCACGTGCCAAGGCAGAGCTTGAAAGGAAGTTGATAAAAGTCAGGAAGGTAGATATTTGCTTTCTTTCAGTATTGGGATTTTTGTTGAGATTTGATTTTTTGCTGTGGATACATTGAGTAGCATTATCCAATCACACATTCTATTTGACTTAGTTTCCCAATCTTTTATTGCTTATTGCAGCCACAAGTGAAGTGACTCATAGCAGGTTTATTAGATTGTTTTAAACCAGAGAAACATAGTTGAATTCTGTTGTTTGTATGGTTTAAAATCCAGTAAGTTTGTAAGCATGCAATTTAAGCTTCATTCTTTATTAGATTGTTAATTTTTCATCTTCTACAGCCGTATCTTCACGAGTCTCGACACCAGCATGCTATGAGAAGGGCCAGGGGTAGTGGTGGACGCTTCGCAAAGAAAACTAATGCTGATTCTTCCAAGAACACTGGTGAAAGGAAGGGCAGAGGTTCACGGCGAGCCCAATCAGCTCAGTCTGGCAGTTCATCAGGTTCTGAACCCTTGCCATCTGACTCTGCTGAAACCTGGAATTCTGCCACTAGTCAACAAGATGCAAGAGGGTCCCAATTACATGACACACATGAAGCTCAAATTAATGCAAATGGCAGTGGCTACTATCAGAATCACAGTACCTTGCAGGCATCAACATATCATTCACACCTGGGTGATAGAGGGGAGGATGGAGATTGTTCAGGTAAGCAATGGGGAAGCATCTCATCGAACCAGGCTTCACAGAGGCCTCTTGCAATTCAGTGAACCCTCATCAGGCAAGGTGGGTGCCACTGTGCTAGGATAATCTAGACCCACCAATACATATAGAAGGGTGTAATTTCATGGTTGTCTGGTGAGTGGTGACCACTCTTGGCAATTCATTGCCAGGCGGCAAATCATTCTTGGCTTTATTCGTTTAGTTTGGCTTGTGGTTGAATGGGAAGAAGAGACAGACAGAGGCCGTGTGGCTTCTTTTAAGTCCATGGCTACTTCTTTCTATCTTACGCCCCCCTACTTTTTATTTTTTGTACAGAGATAATGTCAAAAAACTCTTTAGGTTGAACTAGTTTGTGGAGGAATTTTGAAACAATCAAACAGCATTATTCCTAGTTGTTTAAGTAAAGAACCATTGTATTTTTAACTCCTAGTGATGACAGCGTGGGCATAATGTTACATAGCCAAAGGTGTTGTATAAATAAAACAGTCCAAACTGTCCACGCCGGACAAGTATCATATATTCTCTTCTTTATCTTGTGATCATGGTATGTCACGTAGCGTGATTTGAGTAGAGTAAGCTAGACTAGACGTGTACATCTCTCCCTTCCTTGTTTGTTTATACATTCTAAAACTAATTGTGCAATTGTATATTATTTATATATAAAAAGATGAATCAACAGCATTGATCAATTATTCTGAATAGCCGGAACCAACTATAGAGCACACTGATATTTGATCAATAACAATCCTTTTAGAGTTATCACTTTAATCTATTTTCACATATTCTGTCAAAAGAGCACAGATTTGAAAACAAACTGCTTTATTGTCATTGTGAATAGTTACACTCAAAATTAAGTTAAAACTGTAAAAATAAAAATAAAAATAAAACTAAAAATAAAATAGAAGAAAAAAAAGAAGAAAAAAAAAACGAAGACAATTACATCTGTCTGCTATGAGGTGGGTGGTATAATTCTATCATATATTGTCATGTTGATGATGTTGATGTAGATCATCAATGTCTTCTACATCTCCCATTTCTTCGCCCTCATGTTGTTCTGAGATGGTTTCTGCACCCGCATCTGGTAGAACCGTCTCCTCTGAACCTACTTTGCTCCCATCTGTAAAATTGTCGTTGGACTCAGTGGCATTAAACACATTTTGCTGCTTCTCCATCATCCCGGACAGAGCCAAACTTGGAGACCACTCAAGAACATCGTCAATTATGTTATACACCCGCTTTTGATACCTGCAAGAGTAAATTTGGCACGTTAGGCCCATGCATGGAAAATATATCATGGTTCTAAATTATGTAGGGTAGTAACCACAAATCAAATCAGAGTTGAACAACTCTTGAGAAGTTAAGAGATCTTTAGTTCAACTCTCTTATCTCAACTTCGGGCTACCTGCACAAGATTCGTTGGTCCTATCAAGCTTGATAGGTGGGCTGCAAGGTCTAACTTGTCAGAGTGACCCAATCAATGGAACTCTCCGCGTAATTGAAAAGGTTTTGTGTGTGTGTGTGTGTGTGTGTGTGTGTGTGTGTGTGTGTGTGTGTGTGTGTGTGTGTGCGTTTGTATGTGTGTGTGTGTGTGTGAGAGAGAGAGAGAGAGAGAGAGAGAGAGAGAGCTGCATCATGCTGCAGTAGGTCCCACTATGCAGACCTCTGATGTATAAATAAAAATATAAAAACAACTACCATGGTTCAAGTAATTTAAAATTGAAGACTTTCTCCACTATTCTCACCAATGGAAATCCCAATGCCTCACAGTTGACAGTACCATGTAAACCACATGTACAAGCTATAATAGAACCAATAAAGGATCCAGCCCAGAGTACTCATATTCAATATTTCCCCATTTATATTTTTTTTGCCTTGAAAAAAACAAATGACTGGATATTTTGCAACAGCAAGCAGGCAGCGGCATTTAAATGAACAGTTATTTGATTGGAAGACTAACCTGGCTCTAGCAGCCTCATCAGGGGCATGATGCCTTAACAACAGAATGGCCAGTACAGCCACCATAGCATAGAAAAGTCTTGCTGTCCACTTTGGTCGCTCCTCTTCATCTTTCTTAGGACAGAAACGGAATAATTCTCCCAATGTTGCTTCCTCAGCAAGGATATTAGGGAAAAACCAAACACGCTTCCCAAGAATAATATATAGAACTCCAAAAATCGTAGCTCTCACTGCAAATTATAAGGTCAAAATGGTTAAATTACAAAAATATCAATCCTAAATAAAAATAAATATAAATACAAAAATGGTTATAATTCTCGACATATTTACAGTAGTCAAGCACCAAAAATAAAATTAATAAAGACACAAAAAGCTATATAAAATGCTTGATAACACAAAACAGGTGACAACTTCAATAATCTGCAGTGCACCAATTTTTTTAAAATGGGGTATGTGATCGCATGACAGCTTCATATCAAATCCTATTCTAATTTGCATAATTAATTCAAAGTTAGTTAAATACATATTTGAAATTTACAGAACCTTCTATTAGCTAATTAACATCTTCAGACTTTCACAATTGCTTAAACAACAGTATCTGGACTGACCAAGGAGATAAAGCTTGTACAGCGTGAAAGAGATAGAACTAGCTCGTACAAGAATCACTTGCGTTCCTAAAAAGATTTACACAGACTAACTCTGATAATTCTCTAACAGTTCTACTGCCTTACAGTTAAAAGTGCACAGAGAAGCCATCCAAAAGATGTAGATGACAAGGCATCTAAGTAATTTTTTTTAAAGGAAGAAGGCATCCGAGCAGATTACAAGATCAAAAAGGACAAGCCGACAAACAGAAAAACTTTAGAAAAAAACCTAAGTGTTATAAAACCAGAACAGCTGACATGTCATCTAATTTTTTTTAGTTTTTATTTTTAAGAAAAAAAAGGGACATATTATTCCAATTTGCATAACAAGGTGCATAACACGTTGAACCTTACTATAACATAACGAAAATAATTTTGTTTGACACTTGCGTGCAAAACCCAATCACTTAGTTAAGCCTTTTACCATCTAAGGATAGCAGTTAGCCAATCTTGCTGGCTAACTTTGCCCAGTCAACCAAATGTAAATGGATGATACACGATATACATACAATAGGCTCAGAATTGATACTAGTATGCCTTCCCTGAACAGGATCATAGAAGGAAAGGTTGTAGGAGCAGCATTCCAATGCTATTGTGCACATCTCCAGTGAAATCAGTAAACTCTCAACTCTCAAGGCACTGCTTGGTGTGAAATTGGATTGAATTGAATTTTGAATTAAATCAATTTTTAAATAAAATAAAATTATTAAATATAATAAAATTGAATTAATTATTTTAAATAATATAGAAATATATAATAAAATAAAATTATTTTTGTATTAATTTTTTATATTATTTAAATAATTTTATTTTATGTAAAAAATTATTAGTAATAATTTTATCTTTGTTTTTTTAAAGATTGAAACAACCCAAATCCTATTCAACTCAATCCCATGTTGCACCAAACAAAGACAATACTTTTTTAATCCAATCCCAATCCCAATCCCATAAATCTATCCCATCTCCTGCATCAAACTAAAGTTATTTGCTGGAAGTTCATCAAAAGGAAGGAGTGCATAGGATTGAAAAGCACAGAGATGACCTAAAAAGGTTTACAAGCTATACAACAATCTGCTTCTGTGCATCTCCATTTTGTCACCAAAATGCAAGACCACTTCGTCATAGACCAACATAACTCCTCGCTTTTACACTTAACATCCTCGAAATGGATCCAATTGCAGCTAAAAAGCCTTAAACTTTAACCATACAGCTTGCTCTTATAAATTCCAGTAGCAGATGACCAAATAATTTGACTACCTTAATCTCAAATAACTCATACAATCTCTAACAATCTTAAGGCTATATTATGAAGTTATATATATGTAAAAGAAGCAAAAGTTCAACACATAATGTAAAGGGTAGAGGAGGTTTACTAGAAAATAAAGGGTGAGAGTAAAAGCAAGAGAGGATGCAAAGCAAAGATGTAACATCCTTAACTCCGGGGAAGGCTTCAGAAACCTTGTACATGGATTTAAATTGGTTCTTAATGGATCTTATCAACAAATTCACTAAATAGGTTTACATGAAGATCCTTGTGGGGTTTCACACTAGAAAAATTTTGAGAGGAAAAAACTAAAATCGTATAGTTTGGGAAGGGATCATTTTGCCCTTTCAAATTACTCAAACTGTTTCTTGGTTAAAAAATCGGTTACCAAATGGTAAAAAAGGTAGATCTGAACTCTTATATACATGCCTAGTGCGGTTCTGGAGTTTCAAAACACCACCTTGATCTTCCAAAGGCAATAAACCTAAGGAATTTTAATTGGTTCAACCAGCAATATGAAAGTTAATAAAAAGAGATGCTACATAGATTGGTGCCCCACATAGCAAATCCAGAACACATATTGTTGCATTTAACTTGGAACACAAAGCATGACTGATGTAATGAGCCATCAGTGAGATACTGTTATAAACTTATAATACTTGATGGTAGCACCCAATACCATGAAATACTATAAGAATAGATACATCATCCAACTAGAATTTTCAACACATCCTGCTTTATCAGATGGAAAATAGATTCGTTTTCAATAAATCCTGCTACTATTTTCAAAAACGTAAACAAAAGTTAGCAAATATATAAACTAAATGAGATTCAATATCTATGAAAAAGATAAAATAAATTAGCATAAATAATGAGTCTGGAGCTTACAGGAAAGCAAGGAGAGAATAAGCAGCAGAATCCCAGCACATGAATAGAGTATCAATAGCTTGCACCGATGGGGATAAACAGGAAACAAGCAAATTGCAAGAGTCAACACAGGCCAGCAAAATGAGAGAAGTGTTTGCCACAAAGGTCGCCGTTTTACAAATGTCCAAGCAAAAAAGGCATCATTTTCAGAAAATACTTGATCCTGCAAACCACACAGTGTCAGTAAAACAAGGAACACAATAACTAAAATGAAGCATTAGGTAAGACTAAATTAACTAGGCCTTTTCAGTGCTATTTGAAATAGAAAAAATATCACCTAAACTGTAAGTTCAAGAACTTTAGTCATTTCAATCAAGTACATTTCATTAATCATCCCTAACATCCACATAAGTCTCTTTTGAATTATGAGTATACATTTCCACTTTTACAATAATAGAGTACATTAGAATTCGAAAGTTACAACATCTTATTTAAAAAAAATAAAAAAAATAAATAAAAAATAAAAAATAAAAAAATAAAAAAATAAAAAAGTTACTGCATCTTACTTGATATTTACAAGGAAAAAAGTCAGCACGATAGAATATCCAAGGTACACAATCAAGAGAAACCACAACGAACAGATCAGAATAGTTCCATTAAAAACATAGAAAAGGCATACACACTAACGAAAAAGAGTTTTCTAAGTCAAGTTTAAAAATTACAAAAGAAAAAGTCAAAGGTTTCCTATCCCATTTATTCACAAAAGCTCAAATGATTCCTTAGCTGATTCCCAAAAAAGTGCCTAGTTAAAACCATTAAACCCTGTTGGAGAAAAGAATATAGGCTTAGAGGTTAGAGCACACTGTGTGACCAAAAACGCCAATAGTTCTTTTGTCTATAACTATGAAACACGTGAGAGAGCACAAAGGGGAAATGTACCTAGTCCATGACAATAGTGCTTGCTTTAAACTAAAGTAACTTTAAATTGGAATACAACAAGTATAAACATGGCATCGACAAAATAACAAATCACCCAGGATCAAATTCCAGTAGCTCAAGTGCCAAACTGCTAGAAAAATAAAGTCACTAATCAAATATTCCAGTATTATATGAATTGATCAAAGCTGACTTACAGGAAAGATCTCTAAATGAGCCGGCCAGGTAGACAACTTTTTCTTCCCAGGACGAAGAGTTTTTACTACACGATCACAGCGCACCAAAAGATTCTTTCTTAATAGAGCATTGGCAATATCTTCAGTTTCTAGATTCCTATCAGATTCCAGAATTTCTTTAAGCTCTGGATGATTTTTCAAAAAACATACAAAATCCTTCCCTCTATAATATTCAACTCGTGTTTCTTGTAATACGGCCCACCTAGATACCAAATCCTTATGGTCTCTCACCTTTTCAGCAAACAACTGAAAAACATCCTTCTTGGCAGCCTGTTTCTACAGAAAATTAAAATCAAAAAATACATATTGATAAATTATAGAGGTTGATAAAACATAAACAAATTCCACAATACAACAATCAAAAAATATAAATTTTGCAGCATAAGGGCATTCCGTTAGGAAATCTTAAGAAACTCACTAGACAGAAATCTTCAACAAGGATAAATAAAGATAAATGTAAGTGAGTGTGAGACAACAATCAATTAAAGAAGAAACAACGGTTAACTATCTACAATAATCAGGTCCCAGACGCCAAGAAGCAGAATAAACTAATAAAAGCATGGATAAGTTGCAATGAAATTTCAGTGTCGGTATGCAAGGACAAACTCCTAAACTTGCAATTCAAGAAACATCTTGCAAGTAAGGCATATCCTGTCTAGAATTACATAAAAAGTCACTGTGACCTTTCATGTCGAAAAAGAAAAGACAGAAGTAACTTCTATAACCATCATAGATATTGAGCCTTCTCAAATGATACACAGACTGCTAAATGCCAATGAATCCCTTGTTCATTATACTGATACAAGTTCTGATGTAACAAAAGCAAGAATCATTATCAGAGAAAAACAAACATTATCCGGTACAGATTGTTCTCTTCCGCAAGAGAACTTGAGTTGCTCATTTCATAGCCCTTTAATAGCCCGCATTGGGTTAGATTGCAGTTGCCAGGCAGTGTGCTACAAGCAAGGATTAAAGATATTGGTAACCATTAAGTTTTACTAATTCCTTTAGTCCTCTTAGTGACTCACAAATTCCAGTACCCGTTTTGAGAAAAAAATGGGTAATCTAATAAACATAATAATTATATTTAGCCACCAAACACGTATTACAATACACCAAATTGGTGAAGAAGGAAATAAACTCATCCTGAAAGCTCTAACAAAACCCAAATTTCTACAAAGCATCGGTAAGAAATTAAAACTTCAGTCGAGCGAAATATAATGCTAAAGGTATTGTCGTTTAACAATTACTTAGTTATTTCATTTAATTAAATATGTTATATACTTATATCATTATCATCCATCACCAGTCCACTAGCAAAATCCCATTTTCTCTCTATTTCAAAAAATTAATTCATTTTCTTCTTTTAATTCAAAAATAATCAAATAACACTACTAAATTTCATCAATTCCACTCCTCTATTATAAACGGATAAAATCAAATACGAATTTGGGTATTGTAATAAAATGTAAAATGTAAAAATAAAAAATAAATAAAAAAATCAAATCCACATACAATAAACAAAAATACAAATTAAAAAAAAAAAATGCTTTTGATGAAAAAAAATCTCCAGAAATTAATAGCCTTAATCGCGTCTAAAATGTCTAAAACCGCACAAAACCGGATCAAATGCACCCAAAATTTCAAAACTCATAATTTCCTCTAACAATGAAAATATCAACATAAATACATGAAAAGCACAAAAAACCCTAGATCAGCTAACAAAAACAAACAAACAAACATGCATGCAGTCATAGAGAGCGAGAAAGAGAGCGAACCCTAGGAGGGGTATCGGAGTTGGGATCTCTGGTGCCGTTTTGTAGTGCTGCTGACGATCTTCGCACTCGCTTTTTCTCTGCTCCGCCCATTTTCTTCATTTCTCTCTCTCTCTCTCTCTCTCTCTCTCTCTCTCTCTCTGCCTCTTCTCCTCCTTTTATGTTTTCTGGATTGGAAATTAAAAGTGAAAGATTTTTGCTTTTTTTTTTTTGTTTTGTTTTTCTAAAACTTGTTAGATTTGCTTTAATATTTAATACACTCTGATTCTGTTTTATACACCAATCAGCTTCTGCCATGTCATTATTTTATTTAAAATGTAGAATAATTAATTAATTAACTGATTTGATTTGTATTAATTCCTTCCTATTTCCTAATAAGTACCATGTAGGACCAACCAACATCGATTGTAGTGTCCTGATTTATCCCTATATTAATGTCTCAAATCTTTTCATAAGCACTAACCATAAAATTATATATATGATTTATTATCAAATTATTATTATTTTTTAATTTATACCTTTTTCAAAAATATATATTTTCTTGACCCAAAAAACCTTTTTTGCTCCCTCATTACTTTGTACACATATTGTTAAAAATAAAAATCAATCATTTTATTTGACTTATATATGCTTAATTTCTTATATTGTCGGCAAACATAGAAAAAATCATAGAAACTATTTACAGGTTCTAGTAATAACGAAAGTTATAATACCATGTTTTGGAACAGGGGTGAAACCAGAGAATAGAAAGCTATTTTGTAATAAATAAATAAATAAAAAGTCATACTATTTAATATTAAATAATATTTTTCATTTTAAAGAATTTTTACTGTACCAGATATTTTTCATCAATTAAAATTAAATGTATATTTTGTTGAAATTGGGAAATTAATAGCAAAACTATTCTAATTCAACAACTTGCATTAAAATTCTAAATTATCATAAAAAATTAAAAAGAAAAGCTATTACATTGCAACATTAAGAGAGATCAATGTAAGGGTTTAAGAGTTCCAAATTTTTACAAATTGATTAGGGAAAATGAAAACGAATGGATTGGGCTGGTATGTGTTTTAAATTTGAGAATTATTATGCCTGGTCTTGTAGACTTTTTAGAGTTTTTTTTTTTTTTTTTTTACCAACTGTCGGAGCCTTGCGAGAGTTAGGCTCTACTAGCACAGCTCGGATTATTGCTTCCACAAATGTGGAGAGGGTACCCACACTTAATATATGTATATATATACATCCATACCATGGGGTTTGAACCATGGTGGTGGAGTCTCATCTTGGAGAGCCACACCACATTGGCAAGAGGCCATTGGCTTTTAAAGATTTTCATTTTATATATCCGATGGGTTGTAGTCTATATAAGTATTATATTTGGGCATAAGATGTATAGAGCTTAATATGTATTATTTTATAAATGAATAATAATATGTACACTCTTGAAAAATTGTCCTTTTCGTATATATACTCCATTAAAAATTTTAAAATGTTAAAACTTGTAAACATTACTAAGTGTTTGTTTGGTTAAGCTTTCTACTGGCTCAAAAGGTCTACAAATGTCTATTTGAGTTTTTTAAAGTTGTTTGATTGGGCTTTTGAAATTGTCTATTTTAAATTAAGTAGAGGCTAGTAGAATTTAAATCTCCATTAGGTAAAAACTCATGGGGAGGTACTTCTCCAAATAGACCATTTTTTATTTAAAGTCCACCAACCAAACAACTATATTTTTTTTCTTTTCAAAAACTTTATTTCTAATAGATCTACTACAAGTAGATTTTTTACCGATAGAGGTTTTTCAAAAGCTCAATCAAACAAGCTCTAAATATGTCATTTATTTTAATTTTTGAAAAATTATTATAATTTTGTAAAAAAAAAAAATGACAATAATAAAAGGAAAAAAAAAAAAAAAAAAGCAGTCGTATCCCTAGTTTCTTGCCAAATAGGAAAAAAAAAAAAAAAAAAAAAAAATTGAAATAAACCAAAAAAATTCAGAGAATTGCACAACTCACATGTTTTGTCTCTCTTCTCTTTAATAAAATGAATTTTTGTTTCAAAGTACAGTATTTGGAGGAGCGGCACAGCCGTCGGCCGTATCTCCTTTCATGATCCAAAACCTAAAGATTCAATTCAATAGAGCACCATCTTTTCTTTTCTTCTTTTCTTCTTTTCTTTTTTCCTTTTTTTTTTCTTTCAATATTTTAGTTTTCTCTTCTTATTTTGTTTTTAAATTAGTTACTTCATATTTATAATTTTAATTAATAAATAATAATTTAATCCAAAGATGTTATAATTTTTTATTTGTTTAACTAATTATAATATTTGTTAAATATTCAAAATATTAAATATTTTATTAATATAATAAATGAGATATATTGATATTAATCATTTTATTTAAGGGTAATGTTGAAATTTTAAAAATATATTGATTTTGGATATAAATACAAATTTCAATGTATATAAATATCGTCGATCTTTATAAAATAGAGGACTAATTAAAAATTCTTCTTTTTTTTCCCTTCAAAATTCCTGGCCTGGGCTACTGCCCAACCTGGCCTAATTTCGCCCCTGTTTTGGAGAATGTTAGATGGGGTTTTGCAAGCCTTAAGCTAAAACTATCGTGTAGGTACGGTAAGAGTTTCCTCTCGACGACATTTCTAAAATAGAACTCTCAAGGAATAATAGTTTTGGGAATTACCTAATTCCTATAATAACAATACACTTTTGAAAAACATCTTTTTTTACTAGGTCTTAAATACACACTCTCCCTCTATAAAAGAGAGTTATTTTTCAAGATTAGATTATTTTGATCTTGAGCATATAGGATGAAAATCGATAACAAACAATTGGGAATCAATAGTTAAAGGTTTAGATTATATACTGTTATAATATGTGGTTTTTACCACATGTGATAACAAGTAAAATATCACCACAAAATATCTCCTCTTACACATGCAAAATATCACCACAAATATCACCACAAAATATCTTCTCTTACACATGCAAAATACCATCACAAAATATCACCACAAAATATCTTCATTTAAACCTCCACTCCACCGTCCCTCTCACCTGATGCCACCCTTTTTGTTCAACTAGCTTTACCTATATATATGTTTGTCTATCATGTAAATTGTTGGTTAGAAAAATGATCCAAGATCAATACATGTAATGCACTGCTCTCTCTCGCCTCTCTTGTTTACATTTTTCTCTCATCTCTCTCTCTCAATTATTAATTAATTATTCTTCATCTATCAATTCTTCTTTTATTTTACAACACGTTATCAGCACGATCGTATGTAAATAAAAATGATCCCTGATGGGTGATTAGATTACATCTCAATATTCTGAATCTGTATATATTCCGTATAAACTGGCTTTTGCCGACAACGGAACATATATATACAGTTCTGAATTTATTCTCTCTAAAATCTCAATATTCTGAATCTGTATATATTCCGTATAAACTGGCTTTTGCCGACAACGGAACATATATATACAGTTCTGAATTTATTCTCTCTAAAATCTCAATATTCTAAATCTGTATATATTCCGTATAAACTGGCTTATGCCGACAATGGATCATCTATTTATTTACGCACATAACAGGTGAGCTCAGCCTCCTGGAATTGTTTATTTTTATACACATAAAAGGTAGGCTGAGCCTCCTGAAATTATTTATGTTTATGCACATAACAGGTGAGCTCAGCCTCCTGGAATTGTTTATTTTTATACACATAAAAGGTAGGCTGAGCCTCCTGAAATTATTTATGTTTTATGCACATAACAGGTGAGCTCAGCCTCCTGGAATTGTTTATTATACTCTTTAATTATATTCAAACTAAATCAAATTTACAATTTAATTTACAGAAAAAGAAGTTGTAAGCATGTCTAAACTTTCAAACTTGAAGTTCGATGCACTCAAAGTGTCAGGAGAAAATTACATGTCATGGGTTATCGATGCCGGATTATACCTAAAATCCCAAGGCCTATACTACACCATTTATGATAACCAGGCTAATGAACAGGATAGATCCACTGCCATGGTCATAATCCGTCATCATCTACATGAGGATTTGAAGGCTCAATATCTTACCGTCACAGAACCTGAAGATCTGTGGCGGGAGCTAAAAGATCGCTATGATCATCAGCAGAATGTTACGTTACCAATTGCAAGGTATGAATGGCTGAATTTACGGTTCCAAGACCACAAATCAGTCTCTGATTATAATTCTGATTTGTTCAGGATCACCACAATGATGAAATTGTGTGGTGAGGAGGTATCTGAAAAGGAAATGTTAGAAAAAACATTCACAACTTTTCATGCCTCGAATATAATATTGCAACAGCAATATCGAGAACGTAGATTCTCTAAGTATTCAGAATTGATCTCATGCCTACTAGTAGCAGAAAAGAATAATGAGCTACTGATAAAAAATCACGAATCACACCCGACTGGTTCTAAAGCATTCCCAGAAGTGAATGCTAATACCGTTGGATACCATGGTCGTGGTCGTAATCGTGGTCGTGGTTATGGACGTGGTTATGGTCGTAACACTAATCGTGGCCGTGGTAATGGTCGTAATCCGGGTCGTAATCCGGGTCGGGGCCATGGACGTAGTTCCAGAAGAGGACGTGGTTATTCCGGACCTAGTGAATATAAAAGAAAAGGTATTCAGAATATGCCGAATGCAAAAGAGGGTGTGTGTTATAGGTGTGGCTGTTACAATCACTGGTCAAATGAATGTAGCACACCTAAACATCTTGTTGAGCTTTATCAAGCATCAATAAAAGAAAAGGGGAAGATATCTGAGACACATCTCATTGAAAATCCATACTCTATGGATATTACACATCTCAATGTGACTGACTTTTTTGAGGATCCTAAGGACAAGTTAACTGCTTCAATTGGTGATGGGAATGTCCATACCAATTAAATACTACTTACAGTAGTATTATTTTGTTATTTTGTTTATGTAAAATATTTCTCAATGTAATATATACTTTTTGGATCACTTTGTCTGATATGCATTTTATTTTATTTTTCTTTATGAAGCATACAAAATGAATCTAAACGATAAATTGGGGGTTATTGAAAAGCTAGAAGCTGGAGATATATGTTTAGCCGACAGTGCAACAACTCATACAATTCTGCGTAGTCAGAAATATTTTATAAATTTAACATTGCTCAAGGCAAGGGTTAATACTGTATCAGGTCCAACGGACCTGATAGAAGGCTCTGGAAGAGCCATGATATTGTTATCAAACAATACTAAACTATGTATCGATGATGCATTATATTCAAGCAAATCCAGAAGGGATCTGCTTAGTTTCAAAGATATACGAAGAAATGGATATCACATTGAAACTATGAATACAGAGAATGTTGAATATCTATGCATCACTTCTTATGATTCAGGCCAGAAAATCATTAAAGAAAAGTTGCGTGCTTTATCTTCTGGATTATATTACACTATTATCAAAAGTGTTGAAATTTATGCAGTTATGAATCAGAAGTTTTCAGATCCAAAAATGTTTGTACTCTGGCATGACCGTCTCGGTCACCCAGGATCTACAATGATGCGTAGAATCATTGAGAATTCTCATGGGCATCCATTAAAGAACCAGAAGATTCTTTTGTCGCATGAAAATTTTTGTACTGCATGTTCCCAAGGGAAATTAACAATAAAACCATCTTTTTCTAAAGTTGGTCTTGAATCCCCATCATTTTTACAAAGAATTCAAGGGGACATATGTGGACCTATTCATCCACCAAGTGGACCATTTCGTTATTTTATGGTTCTAGTTGACGCATCCGTCAGATGGTCACATGTATGCTTATTATCAACACGTAATGCTGCTTTTGCAAGATTACTTGCACAAATTATCAGGCTTCGGGCTCACTTTCCCTATTACTCAATTAAATCCATACACCTTGATAATGCTGGAGAATTTACTTCCAAGACATTTGATGAATATTGCAAAGTGGCTGGGATTGATGTTGAACATCCAGTTCCACATGTTCATACTCAGAATGGATTAGCGGAATCACTTATTAAACGTGTCCAGATAATTGCAAGGACTTTATTATTACGAACGCAATTACCAATTACTGTATGGGGGCATGCTGTTTTACATGCTGCTGCATTAATCCGGCTTCGGCCTACTGCTTACCATCAGTATTCACCAATACAACTAGTACTTGGTCACCAACCAGATATATCTCATTTACGTACATTTGGGTGTGCGGTATATGTCCCAATTGTACCAACGAAAAGAACTAAAATGGGACCCCAAAGGCGTTTGGGAATATATGTTGGTCTTGATTCACCATCATTTATTAGATATCTGGAACCTTTGACTGGTGATCTTTTCACAGCACGGTTTACAGATTGTCATTTTGATGAAACAAATTTTCCATCATTAGGGGAAGGAAAAACTTCTTTTGAAGAGAAACGTGAACTTTCCTGGAAAGTTCCGAGTCTAATTCATTTAGACCCGTACACATCTCAATGTGAGAATGAAGTACGTAAGATAGTACATCTTCAAGCAATAGCAAATCAGTTACCAGATGCATTTACAGATGCTACTAAGGTAACAAAATCATACATCCCAGCTGTTAATGTACCAGCACAGGTGATTGTTCCAGAAAAACATTCTAAACAAATAATAGCAAAAGAATCATCTTTTGCACGCCAGAAGCGTGGTAGACCGTTTGGTTCAAAGGATAATGTTCCTCGGAAAAGGAAATTAAATAAATCCACTTTCTCTAAGTTAACTCCAGAAGAGTTAAGTGTCCCTTCAGGGACACAAGTTAAATCCTCTGTAGGGGAAGGAATCTCTGAGGAGATACAAGAATATAGAAATGAGGAAATTTCTATAAATTATACAAGAGAATTGTGGAATCGTGAAGAAACAATTATCGATGATATATTCTCATACACAGTGGCAACTGAAATTATTAATGATGATCATGAACCTCATAATCTCGATGATTGTAGGCAGAGGTCTGATTGGCATAAATGGAAAGAAGCAATTCAAACAGAATTGACTTCATTAGCCAAACGTGAAGTATTTGGATCTATAATCCAGACGCCTGAAAACGTCAAACCTGTTGGATACAAATGGGTTTTTGTACGGAAACGTAATGAGAAAAACGAGGTCGTAAGGTATAAGGCACGACTCGTAGCACAGGGTTTCTCGCAGAGACCTGGCATCGATTTCGATGAAACATATTCACCAGTGATGGATACAATTACGTTTCGATTTCTGATAAACATGGCTGTCTTGGAAAGACTTGAAATGCGTCTGATGGACGTAGTGACCGCTTATCTATATGGTTCACTGGATTCAGATATTTACATGAAAATCCCTGAAGGGTTTAAAATGCCAGAATCATGTAACTCAAGATCTCGTAATTTGTATTCGATAAAATTACAAAGATCATTGTATGGATTAAAACAATCTGGACGGATGTGGTACAACCGTCTCAGTGAATATCTGATAAAAGAAGGATATATTAATAATCCTATATGTCCATGTGTTTTCATTAAGAAATCAGAATCTGGATTTGCTATCATAGCAGTTTATGTTGATGATATGAATTTAATTGGAACTCCTGGAGAACTTCTAAAAACTGCTGAATATTTAAAAAGGGAGTTCGAAATGAAAGATCTGGGAAAGACAAGGTATTGTCTCGGTCTCGAGATCGAGCATAGATCAAATGGTGTACTTATCCACCAATCAGCATATATTGAAAAGATTTTAAAAAGATTTCATATGGATAATGCTCATCCATTAAGTACTCCTATGGTTGTTAGGACTCTTGATCCTAAAAGGGATCCATTCCGTCCAAAAGAAAATGATGAAAAGATACTTGGTACTGAGGTACCATATCTTAATGCTATTGGTGCATTATTATATCTGGCTCAATGTACTAGGCCAGATATTGCATTCTCTGTGAATGTACTGGCTAGATTTAGCTCAGCACCAACTCGAAGGCATTGGAATGGAATCAAACATCTTTTACGTTACCTTAGTGGAACGAAAGATTTAGGATTATTTTATACAAAGTCTAACAATTTTTCAGGTTTACTTGGTTATGCTGATGCCGGGTATCTGTCTGATCCCCACAAAGCTCGTTCACAAACGGGATATGTTTTTACATATAATGGCACAGCAATATCCTGGCGTTCCACAAAACAGACTTTGGTTGCTACATCATCCAATCATTCTGAAATCGTTGCTCTTCACGAAGCCAGTCGAGAATGTGTTTGGCTGAGATCAGTTATTCATCATATTCAGAGTACTTGTGGATTTTCATTATCTACAGAAATGCCAACACAGATATTTGAAGATAATGCGGCATGTATTGCTCAAATCAGAGGGGGGTATATCAAAGGAGATAGAACCAAACATATTTCTCCTAAATTTTTCTATACTCACGAGCTTCAACAGAGTCGACAAATTGATGTTCAGCAAATACGGTCCTCAGATAATTTTGCAGATCTGTTTACCAAATCATTGCCTACATCAACTTTTGAGAAGCTGGTATATGGAATAGGCATGCGTCGACTTTCTAAATTACAAAATTGATGCTAAAGTTTTATGAGGGGGAGCGTTCAATCAGGGGGAGCAAAGTTTTGAATGGACATTTGTGCACTATACTCTTTTTCCCTTCGATCAGGTTTTGTCCCACTGGGTTTTCCTGACAAGGTTTTTAGATAGTTTGTAATTTCCAACCCTGTTAAATCCAGGAGATCATTGTATATATTTTACTTAGATTTTATCCCATTGAGTTTTTCCCTAAAAGATTAATACATGTGGTATAAATCCAAGGGGGAGTGTTATAATATGTGGTTTTTACCACATGTGATAACAAGTAAAATATCACCACAAAATATCTCCTCTTACACATGCAAAATATCACCACAAATATCACCACAAAATATCTTCTCTTACACAAAATATCACCACAAAATATCTTCATTTAAACCTCCACTCCACCGTCCCTCTCACCTGATGCCACCCTTTTTGTTCAACTAGCTTTACCTATATATATGTTTGTCTATCATGTAAATTGTTGGTTAGAAAAATGATCTAAGATCAATACATGTAATGCACTGCTCTCTCTCGCCTCTCTTGTTTACATTTTTCTCTCATCTCTCTCTCTCAATTATTAATTAATTATTCTTCATCTATCAATTCTTCTTTTATTTTACAACATATACGTTGTTGTTAGTAACATAAATATACATAGGTTATATTAATAACCGTTGTTGTGTGGTTTTCATTTAGGAAATCAAATAAATAAAACCTACATCTTTATATTAATTTTAAATATTTAATTATTAACATTTTCATGATATATTTTAAGAAAAATATAATTATTTTTATAATATAGATAAGACATATTTCATAAAAATCATTTTAAAAAATTTAAAATTTTAATAAATATTCAGCATAAACAGATTATTAAATTTTTAGAACATAATTTTTAAAAAAAATTGGAAATAATTTTGCTAGATGTGAATGTGAGTTTAATAATAGAAACAATTTATGTTGAAAACTAAATTTATTATATTAGGAAATAAGTAAAATAAAATGTTGACAACTGTTTTCCTTTCAAAAATTTTAGTCTTGCCCTAATCTTTTATTTTTTATTTATTTAATTTTACTTATCCAAAATGTATTAAACCGAAAGGAAGTAGAACAGTTGCCATTTCTAAACTTACCCAAATCGTTTGTTCATCTTCGGCTATGTTTGAGATTATTTTGCTTAAGAAAAAATCTACGTATAGCTTCACTTAGGAAATAATCAATTTAAAAAAAAGTTGGTAAGTGTTTAGTAAACTAAATTTTAAAATTGTTTAACTTTTGAAATGATGGAAAATGTATTGAACAAAATTACTAAAATAGACATCATTAATAATATAAATATAAAGCATATAAAAAGAAATAAATAAGAAATTTAAACATATATATATATATATATAACTAAGTCAACTCGCTCATCTTAACACTAAGTTTTTGAGTCAACTCACTCACTCAAGCTTTGTTAATGGAATCTCTGCAACTCAACCTCCAAATCCACCATTGTCTCTCGCTCGCTACTGACATCAAGAGATTGTCATCCTTCATTCCTCGCCGTCGAGAGCGTCGCCATCACTGGCGCAACGAAATCGAGAGGGAACACCGACTTAGAGACTCAACAGTAGATCTGGAGAAATCAACGAAATCGAAAGGTAGAACTGGAGAGAGACGCACGGAGGCGGTAGCTGCGAGGGAGGCGAGGCAGCGTTGGCATCGGTGGTGGACATGAATGGATCTCATACGGCCTCCAACTCCGATGGTGGCCACAACCATTGTTCAATTTCTGTTTTTTTTTTTTTTAATTTTTTTTTAATTTTTTTTAGTTTATTATTATATTATTATTAATACTATCTTTTAATAAAATAATGAGGGTATTTTGGACATTACATAAGCAATAAACTAGCTTCTGTTTTAAAAAGCAATCCCAAACCAACTTCTCAAAAGTTACTTATTGGATGAGCAAATTGTAAAATAAGTGTTTTTGAGAAGTTTACCAAACACCTATTTGTTCGAAACTTGAGAAATAAGTGATTATTTCTCCACTTATTTCTCAAGTAAAAGCAATCTCAAACATAACTTTCATCACTAAATCATTTATAAACTTGACCTAAATCATCAAGTGTTAATCTTTATCAAATCATCAGGTGTTAATCTATATCACTGAATCGTCATTTTCTCTACAAAGTTGTTCCACCGATTGAACTAACAAGCAATTTTCAAGCCTACCTAGGTTTTCTTAGCTTGACATCAAGATTCACAGACAGTTTATCAACTTCATAACGGTTAGTTTTTTCATAAAATCTCTTTATTTTGGTTTTTATAAGTTTGAATGTTTTTTTTTTTTTTCTTACTGTGATTGGTGGTGGGGACCAAGAGTTTATGTAGAAATTGTGGGGCAAGAGCAGTGATTCGTTAAATTAATTTTGTTTTTATTTATACAGCCATTGTTGGTACTTATTTATATAATCAATTTTAGGATTGTATTAATAACTTATACACACATGCAATGAAGACTATGTTGCCCAATGTTCCAATTGAAATACTATTTGAGGAGAATATATTTCGACATAACTACACTGATTGTCTTTTTCAAGATGATTTAATACAGTTTTGTACCATGAAGATGATATTAATACAATGTATTACATTTTATATGAGGTGAGATTATATTAAATTTATAAGAATTATAAATAATAATTTATTATGCATGATATAACAAGAATTTTTTTATACTTAAATGGCAGGTACCTTTATGATATGATGAAAGATCAAAAGTTGACAGACATATATATTCTTGTTGATCCTAATGTTATTACTTCATATATGTATTAGCACCGTTCAGGGGCGGATCCACCTTAAGGCCAGGTGGTGACCATACCCTACCTTAAAAATTAAAAAAAAAAAAATTTGATTTTGTATTTATATATATATATATTAATTACAACATATTGCAGTAATTCCTATCATTTCCATTTTTCAAGCAAATTAAATATCTTTTTATTTTTAAATTCAATTTTATCCGGTGATTTTAATTAAAAAAAAATCTATGTCTTTTTTTTATTTTACCATATTTTCTAATTTCTTTATCAAATTTTCAGTTTCTCATGTAACCAAACAATTCAATTTATCTTTTCAGTCATTATCAACTTCTTAATTACCCTCAATTTGTGGTTATTTAATTAAATTTTAGTTTATATTAAATTATCTATTATTATTTCTAATAGTTTTGATTTAACATACCTAACACATCAAATCAATATACCTTAAAATCTCAAATTTTAATTTATTTTATTAAAATAGTACATCTACTATTATGATTCATTTTATTTTATCCGTAGTATTTTTGTTTTTATTATTCAAATGTGATATGATCATTAATCAAACATCAAAAAATAATAATAATAATAAATAAATAAACAAGTTGGTTGTCTAGCAATTGTCTCAAATTGGTTTTTTTCTTTTTTTTTTTTTTTTTTTTTTTTGAAGAAAAAGAATAAATAGTTTCTCCTACTTTCTTCCAATCCAAACAGATACCAATAAAAGTGATCGATTGGGGAGATCTGGCTTGGTAAAGAAGTCGTTAATGGATGGCATGATTTGAGGAGCTTTGTTGCAGACATATTTCCTCATTGGATGTTCTTTGTATTTCTCACCTTCTGCAAAGTTGTCAAACACTCCAGCAGCTCTCTTTTCCTTCATAACCTAACTTTACGGTTGTCTGTGATATTCCTGATAAGTTGCATACCACAAATGCCAACGGTTACACCAATTGCTACAAACAGCGAATACACCTCAGGTCTAATCCATCTGGACGAAGCCATGTGAAGAAGTTGCAAAAGATTGAACCAAAGAGAGAAAAAAAAAAAAAACACAAAAAAAGAAGGGATCTCCTTAAGAGGAAAATTAAAATGACCCCTTCTCCAAGAAAACTTGAACAACAAGAAATAAAATAGACAAAAGCATAACAATACAAGTTCTTATCCTTAATATTCTTCGTTTTATAGTTTTAATTTATTTAGAATCCATAATTTACCAATAATTAGAATAATAAAAAATTAAAAAAAACATGTCTAATAATATTTATTAATCAATTATCTTTGTATAAATTTAAGTTGAATTCCTTATAAATACAAAACAAAATTTCTTATTATAAAATTATATTGTAATTTATTATTTAAAAAAAAATTATAATTTTTCATTGTTTATGTTGTTTTCTTGTTATTATTTATTTTTAATATTGTGTTTTTTGTTTTTATTTCTTTTTGAATGTAAGATTATTTAGTTTGTCTTGAATAAGTGTTCTATTTCTTTTATTTTATCTAAACTTCATTATAACATCGATTTTTTTTTTTTATATAAAAAACTTAGTATTTCTTTTTATAAAAAAAACTTATTTTATTATGATTTTAATTTTTCATTATTTTTTAATATATAATTTTTATTTTGTTTAAGTATCTCACCTGATTAAAATTTCTGGGTCTGCCACTGGCCCCGCTAATGACAAATCACGCAACTTGACAAGAAGATTGGAGAATGCAACCCCCGAACAAATCTTTTTGGCTACTTATAATCATGAGTACGTAGTTTAATGCATTTTCATTGTTGTTTATTATTATAGTAATACAAGTAACAAATCTACTCTCTTAAATAAATGTAAATCTCACCGGATGTTGGTTATTTTGAATCCCAATAATGATATTATGCATTTTTGGATCCATTACAAGAAGACATTCGTCTAGATATTAAGAATATAGTTACTCTGTAAATTCATTTTTGTTTATACTTTGTATTTTAAGTATTTTGTTGGTTACTTGATGAAACTTGATATATATTTGTATTTTGTTTTGGATACGAAGTGCTTTTTGAATGTTTGCTTTTCATTTAGGAAAGGTTGTTCAAAATGCCTCATATTTCAAGATTTTAAAGGTAACTATATAGTTACATTAATTTATTATTATCATAGATTTGAAATTTATTTTGATACAAACTATTTCCATGATCTGCTTATGTATTTTATTTATAGTGTCATCGACAACCAGCTGGGAGTTTGGAACGTGGTTATTACATTATGAAATACATGAGAGATGTCATCTTTGATATTTAGAAATCGATTCCACCGAAGGTAAGAATATTAGAAAATAAAATTTTATGCTTTCATAAGTTTGTGAATTATGATATTTATAATTTTTATAAATATTTTTAATCATACCGTTGGCAGAGAAAAAGAAATACAATCAAGCAGACATTGATTTTGTTCGGAATGAATGGATTCGTTCGGTTGATGAATTTTTTAAAATTTAGAAATATATGCTAATTTGTAGTAGTTGACTATGAATTGTTTTGAAAACTACTATTATATGCTTACTCCTTTTGGAATTTAAATAGTAGATTTGTTGTTGGATTATTATATATTACCGGTAGAGACTGGTTTGTTATTTTTGTAATCCTTTTGAAATGAAAATGAAAGACATTGTTGTTAAATTACTTTTGATGTTGTAGTAGTTAAGATTTAAAGTCTTTCAGATGAAATTTGATAACAACGAAAATTAGTAAAATATAAAAATTACAAAAATAATTATAAAAAAAGAACAAATCGGTTTTGGCAAGAAACTGATTTCTTTCATTTGTATTTGATAAATCAGTTATAATCGGAAACTGATGTTAATTAACTTATATATGTCATCGGTTTTATTTTTAATCGTCATATTTTAAAATAATTTACATTTTTTATAAACCAATATTGTCATTGCGTTTTTTTTTTTCAACATAGCTCAAATGGACAACGGTTATAAAATCAAAGAAAGTTGATATAACGCATGTAAACAAATTTGATTTCTTTCAACTTTTTTTACTCTCAACTTTTTTTTGTAATAGTGCTTGCTTGGACTCTTTTCATTCTCATTACATGGTAAAATTTTTAAAAGAGATAATTACTCTGATGACCATCAATTTTGATAGTAGTTTGGGTCACTACTATCAAAATTGTCATTAGATGGAGAATTAATTTCTAAATAGCTATTTTTTACGAACACTGTTACACTAATGATTATTCTGTTATAACACTGTTAAGTTTTTTCAGAACTACTCTAGTGGCTATCAATTTGTTCACTTGGTATCAAAATGACCATTATAATTAATTTTTATTTTTATTTTTTAGAATTAAACTTTTAAAAACGTCACTGAATATGTCAGGATGGAATAAACACATAGTAATATAGTAACATGTAGACATGAAGAGTTAAGACATGCATGCTATATATAAACATCCCTGTGATTTATATATGTTTTAGATTCCTACTAGTTTTGGAAGTTTTTAGTTTTAATGCAATTTTTTTTTTAATTAAGAGCATAAGAAAATATACTTTGTTTATCTCTTGTACAATACAATTGATTAATGACCAAATTTATTATAACAACCCATTAAATTCAATGATCAATAAATACATTTTTTTTAGTTTGTATTTGTATATATCACATATTCAATATTCACCAAGCCTTTATGAGACCTCTCTTTGCTCTTTAGATTGAAATATAAATATATTCAAACGATTTCAAAATTCATCGGAAACTCTTTTTAGTTTAGTGATGTTTGTCGGCCTCTTTATGCATCAAATGATAATTAAAAAGAGGTTCAATTAAATGGATATGTGTCACGTCATCTATATATGCATCTATGAATATATTCATCACCGTTCCTTGACTACCTATTATAAAAATCAATGATTATTGGAAAATACACCATATAATACATGATAAAATACGTACACGGCGAGATTCTATATATTGATCGAATAGATATAAAGATGATATAGTTTTAAGATATCTGCCTTATTATTAGTCAATTAAAATTGAATATTATACATCAAATTGTTATCCTAAATATATGCAAATTAATAATGTGATAAGAATATTCGTATTGATATATTATTCTATAGTGTGGACGTTTTAGAAAATGTGTTTGTCTAATCTCATATTTCAAGTTCTAACAACACTAAAATTTAGTCATCCAAATCTGAAAATTTCAACATGCATTTACAACTAAAAATCTATAAGATGGAAAATACAATCGTTATCTCTATTTATCTATTGAATGAAATTTTATTGTTTATAATTGCTTACTCTATTTTCCAATAGAATATAGATGTACATATAATGAACATTTTAATACCAATTAAGCAAATGAATGGTTAATAGAGTAATTCTAGAAAAAATAAAACAATTATAATGGTCATTTTGATATCAATTGACCACTTAAATGGCCACTTGAGTAATTCTAAAAAAATGATTATAATGGTCATTTTGATACCAAGTGAACAAATTGATGGTCACTAGAGTAGTTTAACGGTGTTATAACGGAATGATCATTAATGTAATACTGTTCGTCAAAAATGGTCATTATAAAACTAATTCTCATTTCATTTTGATAGTAGTAACCCAAATTGATAGTCACTAGGTAATTATCTGTTTTTTGAATTTCCCTCACTTGGTTTCCAAATTAGAATATTTCCAACTTCTATATAAAGGAAACCCCTCCAATGATTTTTAATATACTATCACATTTTCTCGCTTTTCTCTCTGTTCTTAAACGTTTTTTTTTTGTTTTTTTTTTTTGTTTTTGTTTTTTGGTTGAATTTTACTCCCTCTTTATTTCTCCTTAATTTTATTTTTGCTTGTGTGAATTCTTGTCTCCAAGTTTTTTCAAATTTTACATTCTAGTTTGCTAGTAAAAATATTTTTTGGAGCAACATGTTAAAAGCTAGGAATGCAAGAAAAGTCAAAGGGTAACAAGCTCAAACAGATCGAAACTTGGAGTTGACAAGGCAGACCTTGTGTACACCATTGGTGCGAAGTAGGCGATCAATATGGGGTTGTATATTCATACCTCGATAACTAATGTTGAGAGAAATAGGAGAAACTTTTTTTTTTTTTTCATTCCCTTACTTGATTACATAGCTTTGCTTAGAATCTGATGTTCCTCAAAGGTCCTACAATGAGCTTTGAAGAATAATAAAACTGATCATCAACCCATCGATCCTCCGAGGCATAGGAGCCCTAGTGCTAGGCCTAATTCACAAGGTGGTGATAAGGCTTCACTAGTTTGGGTTAGGCAAGCAATGGGAACAATTCATAATCTCCTAGAAATCAATGATATTATCCTTTGGCCCTTTAATGCACAAGATGTTGAGGTAAATACCATTCTTCGAATCGTTTGTGGTCCTACAATAGTGAAGCACATGGTAAAAATGGATCTTATGCAGGGTCAACCTATGGGCACAGCAAACCTTGCATTTTGCTAGGGCTCCTAGCTAGTCCAATCTACTTTTTCTCTTTTGTAAAATCAAGGACTTCATGACCCAATCTATTTAAGTTAAGAAGGGCCTAATCTCAAACCTTTCTTTGCTTTTATTTATTTATTTTCTTTTTAAAATCAGACCCAATTTAATAGTTCAATTTGACTAAAATAAACATCAAAGGCACAATTGAATTCTAACATACCAGACATTGTTACTAATCTAATTTGACACCGTCTGAGTCAAAATCGCTACCCTCTCTCTCCGTTGACTGGCCACCTTCAATTTGCTTCACAGGTTCCATTTCTGTACTTGCTAGTTATTTTTCATTTTTATTATTTGTCTTCTTTATGCTTTTTTCTTTAAGTTGCTTCACAACTCTGTAAGTTCCTTTTCATTTTTCTCATTTCGATTTGCTTCCAGACCTGTAAGTTGATTAAAATAAAGTTTACTATTTTGTAGCTTCTTTTGATTGAATTTATGATTTTTATTTTGATGGTTCTCTTGTTAATACTTAATACTCGTAAAGATTTTCCTTTATGTGTGTGTTTTATCTATGATGTCTACAAAGCTAGATGATACAATAAAGTGAGTTGTTTTAATAATTCGAACAACTTAAGAGATGTTTGTTGTTTCTGGAGCTTGCATCTGTCTTCTTTTTTTGGATTCTCTGGTCAATTTTCTTAGGTTCACACGTTATTTTTAAGACTATGAAATTTTTTGTTTCTTCTTCTGGCTCATCTAAAATGTTTTCCCCTTTCAAGTAAATTACTCTGATACACTTTTTAGTCAAATTACATCCATGTGTTATTGTTTTTTGAACAAAAAGTGACATAATTTATACTAGAATTTATACATGGGGTGAATGATACTATCAAAATTTTACTTACAAGACTCTTTAGATTTTTGTTTTATTTAATAGATTTTATCTTAACTAAAGGGCAATAATGTCTTAAATGCAAGCTATCACAAAACAAACCCAATCATACAACGGAACTCATATATAGATGCAATAAATAGAGTCTTAGCATTTAATCAACTAATAAATGCAATAAAAACACAATCTTGGAAAGTATGAACAAATAACAAAGATGGGGTTTTTGTTCAACTTACCAAGTCAAGTTAATTATGAAGACCCATGTCTAAAGATGCTCAATAATGCATGAAGATGATGGGTTTTGGGTTTGGAGTGTTAAAGAACAACTCTTGGAGCTTCTCTCTCTTAAGGAAATCTTCTTCTTTCTAAAAATCAATTTTAAAGCTCTAAAAACGGCCAAGAGAAAGAGAAGGAATATATATAAAGCCCTAGACGAAATGACATCGTTTTGAACTTGGACAACAAAAACCTGTCAAAACCACTGCGTATATCGCGGTACGGGCAAGTGTCCAGACCGCGGTACACATTGCCTAGAAGCCCTGGAATACTTTGGGGGACGAGACCATTGGATAGGCAAGGACACCAACCACAGTACCCTATGCGTGAAGCACACTGGTACCAGCTGCTGTTGGAACCACGGTATAGCCAGGTGCATGGATAGCGACTTGTACCGCGGTAAGAGATAATATCTCTTTTCCGGGCTTTCAAACACACCTAACCTAATATGAATGATTTGCAAGTGTGAAATAAGAGAAGGATTCACACATATAAACAATCACAACACAAAAGCAAGATGAACAAAAACATGCATGAGGTTTATGTGATAAAACATAGATGCACACAATCAAAGAAACACAAATGCAAGAGATATGGAAATGCATGTAGGTATGTGTGTGTGCAACTAGTCTCTTCAAGAAGTCAAGTACAAGGATTACCTTCTTGAAGTACTTTGGGATGTCCGGAAGCTTGTCAATCACAATTACCTAAACTAACCGTTACATAACAATCCCAATGTAGTTTATCAACGAAATAAACCAACAAAAAACTAAGGGACTTACAATTCACATTTGCTTCTCAAATGCTTGGATAGCTTATAAAATTTTATTGACTATACTAGTTATAATTGCTACGGCAGAGAGAAGCTTTTCAAAGTTGAAGTTGGTTAAAAATTATCTTCGGTCAACAATATCACAAGATAGGTTGAGTGGATTGGCTATGTTATCTATCGGAAAAAAGTGTTAGCTAATTTTGATGGTAGTAGTGTAATTAGTAAATTTGCACTTTAGAAAGCAAGAAGAATAAAAATTTAAACAATGTTTTGTTTTTATGTTTTTAGTACGATAAATATTTTTTGTTTTAATTTATGTAGATTACATTGTATTTGGTAAATGGAGAATTATTTATTTAAAAAAATTTATGTTAATAATAATATTTTTTATATGGGACCCCAATTTTTGCTAATATCATTAAATGGATTAGGTCCCGAAATGTCTAGAGACGGCCCTAAACTTTTGTCATAGTTTTCAACAATTGAAGAAGATAATGATAAGGGCGATGATGGAGATGGTTAGAGATAGATTTTGCTAGACTTAAGCCCACCCTAGCCTTTTTCAAAAAAAAAAAAAAATTGAAAAGTTTAAAAATAAAAATTAATAATTACCGTATAGGACCAGGATTGTAGTTGTAGGCATCAGCTATTTAAACTTTGTTAGAATCAAGATCCACGACTCATGACTCACGAGGCGCGATTTTTTATGTTTTGGTTTTTCTTTTTCTTTTTTGCTTTAATAATTATTATTATCTCTTTCATTCTTTCCCATATTTACTTAAATTTGGTTCAATCTCTTTACCAATATCAAGAATTGATCTTCCAATTAGGTATGTTTTTTTTTTAATATTG
Organism: Acer negundo; assembly: GCA_035582765.1. Classification (NCBI taxonomy): domain Eukaryota; kingdom Viridiplantae; phylum Streptophyta; class Magnoliopsida; order Sapindales; family Sapindaceae; genus Acer; species Acer negundo. The sequence goes on from CM069233.1 coordinate 10,586,966, forward strand.
TATATTTACATATTTTGTTCCGTATTGAAATTTTAGGGTTACTATAATTTTTAGTTTATAAAATTTTAGGAGTAATCTAATTATCAGTTATTTTAATTTTAAATTTACAAACTAACACTATTGTTTAATGAATTTATTTTTGTTTTGGTTGAAATTTAGGTGCATGTTGTAAAGTTTTTTTTTTTTTTTGTTTTTTTTTTTTTAATTACTCTTTTGTTTTTAGATTTGTTAGTAAATAGCAATATAAGTGTATATTTATTTCCCTATGTGATCCATCATAACTAAACTAATAGAATAATCAAATAAATTATATTTTTTTAGAAAGTAATAAATTAGATTTCTTTTAATATTCTATTTGTATATTTCGAATAATCAACTAATATTATAATATAAGAACATTGTATATGTAAATAATTTTTTATTTCTTGATGTATATAGAAGTAATAAAATAAGGATTAATTTAATGACTTATTTTTGTATCCTTTTGTTATTTATATAAGTCGGAATGCAAAAACGAAACATATCCTATTATTTCAATAAAAAAGATGACAGTGAGTCATCAAGTAGGTCACCTGCCCCATGTGATGTTCATATTTCAAGTTCAAGATCTCTTTCTAAGACTAAAAGATCCAAAACTCAAAAATAATGATACTTCTCATTATGAACGTGATCCCGGAAAGCGTCTTCCAATATAGCAATATCACATTGATAAACAAGATGAGATTAGAAAAGCCTATGTCGACATGGGACCATTTCAACCTACTTATGACTATCCACTCAATCCATGTGGGAGTCAAATTCGTCGGTTTCAACAATCTTGGTTCATAAAATTTCCATGGATTGAGTACTCGGTGGAAAATAATAGTGCATTATGTTTTCCATGCTATCTTGTTGATAGTCCTACATCAAGGTATCATACATTTACTGTTGAAGGCTTTCAAAATTGGAAGAGAGTTGGTGGAGACCAATGTCCCCTTGCAAAACATGAAAAAGAAGATCACAATTCACTACACCACTTTGCTATGCAAAAATGGGATCACTTGAAGAACCCATCTCTATATATTGATAGAATGATCAATAAACAATCTTCACAAGTAGTTATGCAGAACCGATTGTTACTCAAGACTTCAATAGAATCTGTGAAGTGGCTAACAATGCAAGGGTGTGCCTTTAGAGGTAATGACGAATTTATCAATTCTATAAACCATGGAAACTTTATTGAAATGGTAATGTTACAGGCAAGAGTAAACAAAGATATTGTTGAAGTTGTCCTACATAATGATGCTCAAAATGCCAAATATACATCACTAAAGATCCAACAAGAGCTGTTAAAAATTCTAACTGAACCGATAGTCTGTGTAATATAATCCATGTGGAAATTGGAGATGCTAAATTTTGTATTCTTGTTGATGAAGCGGTTCATGTATCTAACACAGAACAAATGGCTATCATTTTAAGATATGTTGATAACGATGGGTTTATTCAGGAACGATTTTTTAAAGTTGTGTGTGTTGATGACACGAGCGCCTTAAATTTGAAAAGAGAGATATGTATTGTTCTTAGTTGATACAACCTCTTGATTGAAAATTTACGAGGTCAATGTTATGATGGGGCTAGTAACATGCGAGGCAAATGGAATGGTGTTAGGTTTTAGATTTGTGTTGGCTTGATTCCATAATAAAACACTCTTTGTTTGTATTGCTTAGTTTCTTAGGTGATTTGTAATTAGATCAAGCTTCAAAGAAGAAAAGCAACGTCGCATGCAAAGTTCGTATTGAAAAGGAAATATGCTTACTTGGATGCTAAGGTATCAAGATTCTTCTTCCTCCTGCAAGGCGTAAGCACATACACACATTGCATTCATATATGTCCCTGCATCATTGTGCTCAATTGGTATAACGCATTCACAACTTGTTGAAGTATGCACATGCATTAGACTTAATTTGAGAAATATTGTAAAATTACATGTTCTAGGACTAACTCTAGGAAATGAAATACTTGTGTGATATTGTGTTTATTTGTTTGTATTTTATTGTTTTGGACTTGAATATGTTCTCATATGATTTCTTCTTGAGTTCCGGTCATTTTGGTTACTCATTCATTAGTTTTCGAGTTCAAACTAGAAAGCTACGTTACTGTACATTCTCTTACAATGTGTTGTCTTCGCCGTAATGTATCGAGTTAAATTCACAACATTTTATTAAAGTTTAATAATCATCCTTATGTTTAAGGGAGTCATGGTTCATAATCCGAAAACAGATTCAAATTTGGAGTTTGAAAGACGGAGAACGATCGAAGAACGTGAGAGGAGCGTGAAGGAGCAAAGAATGGCCAAAGGCCATTTGGGCCACCTTCCCATGAGGGCGCATGAGCCTCACGGGAAGGCCACCTCTCTGCCCCTGTGAGGCCTATGTGCCTCTATGGGAAGCTGAGGTGGCAAGTCTTCATTGGGAACGTGGTTGGCTCTCTATCTCTCTTCTATCTCTTTTCTCTCCATTTAAATTAAAATTCAAGCAGAATTCTTTATAACTTGTCCAATTTTGTGTTGATCATATCTCTCTCATTTCAACTCTGATTTGAGTGATTCAAGAGTCGAAATTATTGGTATTGAATAGAGGAACAAGTCCAAGCATTATTTGAGTCAAATGATGTCCAGGGTTTTCACAGTGATCTGATCTCAGTTCGTGTGTTCATCATTTGTAAGTGAATCATCTTCTTTCCATTTTCTTTTATGATCAACATGATGGATCTTCTTATTTGATTAAGGAAAAATGTTTAGAATGATTTTGATTCGACTTTTGGATTTGTTTGATTGATTTTCAAAATTAGCTTTTGTGATTTTTGATTTAACATCTTTTAGCTAATTTTGAAGAACATGAACTTGAACTTGAATCTAGAATATCTTTGTGATTTGATCTTGATTGTTTATTTCTAGATTTTAGTCACATGATCTAGAACTAGGATATTTTGATTGTGATCTCTATCATTTATATCTAGTTCTTCCTTGGTTAAATATGTTGTTGATTTCAAGTGTTAACTTGATCACTTGATTTCAAAACTAGATTTATGTTTTTTGTTGCAAACTTGTTATTCTAGCTTTGATTGACATGTTTAGGTTTCTTGATACATTTGTGAATGATTTTGAATGTTTAATCTAAATCTCTAATAACATGTTCAAAAGAATTTGTTACATTTGCTTGTGAGCTTGATTTGTGCAAATCTAATTCTTCATAAGGTGTGTTTAATCTACTTGCCCTACTTGCTTGGGTTTGCATCATTTACATCATTTAGATCGTATTACCTTGTAATAGATGGAAGTCTCTTTTCAAAGTTAGTGAAGCTTTGTTTAGAGTAAGAAGACTTGACTAGGACAACTGGTCCAGATAGTCAAGCAAAAGTCTTAGTTAGGATCAAGGTGATCCAGATAACTAAGTAAGAAGTCTTGTCTAGGATCAAGTGGATCTAGATAGACAAGCAAGAAACCTTCCTAGAGACGTGAGTCTCTTGGATAGGAAATTGCTTCCTAGAGGCGTGTTGGTCACATCTTGGATAGAAAGTAGACAAAGTGACTCACTAGGCTCGAGGATAGATTAGAAGTTGATAGCTTGGGGAGTGTATCATGTGTTGATTGTCTTTGAATGTGTATCTCCTTTTCGTCATAGTGAATTACGGTTTTCCGGTAGGTTTGGTATCAACCCATGGATGTTTCCTCTTAGGAGGTTTACCACGTAAAATTATCGTGTGTCATTTTCGTATTTTAAGTTTCTTTACTTCTACAACTTGTATTGCTTATAACTCTTGTGTAATTGAACTCATATTGTTTGTTATAGCAATCCATTTATTAAACACACCAAGTGTGTACAACCTTGTTGTATTGAAAAAGAAGTTTTAAAGATTTTGAGCACATACTTATTCACCCCTAGGTATATTTTACACTATAAGTGGTTTAGGAAATTTCAAATGGATTACAAGCTTTATTTATTAAAGATTGTCTATATGCTTGTTACATTCATTGTTTTGCTCACTGACTTCAACTTGCTTTTAGTTGCAGCAACTAAAAAGGTACATGATGTATGATTATTTTTTTCTAAATTGAGTTCCGTTGTCAATTTTGTTGGTGCTTTTGCTAAGTGGCGTTGTTCTGAATTAAAATCAATTTGCAAAGATGAAATTATAAATATGATATATTTAGGAGAACTTGAGACTGGTACATAAGCAAATCAAATTCATACTTTGCAAGAACCTTGACATACTCGTTGGAGTTCACATTTTACTTATGTTAGTAGGTTGATTAACATGTTTGGTTCAACTTGTACCTTTCTGAAATTCCCTAAAGAGATGTAATGTATATTATATCTAGAGGGAGAGGGGGTGGTGAATAGGCATAGTCTCAATTTCTTCCAACTTCAAAATTTGCGGATAACAAGAATGAAATGTACACTTGATACGATTTAACAATTGTATAGTATGAGTCAATACATGTAAAAATCAATATACAAGAGATACAATCAATGCATGATATGGAAGATAATAAAAAGTAAAGCAAAAATTGATACAAGTATCTTTACGTGGTAAACCTCAAAGAGGAAACATCCATGGGTTGATAACCACAACCACCGGCAAAGCAATCCACTAAATGAAAAGGACTTACACACTCAAGGTTATCAACAAATGATATCCACCCTAAGCTATCAACTCTTTATCTACCCTCAAGGTTTAGTGAACCATCTAGCATACTTTTTATCCAAGATGTGTCCTACACCTCTAGAGAGCAACTCCCTATCCAAGGCTCTCAAGCCTCTGGGAGGATTTCCTTGCTTAGCTATCCAGATCACAAATGATCCTAGTCAAGCTTCTCTAGCTCAACCATCCGGAGTACCAAACTCCTAGCTAAGACTTTTGCTTAGTTATCTGGATCCTCTTGATCCTAACTAAGACTTCGTGCTTGGCTATCCGGAACACTTTCCTAGCCAAGTCTTCATGCTCAAATCAAGGTTTCACTCACCTTAACAAGAGACTTCAACCTTTCCACAAGGCAATGATCTAAGTGATGCAATTGATGCAAACACAATTCAAATAAAGCAAGATGATCAATCAAACTCTATGAACATGCTTAGATATATTCTAGGATATGCTTTCAAATAACAATCACAAATGTACCTAGAAATCAAGGCATGTATATCAATAAGAACAAGATGAGAATATTCAATATATCAAAAAAATTCTTAGTTATTAGATTATGAAATTGAACCTAGAAAATATTATGAAACACATCATATATATCATTTATAAAAACAATTTCAAGTTAAATCAAGTTCAGTAAATATATGTTCAAGAGAAATCACAAAGCTAAAACTCAACAAACAATCAATCAAACAAACCTAGCATGTAATCTAAAATTCTTCTTAATACGTTTCATCAATCAAATAGGAAGATTAAAATAGATGATCAAAAGAGAAAGTAAAAAGACATATATCACTTGAGTCTCAGACTGAAATCTGCCAACTGCGAAATATCATGAACTCAAATAACTCTAAAAATGCTTGGGGTTTGTATCTCTCTTCAAGACCAACATTTTTGGCTTTTGGATCACTCGATTTCGAGTTCGTATGAGAGAGTTATGATCGAAATAAGAAAACTAAAATCATGAAGAATTTTGCAGAAATTTTCTTTTTAATTTTCTTCAAGTTTTATTTGGAGGGAAGAATGAGAGCTTTTGAAAGAATTCAAGAGAGGGAAAATACAAGCCAACCAAAGATTGCCACGTCACCTCCACGTGTGGGGTGAGTGTGCCACACGTGGGCAGAGAGGCGTCTCAACCTTGTGGCACATGTGGCTTCCAAGTCATGGATTTTTGTCATGCTTGCTCTTCTCACGCACCTCTTGCGTTCTTTAACCGTATTCAAGCCTCTGAACTACGATTTCGAATCTGTCTTTGGATCACAAATCATGACTCCCTTACGCACAACAACGACTACAAAACTTTGACAAAAGGTTGAGAATTCATCTCAGAAAATGACGACGAAGACAAATCAACGAATGAGAATGTAAAGTAAAGTAAAGTAAAATAAAGTAGAGTAGCGTAGCTACATCGTTTGAACTCAAAACCTAATGAATAAGTAATCGAAATGACCGGGACTCAATAAGGAATTATATAAGATCATTTTCAAGTCTAAAATACAATAAACACAAACAAATAAACACAGTTTCACACAAGTATGCCATATTTACGCGATAGTGATAAAACGTGCAACTCTACAATGTTTGACTATATAAGACCAATGCATGAGCATACTTAAATGTGCGTGAATGTGTTATACCAAATATTTGCACAACGATGCAGGGACACACATGAATGAATTGTGTGTGTGTGTGCATATGCTTTGCAAGTGGAAGAAGAATCTTGATACCTTAGCATCCAAGAATGTGATGTTCCCCTTGAAGACGATATTTGAATAAGACGTCATTTTTAACCTTTGAAGCTTCTTTTCATCAAGAACCACCTAAGCAACACTTATTACAAATATAGAGAGTTTTGCAATGTAATCAAGCCAATACAAATCATGGATCTTACAATCTCCCCCTTTGGCTATTCCATGGCAAAACCCCATCATCACCATACATTGTTCACTTCAATAAACTCAATATTGATAGCATTCTCTCATCCTCACATTACAAAGAGATCCCTAGACTAAAAGGTCTTTAAGTCTTCTTGAGTCTTCAAGAATCCCTTCTTTGAACTTCAAAATACCTATGAGAAAAGAAGCAAACCAACAAAAGATCTTCTTCCAAAGAAGAATGGTGAGAAATGATACCAAAAACAAACAAGAATTACCCTTATCTCAAACAAACGTTTTATCTCAAATAAATGTTCTCTTTAAAGCTTTCCCTAATCTCCTTAACCTTTCTAAGCAAGAATTATTTTCTCTCCCTTAAGACAAGAATTCTCCCCATTAAGACAAAGTCTCAAACAAGTACAAAAAGGAACAAATCTCACACATTTGGAACATTTCTCCACACATGGTGAGGTATACACTTTCTTTCTCCCCTATATCAAACATGGATCCACCCATATCAAACATGGCGAGGCATACATTTTCTTCCCCTTTTTGTCACCTTTTTGTCAAGGAATAGACAAAGGACACATGGGATAAAAACGAGATATTAAGCAAACAAATCATATAGAAAACGAAGTTGAATAAACTAAAGCTCCCTTTAAACATATGCTCCACATATTATCATCAAGTAGATTTGTTCAGAAGGGACTCACACATTCACAGAATTAAGCAATAAGAGAAAATATTTCATCACTTTTCAAAGTCCAAGAGAGAATCATAGATTTTCATTAATCTCTCAAAAATATTCTCACATTGCTAATGAATCAAACACATAAGCAAAATATGTGTGTGTGTGTGTGTGTGTGTGTGTGTGTGTGTGTGTGTGTGTGTGTGTGTGAATGCTTCAAACATATATAGTAGGAGTAATTGTGATATCAACATACAAACAATTTCCACACCTATCCAACTAAAGTGTTTCCAAAAATAGTTCAAACCGATATTCATCCGGGTTTTTCGCTTTGAAAGAATAGATATCAATATGTGAGCGTGTGTGTGCAAGTGGCTCGTTTACACATTTCTATTTGACAATCCAAGCATTTCACAATTCTCAACTATACACCATTTAGCCTTTTTATTTTTCATTTCTTTTAGCTATGAATCAAAGATATTTTTAAATGATTCTTTTCAACACTTCTTTGATTTTTCTAACATAAACATATACACCTCATGACGGCTTTCACTTATCATAATGACATAGCCCTTTCCTACATTGGGTGGCTTCACAACCAAGGTGTGTAACCCTTTCCATGAGGGTGCTCATTGAATACCATGTAGAGTCAAAGCAAAATGGATACATACCATAAGTCATCTATCATGTACTAAGCAATAGGCTTCTAGATGCATCCATAATCTACATACTTTCAACCATATAAACTCAAAACACTAAAACATATAAGAGAAGCATTTGTGCACTTTTCAAAAATAAGATTTTCAAGCTTAAGTACATGATCTAAAAACAATAAAAGATACTTGTTTAAGATCATTACTTATCAAGTGACTAGCTCTCAAAGATATTCATATTCAAGTAAGTTTTGTTCATCAAGCCACTCACAATCACACAAAGACATCATTCAACACAAATCATGCCAATAGACATTCTAAGAGTTTTAAACCTCTCTTTGTCCAAGGACTTTGTGAACAAGTCCTCAAGTTGATTTTTAGTACGCATATGCTTTAGAGTAACAATTGAATGTTCAACCAGGTCTCTAATAAAATGATGCCTAATATCTATATGCTTTGTGCGGGAGTGTTGAACTGGATTTTAGAGATGTTAATGGCACTTAGATTATCACAATAAAGTTTCATTTTTCCTTGTTCTATCTCATAATCCTTAAGGATTTGTTTCATCCAAAGTAATTGTGTGCATGCACTTTCGATCGCAATGTACTTAGCTTCGGAAGAGCAAAAGGGAAACAGAATTTTGTATCTTAATAGACTAAGAAACTAAGTTATTCCCAACATAAAGCAATCACTGGATGTGCTTTTACGGTCGTCTACGTTCCCCCCCCCCAAATCGGCATCACAATAGCCTACTAAGATATCATTGGTGTTAAATGAGTAAAATATACCAAGACTATAAGTTCCTTTGACAGACCTAATGATCCTTTTAACGGCCTTTATGTCAGATTCCTTAGTTTTGGCTTAGAATCTAGCACACAAGCTTACACTAAAGCAAATGTCCGGTCTACTAACCGTTAGGTAAAGTAGACTACCTATCATGTTTCTATAGAGGCTTTGGTCAACACTCTTCCCCTTTTCATCTGTCAAGTTTAAGAGTAGTACTAATGGGTGTTTCAAAGTCTTTTCCATTTTCTAGGCCAAACCTATTAACTAGGTTTCTAGCATACTTAGATTGATTCAATATATTGCCTATGCTAGTTTGCTTCACCTGCATCTCTAGAAAACAATTCAACTCACCTACCATACTCATTTCAAACTCACTTGAAATAACACTTACAACAAAACATATCATGATTATGATCAATGTGAACAATTATCACTAAAAAAATATTAAAAGAGCAAATGTCAAAGAGGATCATATAAACACTATACTAGTTCTCTAATATGACATGCTTCATGAAATGGTACAAACAATAAGTTGAGAGATGAAAATTCAAGTAAGCAAGCAATGTGATATAGAGATATACCTTCGCAAGCTATTTTCATCAAATGAAAAGCCTTCGCCCGTTTTATGAGCCCTCTTGGTTTGTTTGTCCTCATGACAATAAGTTGTTAGTGTGTCAATCCAAGAGAATAAAGACTTAGCATTTTCAACTCAAACAATCACATGAAAATGACTTTCTCTAAAAGTCTTAACAAAAAATTTCACCAAAGAGATTTCAAAATTCAACTTTTTAAAAGTTAATCAATAAATTTCGACTATCATAACACTTATGTGAGTTAGCTAAGTTCATGTCAAGTTATGAATAAACAAAACTAGATAGTTAAGTTACTCAACAACTTGACACTAATCTTAAAACTAACTCACATGTGAAATCTTACACTAATGATAAGCACACTCACCCTTGACCCATTTGGTCTTAGGAGCACAAACAAATAAACCATTATGATCACTTCTCATGGCAATAATAAGTCTAGAAGATAAATTATCAACAATCTTCTCTTTAAAGATATTTCTCATGTTAAACACATTATTATTGTCATCAACAAAGATATTAGTAAGACTATGCATATGATCATGTGAAACACTCTTTTTCACCCAAATTTCTTGACATTCTTCTTCACATGATTATCATTATCATGCACAAAATTCAATGAGTTGAAACATGTTTAAAAGAATGAGTAGGAACATTTTTCACATCATACTTTTTAATCCAAGCTTTCTTAGTATGTTCCTTTACAAGATTATTAGGAATGTGCACAAGTTCTAAAGGCTTCTTAGTGGCTATGGAAGTGCTCTTCTTGTGAGACACTTTGGTTTGTTTACCTAATTGACAAGGTTCACAAACACTTTCTAGCTTCCTACCGAGACTAGGTAGACCACTAACAATGCTACCTTTTTCAAGCTTCTTTCAGTCCTTAAAGTTCATGTGGGTCAAATGTTGATGCCACAAATCAAGCTTGTTGCACTCATATGCCATGTTGCAAGTTAAAGGATCTATCTCAAGACAATAGCAATTGTCTATAGACCTTTTGACTTTTAGGACAACCTTACCTTTTTTATCAATTATAGTGCACACATCTTTGTTAAAGCTAACTTTCTTAAAGATTTCACACAAGTGACTAATGTTTATCAAGTTAGCTTGTAACTCATCAACATACAAAGTGTTTCGAAGTTTAGGCAATCTGGGGATACATATTGTTCCCTTGCCTATAACTTTCTTTTTGGTGCCATCACCAAAAGTGACCCAACCAACCTCCATCCTTTAACATAAGATTCCTAAAGCAATCACTATCTAGGTACCAAGAATAGGATGAGTTGGCTCTTAAAGCATATTGTGTAACTAGACATTTAGGTGTGTCTTTTCTAACCCACACACTCTTCACAATACGCCTCCCACTCTTACTACTAACATTCTTTGACTCAATGTTAGACTTTTTATCATGCACGTTGACCTCATTGGTCACATTTTCAAAAATATCAAACAAAGCATTATCAACATTCTTATGCATGGTAGCGTGAGGCACAACACAAGATTTAGCAAGCAAGTCATCAACAAGTTTCTTCACAACATGCTTTTCCAAAGTCTTTCTAAGTCTAGTTCTATATCCATACATGGATGATTGCCTAAGTCCATTCAAAGACATATCATGAAAAGCATTATCAAGTTTACATTTCCAAATATATTTAAAGCATCTAGGTCGAATATGTCGTACCATATTACAATGATGACAAATAGGAATAAATTTGAGAAATTTACCATTTGCATTTGCTTCCAAAGCCTTTGGTCATCTCACAATTTTTCCTCTTTGAAATGCAACCATTGATGCTTCACCTCTTGCATTAAAGGTTGTTGCTCTTTGATGTTAATCTTGTTAAGTTCTTCCATTGAACTTCCTTGTTGATATAGAGGCACCTCTGGTAGCTTTCATAGCTTTACCTTGAGTGAGTATACCTACATTTGTTTCAACACTTGCTTTGACAAAAGTAGATTTGTTAGTAGAAACAGTTTCCTTCTCATTGATATAATCCAAACCTCTTTTATCACATGGATGCTTACCACTTTTAATGAGGGTTTCAACTTTGTTAGAACTAGATGACATCTTGTTAATCATCCTACTTGATTCATCAAATTTGTCACTAAGCATCCTATTTTTAATGACATATTTTTCTAGATGTCACCACTTTTCCTAACATCTTCATGTGATTTATTTAGCCATTACTCATACTTTTTCTCTTGATTTAAGTGCTCACTTAGTTTTGCTTTAAGCATCTTTTCTAGCCTACTAGCACTAACAAGAGAACTATCCCTTTACTCAATTTCTTTCTTTAAGATGCCAAGTCTATCATTGTTATCCTTAAGGTTCATTTCTAGACTTAGAATCGTGTCTTTAAGTTCATTGAATTCTTTTGAGCTTAAACCATAATTCTCTAGCTTCTTAGTGAGGGACATATTGACATTAGATAAGCGTTCATTCTCAAGAACAAGATTATTGGCTTTTTCTCATCTAAGTCAATAGGTTCAACAAAAGAAGCCACATATGAACACACTTCTTTAATCATGACTATCACAAATAAAAACACAAACACTACAAAGTATGGATCTATCTAAATGCGTCTAGACACCCGCTCTAATACCAAATGAAATTCCCTAGAGAGATGTAGTGTATATTATACCTAGGAGGGGGGTGAATAGGTATATTCCCAATTTCTTTCAACTTCAAAATTTGCAGAAAACAAGAATGAAATGTACACTTGATACGATTTAACAGTATAGTATGAGTCAATACATGTAAAAATCAATATACAAGAGATACAATCAATACATGATATGGAAGATAATAAAAAGTAAAGCGAAAATTGACACAAGTATCTTTACATGGTAAACCTAAAAGAGGAAACATCTATGGGTTGATAACCACAACCACCGGCAAAGCAATCCACTAAATGAAAAGGACTTACACACTCAAGGTTATCAACAAATGATATCCACCCTAAGCTATTAACTATTAATCTACCCTCAAGGTCTAATGAACCATCTAGCATACTTTCTATCCAAGATGTGTCATACACCTCTAGAGAGCAACTCCCTATCCAAGGCTCTCAAGCCTCTAGGAAAATTTCCTTACTTAGCTATATATATCACAAATGATCCTAGTCAAGCTTCCCTAGCTCAACCATCCGGAGTACCAAACTTCTAGCTAAAACTTTTGCTTAGTTATCTGGATCCTCTTGATCCTAACTAAGACTTCATGCTTGGCTATCCGGAACACTTTCCTAGCCAAGTCTTTTTGCTCAAATCAAGGCTTCACTCACCTTAATAAGAGACTTCAACCTTTCCACAAGGCAATGATCTAAGTGATGCAAATGATGCAAACACAAGTCAAATAAAGCAAGATGATCAATCAAACTCTATGAACATGTTTAGATATATTCTGGGATATGTTTTCAACAAACAATCACAAATGTACCTAGAAATCAAACCATGTATATCGATAAGAACAAGATGAGAATATTCAATTTATCACAAAAATTCTTAGTTCTTAGATTATGAAATTGAACCTAGAAAATATCATGAAACACATCATATATATCATTTCTAGAAACAATTTCAAGTTAAATTAAGTTTAGTAAATATATGTTCAAGAGAAATCACAAAGCTAAAACTCAACAAACAATCAATCAAACAAACCTAGCATGTGATCTAAGATTCTTCTTAATACATTTCATTAATCAAATAGGAAGATTAAAAGAGATGATCAAAAGAGAAAGTAAGAAGAAGATGTTTCACATACAACACTTGAGTCTTGGACTGAAATCTGCCAACTGTGAAAAATCACGAACTCAAATGACTCTGAAAATGCTTAGGGTTTGTATCTCTCTTCAAGACCAACATTTTTGGCTTTTAGATCACTCGATTTCGAGTTCGTATAACAGAGTTATGATCGAAATAAGAAAACTAAAATCATGAAGAATTCTGCAGAAATTTTCTTTTCAATTTTCTTCAAGTTTTATTTGGAGGGAAGGAGGAGAGCTTTTGAAAGAATTCAAAAAAGGGAAACTACAGGCCAACCAATGATTGCCACGTCACCTTCACGTGTGAGGCACGTGTGCCACACGTGGGCTGAGAGGCATCTTTGCTGTGTGGCACACGTGGCTTCCAAGTCATGGCCGTTGGCCATGCTTACTCTTCTTACGCACCTCTCGTGTTCTTCGACCGTATTCGGGCTTCTAAACTTCGATTTTGAATCCATCTTCAGATTACGAATCGTGACTCCCTCACGAACAATGACAACTACAAAACTCTGACAAAAGGTTGAGAATTCATCTCGGAAAACAATGACAAAGACAACTCAACGAATTAAAATACAAAGTAGCGTAGCTACATCGTTTGGACTCAAAACCTAATGAATGAGTAACTGAAATGACCAGGACTCAATAAAGAATCATATGAGATCATGTTCAAGTCCAAAATACAATAAACACAAACAAATAAATACAATGTCATATCTACGCGATAGTGATAAAACATGCAATTCTACAATGTTTGACTATAAGATACCAATGCATGAGCTTACTTAAATGTGTGTGAATGTGTTTTACCAAATGTTTGCACAACGATGCAAGGACAAACATGAATAAATTGTGTGTGTGTGCGCTTACGCCTTGCAAGAGGAAGAAGAATCTTGATACCTTAGCATCCAAGAATGCGATGTTCCCCTTGAAGACGATATTTGCATAAGACGTCACTTTTAACCTTTGAAGCTTCTTTTCATCAAGAACCACCTAAGCAACACTTATTACAAATATAGAGAGTTTTGCAATAGAATTAAGTCAATACAAATCAAGAATCTTACACTTTCTTGAAAAATTTATTAATAATGGGTTGAATAGTAATATATGTGGAGAGGCTAAAGGTGCATATAAAAAGATAGAAACCTTTGAAATTTTTTTATTCTATTGTTATTGTACATAGTGTTGGGAGTCTCTGATATGTTATGTCAAGCTTTGCAAATTAAATTTCAAGAAATCTTAAATGCTCTAAATTTAGTTTCAAGTAAAAAACCACTGCTTCAAGAGTTGCGAGATGGATGGAATTATTTTTTTAGAAGTGTTGCATCTTTTTGTAGAAAGCATGACATTCATATGCCTAATATGGGTGACCGCTACATGGAAGGTACAAGACGTTCTTGTCAACAAAAGAATAATATTACAGTTGAGCATTATTATCACTTCAATATATTTAATACTGTAATAGATTTTCAATTGATGGAGTTGGATAGTAAATTAAAGAGGAAACAATAGAACTTCTTATTCTTAGCGAGGCTTTGAATCCTATGAACGGGTTCAAATCATTCAAAATTGATTCTATTTGTACTCTCGCTGAGAAATTTTATCCTGAAGACTTTATTAAAGATGAGTTGAAAGCACTAACGAGGCAATTGAAACATTACAAGTTTGATGTACTGCGTCATCCACAATATCATAATACTTCTTCTTTCCCTGAATTATGTCAATTATTAGTTAAAACAAAAAAATCACAGCACTTTTTCGATTGACAGGTAATATTACTTAGATATATATAATTATGGTGATTATTAATTGAAACAAAATGGTCACAATTTTTTATTTTGATTGACCGGTTAATTTGTTTAGTTTTGACTCTCCCCGTTTCCACAACAATTGAAGCTTATCAAGACATCACTTCGCAATAAAATGGAAAATGATTTTTTAACAAACTCTATGGTTGTCTACATTTAAAGAGAAATTGATGGTGTTATTGATCCTGATTTCATAATTGATAAATTTGATTTTTTTGAAAAATTGTAGGATACATCTTAATTAGTATTTGATTGCATTAACATTTCATATTTATTTTATAATTTGTTTTGACTTTATTATTATTTTTTAATTAATGTATTTATTTAGAATATACATTTACAGGGTAATCCTCGCTGTGTCTTCTTGACTGGGTGTATCTTTATTTTTAATTAATATAATTTTCTCGTATTGTTAATGATTGGAAAAATAAAATTATTGTAGCCCATCATAGTGTTTAATCCTGATTACGTCTCTAGAGATGGTAATAGAGCCAAGGATGCATGATCGTTGATTTCTATAGGAAATTGGTTTATCTCGATTGTTATGTTTTGTTGGATATTTTTACCTATTAATAAATTATTAGCAATTTACCTATTTAATCTTATATGTTTTTTTTTTAATATATATATATATATATATATATTTAATGTTATACTAACGGGCGGCAGCGAGATTTTTGGAGAAAATGAAACTAGAGGGGCGTAATGCCATTTTTTAAAACCACGGGGGAAAATAATTATTATTTTCCTTATTAATAATACAAGTTTTCTATGTGACCGGTGAGTCGGTGACCACCCATTAATACTAAAAAACAAATGAAATTCAAATTTTTTTTTTTTCTCTCTCTTTCTCTTTCTCTTTCTCTTTCGAAACAATAAATGTTGCTTTATTTATTTATGCTTTATTGTTAAGATATGCTTAAAGTCAATCCAATGCATATTTTCATTAAAATGGGGGAGACGTTGAGTACTTTTTCCACTCTTCAAATAAAGAGAGATTGTGGATTTATTGAACATATAATTCGAACGTAAGTATTGTGTGATTAATGTCATTATTAATTGAGATTCAATCCCTATAAGTCAATATGAAATCAAAATCTTTTTTTCCACCATTGGATTTGTACGAAAATGAGAATTGAAAATATAAGGGCATATTCGGTAATGTTTTCAATTTTCGTTTTCTGTTTTACCAATTTTAATTTGAAAATTTTTAATTGATTTTCATATTTTCAGAATCCAAAAACACGTTCATTATATTTAGTAATAATATTATAACATGTCTTCAATGTAATTGTTTTAAAAATATTATAAGGGCAGAGTGTATTGTATTTTTTTTTTTTTTTTAAAGAGAGTGTATAGTTATATTAATTTAAATTGATTTTATTAATTAAGACTATAAGTTTGTCGGTCCTAGCAAGTGAGGCGGAGTGAGGATTCTCTAATTAATGTCCATGTTCATTCCTCCAGAGTGGGAGCAGGGCCTGTTTCTTCAGAGGACCCCTCTTCAATTCTTGATGTTTCAGCTGGTGCCATTGTCTCGATCTCTTCAGCTGTTTCGATGGTTGGGTAGGGGTCGAAAGTTGGTAGAGATTCTGTTCATTTTGTTCCGTTAGTTTCTTTTGCTCAACCCATTGTTTCTTCAGTGGTTTCGGTTGATGAGTTGGACGATAGGGCGAGTGCAGTTTCTCCTTCGGTTGAGAGGGTTGATCAGATTGTTTTGAGGAATGGATATAGTTCTTCATGTTCCCTTATTTTGGCTGCGGACTCTGATGTTCGGGTCCAAGGTCCCGAGCGTCTGCTGTCTGATTCCCAAGTTGAACGTCGCCTCATTGCTGATTCTTCCTGGGCTGACCAGGTTGAGGAAAAAGAGTTAGATGATACTACTATTACTCGAAGGTCCACTAGGATTGCACACATACTGGCTTCTTATAAGTCCGGATCCCGAGCTTTTTCAAGGGTTTTTTATAATTAGTGTTCTACATTGGAATTGTCATGAGATTGTGAATGGTTATACGAGACGGGTTTTCAAAGATTTGTGTTGACTGCATGGGTTGTGAGTCTTTTTATTTTTTATTTTTTTTGTTGATGTTTTTGTTTTCTTGTGAGGCTTGTGCGCCACTTTTCTGGTGGGAGATTTGCTTACGATATTTTTATAGCTGGTTTGGCCTATGCTACTTTTATTTATATATATATATATATATATATATATATATATATAAGAGTGGATGTATGGGGGGACCCATAGGGGAAATGGCCCCCCGAAGAAAAAAAAATTCAGAAGTTTAAAGTTATTTGTATATAATATATAATATATTTAAATTTCAATAACTAGCCATTTGCCCCCTTTTATTGGCTGTCAGTCTTTTTTTTTTTACCAACATTGTAAATCTTTAAAAAGCGTGAATCGTGTTTGTTAATTGTTATGTTAAGGTATGTAAGTAGGTTATTTAAAATTAAAAATATTTTTATTATAATAAATAAATAAATAAAGTCCGATGTATTTCTCTTTAACTTAAAATGGAAAATATATTCCATTTACAATATGGTTTTTTTTAGATATATATATATATAGTCCCGTTCTAGTCAGTGCGCACTGATATAACTTCATCAGTGTGTTGCATATAGGTCATTGATTATGGAGAATCACTAACAAATGCATACTCAATTGAGTCAAAGTATGTAAATCTAGTGCTCCACATACAATGCACTGATATAAGTTATATCAGTACGCATTAACTTGAAAATTTATATATATATATATATACTTGTTTATTTTTTTCAAGTTTTTCACTTAAACAATTTCATTCCTACTGTTGCAATTAAATTCTTCTTATTCTTCGATTCATCTATTCGAATAATTTCATGTATGAGATTACAAATTTATAAATATTTTATGTTTTTTTTTTCATTTATTTTTTATTTTTTTTCTTTGGTTATTGTTTATTAATATGATTTCTTTATTGAATCCTTCTTTAAAAAATATATATAAGATTTTGCTATATTTATTATACTAGTTTTTTTTTTTATTATTTAAATGTTTATTTATTTAAATTAGTTCGATTTTTTTTAATTTGATTTTCAAATGTGAAAGTCATCCACAATCGATAGATTTTTTAAAAGAATTAAAACCTCAGAAGCCGGTTCATTTTCGTCAACATCTAATATTAATATTCCAGCTTCTAAAAATCAATCAACAGAATCTCCTACAAATGAAATCAATATTTGTGTTTTTAAATATTACTATATTTGTCTATCATTAATTTGAATATTTATTTTTGTTTTAGTCCCTCTAAAGCTGAAATCCTGGCTTCGTCCCTGTATATATATATATATAGAGTTCTGGTTTCTGCCTAAATATATATATATATATATATATATATATATTATGAGGCACAAAAAAAAAAAATTAATTAATTAAGAAAATAAGATTATGTATTTGCTTGAAACACGAGATGCTTACCGTCTACATGTGAGGAGTCTAGAATGTGATCTTTTTGTTTCGATAAGAATTAGTTTAGTGCTCCAAGTCTCCAAGTCTCCAACCTTCTTTTTCTTTTTCTTTTTCAAAGGCTCCATAGTCGCACACTCATGGCAAGTATGAATAAGACGATGATGAGAGAGACATACTTTCATGCACGCTGTATGCTATAGTGGGAGAATGTTGAACTTTTTCCTATAAAGTCTAATTGAGCTGCCCATAGTGTGGAGCATGATCCAATTTTATTTGACTATTAGAGGTTATCTCGACTATTCTGGATACATAAAGTAAAATTCTGATATGCCAACAGAAGTGTAGCTCAGCTGGTAGATGGACGAGTTTGAGGTTTGGGCTAATGACTCTCAGGTCAACGACTCAAATTCTACCGATGGCGAAAACTTTCAAAAAAAATACTTTGTTCCAGATTAATAGATATTGTCAAAAAAAAAAAAAAAAAAAAAAAAAGTAAAATTATGATATTTAATCAAATTTAATTTGATTTTTGGATCCTAATAGGATATTACTTGGTGGGAGACGTATAAGATTATTATTTCTATAATAATATGTGGTGGCAGAGGCAAGTGTAAGCTAGATCGGGTTGTAGACCGGTCTAAAATTTTTTTTTAAAAAAATTATATATATATATATATATATACACACACGATCTTATTCACATCAGTGCGCACTTATGTAATTACATCAATACCAATACGTGTAGACTATTGATTATAGAGGAACTTTGACAAGTGTATACATTTTAAGTCAAAGTATGTAAATATAATGGTCCACATCTAACACACTGATAAAATTATATCAATACGCAGTACGCACTTACTTGAACATTTCTACATATATATATATATATATATATATATATGAATTACATTAAGTTCCCATTTTAAAAATAAAAAAATAAAAAAAAAATAAAAAAATTACATTAAGTTTTATTTCATTTCTATTAAGCCCAAAAACTTAAATTCAAGTTCCACATTGCTGGGTCCACACAATTAACTTAGTTTAGAGCCCAATAAACCCAACTACCCAAATAATTTTCCTTTTACAACAAGAAAGACACATCCGAATTACCCACTAATTTCCCATTACAACAAGAAAGATAAACCCAAATTACCCACTAATTTCCTTTTGCATTTAAAACAATATACTTTATTAGTCTATTTAACAACTAAAAACCGAATTTAACATCTTACATCTCCAACTGCCAATTACCAAGAAATCGATTGCAGCCTCTCTAACTCCAAGTCTCCAACAACGACAAAGTAAAAAATTTAACTCTTTTTCCTTTCTATTTATTAATAGTAGTTTTTTTTTTTTTTTTTTTTTTTTTTTTTTTTTTTTTTTTTTTTTTTTTTTTTTTTTTTTTTCATTAGATTATATTTATATATTCGTGTATATTTCTTATTGAATCCTACATATATAATGTCAAATCATCAAAAATTAAAGAATTTTTTTTTTAAAGATTTCTTCCCAAAATCAAAGGCGAATCAATTATCTAGTAAAAGATAGTGTTTCCATTTTATATTAATTGTCAACTATTAAGTGTAACCATTTTATATTAATAAAACACTTTTGATCATCAAACTTAGAAGTATTTTGACTAAGTTTTTAGGACCAGTTTAGTATTACTGTAACTTTTATAATAATCATTGTTAGTTGTGCTGTAGAAATAATCAGCTATGAAGTTAATCAGCATATGTTTTGTTAATTGTATTTTTAAATTGCTGTATAGTTCAAAAGCAGTGTATATATGTTTAGTAATTTTATTACAAAAGTACTGAAATTAACTACAATGAGTAAAATATACATGAGTTGACCCTATTTCATTTTTTTTCATTAATTATATATATTAAATCAATATTTAAGTAGAATACTTAAATTGGAAAAAAAAAATCCATAAGAGCAATAAAAATATTTTTAAAAGATTTTATAAATCAAATCAATATTTAAATAGAATATTTAATTTTTGAGATAAAATAAGGTATATAAATGATTTTAACTTTATTTCATAAAGATAATAATGATATTTTAAAAGATCATTAAATACTAAAATAGATTATTCCATAATCACTTTCAAAAAGTAACCTCTCACCTACTTCTCAAAATCACTGTCAAAACTTGTCAGATTATCAATTAATCACTTTTGGAAGTTTTACCAAATATCATTTTATGTCAAAATTATAAAATAATATGATTTTAACTTTTCAAAAGCAATACAAAACTGGTCCTTCCAAGAACCTTAGTTTAGCCCCCCAAATCAAAAATCATTGATACGCCACTGATAACACATGATACGTTCTTAATAGAAATGTGTTAAACAAAAAAAAAAATCCTCATTTTCTCCAAACCTTATATATATATATACACACACTTAGTATTTTTATTCTTTCTATTCTTAATATTTTTGTATTTGCAATGGATTGTATGTTTTTTAGTATGTTATTTTTAGTATAACAGGGGAAGCAGGGAAATGGAAGAATGAGAAAAACAGGAAAACATAAAGAAAAAAAGAGTGGAAAAAACAGAAAAATAGGGAAATGAGGATGAGAATAGGGATACCTTCCCTAAAAACTCCCCTATTTCCCTATTTATCCCCATTTTCTCCAAATAGTAATGTTGTCAATATGGGCCGAGCCTGGCATGCTCAGCCCGGCCGGCCCGCCAAGGATGGTAGGTCGTGCCAGGCACAACCCCCATACATGTGTCATGTCGGGCCTTGGGTTGGGACATGCCGTGCCGGCCCGGCCCAGCATGCATGTGGGGCGTGCCGACTGTTGGTCCTACCGAATTATTATTATTATTATTATTTGAATCAAACAGTCCAATATGGCTTGGAGGCCGGCCCCTTTAAGCTCACTTGAATCAGCACGCGGGTCAGCACGGCCATGCCCCCGTTTTCCTAAATGATATTATGCATTTTTGGATCCATTACAAGAAGACATTCGCCTAAATATTAAGAATATAGTCACTCTGTAAGTTCATTTTTGTTTACACTTTGTATTTAAGCATTTTGTGTATAACTCACGTAACTAATGAGACCAAGTCATTGTGTACAGCTCACATAACTGATGAGTTCATGTAGTTCAAATATATGGGATTCTCAAAGATAAAAGGAAGATACTTTCGCTCCATGATATCATTCCAAAATTGGAGGAAATATCAGTTGGCACTTCAGTTAGATCATTCCTCCACTACTATAAATATCAGCCTCTATTTTCATCAAGGGGGGATCTTCCCGACTCACGTAGAAAAAGTAGTAATTAATGGCCTAATGCAATTCTCTCTTTCAACTTACTTAGGCTGACCTATTGTCATCACACCCATATGATGCCACTTTGACTCCTCACCTCCAATATTTCAACAAACCAATTGACCAACACCCATGTTCTTCAAGACCATTAGACTAATATCCATATTTTCTACATCATATAAAATGTGTTCGACAACGGTCTTGCCTCGTCTCCTCCTGCAATTTAATTTGTTAAACGTTCAGCCCAAACGAACATAAGATCCTCTAAACAACATCACTTAGGATTCGATAGCTTTGTTTACGGTTTGATTTAGATTTTATTTAGTTTAATTGTTGATTTGAAATTATTTTATTTATTGATAAATTGTCTAACTCGAGCATCGGAGAGTCCCTCCCCCACCCCCCCTCTTGCTTCGTTCTACCTTCTTATTTTTTTTATAGGATCTTGTAGCGTACGACCTACTAATTTTTGCTTTATCATTGTCAGTGCTCACCGATTTACGAAAATTCAACTAAAGATTTTCTGGCTCTTTAATTTGGCGCCCACCGTAGGGCAATTATGTATTGCAAAATCTACCGCACCAGATGTGATGTTCAAATTCATGCAACCCCTTCGTAAAGATGCTCACAAACTAGTCCAATAAGGCTGACTTTTTCCTTTCGTTTTCCAACTGACCAATTTGCAGATGAAATCCTTACCCCTAGCTTTTTGTTCAATATTGTCTTCCTTGTCTCTAAGACTTTAATACTGTTGTCATGTTCATACATATAATATTTACGAAAAGGCCTCTATAGATGAATTTTAACAACGACTATTTAGGCAATTTTGTTCGTTAAAAACATGATGAGATTACCCCTTATATATTGCAATGTTTTAACTCTTCTTGTAGACTATTCATCTCTTTAGCTGTTCATTGTTTCTAAGAGTAGTATTGAGTATGGAAATAGTTTGTCTTGAAACTTTAACAGGGCCACTTGGAGTGGTGCAAGTGTGTGTCAGATACACATATAAGGTTTCTAATAGGTTGTGAAGAGTTGCATTTGTAGAATCTTTTAGTATGCGAGAGAACCATGACAAGCTTCTTGGTATTTGACAAACTTCTTTGGTAAAGATGTCCATTTCCAATTTTGGTTTTCTTCTTTGCCAAAAATCTGCTTATATATTATCAAAATTATGTTCTTTGTTTGATGTTTCAAATAGTAAAGCTAGGTAATTAATTTCATTTAGTATCCAAAAAAAAAAGTGCTTGACTGAGAGCCATAAAACAACGCTCTACGGAGCCAAAAATAAAAGCGCTCAACGGAGCCAAAAAGCTCTCTACGAAGCTTCAAAAAACTGCTCTACAAATAGCACTCTACGAAGAACTACAAACAGCGCTCTACAAGTAGAGCTCTACATTGAGCTACAAAACGATCTATATCGAGCAAGACGCCAATCTAAATAAATTTTGTTATTCTACATCGTAAACTACAATTATCAAATCATATTCCCCTATTCTACGATTGAATATAAATGCATCACTCTATTTCGAGCTACAATCCTTTGAATAAAATTGCAAATGTTTCCCTAAGTCAAGCTACGAAATATATTATTTAACTGCTCCATGTCGAGCCATGGTTCATTTGAATTAATCGAATTATTTTGCTCCATCCATGATCATAGAATATGTTATCACTCTACCAATTTATGTCAAACCACATGGTTTGTAAATTAATATTCCCACTGAGCTTGCAGTCCGGTTAGCTCCCGAGGGGTGGGGGGCGCAAGAGGTAGCACCCCTAGAGCTTTTTTTTCAATTAAAAACCCTAATTGAGTTCCTTTTCATTTGTTCTCTGAGTCTTTTGTAAACCTTAAACTGGTTGTGTGAATTTTGAATCTAATTAAAAAGGCTCGGAGACTAATTGAAAAGGTTCGGAGATTATTTACAAAGTCTCGGAGACAATTGAAAAGGTTCGGAGACTATTTACAAAGTCTCGGAGATACAAAATTAACAAAAAAAACTGATGGTTAAAAAGGCTCGAAGACTATTTAAAAAAGCTCGGATTACTATTGAAAATGCTCGAACAGTGTTTGAAAAAGCTAGAAGACAGTGTTAAAAGGCACGAAGATTCAAAATTGACAAACCTATTCATATTCCTTAAAAAATCTCGGAGAGTGTTTCAAAAGGCTTGGAAAAAGTGTTAAAAGGACTGTAGCGCAACCGCCGGTGAGTTCAGGACTGTAGCGCCACCGCTAGTGAGTTCGCCGTGAGATTTTCAGGCATATGTTCTTGCAGCCGATGCTTTCTCTCTCTACTATTTTCTCTCTCAAATATTTTCTCTCTAGGTTTGAAAACGACACAAAGTGATAAAAAAAATGGCTATTTTTGTCTGGTCATCCAAGTAGATCCTTTTTAAACTTGAATTAGTAATGCGGTGCCTTTCTTACAAAACCCGATCCAAATAGTGACACAAAATTTTTGAGCCCTTGTCAGTGCCCACCGATTTACAAAAATTCAACCAGAGATTTTCTGGCTCTTCAATCCTCATGGTCTAATATTATTAGACTATTAGATTTTATTTAATAAAATTTAAAAGTAAAATTTATATCGACTATTGTGGATAAATAAAGTATAATCTCGATAGGATTAAAAATAATGTAATTTAATTTTTCAATCCTAATAAGATATTACTTAGTGGGAGACATATACGATTATTATTACTATACTAATATCATACGTTTTGTTATAACCAAAAAATGACTCTCTCCCTCTCTACACTAGTTTTACCATTGTGCGTTTCTTGCCATGGAATCTTTACAGTCGTAAGAGAACTTTTTTTTTTTAATATATTTCATTGAAAATTTTGCAAAAGTCCATTCACCATTACCAACTTATCCATAATTAAGAGCAGAGAAAGGTCTAAAATTTTAAATTATTTGTATAAGTTGTTTATAAAAAAGATTTTTATTCATTTTTAAAATTTAATACCTATGGAAAATTTGGACTTTTTTTTAAGTCAATTGTAAAAGAAAGTGACGTCTTGAGTAAGTAAACGTTTTTTTTTTTTTTTTTTTTTTTCTTTCTATGTTTGTAAATTGTAATCGGTTATTTTTAAATTTTTTTTTTTTTTAATGAAATTGGACTGACTTAATGGTGAAAAGCATCACAAGAGATCATATACTGAAAAACTCCTAGGCAGTATCCATAAATATATAAATAAAGGAAAAAAGAAACAAAAGAATCCGAAAAACAAAACAAAACAGAGGACACAACCCTAAAAAACTCAAAAGCACGTAGGCCAAACAAGAAAAAACCAAAGTAGGAAAACCTAAAAGATCCTCTACCCATACAATCATTACCAACTAACCAAGAACATAACGAAGGAGTGGAGGACCACTGTAAATCAGAAAGAATACCCAAAGTGTGCTTAGAGAGAGCATCTGCCAACTGGTTACCTTCCTTGAAGATATGAGAAACCTGGAACTCCATATGCGAGATCTGATAAATACAATGCTGCAAAGCTTGACGAACACGCCAAGTAACCATATCAGACCGTTCAGAGAGAAATTGAACCACATAAGAAAAGTCACTCTTGAGCCAGATCCTATGCCAACCCAACTTCCATGTATAATTGATGGCTAAAGAAGCCTCAAGGAGCTCAGCATCAAAAGCAAAAACTTGACCGAGGGGGACCACAAAACAAGCTTTAACAAAATATTTACAAGTCCAAAAAATACCCCTACAATCCCCCACACCTGGAGAACCTAAAACGGCCTCATCCGTGTTAACTTTGATCCACCCCAGAGCCAGAGGTGACCAGACAACACTCCTAATAACCGGAGCCTTACCAGGATGGCCACTAAGGTCAAACCAATGGAGAATCAGCAAATCATCAACACAGTTATGCATACAACCGATCCTCAAACTGTTTATATCATAGACAGAGTACCAAACAAGAGAAAGAGTAGCCCTGAAATCAATAGACTTCCCATAAAAAATCCACTGATTACGGGAATACCACATACACCAAACCACAGCACGAATGGCGGTTTTTCATAAAATCCTAATCTAATCACTGAAAGAAACAGACATGGCTTGACAGAAAAAAGAGCCCCAAATGTCAACGGAGACATGCCTCTAAAAAGCAGAGAAAGTCGTCTCCCATAAATCAGCAACAAGAGGGAATTTAAGAAAAATATGGTCCACAGTTTTCGAGCTAGCACCACATACACTACATTTGGAAGCTAAATGGAAACCAGACCTGTATAAATGGTCTTCGGTGGGTAATCTATTAAGAAGAAGACGCCAGGATGAATAGAACGGGAACGAGGGATATAGCGAGACCAGATATCCCTCCACCATGAGACCTAAGGGATGTTATGAAACACCCTAGAATAAGCCGTCCCCACACCCCCCCCCCCCCCCCCCTCCGGTCCCTAGAATGAGGCCACACCAAATAATCAGTCATATGAGAAATAGCAATTTTCTCAATCCGAAAACAGAATCCGGGAATCTAGCACATAAATGATCTTCCAAAACCTATCTACCATCTCAAATGAAGTCTGAAACCCTAGTATTAAGATGTATGACCACAAAATCAAGAATACCAAGAAGATCCACAATCGGCACCCCAAGCCAATTATCACGCCAAAAATCTTTCTAGGAGTCTATCCCGATAAGTCAGATACCATCTTTAAAGAGCTCAACATAGTTTGACTTAAAAGACGTCCAGATGGAGGAGGTGATATAGCCTCCCAGAGGTTTCTGCAACTGATTAATATATCTATCATGCAAGAAAGTGGAAGCATAACTGTTAGAAGTTATAAACTTTCAGGTAAGCGTCTGAAGTAAAGAATCGTTCAATAATGCTAGATATTTTCAAACTAAGACCCCTAAGAGCATAAGGTATATAATAACGTTTCCAATCAACACGAACCAACTTAAAGTCGTAACATGAACCCGTCCATAAGAAATTTCTGATCTTTTTAGTAATCATCTGGATTAGGGAAATCAGCCACTTATAAACCATAAAAAAGTTTGGTTAAAAACCTATTTATATATTAATTAGTAAGGGGTTGTTTGTTTTTTTGTCTTAAGTATTAAAAGACCTTATTTTAAGTAAGTGAAATAATACCACTTAATATTTAAGACACTCTTATTTGTTTGTTTTTTATTTGAGAGTATCCCATTTAAATATGAAGTGGTTTTGGTTTTACTATTCTACCCCTATTTCGAAAAACCATTTGACTTTTAATTTTTTTTTTATTGAAAAAAAAGTCAAACGACCATACCAGTATTCTACCAAACAATCAACTTTCATGGCTATCGTCGTCGTCGCATACCAACATCCATCGTCGCTTTTTGCACTAGATCTGTGCTCGTGCATCGGTCGATGCTTTTCGCACCAAATCTATGCCCGTGCGCCGGTCGATGTTTGAGATCCACGCTTCGATGTGGATCGTTTGTTGGAGACACACGATCAGGTGAGGATTGAATTGGGTTTGGTTGTTTCAAACACTTGGGTCTGGTTGTGTCGCCACCGCTTGTCGACTTTCTAGTAACGGCGAGGGCCGCCGTGGTTCAAGGGATCCGTGGAAATTTGAACGACGGTGTGGGTTGCCGTTGCGGATCACTCTTAGATCAATTGGTTTATATTGGTGATGGCTTCGAGATCGCAGTGGCTCCATCTAACCGTCTGAGGCAAGGAAAAGGCCGGCCGACCTCCTCCAGTCAAATATCAATGAGGTGGCGTCGTCGCCGTCGCCGCCTCCTACTAGGTCAATTTAGGGTTAGGTTATGGTTAGGGTTAGGGTTAGAGTTAGGGTTGTTTAGAAAATTAGGGATTTTTTTTTATTGAATGTTATTTTTAGTAATTGATTAATTGTACAAGGTTAATTGTGGAAATAACAATGAAGGTGCTAATTAAGACTTATTTTTATCTTGAAATAAGATAAAAATTGAAAAAAACAAACAAATATATTCATTTTAATTTAAGTTATAATTGGTAATAAGACTTATAGGGGAAAGAACAAACAGCCTAAGTCTCTGGTAAGGAATCCTTTATTTTAATATAAAATAAGGACTATATTGAAATCCATCGATTTTAATAAATTTTGATCTTGATTTTTTTTTTTTTTTGTGGATAATAAGTTTAATGAAATATACTTATAAACAAATTTTGAAATTTTTTCAAACACTCCAACTATTTTTTTCCGATTTTATTAAAAATCAAGCAATGGAAAATGATACAAAAAATAGAAAAAATAGAAAAAAAATAGTTGCAATATTTGAAAATTTGTATATAAGTATATTTCATTGAACTTATCATCAACCAAAAAATTCATATCTAAATTCATTAAAATTGATAGATTTCAAGGCGGCCAATACTTTATATTAAAATAAATGATCCTTTATGAGAGACTCGCTATATATATATATATATATTTATTAATTTATTTAGAGGCAAACTATATCAACTTAAATATATCGTTGTTTTCTAATTTTATGCATTATACTTCTTTATGTAGTTATACTTTCAGCCTATTGAATAAATAATGCATTTAATGATAATTTATGATTTTTCATAGGGTTTCAATATTACCACCCATAAATATGATTGATACCAATTTTTTTTATTAAGAATAATAATTATAAAAATATCACTACATAAAATGACCAATAAGGACAAATTATTTGATTAAAAATCAATCAAATACTATGAACACTCATTAATTACATCCATCTTTAATCTCTCTCTTTTTCTTTTTTTTTTCAAAAATAAAAGCTCATGATAATTAAACCCTAATTCTATTATAAGAATAAAAATATTTCTTAAATAATTATTTTTGAATGACTAAAGATTCAGCCAACCATAGTGTGAAATTAGCACTATTTCGAAATCAACCACTGAGCCAACCAAATTTTCCTCCTGAACAAATACACTAGACGATTAAAACTAATTCCTCAAACTGCTTATTGCTTTGGAACTGATTTTAGCATGAAAGGATGAAATCAATAAGAAATTTATGGACTTTTGAAAATAAATTTCCTTGCATTTAATGATATAACTGTGACATTTTTCAATAAAGAACACCTTGGATCTTTTGCACATGGGACAACCATCCTAAATTGAAACTCTATGTGAGCCATTTGTAGGAATCCAGTTATGATATGGCTCCACAAAAACAATTGATTAAATTAAATTAGGTGTATTAATAATATTTTAAGAGGTTTTACGATTAAATTGTGTGAAAATAAAGAAATTCATTTTAATAAGGGTAATATTGACATTAAATTGGGTGTTTATGGTAAGAATTTAGATCTTCTGCTGAGCTGATCTAATCTAACTTCATCTAACATCATGACACATATAAATATTGCAATGAATGAGTGGTTAAAATGTGATTGGTTTTCACAACTATTTTATCAACAACTAATCACATACTTTAAAAATGTCAGAAAAATATTAGATCAGTAGATGATCCAAATCCTTATAGAATTTAGATATTAGTGTACTTATAAAATGAGTGTTTAAATCATATTTATGGGTGGCAATATCCACACCCTTTTTTCATATAATAATTTCTAAACTTTTTAATTTTATTTGTATAAATATAGATTTTTTAAAAAATATTTTAATTTAGAGATGGGCAAATTACACAAACTTACCCTGGTTATATACATAATAACACAGGAACCTATGAAAAAATCATAATAACACTTACATCCCCTTGACCCGTTGACTAACCATTGACCGCAGTTAACCACTAACTAGTTAAGGGCAATTTGATAATCTTACATTATTATTAAACAAATGAAAAAAATAGAATAAGTTATCCAATCAAACCTTGCCACATCAACCCTAAAAACTTTTATCAATCAAAAAATAAAAAACTAAAATTTACTTTTTCAAAATAAAATAAAAACTAACTAAATTGAGAATTTAGAGAGATCTGGAAAATTTTCAAATCTCCTCCAACTCCAGATTTTTTTTTTCCTGTTTGTTTTCCAGATTTTTTTTCTCTATTTAATTGAGTGAAGAACATATTAATTATTAGGATGAATTTTGTGGAATTGATTTGTTGTCATGTTTGTAGAATTGATTTGTTGTCATGTTTGTAGAATTGATTTGTTGCTTTTGTTTGTGGAATTTGATTTAAGAGAAAGTTTTTGATTGGAGAAAAATTGTGGTGCTTGGGAGGTGAGAAAATGAAAGAAAATATTGTTTTTTTTTTTTTTTTGTTTTTTTGTTTTTGTTTTTAATGATAATTAGTTTTAATTCACTAATATTTGATATTTTTCAAATATAAGTTCAAGGGCAAAACTGACATTGCCCCTTTTCCGTTATTGTCTAACGGTGATTAGTCAACAGGTCAAGAGAGTGCGAGTGTTATTATAATTTTTTTGCGGGTTTCTATGTTATCATGCATATAATTAGAGTAGGTTTGTGTAATTTACCCTTGGATTGAGGGAGGGAAATACAATCGAACCCACAATTTCATTAGTGTGAGGACATATACTGGGTTAACCTCATATAATAACGCACGTGCCATGTGCCCCCAAACATAATATCAGAAAACGTCTCAATTTGAGAGTCTCCAACAAAGAGAAAAAAAAAAGAAGGGGTATGTTTTTTTCTTTTTTTGAATTATCTGTTTTTTAATTGCTTGTCTATTTTTTACTGGCTTGGTTGTTATGTTTTCAAAAACTCATCAATTTGGTCCCTCTGTGAGTCAGACGTTAGTCAACTTCAACAGTTTCAAGGGTAATTTTGTCTTTAAACCAAGAAAATGCCATTTGTAAACACAAAAACATAGAATTTTTTATAAAAAAAATATTTATATAATACAAAAAGAAAAAAAAAATCTTCACCGTCCAAATCTTAGATGGACGGTGGAGATTTATTTATTTTTTAAAATTAATGTATATAAAAAACCACCACCTTCATCTTCTCCACCACCACCACCTTCATCTTCATCAACCTTCAACCTGCAACCATCCATCATCATCTTCATCAATGACCTTCAACCCCCTAAAAAAAATGGGAGTCAGACTCTCCATCTCAAATGGAGCCTCCATTGATGGAGGCTTGAAGAGATTTGGATTTTCAGATCTCTTTAAGCATTTATTTTTGTTATTTTTGAAGAGATCTAGAAATCTTTTCAAATCTCTTCAAAAGCTTCGTTAAAAAAAAAATTAAAAAGATTTGGATTTTCAAATTTTTTTCAAATTTTTTTTTTTCCAGATCTCTTCAAAAGTTATATATATATATATATTAAAAAAGGTTTATTTTCTTCGAATACATACATTTCATTTATTTCCTATTGTTTGAGTTGATGATTCTATACACAACATACTTTTTAACAATAACTAAGTTTGATGGTTTCAAAAAAAAAAAAAAAAAAAAAAGTTTGATGGCATATGCAAGGCATATATGTGCTTGATTTGTCTTCCTATTATATATATTTTTGGTAATTATAATTATGATTTTTTTATAATAATAATAAGTTATATAAATCCAAAGCCCTTATTCGTTCAGATGTGGGCAGGATTAATTATGAAATTTGATAAAAGATAATTTCATGAATATCAAGTTTTCATAAATGCAATAATGGATTACCATACTTCCATATATTACACCAATAACTATATTCATGAACAACACTATCAACATGGTTTCATTGTTAATGCAAATTAATCGTGACAGGGCACTGTATCTAACTTCTAGCCTACCGCTTATCAGGCGACCCACTTACATGTCAGTCAAACGTTGGCAATTCTCTGTTGTCTGGTGAGCTTGGTCCATTGGATGTTTATACTTTCTTCGACATACTAAAACCTTGCTTGATTGAAGTTAATCAAGCCATATACATTCAATGTTATTGAAGACAGTTTCAAGTTCTCCAAGTTTGGAGCAAAACCTGGAAATACCGTTTTTTTATTAATAAATTATTAAAATTCAAGGCCTATAAACCTTTTCACATAACTAACCTTTAACAATCCACTGATTTCGCAAACCTAGAATAAAACTGATATCTAGTATGGCACCAACAGCCAACATATCCACCGGTTACTGACATCAGACCAATCTTTGAGGGCGACTAGGAGTTAGAGTAAACAAGACTTACAATGGCATAAGCATTTGGTTCCTCTACAACTGCTGTTAGACCTGTTTCGATGGCGAGCTAGGCACCTCTCAAGATAGCAAGAGCTTTCGCCTCTAAAAAAAAAAAAAAAAAAAACTTTGCAGGTTCTGCATGTAGGAGGCCATGACCTGAGCCTCATTATTATAGATACTCACTTATAAAACCAATCTTGATCTCCCTCTCCTTCAGATCTAAAGAAGCATCAATATTCAATTTATCTAAATTGCCAAAAAAAAAAAAAAGGAATTCTAATAAGAAGGAACTTTCAACCAATATTGCAACAAAAACATCGATTGATACATATTTTTCATTCGAATACATTTCAATAGATCAATAAAATACCATCACTTTCTACTCTTCCCCAAATTAAACCATTTTCAAATCAATGGTAAATATACATCATTCAAATGAAACAAATATGTTGCAGATCCTTAAAATCAAGTAAACTCTACATAGTTAGTATAGCTTGTCCATCAAATTATGCTTAGATGATCCAAAAAATTTATATCCTAGCAGTCACTTAAAGGAAGAAAACGTCACGATTAACAATAACCAGTAATGCTTCAGCCTTGCCTCAATTTAGGTACAAATTTCTGGACCAACGTTTTCAGAACAGGGCAAAGAAACATCACAAATGATTTATCATCATTCAACAATAATTATTCCTTGAAACATAATAATAACTCAAGCACATAAGAACAAAGTAACTATTAATTGCTCTAAGAGGGGTGTATTGGTTCATGATTTTATTAGACAATTGAGACTTTTAAGATTTTTTAAAAGTCATGAGGTATTGGATCCAGACTTTTAAGATTTTTTAAAAGTCATGAGGTATTGAATCCAAACTTTTAAGATTTTTTGAAAGTCTTAAGTATTGGATCCAGACTTTTAAGATTTTTTAAAAGTCTAGTGGTATTGGATTAGGATTAAGATTTGTAGGATTTCATGACAAAATGAATTATCCAAACTTTTTTAATGATTTGTATAAATAGCTGGACCTCGGAATTGTCTTGCTCTCACCCACAATACTTTTCGGACTTTCCTGTTTCTCAAATATGCTCTTCAATTCTCATCACTCATCGGATGTTAACCACAAAAAATTTTAGCTTCCTCAACTTTCATACCCATCAATCTTCATCACAAATCTACCATAATCTAAAAAAAAGTTTAAAATTTCTCACAGATCTGGTTATGGTGAAGTATGCTTTTGAAAATCTCTTCACCAAAATATGGAAAAAAAAAAAAAAATTGGTGAAGATCTGAGTTCTTTTCTTCTCTCTTTGTTGACTTTGACCTATTGCTTTTTAATTAGAAAACTGAAAGTGGGTGGGGAAGATGATGATCAGAGCGTGGGTGTAAAGATGCACGTTTGGGGAATGGGGATGGATATAGGTCCCCCCATCCCCATCCCCACTTCACATACCCCCCCCCCCCCCATTTGGGGAAAATGGGGATGGGGAATTTTGGGGGGACCTATATCCATTCTCATCCCCAATTCCTCAATTTCCCTGTTTTTTTTTCCCATTTTTCCCCATTTCCCCGTTTCCCCCGTTTCCCCATTTCCCCATTTGACTAAAATTTACAAATTAAATTAAAAAAACAAACATTCCATTACAAATACAAAATAAAATTCATTAGTGCATTTTATATAAAATGTGTATATATACTTAGGGAGTTAGGGTTTTCAAAGAATAAACAAAAAAATTAAAAATATATATTATAATTATATTTATATATGTTTAGGGGAAATGGGGAAATGGGGATGGGGGATCTCCCCCATCCCCATCCTCATTTCAACATAATTGTGGGGAAAATGGGGAAATGGGGATGATTTTCATCCCCATCCCCCCCCCCCCCCCCCCTCATTTCCCCATTTCCCCAAAAAAAAAAATCCCCAAATGGGAATGAGGACGCGGGAAATTGGGGCCCCGGAAAAAAATGTGCATCTCTACGCGGGTGGTGGGGATTTCATTGTGATTGTGGCCAGAAATTAGTTTTATCTGAATTTGTTAGCATCAGAGGATTGATTGGTGTCAAAACAATGGGCATAGGCATGGAGGATTGTTAGCTTTGGCCTGTTACCTTTTTTTGGCTTTTTTATAATTAGAAATTTGAAATTGGGTGGGGAAGATGATAATCAGAGAGTGGGTGGTAGGGATTTGGGTGAGAGAGTGGGTGGTGGACTGGCTGGGAAGATTGGAGTGGGTGACTTACAAATCTTTTTATTTTATTTTTTTTTTATTTTTGTGATTTTGCAGAAAACCCTTTTGTAAATAGAGTCAAGATTCAATTTTGATTTTGGAAAAACAAAATTTTTATTATTTTGCTAGAAACCCAATTGTAGAGATTCAATCTTTTTTATGTTTCGAATTTTTTTTTTCTACGAATAAAATGATTGGCAAGAATTGTTGTTTATGTGTTTGATGGATTGCTTATGAGAGTTCATAGAAAAGTGGTTATTGGGAGAAGTAGAGGAAGAGACAAAGAGGAGTCAACTGAGAAGTATTTGGGTTTGTTGAAACTGGTTCAGATATTGTCTTGAAAGCAATTGCAACATTGTACAACAACAAAAACAGAAACCATCTTAAATAAAGTCTAAAAATTCTTAAAACAAAGTCTAGATAATCTTAATAGTCTCTAAATAAAGTTCAAACACTCTTTAAAAATTATAAAAGTCTAATCCATATAATCCTAATAGTCTATAAAGTCTTGCAAATCCATAAAATCCCTACACCCAAAAATTGTCCATTAAAATCCCAATCCAATACATCCCCCTAAGTTTGCAATACTTTGTAATGTAGGCAACTATTATCGTAAGCAAGATCAAACTAAGGACTGTTCTAAGCAAAAGTAGAATTAAGAGAAAATGGAAATATACACGCATTATCCTTTAGAACCAAAAAAGCTGGTGAGATTCTCAATGAAGTGAACCCCTCCATTGGTTTGGAGAATTGGAGCACAAATCTCTAATTTTGCCATAATAAAACATTAGACAAAGAGCAAGATGTTCTGAAACTTTGCAATCTAGTTGATACATGTTCACAAAAACAATATCGTGAAGATGATGTATTTACTACTATAAGGACCTCTATTTTTTGATTGACTTATTTCATGACAAACCACACTATGGATGTTTTTGTAACGGGTAGCATAAGTTCTCCAAGTGTAGATTCTCAAAGATAAGCTTCCTGATATCCCATGATCTTCAAGAGGTAGTTTACATGACTTTAAATCTTGAAGAGATTAGGTACATACACACATACATGCATTTGTACCTTATTGCTTATGTGTGAATTTTTTTCATAATCATACACACTTCATTGTTAGATCCAAGTATTGTTTTGTGTGATGTAATTTGTTTCCCGATGATTGATCGGAAACGTCCACTCATGCACGATGGTGCGCTTGTCTTAGAACGATGAGTGACCACTTGAGAAGGTCTCATTCTTCCCTTGGTTTTGTCTTAGGTCTTATGGTCTTATACCTTGAGTTTGGGTAATCTTGGTGTTGTCCAAATCTGACATTTGGTTACTTAAATGATCATAACTCTTTACACAAACATCGAAATCTTGTTTTGTAAAAATGAGTAGAAATTAGTCAT
Organism: Acer negundo; assembly: GCA_035582765.1. NCBI lineage: Eukaryota > Viridiplantae > Streptophyta > Magnoliopsida > Sapindales > Sapindaceae > Acer > Acer negundo. The sequence continues at coordinate 10,622,276 of CM069233.1, forward strand.
CCATACCTTTCTAACGGTATATCATACAAAAGGTTTTGATGTCGTTTGGTCATATTTTGGGTTGCTCAAAACTGGAGCTGTTGTGTTGTCGCGTTTTATTTCCTCGGGAGCAAAGCAACCAGCCTTCCAAGTCGTTTTTTTATGCCTAGAAATCAGTTTTTCTTATCCAAAACGATGTAGTTTAATTTGGACCCTATATTTGTAAGTCGCGCAGTGGAAAAAAGATAGGTTTTAAAATTATCTTGTACCTTTATGGTATACACGAATATGATGAGAGATTTGATTAATACCTTTGAAGCTTTCTCTTTCATTTGTTTTCGATTCATTACCACCAAACCTTCCGAGTTATGACCCGCGATCTAATAACTTGCGTGTGGGCAGGTCACAGATGCAGTCAGGACTAGACAGGGGTATATTGAAAATTGGGAAGACAACATTTTCCCCTCCTCCTTGGATTCGGCCGGCCACCTGCAAGAGGAAACAAAAACTTTTTTTTCTTTTCTTCCTTGCCTTTGCCGCACCCTCTGTTTTGTATTAGGTTTATATTGTGTTTTGCTTCCTGATAAATATATATTATATACCAGTATCCTAGGGTACCAAGTCAAAATATGATTATAAATCCTTTTTAATTAGGTCACCACTAGGATTTGAACTTTTGACCTCTAGGATTTAAAATAATCTTTATTATTTTTAATTATTTTGTTTTAGTCATGGTTCAAACATGTAACTTCATATTAATAAATAAATAATTAATAATTCTTAGTTATTAATATAATTCAATTATTAATATACTAATCAAATAATCATATTATTTAATTAGTTTCCTAAATTAATTCATGTTACTTTCGCAACATAATTAATTTGGATTATCCAATTAATTAACCGTAGCTCTTGTTACCAAAAATTGTAAGGGATAGTAGGGGGACCTAATGGATCTACAGTTTTGAGCTCCAATAATACTTTAAAATAATTAATTAAACTATTTAATTAATATTTTATTATTATTAACTTCGGAGTTACTCTACTAAAAATCCGAGGTTGCATTCTCATAAGTGTAGATTTTTTTACACAAACCAAAATGTCAGTGTCCATTAATATAGCTATTATATATGGCACAATCCTCCACAAGTAATTTATAATTAGAGCTAGGTCATAAAGTTCGGTATACATCTCTAATTATATCTTTTCCTTTAAGTACCACCGATTCTCTAATGAAAAATTATATTCTTCCTTCCTATATGGAATAAGGAGAGCGTTATTAATCATTCAAGTCCCGAATCAACCATTAAGGGAACTACTTCTCTACTTCTCGTAAGAAGGAATGGATTCCTCTATTGTGTGTATACCTTCCCAGCCACAAGTCAAATCGTGATTCCAAGATATAAAGTTATTGATCGGGAATTCTACTCTGATTTCACCCATGGTATGTCAATACACACGATATAACTTGAAGAAGTCATTAAGACACTCAGGATTTAAATCGCCCATATACAGCCATCATTTGTCGATATATATGAATCTCTACATGAAACGGATCTTGGTGATAGATTCATATAGATCATAGCCCAGTCCTATATGATCACATCATATAAGGTGCCTCCATTCTCATATCACCATATAAGTAGTTTAGGATAAGACTATCGTACATTACGAAATGGACGGTAGCTATTATCCACAAATAAAGTACCCAGTTTTATTTGCTTTCTACGAACTATTTAGATTGCATGTCTCAAACCGAATTCTTCTATATCTGACATTCATATACTCAGTTTGAGATTATATCTAGCAATCCTGAATGTTTAGCACATATGATATAAGCGTATGAGTCATATTTATTGAATGAAAATACTACTTCTTTTATTAATAGATTTATAACATTTATAAATTACATGCTTCAGGGCATAAATCCCAACAATATTTACTTCATCTTTTTCCTCATTTGGATCTAGAGCTCAAAAATTCACATTTTAGAAAGAGGAAGAGTTCCCCTAAAGAGAGAAAGCTTCCAAGCTTCATTCATTTACTCTCCAAATTAACTTTAAAACTCATTTTCATCTTGCATCTCTAGCATCATTCAAGAATGGGTCTTAATTAATATCTTCACTTGGTAAGTAGAACAAATATCTCATCTCATTTATTGTTCTATTTCATCAAGACATGTCATTTATTGCTTAGGTTAGCAAATCTTCACATTAATTGCATATCTAGTGAAGTTATGACATGTTTGGGGTTTGTTTGTGATAGCTTGTTGTTTTGCCTAAATAGCTAAGTCTTGAATGTTCTTGTGAGATTGCTTGATGACTAGATTGATATATTTATGTTTGTTTATCTAATCAATCTCTCTTGAAAGTTCATGTGTGTTTAATTGGCAATTAGATTGTTAGAATTCTCTATACATTTAATTAAGACCTCATGTATGGGCTTGTAGGCATTGTTTGATAACTAGATTGTTAAATTGCACTATAACATCTAGTTAGGCATTTTATGTGTGGTCTTACATATTATTGCATTCTGAATATTGTCACATATTCACTTAGACTATTAATTCTCTTCAACGAATCAAAGTCTTGTGGCTACGGGTGGTAGTTGCACAAGCATGTGAAGTCTTGCAATCAAGGGTTGGTTGGTAAGCATTCGTCAAGTGCCACTGTAAAAGGCCTTCAGGTAGTTTAGGAGGCGTTTACGCCAAGAGTAGTGGATCGGGAGATATCACTAGGGATTGAACCAAGAGTTATGAGTGGTAGTGTCCATAGGCCTGAGGTTATTGAGAGTGAGAGTCTGTGTATCACATGAGGGTGTAACTTTATATTCATATAGTGGATTTATGTGACTAAGTGGCTGGCGTAGCTAGTCCCATGAGTTTTTCCTTGTTGAAGGTTTTCCAAACAAAAATCAAGTGTTCTTTACTTTCTGCATTTTATTTGATTTTTGTTTTATTTTTGTTGTATGTTTGTAATGGGTTTTATTATTAATATTGACTAATCGAAACATTGGTATTAATCGATTAACAACTCATTCACCCCGTCTAAGTTGTATTAGACACACCTCGTTGTATTTTCAGATGCATTTACCATAAAACTTGGCAAATGATTATATCATAATATAATATCATGATTGCAAACAATTCAATATAAATATGAACGACTATAGGAAAATCAAGTGCCAAGGATCAAAACTAAAGATAACAGTCCCACTTCCAACAACCAGAAAAAATTGGGAATTTTCTGCAATTAGGCAGCCACATGAATCATTAAAACAATTAATTAGGTGAAAGAATAAATCACAAACATCTAGAAGGCAACTTGGTCAACAGCAAAAGTCCATAAAACTAAAGGCTAAAACTTCAGTTTAAAATAATGGTCTGCACTCCCAGGCATCCAACAAATATGAAATCCAAAGCCACATCTACTATAGTGCATAATACCTTCTACAATTTCTTTTCTTTTCTTTTTTTTCTTTCTTTTTTTTTTCAATCCCACGATAAATAAATGCTTGTTTATCAGAAAACGTAAAAATGTATCACAGAATAACCATATAAGTACCGACTTAACACTTAACAAAGAAAGAAAGAAACCAAAAGAATACAGAGTAAGAGCAATAAACAATGAATAATTAACTGCATACAATTGTCAAAAACACCGAAACCACCGTACACACCTCACAAACTCAACGATGATATCATAGTCATAATTCACATAATCTTTTCTATTAAGTAATTTTGAAAACTTTTAAGGACATATGTGTCATTTCATTGTGAAACAAAATAGTTGGTTGCTATAATTGTTAAAGCTTTCGCTCTTTTTTTTTATGAAGAAAAGAGTCAATAGATATTCTATTTTTCTCCTTCACTTTCATCATGTATCAATTCAACAATTCCAGAGACAATAAAGGTCTATTGGTCCACAAGAACATGATATTTTCTCTTGGTTTGGCACCACTGAATCCTGTGAGAAGTCCGTTTTCATATTGTGTCTTTGATTTTCAAGCAAAATCTTCAATATGGACTGTTCAAGACTCAAGTGTCTGTGTAGTGCTGCAATTTTCCAAAGATGAGTTGATAGGATTTTAACAGGTTCGAAACGGGGGGGGAATTAAAATCCCAAACATGCATCTGCAAAAATTAAAAAATTGTCACTCGTCTATGTCTTTCTTCTCAAAACTACACATAACCATTAAATAAACAAGGAAAAGATTTTACAGTGAGTGATTTTAGTTGTTCGCGAAAATGAACAATCCCTTCAAAAGCTTTTTTAATTTTTTTTTATTTTTTGATATTGTTTCCTTTACATTTTCTAATAAAAAACTAGATTTTATTAATTGGATTTTTTTAATTTTCTCTTTTTCTTTATAAAAAAGTTCAAATTTTCATTAATTTTTTTAATTTTATTTGATTAAAGTAAGGGTAAAAATGTCATTTTACTTTTTCTGTTAAAGTTGATCGTTAAAAATCTAAACAAAGAGATCAAATTGATGAGTTTTTAAAAACAAAAGGTCCAAACGAGTGAGGAGGGAAAAAGGGTTAAAAAACAGATAATTCAATAATATACGTAAAAACCAAAATAATAATTCCACAATATTGATTCTTCCCTATGTTTTTGGAATAAAGATGTTGGCATATTCCAAAGTGGAATAGAGCCATACCAATTGCCAAACAGCAGTCTAGCATTGAGGTTTTATCGTTAAACAATGGAAGTGGCTATGGTTTAATTAAAGTTGAAGTCACAAACACTCCAATGCTGTCTTTGCACTCTCACTCACTTGCACAACTCTCATTGAATTCCATCACAAACAAACCCTTTAAAACACCCATTTCTCAGTTGATGATAAAAAGAAGGAAGTCATATGTTGGTCATGCAGCAAAGAAGGAGTCAGAGCAGTTTGAGATAGACCCAGATGAGGCCAAACAAGCCCTTCAAAAGCTTGACCAGCAGCTCAAATCCCTCTCTCAGAAACAACCCACCTCTCCTAAGATTAAGGGTACTCTCTCCCTTTCTCTCTATTCATATATGTTTTTCTATTTCGTAATAACTAATTGCCTCCTCTTAATTCAATGCAATGATTTTTAATGTTAATCATATATATATATATATATATATTTGTCTCTTTCATGCACAAGAAACTTGTGCTTTTGCTGATTTGTGTGCTGTGGTTTATGTTCAATTCAGTTGTTGGAGACTGCTAGATTGTATTATGATTCTGGATTGCAACTTTTGTGAAATACTTTAGTGTCCTACTTGGAAATTAGTTAATTATCAATAAACTCTTAGTTTGATTTCGCTGCTTGGAAATTGGTTAATTAGCAATAAACTCTAAGTTTTAAGAGGAATTCTCAAGTGCAAATCATCTTATGTCCACACCATCCACACCTTGATGAATTTAATGAATTTTGATGAGGATGATAAGAAAAATGAAATATACTTACGGAAAAAATTTCAAAAAATTTTGGATTTGGATTAGGAAAATGTCATATATAGTTCCTTTAGCTCTAGCTTTGCATTTGCTGCAAAATTCTGCTCAGTTTCATGATCTCTGCACCTTGTCCAAATCCAAACTGGTGTAACTGCTCAAGCTTTGAGTTGCTGTAGTGCTGCATTCTCACACTTTCGGTTATGGAATACTTTTAGTGAAATTTCAATGTTTTGTGCATGTAATAATAAGGAAACTAATTGAGAGGAAAAATGGAAATTTAAAAGTGCAGATAAGATCTCTGTGGACTTGTCAAGACCATTGTAATAGCCATTTCCTGCTTGTCATGGCTTTGTTAAAACATTTTTGTAATCTGCATCAAGATATAAGGTTGTATGAGAGTTTATTGTTTAAGTGGCAGTCGTGTTTAGAATCCTTCATGAGCTTCATGTTACCATGTCAAATTATCGATATTCATCCTACTTATTGCTTTTATGGGAAAACCGATCCTTGTGTGGTGTGGCATTTCTGATATTTCTCAAATTATTCTAAAAGGGATTTAGAAATTAGTTAAAAAGCGTCCATTATTCTTTGATTGTGATAACAAGGGCAATTTCTGTCTTGTGAACTGCCATTTTATAATATGAATTCATTTGTATCTGTTGATGACAAGTCTTTAAAGTTGGATCAAATCGACTGTGATCTAGAAGGTTAATAAAGTACCCAAAATGTTGTTTTATGGTGATTAGATTTGTATATACATGACATGTTATTCTTTTTGACTAATTGCAGCTCAAGATGTCATCAACAGATCTTTCCTCGCAGATACAAGAGATCAAAGAAAAGAAGAAATGCTAGAAGATATGCTTTCAGGATCTTTCCTCACGATTACAGCTATCGCTCTAGTTATCTTCACTGTTTTCTACAATGTAATCTTTTATGCATTCATAAAGCCATCCATAGATGGACCTGATGATATATCGGAACCAGCTCCAGCTACTACCACGGCAATTGAATCCCCAAAAGCAGCAGTTTTGCAGTCTGCTCTGTCACAAACGCCGGAGTTTCCCATTCAACCCTGAAGGGGCGCTAGCTAGCTAATCAGTAAGCACTCGAAAAAGCAGTTCCTATTAGTTTTTAGTCTTGCCGCTTATCATATTATCCAAAGCCTTGTCTGAACACTAAATAGTTGATGAGCAAAAATCGTTTTGACAAGGATGAATTTGATGGTTTTGATTGAAACTTGTGAAAAAGTTTACACCATATACATTATACTAGCCTTAACTATCTCAAACATTGTGGTAAAGATTTGAGACAAACTTTAGATGAAAATGACATGAATTCACCAAACATATATTGCATATTTGCATGCTAGATGCTTGTCCATATATGAAGAATCAATTTTACTAGAAAAAGTTTATGGACATGATCTATTTTCTTTCTTCTTTTAGAAAAAGTTTTACCATTAAGGAACTGCAAGTATACATGTTAACTATTTTTTAATAGAGAGTCTATTATCTATTTTTAATAATAATTACAATTTAAATTTAAATGGAAATTAACAATAACAAACAAATGATTTTTAATTATATATGTAGTCAAACTTTATTTATTTGTTTGTTTTTGACTTGGTTTTAATTATTGAATTTTAGAGCTCATTTCGCATAACTAAAAGTAGTATACTACTTTTGACAAAGGGTTAATTGCTTAATAACATACTTTCAGTAATATACCATCACAGCCTTAAATCTAACCAGGCTAATAAATAATGAGTAATTTCAGTCTTTTTAAATAAATAAATAAAAAGAGAGAGAGAGAGAGAGAGAAAATCTTCTAATAAAATTTTAATTATTATTCAACTTAAATTGCTAGTTTAATTTGAAAATATAAAGTTATATTCATCAAGTAATATATAAATATAATATACAATTATGCTCATGATTTTTATTTTGTATATTATATTATGGGGTTAATTGCAATAACATACTTTGACATTTTGCAATAACACAACAATATTAAACTTTTCCTTTAATTACAAGAAAATATCCTTGACTAATAGTTGACCGTTACTAAATTTGAAATGACCAAATTACCTTTCATTTGATAGTTGATCAATTATTATAATATTATTATTTAAATAAATATAACAAATCTCCAAGATTACAATAAAAATTAACCAAAAAAATGGAAATCAATCAAATTATTATCACCGTCTTCTTTTCTTCATCTCTACCATCTTCACTTCATCTAAAACAGAAAAGAACCGTAAAACAGCCTAAAACCAAATGTGACCATCATCTCACAAGCAAAATTGAATTTGCATGCAGTGCTATGCAAAATAACAACAAATAAAAATTCATAAAAAAACACATAAAAATCATAAACACGGTGATTCAAATTCTCTCATCTCTTAAAGTCAAATGTGATGCAGCGGAATGAGGGAGGCGAACAGGTGAGGAGGCGGTGAAGGTGGCAGTGGAAATAAATGATCTAGAGGGAACAAGGGAGGATTTTCTCCATTGGAGATCTGGTTCACTGAGATAGATTAGAACCAGATCTCCAATGGACATTTGGTGAGATCGCACCTTGGTATCTCCGATGTTTGGACCGATTGCACAAACATCCCTTGGCATTAGGTATAATTACACGTATATGGAACTTTTTCCTTAAATTGCACAAACATCTGCTACCGTTAATCGTGTGCTGTTAAAAGTTAACATGGTATTATGGTAAGGGTAAAGTCGTCCTTTTGCACCTCTAATAATTAAGCATCTTATTTAATCATATAAAAATATTATTGTATCAAAACCAAATAAAAAATCATAAATAAATATAAAAATTTATTATTTTATTAAAAAGGACTAATTGTATAAACATCTCCTGACATTAGGTATAATTACACATATATGGAACTTTTTCCTTAAATTGCACAAACCGCCCCTACCATGAATTTTTTGCTGTTAAAAGTGGGGAAATTGGGGTTTTGTCACTCTTTCAGTTGGTGTTTCATAAGTGTCACTACTTTAATAACTTATGTTTTAAAGGCACCAAAGTAAGTGAACTGCCAAAAATGTCATTACTTTACATATATATTTTATTTACTTTTCAGTTTTTCAATTTTTTTTTTCATTTTATTTACTTTGAACGGACCTCCGTTTGGAGGTCGAAGTCATACAACCACCTTTGTAATTTTTGAGACTTTTTGAACAAAAATAAAATTTTCTAAGACTTTTGGTAATTTCCAAGACGTTCTAGAAAAAATAAAACTTTCTGAGACTTTTGGATTTAGTCATTTTGAAATTTTCATTTTTTCTCAAAAAGTCTCGAAAATGACCAAAAGTCTCAAAAAATTTCTTTTTTGCCCATAAAGTCTTGGAAATTACCAAAAGTCTAGGAAATTACCCAAAAATCTCAGAAATTACCTAAAAGTCTCGGAAATACATGAAAAGTCTCAAAAATTACCTGAAAAATCTCGAAAATTACTTGAAAAGTCTCAAAAATTTTCTTTCATCTTTTTCTTAATCGACCTCCAATAGAGGTTGATTTCAACCTCCATTAAAGGTTGATTTCGACCTCCATTGGAGGCCAATTTCAACCTCCAATGGAGAATGGAGGATTTTGAAAAAAAAAAAAAAAAAAAAAAAAAAAGTAGTGAAGAAGGTTACTGTGGGAGGCATTTTTGGAAGGAACCTATTTTATGTGTTATTTAAACTTAACTTATTAAAGACGTGATAATCTTAAAATACCATCTAAAAAATGTGCTATATAATTTTCGAACCCATTAAAAGTTAACATGGTAAGGGTAAAGTCATCCTTTTGCCCCTCAAACAACTAAGCATGTTATTTAATCGTATAAAAATTATTATCTTATCAAAACCAAGTAAAAATCATAAATAAATATAAAAAATTATTATTTTATTAAAAACAGATAAAAAAAAAAAAAAAAAAAAAAAAAAGGATAAATAAATATAAAAATTCTAAACAGTGTTTAATCAGATAAAATCATTGAACAAATCTTAAAAATACTTCCAAAATCAATAATTTAGATTCTTCTATAACATCCTAATTCATCACGTAATCAACAGAATTCATCACTTATTCAACAAAGCAATACTATTGTTTCTTCTTCTTTCAAAAAATATACTAATGTTTCTTCTAACTAAGCCTGATACACCATGACCAGTTCTGGACCTTCTAGTTCTTCAATCCAGACTCAAAAAAAAAAAAAAAAAAAAAAAAAAATCAAAGCAGAAGAGATTCAAAAAAATAAATAAAAAAACACTCAAACACAAACCATAATAATTACTTCGACGAGGTCCAAATCAGAAACCAAGTTTATCGGAATCCCGAAAACCAAACCCACATGTATATTCAAACCTAGAAAGTCATTGGATCGTTGGATCCAGAGTAATGCTATAAATGTGGGCCGACCCAGCACAGCACAGACCGTGTCTATTTTTTGCTTGTTGGCTTTGCCCTTGTTTGACTTTGTGTTGTTTTGTTGGGGTTGCTGTGTTTGTTTGGCTCTTGTCCTGTTGTTGTTCTTTTACCTTTTGGCTAATATATTTGGCTATTCAAAACAAAAACAAAAAAAAAATACTGTTTTAACTTTATTTTTCAAGCTTGTGTTATTATATATTTATTATTTGGTTAGGTTTTTACTTGTTACTTACTTTGGTTTTGATAAATTTATTTTACTCATTTGTTATTTAAATTTATTCAAAAATATTTATAAGTTAATTTGGTTTGAGATGAATATTATAAAATTAAATTATAAGTTTATAAATAATTTTTTTAAAAAATATATTAATGGTACAATGATATTTTAAATATTTTATATGAATTATATATTTGTTAATTATGAACTATTGAAAGAAATATTTTATCTATGTAACAAAATGAAATATCATTTTCTCACAAATTCTTTGATTATTTATATTAAAAAGGAAATCGTAAAGAAATTTAAATAAATTTAATTATAGATGATTTTTGAAATACAAAATAGTGTAAAGTTCCATTTTGATTCTCTTTTATTATTATTATTATTTTTTTGACAATAAAACAACACAAACAATGGACTGCACAAAATGGATACTCTTTCATCCAAAATCTATCTACTGAAATCAGAAGAGCATTCTTGGCTAGGATATGAGCCACCCCATTGGCAGGCTCAGCTCAAAGTTAGTGCCAATATTAGTATTATTAAACAGCATTACATTTTGGTATATTAATATATTTTTCATACGTGACCTTTAATATTATTTTATGTTTTGGTCTCCACAAAACTAAAATCCTGGTTCCGTCCCAAATAGTAGTCATTTTTTATAATTGTTAATAAACTTTAAACCTATATAAGTCCAAGATTTAAAATGAGAGAGAATATAAGTTTTGGATCTAGATCTAATCCGGGTATAGTACAGCATTAACTAGTACTTATAAGCTATAATGATAACCTTATCCTTTGTAAATGATTTATTTTGATATTTGTAGGAGATGATTACACAACAGTTGTCCAAGCAAATTTATTATGAATTATGATGCTTTTGACTGTTAAAAGGGAAAAAGCAAGGTCAGTTGTAAACACTGCGTTACATTTCTATTTCTTTTTCTTGAACCCAAATCTATTAAAATTTAAAACCCACAAAAATATTATCATACAGTAGATATAAAACAAAAAGAACAACAACAACATATGTTTTGGTCAGCATTGAAGTAAAATAATGGAACCCTAACTTGACAGAATCCCACATAAAAAATTCCAAAGAAGAAGCTGCAAAAGTTTGACTGGTTCATGAGTTGACCCATGACCCACCTAATGCACTTACGTTTGAACACTATAGTCTAAAACATGAAAAATTCTAATGCTTGCATTGATCTTTATATGCAAAATATACATACGTGGAAAGGTAATGAAACCTTATAAATAATAATTTTCATATATAAATAAGGTTAAGTACTTTTCTTAAAAATCTATATTATTCGAATAAAGGGTATGTCATTGTGACACATAAACGTGGAACTTAGGAAATTTTAGATATTTATCTTTATTATTTTTATGTACGAAATATATAATTCAATGTGATCTGAAGTGTAAAAAAAAAAAAGACAGTATGTATATAAATAATATTCACATATTTTATTGGGTATTGTCCGGTCAGTACTTAAGTTACTGACCAACCAATGGTTAGTTGTCACGTAATCCAAAACAAGGAGAAAAATATAAAAAGTTTAAAAGTTTTGGTCACGTGACAATACCTTATTAGATGGTCAATATACTTGGATACTGACTAGTCGGTACCCAAATATTTTCTTATTTTATTTTCTAAAAATAAGCACGTCTCTCTGTATTTGTGGATAATAAAGTTAAATAAATATTTTTGGTTGTTATGTGATGGGATTTATTAAAAATTAATTTGACCAGTATTAATGTGAAAATTAAAAAGTGAAAGAGAGATTAGAGAAGGGTATTATTGACAAGGAATGAGAGAGGAAGATAGAAGGGTGGTTCCTCTGTCTCCTTCCAACGTTGAATCCTAAGAAATTTTTTTATTCACATTTCTGATTTCTTCCAACAGACTCTCCTTCAGACTTGCAAAACACCAACCTTTGACTCTCTTCTCTTTTTTATCATCTTAATTTCACACATTGAATTCATCGTTTCACATTTTTCTTTCTCTCTTTTTTGGTTGCTATTTTATAGCAAAAAAACTCTTCTTCTCAAGAAACCCCATCTGGGTTTTTCTTCAAGGTTTGTTTTCTCAGTTTTCAGACTTCAGACTTCCTTCAAGTTTCAGGTGGGTCTATTCTTTTCTTTTCTTTTCTTTTCTTTTTGTTTTTAGCTTCTTTTTTTTTTTTTTTTTTTTTTTTCTCTATTCTTTTCTTTTCTGGGGTTCATGGTTTTTTGAAATTTATAGAGATAAATAAATTTGTTCTTATTGAAATTCAACAACAACAAAAAAAAGTTTCGTTTTTTCTTGTAAAAATCAGCTTTTTCTTTGCTTAAGCTGGTCTCCATTGAAAATTACATCTGGGTTTAGTTTCTTTTTATATGTTTTATTGCTCTAGGTTTTTGTTGCTAATTCTTAGATTCTAGGTTGTTTGATTTAACGTTATGTAGCTCTTAGAAGTTCAGTTTTGTGATTGACTTGTGGTTTCTTGCAGAGATTTGTTTATCTTAAATCCTGAACTGGTTTAGTTAACTTGGAGATTGTGAGAATCTCGAGGCTTTGAAAATAATGGGGAATTGTTGTGCAAGACCAGATTCTCCATCTCAGAAGAATACAGGGGAGAAAAAGAGCCAACAGAACCCATTTTATGGTGATAGTTATGCAGTAACTAATGGATCTGGAGTTGCAACCAAGCTCAGTGTCCTAAAAGCACCCACAGGTCACAATATCTCGCTCCAATATGATCTGGGCCGTGAGCTTGGTCGTGGAGAGTTTGGTGTCACATATTTGTGTACTAATAGTGAAAGTGGTGAAAAATTTGCTTGCAAGTCTATTTCTAAGAAGAAACTTAGGACTTCTGTGGATATAGAGGATGTTAGGAGGGAAGTGGAGATCATGAAGCATTTGCCCAAGCATCCGAATATTGTGACACTGAAGGATACTTATGAGGATGATAGTGCTGTCCACATTGTGATGGAGTTGTGCGAGGGAGGAGAGTTGTTTGACAGGATTGTTGCTCGAGGGCATTACACGGAGAGGGCTGCTGCTGCGGTTATGCGCACTATTGTTGAAGTTGTTCAGGTTGAGTTGTTATCATATCTTTTCTTTAATTTGGTTTTTGCTTTTTGCTTTGAAATTTATGTTAAATGTTTATGGCCTTAAATTGGATTACAATGACATATTGTACGAAGTTTAAATTAGCCTTCGATATGTTTATTGAGCTCATTTTCTGGGTAGATTTGTGGAACGTATGATATTTATATCTTGTGTGGTAAGATGCTACAGATGGAATATGGATATTGTTCACTCACAAATTCCAAGTCAAGTTTCTTATAAAATAGTTCCCATTAAAAGTTCCAGCTATTTTATGCTCTGATTTTTTTCGCTTTTATTTGTCTAGTACTTGTATACTTTGCCAGGATTCTTCTAAACTGTTTTATTGTTTCTAATTTTCTTTTGCACTTTAAGTAGGTCGCAAGTTAAACATGTTAAGATCCATTGCAATGGAGAATAGTTGTTTGTTTACTGTGACACTGTATTACTGTAAGGTTTTGTGTCTGCACATAATACTATGTGCTGAACACCTGGAATCCATATATCATGTCTCCCACTTCTCATGCACGCAAACATGCATATGTATGTGTTTTGGATCATATTATTACCGACTCTGGTTGCAGTTAATTCTGTGTTATACAAATATGTTACCACATTCGGTGAGCTTGTAAGATAATTTTAATATTTACCATGTACTTCGTCCATTGCAGGTTTGCCATAAACATGGAGTCATGCATCGCGATCTCAAACCTGAGAATTTTCTCTTTGCAAATAAGAAGGAAACTTCTGCCTTAAAGGCAATTGATTTTGGGTTGTCGGTCTTCTTTGAACCTGGTAATGCACTATGCCGTAGCTATTGTATTGTCTATATATTTCATTGTCTTCGGAAATTTAGTGTCAGGTTTTATAATCTTATCTTTATGCATTTTATGTTTCATGTATTTACCTGAAGGTTATCCTTTTTAACAGGTGAGCGGTTTAACGAGATAGTGGGCAGTCCCTATTACATGGCTCCAGAGGTTCTAAAACGCAATTATGGTCCAGAGGTTGATGTCTGGAGTGCTGGAGTTATCCTGTATATTTTGCTTTGTGGTGTCCCACCCTTTTGGGCAGGTTAATAATCTCTCATTATTTATTTTGCTAATGGAGGATGTATTATTTTTTTTACCTCTTCTGGAGAGAACGAGAAATACATTTTCAGGGACTGTTGTATTTTTTGTTTTAGAGTAGTTAAAATATAAAAGGGAGTACATTATAATAACCAATTACACTGGTGCAGGTTCTTAGCCTTTTTGCTGATACATATGATATTTCTTGTTATATATCGGCACTTGTTTTGCCTGAAATCCTTATTGTTCTTAATGCAGAAACTGAGCAAGGGGTAGCACAGGCAATTATTCGCTCTATAATCGATTTTAAGAGAGATCCTTGGCCTAAGGTGTCTGATAATGCAAAAGACCTTGTGAAGAAGATGCTTAATCCTGACCCTCATAAGAGGCTTACTGCCGAGCAAGTGCTTGGTAATATTCTGTAATATTAAATTAATGTTATATGTTTTACATACATTGAGATGTAATAAAATAATCATCCGTTCTTGTATGCAGAGCATCCTTGGATACAAAATGCAAAGAAGGCTCCAAATGTTCCGTTGGGTGAGACTGTGAAAGCAAGGCTCAAACAATTTTCTGTAATGAACAAGCTGAAAAAAAGAGCTTTAAGGGTAATAATATAAGTTGCTGCTACATTATTTACTGCTGTTCTGTAACTATGGAAGAAAATGTTTTCAAGGCCTCAAGTAATGATGGCGACAACTACCTTCTTATCTCTGTAACTTGCATTTTTGATGACTGAAAGTTTCTAACTGCAGGTGATAGCAGAGCATTTGTCAGTGGAGGAGGTTGCCGGCATTAAAGATGCATTTGAAAATATGGACACTAGCAAGAGAGGCAAGATTAACCTTGAGGAGCTTAGAGTTGGGCTGCAAAAGATTGGCCAACATATTCCTGAAGCAGATCTTCAAATCCTAATGAACGCTGTAAGCACTGTTCTGGCCTTAACTATCTAATTCATTCCACAAGTATTGCTGACCCATGGATTGGATAATAGTGTACTGAACAGTCTTTAAGACATTTTAAAAGTTTTGAGAAAAATAGCTTTTGACATTTGTCTTTAGAAAAGAAAAAAATATGAAAGTGAAAAAAGGGAGAAACCAAAATAGTAAATTGAAGAAAAAATATGGACTCTGATCTGGAGATCAGTGTATAAATTAAAAAATTTAGATTTTTCACTAAAGTGAATGACTGAAACCTTGTTTCTACAGGCTGATGTTGATGGCGATGGAAGTTTGAATTATGGAGAGTTTGTTGCGGTATCAGTTCACCTTAAAAAGATGGGCAATGATGAGCATCTGCATAAAGCTTTTTCATTCTTTGATCGAAATCAGAGCGGTTACATAGAGATAGAAGAGCTGCGAGAAGCCTTGAATGATGAAGTCGACACAAGTAGTGAAGAAGTTATCAGTGCCATTATGCATGATGTTGACACAGACAAGGTAAGTGTCCACTTTATAGAATAAAATTAGCATTAACCCAAATGGGGAAGTGTCACTTTATAGATGAAGTATTGCTTTAAATTAATATCCGATCACCAAGACTGAAATTCAATCTTTTCTCTGTTGTCTTGCAGGATGGTCGTATAAGTTACGAGGAGTTTGCTGTGATGATGAAGGCTGGTACAGATTGGAGAAAGGCATCAAGGCAATATTCACGGGAAAGATTCAACAATCTGAGCTTGAAGTTGATGAGGGATGGATCGTTACAATTAGCTAATGAGGGTAAATGAAGTCTGAAAAAGAGTAATGTCACACCGAAGAAAAGAAAATTTGTTTTGTTATTGTTTAGTTGATGAAATTTATTGCTATTTTTTCAATCAATTTACTCATGTAGGTAGGGGGATTAGATTGGTTGTCTCTCAAGTGTTATTAGTAATGTGTCTGTTATGTAGTTGCAGAAGAAAAATATGAGTTGGAAAAGTTTGTTTTTATGGACCACAAAATTTGTGGTTGTAAATAATTCTGCAATTTGGTTCCAGGCCCTTTTCATTAGCTGGTAACAGAAATGATATTATGAATTTAGATGGCCTTGCTTTTCATGATTTGAAGTTGTGTCATTATCATCTTTTTCATATTTTTATTTTTGCATGAAAAGGGAATGAAAGGGTTAAAGTTCATTTGGGCTTAATTGGTGTTAAGAGATGTTACTGAACCGGAAAGGAGATGATTTTTAATGATTGTTATTTGGATGGTTACGAATAGAATTGCAAATATTAGAGCATACCCGATGTATATATACACTTTTGAGTTTCTAAATAGTGATACATCAACATTTCTATTCATTATAGACCCACTTTTGAAAAAATAATAATAATAATTAGAGAAATACATATTCACATCATCTTCAATGCAATTATCTAAAGTCAAATATGTATCAATTTTATGACAAATCATAATAAAACAATTATTCCACTCTCTCTTCTATTTTATTTTACCATTAAATGACCTTTAATATTATTGGTGGAAAGAGTTAGAAATCCTAGTTAGCATTTCTAGTAGAGTTTCTAGAAAGCATCAGATGTGGCAAAAAAAAAAGTTAGAGAATATAAAGTTGGGTTTCTAATTTTAGAAACTCTCCTAGAAATACCGAATAGTATTTCTAACTCTTTCCACCAATAATATTATATTCATAAAATAGATGCATATTTGATTTTAGATAATTGTATTGGAGATGTGTTGCTATAATAAATAGAAACACATAAGTGACATTATTTAGAAACTCAAAAATACATATTTGCATTGGAAATGCTTTATGGTAATGTGGTTTGTATTTGAAAAAATGGTGATATGTCATCATTGTCAAGCCAATTGCTTCATATGTGACATATAAGTATATAACCAAACTTGATAGACATCCAAATAATAATAAAAAAAATGGTCTCCTTAAATAAAGTAGAAGACAATAGTGGTTGCTGACTGAGCCAACAAGATAACTGGCCAACAGATCCTCTGAAATCAGAGAGTCATGTTGACAGCCTCTAAAAAAAAGTTGTCACCTCAATTTGAAGTGGTATTAGAGATATTGCATTGGAGATGAATTTTTTTAACAAAGTGGTTGTTCATCCTACGTGGCATTTAATTTTTTCACAACCTACGTTAGGATTGAAAATATTAGAAACTCAACTCTATATTCTCTAACCTTTTTTTTTTGTCACATCATCTTCCTATTGAATTTAGATAATTGTATTTGAGAGAGTTTTTCTAACTTTTTAACTTTTTAACTATTTATTTTATGTGGCATTCAATTTTCTCTAAATTTATATTTACATTGGAGATGCTCTTAATTAGGTTAATTTTAGGATATTGAAAATTTTTATTAACTTTCGATTTAATTTTAATTTTTTTTTCTTGTAATTATCAGTTTAGTCTTATTTAATTTTAATTTTTAGGATTGACGTGGCAAGATGTGATTGGACAAATGATTTTCTATTATTTGCTGCAAAGTAAGTCTGTTATTATAATATTTTCACCGGTTTTAAAGCAATCGAGCATATATATAGAGGACAGTCAGTTAGTGTAATTTACCCTTTATTATTAAATTTTTTCACCAGCACAAAAACGCCCAGAAGGGTGGAAAAATTTGGTCTACGGTGTACAGATAAGTGCCACAAAAATTTGCTTGTGGTACGAAAAACTAATTTGATTAGGTGTTAAAAATAATATTTCTTTTTAACTCTTAATCTTCATTACTCCACTTCATCTATGATCTATCTAGCAAAGATTGCTTCTTTTTTTTAGGTGTTCTAGTTGAAATCACTTGAGGGTTATTTCAAGTGCTTTCATTTTCTCGAGGGAGGTAATTAGTTGCTCTGGCTTCTGGGTTTACTTTATTGGATGTTGAATTAATGATTTTTGGTAGTTAATATAATGGGCTTGCAAATGGTTTAGGTTTTCTTGGATTTTGAGATGATGACTTCAACTGTGTTATTCAATGTTTTAATTTTGTTATGGTTCTGAAATGTTTACAGGAATGCTTGCATTGCATTCGATCATGCCTTAATTTTGTTAAGCTGCCAAGCAGTTGTAAAACTTGGATGGTAGATTTGGATGACGGTAGAATTGTTGGAAATGGTTCATTGGGCATATCAAAGCTGGATTATGCCCACTGAGATGGGATCTTGTAGTGATGATGGTGAAGGGACTAATTCAATTGATTCGTGTGGCCTTTGCTAAGTTCAAATATGAATAGCTCAAAAGTTGCTTAGCAGAAAAGATAATAACGAGATGGAGAAACTGGATGCAGGCATGGTGACAGTGAAGTCAAGAACAGCAAACAGTCAACAAGGGGAGTGAAATTTACATTGCTGATCATTTCAAAGTGTCAAATCATCGTAACATCCAATGTAGTTCATTGGAAGGGTTCAGTGAAGAGTGCACAGCATTTACTAAGATTAATGAAATAAAAAATTGATTTCAGGTGTTTTGATTTTGAAACATTAACAAAGGGAATATTGCTGCTGCTATTGTGGAGAGATGATCCTATATATAAATCTCAGCATTTAGAAATTACTCTACTCAAGATGAATCATATAACATCATGTAAATCAGTAATCAAATCGTATTCGCCCAAAAACAACCGAATCAAATCGACTAATATTCTCATGTAAATTCCCCAAACACGTTTTACTAAAACCAAATATAAATATATAAAAATCAAACATCTCATGTTGATAAAACACTACAAACACCTTCAAAATTCAAAAATGTTTAAAATATTAAAATATTAAAAAAAAAAAAAAAAAAGGAAAGAAAATTAAAACCTGAGCTTAGTAAAAAACCAGCGATTCTTTCCAGTCTTGAATCTGTCCTCAAACCTCTTCTTGGTCTCCTTGGCGGCCGTGACCTTCTTGTCCTTGCTCTGCAGAGCATCTCCAGTCACGACGTCCTTCAAGTCCACGTCCAGAGTGTAGCGCGTCGGCATCAGGTGCTGGTAGTTCACTAACTTGATAAACGACTTCACGCGTGACTTCTTCGCAGTCTTCTTCGTCGAGTCCTTCCTGATAACCTTGCTCGGGTACTTCTTTATCCCTGCAACCAAACAGTGTCCGTACGGACGCTCACGCGTTCCGTCGTCGAACGACTTTATGATCACCGCCTTCCGCCCTGCGTACCGTCCTTGCAGGAGGATCACCGCCTTGTTCGTCTTCAGGAACTTCACCATTTTTTCACTCAGATTCAACAGAGGAAAAGAGAATTGTTTGGGGTGCGATTTATATATGTATATATATAAAAGATTGCAAAACCCTAACCCTAGCTGGTGCGTCTGGTCATGACTTATTCGGGTCGGACTTTGTAATAAGGTGGGCAGTGGGCTTGACCCGAAAAATCATCTTTTTTTATTTTAGGGGCAATTACCGATTGATCCTGCACTTATTTTCAAATTCCAAGTTGTTTGAGACTTTTACAAAGGTGACCAAATTGGTCATCACATTTTTTTCCAAACGCTAAATAAGTCCCTCTCTTTTTAAAAATTACCACATTGGTCCCTCTAACGAGTTAATGGTGTTAAATATAACATTCGACTTTAACACTTTTAGTTAAAGTACGTAAAAACCATTTATTTGTTTTTTTTAGAGCAAAGTTGTTTTATCTTTTATACATTAAATTCACCACTATAATTATAACAAAATCCAAACATATTATTAATGAAACACCTTTTGTACATTTTTTTTTTTAATTAAAAATTTCTTAAAAAAATCTAAAAATATTTTAATAAGACAATGTCAATTATACTCTTATTTTATAAATAAAATTACCATTCATTCCCAATTTAGCCTTTTACCATTTTTACATAATTTTTTTTAAATAATATTATATAAGCACTATTGTCAAAATTATTTTAGAATCAAAACCCATAAATAAAATAAACAAAAATAAACATGTGTTAAAAAAAAAAACGTGTATATGTTATTATTATATTGTTTAGGAGTAAAGTACAATGTTACCCCTACAATTAAAGTTGACTGACGAAACTTAGTTAAAGGGACTAATTTGGCACTTGAAACAAATGTAGGGACCAATTTGGTCACTTTTATTCACACAACTTGAAATTTTTTTTATTATTTTTTTTTAAAGTCCATAACCTAATCGGTAATAGCCCTTTTTTGAAATGGCAATTCAATTTTGACACTATCCATCAACATGACACAAAGTACAAACACAAGCTAGGCAAATTAAGTGGTCCAATATGATAAATTAGAAAAACTATGTTTGTTTTTTAACAAGGGGAGGAGAATTTGAATTTGAGATCTCAACATTTGTTAAGATGTGTTTTTACCACCAGATTATGTATGCAAACACCTGACGAACTATGTTTTCAAATTGACATAAATAGAATTGTCCATCAAATGTCTTGTAAATTTGTAATATATTGAGCTTAGCATGTCAAGCCTCTTAAATTAACTAGTTTTGGATTGGTTTTTTTATTTTTATTTTTTAAAAATAATTTTAAATTACATTATATTATATTATATAGGGTTGATCACTTGATCTTGGTAGATACTAGATACTAGCAAACTCATACACTCTACACTAATTGAAAACCTTGACTGTGCTTGTGCACGGGGTATTATTCTTTCATCCAATTCAGCCACCGACATCTGTTTGTTAAATTTTTCTTCTATTAACTAAAGGAAGAATGCTATCAACCTCAAAATTAATGTCCAATATTTTGTAATTATGCATATGAAGCGACCGTTCTTAATCACTCACAGTTAGATCTTGACATCCGTATGCTTTTGATTTCTCTTTTAATACAATTCTATAAGATATTTAAGTTCATTGAAAATTGCTTTAATTTCATAACTGCCATCCAAACCTAGTTTGTCTAATCGAACCTTAAACACATCGTCATTTTTAGTACAATTGTTGAACCTTTATTTCTTTTTCTTTATTTCTTTTTCTTTTTTAAATCAAAACCATTTCAAAATAATTATTTATCATATTTTTAACAATTATTTATCATATTATAATCATGAATAATATCTTAGTAATATTACATAAAATTAATAGTTTAGGATTTATTAACTTATTTTTATTTAGTTGTTTTATCATATAAAATTATATAAATGTTAATTACTTGTTTTCAAGTCATTTTATCTTTAAAATAAAAATAAATAAATAAATAAATAAAAGCAAACAAGTTGACACTATTTTCACGTGTGATAAAAATAAAAAACAAACTTGTCATTCATTTTTTAAAAAAAAAAACAAACAAACAAACAACCCCTTAGATCATCTTCAACTCAAAACTCTAAAATGCAGCAACTTTGCTCCAAAATGTAGCAGTTTTGTTCCAAAATGCAATGCAGTAATTTTCACACTTCCATCTCCAACCAACAACTCCAAATCCAACTCTAAAAAAACATTCTCTAAATATTCTCTTTTTTATTATTTCATAACAATTAACGTTTCACCCCTTAATTAAGATAATATTACGATAAGATAAGAAATTAACATAATATTATGATAAATTAATAAATTACTTAGAATTAGGGATTTCATTTGGGGAAGCGTAGGTTATATACTGAAACGGTGTGTGGGTTATACTATAAAATTGCAAAACTTAGGGAGACTTTTTTCATGGTGAAAAATACTATTCGATCAGGGTTGTAGTCGTTGATTTTACTGTATCGATAAATTTGACAGACATATGATCAAACCGGTATCAGTATCGTTTTATTTTTTATATCAGTATTCGATAGGTCAATAGATCTCGTGTAGATAGGTATGTTTTAAGAAAAAAGAAATAAATCATCGGATAAATACAAATTTCAACACTTCACATTTGACGGTCAAACAGAAAATAATGGAGTCAACACAAAGGGACATCACAATCGATTAAACTCTCTCTCTCTCTCTCACACACACACACTCACTCACTAGTAAGTTCCAACGCCTCTAGTAAACCCATAATTTGTCTTCTCTTACAATTATGTCTTCTTTTTTTCTCTTTTAAACCTAGAATTTTTATTTGAATTTGCAAACCTTAAAGGGCTCTCATTAATCATAACCCTAACACCATGGCTCGGAATGAAGAGAAAGCATAATCGATTCTCAATCGGTTCATCACACTCAAAGCGGAGGAGAAAAAGAAGCCCAAAGAGCGACGCCAAACTTGATTACATAAAAAATGAAGGGATTGAAATAAAAAAAGTCAAGAACAGCTGCAAAAGTAGTGCTGCAATGAAACAGTCACTAGATCTGGCAATAAAAAATGAAAGTCTGCAAAATGGCGATGGAAATATAGTCCAGTTGGAGATGATTGCAGCTGCAAAATGGAGATTTGGAGTTCGGTTGGAGATGCCCTTAGATGTCAAAATATTTCTTCAAAATTCATGTTGTGCTAATCATTTTGGAGTTGAACTTGTAGATTAATAGAAAATAAAATTGGAAAAATTTGTGTTGTGTGATGAGATGGAGTTGAAAAGATAAATTCCTTCAGATATGCTTCTTTACAATTTCATCAATTTCTAAGCAACAAGTAACATAGCCATTAGAAGTTTTGGAGACAGATCAAACGGGGTAATTTTTTTACTTTTTAGTGGTATTTTTGAAATTAAGAATAAAAGCATGACCATTCATCTAAGAAACATTCTGAAAGTTTTGAAACCAAAGGCAAGGACATTTAGGGCCAGTTTGGTATTACTGTAATTTTTATAATAATCACTGTTAGTTATGCTGAAGGAATAATTAGCTGTGAAGTTAATCAAAAAATGTTTGGTTAATTGTATTTTTAAAACTGTTGTATAGCTTAAAAGAATTATACTTATATTTAGTAATTTTATTACAAAAGTTCTGAGATTAGTTACAATGGCTAAAATATACATGATTTTAAGACCATATATAATTGTTTTCATTAATTATTTATATTAAATCAATATTTAAATAGAATATTTAAATTTAAAAAAAAAATTGGAGTTCGGTTGGAGATGCCTTTAGATGTCAAAATATTTCTTCAAAATTCATGTTGTGCTAATCATTTTGGAGTTGAACTTGTAGATTAATAGAAAATAAAATTGGACAAATTTGTGTTGCGTAATGAGACGAAGTTGAAAAGATAAATTCCTTCAATTATGCTTCTTTACGATTTCATCAATTTCTAAGCAACAAGAAACATAGCCATTAGAAGTTTTGGAGACGGATCAAACGGGGGTAATTTTTTTACTTTTTAGTGGTATTTTTGAAATTAAGAATAAAAGCATGACCATTCATCTAAGAAACATTCTGAAAGTTTTGAAACCAAAGGTAAGGACATTTAGACCCAGTTTGGTATTTCTGTAACTTTTATAATAATCACAGTTAGTTATGCTGAAAGAATAATTAGCTATGAAGTTAAGCAAAAAATGTTTGGTTAATTGTATTTTTAAAACTGTTGTATAGCTTAAAAGCATTATACTTATATTTAGTAATTTTATTGTAAAAGTGCTTATATTAGTTACAATGGCTAAAATATATATAATTTTAAGACCATATATAATTGTTTTCATTAATTATTTATATTAAATTAATATTTAAATTAGAAAAAAAAAGTTTCACAAGAATAATAAAAATATTTTTAAAAGATTTTATAAAGGGATAATTATCCCAATGACTATCAATTTGGGTCACCACTATTAAAATGACCATTAGATGAGGAATTGGTTTCAAAATGACAATTTTTAGTGAACATTGTTACATTAATGACCATTCCATTATAACACAGTTAAGTTTTTCTAGAATTACTCTAGTGGCCATCAATTTGTTCACTTGGTATCAAAATGACCATTATAATCATTTTCTTCAGAATTACTCTTGCGGTCATCCATTTGGTCAATTGATATCAAAATAACCATTATAATTGTCTCACTTTTTCTAGAATTACTCTATTGGTCATCCATTTGATTAATTAGTATAAAAAAGGGTTATTATATGTAGATCTATATTCTATTGGAAAATAGAGTAAGAAATCATAAACAATAAAATTTCATTCAATATAGAAAATGCAGCAATTCATAAACAATAGAGAAAATGAATTTTATTTATTTATTTGATTCAATATAATTTTAATTTCATGCACTTCAAATACTACTTGTCAAACTGCACAAGGATACCAAAATCTCCTACACAAGTACACCACTTTATAGAATAAGTGTGAAAGTTGTACTTATAGAAATGTAGATAAGATTAGAAATATATATATATATATATATATATAGATATATATATTATATCCGAAATAGAGATAAGGGTTATATTTCCATCTTATAGAATTTTAGTTGTAAATGCATATTGAAAATTTTCATATTTTGATGACTAAATTTTAGTGCTCTTAAAGCTTGAAATTTGAGATTAGACAAACAAATTTTCCAGAACGTCCACACTAAAGAATAATATATCCATACACATATTCTTATCACATTATTTGCATATATTTAGGATAACAATTTGATGTATAATATTCAATTTTAATTGACTTACAATAACGCAAACATCTTAAAACTGTATCATTTTTATATCCGTTCGATCAATATATAGAATCTCATTATGTCGTATCTTATCATGTATTGTATGCTGTATTTTCTAATAGTCATCGATATTTATAATAGGTAGTCAAGGAATGATAATGAATATATTCATAGATGCATATATTGATGACATGATACGTACATGTTCAATGGAACCTCTTCTTAATTATCATTTGATGCATAAAGAGGTTGACGAAAACACTAAACAAAAAAGAGTTTTCGATGAATTTTGAAATCGTTCTAATATATCTATGTTTCAATCAAAAGAGCAAAGAGAGGTCTCATAAAGACTTGGTGAATGTTGAATATGTTATATATACAAAGACAAACTATTATATTATGTGATATAAAAATTTCAAATGAAAAAAGAATTTATAAATAAAAAAGAAAAAACTATTATATTTAAATAGTCCATCCTAATTATGGGAGGAGGCGGCTCATCTATATACATATATATATGTATACACACACACACACACACGGTGGAGGAGGCGGCTCTTCCATGTCTGTTTGTCTTTTTCAGTTAAAAAAAAAAAGTCTTGAACAAGCATGAAAAGTTTGATGGGAGAAAGCAAGATAATTTTAGGGTTTTGGCATTTATAGTTATCACTAAAAAAGTATGATTTGTCATGAAATCCTACAACTCTTGATCTCAATTCAATACCATTAGATAATTTGCTGCCTCTTGAAAGTCTGGATTCAATATCATAAGAGCATCTCCAAACAACTCTTGATCTCAATTCAATACCATTAGATAATTTGCTGCCTCTTGAAAGTCTGGATTCAATACCATAAGAGCATCTCCAAAAGACTCTTCAAATAAGATATTTCTAAAAATCAAATGAGTCACGTCAGTATATTTGATTCCAACAAACTCTTCAAATGAGATTTTTCAAATAAAATTTTACTTCTCACTCTTCAATATTAAAGTGCAACTTCTCTTTCTTCAATTATTATTATATTATTTTTTATATCACATCATCATTAATATTTAACATCTATATTCTTTATCTTTTAAATTAATTTCAATTAATATATAATAAGTTTTAATTTATAAATTTTATCATCATAAAAATTATACTATTAGAAATATCACATCTAGATCTTTAAAATGAGACTAATATTGAATATTTAATAATATAATAATAATATGAAAAGTTATTATTTCTAACTTGAAAAAAAAAATGAAGGGTAATTAGATTTGTTGGTAGGGAAGGGGGATTCGAGTTCTTTTATTAAAATAATATAAATCTATTTCTAATTGAAGAGTCTTTTGGAAGTGTTTTTTCATTCATCAAATTTCAATATACGTAAACAAATAAACATTTGAAAAGTGAAAATAAAATAGTTTTTTTAGAGATGCTTTAAGATATCATGGACTTTTTAAAAAATCTTAAAAATCTTAAAAATCTTAATCGAATACAACCAGATTTATCTAACTTAATAAAAAGTTTCAATCCAATATCATAAGACTTTTACTTCCTAAAATTATCGATTACAATCCTAATCGACCCCTAAGTCATTGGTATATTTGACATGAGTCAAACCTTTTATGATATATAAGATTTACCATCCATACAAAAGTTGAAAAGAAAAGAACAAAACTATAAAAGCGCTTCACTTTAGACCCGAAGAATCTTTAACCTTTCGTTAAGAGGAATGGCCACATCATTTTAGTAGCAAAATGAGTCGTTTAAATATGTTTCACCAATAAATAACGGCCACGTAATCTCCTCTGCTTCTTAACGTAGACCTCCACACCACAGAATTAACAATTCTCTTGTCGTTTACATCCGATAACGCAAAGGCGCGCGGCGCAGCCCCACCTGACCAAAAATGTGCAACTCAAATCCCGTCCAGGTTCAACGTATCATAATTCATACAATCCAAATTTGGTTTCGCATGTCTGTCTTTCAGTCCTCCACGCGCATGTTCTCACGCGCTGTCACACCCCGTATTTTTTAAACCCACCACAAGCGAATGGTATCCACGACTAGATCTTTACGAAATGTCCCGTGTCAGGCACGTGACGGTGCACACCAGCAATCACCACCATCAGATAAAATATGTGCGCACTTGGCTTTTCTGTTCACTTTAACCACCCAAAATCCAACAAATATAAAACTCTCGGTCTCTATCTCTTCGATCTTCTCTCAACAAATATCTTTTTTCTCAACGACATATACTCTGTTTAGGGTTCTTTCGAGCGTGTTGCCGTTCTCCATTCTTTTTTTGAGGCGATGACGACATCTTTTGGAGCTTCCAGCGCTGTGATTCCGACTGATTCGAAGATTCAAATTCAGAGCTACAACGGATTGAGATCTTCATATTCGCTCGCTCTCACCCGGAATCTACGCGTTTTTCCAGCTCCGTACTCTTCCAGGAGTTCCATTGTTAGGGCTGTGTCAACAGTGAGTGTTTTTTTTTTAGTAAATTTTACGTGAAATTTATTGATTCTGTGTTTTTGTTCTGAAGATTGTGTGGACGTGTGAAGAATTTGTTTTTGATTGTTTTTTGGTTGATTAGTGTTTAAAGAGATTGAATGTCATTTTTGTTTTTCTTTTCAGTGAAATGGTTTTTTCAAGAAAGTGTTTTGCGAAATGAAAACGAGAAATTGAAATTTGCATTTTTAGGATCTAAGATGGTTCGTTACCCTGATTGGAAGACATAATTTGAGTAAAAATGTTGATTACTGAGGGCTGTTCATAATTGAAATTGTATATTAAGTTTTTTTTTTTTTATGCTCCAAATGTATCCATGATCTTCTAATACACTGAAAAGTGAGAACTTACTTCTGCCGCCATAAATACTTTTATTTGTTATAAGATTTTTTTTTGTGCTTTTGAAAAGATGTTTTATCTATTTCATAATAGAAGAAGGATGGAACAACTGTAATTGGGATTTGAGTGCCGTTGAACTTTTGAGAGAAATGAAAGGAAGATCCTGATGATTGATTAATTATAAGCAATGCAAGATACTGACATCTTAATTTACTTATTGGTTGTGTTTTTGTTTGATCTTTTTGCAGCCAATAAAGCCACAGACTGAGACTAAGCGAAGTAAGGTCGAAATTATCAAAGAGCAAAGTAATTACATAAGGTACCCTCTTAACGAGGAGTTATTGACGGATGCCCCTAATATCAATGAGTCTGCTACACAATTAATCAAGTTTCATGGGAGCTATCAGCAGTATAACAGAGATGAACGTGGTGGAAGATCCTACTCATTCATGCTTCGAACTAAGAACCCTTGCGGAAAAGTTTCAAACCAACTTTACTTGACCATGGATGATCTTGCTGATCAATTTGGAATTGGGACTCTTCGTTTGACCACCAGACAAACTTTTCAGCTTCATGGTGTTCTGAAGAAGGACCTCAAGACGGTGATGGGTAGCATCATTAGAAGTATGGGTTCGACTCTTGGTGCATGTGGTGATCTTAACAGGAATGTTCTTGCTCCTGCCGCTCCTCTGGTAAGAAAAGATTACCTATTTGCACAGGAAACAGCAGAGAACATTGCTGCCCTCCTTACTCCTCAGTCAGGTTTTTACTATGATATGTGGGTGGACGGGGAGAAATTCATGACAGCAGAATCTCCTGAAGTGGTGAAGGCACGCAATGACAATTCTCATGGAACGAATTTCCCTGATTCCCCTGAGCCCATCTATGGAACTCAGTTCTTGCCGAGGAAGTTCAAAATTGCAGTAACTGTACCAACAGATAACTCAGTGGATATTCTTACTAATGATATTGGTGTCGTTGTTGTTTCTGATGAAAATGGGGAGCCTCAGGGATTCAACTTATATGTAAGTTGGATATGCTCAAACAACTATTTTGTTTTAACTTATCTGCACTTGGTTGTCTGTTATATGATGATTTATATCACAGGTTGGTGGTGGTATGGGAAGAACACATCGGTTGGAATCCACATTTCCTCGTCTAGGAGAACCATTGGGATACGTTCCAAAAGAAGACATTTTGTATGCAGTAAAAGCTATTGTTGTTACACAACGAGAAAATGGGAGGCGAGATGATCGTAAATATAGTAGATTGAAATATCTGGTCCACTCGTGGGGCATCAAAAAGTTTAGAAGTGCTGTTGAGCAATATTACGGCAGGAAATTTGAGCCTTTTCGTGAGTTGCCTGAATGGGAATTTAAAAGTTACCTGGGATGGCATGAACAGGTCTGTTCTATTGGCTTAAATATGTCATATGTAGTATCATTTATCCTCGTTTTAATTATCCTCTATTAGTTTAAAATATATATATATATATATTTGAGGTTTAATTTTTTGATACCGTTAGATGAGAATGGTCTGAATTTTCTGCTGATCTTAATGACCTAAAGCCAGTTTTTGTATGGATAAATGTTCTCTTGGCCTTTGGGCCTTAGGGTTCCTGACTGTTTAAAATTTTGAACAGGGTGATGGGAATTTATTTTGTGGACTCCATGTTGATAGTGGTCGTATTGCGGGTAAAATGAAGAAGACATTGAGGGAGATAATCGAGAAGTATAATTTAAGCATGCGTATTACTCCAAACCAAAACATCATTTTGTGTGACATTCGCAAAGCATGGAAGCGCCCCATCACCACAACTCTTGCACAGGCTGGTCTTCTGGTAATTTCTTATTACTTATTTTTTACCATGCATTTTATCATTTGTAGATAATCACAGTTCTTGCTTAGCTTTGTTTAGTGGGTATAAGAACATATGATATTCACCTGTGGGGTTGAGAAAGAATGTCAAGGTAGTTTAAGAATTCAATTTATGAGCGAATGATAGGACCTCTGCATAAGGATTATCATTTAATGTGACTTGTGCAGGTTTCTACTTATTTAGCTTGTGATCGTAACAAACTTTGTTTTCAATTATAATCATACTTGGTGATTTGAAAAATCAAAGAACAATAAAAATTTACTTTGTGTGTGTTCCTATACACAAGGTTTAGGGGTTAATTAGAAATGTCATTGTCCATAATGATTTACATGTCTTACAGATTATTATTGTAATATGTAACGATCATACTGATCTCTAACGTTTCTTTAGTTTGTGTGACAATTTGATAGTAGGAAACATAATTTTGAGGGTTATACTTATATAGGTGTGTGTTCCTATACACAAGGTTTAGGGGTTAATTAGAAATGTCATTGTCCATAATGATTTACATGTCTTACAGATTATTATTGTAATATGTAACGATCATACTAATCTCTAACGTTTCTTTAGTTTGTGTGACAATTTGATAGTAGGAAACATAATTTTGAGGGTTATACTTATATTGCTGCCATTGCTTCTGAATTAGAAATATAAAAAAAAATCAATGAGGGCCCAAAGTGAGTAAAGCATG
Source organism: Acer negundo (assembly GCA_035582765.1). Lineage (NCBI taxonomy): Eukaryota > Viridiplantae > Streptophyta > Magnoliopsida > Sapindales > Sapindaceae > Acer > Acer negundo. The sequence continues at coordinate 10,652,369 of CM069233.1, forward strand.
AATTATTTCCTTATGAAATATGAATATTCAAAGCTGATACTGCCAAGATTTATAAAAGTAAGTCCAGTAGAGTCTTATGTAAATTTTTAATATCCATTGTTCAATGAATTTAACTTAGGTTGTGTGAAACGTAATGGATTGAATCCTAAACCTTGGTCCCATGCCATATGTAATTATCCTAATGATGATAGGAGTGTAGGACATTGGTAAATGGTGTCAGAGCCCAAAAATGGCAGAAATTGGAGTTTCTGACAGTCATTTGCTTGACTTTGCATGCTTTCCTACTCTCTTTAAATCGTCTCTTTGATATTCTTATTGTTTGCTGTGGCTTTCAATGTTAAAAGGTCTGAATTGTCATATGTTTAGGAGTGACTGTAATGTTTTACTTGGTTATGATTTATGAAGATATTCTTCTTTTTTTCGACCCTTTCTTTTCCTTTCAAAGTTGTCAATTGTTTAATGATTAAGCATAGCTTGACCATCTGGTTTATGTACAGCTTCCTAGATTTGTTGATCCCCTTAATGTAACTGCAATGGCATGCCCTGCTTTTCCTCTTTGTCCACTTGCAATAACCGAAGCTGAACGGGGAATACCTGACATTCTCAAGCGAATTCGAGCTGTATTTGAGAAGGTATATAACTGATACACAAGTTCTTAGAAGAATTGACCAAGTAATTGATAAATGTGGTGAATCAATTTTTTTGCTAATATTTGATTATAAGATGAAGTAACAACCATGTCCTTTGCAATATCAGGTTGGTCTCAAGTACAATGAATCCGTGGTGATAAGGGTAACTGGATGCCCTAATGGTTGTGCTAGACCATACATGGCTGAACTTGGACTGGTTGGTGATGGTCCCAACAGCTATCAGGTATTTCAAGTGCTGACTTGAGTACTAGACTCTTTTTTTTTTCTTTTATCGTTATGCAAATTATTGAGGGAGCATGCTGTTGTTTTATTGTTAAAAACAGATTTGGCTTGGAGGAACACCTAATCAAACCTCTTTAGCAAGAACCTTCATGAACAAGGTCAAGGTTCAAGATCTTGAAAAAGTTGTTGAACCTTTGTTGTATAACTGGAAACAAAAACGACTAACCAAGGAAGAATCATTTGGTGACTTCTCAAACCGGATGGTGAGCACTAAAACAATTGCATTTGCAGCTTGTTATTTCCACAGCACTAATGCCTTTCTCAAATTCAGTTGCTGCATTGAGAACTTTTCTTCCAACTATAAATATATTGTAGCAGCATTTCATTCATCGGTATAGCTTTTCTCATGTTGACTGGAATTGATTAATGTCAGGGATTTGAAAAACTTCAAGAGTTGGTTGACAAATGGGACGGTCTGATAAAAGGAACTTCAAGGTACAACCTGAAACTTTTTGCTGATAAGGAGACGTATGAAGCCGTGGAAGATCTTGCCAAGCTGCAGAACAAGACTGCTCACCAGTTTGCCATAGAAGTTATTCGCAATTTTGTTGCCTCCCAACAAAATGGGAAAAGTGAAAGTTAACCAAGAAGTCGTTTGCATTCCTGTAGATGCTTGGATGAATGATAAGGTGAACGAGAAGTAATCATTCTCTCATGTTTTTCTCAATTTCTCACTCCATGCGGTTACCACTCGGTAACAGCTGGAACAAAGGATGGATAGCAGTTTCTATAATCATTTTGTATCTATAAGTTTCGGGAGTGCGTTTTGGCTTTCTGTAGAGTACAAAACCTGTACCTGGAGCTTGTATTCTATTTCCTGAGTCGTTGATAAGATTATCATTTATTATTTTCTGAAATTAAGACGTGTTTTTCCGGTATTTGATTATCAATCTGTTTTCAGTTATCAGTCCAAGAAGTTATGTACAAGTAGCAGTCTTAGATTCTGGAATGCAGAAGCTTCATGGGAATTCCCGGCCAGGGGTTGTGTTGCATTTCTTTACTGACAGATTTTCGGAGACCTAGAACCGTCTTGATACAAATTCGCAATTTTTAGCTTTGAAGCTGTTGAACATATTTGACTGGGAACTTTTAGGCATTGCCTGATTTAGATTTGGGAAGAGTAGAGATTTTGTTACTTGTAGCGGGGAATAAAGAGATTTTGTGGTGTGTTCTTGAATGATGAACTTGCAAAAACTGGAATTTCTTCATTCTCTCATGCCCTCTCTACTTTGTTAGAAACTGTTTGAATCTATGATACAATGTTTGGTACTCTGCTTGTCACGTTTTTATGAGACTGATTGTTTTGAGAAATAAAATCAAAAATGACATTGTTAGAAAACGCTTTTCGTTTTTATTTTTGATTTACATCCCTCAATCAATAAAATCGAAATTAGCAAAGTTTCTTCCATTTAAACAAAAATAAAATAGAACAAACACATCAAGTCACCACTCACCTCTAAATTTATCCTACATAAATTTCTTTTTGAAATCTCCTTTTTCTAAGTTCTAACTAACTTGATCATTGTAGATGATAAAGATCACAACAATGCATTCATGATCCATGTTTAGGTTTAAGCTTGTAAAATCTCTATAACCATCCAAGTGTAACAGCATGAATCATGGCACCAAACTAGGAGAATATAAGAAAAATAGACATGAATTTTTTTTTCCCAATAAAATGGGTACAAAGTTCATACTAGTTTTACAGGAATTGACAGATGAAAATTGATAAAACTCTCACTTGTGACAGATCTTAGCTGTAGGCATAGTGACACAAATAGGAGCATACTTCTTCTTTGCTTGTGGGGTTCCAGCTTTGGGCTCATCAGCCATGGCTGCTTTTGCAATAGAGCAAGCAGCAATTGCAGCTCCAACAAACATCAACTCTCTCCTCCCATTGCTCTCAGCTTCCTTTCTCTTCATTCCCAAATTGGGTGGTTTCTCTTCTCCTGCTGAGGCCTTGGCCACAACCACAAGCCCTGATCTCCTCCCACTTGGGAATGGGATTGCATTTTTGGTCAAGTTTGTGGTTGTGCTGGGCAGTAGTGAGGCTGCTGCCGTTGTCATTGAAGCCATCTCTGCAACTTTTTCTCTTTTTTCTTTTTCTTGCAAGTCTTTTTGTTTCAATGTCTCTCAATTCTCAAATGCACCAGTGTGGTTGAGGGAGTGAATTAGAATGGCCATCATCATCTATTTCCTTATCCTTACAAGTGCTAGGCCAAATGGGTTTTTGCCACGTGTTACTTTATCCTGGATTGTTCTACTTTTTGGTTGGGATATACTAGAATCATCACTTTTGAGTTTCGAGTACGTAGTTGTTTTAAGTTTCCTTGATGACGGTGACAATACTACTATTATTCGACTGGTATATCATTCAGATCTCAAATCTATAATTGTGTCTCCTATCTCAAACCCCTTAATTATTTTACTATTTATAACCAAAAAAGAAAAAAATATTTAAAGCTAGGAATTTTTTTTTTTTTTTTTTTTTTTTTTTTTTTTTTAAGAAGAAAAACTAAACCTTGGATTTTGACTTGAGTTTGAGAGAGAGGGTGAGATTCGAAAACCAGATCTGGAAATCTGATATATATTTTGGTGTTTTTTTTTTTTCTTATAAATATACTTATTATTTTATTAGTTTCAATTAATTAATTGATTTTATAATGAATTATTATTTCTTTAAGGGCAAAATTAACATTACCTTTTATCTATGATTTACTAACCATCGACCACCGTTAGTAAACGGGTCAAGAGGTAGTCATTGCTATTTTGAAAGTTTTAGCGGTTTTAGTGCAATATACATATAATTAGGTTAACTTAGTGCAATTAACCTTTTTTTTTATTACCTCTAATTAATTAATATATTTTTTTAAGGGCAAAAGTGTAATTGCACCTCTGTTGTTCTAACAAATGTTTAACGGTGGTCAACCGTTGACTATCGTTAGTCAACTGGTCGGAGGATATGTGAGTGATATTATTATATTTTGTTCGGTTTTAGTACAATTAAGCATATACTTAGGATAGGTTAGTGCAATTTACCAAAAAAAAAAAAAAAAGATACAAATAAGATAGTGAGAAACCCAAATAATGTGGCAAGTAAGTTGTCATCACCACACACAACATGAGAAGATGTTGTTAATGAAAAACCACCTGTCACATCATTTGAGTTAAAATTTATATTAGATTTTTGGATTGTCTAACCTTAGTGTGTGTATATATATCTAATGAACACTTAAAATTGCATGCTTAATAGGGTTAAAATTATTACTTTACACTAGTGGTGTCATTAACTCTCTTAACTTTTACACATTTACACTTTTGTCTTTGATTTTTGATATTGTTGTTTTGATGCAGGTTACTTGAAATAGTTATAACTTTTCACTTAAAAATTGGATTGATTCCATTCTTTTTCTTGTATAAAGGTTATTCAATTCTATACAAAAATGCATTTCAAATTGAATTCAAGATTTGGATGTTTTGAAGGTCAAACAGAGGATGCAATAGGACACATGCAAAGTTTCGACACACTAAATATGCTTCAGTGTTTTGAGCATAACTTGAGCTACGAAATTCGGAGTTTTGAGAACCACATCTTTTCGGAAATTTGAGACATATACCCACAATTCTTCTTTACATGTCAAAAGCAAAATCAAAACAAATCCACGTGCAATATGGGTGACAATTCAGTGCATTATTGTGAAAAACAAAAGCAATTGTTAGGTCACCATTTTCATGATTAGCCTTGCCTCCTGCACTTTTGTGGCCTTTTTGCCCTTCCAAATTTCTATTTAAAGGGGCGTTGTAGATGATTGAAAGCATCTTGTTCTTCATTACACTTGTATCAACTCTCTCTCTCTCTCTCTCTTTCTCTCTCTCTCTCTCTCTTTCTCTCTCTCTATCATTGTAAACTTTCTTCTTGCAAAAATAGTTCTTCTCTCTCTCTCTCTCATTATAAAATTTCTTCTTGCAAACATAGTTCTCCTTTATATGTTTTTATTTTTATTTTTTTATTTATTTCCATTCTTATTTCTATTTCCATGAGCAACTAGTTTCATTATGCTAATGTGAAAAGGTGAAGCTCTTGGTATGAAAATAAAGGTTCATTAAAACTCTTAAATTGTGGTTAATGTTTATATCCATTTGTTATTCAATTATATGATTTATATTTATTTTTCCTTATTAACTTGATTCTAATCTTGATTTCTCTCTTATGTATAGGAATCTTGACTTATTGTAGACAATTATATCATGGAAGCTTGAATCCTTCTAGATAGTGTATGGTTTTAATTATACCGACCAACTCTAGTAAAGGATTCTTGATTCAATTTTGTAATTGGCATATTGAGTACTTGAAACCCATTGAATCAAAGAGTGGGTAATCCTTGTAATTTAATTAAATGGAAAGAAATATAATAATAAATATATATATATATATATATATATATTCAGGAGCTTAGATTGTTATATTTTTTGATTGGAATCTCATTTGTGTGTGGATTCGAATTGAGTTATAAAAAGAGTTAAGTAAACCTTTATTCTAAATACTAAGAGTGGAGCCTCTAACCTTAGCATACATATTAGATGATTCAATTCTCTACAAAAATGCATTTCAAGTTGAATTCAAGATTTGGATGTTTTGAAGGTCAAACAGAGGATGGAAAAGGACATATGCACAGTTTCGGCACACACTGAACATGCTTCACTGTTTTGAGCATAACTTGAGCTACAAAATTCAGATTTTTCTGGACCAAATCTTTTTGGAAAGCTAAGACACATACCCACAATTCTTCTTTACATGTCAAAAGAAAAATCAAAACAAATCCATGTGAAATATGGGTGACAATTCAATGCATTATTGTGAAAAGCAAAAGCAATTGTTAGGTCACCACTTTCTTGATTAGCCTTGCCTCCCCCACTTAAGTGGTGACCCAACAATTGATTTTGCTATTGTTTTGACATGTAAAGAAGAATTGTGGGTATGTGTCTCAGCTTTCCAGAAAGATGTGGTTTAGAAAAATCCGAATTTTGTAGCTCAAGTTATGCTCAAAACATTGAATGCATAACTTTTACTGAGCATAACTTGAGCTACAATGTTTGCCGAAACTGTGCATATTTCCTCTTCCATCCCCTATTTGACCTTCAAAACGTCCAAATCTTGAATTCAACGTGAAATGCATTTTGTAGAGACTTGAATCATCTTTATACAGGAAAAAGAATGGAATCAATTTGATATTTAAGTAAAAAGTTATGTCCATTTCAAGTAAGCTACATCAAATCAACAATATCAAAAATCAAAGATAAAAGTGTAAATGTGCAAAAGTTAGGAGAGTTAATGACACCACTAGTGTAAATTAATGATTTTAACCCTTATTAAGCATGTAATTTTAAGTGTTCATCAACATCTAATACACCTTGGCGGGAATAGTATTTTAAATTTTATGTGACAATTGTACGGTCACAAATTTCACTGGAAACTAGAACTAAATGCAAGTATGCAACCATGGATGTTAATTGAGTTTTTTTTTTACGAAAATAACCATTTTAAAAGTAGTTTAATGATTTATAGCCCTACTGTCTTGGCTTTTCTTTTCTAACCAGTTAACTATCGTAAGGATAAAAATACCCCATGCACTAACACAAAGTCTATTAAATTTAGTTTTTCATTATAAATCCTTATATCTTTCCGGCTTAAAGCCATCCATCTACAAGAAAAATAGTGTTTTCAAACTTCACAACTACTGTATTTTTTTTTAATCTAAATTGATTTACATGAAAGTCACTTTTTTTTCCTTCACTTTGTTTTCTTCTCAAATACAATTGCCTAAGTTGTGTTAATGCATTTTCCTCATAAAAATCAATCTCTGTTGATTATTTCAATTATTTTATATCAACTTTCCTGGTTTGTTTTTTCTAGCTCAAGCTTTGTAGAAAGCTTAGCTTAAATAGTGCATTCAAAAACTTGAATATAAATCCTGGAATTTTCCAATTCCTCATCTAGATCGAGTCTACCCTATCTCTCAGGCCGACGCATATTCTCCTCATCATACATCCATTTAGTCATGCAAGTTCAACAGAAAAGCATAAAGATGGAGATGACCAAAATCAACACCAATAAATCCTCACATTATTAAAACTAAAAAACAATCATCAACATATCACATTACAATATCCCTGAACAAGACTAAGACACCCAAATTATCATCTATTACTACCATTACAATAAGCAGAGGAAGTAATTATTTTTAATTCTTCTTTTATCATGTTAACTAGCGGAAGCAAGAGCACGCTTAAGTTTGATTACGGGGTTGTACTTCCCAGATGTACCACCTGATAGCAGTAGATTCACAAGACCACAAATAGCTCACCTCTCATGTATATCCCTTCACCTATAACCACATGTAATTAGGTTTAACTAGGTTTAGTCTATTTCCTATTCAAGTATTGTAATGTGTATAAATAAATCATGTACCAATGAATAACATAAGATCAATTCATTCACAAATATTAGATTATATTATGGTATCAAAGCATAGCTCTAAAATAGCTTAAAGATCCTAAAACCCTAGCCGCACAACTTTCTTCCCTTCTCAAGTCTCACCCGAATTCTCTTCTCTAAAAAATTATTCTCTTCACGTTCTCACCTAGCCTCAATGATGACAACCTCTGTTACCTTGTCTACCTCATTTCCTCAAGTCACTCTCATAGGAATAAACAACACTAATCAAGTCACCAATCAAGCAAATTCTTTGATTGCCATCAACTCTACACAAATTCCAATCAAACTATCTAAGGTAGAAACTATGTCACCTGGAGATCACAGTTTGAAAACCTTTTTTTTTTTTTTTGGATACGGCCTTATGGGATACCTGGACGGTACTAAGCCATGTCCTCCAGAAGTCATTGAAAATCCCTCAAGAACCTCTGACAATTCAGCAACACAAGAAACCCTTCCAACCCAGATTATCATATCTGGCTTCGCCAAGATCGACTGCTCTTCCATGCAATACAAGTTACATGCACTGGTGCTGCACAGTCCATCGTCACTCGCTCAACTACCTCTGCTCGAGCATGGGAGAAACTTGAATCCTCCTACGTCAACCGCTCCAATATCTGCAAACTTGCCTTCTTGACTCACTTACCAACCTCAGTTTATCAGACAAATCGGTTACGGACTACATGCAAGGTATCAAAAACATACTTGACAATCTTGAATTAATTGGTCATTCTGTAGATGATGGTGCAACCGTAATACAAGCTCTGAATAGATTAGGTCCAACATACTTACCACTTGCTTCGGCCATTTGAGCTCAATACTCCCCAATCCCATTCGAAGAACTATATGACAAACTACTTGACTACGATGCCTTTCTCAAACTAATTGAAAAACCTAAAGTATGGATGACCCGCACCTCCTCCTATAATCCCAAAACCTTGGAGCTCCTCCTATAATCCAAAACCTGGACATGGACATGGACGCATGGAGCATTGGAGCTTTTTCTTCTTTTTTATTTTCTTTTATCTATTTTTTCCTTTTTTTTATTCTCTCTTTGGAAGGAATGTTCTACAAAAGTTTTTTTCATCAATGATTATGACATTCATTAAATTCGTTTTCATTGGGTTGTCGTCCTGTCGAAGACTTACTTGAGCTTGTTATTTTGTTATAGGCTTTAATTTTTTTTTTATATATTATTTTATTTTATTTAATTAACTTCAATGCACTTAAAAAAAATTAAAAAAAACTTCAATGATTTTCTCTTCTTAATTTTTATATATAATAGTTACTTAATATTTATAATTTAAAATAACCACTATTTAAATCTTAATTAATAAAAAATAGTAATTTAATCAAAAGAAGTAATTTTTTTTTTAATGTGTAACTAATTATAATATTTACTAAAATATCTAAAATGTATATATTTAATTAATATGATACACGAGTTATATTTATATTAATCATTTAAATAGTTTTATTTAAGGGTAATATTAAAAATTTTAAAATGTGATGATTTTGTGTGCACATACAAATTTTGAGGGGTGCAAATGTCGCTACTCTATATTCTATACATATAATTAAAAAACAAAGAAGAAGAAGGAATTGGGCCCTTTAGAGTCGCAATTCTTTTTTCTATAGACTATAACAACTCACAACAAGTCTAAACTTATGTACTAAAAACCCAATACTGTATATTAGCTTTATTAAAAAAAAAAAATTGTGGCCCAGGACGGTTGCACTCGGTACACAACTCTAGGGCCAGTCCTGTTTGCCCCTCATACCTAAATTATAAGGTTGTGGGTTCGAGTCTGACCCTCTCCCCAAAAAAATCTTGAATTATAGTAATATTTTTAATATTTCTAAAGAATTTTTTTTTTAAATTAAAATTCATACACAGAATTTGACTGAAATGTGATTTAATTAGATGCTTTATATATGAAGATCTCCCTTTTCTCCGGTCACAGGAAGAAATCCAATAGCCAATTATAATCAATTCAATCATGCGGATGCAGTGAGGATAATCACTCTCTCTACTTGTACCCTCTGCGTAGAAGCAGGCTCCATCCACGTGAATTTTGATATATATATAAAAAAGTTTATCATTTATCAAGTTTTTTTTTTATTTTTTTTTTTATTTTTAGAAATATTACATTTATCAAGTTTTTTTAATAGAAAATTAAAAATAAAACTAAAAATAATAATAATGGATTTTTACAATGAAATAAATCAACAATTGATTGCATTACAGGTTTATAACATTGATTTTTTTTTTTTTTTTAATAAAAAAAAAAAATGAACATGTCAAAATTGGAAGGAAGTAAGACAAATTAAACTTTCATGTGATAGATGATTTTTATTTAAAAAAATGGAAAAGTCAAGCTGGTGTGAGAAATCGCAAAGTGGGTCCTGAAACGGCACCGTTTTCGTCATTACATGAGAATCAGAGAAGGCTGAGAAGCAGTTTTTGTAATTGTATCGGGTTACCGACTTTTGTTACGGTTCTGAGTTCTGACTTGTGGTTTCAAATAAGCGTCGCAGTCAACAGAATGATTAAATCGGCGAGGAACACGCCGATAATTGTCTTACACGTTTGTACTAGTAGTAATTAGTAACTGCATCATTTATCAACATCACGTGACTAAAATTCTCTGTTAACATTTAACAATACAATAATGTAGTAGTACTACTACTAGTGGTGTATATTATTATTGGTTTAATTAATCATACGCTCTTCTTTAAATTGTTTTCATGCATTTGAAATATTACATATATTAACTTAAAGAGCAATTCTACTCACTATTGGGGTCGTGGCACCGTAGTGAAAAAACAAGTAAAAACATTTGGAACCTGAGTAATAAATACATGAGATTCAAGTGTTTTTTTCTCCTGTTTTCCGTTACGGAGCCGTGACACCCTGTAGTGGAAAAACAAATAAAAACACTTGGGACCTGCGTAATAAATACATGAGATCCATGTGTTTTATCTCTTGTTTTCCACTAAGGGGCAACGGCGGTGCCGCGACCCCGGTGATACAAATCTTTTCTCTTAACTTAATTATTAATTCTGTGGTGGCTTGTTTTTTTTAATAAAATAAAATAACTTATTTATTTTTGACAAGGAAATAAAATAAAAAAGAAAAATGAAATAAAATTGGACACGTTATTAAAAATAAATGTGTTTTAAACAGATGCATTGAAGAATAAATTTTGAGTTGATACATCGAAAGCAAGTTTCTTAACATTGTTGTCATGTCAACGATTATACATATCAAACCAATTTTACATTGGAGATACTCTTATGACATCAAGTTGATATTAAATAATTTATCATAATTGGATTAATCTACTCAATAAACTTTTACCATAATTCGAAATCTTGTTAGTTTAAAAAAAAAAGAAAAAAAAAAAAGAAAACAACATAGCAATATACATTATAAAATTGAACTTTGTACAAGTTTCTCTATAGTAAATTAAGAGTATACCACAGAATACCTTAATATTAAATTTGAAATTGTTGATAAAGTCCATGTCACAGACACAGAACCAATGGCAATGGAAACAAATTCGAATTCTAGAGAAACAAAATTGATTCTTTATGTCCAAAAACAGTATCTTATACATAAATAAATGCAACCTTTTTGGCTTATATAGATGGTCAAACTCATATATTACTATTATCAATTAATTAATTATTTATATTCTTAACAGTTTGAATTAAGAATGGAGAAGACATAAGCTGACAGTATATAAGACAAACGGGTTCTTTACTTTCTATTTGTTCTTTATTTATTTTTATATAAAACATTAACTTTGATTCTTGGGTATGCAATTTACATTTTATGATATGAAATTAATTAAGTAAATTTTACATTATATTTTATTTTAGAAAAGATTAAGTACCATTTACAGACAGGGAAGATCTTAATTAAACTTGTTAAAGCAAAAGATTTTATTTCAATTTTATTGAAATAAATATTACCACTTGAAGTTGTACTTTACTTGTTTATTGAATTATTTTGGGATTATAATAATAATCTCTCCAAATTATATATATTTTTTGTAATTTGAAATTTGACAATTTGAATTACAATATTAGTTGTCTTCTTTGTAATTTACTCCAAATTATATTAATGATCCAATGATGTAATTGGACATGTATTGTAAATCGACTCAGATTTCGAGATTATATCTCTATAGTTCTCTTCATTTTTCTCCATAGTTTTAAATTTAAGAATAATGATTTATTGTTCAAAACTTTTACTCAAATGGTTTGTAGCAATCGTATTGATTTTGAGATAATGTATTGATAATATGTAATTATAAGTCGAATGAATGAATTTAGACAAATTTTAGGTTTAGAGTGTAATACACGTGAACTATAAAAGCGAACCATGATAGAGTTACAGAGTTTTTTTTTTTTTTTTTTTTTGAAGTATACAACTTTTACATAGGACCATCGGAACATACTAATATTAGACAATACATATACGGTTCAGAAATTTCTACACACATGTTTGTAAAATACATATGGTGGGATTCGAACCTCTCACCACAACTATTGAATAGAAGTACACTGTCATCTCCGCTAAAAGATGGTGTGCTCTTTAATAGATATTAGTTTTAGAGGTAACAACTTTTCTCAAGGGTACCCAGTCATTCCAACTAGCAAACTATAGAATAGATTGAGAAAGGGATAATGAAGATGGAGGAGATAAGCCTCCAGAATTCACAAACTTAAATGCTATTAAAACTAACCGTTGGAGTAACATTACCAAATTGGCAATAAGTGAAGCAAAAGTAAGGTTGATAAACAAAGTGATTGTTTATAATTATTATAAACAATTAAACATGCAGCATGTTTCACTCTGTCTCTAATCTCTAATTAATTATTAATATTTCCAAACAAAAGCTTCTTTGGAAATCTTAAAAACAGATGCAAAGCAAACCTCAATAATCAATATCGAGAGACAGAAGAATCTCATAACACACACACACACAACCAGAACCAGAACCAGAAGAAGAAGAAGAAGAAGAAGAAATAGAGAAACTTAATTCATGAACAAGAATGACTTTGTCAATCAGTCCCATATGTATATTATTTTTTGAATTGTTTATATGAATTATTATTGAACAATTAATAACCAACTCACTCATCAACCTTAACGGCACGGAGCTTTTTGATTAGAATAATTGTTAATATTCCACCAACAGTGTAATAACTCCAAGTGCGACGTTAAAATAGACACTGAGACTGTGTCAGTCAGTCACCAACCTCCTTGTGTTTTGTGACACTCACTCACTTTCAAAATATATCTCAATATAGTTGTACAATGTACGTGAATTATTGCAGAAATTCAAAATTCCTTAGCTGTATGGAGTCTATATTTTTAGTTGCAATTTGCATTTTGCAAAGGTGATAAAAAAAAAAAAAAGGGCTTTAAATGAAACACAGACCAGAGTCACAGTTGCAGAGTTTCTTGCACTCTTTGTATGATGTTCATTATATCATCAACTGTTTCATTGTTTTCCCACTTTTGGCTCCAATCTAATAACATGAAATGAAACCAAAACAATTCAATTAAACAATAATAACATATTCTTCTCAGTTTTCTATAAAACAATGTCCAAGGAAATAAATTTTTGCAGTACCAGAAGACACAACACAAACAGCTTTCATTTGAAAATCTCTGTTCGTTACTCTTAACGAGGTGGCACGCCTATCACTCTCTCTCTCTCTCTCTCTCTGAGTCTTTCTTGTCTTGTAATCCTTTATTCTCCAACCAATGAAATCTCTCTTTCCCAAATAAAAAAAAAATGTTTGTGTATTTATAAAAGTACTTTCTTTGCAAATTCAAACCAACAACTGTAGTTGGTTGATTTTCTGATATATACAAAAAACCCTCAGTGGTTTTCAATCAGACCTCTTAAAAAGTACAATTTGAAGTCTAAACTATCACTTTCTCTCTACCTAAAACCCAAAACCCACCTATAGAAGTAGACCAGACGTCTACTTTTTTTTGTTTCCAAATCCGAAGAGAACAAAAAAGGAAGAAACTTGTGTGTTGAAGTGAGAAGAAAGACTCAAACTTGGTGCTACATAGTAGAGAGAAAAAAAAATGTTAGCAATGACAGCAACAACAACAAGGAGGCCAAAATGGCAATACCCACAAGCCCCACCAACGCCAAGAATACTTCAGTTGCCGCGGAGGCCGCGGAAGAAGCCACCAAAGACTACATTTCCTGGCAAATTAGTTAGAGAGAGAAAGGGAAAGCTTGAGGCTTTGTTTGATCAGGAGAGAGAGTTCTCAAGAGGGGTTGTTCCTGTTGTGCTGTTGAATACAGGGGACGACTGTGAGGAGAGGAGAGGGAGAGTGGTGGTGGTGGTGGAGGAGGAGGAGAGAGAGAGTGGGGCTGCCGCGGAGGTGGTTATGGAGGAAGAGAAATGGAGGTTTCAGGCTGAGATGTTGAGAGCTGAGTGTAATCTTTTGAGGATTGAGAGAGAGGTTGCTGTTAAGAAGATGGAGAGGAGGAGGGTTCAGGTTGAGAGAATCCTGAGATCTGCTATTCAAACTCTGGTTTCTGTAAGTCCTTTTCTCATTTCTCTTTAAGGATCTGTTTGGTTGCTGAGAAAAAAAAAGTCAAGTTTTTGAATATACCCTGATGGGAATTTTTAGCTTCGTCATGTCTATTTATTGCCAATCAATAATATCTATTTCTAATTTGCCATTTTAGATACTGAGTGGTTTAATTTCTTATAAAAATTTGACATTGAAGTGATGACTTGTTTATAGGGGAGGAATAAGATTTGTGAAGGAGAGAATGTGAGCATGGTATTGGAACAAGAGATCAAAAATTTGGCAGAGAAACTAGAGAAATTGCAAAGGAGATCAGGAGTTAAGACTTTAGAGGTTAAAAGCTCTAGTAATTTTGATAAACAAGCCACACTTCTTCAACAACGGCTAGTGAAGGTTGACGGAATGTCGGATGAGATTTGTGTCAAAGAGATAAGAGAGATGGCAGAAGCAAGCTTGTCGATCCAATCAAGTTGCAGAGCCCATGAGAGTGCTGATTCAAATGAAAACTGCCATGTGAGGATAAATCTATCCATTTTTCTTACTGATATCTTGTAACTGTGATACTGCTTATCTGCTTTGATTCTAATTTTCTAATTTTCAAATTGTATATTAATGTTGAAGAAATCAAGCTAGAGATAGGATATGAGAAGAGAAATGACTCAAGGACCAAAAAGAGGGAACTGAACTTTAGTGTTCTAGGATTACTTCGGGGAGTCGAAATTTCTCTTCACTTAGTTAAATCATTCTCAGTATTCTCTCACACTTTAGATGGGATAATGATGATTTGAGAAATATGTGCAGGTGGAGATTCTGAGAAGGAAGATGGAAGGTTTATCGAAGGGGATGTTGTTTGAGAGAATGGAAGAGGAATATGGATCAATGCTCTCTACCAACACGTGTGCTGCCAGTTCCAAGCCAATTGAATTCCCTGATGTATCTTCGCTGTCAATACGACAATTATATGAGGAATATTCAGAGGTTTGTCTCTGTTGATTAACTTAATGACTGTACACAGCCAGACAAGTTTCATTTTGGTTCACAAACTTAATTTTGTTGAATCTAGTCAAACTTCATGTTTATCTACTTCTTAAGTATAGTTGATGATTTGAATTTGTTGATGTCATTTAAGAAAACAATCAGTAGAGATGGTGCAATTATTACATAAAGTAGATCAAGCACGATGTTAAAATTTTTTAGTGAGGAATTAAATTATTGTAGAAATTGACAGAAATTTCATTGGCAGGAGGCGATGTCTCGAGAAGAAAAATTATGTTCAGGGCATTGCAAGGCTATAGTGAGGAGGATTGTAGAGCAAGTTCGGGCTGAGACAGAACAGTGGTCCCAAATGCAAGAAATGCTGGGGCAGGTGAGAGATGAGATGGAAGAATTGCAAGCTTCTCGAGACTTTTGGGAAGATCGTGCACTTGATTCAGATTACCAGATACAATCCTTGTGCTCTTCTGTAAGATCTTAAACCAATTAATAATCACTCTCGTAGTCATTGCTCATCTAGGACTCCCTATTTATAATGTTTTATCTGCTAAGTTGAATTGAATTTAAGTTCTATCGGATCATGAAACTGCCTTTCGCTGTAATCATGAAGTATTAGACTACCCAACCAACCTTTCAAATGCAATACCGATTTTGAGTGTTAGACAATTTCTTTTAATTTTCATAGTGGTCAAAACCTGTTCATGCCATTCATTTTTTCTGAGAAATTGTTTGCTAATCAATTTAGATGTTATGTTGCTTTTAATTAGGTGCAAGAATGGAGACAAAAAACTGTCTCTTCTGAAACCAAGGTAAATGAACTACAGGCACAAGTGACCGTGCTTCAAAATGAGATTGAATGGTTGAGGAAGGAACAATATACTGGAGCATCAAGGGCCAAAATTTCATCACCACTTGCCCGGGAACCCCAGAATGAAATGGAGAAACGGGTACTAATCTGTCGATTGAAGGAGAATCATTGCCACGCTAATGACAGTGGCGCTAAGCAGAAAGAGGTCTTACGCGAAGGAAGAAGAAAAACACACACATGCAGCAGCAGCCGCAGCCGCAGCCTTGTGGCTCCAAAACGATCACCCTTAGGAGAAATTGGTAACCTCTCGTCGTTAGGTAGACAGAAAAGCAAAGCAGTTTTCCCTTTGCATTGCCCTTTACATTCCAATAGGGAGGACAAGCTATGAGATGAGTTTTATTCTGCAAGGGAACTCTTTTTTTCTGTCATAATAATATAAAATGTAAAACTTCTTAGCAAAAGAGGTAGCTTGAAGTTTTAGTGAAAATCAGTGTGGTGGTGCATGCATGCCTTTCCAACTTAATAATTTTGAGTTTATTTGCAAGTTCACCTCAATAGGAGTACAAAAATGAGGGATGACAACATGGCGGGTTTGGGACGGGGTGACCTTTCTCTGTATTTGGCCACAAACATTTACTTTTAAGGAAACCATTTCCACTTAAAACCGGGGGAGCAGGACGGAGGAATTCCTTCTCCTATTATAGTAATTAGTAGACCTATATTTTATATTCTCCAAAAATACATAAAATAGAAGTATATCTATAACTACAAACAACCTTACAACCAGTAGAAGATCTAATACTAGGTAATTACCGGCTAATACTAATACATGGATTAAGATGAATTATATATATAAAAAAAAATAGATATTTTATTTTTGTTTATTTAACTATTGAATTACAATTCCTTTGAAAAATAAAATCATATCATTTTTAATCATTATATAAATTCACACCGATTAACATTACAATTTATCAAACACATATATACCACTTTTGTGTTTAACAAGTGTTGCAAATATGTGTTTAACAAGTGTTGCAAATAACATGGTTGTTAGTTTAACTACAATGTTAACCAAACAATTGTCTGATTACCTTCGTAGTGGATTATTTTTTTAACACAACTTACAATAATTATTTTAAAAGGTAAAACAATATTCCAAAATGGCATGAGGGTAAAATGGTGTTTTGAATGTGAACAAAATAAATTAATAATAAAAAAAATCTTTTGCCATTGGTAGGATTCGAGCCGCTAACATGTGAGTCATTTGCTCAAGCTCCAAGCTCGTTCATTGACCAACTGAGCTACGACCCTTTTGGTAAAATTAATTTAAAAACAAATAAAACAACATGATGAAATCTAAAAAGAAAGGAGGGAAATATTGATCTCTTCCAAATGGAGGAGATGGAGATGGAGATGGAGATGAGGTTGGATAATATATATATATATATATATATATATTATATATACAGTCTCATTCACATTAGTATGCACTGATGTAGCTACATCAGTATCAATGCATGTGGACCACTAATTATGGATAATCTTGGACATGTGCATACACTTTGAGTCAAAGTATGAAAATCTAATAGTCCACATCCAACGCACAAATGAAGTTATATCAGTGCACACTGACGAAGTTATATTAGTGTGCACTGACTTGAACATTTGTATATATATATATATATATATGTATGTATATACAAGGACGAAGCCATAAATTGTTTCCAGCAAGAGCGTCGTAATATATAATTAGTTATATCATGTATTTTAGAGGGTATGTTATAGAAAAGATTAATAAAAAAATACCGTTAATGTGTATTCATTTGTCAATTGACACATTAGTAGTTGACAACATGAGGTTGGTATAATGATAAAACCCTTCACACCTGTACCACAAGATTGTGGGTTCGAGTTCTTCCTCCTCTATAAAAAACCCAGAATTTATGTAATAGTGTAATTCTTCAAAAAAAAAAAATAAAAAATGACACATTAGTAGTTAAAATACAAGTTGATTTATAGAGTTGCAATTTCTAAAACTACTCGAAAAAAATGTAGTAATACGTTATGACCCTTTATTCATGATTCAATAATAATGTTTACTGTTTAGGAGTTAGAAAACTGATTAAAATTTAAATTGCACTCATAATATTTTTCTAACATCCAAAAACTAGTTTAATTTTAAAATATTTATAAAAGTTTGTTTGATAACATATCTTAATAGTTAAACATAAATTGGTGTGGATGTGAGGGGCATACAGATGGGTCAACCACATATTGTCTAATATATGTATATGTTTGGTTGACATGTTTTAATTATATAAATTAACACAAATTGATTATTTAAAAATAAATAACATATCAAAAGTATAATATGGTATTAGAGTGATAAGTGAGATAATTAATATCATAAGAGAGAACAAAATTATTTGAATGAGAATGATATTAGTTGAGATAGAACATATATGTTATGATCAAATTTCATTTATATTTAACATACATTGAAAATAAATACTAGATTTAAAATCAAAGATATTTTTTATGTGATTTGATGGAAAAAATATTAAATGCCTTGTTTATAATAAAACTAAAAAAAAAAAGGAATGAAATGGGGGTAAAAACATAAAAATATAAGAATTAAACAAAAGTTAAAACATAGGAAAAGTTGTAAATTTTCAAAACTTCAGGGCCCCGCCCCCCCCCCCCCCCCCCCCCCCCCAATACTGCAGCCGTCCCTGCATATATAAATATAAATATATATATATATATATATATATATACGGTTCCATTCTGGTCAGTATGCACTGATATAACTACATTAGTATCAATGCATGTTGACCTTTGATTATGGAGAAGTTTTGACAATTGTGTAAATCCAATAGTCCACATCCAACACACTGATGGAGTTATAACAGTGCGCACTGACTTGAACATATATATATATATATATATATAGTGAGTCTTTCATGAGGGATTCCTTATTTTAATTTCAGTAAAGACCTTTATAAAATCAAATTGATTTTTATGAATTTTGATTTGAATTTTTGTGTGGATGATAAGTTCATTGAAGTCAACTTATGAACAAAATTTGAGAATGTTTCAAACGCTAGAACTATTTTTCTTGAATTTTCCTATATTTTGCTTATTTTTCCTATGCCTTCATATTTAACAAAATTGGGATAAATAGTTCTAGTGCTTGAAAATTTTTTAAATTTTATTAAAAGGTACATTTCATTGAATTTATCATCCACAAAAAAATCAGTTCAAAAATCATAAAAATTGATGTGATTTTCATCAAGATCCTTACTGAAATTAAAATAAAGAGTCCCTTATGAGAGACTCACTTATTCTTGGACAATGGCCTTATCGCCTTATCTTTTGGAATGAATTAAATATTGGGTTTGGGCTTTTGAAGCATAATAAATTGGGCTTTATTGAGAACCAGCCCCTTTTCAAGGGTCAAGTTATAATATAACCCGTTTTTGAAATTCTTGTAAAAGTAACTCTTTTTTTCATACGGTACTATTACTCTTATTTACTTATTTTCTATTTCTTGACTTTCTCTACCTCTCTTTATTCTCTACCTCTTATTTCCACTGTATATCTCCGGCTCTTTTTTTTTTTTTTTTTTTTCCACTATATTCTCTACCTATCTGTTTCAAATTTTAAGTAAACATTTTCGAGGTCCACCATTGAGCAACTCAAACCTAAGTTGAATCATGTTGAAAGCTTCCATTTTTCATGAACAACAAGGGTTTCTTCTATTGAAACTTTAATGTGAGTTTTTATTTTATAAACTTTTTACTTTATACTATCAAATGTGTGTATTATTGTTGCTTATTTTTGTGAAAATAGTTTACATGTATATAATAGAGTATGGGTCTTGTTTGAATTTGATATTGTTGTGGTCTATTTACCATTGTTGCTTTGAATCTGCACAATTTTTAGGTTTTTTTTTTCTTTCGAAAATGTTGACATCACTGTTTTCTCAACTGAGTTTGGACACAAGTTGAGATATCTGGACGACGTTAGGAATTCTTAACTGCATTAGACATCCCTAACGACGCTTGGATTTTCTAGTGGTAGTGGGAATTCTCAATGACGTCAGGAATTCCAAACATAGTTTGGATTTCCCAATCATGATCGAAATTCGTAACATTGTTTGGAAGATTTCTCAATTCTTTTTTATTGTCACTATATTCTTATTCCATGAATTTAAAATATTTATTTAGAAATGTAATCATTAATTTCTTATGCATTTAAAAGGTTGATTGCATGGATAAAGTTCAGGGGTCTATGAGTCATGGAATGAGTGTGAAGAACAGATCAACAGATTTGATGGAAGTTTTGTGAAGTTGTATAACTCATTACCTGAGGCATATAAAGGAGTATGAGTATGCTTTATACCCCCCGATGGAATAAGAAGTGTGTAAGCATTCCAAACATTGACACAACCAGATCTTAGGAAAGCAAGTGGTGTTCATAAGTGACGGGTTCACTTATGGGAGTCGTTATGGCTATTGTTGTTTTTCTCCTATTCTGTTAAATTTTAAACTTTACGTTTTGAATTATAGAACACATTTTTAGACAATCCTGCTGATTTGTTTGAAGAAGTTGTTGACTTGTTGTAATTTCATATTGGTTTATTTAAACAATTTGTAATGTATTGTTGGTTTCTTTGAAGGATTTTATGTAATTTCATGTTGGTTGATTTGTTTGAAGGATTTGTTGTCTCTGTGGAAATGCGTTTAAATTTTGATAGTTGTAATGTTGTAAAATATGTTCCAAGTACACCTAATTTTCCATGTATAAACTGTGATGTGATGCAATTATTCTGTTTTGTTTCCAAAATTCTGATAGGAGTTTGGAAGTTCGCAACACTGTTTGGAATTATAGATTTGTAAACAGTACACCTTATTTGTACCAATCACTGTATATCATACTACGACATTCATTATTCATCTTTGAAATCTCCGACATTCATCTCCTCTCCTCTCCGATCTCCTCTCCAAGCTTCTCTCTTTATTTCCAAGTTCCAAGAGACCAAGACCCAATGGAAGGCTCTTCCACTAAGAGTTGAAGAATTTCATACAACTGTACCATTTCATCTTCATCATTCAAGTTAACAAGTAAGTTTTATCTTTTTTTTTTTTTTTTTTAATTTCAAAATTAGTCTTACATCTCCTTTCTACCTCTTTTCGACTTCTAAGTCCCTAAATTTAAGGTGTTATGTTGTCGAATTTTTATTTTATTTTAAGGATATGATTTTTTGAATCAATTATTTTTTTAAGATTAATATTATGCCATTAATGATGTGGAATTATTGATGCCATGATGTATTATTGATATGCAATTATGCATGTGCTGTGTGCCTATACTGAATCTAGTAGTTTACTGACTACTGTCATGAAATGCTTATTGAATCATTGAATGAATGTGATGTAATTTATGTTAGTGAATGGATGTTATGTTGTGCAATTTATGTCTTGTTTTTGTTAAATATTATGCATAATGCATGATGCCAGTGAAAGCAGTGAATCAAAGTTATGCACTTATGTTAGTGAAAGTCAAAGAAATTTATGTACTATGAAAGAATAGTATTATAATTCCTTATTTCACAATATTATTTTGATATACAATAGTAATTAATTTTTTTTAAGACTTAAAAGGAAACAATTAAGACAGAAGAAAAATAACATTCAAAACCATTGATTTTGCAGAGACGATGCCACTATCACTCAAATAAACCAGGAGCGCGGGCAATAATACATCATAAAAAACCATAATTTACCAAGTACATGAATTGCATATCATACTTGTTTCAACTTTCAAGCAGAGTGTGTCTTATGTGAACTGATGATTCCTTAGCTTTAAAGGAATCACCTTAATAGTGCAACGAAAAATGGGTGAACAATGGAAACAACAGTGAATGAATGTCAAATATACAATAGTAATTAAAATAAAATAAATTAAGCAACTAACTAGAAAAATATAAATGACAAAATAAAATGCAAGAAAAAATAAATCAAAAGTGAAAAAACTTACGCAAGGATTCATTCCTACGGTGGATACTATAAAACTGATAATCAAGGAAAGTGAGGAGGATTAATAGCTCAAGAACACTGCTGGGTTGAGCCTCTCACAAAAATGAGAACTGATCAAGTGGGTTTGAAGTTGGAATTAACAGTGGTAAGCTAGTAACTAAATGGTTAATGCACTATTGCGCTTGTTGCTATGTGTGAACTATGAAGTATGAAACTATTAATGTTAATTTTATTCTTTGTGTTAATTGTGAATTTGTGATTATAGGTGATAGGTCTAAATGTCGGCAAACCAAATATCGAACTCGAACTAAAAGAAGGATCCCGCGTGGTGTTATTTTACATGCCCTAACGGTCGTAATAATAAAAATACCACAAAATGCATTTTTTGTGGTAAAGAGTCGAAATGTGGAATATTTCGTGTCAAATAACATTTTGGTAGGTGTTCTAGCAATGTCACACATTGCCGTCAAGTTCTAGAACCGGTAAAGGAGGAGATCAGAAGTTATATGTTGAAGAAAAAACATGATAAATGAGAGAGAATTTTGGCAGCAGATGATGGTGATATCATTGGCATTAATGTAGGTGATGAGGATGATGATTTGGCGATGATTTCTAATCAGAAATGGCCAATGTCATCACTTAGTAGGAGTGGGAGTGGAAGCGGAAGCAATAATGCAAGCATTTTTAAAAAGCCAAAACAGAATGATCCACTTGATTTGTACGACAACAAGACCTCCTCAAGGCAAACAGAATTGGGTGAAACATATACCGTTAAAGAGGAATTAAGGGACCATGTTTGTAAGATTTTTACTAGATGGATGTATGATGCAGGTATCCCATTCAATGCTGTGAAGTACCCTAGCTTCAAACCATTTTGTAAGGCGGTTGGACAATATGGTCCGGGTGTCAAACCGTCATCTTATCATGAAGTTAGGGTTCCTCTTTTGAAAAATGAGGTAGAACTCACCCGTGAAGCAATGAAGATGCATGAAGATGAATGGAAGACTTATGGATGTTCTATTCTATCAGATGGTTAGAAGGACCGAAAAGAAAGGTCATTGATTAATTTCCTATGCAATAGTCCGAGAGGAAGTGTGTTTGTTGAGTCTGTTGTTGCTTAGGCTTATGCTAAGACTGGTAATGAGATGTTTGAGCTATTGAGCCAATTCGTGAAAAAGATTGGTGTAAGCAATATGGTCAAGTTGTCACTGATAGTGCTTCAAATAATGTTTTGGCAGGTATTTATTTATAAGTTGTATTATATAGTTTATACTTTATACTTAAATTATTAGTTATGATTCATGGATTGTAAAATATTTGTTAACATTTTTTTTTTTACCATGATAGAGAAATATTTGGAGGCAAAATATGAAAACTTATTTTGGACCCCATGCTGCACATTGTTTTGATATAATATTAGAAGATATTTTCAAGCTTAAGATAATGAAGCAAACATTAGAGAGGGCCGTTATGGTAACAGTTACATCTACAGTACCACCAGTGTGGTATACATGTTGAAGAAGTATACAAACATGAAGGAATTGCTAAGGCCAGCAAAAACAAGATTTGCAACCACCTTTATAACGTTGTCCATAATTCATAGCCAAAAGACCAATTTTAGAAAGATGTTTACTTCCAATGTATGGGCACAAAAGCAATGGGCTAAATAAGTGGTAGCTAAAAAAGTTGTGGAAGTTATTTTAATGCCTTCATTTTGGAACAATATAGTGTTTGCCCTTAAGATAGTCGGTCCTTTTGTGAAAGTGCTTCGATTGGTGGATGGTGAGAGGAAGCCTCCCATGTGTTATAATTATGAGGCTATGGATAGATCCAAATAAGCCATTGCTAAATCTTTTGGGGGCAATGAAAGCAAATATGGAGATATATTCAAGCTGGTTGATGCTAGATGGAATATTCAACTTCATCGCCCTCTACATGGAGTTGGGTGGTTCTTGTACCCGGAATTCTTCTACACTACTAGAAATGTATATGATGAAGTGGCAAATGGATTGTGGTTGGTCCTAGATGTTGAGACTTGATGTCAGATTGATCTTGACCTCGCCAAGTATAAGAAAACTGAATGACTATTTGGTAGTCTAATGGGTATTAGAATGAGAGAAAAGAAATCACCAGATATATATCTTTTTTACTAAAACATGAATTCTATTTCTATAATTATATGTACGTATATTATATAACATATTACATCATATATATTAATATTTAATAATGATTTTTAATTTTGCAGCTGAGTGGTGGAATTCTTATGGCACTACACCAGCTTTGCAAAATTTGCTATTTTTAGTCTCACTTCCACTTCATCTGAGTGTGAACGGAATTGTAGCGTTTTTGAAAATTTAAGTTTAACACTTTAACTTTATATTTGTACCTTTTAGAGTATTTTTAATTACATTTTACATTATAATTTAAATATTCTTACTTTTGTATGTATAATTATTGCAGCTTCATACCAAAAACAGAAATAGACTAGATCAAAATCGTTTAAATGATTTGGTGTTAGTAAAATACAATAGAGTATTGAGGCGTCGATATGATTTGCGTGACACCATTAATCCCGTATGTTTAAATGACATTGATGACAGTAATGAATGGTTGACTGAGAGGTTGGATGATGATAATGATAGAGATGATGAGCTTGTTTTTACAGCTGAAGATAATTATGCATGGAATGATATTGCTACAGTTCTAGGAGTTGGATAGTCTAGTTATTGATTTAGATCGAGAGAAGCTTCTACATCAAAGCCATAGGTACCACAACAATCTCAAGTTCAACCATCAAATCAATTATTATATAAGGAGGAAAGTGAAGAAGAGATTAAGGGGGAAGATGAGGGAGATCAACTTCAACAAGTAGAAGAGATTGGAGGGCATGACGATTCTGAATTTGATTTAGTTGCATGAACTTGTTTTTCTTAGAATTGTGATGCTTTTAATTGTTTTTGCAACTTTAAGTCTCTTTTGAAGTTTGAACCATGAACTATGATGCTATTTCTTTTGGACTATGATGTTAATTTTTTTATTTTTTTTATTTTATATATATATATATATTATAAATTATTATGTGTTATGGGGAGTTTGAAAGTAGTCATTTGAAAAATTATGGATAAAACAGGTTTATACATGTTTTTATAAAAATAGTCTGCCTAACTTCAGTCGGGCATTCGCTTCGCCTAGCGCCTAGCGTCTTAGGCGTCAAAGGCCCCTAGCGCCTAGCTTCGCTTAATGTCTCTGAAAACTATGATTGTAATAAAATAACAACACAAAAAATAATTGAGATATCAAAATTTGAGAATGGAAAAACAGAGATAGAACAACCAAACAGAGATGTCATCTAATTAAATGCGATTCAAGAAATTGAAGGAAGAACAATTGACCTTAAAGTTTCTCAAAAATTTTTAGAAGTCAAATAGAGAAGTCATATTTGTCAAGGTGTCATCGTCGTCGTCTGGCTTCTGTAGTGTTGGCTTGCTTCATTTGATTCTGTCGCCTCTATCCTTCCGTCTCTTCGTGCTGCTTTAATTTCGACTTTGAGTAAGGTTAGGGTTTTAGAGATTAGAGATTAGAGATTTCGATTTAGGAATTATTGAGACAGGGATTTCGAAATAATAGACTTTGAGAGAGATTAGGGTTTTAGAGGTTACAGATTTTTGAATTGGGAGACTTTGAGAGAGGTTAGGGATTTAAGAGACTTTTAGTAAGGTTAGGGGTTTGTGTAAGCAAAATCGTCCCCTTTATTGATCAACCTATGATGAGTAATTTAAAAAATTGATAAGGGTAATACCGTCCCAAATGAGTTACTTTTATAAAATTTTCAAAAACGGGTTATATTGTAACTTGACCCTTGAAAATGGGTTAATTCCTGATAAAACCTTAATAAATTTTTGGCCCTAACTTTTTTTATAGACCATTATTTTAGGTGTCATTAGATTAAGAAAAAATACAAGGTAATTTTGGTATGGTTTGACCCTCAAATGTAATACATTTTTTTTTTTTTTTTTTTTTGAAATTGCCAAATATTATTAGAATAGAACTAAGGAAGACAGTCTTCCCGAATAACATCACTAATAGAAGGAGGGAAGACCTCTAACCAGAAAATACCAGACTTAGATGATAAAGCCAACTTAGATAGAGAGTCAGCAGCCTTATTAGCACTTCTAGGACTAAAAGAAATAGAAACACCAGAATGCTTACTTAAAGAGACAATATCCATAATAATAGCACCAATATCAGCATTGGAAGCTTTATTCGAATTGATCAAATCCACCACCCATTTCGCATCACTATCCAATATAGCAGGCAGCAAACTAGTATCAGACGTAAAATGCAACCCTCTCAGGATAGCCGTTGCTTTAGCCACTGAAGACGATAAACAAGCTGAGAATCTCTGAATAGAAAAGCCTAAAACCTGGCCACTAGAGTCTCGAACAATCACCCATATTCTGACAACTTGGTTGCTCTCATTAATAGCAGCATTCGTATTTATCTTGAACAACCCAACAGGAGCAGAGGGGTGGTGGGACCATCTTATAATCAGTTTACCACCAGAAATGGTCTCAGGCAACACAACTTTATTTGCAACCTTAAAATTATCAAGATAATCAGAGGCCCAACAGAACACATCTTCAACCTTACATGCTTTTGGGGAATGAATTTTATGGTTTCTCCAGAACTATAACCGCTATAGCATAATGCAAAATAATTTTAATTCCTCAGAATTTAGAGAATAAACAAAGAAGAAAAATAAGTCTTAGAAGTGAACACCATCACTTCAGCTTGTATCTTTCAAGAAATAACAACTAAAACAAACTTTTTTGGCCCCATTACACCCCCACAAAGCATGAACCGTGGTCTTAGGCGATCTGAACCAGACATGACATTGCTGATTAACCATCATTCCTCTACCAGCCAAACTCACCATAGTCGGCAGTTAATGATTACACGTTCTCCAAATAAAGCCTTTAATTTTCGACGGAATTTTCAGTCTCCACAACGCTTTCCACCAGCCCTTATCCTTAGAATCCGAAAGAGATTTCAGACCCTATAGCATCTTGCCCACTTTATAACCACTTCTAACTGTAAAATCACCATTCTTATCAAAGTGCCATTGAAAAACATCTTCGATAACAGAGGATCCAAAGGGATGCTTAAAATAGAGTCAGCTTCCTCAAGAGCAAAAGAGGCACGTATCAGAGTTGTATTCCATCCCATAGAAGGACCTATTAAATCCTTGACTCTAGCGAACCTACCAAGGGTTGGGGGAGATTGAATCTTAAAAGAAAAAGGGCGAGGAATCCATCTGTCTGCATAAACCAAAATCGTCGAGCGAAGCCCAATCCTCTATCTAAACCCTGCTTCTATTAGCTCGCGACCCCACAACAAGCTATTCCGGATAAGCGAACCAAAGCTACACTTCTCAGCCTCAAGAAAGCAACAAGTAGGAAATTATCTACCTTTTATCACCCTAGCAACTAGAGAACCAGAATTATTTATGAGTCTCCAATTCTGCTTACCAAGCATAGCTTGATTAAAGAGAGATAGATCTCTGAGCCAAAACCACAATTTTCCTTACTCTCACACATCTTTATCCACGAATACTAGTGAAGTTTCCTTTCAACATCGGAACTACCTCATAAAAATCTGTTACACAGTTTATGGATATCATTAACAAGGTACTTTAGAAAATGAAATAAACTCATGGAATAGGTCAAAATAGACTGGACCACGGCTTTGAGCAACACTTCTTTACCCCCAATAGAGAAAAACATCTTTCTCCACCCCTTCAACTTATTCCAAACACGATCTTTGACACTATCAAACAGCTGCCTCTTATTTCTATCAGCCATACTAGGGAACCTAAGGTATCTTTCATGTCACTTAACCAATTGGACACCCACATAATTAGCTAAAACAGCACCTTCTGAATTAGGAACCGAACTACTCACACAGAGGGAAGATTTTTTGTAGTTGATAACTTGACTAGATGCCAAAGCATAATCCTACAATATGTGACAAATAACCCTACAATTCCCCATGGTGGCTTTAGCAAATAGTAATCTATCATCTGCAAAAAAAGATGTGAGATAATAGGTCTTGTCCGATTGCATCTAAACCCAGTTAAATCACCATAAGAAACTTCCCTATGAATCGGGTTGGAAAGGCCTTCAGCACATATAAGAAATAGGTAGTGAGATAAGGGATCCCCCTGCCGTAAACCTTTCGACGGTTTCAAGTAACCACAAAATTCTCCATTGACCAGGAAGGAGAAAGAAATCGAGTTAACATATCTCATAACCTTCTTAACCCAGGAAGCTGAAAAACCTAACTTAAGCATCATTTGAGATAGGAAACCCCATTCTACTCGATCGTAGGCTTTGGACATATCTAGCTTCAAAGCCAGGGAACCCTTTTTCCTTTTCAGAGTACGAATTGCATGGAGACATTTAAAGCCAATCGTCGCGTTATCAGATATCATTCTATTGGGAATGAAAACACTTTGGGACTTTGAGATGACATCCCCTAGCACTAACCGAAAACGGTTTGCCAGAGTTTTCACCACTATTTTATAAGTCACATTACATAGACTAATATGGTGAAAGTCAAACATACGAATAGCATTCGGCACCTTTGGAATAAGAGAAATAAGATTTCTATTTACCTTATCCAAGGAATCACCATTGTTGAGACAACATAAGCACGCCTCCATAACACTGCCACCCACCGTATCCCAGAACTTCTAATAGAAGAGGGCTGATATCTCGTCTATTCTTGGAGCCTTGGTGGGAAACATTTCGAACACAACCTTCTTAATTTCGGCCGCAGTAAAAGGAGTGTCCAAAAAATCACTATGTCTCTGAGCAAGCTTGACAGACACTGAATCCAAAACCTTCTTCCATTTATCATCCAATGGATTTTCAGACCTAAAATGGCCAAAGAAATAGTTGACAACCATGCGCTCGATACCAACCTTAGTCTCACAAAGAATCCCATAATCATTAATAAGACTATCGATCCGATTTCTTGCTTTCCTAGCACTTGTTTTCCAATGGAAGAATTTGGAGTTACAGTCTCCCAATTTAAGCCAATCCTGACGTGACCTCTGCTTCCAATAACTTTCGTCTCTCTCGCACAATTTAACAAGTTGATTTTCAACTCGTTTGACTTCTCTCCAAGAACCCTCCCTAATATCCATAGAGATATCTGATAGCTCCTTATTTTTCAGCTCAATATCCCTACGTAAATCTCTTCGATTAACTTGGTTCCATTTAGCCAGACTACCAGCACACTTCTGCAGCCTAGAATTCACACCACCCATATCGTTTCTTATATCAACTGCACCCCAATTTTCGCAAACCACTCTCCGATAGTCATGCTCGTTAGCCCAACATGCCTCGAAATGAAATCTATGCTTGGTTCTCAACAATCCATCAGTAATCCCATCGTTCCTCTCCATAACTTTCTCTAATACAGCCCTACGATCAGAGTGTTATAATTTTATTTATTTATTTATTTATTTTTCTAATACTTAAAAAAAAAAAAAAATCAATCCCTTATAATTTATCAATATCGTTGTCCACGTGGCTGTATCTGATTAGAACATCGCAGGCAAACCTACACGTCCAAAGCATATAGGCGGCCACATAAATCGAAAATCTACCAAAGTGACAGGGGCTCTCTTGCTGCGTCAAATCCCAACGTTTTCAAAGCTTTCGATCCAACTCATTGGTGAGTCTTTTTATTCATTTTTTTTAACTTTTCAATCGTCTCGTCTTCCTACGTCTCTATGGATTTCTCTTTAGAAATATCTATTGTGCAATTTTCTTTTACTGATTTGGATTTCTAGGGTTTTATTTGTATCTGTAGCCAGTTATTGGTGTCGTCCGTTTATGTTGGTACCTTGATTTAGTAATTGATTTTTTCTTCATGCTGTGTAATCTGATGTGGGTTTTATTTGAATTAACTTGTTTCTCTTAACAAAAAAAAAAAAAAAAAGTAAAGAAAAAGAATGATATATGTGATTGCAGACAGAATGTTGAATGATAATGTAAATTTCGACTTGGATCTTGAATCTAATCTTGTAAATGGTTTTGTTAAGTGAAATGTTTAATGTATTTGAATTGATAAAATTGCTGTTTTTTTTTTCTTTTGTTGAATTATTTTCTTTAATTTCCGCGTGTGAGGTTCTGGTTTTATTTATTTATTATTTTTTTTTCTTTTTTGAAGGATGGTTAGGGTTTTATTTTGATAAAGCGGGAAATATATGATTGTTTTAGTGCTTTCACTGTGGATTTGTTAGACAGATGGGCATTTTAAAGGGGTTTGATGCTAGAGAAAGATAAAGATCTCAGGCTGTTTGCAGTTTTACATTTGTTTGTTTGTTTATTTTTTCTTAAAAACTTAATTATGGAGCAGAAATATTGCTTAGATTTTTGGGAGAAACACAATACGAAAGTGATGGTTTTGAGAGAATAAATGAACAAAGAACTAGGGTGAGTGTTTTGATGTTTATTGTTTGTATCAACTATGACTGTGGTATTGACATAGGAGATTAAATAACTTAAATGAGAGAATATATGCAAATTGAAAAGAAGTATTATATGCTCTATTTTGAAATGGTTTTTCTAAAGAATAAAGATAAAAACGAAAAATTATAAATAATTTTTAATTGGGAGATAAAAAGCTTGATAGCAGCATCACCTTTTTTTGATTTAAAAAGAGAGAAATAGTAATATCTTTACAAGATTTAGGAAGCATGACGTGAGATTAAGCTTCTTTTTGGTCGAGTCTCTTTTCATTTCCTTAAGGATTGTATTTTTTTTTCTTGATTTTGTTGAGTTTACATTGTGTGTATTTATAAAGTGGCTTTAGGAGACAGGAGAAAAGCATTTATGTTTGATGAAAGAGTATAAATTGGTATGCAATAATTTTGAGATTTTACCTTTTACCTTATATGCTTGAAATCTTAACTACGATGTGGTAGCCATTAGTATGTCTAAATTAAGCATTTACTTTGATAAGTTGTGTTGGGGAGTAATTAATTATCATCAGTTTTAGTTTTTTGTGTTCCTATGAAGTTATAGTGTTGAAAATAGATGTTGACTTCGTTAAAACTCATACCTTGCGTAGGAAACATATAGTATTATTTATAATGCATGTAGATTAGCTATTTTTTTTTTGTAACCTCAACAGATATGTGAAAGAACAAAAGCATGTTGTTTTTGATAAAAAATATTTTTTGCTATTGGAGTTGAGTAATTCCTCCTGAAAACCATGCTTATGGCTTTGTTGCATTGATTGACATCCTGATCAGTAGTGTCATTTGGCATTATGTACCTCCAGATGAGTGATTTTCCAAGACTATCAATTTTTGCTCTCGTTACCCTTTCCATTTGTTTGGCTTTGCAGTTCTTTGGCCTGTATAACTAATTGTCTTATGAACTTGAACTTTCCCCCTTCTGAATAACCAAATTTTTAAACATCAGGCTGTTCCTACGAAAAATAAATTCCCTACTCATATTCATGCCGTCTATTTGCATTACCACCATGTTTTCTTCCATGCCTGCCTGCACTACTTTTTTGTAATTTCGTTATTTATTTTTTTCAAAAAGTTCTTATTGTGCTTTATAATCGATAATTAGTATATGCTAATTCAAAAGTTCGTCATCTCTATTTTTTTTATTATTTTTGCTTATGCCCAAGAGTGTTGTTTAGCTTTTAATATCAGTGTCATTTTTCTCTGTATATTTTAATTGGTAATATATAACAAGGAAACTTCATTTATTTCTTTTCATATATATATATATTTTTTATATATTATTTAAATTAATTTCTTTTTAATGCCTATACTCTCTTAATCTAATCTATACTTCATTCCACTTTAATTTACATTGATTGTTGCTGACAACTTGTGACTAGTATTCACCAATTAGGCTTCATGTTGTCAACTATGTTGATACCAATTGTAGGGATTGTTCAAGCAGAAAGTCCCAAAATAATTCACACGATCCATAACTGACCACCATAAATATGAATAGGCCATTGGGACATAGGGTGTTTAAGATCATATCAAGAGTTGAACGTTCTCAAATAATCCAAATTTCTTCAGAGAAGTTGAATCACATACCTTTGTTCAAGAACCAAAAATTTTCCTTCAAATCCTTGCTTCCACTAGTGTACTTTGTTTGTGGTCGTCTTAACCTTGAAACAAAAGAAGAAGAGACTTTTTCTTTTTGTGTGGTGTGAGGTCTAGACTCTAGAGACTTATTGTCTGACCGGCCCTGTTTTAATGCCATCACTCAGTCTCCTGTATAGATAGTGTTCACTTAGGATTAAAAAGAAGAAAAAAACTAAATCACTATTATCCTGGTTTCATCAAACATATTCACTATAATACCCTAATTATAATTCAGACCACCATAGAGTTATAACTGCAATCTAAAAATAATGTTCTCAATTGTATTGAAATTTGAAGCAACTCCTTTTGCGTTGATTTATCCCTATTAATCATTTAAGATGCAATCCTCCACCGGGAATCCAATTGTAATTGAGTAGGTAAATAAATACGATAAACCTCTACAGTTATATTTTACTTAATTTTTTTATTATTTAAGTCAACCCAATTTTGGTCCTCTACAACAAGAGATCTTTAATTGTTTACCCTCCAGTGAACATTGCACTGCTGCTATCCTTATTTAGGGAGTCGTCTTTCTCTTATCTGATTGTCTGACATGTATGCTTGACTATTGCAGCTTCAACATGGCAGCTAGGTACATTGTCGGATCTTTGGCAGCATCATTTGTCGTTGCCTATGCATGTGACTATATTATTTCTGATAAGAAAATATTTGGAGGTAAATCATTAACAGTTTACCTTTTTATGCCCTTGTTCACATGAGTTTATGCGTCTGAACAGTTTCATTGATTTGTGATCAGGTACCATCCCGGGCACTGTTTCAAACCAGGAATGGTTTGAAGAAACTGACAAGAAGTTCCAAGCATGGCCCCGTGTTGCTGGGCCGCCTGTTGTGATGAACCCCATCAGTCGCCAGAATTTTATTGTCAAGTCCCACACCGAAGCTTGAAAGTCACATTTTTTTACTCATATTTGTTGATGTTTTTCCCCTGATTGGCCTTGCTGTACCTCATTGAAGTGGATGGTTCAAGGCCTGCTCATAATTTTTTTTCCTTTCAACTGTGATATTTCTTGTGGTTGTATACGCAGTAACATGATTTTCATCTTAATAAACATTGTTGCAGTGATTGCTTTACCAAGACACTGTTAAAAATAATCCGTTTATTTATGTGTTGCTGTTCGTGTGATTTTGAAATTTCAATCTGGCAGTGCATATCACTAACCTGGAAGTATTGCAATATTAAAGAAGACAGAGGCGGGGAGAAATATGCTGTCCTCCTTAGCCAAAATGGCTAGTGATGATAGTTATTTTTCACTCCAACCGCAACCCAACAGGGCTCTCTATTTTGGAGAAATAGCAAGGTACTCTCTAAATGTGTGGGTCCATTTTATGCTCTCCAAATTCTTTTACCTACTATTTTATTATTTTCTTCAATCACATTATATTTTATATTTTAAATATAATTTAAAACAAAATAAATTTATTTATATTTGAAATTTTAAAAAATTAAACTAGTAATGTCTTACTATAATATAGAGAATGATTGGAGTGATCCTATTAAAAGTTAATAGTTAAAATAGCTAAATTAGTTAAAATATAACTAAAATTTTGAAAGCATGTTTGGAGATGCTTTAAATTAGTTGAAATATGCATTTATATTTCAGAAGAGCCCACTATAAATATTGGACATTGGTAAGTAGATACGGCTCTTTCCATATCGTCACTCAATTTACCAGTACTCAATACCTAATTTCTGTGATACGGTAAATATAAGAAAGAAAGAACGGGTAGGTAATAAAGACCGCCTACAGATCTATGATACATGAATGAGAGAAAAATATAAATCTTCGGATCCAATTCCTTACTTTGTGTCCCCTTACTTAACTTAAGTGAAACAAAAAAAGTGCACGAACCCTTAGTTTGTTATTTTAGTTAGGTTTAAGTCTAACGATAATAATATTCTACGACAAGTAATTCATTTATTTTCAAACATACACTCAATCATGCTCTACTCACGCGATGTAGATAGGGTACCATCTAAACTTATGCGATATCTTTGCACCATAATGCAAATAATAGGTTTTTCTATTTGAGCATATGTAAAACTAGTAAGTGCTACATAGAAAATAAAAGAAAAAACAAATTTCTAACCCATATATAAAACTAACAGTATACATGGGGACAATCAACTTGTACAGAATTTTGAAGGATAATGATGCGATGGCAACAGATTGGATCGGGGTTGAATAGGCATGCTACCGAACTTGTGCCCTGATTGGGTTTTTGATTTCCGCCTCATACCCGAATCTGTTTGGGGTGAGGTGACCAATACCCAACCTGTTTTCATTAAAAAAAAAATAAATAAAATTTAAACCTGTAAATGTACAAAATTTACAATTCAATTGAATTTTAGGATAATAATATACATTTTAACATTCAATTAAATTTAAATGTATATTTAAATTGGAACATACACTTAAATTTAACGGATAAAAAATAACCCTTCAAAACATTAGACTTTGGAATGTAACTACATACTAAAGTTTAACCATTAATAATACATTTTGAGAAATTACTCAAATACCCTCATATAAAACACTCCCCAAACTCTATGTCCTCTCATATCTCTCTCATATCACCCACCTTTGTCGGAGACAATGCCACCCGGCCCTTAGCACAACAACAACTATAATTAAGGACCTTGATGATCAATATAATCACAAGATTGATTTGGGAGTCGTTCTTACTCCTACACTAGTGAGTACTGTATATAAATCTCAAGCGTATGGTCGAAATTCAGATCTCGATCCAAACCCTGTGCAAAACTTAAACCTTGACCTTGACCTACTGGGTACCATAAACCTTCAACTTTAACATGGGTAAGCCTATTGGCAACCCAGTGAGAGTATCTAGAGGTTTTAATAACCAAACCGCTATAATTATGAGATTGAATTGGGCAAGAATTTTGGGATTAAATTGAGCAATATCCTTAGTCAATGATTGCCTTTATTCTCCTCTTAATTATAGGATATTCTCAATGATGATTGAGATTGTGTAGTTGACTATAGATTGATTTGTTTGATTGTTGCTTGATTCTTTCCTTGTAAATGGTCCTTGTATGTATTCTATATATTGTAGAAATACAATGAATAAAATTATCAAAAAATTATTTCACAATTGTGTTATTTTGGTATTGTATCAGAGCCACATTCAATCTCCTTTTCTTTACCCTAGAAATTGAAGTTTGGTCTTGCATTCACAATTGTTATTTCTGTTCTTATTATTCCGCTGTGAAGTTTTTTTTTTTTTTTTTTTTTTAGTTTCTTTATCACCATGACTAATTTAAAGAATAGTGGTGAAGATTCTTTAACAAAGAAGAATGAATCTATTATTCTATATGGACTTGCTACCGAGTCATGTATGTCTAACTATGCTATTAAACTTTCATATTTTACTGGAAATAATGATTGAATAATTGACTTTGGTGCAACGGATCATATGACTTGTGATCGGTATAAGTTTAGTCATTTATCTTCTAAATATTCCAAAGCTACCATTATCAATGTAAATGGTGTATCATCTCCAGTTATTGGAATTGGTACTATCCCTTTATCTCCTACATTAACTATTAAAGATGTCTTGTTTGTTCAATCACTAAATTGCAATCTTTTCCCTGTTAATCAAATAGTCAAGTCTCATTATCACTCAAATGGAAAACGGTACGATGGCTCTTAGCCATCACACAAGTTTCACAAATAAAATCCGAAAAATTGCAACCACTAAATAAAGATAGAAACAATCTCTTAAGATAACTAAATGAGGGTTGTCCTAGTTGTTTGTGCCATAATCAAATCTCTTCTTTCTTCTTGTTCACTAGATTTTCATTCACCAAGTGAGCTTGCCCTTCTTTATTAAATCGTTGGAACTCATCCTCCAGATAGTACAATCCTTCACTTTGTTTACTACTACCAATCCTCCACTCGATTGTTAGTTATTAGTTATTATTACCATTTTATTTACATAGATGACACAAAATGGTTTAAAAATTCCTTAAACTTATTGATTAAAACTGATATACGACATTGTTTTGAATTTTAAAAATTTTAACAACTCTGATGATTTTACCTAGTAAAAATAATTATAAAGAAAATACTCCTATCAATGGTATCTTTTAGTTTTGATATGGTTGTTTGACCATCGACTACAAATATTAGTGGAGTACTATTAAGAAAACGACACAGTTGTTATCAATTATTAGAATTTGTATTCAAACTATTATTGGTAAGATCTGTACAGACAACATTGATGTTCAATTGTCATTCTTGTGTTGTATGCATTGCAATGTTAATGAGCACTTCATGTGATACGGTGGATTTGGCTTAATTGACTAGGATGATTTGAATATAAATTATAAATTGACAAATTGTGCCTGATTCTGTCCAAGAAGAGACATGGATATTTTAGAACCCTATATAATTTTCTAAAAACGAAGCAAGTAAATAAAGAACCATAGTCATGGTTGAAATTCTAATTATCCATACTAGCCATGTACCAATGTAGTTATAGATTATTGAAAATTAAAAATAAAAATATATTTAATTTTTCATGATTTTTTAGATAAGTTTTGCGGGTTATCTCTCTATATATAGTTTTTCTATTGTCAGTTCGAACTGATATAAAATATATCAATTCCTTGTATGTAAGCCATTGGATTTAAATGCTTTGACTTAGCTGTATACACTTGTTAAAACATCTTTTAAATTCAATGGTCCAGATGCAAGGAACTGATATATTTTATATAAATTCGAACTGATACATTTTATATCAGTTCGAACTGACAATAGAAAGATTATATATATATATATATATATATATGATTATGGATAAGTTTTGACAAGTGCATACATTTTGAGTCAAAGTATATAATCATATTCTTCGTCCTGATATTTTTTATATCGGGACAAATTGATAATAGAAAATTGTACGTATGTATATATTTTATATCAGTCTCGCTCTCTTGCGGACGTCCTGATATAACTTCAAGAGGATATTGAATGTGAGCCTTTAGTTTTGACAAGTGCATGGACACTTGAGCTACTAAGCCAAAACATGTAAAACTAGTAGCCCACATTCAATATCCTCATGACGTTCTCGTTTGAAAAAAAAAAAAAAAAAAATATATATATATATATATATATATAATGTTTTTAAAATTTATTTTTAAGTCAAATTATAAAGGGGAATGCTATCTACCTTTTCCATTTACCTTTCTCACTTATTGCTTGACATGTTTGCACTTTTTCATTTATATAAAAAGCTCACACTTTTTGTTGCAAAGCTTGATTACGTCTTCTTCCATTATTAATAAAATGATATAAGCAGTCATCGGAGGTAAAGACGTAAACAAGCTTTGCAGCAAAAAGTGAGAGTTTTTTATTAAATGAAAAAGTGTCTACGTGTCAAACAATGAATGAAAAGGCAAATGAGAAAGGTAAATGGGAAAGGTAGATAGCATTTTCCAACTATAAAATCATGAAAAGCCTATTCTTTCTTGGGGAATGCTATCTACCTTTCCCATTTGCTTTTCCCACTCATTACTTGACACGTATACATTTTTTTATTTAATAAAAAGCTCTCACTTTTTGCTATAAAACTTATTTACGTCTTTACTCTTTATTAATGAAATGATAGAAAAAACCATTAGGGGTAAAGATTTAAACAAGCTTTATAACAAAAAATAAGAGCTTTTTATTAAATGAAAAGATGTATACATGTCAAACAATGAGTGGAAAAGACAAATGAGAAAGGTAGATAACATTCTCTTCTTTCAAATAACATCATCTCAATAAATGTCAACGAATCATATTACAAAAACATTAAATGAGCCTTAGAAGATATACAATTATATAATTAATATTTCCTCCTTTTGTTAAATAAAGTAGATTCCCTCTTATCCAATTTAATAACCACTTTTGGCAATTAATGATTTTCCTTTTAAGCTTCCTCATTTTGAGAGGACCAAGTATAAAGTTATAACCTAAAATTGGATAACCTTTGGTTATAAAAAGAGCCGTACGAACTTATTCCCTCACACAAACAAGCTAGATATTGAAATAGCATCCAAATATCTCCTATAATCCCTGCCTTCTTTATCCAATTTCTCCATGGCTATGAATCAGAATCAATCCTTTGCAAATAGTTTCAATTTAGTTCTTGGCGATGAAACCATTTATAATGGTGAAATTCTTTCACTTGGCTCAAATTTCATTCCAAACCAAGTGAATGAGAGTGTCTTAATCAGCCTTCAAGTTGCTCTTTCTAACTCAATTGCTACCGTTGATTTTCCCCAACAGAGTGCCCAGATTTCTCAAAGTACTTACCTAGGTGCTTTAGGTTTTGGCCAAGTCCAGTTCAGTCAAAGAGCGACCGAAGTGAGGAGAACTTTAATCACTTCAAATAGGGTTCAATTTCATAGCTTCATTGGCTATGAATTTTCTGAGTTTACGAGAACTACTCAGCTTCTTTCGTCAACCTTGACTATGCATCGTTTTCATACTCCAAACAACTATGAAGATTTTACCTAGTAAAAATAATTATAAAGAAAATATTCCTATCAATGGTATCGTTTAGTTTTGATAAGGTTGTTAGGCCATCAACTACAAATATAAGGGTTGTACTATTAAGAAGTGTTATCAATTATCGGAATTTGTTGGTAGGATCACTACAGACAACTTTGTGCACTGTAATGTTAATGAGTTCTTCAATCATGTGACACGGTGGACTTGGCTTAATTGAATAGGATTATTTGAATATAAATTGACAAATTGTGTCTGATTCTGTCCAATTTTCTAATTATCAATGCTATCTATATACCAGTGTAGTTATAAATTATTGAAAATTAAAATTAAAAATATTTTATATAAGTTTTGCGGGTTAAAAATCATGAAGAGCCTATTCTTTCAAATACAACATCACAAAAATGTCAACGAATCACATTATATAAGAAACATTAAAAGAGTCTAAAACCATCTTCAATCGAGATCTGGAGATGACCGGGTCCATGGCTAGTATGGATAATTATTTCTTATGAATTATTGATCACTTTTTATTCAAGTTAAAAAATTACAATAGAAAAAATAATAGAAAAATTACAATTTTTTATATTTTTCTGTTAATCTATCATATGCGTTTTTTCTCTCTTAAAAAACCGCTTTATTAGCTTCCAAATATGTTTAATTCCCCAGAAAATGCACTCTGTTATTGCCTTGTTGAAGAGCCATGGCTTTTTTCTTAAACACAAATATCAAAGGTCATCAGAGTTCGTCCGAAGGTGCTTGGTGGAAGTCCTGAGAGAAATTATTTTACCAAATTTGAATTCTTTCACTCCAAAGGATTCTCAAGCCCCGAGCTTGCCAAAATTTTATCTGAATGCCCTAATATTCTGTGCAGTAGCTTAGAAAACCATTTAATCCCCACTTTTAATTACCTTATTGATTTGTTTCAATCTAGTGAGAAAGTCATAGATGCTGTTAAACGCACTCCGTATATTCTCATTCATGATGTTGAAAATTGTTTTGTACCTAAATGTTGCGAGAAAATGGTGTTTCATATTCAAATTTACGCAAGCTTCTTAGAAATTGGTCTCGAATAATGGGAATGAGGTTGGATAGTTTAAGAAATCTTGTCACTACAAGAAAAACTGTCTTTGTTGACGGTTTTTTCTTAATAGTTCTAAAAAACTGTCAAGAACTCCCAAAACTGTCAAGAATTTACAACTCTTGACAGTTTTCAAAAACTGTCAAGAAAAACTGCCTTTCTTGATAGTCTTTTCAAATTTTTTATTTATCTTTAATAAAAACTTTTACTTCATATTTTCAACACCAAACAAAATCCCGATATGAATTTATTTAACAGTAAGATATCGATTTTTAAACAAACCGATATTGGATATGTAAAATTTTAAATTTAATAAATTTACTTTTAAATCATTTACTGTTAAAAAATTCAAAAAAATAATTTTTTTAAAAATTGTTTATTTACTTTACACTCTCTTGTTTCGTACTAAGAGACACGTTAATAATTCAATTATCCATATAAATTAGTAATCTGGGTTTTACATTTGTTCATTAAATTGTAAGATGCTTGTTGAGAAATATTTCCCCAGTAGTGAGAGTTGTATTCTACATTATACTTATTACAATTGAGTCACGAGTCTCTTATAAGCTATGCTTGGTTGGATGGAATGGAAAGAAAACCATTCCATTTGTTTGGTTTGTTAAAATGCAATTGAATAGTGATTCTATTGGAATAGCGATTCCACCATTTTGGTGGAATAGGCATTCCATCCAAAAACCAATGGAATGTCTATTCCATTCCAAACTAAAATTTATATTCCATAAATACTTTCATATGCCCCAACTCTATTCCAAAATACCCTATATTATATATATTATATTATTATATGTATTCATGGCGGTGGCAGGGACACCTTGATTCGTCTCCTTACAGTTGTAGTGCTTTCTCCCTAAAACGGCAACTTATAGCCTATGCAAGATACTCACAATATAACTGGCCTGAGACAGACAAGGATCTTAAGCCAAAGAATCAAAATCCTTTTTCTGATGTGCAGGATCCTCAACTAGAGGCAAACACAGAGCATACTTGGATTATTACAGATTGTTAATCATCTTTTAGAGAAATATTGAAGGAAAATGAGAGAATTTAGAGAGCCATGAAAGGGTTTTACAAAACTTATATATTTATTGAAACTTCTTCAACTTCTGATTGATACAATAGTATAATGACTCCTAATATAGGAGGAGGGGGGAAGCAAGTATACAAAGTCATGCCAAACACGAGACTGATTGAATAAACATATAAAGTTATGCCAAACACGAGGCTGATTGAATAAGAGCAATAATTATAATATACAGGGTCGTGCCAAACAAGTGGCCGACAAGGTAGAAATAATAATGCAAAAGGGCCTAATAGGTGGCCTGTCACAATAATTAAAAACACATAGTCCAAGCTAAATTATTAAAGCATATAATAATTAAAGTGCATGGGATAGGGTCACAGGCTATTCAGATTGCAGTAGGCGTGATCCACGTTGTTTGAATCTTAGGCTCCACAAATAGTATATGGCCTTTACACTGACAAAATCAATGGTCACTTCATTTGGGACATTGATCTCAGTATGTGCGATGTTGATTGCACCTGCCGAGACTGTTTTCAGAAATATCTTGCCCCTACAAATCCTTGCACAAATCACGCAAGCTTGATGACCTAGATAGCCTTTGGATAGGTTTACGACCTATCAAACACAAGCCACTTCCAATCTATGACAGAGCCTTACAGATTTTACGATCCAAAGGTCTTTTACCCATGGAAAGTACCTTTTTCACTCCACCTATACCTTGCTACATGACTTCCAACTATGATCAAGACTTCCCTCCATTGGAACCTACCTCAAACCCTGAAAGGAACCGATTTTCCAGACCTTTTGTACAGACCACTGAGGTCTTACCTGATGGTTCTTTAAAGCAGCTTACTCAGGCTGAATAAGTCCTCAATTGGTAATCCCACAACGCCGAGATACATAATAGAGTTCTCAGCTCTAGTGATCAGAAAATTGACCGAGTCACACATCATGTCTCTCGATATGAAAATCAACTCCAAAGTCTTGGTGCTGTCTTCAAAGACATGCTCTCTGACCTCCAATCCAGAATAACCAAGCTTGACGTTGACCTTCACCGATACAGCAACCATGAATATTTCGGACCAGAATTTGACAAAAAGGAAAGAGAAATTAGGTGTCTCAAAGAGCAACTAGAACAGATGCACATAGACCATTCATCCTCTGTTCCTCCTCAGTATATTCCAAAACCCTATTCCTCTTCCCAATCATTATTCTTTCCTACCTTTCCTCCGTACTCGCCTTCCTCTAAGCCTTCAAATACCTCTTTGTACTTCAAGTCCACCGGTGAACTTTTCCGTAAATACCCTCATTTTTCCTCTCCACCTAAGAAATCATCCTATAGTCCCTCTTCCTCTTCCAGAAGAAGAGATAAACAACATGTTACAAATCAGTTTAAGCCGGTATTATATACTTCCAGAAAACCCCTTTCGTCCTCTGATTCAGAATCCTTTTCCAGTACTTCATCCCGGTCCTCCTCAGATATTGATCCGATTATTACTTCCCATCACTATTTTAGATGACATTGTTGACCTTACACAAGTTTTTATGGCTTTTCGAACAGATCCACAACCATCCACTCAGACTTATGATTCCCCTGAAGAATCATTTACTGGACCAACACCTTTCGTTGAAGAACCTCTTGAAAATCCTGTCCTTAGACAATCTCATGGTTCTAGACCAACCAACGGTCCTTGGTTTGACCGTAGCGATTCTACTCCAAATTCTTGGAGAAAGAAGATTTTTGAAATGAGTGCCTAGCTCGACCTACAAATGGCTAAATCTGAACATAAACAAGACACAATCCTTAGAGAATTCGTCTCTAGGTTCACATGTTCCCTTCGAGATTGGTATCAAACCCTTGGAGAATACCGACAATTACAAATTGTTCGGGCACCCTCGACCTCTCATGTTATGGGTATCATCTTTAGAGAATTTCTCGGAGACCCTGACCAATTCTATAAACAATCTAGACAAGAATTATTCGAGATGCGTTGTTGTTCACTTCGTAAAAAGGACATTGAATTCCACTACAAACGAATGTCTGATAGATATCACATTCTTGGTGGTATCAATGACCAAAGTCTTAAAATGTCTATGTCAATTCTCTTCCTACTGAGCTCCAAGATGAGTTACAAAGAAAGATTGACGCCTCAAACATACCCTTAAATGACATCACTTTAGGTGAAATTCATATGTTCACATTGAGTGCCCTTGAAAACCTTTGTGCCATGCAAAAGGTCTTCTCCAAAATGATAAAAGAAGGCAAAGGGTACGAAGTACAGTGCAAACAACCCTCGTACTAGATCAAATGTAAATCTGCAAGACAATGCACCTGCAAGCCAAAATAGAAGAAACATTTCCACTCTTTCAAATGCAGAGGAAACAAGAAGTTCAAGTTCTATAAAAAGAAATCTAAACGAGCGTGGAACAAATCCTAGAAATGTTTAATCTGTGGACAAAATGGGCATTATGCCAATAAATGTCCAAATAAGAAGGCAAAATCTGCTAAACTGGTTCACCAGTTAGCACACATAACGGAAGAAGTCCCATATGATGCTGGCATTAAATCAATCTTCTCGGAGCAAGAAGGTGTCGATGAAAACACCACCTTTGTTCTTCAAGATACGGACTCTGTATCCAATTCAGAGTACTCTAGCTCCTCTGAGTCAGAAACAATTATATACTCTTACCATGCTACACACATTGATTCACAATCGGGTCCCCATGTTTTTATCCAAATACTATCTGACAAGTTCTCCAAACCAATTAATGTCATTGCCTACATTGACACTAGCTCGTACACCACCATGATGAACCCTAAGGTTCTCCCTCCAGACGCTTGGAAGTCCCATGTCTGTTATTTTAAGGCAGTTGATGGTCAAATATTTACTACCAACCTAATTTCAAAAAATAAGATTGGTATCAAGATCTTTCCATCATACACTCTTTGGGCTCGCGTCATTGGAACTCCTTTACCTGATAAAGATATTCTGATCGGCTGGGATTTCATTTGCCAGTACAAATC
This sequence comes from Acer negundo, assembly GCA_035582765.1. Taxonomy (NCBI): domain Eukaryota; kingdom Viridiplantae; phylum Streptophyta; class Magnoliopsida; order Sapindales; family Sapindaceae; genus Acer; species Acer negundo. The sequence goes on from CM069233.1 coordinate 10,696,086, forward strand.
TCTCCGACTACTCCCCAATAGAATCCGTTCCAAAAGGGATTTCAAAGCTTTCTCTAGCATCCCCAAGATTTTTCCATTATCTGAAATCCATCCCTCATTCCAGGACGTTTAGCAACAATTGCAGCAGTTCTGCACTAACATCCATGCCGATTTCCGCCACCCTAAGCCCTTATGGAAAAATCAAGACTTCTTTATTAAGATCCCTGTCAAGCTTAATGAAGATGTAAATCCCACTAAGGCCTCTCATTCCGACATATCACCTCAGACCTTATGTTAGCAAATGATGAGTGTGATGAACTGCTCCAACAGGGTTTACTTGAACCTACTTCCTCCCCATGGGCATGCTAAGCTTTTTGCATCGACAAATGTTTGGAACAACTCAGAGGCAAAAAGAGATTAGTAATTGACTATAAACCCCTAAACCTCTTCCTTCACAATGATAAGTTCCCAGTTCCTAGGACCAACACATTGTTTTCCCAGCTTCCTGGTGCCACCATTTTTTTTTTTTTAAAATTTGACCTCAAAGCAGTTTTTTTGGCAAATCGGGATACATCCTGATGACAGGTACAAAACGACATTCTGTCTTCCCAACGCTCAGTATCAATGGACAGCCTTACCATTCGGTTTAAAGACAACTCCTTCATTGTTCCAAAAGACCATCACTAGGATTTTCCATCATATCCTACATTCGGCCTTGGTCTATATTGATGATATCTTGTTGTTCTCCTCCACTGAGACTTCTCACAATCAACTCCTCTGTCAGTGCCACGAATTGATAAATCGCTATGGTATCATGCTCTCAAATAAAAAGAGTTTCATTGGAGAGACGGAGATAGATTTTCTTGGAATACACATCTCTAAAGGCCAATATTGTCCCAGTCCTCATTTAGCCAGTCAATTACTGAATTTCCCATATTCATACTTCACTCCGAAACAAGTTCAACAATTTCTTGGAATAATCAATTTCATCAGAGACTTTCTTCCTCACGTGTCTCGCTATACTTCGGTACTCTTAGCTCTCCTAAAAAAGAATCCTCCCCTTTAGGGCACGTGTCACACAAAAGATGTGTCTAAGTTAAAAAAGATTGCCCAGTCTCCTCCAGCCCTTACCATCTCATCCACTAGCCAATTCATCTTTCAGACTGATGCTAGTGACACCTGTTAGGGGCCGTCCTAATTAAAGATAAATATGGAAAAAGACAATATTGTGGCCATATCAGCATTCAATTCAAAGATGTCCAGCAGCACCACCACACTATCTACAAGGAGATTCTTGCGATCAAATATGGAATCCAAAAGTTTGATTTCCATTTCAAGACAAAACACTTTATTGTTTAAATGGACAATTCATCCTTCCAAAAAATTCTCGAGTTTCGCAACAAGATTCCTCCTAATCCTTAACTGTTGAGATTGAAAGATTGGTTTTTCAGATATGACTTTACTATTAAACATGTGAAAGGCCAACACAATATAATTGCGGACATGCTCTCCCAACCATCACCAGTTCATCTCATCACCAATTGCGGACCCACACCTCTCATCTTCATGGCCACCTCAGCATCATCTTCTACATCATCTTCACCAACTCTCACTGACAAATCCTTCCCACCTGAGCTCATGGAATGGTTCCACCGGGTCAACAACCTTCTCTTGCTCGCATTCAAGAATTTGCCCATTCACATCTGCGGACCTATCTGGCTCAAATTCAAAATCAAGGAGTCTGACACACTCTCCTCAATCCTACTAGACCTTTCCTTGACCCTTTCCTGATGACACCCTTTTATTATTTCTCACCCCAGGTTCTATGGTTTCTTATGTGTCTATCCGTTATTCACCATCATGCCATCGTTTTCCTTTTCCAAGCTATGTATCTTCATCTCCATGGCCCCGCTCACGCGAATTCCCTTCTCTGGACCTTCCTACAATGGTTCAATTCCCTAAGCTATTGGAGATCTGAGCTCACTAAGCTTATGGGTCAGTATAATCTGTGGAAACTTGACTATGATTCTTCATCATCAATCTTGTGCATCTAGATACTTCACAGACCCTACCGTTTCAATCCTCATAAGAAACTTTTGTGGTCTCCTAACATCTGTTATGAATGGCATACCACTTATAACTATCCAAAAACCTACCCACAGAATATCCAGATATCTCTGCTCAACTTCCTCTGCGACGTCAATTACGTCCCACCTAATGAACATTTCATCCTCCCAAAGATACTCAGAGACCCCTCACAAAATTGGTACCCTTTTTAGGATACCGTTCTATACGACTTTCAAGACCTCATGGCTCTTAACACCCGGCTCTGTACTATTTGTGGAGCCCAAGATTCAGACAAGCCTATTACAATCTGAACAGCCCGTGACCCTATCCTATGCACTTTAATTATTATATGTTTTAATAATTTAGTTTAGACTGTGTGTTTTTAATTATTGTGACAGGCCACCTGTTAGGCCCCTTTATATTATTATTCCTACCTTGTCGGCCACTTGTTTGGCACGACCCTGTTTATTATAATTATTGCTCTTATTCAGTCAGTCTCGTGTTTGGTATGACTTTGTCTAGTCAGCCTCGTGTTTGGCATGACTTTGTATGCTTGCTTCCCCCTTCCTCCTATATAAGAAGTCATTATGATATTGTATCAATCAGAAGTTGAAGAAGTTTCAATAAATATATAAGCTTTGTAAAACCCTTTCATGGCTCTCTAAATTCTCTCATTCTCCTTCAATATTTCTCTAAGAGATGATTAACAATCTGTAATAATCCAAGTATGCTCTGTGCTTGCTTGCCTCTAGTTGATGATCCTGCACATTAGAAAAAAGATTTTGATTCTTTGACTTAAGGTCCTTGTCTGTCTCAGGCTGGTTACATTGTGAGTATCCCATATAGGCTATAGGTTGCCGCTTTAGAGAGAAAGCACTACAACTGTAAGGAAACGGTTCAAGGCGTCCCTGCCACCGCCAATTATATATACTATATTATATAAACTGTATCCTTATAGTCTTACTGTTTTCCCCCATAATGGCGGCCTACCCAGGACCTAAATAGAGTACTTATAGAGCAACTCGTCAAAGATGGACAATGACCTTAAGTCAAAGAATCAAAATCTCATTTCTGATGTATAGGATCCCCAACTAGAGGCAGGCACAGAGCATACTTAGATAATTACAGACCGTTTGTTATCTCATAGAGAAATATTGAAAAAAAGGAGGAAGTATTTAGAAAGCCATTAGAGTTTGGTAACATGGGGGCTTTCAAAACTTGTCACTGGATCTTCAAGCAATTGTGGAGATTGACATCCCGTAATGGGATATTGAAGTTGAGGTAGTACATGAGTGAGATACTACCAATATGAAGTGTGGACAAACACGTACCAATAACTGCGAGCTCAGATTCTTTGTAGATGATATTAAGAAGAGCAACTCGGACAGTAACAGGTAAACCTTTCCTTCCATGTAAGGTAAGAATGATTTGAACAGCACCGATGTGTAAGTGAGAGTATCATTCTTTGATCCAATGGTCAATCAATGGTTGACCTATTTCAAGGTCAACATACTGCTCAACAGCAGTGGCTGGAACTAAACAGCTGTCAAGAGTTGTTGATTAGATGTATTATTTAATTGGAGGAGATCGGTGTTGAACAAGGTGTTGAATTTTTATTGCAAGAGATCTATTTCTTTTGAAGATAGTATAAGGGTTCAATAGTGGTAACGAAGTTTCATTGATCTGGGTGGAGTCTGGAATATGGGTGTACTCTACAAGATATTGTATTCTGGAGGACTGGGTACGTGGAACAAAGGAAAGGTGAGAGATAGAAGAAGGGAGTCTAATAGGGTCTAAAGTAGTAGGAGCGGAAGAAATGTTTGTATTTGTCATTAGCTGTAAAGTCCTTCCTTCAATATTATCTCTAATTGAGTTACAATAGTCTAACTTGTATTCCTAGACTCCAAGTCAGAGATCATGTCTCTGAAGACTGCATTGAGACTTTGGAGCTGATTTTTATGTTGGGAGACATGATAAGTGACCCGGTCAATAACTCTATTCTGTATTTTGGCGTTGTGAGATTGCCAGTTGAGGACTTGCTCATCATGGGTAGACTGCTTGAGAGAGCCATTAGGCAAGACTTCAGTGGTCTGTATGAAGGGTTTGGAAAATCGGTTCCTTTCAAGATTTGAGGTGGGTTCCAAAGGAGGGAAATCCTGGTCATAATTGGAAGCCATGTAGCAATGTACATATGGAGGTAAAGATGGGGCATGAGGACTATTTGCCATGGGTAAGAGGCCTTCGGATCATAGGATCTGTAAAGCTCTGTCATAGATTGGAAGTGGCTTGTTTTTGATAAGTCGTAAACCTATCTAAAGGCTGTCTGGATCATCAGGTTTGCACGATTTGCACAAGGGTTTGCAAGGGATAAGATATTGCTTTATACAGTCATGGTAGGTGCAATCAGCATCGTACATGTTGGGATCAACATCCCAGATGAAATGACCATTGATCTTATTAGTGTAAATCGCATATCCATCAGCTTCAAAGCTATGGATCAAGATGTCATCTTCTGTGGTGACTAGACTGATCATGAGAGCTTGAAAGACTAGAGGAGCGCTGGCGCGGGAGGAAGATCCTATGTCTGAGATAGGCTTATAGACTGTCTTTATGGAGCCATCATCTTCCTTGATATACGTTGTGTCAGAAGCAACAACGGGAGTTTAAGGTCGTTGTCTATCTCTGAAGAGTTACTCTGTGAGTACCCTATTTAGGCCGTGGGTAGGCCGCCATTATGGGGAAAACAGTAAGACTAAAAGGAGACGGTTCAAGGCGTCCCTGCCAACCGCCATGGCTTTCAGAGCCTCTGACTTGGAGTCTAGGAATACGAGTTAGATTGTTGTAACTCAATTAGAGATAATATTGAAGGAAGAACCTCACAGCTAATGGCAAATACAAACATTTCTTCCCCTCTTACTACTTTAGACCCTGTTAGACTCTCTTTTCCCATCTCTTTCCCTTCCTCTATTTGACTTACCCAGTCCTCTAGAATACAACACCTTGTAAAGTACACCCATATTCCAGACTCTGCCCAGATCAATAAAACTTCGTTACCACTATTGAACCCTTACACTATCTTCAAAAGAAATAGATCTCTTGCTACAAAAATTCAACACCTTGTTCAACACTGATCTCCTCCAATTAAAGAATACATCCAGTCAACAGCTCTTGACAACTGCTTAGTTCCAACCACTGCTGCTAAGCAGTATGTTGACTTTGAAATAGGTCAACCATTGATTGACCATTGGATCAAAGAATGATACTCTCACTTACACATCGGTGCTGTCCGAATCGTTCTCACCTTACATGGAAGGAAAAGTTTACCTGTTACTGCCTGAGTTGCTCTTCTCAATACCATCTACAAAGAATATGAGCACACAGTTATTGGTACGTGTTTATCCACACTTCATGCTGGTAGTATCTCACTCACGTACTACCCCAACTTCAATATCCCACTACAGGATGCCAATCTCCACAATTGCCTAAAGATCTAACTTCATGTTTTAGGAGCCCCCATGTCACTAAACTCCTACATGGCAACTCTCCACCACTAGATCACTTACCGACTTTAAGATCATGCTCTTGATCTTCCCATACCCGGCCATAATGGAGGTACAATTTTCATTAAGGGAGAAAGGGAAGATGAGGTCCTACTATCATCCAGATTCCTAAACAATTGCCTAGAGACAAGCTCAAAGAGATCATGCCTCTTGAATGGATCACCAATTATGAGAAAGCTTTCCAGAACACTACTCACGTTGTTACTTCTGACACAACGTATATCAAGGAAGATGGTAGCTCCATAAGACAGTCTATAAGCATATCTCAGACACAGGATCTTCCTCCTGCGTCAGCGCTCCTCTAGTCTTTCAAGCTCTCATGATCAGTCCAATCACTATAGAAGATGACATCCTGATTCATAGCTTTAAAGCTGATAGATATGCGATTTACGCTGATAAGATCAATGGTCATTTTATCTGAGATGTTGATCCTAACATGTGCGATGTTGATTGCACCAACCATGACTATATAAAGCGATATCTTGTCCCTTGCAAACCCTTGCACAAATCGCACAAACCTGATGATCCAAACAACCATTGGATAGGTTTACGACCTATCAAAAACAAACCACTTCCAATCTATGACAGAGTCTTACAGATCCTATGATCCGAAGGCCTCTTACCCATGGCAAATAATCCTCCTGTCCCATTTTTACCTCCACCTGTACCTTGCTACATGGCTTCCACTCCTTTGGAACCCACATCAAATCCTGAAAGGAACCAATTTTCCAAATCCTTCGTATATACCACTAAAGTCTTACTTGATGACTCTCTCAAGCAGCCTACCCAAACTAAACAAGTCCTCAACTGACAATCTCACAACACCAACATACAGAATAGAATTTTCAACTCTATTAATCAGAAGATTGATCGAGTCACTCATCATGTCTCCCGACATGAAAATCAACTCCAAGGTGTCGATACGGTCTACAAAGACGTTCTCTGACCTCCAATCCAGGATAACCATGCTCGAACGCTAACCTTTACCAGTACATCAACCATGGATATTTCAGACCATAATTTGACAGGAAAGAAAGAGAAATCAACCGTCTTAAGAAACAACTGGAACAAATGAATAGAGATCACTCATCCCCTATTCCTCCTCAGTTTATTCATAAACCTTATTCTTCTTTTTAATGGTTGTTCTTGTCAACATCTTCTCTATACTCGCTTTCCTTTAGGCCTCTGGACACTTCTCAATACTTCAAATCTACTGGTGAACTTTTTCGTAAATACCCTCCTCTTTCCTTTCCACCTAAGAAACAGACCAGCAAATCTTCCTTGTCTAGACGCAAAGATAAGCAACCCGCTCCATACCATTTTAAACAAGTATTGTATACTTCTAGGTAACCCCTATCGTCCTTATCCTCAGACCTTGACTCGGATTCTATTTCCAATACCTCTTCCCGGTTCTCATCGGATACTGATCCGCTTATTACCCCCCAACATTCTGTTTCAGATGAGGTTGCTGACCTAACACAAGTCTTTATGGCTTCTCGAACAGATCCACACCCGTCCACTCAGACTTATGATTCTCTTGAAGAATCCTTAACTAAACCGACTCCTTTCGTTGAAGAACCTCTAGAGAATCCTATCCCTGGACAGTCTCATGGTTCCAGGCCAACCAACAGTCCTTGGTTTGATTTTGGGGACTTTACTCTAGACTCTAGGAGAAAGAAATTTTTTGAAATACAATCAAGAGACGATCCTTAAAGAATTCGTCTCCAGATTCACGGGATCTCTTAGAGATAGGTATTAAGCTCTTGGAGAATACCGACAATTACATTTTATCTGGGCACCTTTAACCTCCCAGTTTATAGGTATCATCTTCATAGAACTTTTTGGAGACCCTGACCAGTTCTATAAACAGGCTAGACAAGAATTCTTCGAGATGCACTGTTGTTCACTCCGTAAAAAGAACATCGACTTCCATTACAAATGGATGTCTAACATATATCACATTTTTGGTGGTATCAATGACCAGAATCTTAAAAATGTCTATGTCAATTCTATTTCTACTGAACTTTAAGATGAACTACAGAGAAAGATTGACACCTCAGGCAAACCCTTCAATGACATCATTTTAGATGAAATTCATATGTTCACTCTAAGTGCAGTGGGAAAGCTTTGTGCTTCTCAGAAAGTCTTCTCCATTATGCTAAAAGAAGGAAAACGGTATGAAGTGCAGTGCAAACAACCATAGTACCACATCAAGTATAAATCTGCAGCACAATGCACCTGCAAACTAAGGAAGAAAAAGCATTTCCACTCTTTAAAGCGTAAAGGGAACAAAAAGTTCAAATTCTATAAAAAGAAAGCTAAACGAGCGTGGAACAAATCCCAGAAACGTTTTGTCTGTGAAAAAAAAGGCATTATGCCAAGAAATGTTCGAACAAGAAAGTGAAGTCAGCTAAGCTGACTCACCAGATAGAACACATAGAGAATGAAGACCCACTTGATGCCGACATTAAATCTATCTTTTCGGAGAAAGAAGGTATCGATGAGAATACCACCTTTGTACTCCAAGATACGAACTCTGCATCTGACTCAGAATACTCTGACTCCTTTGAGTTAGAAGTGATCCAAGACTCTTATCAGGCAGCACAAATTGATTCACAATCGAGACCCCAATTTTCGATTCAGATACTGTCCGACAAATACTCCAAACCAGTTAATGCTATTGCCTACTTTGACATTAGTTCACACAACACCATGATAAACCCTAAGGTCCTCCCTTAAAACGTTTGGAAGTCCTATGTCCGTTACTTCGGGGCAGCTGATGGTCAGATATTTACTACTAATCTAATTTCCAAAAATAAGATTGGTATTAAAATCTTCCCATCATACACCTTTTGGACTCGCGTCATTAGAACTCCATTACCTGATAAAGATATCCTAATCGATTGGGATGTTTATTGCCTATGTAAATCTCTCCGGATTCTTTCCATTGAGATTCGATACAAAAGAAATTTCAAAGATTTCTCCAGCATTCCCAAAATCTTCCCATTATCTGAAATCTAACCCTCGTTCCAACAAATTCAGCAAAGGTTACTACAGTTCTACGCCAACAGTCATGTAGATTTCCACCATCCTAAGCCATTGTGGAAAAACCCAAACTTCTTTATTAAGCTACCTTTCAACCTTAATGAAGATGTTAATCCTATATAGGCATCTCACTCAGGCATTTCGCCCTTGGACCTCAAATTGGCAAATGAGGAGTGCGATGAACTACTCCGACAAGGATTAATTTAGCACATTTCCTCATTTTGGGCGTGTCAAGCCTTTTATGTTGAAAAACGCTCAGAGCTAGTTAGAAGAAAGAAGATTAATCATTGACTATAAACCTCTCAACCACTTCCTCAGAGATGATAAGTTTCCAGTTCTTAGAACTAACACATTGTTTTCACAGCTCCCTAATGCCTATATGTTTTCAAAATTTGACCTCAAAAGAGAATTTTGGTAAATAGGAATCCATCTAGATGACAGATACAAAACCACATTCTATCTTCCCAATGCCCAATATCAATGAACTATCTTACCATTCGGTTTAAAAACCACCCCTTTATTATTCCAAAAGGCCAGCATCAGGATTTTCCATCCTCTCTTACATTCAGTCTTACTCTACATTGATGATATCTCATTGTTCTCTCATGATAAGGATTCTCATAACAAACTCCTCCATCAGTTCCATAAGTTGGTTGATAGATATGGTACCATGCTTTCGGCCAAGAAAAGGATGCACAACCATAGAATTCCTTGGGATGCATATTTCTAACAGTCAATACCGTCCTGGTCCCCACCTAGCACGCCAACTGTTAGATTTTCCCGATTCAAACTTGACTCCGAAACAAATTCAACGATCCCTTGATGTAGACAATTTTATCGGAGATTTTCTACCACAGGTGACTCGCTACACTTCAGTTCTTTCCGTTTTTTTGAAAAAGAATCCTCCTCCTTGAAGCACATGTCACACATATGATGTGTCTAAGCTAAAAGAGATTGTCCAATCTCCTATGGCCCTCATCATCCCATCCACTGGCCAGCTCATCCCTCAGACTGATGCTAATGACACCTTTTGGGGGGCCATTCTGATTGAGGATAAATATGGACAAAAGAGATACTGTGGTCATGCAAGTGACCAATTCAAAGATGCTCAGCAGCACTACCACACTATCTATAAAAAAATTCTTACGGTCAAATATGAAATTCAAAAGTTTGATTTCCATCTTAAGACAATGAACTTTATCGTTGAAATGGACAACTCAACCTTCCTAAAAATCCTCAAGTTTCGCAACAAGATTCCCCTCAATCCTCAACTGTTGAGATTGAGAGATTGGTTTTCTAAATACGACTTTACTGTTAAGCACGTGAAGGGCCAACACAATATAATTGCAGACATGCTCTCCCAACCACCACCCGTTCATCTCATTACCTCTTGCTACCACTCATTTTCATGGCCACCTCAGCATCCTCATCGTCCTCCCCAACTCTCCTTGACAAGTCCTTCCCACCAGGCCAACAACCTTCTCTTACACGTATTCAAGAGTTTGCTCAGTCCCATCTGCTGACCTATTTGGCTCAGATCTAGGAACAAGGTGTTTGACATAGTCTCATCAACCATACTCGACCTTTTCTTGATTTTTTCCTGATGCCACCCTTTTACTACTTCTCACCTCAGGTTCTATGATTTCTTTGGTGTCTATCTGTTCTTCATCATCATGCCATTGTTTTTCCTCTCCAAGCTATGTATGTCCATATCAATGACCAAACGAACTCCTTTTCATCATGCCATTGTTTTTCCTCTCCAAGCTATGTATGTCCATATCAATGACCAAACGAACTCCTTTTTGTTGACCTTCTTGCAATGGTTCAATTCTCTAACCTACTAGAAATCTGAACTCACCAAACTTATGGGACATCATAATTTATAGAAGCTGGACTATGCATTTGCATCGTCTATCTCCTGTATCTGGTTACTTCATAGACCTTACCGATTTAATTCTCATAAAAGACTTCTTTGGTTCCAAAACATCTGTTACGAATGACATACTACTTACGACTATCTAAAGTCTTATCCAAAGAATCTCTAGATGTCGTTACTCAATTTCCTTTGCGATGTCAATAGAGTTCCTCATCATGAACATTTTATTCTCCCAGAAGTACCTAGGGACTCTTCCCAAAGTTGGCATCCTTTTCAAGAATCCAACCTAATCGACTCACAAGACCCCATGGCTCTTGACATCTGTCCCTGCACTATTTGTAGAGCATATGACTCAGAGGACAAGGATCATGCCAACTGCAACTTGAACAGCTCGTGACCTTATCAGCATCCTATGTACTTTACTTTTCTGCTTTAATGATTGTGTTTGAATTATGTGTTCTCGTGACCTGCCACTAGTTAGGCCATATCTCCACTTGTATTATTAGCCTTATCCTGTCGGCCACCTGTTAGGCTTGTTCTTATCTTTGTAATAACAATCCTTATCTTGTCTGACACCTATATGGCATGCGTCTGTTTCATATTTTGGCTATTTCTCCCCTCTCCCTCTAAATAAGGAAAGCCTCTCTTGTTGTAAGATCATCACAAGAATAATAAGAAAAATCTTGTGTTAACAAAACTCTCATTTCTTTCTAAATACTTCCTCATTTTTTTTCAATATTTCTCTATGAGATAACAAACAAGCTGTAATAATCCAAGTATGCTCTGTGCTTGCCTCTAGTTGAGGATCCTGCACATTAGAAATGAGATTTTAATTCTTTGGCTTAAGGTCCTTGTCCATTTCAGAGGAGTTGCTCTATGAATACCCTATTTAGGCCGTGGGTAGACGTTCATTATGGGGGAAACAGTAAGACTATAAGGAGACGGTTCAAGGCGTCCCTACCAACTGCCATGGTATCAGAGCCTCTGACTTGGAGTTCAAAAATACGAGTTAGACTGTTGTAACTCAATTAGAGATAATATTGAAGGAAGGACCTTACAGCTAATGGCAAATACAAACATTTCTTCCACTCCTACTACTTTTGACCCTGTTAGACTCTTTTCTTCTATCTCTCTCCCTTCCTTCGTTCGACGTACCCAATCCTCCAGAATACAACACCTTATAGAGTACACCCATATTCCAGATTCCGCCCAGATCAATGAAACTTCGTTAATACTATTGAACCTTTACACTATCTTCAAAAGAAATAGATCTCTTGCTACGCCCTTGTTTTAGTAATAGTGTTTTCCCCACTTGACGGCCTTACCATGGTCTAAACAGGGTACTCACAAAGCAACGTGACAAGGACGATTAAGGACCTTAAGCCAAAGAATCAAAATCCCATTTCTGATGTACAGAATCCTCAACTAGAGGTAATCACAGAGCATACCAAGATTATTACAGGCTGTCTATTATCTCATAAAGAAATATTGAAGAGAAGTAGAGGATGCTTAAGAAGTCATGACTTTGAAGCACACATATATTATATATATATTTTTCGATTGATTTTACAGAGAGATCTCATCTCCTTTTATAGGAGAGAAGATGAAAACATCCAAATTAATTTATAGTGCCATGCCAAACTCGTGGCATAATAGTTGACTAACAACAGTACAGTCACCGACACAATATAGCATACCGACATTTTTTAAAACATACATGTGATACATATGTATACACGAAAGTACACTCGTGATCACATATGTAATTATTATACATAAGGAAACAAAACATCCACGTTCTGCGTGCATAATTATAGAGTAAGGACAAAGTCACGGGGCAAAGTCACGGGCTTGACAGGTTGCAAGTGGCATGATAGTCGTCATCCGAATCTTCAGCTCCATAAATGTGGCAGGGCCATGTATCACGTTCGATGGGGTCTTGTGGGTGGTCCGGAACATAGTCTTGGAATGGATGCCAACTCAGACTAGGGTCTCTGATGACAGTTGGGAAAAGATAACACTGATGAGGTGGGACCCCGTTAACGTCGTCATTCATAGCAAACGTTCGACGTCCAAAGGAGTCTCTTGTGAGGGTTGAAACGATAGGGTCGATGGAATATCCAAATACAGGAAACTGCCGAGGCAGATTCCTTATCAAGTTTCCATAGATTATGATAACCCATGAGTTTGGTGAGTTCGGATCGCCAAAACGAAAGGGAATTGAACCAGGTCAAGAAAGTTGTGAGGAGAGAGTCCTTTTGGGATGGATCATGGACAAAACCATATAAGGCTTGGAGGGGGAAAACAACAGCATGGTGGTGGAGTACAGACATGCACCATAAAAACCATAAAACCTGAGGGGTGAAAAGGTAAAAGGGAGGCATTAAGAAAGGGTCTAAGAATGGCCTGTTGTTGTTGGAAAATTCATGTCGAACTCCTTGGCTCTGGATCTGGGCCAAATAGGTCCGTAAGATGGGAGTGAGCGAAATTGATACGGCAACGGAAGGTCAGGTATTGCGAATGATTTCTACTCTCTGTGTGGATAAGTCCTCATCATAGACTGGGGATTGGTGGCGATGATTGATGAGCTACGAGACGTGTGCCAGGTGTCATAGTGAGGTGATGAGATGAATGGCTGATGGTCGAGAGAGTATATCAGCTATTATATTGTGTTGGCCCTTCACGTGTCGAACAGTGAAATCATATCTGGAAAACCAATCCTTTAGTCTCAATAGTTGAGGATTGGAAGGAATTTTATTTCAGAATTCGAGGACCTTAGGAAAAGACGAGTTGTCCATTTCAATAATGAAGTTTTTTGTCCTGAGATGAAAATCAAATTTCTGGATTCCATTTTTGACAGCGAGAATCTCCTTGTAGATTGTGTGGTAGTGCTGTTGGGCGTCTTTGAATTGGCCGCTAGCATGTCCACAGTAGCTTTTTTGTTCGTTCTTTTCTTCAATGAGAATGGCCACCCAACATGTGTCACTAGCATCGGTTTGGAGGATGAGTTGATCTGTGGATGGGATAGTGAGGGCCGGAGGAGATTGAGCAATCTCTTTGAGTTTGGCAATAGCATCCGTGTGACATCTGTCCCAAGGAGGAGGATTTTTCTTTAGGAGAGCTGAGAGAACTGAAGTGTATCTTGTCACGTGGGGCAAAAAATCTCTGATAAAGTTGATTATGCCAAGAAATTGTTGAACTTGCTTTGTGGTTAAATTGGAATCAGAGAATTCCAATAGTTGGCTGGCTAGATGAGAGCCTGGGTGGTATTTTCCATTTGAAATGTGCATGCCCAAGAAATCGATATTTGTTTGTCCTATTGAACTCTTTTTGTCAGAGAGCATGATTCCGTATTGGTTAATCAGATCATAGAACTGGTGGAGGAGATGATTGTGAGAATCTTCATCAGTGGAGAACAATAGGATATCATCGATGTAAATCAGGGCAGAGTGGAGAATAAGATGGAAGATCCTAGTGATGGCTTTCTGAAATAATGAGGGGGCAGTCTTAAGTCCAAAGGGTAAAACTGTCCATTGTTATTGGGCATTAGGAAGACAAAACGCTGTCTTGTACCTGTCATCTGGATGAATACCAATTTGCCAGAAAGCTCCTTTGAGATCAAACTTGGAGAAGATAGTAGCACCAGGGAGTTCGGAAAACAAAGTATTGGTCCTGAAAACTGGAAATTTGTCATCCCTAAGAAAGAGATTGAGGGGTTTGTAATCAATGACCAATCTCTTTCTTCCCCGAAGTTGTTCAGCCCTTTTGTCAACATAAAAGGTTTGACATGCCCAGGGCGAAGAGGTAGGCTCAATGAGTCCTTGCCTAAGTAGGTCATCACATTCAGCATTGGCCATACGAAGGTCGGAAGGAGACATTCCAGAATGAGAGGCCTTTGTAGGGTTGACATCTTCATTGAGCTTAAAAGGAAGCTTAATAAAGAAATCTGGATTTTTCCATAGAGGATTTGGATGATGGAAATCAGCATGACCGTTGGCACAGAATTGTAAAAGCTTGTGTTGAATTGCCTGGAAGGAGGGTCGGATGTCAGACAGGGGGAAGATCTTTGGAATACTGGAGAATGCTTTGAAGTTTCTTTTATATCTGAGTCCAGTAGGGAGTATCCGAAGAGATTTGAATTGACAATAAACATCCCAACCAATGAGGATATCTTTGTCAGGAAGTGGGGTTCCAATGACACGTGTCCAAAGGGTGTAGGATGGGAATATCTTGAGACCAATCTTTAGCTTTTGTAATCAGATTAGTCGTGAATATCTTCCCATCAGCAGCTTTAAAATATCGGACATGAGACTTCCAAGCATCAGGAGGAAGAATCTTAGGGTTCATCATGGTAGTGATGGAACCAGTGTCAATGTAGGCAATGGCATCAATAGGATTGGCATATTTGTCATGAAGTATTTGGATTGGAACTTGAGGTTCTGGTTGTGCATCGGATGGCGTCGTTTGGAGAAAAACAGGGGTTGCCTTGTAGGAGACTGGAAGAGAATCAGTCTCAGAGAGACTTGAATATTCTGAGTCTGAAATGGTGGAGACAGAATTTGGAGCTTGTAATACAAAAACTGTATTGTCATCAGCATGGTCTTGTTCGGAGAAGATAGATTCAATATCGGCGTCAGATGGAACGTCATCTGCTAGCTGTTGGATTAGCTTAGCAAATTTAGCCCTTTTATTAGGACTTTTTTTTGCATAATGTCCCTTTTGTCCGCAGATAAAACATTTATGAGACTTATTCCATGCACGTCGGGATTTCTTCTTGAAGAATTTGAACTTCTTCTTGCCCTTTCGCTTGGTAGTCTGTAAATGCTTGTCTTTCTTGGTCTTGCAAATGCATTGCTCTGAGGACTTGCATTTGATCTGGTACGAGGGTTGTTTATATTGGACTTCGTACCTTTTTCCTTATTTGAGCATCTTAGAGAAAACCTTTTGAGTGGCACAAAGTTTCTCCAAAGCACTTAGGGTGAACATATGGATTTCACCTAGTGTGATGTCAGTGAAGGGTCTGCCAGAGGAATCTATCTTTCTGTGTAATTCATCTTGGAGCTCGGCAGGGAGAGAATTCACATAAACATTCTTGAGACTCTGGTCATTGATGCCTCCGAGGATGTGATATCTGCCAGACATGCGTTTATAATGAAAATCGATGTCTTTCTTTCTGAGTGAGCAACATCGCATCTCGAAGAACTCTTGCCTAGCTTGCTTATAGAATTGGTCAGGATCTCCAAGAAACTCTCTGAAAATGATGCCCATCACCACGGAGGTTGAGGTTGCTCGGACAATTTGTAATTGGCGGTACTCTCCAAGGGCTTGGTACCAATCGCGAAGAGAACCGGTGAATCTGGAAACGAATTCTCTGAGGATTGCTTCTTGATTGTGTTAAGATTTGGCCATCTGGAGGTCAAGCCAAGCACTCATTTATGAGATCTTCTTACGCCATGAGTCTGGGTTTGAATCTCCGAGATCAAACCAAGGACCATTAGTAGGTCTAGATCCATGAGGTTGTCCGAGGACCTGGTGTTCTGGTGGTTCTTCAATAATAGGTGGAGGTTCATTTGAGGATTCTTCAGGGGAGTCATAAGTTTGGGTGGACGGCTGTGGATCTGTTCGAGAGGCCATAAAAACTTGTGTGAGATCGATAATTTTAGCTGAATCAGAGTGTTGTGAGGTGGTTGTGGTAACGACGTCAGAGGTGTACTGAGAGGAGAACTGAGAGGAGGTGTCTGACGAGTGTCAACATTTGGTTCATCTGATGAAAGGAATCTGTTGGAAGTATGGATAGGATGCTGAGAAGAATACATAATTGGGTTAATTGGTGGAGCAGGTTGTTTGTTTCTCTGTCGGGATGAAGAGGGTTTGGAAGTAGGTTTTCGAAGTGGCGAGGACAACGGAGGATACTTGCGAAATAATTCACCAGTGGATTTGAAATACTGAGAAGTGTCCGGAGGTCTAGAGGGAGGAGAATAAGGAGGAGATGTAGGAAAAAACAAAGACTGAGAGGAAGAGTAAGGTTTTGGTACAAATTTGGAGGTAGTGGAGAATGAGTGGTCCCTGTTCATTTGTTCCAATTGGTCTTTAAGACGTCTGATTTCTCTTTCTTTTTTATCAAACTCTGGACCGAAATATCCATGGTTGATATAACGGTGAAGATCAGCGTCAAGTTTGGCGATCTGGGCTTGAAGATCAGAAAACATATCACGGAGAGTTGATTCTCATGTCGAGATACATGGTGTGTGACCCGGTCGATATTTTGGTCAATAGAGTTGAGAACTCTATTTTGTACTTTGGCATTGTGAGTTTGCCAATTAAGAACTTGCTCAGCTTGGGTAGGTTGATTGAGGGAACCGTCGGGTAAGACTTCAGAAGTATGAACATAAGGTCTGGAGTTGTATTTTGAGGCAGTTGTGGAGGTTGACATCTCTCAAAGGGATATTAAAATTAGGGTAGTATGTGAGTGATATACTACCAGCATGGAGCGTAGATAGACAAGTGCCAATAACTGCATGCTCATATTCCTTATAGATGGTGTTGAGGAGAGCAACACGAGCAGTAACAGGTAATCCTTTCCGACCATGTAGAGTGAGGATGATTCTGACAGCTCCGATATGGAGGTGAGAGTACCCTTCTCTGATCCAACGATCAATCAGAGGTTGACCGATTTCGAGGTCAACATACTGCTCAGCCGAAGTAGCTGGGACCAAGCAGTTGTCAAGAGCCGTAGACTGTATGTACTCCTTAGTTGAGGGAGATCTATGACGGACGAGATGGTCGATTCGTGTAGCAAGGGATCTACTTCGTTTGAAAATAGTATAGGGATTTAGCAGTGGTAGAGAGGTTTCATTTATTTGAGCGGCTTCTGGGATATGGGTATACTCTACAAGGTTTTGGATTCTAGAAGACTGAGTTCGTCTAACAGAAGCAGGTAAAGAGATGGATGAAGAAAGTCGAACGGGATCTAAATTAGAAATAGCTGAGGAAGTGCTTGGAGTCCAGGAAGAGATCCCGTTCGACTTTCTTCATCCATCTCTTTACCTGCTTCTGTTAGACGAACTCAGTCTTTTAGAATGTGATGACCTACTTAGGCAAGGACTCATTGAGCCTACCTCTTCGTCCTGGGCATGTCAAGCCTTTTATGTTGACAAAAGAGCTGAACAACTTCGAAGAAGAAAGAGATTATTCATTGATTACAAACCCCTCAATCTCTTTCTCAGGGATGACAAATTTCCAGTTCTCATGACCAATACTTTGTTTTCTCAGCTCCTTGGTGCCACTATCTTCTCCAAGTTTGATCTCAAAGGAGCTTTCTGGCAAATTGGTATTCATCCAGATGACAGGTACAAGACGGCGTTTTGCCTTCCCAACGCCCAATATCAATGGACAGTTTTACCATTTAGACTTAAGACTGCCCCCTCATTATTTCAGAAGGCCATCACTAGAATCTTCCATCCTATTCTCCACTCTGCCCTGATTTACATCGATGATATCCTATTGTTCTCCACTGATGAAGATTCTCACAATCATCTCCTCCACCAGTTCTATGATCTGATTAACCAATACGGAATCATGCTCTCTGACAAAAAGAGTTCAATAGGACAAACAAATATCGATTTCTTGGGCATGCACATTTCAAATGGAAAATACCACCCAGGCTCTCATCTAGCCAGCCAACTATTGGAATTCTCTGATTCCAATTTAACCACAAAGCAAGTTCAACAATTTCTTGGCATAATCAACTTTATCAGAGATTTTTTGCCCCACGTGACAAGATACACTTCAGTTCTCTCAGCTCTCCTAAAGAAAAATCCTCCTCCTTGGGACAGATGTCACACGGATGCTATTGCCAAACTCAAAGAGATTGCTCAATCTCCTCCGGCCCTCACTATCCCATCCACAGATCAACTCATCCTCCAAACCGATGCTAGTGACACATGTTGGGTGGCCATTCTCATTGAAGAAACGAACGAACAAAAAAGCTACTGTGGACATGCTAGCGGCCAATTCAAAGACGCCCAACAGCACTACCACACAATCTACAAGGAGATTCTCGCTGTCAAAAATGGAATCCAGAAATTTGATTTTCATCTCAGGACAAAAAACTTCATTATTGAAATGGACAACTCGTCTTTTCCTAAGGTCCTCGAATTTCGAAATAAGATTCCTCCCAATCCTCAACTATCGAGACTAAATGATTGGTTTTCCAGATATGATTTCACTGCTCGACACGTGAAGGGCCAACACAATATAATAGCTGATATGCTCTCTCGACCATCAGCCATTCATCTCATCACCTCCTACGGCCCTATACCTCTCATCCTCATGGCTACATCAGCATCATCCTCCTCATCCCTAAATCCTACAATGAGGACTTATCCACCAGAGCTGCTAGAAATCATTCCTCCTAATACACAACCTTCCATTGCCCGTATCCAAGAATTCGCTCACTCCCATCTACGGACCTATTTGGCCCAGATCCAGAGCCAAGGAGTTCGACATGAATTCTCCAACAACAACAGGCCATTCTTAGACCCTTTCTTAATGCCTCCCTTTTACCTTTTCACCCCTCAGGTTTTATGGTTTTTATGGTGCATGTCTGTACTCCACCACCATGCTGTTGTTTTCCCCCTCCAAACCTTATATGGTTTTGTCCATGATCCATCCCAAAATGATTCTCTCCTTATGACTTTCTTGACCTGGTTCAATTCCCTTTCGTTTTGGTGGTCCGAACTCACCAAACTCATGGGTTATCATAATCTATGGAAACTTGATAAGGAATCTGCCTCGGCAGTTTCCTGTATTTGGATATTCCATCGACCCTATCTTTTTAACCCTCACAAGAGACTCATTTGGACGTCGAACGTTTGCTATGAATGGCACACCATATATGATTATCCTAAACTATACCCTCAAAATCTTCAGATCTCATTGCTCAATTTCCTTTGCGATGTTAATGGGGTCCCACCTCATTAGTGTTATCTTTTCCCAACTGTCATCAGAGACCCTAGCCTGAGTTGGCATCCATTCCAAGACTCTGTCCCGGACCACCCACAAGACCCCATCGAACGTGACACATGGCCCTGCCACATTTGTGGAGCTGAAGATTCGGATGACGACTATCATGCCACTTGCAACCTGTCAAACCCGTGACTTTGCCCCGTGACTTTGTCCTTACTCTATAATTATGCATGCAGAACGTGGATGTTTTGTTTCCTTATGTATAATAATTACATATGTGATCACGAGTGTACTTTCGTGTATACATATGTATCACATGTATGTTTTAAAAAATGTAGGTATGCTTTATTGTGTCGGTGACTGTACTGTTGTTAGCCAACTATTATGCCATGAGTTTGGCATGGCACTGTAAATTAATTTGGATGTTTTCATCTTCTCTCCTATAAAAGGAGATGAGATCTCTCTGTAAAGTCCATCGAAAAATATATATATAATATCTGTGTGCTTCAAAGTCATGACTTCTTAAGCATCCTCTACTTCTCTTCAATATTTCTTTGTGAGATAATAGACAGCCTGTAATAATCCTAGTATGCTCTGTGCTTGCCTCTAGTTGAGGATCCTGCACATCAGAAATGGGATTTTGATTCTTTAGCTTAAGGTCCTTAATCGTCCTTGTCACGTTGCTTTGTGAGTACCCTGTTTAGACCATGGTAAGGCCGTCAAGTGGGGAAAACACTAATACTAAAACAAGGGCGTTTTAAGGCTCCCTGCCACCATATATTATATGATATATATATATATATATATATTAGAGGTAGTAAAGGATTTGGGTATCAATCATTTTGCTTTAGCTATTATGGTAAAAGGATTTAGCAGAACTAAGTGGGAAAATAAGGTGAATGTTTATAAGAGGTGGGGTTGGTCTGAGTAAGAGTTTTTAGCACATCCATTGTGTATGATGGTGTCCAAGGACTGGACTTTCTTGTGAACAAAATGGATGTGGAGCCTTCAGCTATTGTGCTGAGCTTGGAAAAGAGGTTTATTCCTAGGGCTGCAGTTTTTCAGTCTGTGTTGTCGAAAGGTTTGATTAATAGGACAGATACTAACCTTACCACATTATTTATGTGTCCTAAAAAAGCCTTCCTACGAAAATTTGTTATAGCAGTCATTGCTAAGGGACATGGCAGTATCAATTGGGAAAGTAAGGTCAAAATTTATAGGAGGTGGGGTTGGTCTGAGGAAGAGTTCTTAGCAAATCCATTCGACTCCAAATGACTGCTGTTGTTATAATCAAAAACAAAAATTCAGCTTACTCAAGCATGGATGATAATGTGCACAAATCATTACCATCTTGGCTACTTAGATTATAACCAAAACTGAAAAAAATAGAGAAGAAAGTTCCCTCTATATATAAAGAGTATAAATCCATACAAATATAGCAATCACATGAGACTCCTTAAAAAACCAGAAAATAACAACAAAAACATCATTGACAAACCCCTTGTGTCACTACCATAGATTTATTTATTTATTATGGATTCTTAAAGAGCTACCAAGATTTAGAAATCAACAAAACCCTTCTCCTTCAGAGATTCAACAGTTTCCTTGAGGCTAACCTCGATGGGAGTGAAGTCGATACCCAAGCTTTTTGCCTTCTCCCTGGACACCTGATAAGTTGGTACATAAGGCTTGTCATCCGCACACCTGGTAAAGATTATAACAGAAATATTAGCTTATCTTTCAATTTGTTATAGGGAGAAAAAACCATAATAATAATACTCTAACGAAAATTTTGGATTACGTTAACCATATCTGACATCATCAAATAATCCATATCTTACATCATCAAATAATCGTCCATATCATCAAACATTTAAATTCCAGAAAAGTAGTAGTTCCAAATTTCCACCAAATATATTATCAATCACATAAAATAAATACTGTCTTGCTAGTATGAGAGTGGAACAGATGAAATCTAAAAGCAACTATGCTTGGGAAATCCAAAAATGTTACTCTTTTCAACTCTTCAAACTGCATCAAATGATAAATATTAAAGAAAATACACATTCTAGACTAATCAATAAGACGCCTCTTCTTAACATTCAATATATCTTCATACATTCCTTGATTAAGCACAGAAATGAAATGGCAGAAAACAGCTCCCTAGACATAAATTTAAGGCAACATTTCAAACACAAAAGGAAGACTACGTACATCTAATACCAAGTAATTTCCTGAAAATAAGTTAACCCAGAAATCTACTCTAATCATTTGGCAAAAACTCAAAGGTGTAAAGTGTGAAAACATAATTATGGACAGAAAAATAAAGTCTGAAGTCAATATTAATCAAAAATAAAACTGCAAAAACTTTTTTTTTTCCTCCTTTTACTTTGTCTTCACGTGAAAAGTCTCAAAATTCAAACTCTTGAACATTGCTGAATTTATTTTTTTATTTGTGATCAAACAACACAGAAAAGTGGAACTAGGGTGAAAATGCAGCAAAAAAGTACAGTCAAAATGGAAACCAAGCATTAAGGAAAATATGCCAGAAACTAAAAGTAACTTTTCACAATAATTAAGATGGGGCAACAGAACTCTCACTGTACTTTTTGTTTCATCCACTATATGTTAGCCTCGATGAAATACAACAATTGAAGTAATGTAGAGTGCAAACAATTATTAGCTTAAATACTGGTAAATGGAAATTTAAAAAGTTATGACGAGCGCCTAAACAAAACAAAACAAAAATTCTGGCCAAAGAAATGAAAATATAGCACACAATTATTCCAAAAGAAGAAAAGCATGTTATGCAAACATGTGCTCAAAAGAACCTGCTAGGGTCAGTGGCATTTATTACTTGCTGTGCCTTCAAAGTTTAGGCAGAAAATAACAACTTACTTTTCTGGAAGATTGAAATCAGGGTAAAGCTCATGTAAAATCTTCACGACTTCTGAATAGTGAACAACTCTCTCAACTAAACAATGTCTTCCACTGGCTGATGGAACCTCAAATGCCTGAATATGTGCATTGGCAACATCTTTAACATTGACCCATCCAAAACTTGAATTGGGAAAAGTTTGTGCTCCTGCATCCAAAGAGAGAAAAACAACAAGAATATAGAAACATATAACTTCAGTTATGTTGATATGTAATTTTTAAATTGCGAATTGTATTAGTTTTTGTGCCCCAAGTATTACATTCCGGCATTACTTAATATTGGCACTCAATTAAAAAAAAAGGAAAAAATTAATAATAAGCCCCAATAAAAGTTTCTCCATGCAAAAGATCCAACCAAATTAAATATATAAAGCTGCTGTACACAGTATCCAGTTAATTAACTACTCTTGCTGAAAGGCCAAATTTTTATCACTTTCTGCACATCCATTTAGAGACTATGTCCCAAAGAAAAAAAATTCCCCTTCCCTACCTTCAGCTAGGCACAAAACAAATGGCTACACCGCTACAGTGTTCAACATGTTCCACAAAATATAAACCTAGTTAACCATCCACTCCTGGTTAGCACAAAGCCAAGCAAGTGAGGCTAATATCAGTAATTAATGCATGAATAACCTGGAAAGAGTGCTGCTTCTTTTCATAACTGTGGAGTGTCCTATCACTCTAAAAGTTGACAGTCTTACGCAACATTTGGGTGCTTGGATTGGGGAATTACATACATAGATTTTTGGAGATGCAATAGTAATTTAAGTGGTTTATTTAAATAAAAAACAAATTTAAGGGGATTTCTAACATTTATACCAGTAAAAGGTAGGTGTTCTCATAATCACTATATATAATGATAATAAAATATTTTGATATATTTATGACTCCTTTCCTTCACTGAAAGGTTTTCCGAGTTGCAGTTGTTTGACAATTACAACTTTAGCAGACACCCCATTCCTCCCCATGCATAAACACAAAGTAAATTATATCTCTCTTCAAGGTTGGCGAGGAAATCTTTTTTGGCTGCAAGAAATCTAATGAGAATAGGTCGACAGCTATGACAAAAAAAAGAACAGAAAGGATTTGACTCTGATGGATTGAAAACTTTAAACTTTTGCTTATTAGGCTATTCAAATAAAGAATACAAAAATTAACCTTGTTTTGAGTATGAATACCTTTGATTAAACTTAGAATTGCTGCAGCACTTGTATTAAGCGTAGGCTGTAAGAGAGGACCAATGACCATAGCTGGGTTTATAGTAACCATGTCCAAACCCTTCTCTTTTGCTACTTTCCAGGCAGCATCCTCAGCCAAGGTCTTTGAAACCACATACCACAGCTAGAACCCAAAATTTGAAAAATTAAACAGGAAACAAATAGAAAATCTACCATCATAAACATTTATAGATATATTTAACAAATTAATAATTAAACCTATATCACAATGGTGAGCAGAGGACCTCTTCAATCATGCAATCTAATTATTAATCACTTGGCACCACAAGATGAAGTCTTTAGAAACAAGCATCACCATGAAAATATATATAACCAGCTCATTCAAAACTGGGAGCAAGCAAACAAAGAATCATATTCATGATGCCTTTAGAATCACACCAACTTTAGAAAATTAGACATGTTAATATGAAAAAATTAATAACTACATCAGAAACGCTTCAATCCCAGGTTGCAAATCCTTTAGACTTGCAAACAAAGAAGGAATGAAGGATCCTCACAATTCATCAAGGATTTTTAATTGTCTCAACACCAGCCAACCCAAGCTAATGAATCTTCTGGAAAGATAACACGGTCATTATGAGTGAAGAGATGCCTTACTTACCACATAAAAGACATAAGAAAGAGAAAAATGACAAAAATGATAATATATATAGATAGATAGATAGAAGGAGAGAGAGAGAGAGAGAGAGAGAGAGAGAGAGAGAGATGATCAAGTGTGGGATCCTGCACGTTTTTTCATGTGCCAATTAGGATCCCGAGTGAAAAAACGTGCCGGATTCATGCACCCGATAATTTTCATGAGTGTGTATATATATATTATGAATTTATTAACTGCTCATTCATGAATAAGGTGAAATCAAAATAAACTATTTTTACTATTCTAGTGCTTGTTTAAGTTTGTCATGGAATCTTTATTGCAATACAAGAGGTTAAAGATTCACATGGAGAACAACATATTACTGTCAAAACACCATGAAAAATAATAGCACAGATACACACCTTTGACTGCTTACAAATTTCTGGATCAGTAAACCAAGTCTCATCAACTGTTACATCTGGAGTTCGAGGCTTTCCGTTGTATGCAACTGCAGCTATTGAAGAAGTTAAAACTACTCGTTTTATAGAAGGGATTTTTGCACATGAGTTGAGGACATTAAGAGTTCCATTCACTGCAGGATCAATTAACTCTGCCTGAAATGATAACGGAAACAATTAAGTAGCCATTACAGAATAGGAAGTCAAGCATGTTATTTATTCATATCATAAAACTCTTATACCACTATATTTGAAACACTTTAAAAAATAATACAGTAGTTCTACCCAAAACAAAAACTTGCTCCAGTCAATCTTATACTTAAACCTCTTAATTTATTGTCATATGGACATGGGACACTCGCAAAGATAATTCATAATAAACAACTATAAAACAAAGCATTTAAAACACATTTAACTTTCTAGCACCAATTGGAAAACAGATTAAAGAAAAAAAAAAAATGAACCAAAACAGATAAATTATAATTTAATGGGTACTAATGACCAACAAATGACCCCTTATATTTAAGTTAGAGAATGTTCAATGATTGATATTGTCAGATAAGTTCCTCATTTTTTGAAGTTTCCTACTTCCTCCTTTATATATATATATATATACATATATATATAGCTGTCAGCTGACTCCAACCTATCTATTCATCTTTTTTTTTAATTATTATTCTTATTCTTCAAACGGACATTTAGTAATCTCTCTTATTTGGATCTGAATAAAACAGAACCTAACAGAATACTTACAGCACCATCTAAAATATATAACTCAAAAAACAAAAAAAGCTGTATATAATAAGGGCATCATTTTTTACCATGAGAGATTACAGACAGAATGTTAATTGCAACAGAGATATTATTTCAATAATTAGGAAAAAAAGCATTATTTGAGAACGTAATTAGGACAGGTAAAGCAGGTAATTGCACAGTTAGACAACAAAACTGATTATAGCTGAATATCTGCTAGGTCAAGAAGGGTTTATGTCTAGTATATAGATGCAGAAGAAATATGTCACATCATTAATACATCAGCCCGGTCGCTGTACATAAGGTATATGCGGGATTCAAGAAAAGCAATATTTTCTGTTGTGACCTATTGATCATCAAAAGTTCTCATCACCATTTGTTATGAAGAAAGTGAACTGTTTGACAGTTCTAATCTATCCTGACGAATTCGGAATCCCCACTTTCCCATTTCATGACACAACCTTATATTTCACAATTAAATATCAATGACTTGGTACTATCCATGATATATTCCTAGATACTAACGTGGCATTTCAGGGCTTCCAGATCTATCTTAAGTATAAACTCTGGATTCATCTATGAAAACCTGAATGCACTTACAGGGACTTTCTCTGCACTTATTTTTGTCTAATGATGAATGCTACCTTCAACATGATATAGAATTGGTGAGGATTAGAAGCATGGAAGGAGAGAACCAGCTCATAGACAAAAGACAAATTTTCATATGGATGAACATTTTATTATATAATAAACGCTACTATCTATTCGATTTTACTACTTATCCCCATATTTTGGTGTATCGAATCAACAGAACTATTACAGCAAAAGCTGGAAGTATCACCCCATAAATGGAAGAACATTTACATACTTGAACATGCAATCGATTTCTTTGTGACTAGTACTTGATACCACAAAGGTCAGGAGTGAGTAAAGCTGAGTGGTTCACCAGTAAGGAGGTGGGACAAACATATGACAGAATAATAACTGAAGTATAAACAAGGTAATATTCATGATTTGGAGTTTTCAGAAGGCCCTCATAAAACAATTTAAGGATTTTCTCAAACTAGACCATTCTGAAACCAGCAGGGTGCAAATAATGACTTATAGAGGCAGATGAATTAACTAAACAAATAGTCCAATTAAATAGGAACTGCAAGTTCTACTGATAAATCTAGATTTCCATATTTAGGATGAACCAAAAATGTTTACAGTGGTTTTAATTAAGAATGTTTTTCATATACAATTATCTAAAATGGAATGCAATACTTAACCTGTGGATCCTTGACATCATGATAAAAGGGAGATGCAGTATGAAAAACCCCATCACATCCATCAACCACAGAATCAAAGGATCCTTCTTCCAATAGGTTTGCTTTGAACAACTGAAGTCTCTCTGAAGCTCCATCAAGTGCATGCAAGTGTTCTGTCTTTTGAGGATTATCTGCAGAAGAATATAAATTGAATATAATTAGGAAATCGCTCAAGAAACAGCAAGCTGCTGCCTACAAAGATAAAATTATGCTATGAGAAAATTAAAACTTTCTTGGAACTCATTACCCAGAACACTAGATGCAAAAGTTGGGCATTCTGCTTTGATAAACAGTAGGTCCCAGAAACAAGCAACTTAAGAGAATTATAATTTCTCATATATTACATAAGAAAGTAAATAAGTTCATAAATGTACTAGCAGATTTATGCCCTCTATACTATATTTGACCTGATATACTTCAAAAAGAAAACAACCATAATATAGTTAAGCTACTTTGAAACTGATAGGATCCTTGATGTATTACATTAATATTTAAAGTATGAGCTACTTGCTCTGCAATTGATAAGACAATTTGACCCGAACTTCATCGGAAAAAGAAATCACTGTTGAATTGAAACAAAACTCTAAAGACTCCAGAGAATTTGTAACAGCAAAAGGTGAACCAGCAATAATCACTGATCTATCTTAAAATCCCATAAAATCAGAATCTGACTCTTGGAGGTACACCAACTCAAGAATATTGCAGAAGAAAAAGTGAATAATATAGAAAAAGCGTTTTCTGCAAAACAAAATAAATCTTATATGTATTCAATGCTTCACATTTTCCAGGTCTTATGACAAGATATGGAGATGAATGGATCCCCCACAAACGGCACTAGACAATCGTAATAATAAAAAACTAATAATAATAATTAGGGATGTTCCAAAACCCTTGGCTTCAAACTAGTGGATCCTGAAAAATTGTTAAGCAAGAAACCAAAATGTTATAATCTCATTGAGATATTTCACAGACAAATAAATAATATTTACTCATAACAGTGGCATTTCCTAGCCTTAAAATATAAATATATAATAAATTCTTGTGCTCATACGCGACGGTACTTTATATTATATGAGGGGCTAAAGAGAGAAATGCATGTAGTAAACCGATAAGCAAAAAGAGACAACAATGACCATCCAATTAGTCATTACCAAACCAATGCACCTAAACATAAACTTATCGAATTTGGTAACTGACTGGCTTCAGTAGGCATGTCTACTGCCAGATATATGTCACAATATACCATTCCAGAGCGGGGGGAAACAAATACAAAAATTAACAATAAATTTAGCAATCTTCAATATGAACATCGTAGGAAAGCAATCTCAAACAATCACATTTCCTCAAAGAATTATAATCCTGTTTCTTCTCACTCTTACACAGAACGCAGATTATAGAAAAGAACTATGCAGAACAGTATAACCCAAGAACATTAAACAGCAATAATTCTTCTAAAACGTACGGTTAAGAATTTGAATGAGCATATTAAACCCAAAATTTTGTATGATGCTGGTTATTTGAGCTTTGACTTGTAAAATTTGAAACGGATTACGCAAATAATCTTCATTTGATAAACCTATTGCTATTTATCATTCATTTTTCTCGAATTAAGTTTTCCCAATCTTGGAAATGAAGAGAGCCCATCTATAAGGATTTTTCATGTCATCAAAAAAAGAAGTAACCATTATTTTATTGATACAAGCATACATAAGTATTCGTGCCGACAATCAACCACATACATATACTCACACATAAATCTGTACATAAGAATTTATATTTAAAAAGATCCATGGTGGGCCAAAATAAAAAGAAAATCAAAACATCCATTCTCAATAGGGCCCTCTTATCTCTTCCTTCTCTAATCGACCCCGCTCTTGCCACAACATTTGCACATTTAGATGCTACTACTGTGGATATTAATCCTAGTATCTGGAGCACAGAATATATGAAATAGATCATAGCTCTATCTCATAGTTCAAGATCCCTCAACTTCCATCCATATCCAATTCCATCAACTCACTTCTACATTTGAATAAGAGAAACATCAGTACCACCCAAAATGGTGGATATCCAAATGGGTATGTTCAAACATTACATGCATGAACACTATCACAATTACATATATAAAATAAAATCAACAAAAACCATCACTCAAAATATATAACCCCACACGTAACTAAATCAATCAAGAAAAGATAGAGAGAAAGAGATGAGAAATTAACTGGGATCACGAACAGTAGCCTTGACAGTGTAACCACGAGCGAGAAGAAGCTTGACGATCCATGAAGCTATGTAACCGGACGCTCCGGTCACGCACACAACCTTCCCTGCTGTTGAACTGCTCATTTCTTTCTTTCTTTCTTCTTTTTTTTTTTTTTTTTTCTCTTTCTTCTTTGTGCTTCTCACTTCTGCTTCGCACTCTGCTTCTCTATTAATAGTCCATAATTAGTGCAAAAAAATTATTTATTTATTTTGACAATATCTATTAATTCGGGACCATTTGCTTAAGTTTCGAGCTTATCCATCTACCGGCCGAACTATATATCTATTTGGGAGAAAACTCTTTTCAATATTTTTCGTGTTGTTTGGTTGACACTCCAGTAGAGTTTTCGATACTTAAAAAAGTTGTTCAACGTCTACTTGGAGAAGTTCAAATTTTAGACTTTTCCAAGTAAACCTTTTTGAGCTTTTTAAAAAAAACATTATGGGGGTTATATTCAATTAGGATTCTTAATGACATTTAAAAACATTTTTAAGTGACATTTTTTCTTAGATTTCTTTGGACTTTTATAAATCTATATGGACTTTCATTGATTTGTTTAGACATCTATCTTAGACTTTTATGGATTTATTTAGATATTCATGGACTTTCATGGATTTGTTATCTCTGACTATTATTATAGATGAGGAATTATATCACTGTATGACCCAATAACACAATCTATATACTCAACCAATTTGATCCATTGATTCAATTTGCAGTACCTACAACAATATCTGGTTGCTTCATTTTCTCTTCTATTACTTTTCACCTCTTTAATCAGCTATTTTCCTTTCCAGTTCTCCATTTGTCTCTTCATAACCACTTGAGTATTGTGAACCCTATAACAACATAAACCTTAAGGAGACAAGTTTTTGATGTCATGTCACTTAAAGAAAATTTTTAGCTCTTTCAAGGAAAAAAAAGAAAGGAGGTAGAGGTAATAATACAAATGAATTATCAATAGTAAAAGCAGCAGCATGGGCTTGGTATCAATATGGTTCTAGGTATCAAGGTGAATTTGTTATCACAAGAACAACCGATCAAAGAGTAGCTAATTATAAGTCATCACGTTTTTTTTTTTAATGCGCAATTTCCTGCAGATAAAATTGATAATATGAATTTCAATATATATAACAATTGACAATGACTATTCAATTGAAATTTTTATGATACTGACTAGAATTAAATGTATTTCCAGGATGAATTTACTATTTTATTGTATATCTATCTACCCTTCAGCTTTTGAAAACATTTTGTCAAACAAAAGGGACTCTTGTCTAATCATATAAACAAACAATAATCAACTAATCGAATAACCAAGCAAAGCTATACATAAAATATTTATATATAAAAAAAAAAAAAAAAGCATAACCCTAACCCAAACCTTGTCACAACTGACCACCCTTTGATCCATGATTTTTAATTAATTCTCAACAGCTTCAAATCTTACAAAATTTAACATGGATAATCTAGACATATAGAAAATAGTACAGTAAAATTATCAATTTAATCCATGATCATTTGTATATTAAAATATTCATTCTTTTCTTGTTTTCCTAAATCTGTCAAGCAGAAATCAAAATTGACCTTTGTCCACTCCAAAATTTATAACAATGTTTTTGCACATTTATAAATTACGAAACTTTGCAAAATAATATTAAACATAACATTCTATTTACATATAATTTTTCATAATTTTCTAGATAGATGAACCCACCCAAATAAATTTACGAATTCTGATCATTTGTCAAAATAGATGGGTTCCAACAGGCCTTTGTATATTTCGAAAACACATAGAGTCCACCAAAATCCTTAGGGAGAAGGCTGGACTTTTATGGCCTTTGATATTAATATCTCTCAACATCAAGTCTACCAAAATCTATAACTTAAGAAAATCCTTTAAAATCCAGTTCCAATTGAATACATCTTGATTCTTGTAGACATTTTTAAAGTCTCAATTCAATACGCTCGGATTTGGAAGGATTGTTTAAAAGTCTACATAAATTTGAATTGAATACCACTGGATTAATATAGATTCTTTTAAAGTCTTTAAATGTCTGAATTGAATACATCATGATTTATAATGTCTTTAAATGTCCTCAAAAATCCTAATTGAATACACCCCATCTAAATGTCTAATATAACCATATTATATTTTATTAATTACACAACATCTTTTTTAAACCCTAATCAAATATTTCTTTTACACGTTAAACACTACTTCTCAACAATAACGTTTCACTTTGGCTTCTGTTTCACTTCAAAATATAGAAGATTAAATTCGATTTGGACTAAAAAAGAGCAATATATTAGTAATATATTAGTTGCAAAATTCGATTTGGATTCATCCAGATTGAAGTATTGAAAAATTGTGTTTATTTGGAATTTTTTGAACAATTTTGCAACTATGAAAACTCAAACTCTCATTATTGTTCCACCTATGAGTCCAAACCAAACCTGTATTGTTTATATTCTTCAACTCTTATGTATCATTTTCTATTTGAAGTTTCAATTGAACTTGTATTGTTTATAAATTTATTTTATAATATAGTTTTTTTTTTTTCAAAAACATAAAAAAAATATTTGATATGTTCTCATAATCTTATATTTGTTTGGTGAAGTGTTAAATTCTTTTGTATATCCTTTTTGGTAATTCTATCATTTAAAAGAGCTTTTAAATTTTCTTTCACCAAATGATCTACGGTTTAAAAAATATTTTTTTTTTTAAATTAAAAACCAAACGACCAACAACTACTCCCTGAAAGTTCTATTTGTGGAAGTTCTACTTCAAAAAGATATACTGCAAAAAGATCTACTTGAAAAAGATTTGCTGTAAAAAGATCTACTTGAGAAGTTCTTCAAACGGACTTGTACATATTGACTAAAAAATTATTATTTATTTTTAATATGAAAAAAATTGTATTAAATGTTTTTATTTTTTTTAATTTAACACTAGTTGCGATACACCTCCGGTACTGCCTACTGAGATCAAGCAGGGAAGAAATCTACTAAATTAATGTAGAAATCAAACATTATATAAGCATTCCGGAAGATTTAAAAAATCACAAAATTTACGAAAAATCAAATTAAATGTATTTTTTTTTTTTAGAAAAAACAAATTAAATGTGTTTTCTATTGCTTTTAAAATTACTATGAGATCGAATAAGATGAACCACTATTAGTGCATTCCGTAGACCTCACAAGATAAGTGTTAAGTGCATCTCCAATGTTCTGTACCAAATTTTACATCATTTTAGTGTTAAAATAAATATATCTTTAAGGAATATGCTTACACCAAATTTTTTTCCACTCCAATATATTATATACCAATTTGATATAAAGAGTATCTCTAAAGAATATCATCTCAATATATATTTATACAATATTAATTAATTTCTATTAGTTAACTTATAAAATACATTTTTTTTTGTTCAATTAATATTAGTGTCATTTTATACCATTGAAAAGATCTTGTCAAGATCCTTAAAATGACATCGACATTAGAGCATCTCAAATATAAAAGTGGTTTGCATACAAAAAATCGTTAACATATCAACAATGTCAAGAGATTAGATTCCTATGTGGCATAAAGATAGACTTGATAGACAATCAACTCAAAATCTGGTCTTCAATGCTTCTGTATAAAACACATTTATTTTCAATGATGTGTCAATTTTTTTTTTTTCCTTTTTTCTTTTGTTTTTTTATTTCCTTACCAAAATAGATAAAAAAAAAATTAATGTTAATTTTAAATACTTACTGAGTCAACCTAAAAAATAGTTGTGTAATAGGCCGTCTGAAAGTAGACGGTCATGTTGACAATGTCTAATATTTTTTTGTCACATCAGCGTGAGGTTAAATATGCACAGCTGCATTGGAGATACATTTTTTAAAGCATCTCCAATGCAAAAATGGTTTGTATACCAAATATCGTAGATATGGCAAAATGTCAAGATACTTTCTTCTTATGTGGTATAAAGACAGACTTGATAGACAATCAACTTAAAATTTAGTCTCCAATACTTCTCTTTAAAACACATTTATTTTTAAAGATGTGTCCAAATTTGTTTTTTCCTTTTTTAATTTTAATTTGATTTCCTTACCAAAAATAAATGAAAAATGAATGGCAAATTTAATTACTTGCTAAGTCAACAGAACAAATAGTTGTGTAATAGGTCGTGTTGACAATGTCTAACATTTTATTTTTACCACATCAGCGTGATGTTGAATATGCACAACTGCATTGGAGATATATTTTTTAATAGACTGTCTATTTATCTTATGTGATATCTGTAGTGGTCAAAACTACGTCAGCCCAGCTGCAATTGCTGAGTCAACCGAACAAATAGTTGTGCAATAGGATGTGTTGACAATGTCTAACATTTTATTTTTGTCACATCAGTGTGAGGTTGAATATGCACAGCTGCATTGGAGATACATTTTTTAATAGACTGTCTATTTATCTTATGTGATATTTTTAGTGGTCAAAAATACGTCAACCCAAATAATCAGGCCTTATAATTCTCAGGCTCAAAATTAGTCATTTCAAATAAATAAGCTACGCCAAATAAAGCCCATGACCTAATAATCAAACCCAGCTGAGGGCCAATCTCAATAGGCCCAATCATGAGCTTGGCCCAAAGCAACTGGATAAAGGCCTAATAAGGGACCCGCATCAATCAAAGTCAAATTTGGACCAGGTCAAACAGTTGAAAAATCTTCCATCTTTAAGTCTATAACGTCTACATCAATGCTATTAAACCTATAACGTCTACATTATAGCCATTAAGTCTGTAACATCTACTTCAATGCTATTAAGTGAGTCAACTATTAGCTCACTCATCTCCTCCTATAAATAGCAACCCCTTTCCATTCAAAAAGAGGGGCTGAACTCTCTAAGCTTTGGAGCAAACAATAGCTCCGCAATTTATGCTATTGTTGAGCTGTCATTTGGTTTACATGATCAACGTGGATGCCCCCGTTCAACACAATTTGATAACCTCCTTAACGATCACCTCAAATATCTCCAAGTTGGTCTATGTCGACCTCCTTGACGATCATCTCGAATATCTCTAGGTTAGTCTATGTCGACCTCCTCGACGATTATATTGTTAGTCCCTAGGTTGGTATATGTCGACCTCCTTGACGATCGCCTCGAATATCTCTTGGTTGGTCTATGTTGACTTCCTCGACTGTCATATTATCAATCTCTAGGTTGGTCTATGTTGACCTCCTCGATGATCACCCCGAATATCTCCTAGTCGGTCTTTGTCAACCTCTTCGACGATCACCTCGAATATCTCTAGGTTGGTCTATGGCTACCTTCTCCATGTCGACCTCATCGACGGTCATCTTAAATGTGTCCATGTTGGTCTACGTTGACCCCCTCGCTAGCCAACCACAGGTTCCATCATCTTTTGTTCTATATCCTACGTAGACCAACAATTTGCCTATAAATCTTGGTCTATTCTCCCTTTATTTGTCTATCTATTTGTCACCTTACTGACTTGAGTGTCGGAGAGTCCCCAAATGGGACCACATCCCATTGTGGCTTGACGATTGCTACTTTTCTATCTATCTTGCAGGTTGCGAGTGCCTACCTTGACGACTCAAATTAGTTATGGATTTTTCAATGTCTACAACATCTTTTTTTTTTTTTTCACAAGTTACTCTTACATTGGAAATGCTCTTAATAGACTGTTTATTTATTGGAGATGCTCTTAATTATGCAAAAAAAATAATTAATTAATATTATATAATATGGATCTTCTCCTCACTTTAATTATCCCCACCTCCATAATATATTGCTACATATATAATATAACAAACCAATGGTAAAAATATTGGTTTTCTCATATAAATAAGTGAATATAAAGGTGATAGTTGAGTAACTATTATTATTGTGAATGGGAGAAAAAAAAAAGGTGGTGGTGGAGGTCAAAGAGAGAGAAAATATACAAATTTCTCTTATGAGCACACACCAGTAAGCATATATTGAGTGTACTAATACACATCACCACACTTGCGCCATGTCAGCAATTGAACTTCAAACATAATAGAAAGTGGGGACAGACTCGAACCGACAACCTCATGGTATTGGCGTGAGGGGCAAACCATCAAGCAAATCTCCTCTTGTCTAATAAGTGAAAATATTGTCAAATGTAAAAAATGATAAAGTGTTCCAAAGTAAATGAGTAAAATGAAAAAGGGTGAAATTCATTTTTGTCCCTCTAGTTTGAGCTAATATTCAAATTGGTCCTCTGGTTTTCAGTATTGTGTTGATAGGTCCATCTAGTCACCAAAAATCCGTATTTTGGTCTCTATCATCCAATTTTGTTAGGGTTTTCAAAGATTCCATCAAAGTTAAGAGGGTAAAAGTGTAAACTTACACTAATTGCTTCTAGAAACATTTTTGACGAAGGGTAAGACCTTAAATTGACTTATTAATTAAATATTAATTAAAAATAAATATCTCTCTCTAACACATTATCAAAGCCTAACATCATCATCGTCTTCTTCTATTCATCTTCAACATCAAATACCAATACCAAACCCTAACCACCACCACAAACCAAACCCACTGCCACTGCCACTGCCACCACCCACTGCCAAATCTCTTCCACGCCCCCCGGTCGATCTCTCAATCGGGCCACCACCTCTTCTTCATCAGATATTGTTGAAGACGAGCTATATAGCAAAGACGGAGACGACCACCACCACCACCACCTCTCTCCCCACCACGAAAATTATATGATATATTTTTTGGGGGTTTTGGAATTTGAAAATTATATGCTTGAATACATTTCCAGTTCCTAGGCATTCTAGCTTCATTGAAATCCGATATCCAGGGCCTGACATGCAACTTCTCCTCAAGTATGTTAATATGTCATGATTGAAATTACTAGTTACATTTTTATTTGGACGCATTACCATTATTGATAGCTGATAGATTTTAAGAAAAGAAGTTAAAAGTTCCAGTTCATTACTTTGCGATGATGAGATGGGTAAACCTGAGATAATGAGATGTGTGATGTGTGATGAGATGTGACAATTTGCCATGGCTGAGAACCATGTGGACATGGTGAAGTTTCCAGTGATGAACGATGCAGATATTGTTGATGCAAACATATGAATTTTCATCAACAAGTTTGAATGAGATGCTTCAGACTTTTTTATTTTCACTAAGGATTTTTTTATTTTTTTATTTTTATTTTTGTAAAATTGAGATGATCAGATTGATTTTTTTTTTTTTTTTTTGGATGGGAAGAGATGGAGAAATGAAGAAGATATGGTTTGAAGATTAAAGAAGATTTTTTTTTTTTTTTTTTGGTAAATTGATGAAGATGGTTCTATGTGGTTTGATGATTTAGAGACATTATATTTGATGATTTTTTTTTTTTTTTCCAGATGGATGAGGAAGATGAAGCTTTATTTTTTTTAATTAATTAATTTAAGATGAATTTTTTTTTTTTTTTTTTGTATGGGTGTGGAAGATGATTTTTTTTTAATTAATTTTTTTTTTGTTTTTTTTTTTTTAAAAAAAGAGAGACAGATGGAGGGAAAAAAAAATTCTTTAAGCAATCTGAACATCTTTAAGGGGCAGCAGGGTCATTCAACCTTCTGTATTTGTCAGATTTCACTTTTCAACGGAAATCGTAATAGAAAGACTAAACGAGACAATTTTGAAAATCGATGGACCAGTTTGGCTATTAGGTCAAACTAGAGGACGAAAATGAATTTCACCCAATAAAAAATAAATAATAGATGAGGTTAATCCGGTGGTAAAACCTCTTACACCTACAATATGAGATTGTGGGTTCAAGTCCTCCCTTCCAAAAAAATAAAAAATAAAAATGCTAGTGAAATAAATGTTCAAACACGCAAATGACAAATGAAATTTGTGTATTTGTCAGATTTCACTTTTTCAACTGAAATCGTAATAGAAAGACTAAACGAGACAATTTTGAAAATCGAGGGACCAGTTTGGCTATTAGGTCAAACTAGAGGACGAAAATGAATTTCACCCAATAAAAAATAAATAATAGATGAGGTTAATCCGGTGATAAACCCCTTACACCTACAATACGAGATTGTGGGTTCAAGTCCTCCCTTCCAAAAAAAAAATAAAATAAAATGCTAGTGAAATAAATGTTCAAACACGCAAATGACAAATGAAATTTGTGTATTTGTTAGATTTCACTTTTTCAACGGAAATCGTAATAGAAAGACTAAACGAGACAATTTTGAAAATCGAGGGACCAGTTTGGCTATTAGGTTAAACTAGAGGACGAAAATAAATTTCGCCCAATAAAAAAAAAATAATAGATGAGGTTAATCCGGTGGTAAAACCCCTCACACCTACAATACGGGATTGTGGGTTCGAGTCCTCCCTCCCAAAAAAATAAAAAATAAAATGCTAGTGAAATAAATGTTCAAACACGCAAATGACAAATGAAATTTGTGTATTTGTTAGATTTCACTTTTTCAACGGAAATCGTAATAGAAAGACTAAACGAGACAATTTTGAAAATCGAGGGACCAGTTTGGCTATTAGGTCAAACTAGAGGACGAAAATGAATTTCACCCAATAAAAAATAAATAATAGACGAGGTTAATCCGGTGGTAAAACCCCTCACACCTACAATACGAGATTGTGGGTTCGAGTCCTCCCTCCCAAAAAAATAAAAAATAAATGCTAGTGAAATAAATGTTCAAACACGCAAATGGCAAATGAAATTTGAGTATTGTGAGATCGGCTAAAACATTTACTCAAATTCATGCTCAATACAACATCACTTACAACATAATATATGTCCAAAACTTATATACCATATCAATTTGACAAATATTTTAGACAATCTTATATATTGAGTGATTTTTATGATGTTATATTTTAATAAATAATAACCTAAGAAAATAATAAATATATATAAAAAATTAAAATATTTATTAATTTATAATCTCCTGCCTGAAATTATTTAGTTAGAAGAACTAAAGAATAAGAAAAATTCAATTGTAGTGGTAGGAATGAAATTGTTTAAGTGAAAAACTAGAAAAATAAAATAAAGAAGTATATATATATATAGGTTAGACACTTAGACTAGTTCATGATATCTATGAAACCAAGCCCTAAAAGGATTATATTTTCTCTTCTAAATTAAAAAGAATACATAAAATTAGATTTTTATTTATTTATAATAATAATAATAATATTTTTATTATTTAAAAGTAACCTACCTACTTAATGTAAATCGGTTAGACGGATACAAAACGAGAAAAAAAAAAAAAATAGAATGTAACAATTAACAAACCTCTTGAATATATAATATATTATAAAAATCATCGAAACTTCAACTACTAAATTTTTTTTTCTTGTGGGCCCTTGTTGGTGTAAAGTGTAAACCCTGTAGCCGCACTACAGAAAGAATTTTAAACTTTTAAAAATATTTAAGCGATTTTTATGGATCATATACGATATATAAGAATAAAATAGATAGGATTCGTAATCATATCTCAAGACTAATTCCTTCGTTCTTTATTTTGTTGATATTACATTCCGATTTGAACTACCGGATCTTCTGAGTTTCGACAACTACGTGTGGGTGGACACGTCATGGGCTTCAGAAGGTTGAACGTAGGTAATAGAAGACAAAAAAAAAAAAAAAAAAAAGCCTCTTGTTTTCTATGTGTGGAGTTCGGCCGCTCTATATTTAAGTAAGAAGAAAAAACCTTTTTCTCTTTTGCATTTTTTTTTTTCTTCTTTGGCAGCACCACCTTTACTTTTTTGTTTATTTTGTCTTTCACGTATTTGTTTTGTATCACCAACTGATTCCGTTAATCAGCTTTTTTCAAGATACTAAACCTATAGATATATCATATATTAGATAGGTTTTATATTTAATATTAGATAGGTTTTGTATTAAATATCAAATATTTAATAAACCAAATATCTATTATCTTGTTTTTTAAAATCAAATCTTAAAAAACAATGTCTCTCTATATATATATATATATACAGTTATTTTTTCCTCAGTGCGTCATAATATAACTCTATCAGTGCGTTGCACGTGAGCCAAGTTTTGACAAGTACATATACTTTGAGTCAAAACATGTAAATCTAATGGTCTACATCCAACGCACTGATAGAGTTATAGTATGACGCACTGACATGAAAATTTTCATATATATATATATATATATATATATCAAATACATGATAGGGTTACAAGTGACCTAGACTAAATAGGATTCTAAATACTATTTAATTCAATGTCGTCACTATGACTCGAACACTTGACCTAAAAATAATCATTATTATTTTATATCTTTGCCTTGGTCTTGGTTCGAACCCTTGACCTTCATAAAATAATTAATTCTATTAATAATTCATAATTATTAATACAATTAAATAATCACATTATTTAATATAATTAATTATTAATCCATTAATTAAATAATCACATCATTTAATTAATAGCCTGAATAAAATTCTTGTTACTTTTGTAACATAATTAATTGGACCGTCTAATTAATTAACCGTGACCCTTATTACCATCAATTCTCTGGGCTAGCAAGGGGATCTAATAGACCCACAGTGTTGAACTCCAATAATCCTTAGAAAGATTAATTAAACTCTTTAATTAATATTTCATGATTATTAACCTCAGAGTTACTCCACTTAAAAACCCGATGCTGCACTCTCGTAACTGTAGATGTTTTTACACGAACCTAATTTCAGTGTCTATCAATATAGCTATTACATATGGTATGATCATTTACAAATAGTTCATAATTAGAGTTGGGTCATAATGTCCCTTATACCCCTCTAATTATATCTTTTTCATTAAGTACCATTGATTCTCTAATGAATAATTATATCCCTTATTCATTTACGGAAGAAGGAAAACGCTTTATTGTTCAAGCCCCGAATCAACCCTTAAGGGAACTACTTCTCTACTTCTCACAAAAAGGAGTAGATTTCAATATTGTGTACAAACCTTCCCAACCATAAGCCAAACCACGATTCCAAGATACAGAGATATTGATCGAGAATGCTATTTCGATCTCACCCATGGTAAATCAAAAATCACGATCTAACCTAAAGGAGTCAGTAAGACACTCAAGATTAAGTTCACCCATATACATCCATCATTTATCGATATATATGAATCTCCACATGTAACGGATATTGGAGAGAGATTCATATAAATCGTGGCCCAATCTTATATGATCAAATCATATAAGGTGTCTCTATTCTCATATCATCATATGAGTAGTCTAGGATAAGACCACCATATATTACAGAATGGACCGCAGCTATAGATTAACCATAAATAAAGCACCCAACTTCATTTGCTCTCTACGGACTCTATACATTGCACGTCTCAAACTGAATTCCTCTGTATGTGACACTTACTCAGTTCAAAATTACATCTGGCAATCTTGGATGTTTAGCACATTAAATAGAATGAAAATACTACTTATTTTATTTATAATTAATAACCATTTACATATTACAAGCTTTAGGGAAAAAACCCTAACAATTGGATTATATTGCTTTTCTTCTGCACTTCAAGTATTTCGTTCACATTCATTTCTGATTTCTTAAGACATGTTCCATCGGTTGTTGATTCTTCCTTGCTTTTTTGTTTCTATCATACTCCAACGCGAGGTGCCCTACACCTTTGGTAGTGAGACAAATGTTGTTGACGGTGCCTCTCTCACGAAGTATTTTGATTATAACCATTATTTTTGTGGAGCTAAGGCACTCTAGAGATTACACTACTTGGAATCCACCCTTTAAGTTTGCTCCCATGTATATATGGGCTATGCTTCGTTTAGGGGATCATGCTGCTTACAACCCACCCCCTGATATTGTCGTCATTTTCTAGTCGATGTTATGGTTTGGAGTCACTCTACCTCTTTAACACTTGTTTGGTCGTTTTCTTGCCAAAGCCAAGTTTTTGTTTGCCCAATTGACTCTGAACTACCTTTGGGTGTTTGTTGGGCCTTATCCCGTTATAGGGATATATGAATCTCATTACGATCCTCATAATATGATTTTTTTTATGGTGGCATTTTCTCATAAGAGATGGCAAGGCAGATGCCTAGAAGAATGCTAAGGCTGGAGATTTCTCATCTTCTAACGTGTACTCGTCGTGGTTTTTGGCTAATTGTAACTCTCTTGCTATTTTTGCCTGGTGCATTTTTTGTCGATGCTTAATCTTAAGGCCATGGAAAAAGAAGAGGTCTATTTGGGCTCTCATGGAATTAAACATGTTATGAGTTCAAGGAGTCTATTATTCGGGTTGAGTATGCCCAGATGTTCATTTCACTCAAGAAGTTGGTCGGGAGGGCCATTATGCCTAGCTATTGAACAAGGAGCTGAGAAGGCAAAGTATTTGGCCCAAGATTTGATGAATCAATTGAACAGGAGCCTTGGGTTTACGAAACGTTTCAAGAAGTCTTATGCATATGATCTCTTCAAAAGTTTGAAGATGGGGTGAATGTGGCACATAAGTTTTATTCGACCAAGAATCATCCCGATGAGAAGGTAATGAAAATGGTTTGAGTGCTCCATAGATGAGTTTCTCGAGAGTGCTACAAATACTGTCAAGTACAGCCGTGAATCTTGGTGTTCCCATTGCTGTTTTCTCAAAAAGAGGCTTTGTAGATGTATCTTGAGATTCTAAACATTTCAGGCTGCCCTACACTTTGAGTGAATGAGAAGATGACTTTTCTTGTTTGAAAGAAAATTTTGATATTAGTTCCCTAGCTAGGTGTCATCGTGATCTATCCGATGGTGAAAAGGATCTGCAATAGCCGAACGATAATGTTATCTTGACCAATGTGGTTGGCTTTAGAGAGGGTGATGTCGCTACAACGAGTAAGGCAGCATGATGGATAGATGGTTGACTTGAGAGGGTTGCCGAAGATAGAGTTATATTTTGTTTTTTCTGCAAGGCTTTTGGGGCAATATTCCTTATCTCCATGAGCCTTGATTTTTTTTTTTTGGGCTGAAGAGTTGACCAAGGTGAATAGCTGAAGAGCTATGTTATATCGGTGAGCTGAATTGCTCCGGTGAGCTAAATAGCTACAGTGAGTTGAGTTGCTACGGCGAGCTGAATTGTCTCTACGAGCTAAATAGCTACAGTGAACTGAGTTGCTACATCGAGCTTGATTGTCTCGATTAGTTGAATTGTCTAGGCGAGCTGAATTGCTCCACCTAGCTGAATAGGCTGGCACTCGAGGTTTGGTGCTTTGCGATGCTTTTAAATGCCTTTTTTTAAAATGGTTTCTAGCTTTTTTGATATTTCGCTTAATTTGGGTGTGTGATCTTAGGTGTTACCCAGTCTTTAATGCTTTACTGAATTTGGGCGTGTTATCATGGATGTTGTCCAGTCTTTAACGCATTGCTGAATTTGGACATGTTATCTTGGGTGCTGCCTGGTCTTTAACGCTTTGTGCTAGGGGTACTGAATTTGGACGTGTTATCTTGGATCCTAGTCTTTTGTATTACTCGGGCTTTTAGTCGAAATGAGTCGGACTTTACTGCTACGAGGTGGCTAAATTACTGACAGAGTTAGGTTGGTATCGCTTTATCCTGAGTGTTGCCCAATCTTTAACGCTATTAAGGTGTTTAGCCAAAATGAATCGAACTTTACCGCTACAAGGTGGCCGGATTATTGACATAGTCAAGCCAACAACGCTTTATCCCAGGTGTTGCTTAGTCTTTAACGCTACTCAGGTGTTTAGCCAAAATGAATTAGACTTTACCACTGCGAGGTGGTCGTATTACTAACATAGTCAAGTCGGCAACACTTTACACTGGGTGTTGCCCAGTCTTTAACGCTACTCAGACGTTTGGCCAAAATGAATCGGACTTTATCGATGTGAGGTGGCCGAATTACTGACATAGTTAGATCAACATTGCTTTATCTTGGGTGCTGCCAAGTCTTTAACGTTACTTGAACTTTTAGCCGAAATGAATTAGACTTTATCGTTGCGAGTTATTTCAACTTGGTACCGTTTGCACGCTGACCAAGGTGTTATGACTTGGTAGCATTTGTACGCTAACCTAGGTGTTATGTCTTGGTGTCATTTATACGTTGACCAAGTTGTTGTGGCTTGGTGGTATTTGAATATTGACTAAGTTGTTGTAGCTTGGCGAAGTTTGTGCGCTGACCAAGGTGTTGTGGCTTGGTGGTGTTTGTATGCTGACCAAGTTGTTGATGGCGAGGTTGTTGCCTCTCTATGCATGGATATGGACTTTAGGGGCAAGGTTATTGCCTCTCCGTGCGTTGTGTACTTTGCGTTCCAATGCTTGATTCTGCGAGGTGTCTTGTCTTGGTGGCATTTGTGTGTGAACCAAGATTTTGGTAACGAGGTTGCTGCCTCACCGTATGTGTAGAGAAAGTTTGTACTGCTCTCCACGCTTAAGTGCTTCTTAGACTCATATCACATTGATGAGATGTTTTTTAGTCTTCACAGGCTGATGTAGATATAAAATGAGTAATGCATGTGACCTTGCAAGGTAAATTGTATTGCCTCCTACACTATTGATCAACAAAGGTAGTCAGGAAATTAACACACTTTATAATCAAATTTTTTGAGTAACCTCTTATTTACGAAGTTGTTATAAGCTCTTTGGCAATTGATGATATGGTGTAAGCTAGTAATTGGCTGATGTAATTACATTTCAAAGTTATACTGCTATGTATGATTGCAAAGCGCAAGAAGTTATATTATCTGGGCCAAACTTGATAGATCCCCGATTGACCAAAGCAATTGCTAGTCTAATGGGCCCATCACAAGTTCTGATGCGAAAACTCTGCCTTTGATCAAGCTGTCAAGGTAGAAATGGTCTACTATTGTTCAAAGTTTCAAGTGTCATTGCAAAACTTATTTTCAACGCACTATGACGAAGCTCGATTTTTGTACTAAAGTTTTGAACTTTATTTTTTGTGCCAATCACACAAGTAAACAATTTCAAAAATAACAAATACACATTTTAATAAGGCCAAATAAAGATGGTTAGATTTATGCTTAGTACTATTGAAAGTCAATTTTAGGGATATTGTATAAATAAATTCATGATAGGTGATTTGCATGTAAAATACCATATATTTGACATGCTAATTTAAGTAAGCAATGTTGCTTGGAAATATGTACGCGTGTAATATATATTATGTATGAGAGAAA
This sequence comes from Acer negundo, assembly GCA_035582765.1. Classification (NCBI taxonomy): domain Eukaryota; kingdom Viridiplantae; phylum Streptophyta; class Magnoliopsida; order Sapindales; family Sapindaceae; genus Acer; species Acer negundo. The sequence goes on from CM069233.1 coordinate 10,740,317, forward strand.
CATATGGAGATATCACATGTGAGTATAATGTCAAGACAAATACGTAAAAGCTAAGCATGCTATGTATTTGTATGAGAAAATGTAACAATATATAAAGAATTGATCGTAATTGACTAAGTTTTAACAACAAAAGTCAGTGTTTAGGTCTCATAATTTTGTTTTTGACCTTGTCCTTGTGTGGGGCATGTCAAACTATTTTTTTTCGAAAGAGAAACAAAGATGCTTGCCAAAAAGAAAATAGATAGCCAGAGTGAAAACTATTTGTTTGGCGAGGATAATGATGCATCTTGAAAGCAAAGTAATTCTTGTAAAAGATAGATGCTTTAATTGAAAATTATATCGAATGTCTAAGGTAAAAGCATGCATTGTGTGGCTTCTAATTTTAACAATCTATTGGTAAATTCGAAGCATTTTAAATAAAAATAAGCAATATGACATTCTACCGAGTTATTGATAGAGATGTGAGATGGTGCGAACATTGACCAACAAATAATAACATAGCAAGCGAGTATGAGTGTACCTCTGAGTTCGAATGAAAATGCTCTTATTGAGATCACTGTTTCAATTAGATTCCAAATTAGAATTATTTTTTGATCGATTTTTCAGTGATGGTGGTCGAATATAATAAATCAATTAATATATTAAACTTGTGTAGATTAACAAACCTTGGCTACTTACCGACCTAGAGTCTTAGGCGCCTTGTGTATCTTTTGTTGTTTGTTGTTTGGTTAGCTGGTAATGAAGAGCTGAATAGGTTTAGTCGAGAATTGACTTTAGGTGCACTTTACTGAGATGAACCCAATTCCTAACACATGTTGGGGTGAATTTGCCTTCGGTGCCAATATGAAATATTTGAGTATGTCGAGCTCGTTGGTGATGTCATATATGGAAGTTTTGAGCATGCTGAGTTCGTTGGTGGTCTTTGTTTTCTCCGATTCGTGATAATCACCGTAGATTTGATGATGATCGATCGATGACCTTTCATCTTCATGGGTTGATTTGATGATGGCAAAGAAGAATTTCTAGTAGATCATAAGATTTTGCTTTAGACGATGGAGGTCATGCCAACTCATTAGCCAGCGGCCCGGGAAAATGTTCTGGTGGCACGTCGGTCGCACGGCTGGTATTCCAAATTTTTGAGATCTGATGGGTTGTTTATGACTCCTTTTTTCATGTATTTTTGTATTGAGAATGATTGTAAAGTTGATGGTGACTTGTTCACTAGGGTTCCTCGAAGTTATGGTTTCACCCCTACCTTATAACACCAATTTTTTAGATCGTTGAAAAGTCATTCTTCCAAGAATAATTGTATTAATGGTGATAATGCAGAAATATAAGAAAATAAAGACTAATCACACACAATACAGGATTTACATGGAAAACCCTAAGGTAGGGAAAAAACCACGTTCGTCGGAACGACGAGAGAAAGAATATCACTATTAATAATATTGTTAAACACTACATACTCTCTCTATCTCAAGTTCTTTTTCCCATTTGTGTAATATGTGAGAATAATCATATCTTAACTCTGAATAATACAAGTGTATTTATAGGTGTGATATGGTGTTGCCCTAATCCGTGGTGCAACTAAATGATTGATGAAATCATATCTTTGTAGGATTCTGAAGAGATCATATCTTCTAAGATTCTTATTTGCATACCTGTTTGGGAGTTAATTTCCTAATAGTGATTAATTTTCATGATTCTAGGAATTATTTCCCATATAGGAGCTTTGAAGTGATTGTGATTGAGGTTCCTTGAATTGGAGAATCTTTCCCAATTTGGAAGTCTCTGATTTAGAGAATAATTGTTGTGTTCCCTTGTTAGTGATGACTTGGGAGATAAATCCGAGATTTTGTATCTGGTGTGATCTTGAGGTGATATAGTGTATCAAGGTTGGACTTGTGCTTGGCGAATATGTCTCATGACCTTTAATTGCTTTTGAATGTGGTGCTACCATGTGTTATGTGTTGACTTGTTGATGAAGTGGTCTAGTTTTGACTTTCTGCTGATATAGATCAATGTGTTCCGTAATTCCTGTCTTTTTTGATGATATGTCAAACTCTTCAAAATTATCCCTAACAACACCCCTTATTTATGAAAATGACATTTTGATTATGCAAATCCATGAGGGATAACAAAATAAGGCCAACAAATAAATAAATCCACGTCTTTAAGGAGAGAAAGATACAATTAGAAAAAATTAACGTCGTGAAATTGCAGTTGTCATGCATCATCTTTATTTTATCTTGATCCTTGTATAAATCATATGAATCTGAAGTTTAAAAGATCATTCACTTGCAAATTGCATATTCGAATGAATTTATTAATTGCCAATATATTAACCCAATTGATTGTTCCTAAAGAACAACTTATTCAAATGACAACAAATAAATTATTTGTTGCACACTAAAAGTGTGAAATGCAACTTTTCTTTAAAAGTTATTCCCTGAAGAAAATATGAAAGATCATGTTAATTAAGAATTATGCTCGAGCTATATGCAATCCTCATCAAGTTTCCCGAAGAGTTAAATGTCTTTAAAGAGACAAAAATCTTTTTGAAGAGGTACAAAATAATGAAATGTGATCTTTCCCTATAAAGCTCATAAATTAAAGGGATCTCAATTGCCCATGCAAAGGCACATATACTGGAAGTATAAAAATATTACAGTTTCTCTCTATAGAAGTTTTCAGTAGCCCTTGAAGAGGCATGTGTGTTGTAAAGTAAAAATTGAGATCTTCTATAGTGTTGCTCTACATATTATGAAATGATAGGACCTTGAACCACAAATTATGGATGAATGTCGACATGATACTATTTCTAAAAGACAGAGCTATATTCATTTAAAAATTTGAAAGTTTTGGATATATAGTGTAGACCCTTCAAGATGTTAAACGTTTTTGTTAAAACAATTATTTGTACAAAAAATTAAGATAGCAGATGTAATGTATACCTCGAAACGAAGGGTTTATTGTAGAAATCCAGTATTGATCATATGCAAATATTTTGATCAAAATAATCCCTGAAGAATTCAAAATGCCATAAGCATATAATTCAAATTCTCGTAACTTATGTTCAATAAAGTTACAATGATTTTTATATAGTTTAAACAATTCGAAAGAATATTATATGATTGTCTTAGTGAACACATCATAAAAATGTGTATATAAATTAAAGTTCCTATATGCATTATGTGTATTAATAAAGACATTGGAATCCAGATTTGCAATTGAAGCAGCATATGTTGATGGTATGAATTTAATTAGAACTCCTAAAGAGCTTCTAAAACTACTGAATACTTAAAACGAGAATTTGAGATTAAAGTTTTGGGGAAAACAAAATATTGTTTCAGCCTAAAGATCGTGTATAATTTAAATGGATTACTTGTTTTAGCCTCAATATAGATGAGTCTCATTCTTTAAGCATCCCTATGGTTGTCTGATCTTTAAATCCTAAGAAAGATCCATTTCGATCTAAAGATAATGATGAAATGATACTTAGTCCATAAATACCGTATCTTATTGGTGTTGTATTATATTTAGCATAATGTAGGAGTTCTGTATCTCAATATATATAGATAATGCTACTTGTATTACACAAATCATGATGAGTCTCATTCTTTGAGCATCCCTATGGTTGTCTGATCTTTAAATCCTAAGAAAGATCCATTTCAATCTAAAGATAGTGATGAAATGATACTTAGTCTAGAAATACCATATCTTATTAGTGTTGTTTTATATTTAGCATAATGTAGGAGTTCTGTATCTCAATATATATAGATAATGCTACTTGTATTACACAAGTCTGGTGAGAGTACATCAAGGGAGTAAGAACCAAGCATATATCACTAAAGTTATTCTACACTCATGAACTCCAAGAAAGTCGATAAATCGATGTCAAATAGATACGGTCTACAAATAATCTTGTAGACTGATTTACTAAGATCTTATCAACATCAACATTAGAGAAATTGATCTATAGCATCAAAACGCATTAACTTAGTAAACTACAAGATTGAGAACAAAGCATTTTTCAGAGGGAGAATATTCTTTACATTTGGACATTTGTGCCATGCACTTTTTTTTTTTGCTTTGATTAGGTTTTGTCCCACTGGGTTTTCCTGGTAATGTTATTAATGAGGTAGTATTTAAGAACGTTCAATATCTTTTTGAAAAATCTCAGAAATTATTATCAATGTGGAGTTGATATAATTGACTTTCACCACCTATAGAATAATTCGCAATTAATTCTCTTGATCTCATTTCCTATTTCATTGTAGAGCAATTACATCTCTTGATCTTATTTCCTATTTCTTTGTAGATTCAATTCTTCCTATGCCTATATATAGTCTTATTGTGTAAGCATTCAAAATATATAGAGAAATAAATAAATAAAATTGGTTTGCTCTCTTTATTTCTCGTTTTGGTTAGTATTACATTCTATGCTTTAATGTTTTGATTTATAACGATATAAACCTTTTGTTGGACATTTTTTATTTTTATTTTTTATTATTATTATTTTTTACAATAAAGCTACATAACTAAAAACAATAGCTTAAACAGTATTTCAAATGATGTGATAAGTAATTTACTCTTACAATGTCATTCACTGTATCATTCTTTGATTTAAATCATTTAAAATTATAGGAGATTGCACGAAAAGTTATTAAGGATATTAAGAAAATAAATCTGTCAAAAAAACATACAAAGAAAAACAAAGTAAATTATAATAATGATAATAATAACAACAACAATAATAAAAATAATAATAATAACAATAATAATTCTTACTAAAAAATCTTTCTGTATAAACAGTATTTTTTTAAAAAAAATTAAATAAAAAAATATTATTGACATCTATAATTTAAAAAATTAATAGAATAACTTTATCTTTTTATGTTAAACTCAAAATTGAATTTATTGTTCAAGAGGGATGGCAAATTGGCAACTACTTATTCAAATTGTTAATGGTTTTTATAGCTTCACATTTTGTTAATATACTTGGGTAAATGTCAAGGTTAATTGCAACTATAATTAAATAATTTAATTCAAGAAATATCAAAACAACAACAATAATAATAATTAAAGAAAAATAAAAGTAAAAACATTGATATTTCTTTGATTAATAAAGAAGTTCATAACTTGTACTTCACCTTGTCATTCCTACTACTCTAATCGCTAACATCCAATTAATTCATTTGCTTAGTTTATCACAAAGCTACCTAATCATTTTTATTTTATTTTATATATACATCCCATTTGTAGTGGCAGCAACTTGAACCCAAAACATTACTAGACTGAATAAGCACTATTATCACCGAACCATATTGGAAGATGGTTAACCATGACTAAAATGAAAATATCATAGATTATATATATATATTATTTGGTTAACCATGATTTGAGTGATTTCAAGATGAATTCTAGGAAATGTTTTAACCAAATTTGTGAAATTCCGTCATGTTTCTATAAACTTAGAAATAACATAAATTTATAGATGTATCGTAGATGGTAGATGGACGAGCTTTGGGCTTAGGTAAATGACTCCCAAGTCAGCGATTCGAATCCTACCAATAGCAAAAACTTCAAAAAAATACTCAGTCTAGATAGGTGGATAGATATATAATATCGAACAATATATATATATATATATATATATATATATATGTAATAATATATGAACTAATGCTAAGTTAATAACTTGAGTTTGAATAGAACCAAATTAGGGTAAGGGACAAAAATGTCCATTGACTCCACTCTCCATTTTCCTCCTTCTTCTTTTTTCTCAAGAAAAATGAAGATTCTCTCAAGAAAATTGTAAGGAAATCGCAATTTTATCTCTCTCGTAAGTGATTGAGACTCAGAAGAAGAAGAAAAAGAATCTGTTAAAGATAATGTTAAAGTTAATGTAATTTAGTCAATTACATAATCTTAGTTTAGTTAAACTTGTACAACTATCTTAGTTAGTTTAGTTAAACTTATGTTCCTTGTATAGTTAGAGATCAGATTTCATAATCTTCTTCAAATAGGATTTCCTGTTTTTCTTGTATCAAATCTACTGCTTCATATCTCTTTATATATATATATATATACCGAAATTTTCATAAGAGGATGCCCTGATAGAATTATATAAGGACATTGAATGTGAGCCACTCGTTTTACATACTTTGACTTGGTATGTATACACTTTTCAAATCACTTTTATAAATGAGTGGCTCACATTCAATATCTTGATAAAGTTATATAAGGATGCTTTGATAGGAACGGGACCGTATATATATATATATATATTACTCAATAACAAACAAGAGAAGTAATTCAACACAAATCCAAATCCAAGTCCTTATATGGTATCAGAGCATCAATAGACTCAAAGAGTCCAAGATCCAATCATGATCAAAACTGCCTCCTCAACCTCAAACATTGTTACAATCATCTCATCTTCTTCATCATCCTACGATATCTCCTCATCATCAAACACGGTCATCTCAATCAACATTGCTGCTCAAGCACCGCTGAAACTTACGGCAACTAATTATTGCTCTTGGAAACTTAAATTCCATACCCTCATCGTTGGCTTCAATCTCATGGAATTCGTTGACGGAACAAACCCCTGCCCATTAGCCACCATAACAATGGCAAAAGTCAACTCACCAAATCCAGCCTATCACATTTGGACCAAACAAGATCAACTTCTTCTCAACGCCATCATTGGCTCCATCTTGCCATCTATCATCCCATTCATCGCTTCCGCTAAAACCGCACACGATGCATGGATGACACTTGCTAACATATATGCGAACCCTCTAGAGGACACATCATGCACAATATATAATCGAATTCTTGCAACATGCCAAAAGCATTGCCGATGAGCTGACTATGTTTGATGCTCCGGAAAACTCTGAAGACCTGACAGTCAAAATTCTAAACAACCTGGGAAATCAGTTCAAAGATATATCCACCGGAATTCATGCTTGTGATTCCGCAATCACGTTTGAAGAACTACATGAGAAACTCCTCAACTTTGAGGAAGTCCTGAAGCAAGAAACCTCGAACAATAATAAGTTACCCATCACGGTGAACTATGTTGCCAAACCCAGCATAGACGGTAACCAGGCCAATCATCATCACAACAATGGCAGTAACAACAAAAATTCAAATAAGAATTCTAGCAACTTATGGCATCTCACACTTTACTACACCACCACACACACCAGAACACAATGGTGTCTCCGAGCATCAACTTCATCATATTATAGAGACAGGTTTATCCCTTCTCACACATGCCTCACTCTCTCTCACATTCTGGTCCTATGCCTTTCAAACTGATGTATACCTAATTAATAGGATGCCCATACCTATCTTAGACATGTCATTTCCCTTTGATAGAATTTTCGATGTAAGTCCATCGTACACCAAGTTGCGCGTTTTTGGGTGCATTTGCTTCCCATGGATTATGCCTTATAATAATCACAAACTTGAGTCTAGGTCTAAGGCGTGAATTTTCATAAGGTACTCTCTGTCACAAAGTGCATATCACTGTTTGGATCTGAAAATCGATCGTATATTTGTTTCCAGACATGTCAGCTTTGTTAAGTCTATTTTTCCACATAAAACCATGCACTTCAATCTTTCTAGGCCTAACACCCATATGATTTCTCCTTGGCTGCCTCATAAGGCTCCGTCTGTCACTGTTCTGGTCTCCCACGCCCACACTCCTTCACCTTTGGCTACGTATGAGATCTATCGACTGATCACACTTCCTAAATCTCAAGCAAGAGTTGAGCCTTCACCTCCACTACAATCAACCATGACCAGCCAGCCACCTCTACCGTATACAACACACACTGCTACACCACCCTCTAACCGACCAACAACTCCAAACCACACCCAACCAATCGCCCCAATTGCTGCCTAGAATTTTTAACCAAACATCATCCAGCTATTGGCACCTGACATTACCCAAATTCCCACACCAAATGCCCAACCGACAGCACCAAAAAATGCCCAAGCTGCCACACTGAACCTACCTCAAACCGCTGTAGAACCTCTACCTTAAACAACCTCTAACACCGGTCACCTTATGATAAACCGATCCAAAAACCACATACATAAACCCCTCTCTAAAATGTCACAAACCAGTGTGTTATCCTCGGCCCATGTTGAGCCCACTTGTGCTTCTCAAGCTTTGAAAATTTCGGAATGGAGACGTGCAATATCTAAAGAGTTTAACGCTCTCGTTCACAATGGAACATGAGACTTGGTTCCCTCGAGTGCATCACGTAATGTTGTGGGTTGTAAATGAGTGTTTCGTATAAAATGATCTCCGAATGGTTCTATCTCAAGGTACAAAGCCCGCCTAGTGGCCAAGTGATTTCATCAGCGATCGGGCCTTGACTACACTGACACGTTCAGTCTGATTGTCAAAATTGCTACAATCCATGTCATACTAAGTATAGCAGTGTCTCGTGGGTGGTCTCTTTGCCAACTTGATGTAAAAAATGCGTTCTTATAGGGGCACTTGTCTGAAACCTTTTTTATGGCACAACCTCTAGGGTTTACGGATCCCACGTATCCGTCATATGTATGTCGTCTCAAGAAGGCAATCTATGGCCTTAAACAGGCACCTCGGGCGTGGTATAATGAGCTTCGTCAATTTCTTCTCCAGAATGGGTTTGTCAACTCACACTCCAATACCTCTCTGTTTATATTTAATACTAATGGTTGCATTCTCTTTTTGTTGGTATACGTTGACGATATCGTTATCACTAGGAGTAATGGTGATCTAGTTAACAAGTTTGTGACGACACTAGCTTGGAGATTTTTGATCAAAGACTTTGGTACCTTGTCCTATTTCCTCAAGGTCGAAGTCCTCCCCTGTTTGACCGGTTTGTATCTCTCTCAGTAAAAGTATGTGCTTGATCTCTTGTCTCACACCAAGATGCTCGATGCCAAGACGGTCTCTACACCCTTGCCCGCTAATTATGATCTTAAACTTCTAGATGGCACCGCTCTCACGGATGCTAGAGAGTTTTGTTAGGTAATCGGGGCCTTACAATACTTATCATTTACTCGTCCTAACATTGCTTTCGCAGTAAATAAACTTGCCCAATTCATGCATCGTCCGACGACTGGTCATTGGTCCCTTGCAAAACGTCTTTTGCGATATCTGCATGGTATGATTAATCATGGCTTGCTACTGCATCGTGACTCTCCTATATAACTCCATGCATACTCTGATGCTGACTAGGCCGAAAATAAGGATGACCGCACCTCTACCAGTGCATACGTCGTCTTTCTTGGGTCAAATACTTTCTTTTGGTACTCTCGCAAACAACGCTGTTGCCAAGCCATCCACTAAAGCCAAATGCAGGGATGTTGCTCACACTGCCGTTGAGGTAGTTTGGCTCTCCTCTCTACTGCGTGAGTTACTCATCTCATCCTCTACTCCACCAACAATTTAATGTGTTAAAGATAATGTAGTTTAGTCAATTACAGTCTTAGTTACTTTAGTTAAACTTGTATAGCTATCTTAGTTAGTTTAGTTAAACTTATGTTCCTTGTAGAGCTAGAGATCAGATTTCATAATTTTCTTCTAAGTGGGATTTCCTGTTTTACTTGTATCAAATCTACTGCTTCATATCTCTGTATATATATATATATATATATATATATTACTTAACAATAAACGTGAGAAGTAATTCAGCACAAATCAAAATCCAAGTCTTTATAGAATCAACGGGGAGAGGAACCCAAAAAAAGAAAAAAAAAGAAGAAGAACATATACCATATAAAAAAAACTATATAAAATAAGTCACGATGAAAATATATAAGTCATGGTTGAAAGCTTGAAAAAGGCGTTTGACTTATTTTGTGTTTGTGTTCGAATGGTGTTTTTTAGGTTATTAAGTTAGTGCTAGTTCAACAAAATCAGCATCAAAATATGCTATAAATGTTAAGAACTCATTAAATGTTAATCATTCGATTAAATGATGATCCTTTCATTTAATTTCATTGTATAATCTAATACTTGACTATTAATAATTTTTATAAAAATATATTTATATTCTTCTTTTATATTTAAGTTTAAAAAAATGATAAAATATAACAATTAAGAATAATTCTATGTATCCCAAATGTGTTGTCAATTTTATTGGGTTAAGATTCGATCGAATACTCCTTAATTATACAAAAATGCTACACAACTCAAGATATTTTAAAAAATAAATTGAAAGGATGTGCAAAGTGATTATCATTATCTTGTTATTCAACGTATCATTCCATAATTTATATGGTAAGAATAAATAACTTACCTTATTATTTGGATTGAATTTTAGATTAATTTTTTTGAGTTATGCAGCATGACTCTTAAATATAATTTCTTCTTGATAAATGCTAACAATCCATATATTGTTATTAAAATAATGATTATTTGCTCAATTTTAAAGCTTAAATGATGTGGCATCCTTGATTTATTTGTATTAGAGCATCTCCAATACTACAATTGATTATGAAAATTTTATATAATAGACATTGTGTTCAAATATGTTTCTTAAATGCAGTTATTGCTACTCAATATCAATCTGATGTGGCAAATTTTTTTATTTTTATTTTTATAGGAGACGTCAAGTTGATTGGGCTGACTCAGCCTTAGAGATAAATATAAACAATTATTAAGAAAGTTGTTTGATTAAAAAGTGTTAACCGAAATTTACCAGCGAGGTGGATTTACAATTGACGACTTTAAAGGACCATGATCAGAATTGACCACGGTCGGAGAGATATCACTTAGTTTGATACCTATGATTTCCAGTAAGTGTAACTCAATGTAATGAAGGTCAAAAAGGAAAGATAATCAGTTATATTATATTATAAAAGAGGGGAATACAATAAATTTCTTTATGTAATCTAGATACAATGTTGAACAATACTCTCCATCGGTCATTGTAGGCGAAGTCTGACACAGTTGGCGGTGAAGATCTCGTGCAAGTCTATAAGTAGAAGAAGTTGTGTGTTTAGGGTTTTGAATTTTTGATCTTTTAACAGTTGAGTATAACGTCATATATATAGGTCTCATTACTTGCCATGCACTCCTATAACTTCGGTCTAGGGTTTCAACAATTATGGGACTTTCCTTGGCGATAAGCGAGAATGTCGCATGAAGTTTAATCCTAGAATCAAGTGATTCATTCTCGAGAGGATTCTAGCAGACTCTTTTTTAAAATAGGACTCTTAAATGGCGGGAATGAGTCCTCCTCTTTAATGATAAAAACGCCAGCGTTTTTATGTTCTTATTTGTAGCTTTAAACCTTAGTGGCATCCTTATCTGATACTTAGGCTGTTTGGCGAGCTAGTTCTTTGTGGTGTCAAGATATTTGGTGTTAGGGTACCCTGACGCCTTTCTTCTTGCTGTATCATGATTTCTACTAGTTCCTTGGTCACCCCGGTTTTAGGATACTGGTCGACGTTGCGGCGAGGTATCGGGATGACATAGTGGCAGGGCTCCTGATCTATGTAGAAGTGAGATACCCGGTCCACGTAAAGGCGGGATACCCAGCCCACATGGGAGCGGGATTCCCAGCTCACACAGAAGCAGAATGCCCAACTCACATAGAAGTGGGGTACTAGGACGATGTAATGTGGTTTGTAGGATTGGAATCTTCATGCTTCTGACTTTGCTTCGGCTTTCACTGGGTATATATCCCGATATATTGGTTTGGATTTTTTGTAAGAGGTAGCTGGATGTTGCCTGCTAAAAACTTACTCCTTGGTTCTGTGTGGAAAATTCTTTTTTTGTCCTTGGCCAATTTTGGCAGTTAACAGAAGTCCCCCTAACTTGAACACTAGTATCTAGCTTAGGGTTGGAGTTAGTATTCTTAGTTTTGCTTGAAGGATTTAACACCCTGCTCAGTTATGTACCCTATTTGGCTAGATTCTACTATCAAAGAGGCAATCTTTCTTAGATACGCAAGTATTAAATGCTTTAACCATGTGTCGAATGAGGATTGCTTAGTAAGTTCAAACGAGCCATTTTTGGCACTATTTTCTCGAAACCGTCTCCTGCACGTTCCTGGTAATTGATTTCAGTTTTCCTCTTCTATTCCGATAACTACCCACTAAATGCATATAAATATCCATCTTTCCTCCTCTATTCAATCACGCACCAGATAATCAAGAAAACATGAATTAATTTTGCTTTTCCTCGATTTCACACTCTTACTAGATAATCCTTTTCTCTTCTTCTTTTTAATGGCATCCTCACAAAACCCTAATCCCTCTTCACCACAACCTTCTAACAGTCTCGAACCTCTTTTCAATATGGAGGAAAACGACTCTGGTGATAACCTTCAATCAAAAAGAAAGAGGGATGGTGATGATATCGTGGAGAGTGTGGTTCCATCTCAACGTCGCTGCTTAGACCAGGATTTGGTTGTTGGGTTAGGCTCCGGCAGTAAACTTGAGGACGTGCTTTGACTTACAGGTGGGAAGGACGAAGAAGATGTTGAACACGAACGAATCCTGATTGGAATTCTGATTAGAGGAGTATATGATAGGATTCCCACCCTACCCTCTAAAGGTCAGCTTATTCCTTCATCTGTTTGCATTGTTGACACCCTATCACACTTGAGGAGCGAGTACTAGATTCCGGATAACATCACTCTTACCCTTCCACATCGAGGTTTTGATGTGTATTATCCCCATGAGGGTCATTTTCCCATTCATGTATCCGTTTTCGAATACGGGGTTAGGCTACCCTTTTATCCTCTTCTTCGTAGGGCACTTCATGCTCTCGAATTGGCCCCGTTACAACTCTTACCGGGTTTCTGGAAGCATTTGATTAGATTTTTGGTGCTCTGGCTTGAGCAATACGAGAGGGACCAGATGGATAGAGAAACGGGCTTCGATGAAATCTGCTATGTCTTTTAGGTGGTGACCTTGTTGTCGGGCTACAAAAGCCAGTTATATCTAAGGGTGCGCAACCGTCTGAACTTCATTGTACTTGGGGCCAATATAAATAATAACAAATCATGGAGGGAGGAATGGATCGTGGTCGGAGGAGACTAGGGCCTCTCAGTATGCATCGGCAGGGTTGATTGCTAGGTACCTTCTTATTTTAGTGAGAAAGACAAATTGGACAAGGGAAAAATTTCTGTCGAATCTCTAAGCTTCTTGAAGAAAACTGTGAATCGATCCTTTTTGAACTTGCGATATCCTACCGTTGATCCCTATGAAGGTGCTAGACTGGAACAGTACCTCAGGGTTTCCATTTCTCGTCTCTGTATGTAACTTTCTTTCTTTCGGTTTTTCTCTTTTCGTGTTTCCTTGAACCTTGTCTGATTTTCCTTTTGTTCTGACAGTATCTGCCACTCTTCTTCTGCCTTCTCCTCATGTTCTTATAAGACTATGACTTTAAGTCCCCTTTACCGGTGATTCTCTCGTTGCTTCTACCATTGAATCTCTTATTCACTCTCCTGGTACCGATGTTGGTATTGGTGCTTGTGTTGGGCCTGATTTGCCCGTTGCTCCCCCATCTTTGGTTCCAACGGGGTCGCCCCTACGTCTTCCTATCCCACTGTCTAACCTGGTTCATGTGTGCCCTTCCATAAGGGCCATGCTAACAAGGGCTACTAAGGCTCGAGGGTCACCTGTTCAGACAAAGAAACATGCTTCATCTGCTCAGACAAAGAAACAGGCTTCATCTGCTCAGACAAAGAAATATGCTTCATCTGCTTCTGCTGCTAAGTCCTTTCCAACAGCTTCTCCTTATATTCCTCCTCCTGCACATGATTCGACCCAACATCAATCTAAAGTGGAGAAGGAGAAAAGAACCACTGCTGTGGTGTCTCCTGTGAGCCAACCTTCTGGGTCGGGGTTGATGGATATCAGCTGGCAGGAGCTGCTATCCCGTTTTACTGTTGCTTGCTCCGGGGTTTTCCCAGATGCTATGGTCACTATTCTAAGGGATCTTCTAGTCACAATAGGAGCTTCCCTGCTTGCTAAGGTACATTTTTTGTCACTCCACCTTACTTGGTTGAATTTTGGGATGATTCTTATTTTTTCTTCTCTTTTTGTAGGCTTTTAAATTCAATCATGCTATGGGGCAGCAGTTGAAAACTTTGCAGAAGGCCAACGTCGCGGCCTAGGCTGAGTTGGAGGAGGCTAGGAGAGACCTAGCCCGGTCCAAAGAGGCTGCGGATACCCTGATCTGTTCTACTGCTGAGTCTGAAAGGGGTAGGCAGGAGGCCATAGTGGATTTGGAGAGGATGAACTGTACTCTAGATATGGAGACCATCAAGTTCGTCCGCCGTAAGGCTCAACGGGAGGAGTTGGCCAGGGAGAAGGATATGCTTGTGAAGGAGAATCGTCTCCTGTGGGATGCAGTGCCGGCTCTGAAAGCCCAAGTAAATGAATCTTTTAAGCTAGGATACTTCATTACTTCCTATAAGGTGGTCTAAGCTCTTCCTGCTGACTTTGATATGCTAGGCATGATTAGATTCTGGCCAAAGCTGCTCAATTTTCAGATGACGATCCAAATCTAGCTCCAACTCCGGTTAAACCCGTCGTCGTTCTAGATCCTCATTCGCAGCCTGAAATTATCCCACTGTTGCTGACCAAATAGAAGAAACCGGGGAGATTCAAGATCCTCCTGCTATCCAAGATGATCTAATGTAGGATGTTACGCTACTTACTAAGGTCATCCTCGTGGTAGAGGTAAGTGTTTCTACTAAAGTAGATGCATCAAGAGTGGGTGATGTTCAGACCGAGACTGGGGCCAAGGTAACTGGTGAAGCAATTGTAGCTAGTCAAGAGGAAGAGGTATGAGAGGAGCGAGATGATGTATGATCTTTTATTTTTGTTAATCAATCATTCTTTGTAGCCCGGAAACAAGGGTTAGGTGCCCTGTTTGATCAATGAAAGAATTTCCCTTTTTATGGGTTGTATATTGTTCTACTTGTACTTGGTATTCTGCATGTACTTGGTATAACTACTTGTACTTGGTATAACTAGGTTTAAAAAATTCACTTGCTGGCTTTCTCACAACCTAGATAACAATTATTAACAACAATTGATATCTGGGTACTTATTCATTATAGCCTAGGCAATGCCTGACCTTTCTCACTTTTAGTAGTAGTTTTGGTGGTATTCTTTTTGTGAGACCTGGTAGGAACTTCTGTATAGGGGACCTTGATTTAGGGGGTGATCCTGGTATGTCATCGGGATCTGGATTTTCCTTTTATAGAGTCGGGGTATTTAGACATTCTGGATCAGGAACCCTGATAGTTAGCCCCATATGATAAGCGATTAGAGGTACTTGGTGCCCCTGTTCCATGAATCCTGGTATTAACACGATCCGCATCTGGTAGGTGGCTAAGATCCTCCTTTGTATCCGGCCTGATATGGAAGATGAGATATTGGGTGAAAGACCTTTCTGTCTTGCTTAGGTGGATCCCATTACCTAGATGGATGGTTCTCCCGATACATTGGCTTTTAATACATCAATCCGCGCGTGAAGTCACGACTGGTCAGCCCATATGAATGGGTCGTTTTTAGCGCGTCTCCTTGAAGTTGTCGTTCGCATGTCCCCGGTCATTATTACTTTGTACCGGTATCCACCTATTTTTTTCTATAAATAGCCTGCCTTTCTTCATTATCCTTCATGCTGAAAAATTTAGAAATAGTGAAATAAGGTTGTCCTGAACGTTCTCCTTTGATGGCGAATTCAACCATTCTTGATGTCAGTCTTGGTGCTTATCTTGAGATGGAGAAGGTCGATGATTCACAGTCGAACGTAAGGAGGAAAAGACACGGCAACCGTGATTCCGAGTCAAACTCCATCCCGATCTGGCCTTGTCGTTTTAGTAAGGAACTTCATATCGAGCTGGGTTTCCGTAACAAGACTGGGAGCCCCGTCCGAAGTTGCCGGATGAAGCCGAGAAACTCCCCTTTTCCCAACAATCTGAAGATTTTCTAGGTTGGCGAATCCACAGTCATCATGGTTAATGATGCCATTCACAAGGGTACCCAATGATACAGTGACCATGTCTAGAATGTCTCAAAGCATGCTATCGATGTCGAAGTCAACAAACAGGTTGGTGACTGGATGATTAGAATAAAGACCCATGCGTGGTCGGAGCAGGTTTAGCCTTCGAGATGCACTGATGACTCGAAGCTAGAGAAGAAAGGCGATGAACCCAAGACTGAAGCAAAGGAAATACGCCTTTTGACGGGATCTCCATTGATACCATTCCAAAGGAATAGAATAAACTGATGCAGCCGGTTTAAATCTGGGAGGCCATAAAGAAGAAGGATGTAAGATTTCACTTGACCTTCCTGTTGTTTTTCGTTTATTCATATCTTGTAGCTTGATTGCGGGGTTTAGGCACCCTGTTTTTTTTTTTTTTTTTTTTTGCAAACGTACTGTCTTCATATTTTTGCTAGGTTGTGGTGGAACCTTTCGTAATAATAATCTAGATGAAAACTTACTTGGAATACTAATGATTCTTTGCACTTGCTTATTTATCACATGTCTGGTAGAGTCTGATTTACGCTTGTTAAATATCGATAAAGGATTTGTTTGGGATGTTGTCAAAATCCCTTCCCATTTTCATATCTGGCCATAGAGTAAACTAAACCTAAATTTCCCCGAAGATAACTTGGTCAGTAGTCCTCTTGTAAAACTTGGTGAACATTCTACAAGGAACTTCAATCCAGTGGTGCTTTAGAACTAGCATCAGGATTTTGCAAAGTTTTCAAGCATTTGATTGATAACTCTCGCATTGGGAACCCAGGTTTCCTGCTTTGGGATCCCGGTTCCTTGGAAGTCCATCCTGGTAGGCTGTTAAGGCCTTCTCAGCATCAGGTCTTCATACGGCGAAATGCAATGTCAGGTATCCAACTAAGGGACCCTGGTTCTTTGATTAAACCTGTCCTGTTGGAGGGTATTCTTTGACGAATACCCTGCTAAAAGTTGTTAAGGCCTTCTCAGCATAAGGTATTCACATGGCGAATTAAGGTGCCAGACATCCTGCTAAAGGATCCTGGTCCTTTGATGATTCTAATTTTGGTGGAAGGTATTTCCCGACTTGGTTCTCACATGGCGAATTAAGGTGTCAGACATCATGCTAAGGGATCCTGGTATTTTGATAATTCTATCCTGGTGGAGGGTATTCCTCGACCTGGTTCTTCACATGGCAAATCAAGGTGCCAGACATTCTGCTAGGGGCTCCTGATCCTTTGATAATTCTATCCCGGTGGAGGGTATTCCCCGACCTGATTTTTCACATGGCGTATCAAGGTGCCAGACATCCTGCTAAAGGATCCTGGTCCATTGATAATTCTATCCCGGTGGAGGGTATTCCTCGACCTGGTTCTTCACATGGCCAATCAAGGTGCTAGACATCCTACTAGGGGATCTTGGTCCTTTGATAATTCTATCCCGATAGAGGGCATTTCCCGACCTGGTTCTTCACATGGCGAATCAAGGTGTTAGACATCCTGCTAGGGGATCATGGTTCTTTGATAAATCTGTCCCGGTGGAGGGTATTCCACGACCGAGGCTTCAAGAATACCGTATAGGCTTTCCTGGTCTTCAGGATTGTGATAGGCAACCAAAGCCACGACTTCACGTCTTTAGTTTGGTAGGCAACTATGCTACTTAGGCATTTATGCACCAAATCCTTCCTAGAGTTGGGTATACCTCGTCCAAGGCAGTAGGATCACCATGTGGCTGCTCATGGTCTTGAGGCGATTTTAGCTATGGAAATTGTTGTATATATGTTTTCGGCTTGGGGACACATCGGCAATTTGTACAAGAAGCACGTGAGAATATGTCTGAATCATACATTCGAAATGGTTAACGGAGGAAGTATTGACCGTTATGCCACATCGGCAGAAGTCAATGAATTAAATATGCTCGTCAGATAAGTCAGCTTGTAGCCAAAGACCATGTTCGTCATAACTCCTACTCGCCTCGAAACAGGCAATGTATTCACCACACGCGTTGCTCAACAAAGTTTTACTTATCCAACAGAAGCAAGTTACTTTATTACCAATGCAAGAATCCCATAAAACGAGGACTCTCAGATTCAGATCCCAGTAAGGAAATATCTTTATTTCCTCTCGAGACAAAGGAAGTCCAAATAGGAAAGGACTCAAGACTCCCGAGAAACTAGACATTAAGTTGGAAACGAATCCTAATCAGCCTACAAAAGCTGAAATCCACCATCTACACAGCAAACAGAACAAGGGGACCCTAGTTCACTTATTATAATTAGAACCATGTAATCTACGGAAAAGGAGTCGAATTCTAGTGAGTTGAGAGCTATTGTAAGAGAGAAGAAACCGATACCAAAGTGTAACCTAAAAGAGATCATAGTGTTATTTTTTCTGCCCTCAAGGGGCCCCGTGGTTTTTTTCTGTTTTTAAGGATTTTCCATGTAAACCCTATGTTCTTGCATGCTTTATTTACATTGCTATTTACATCTTTATAACTTGATTATAAGACGCATGGCAATCCAAAAATCACCGTCAACAATTGGAGCTAGAAGGAGGGGGAGTGAACAGAAAAAACTTCGAGGAACCCTCAGAAAGACACAACAGACATGAACAATGCCAGCAGCATAGATGGAAATTCCCTTGGCGGAAATTCTCACTAGGATCTCGGAGCCACCGAACCCTCAGGTGACAAGACCGGGATTGCAAAGGGCGAAACATTGATAGCAGGGGAACATTCAATGACACTGGAGGACAGAAGAATAGTGGATCCAGGAAGCTTACAACACTTCCAAACCACTTTGACGAATCTGGTAAGCGAGACAAATAAGCTGGGACTCGCACACCCCATCGGCTTGGGAATTCCTTCTCCATACGACCTGACGGCAAGCACACAAAGGAACCATCTGCTAGGAAGGTTGTGGTCAGAGGTTCATATTTCCACTCCAGATGTCCAAACAAAAGTATCTACGGAGGAAACTCCCAGAAACCATCTCGAAGATCTTGGAGAAAAAATTCAAACACAAAGGAGAGGCTCGCTGAGCGAAAGGGAGTCACCGGAAAGACGAGTCCATAGTCTGACACATGGAACAGTCTTTAACAGTACGCACCAAAAGACTCACCGGAGGCGTCGATCTATTTCATCAGAAGATAAAAGTCTTCACCTAAGAAAGAGCCTGCGGTCCAAAAGGGGGAGACAGAGAAGATCCGAAAGTATAGACGATCTGAAATCCAGAGGAAGCAGGGATAGCTGAGAGAATGACTACCGAAAGATGACTATTAAGAGTCAGTTTGGCCTGGGAGGAGAACCCACGGGTCGCCGAACTATCACACTCTAAGAATTGTCAAAAAAGGTCTCAGCAATGGCTCGGAGATATGGACACAACGCTTCGTCCGACGAAGAATCAGACAACCCTTTTGTTGAACCAGTTCCTAGAGAGATTCATGATGCCAACCATCGAGCAATATAAAGAAACTAGAGACCTGAAAGAGCATGTCAGGCGATTCCGCAACATCATGGCACAATTTGCATCCAATGAAAGACTCATATGTTTAACCTTCCTACAAACCTTCGGAGACCTCGCATCTAAATAGTTTAGGAGACTTCCACCCAGGAGCATCAGCAGCTTCTCAGGTTTCAGCAAAGTGTTCATCAGACAATTCATGGGTAGCGTACAAAGAAGGAAGTCACTTGCCCACCTCTCAAACTTAAGACAAGATAAGAACGAGTCCCTAAAAAAGTATCTGAGGAGATTCGGTAAAGAAGTCGCTCAGATTGAAGATGCAAGCGATGTAGCTGTCATAGCTGCTTTCACTAACGGGTTATAAAGTGGACGATTATCTTTCGACCTGCGTAGAGACCGACCAAAAACCTATGAAGAAATGATGGACATAGCCGGTGATTACGCCTTAGCTGAGGAAGAAGTGGTAGCACAAGGGGGCAGCTACATACATGGCTATAAACCAGATTTCAATTCTGAATCTAAAGATGAAAAAACGAAGACACAATCGCGCGACCACCAAAGAAACGAGGGAAGTCGGAAAGATCGTTTCAGGGAAAACTGAGAGGGCAATCGAAATAGTGGTTTCCGAAGCAAGTACAATAGCTACACTCCTTTAACATACGACCAAGAGGACATACTCTCGATAGTAGAGGATAAGGGGCTTGCCAAATATCCCAGGCAATAGTCTATCAATGCTAGGAGGGACACGACAATATATTGCCGTTTTCACAAAGATCATGGGCATGACACTTCCAAATGTTTCCAATTAAGGGATCACATAGAGAGCCTAATCATAGATGGACATCGAAAAGATTTCACCTTAAGAGGAGACAAGCGTGGGGGTCGCCAGGACAGTCGGGGAGGCGGACAAGAAAGAAAAAGTCTGAGGAAGAATAGCCTGAGTGCCGACATAAACACTATATTTGGCAGACCACACATTGGTCGCAGCAACAGGGAAAGAATGTCTGAAGTTTGAGAAGTGATGAATGAAAACAGAAATACGGAAGTAAACTCTGTGCAGCGAGAACCCAAGAGAGGTAAGGAAGGATGAGACCTGATAGTCTTCACCGCCGACGATGCAGAAGGAATCGATGCAAAACCGAATGATGCAATTGTTGTGGGAATCCAGATAGCTTATAGGGATGTATTGCGGGTAATGATAGACAATGGTAGCTCGACTGACATCTTGAGTGCAAGAGTATATGATGAGCTATGGCTTGACAGAAAAGACCTGGAACCATTCCACAAGCCACTTAAGGGATTTTAGGGTACATAAGAAAGATCGTTGGGAACCGTGAAACTACCAATAAGGTTCGGCACCGCACCTTGCCGGAGAACAATACTGTTGAATTTTGTAGTAGTCGATATTTATAACTGGCCATACAATGCATTACTCGACCGACCATTCCTTAACAAAGCTCGAGCAGTCACATCAACATACGCATTGAAAGTGAAATTTTCAACCAAATTTGGAATCAGGGAGCTGATGGGTTCATAGGAAATGGCTCACCGGGCTAACTTATCAGTTTTCAAAGACAAAGTAGGGCCGGAAACTTTGAGCGTGTTTGAACTAGATCAGGCCGAGAAAGAAGTACCCGAAAGTTTTGAGCTCGACCCAAGAGACAAGACAAACATGGAGAAAGAGGAATCAACCGAAACCATCATCCTGGACGAAAAGAAGCCTGACAGAACAGTTAAGGTTGGAGTGGAGTTGGTTGAACCGGTCAAGACAGACATAATAAAATTGCTAAAGGAATATAAGGATGTCTTCGCTTGGAATCATGAAGATATGCCTGGGATCAACATGAATGTTATCTCTCATTATTTGGTAATAGATAACAAAGTTAAACCAGTGATACAGAGAAGGCGAAGCTTCAACCCAGAAAGGAGTACAGCCATAATGGAAGAAGTAGCAAAGTTGCTTGCAGCAGGTTCAATCAGAGAGGTTAAATACCCAGAATGGGTGGCCAACGTTGTATTGGTGAAAAAGAAGAATATCCAATGGAGAATGTGCGTGGATTTCACCGACCTAAACAAAGCCTACCTTAAAGACAGTTTCCTTTTACCAAGAATCGACCAGCTGGTCGACGCAACTGCCGGGAATGAACTCTTGAGTTTTATGGATGCATATTCAGGGTACAATCAAATCAAGATGCACGAACCTGATGAAGACAAAACAGCATTCACAACGGATCATAGGTTGTATTGCTACAAAGTCATGCCTTTCGGTTTGAAAAATGTGGGGGCAACGTATCAACAGTTGGTAAATAAAATGTTCGCTAGACAGATAGGAAGAAATATGGAAGTATACGTCGATGACATGCTGACGAAAAGTGTAACGATAGACAAACATGTAAGCGATCTGCGGGAAACCTTTGACGTACTAACCCAGTACGGCATGAAATTAAACCCAACTAAGTGCTTATTCGGAGTACCATCTGGCAAATTCCTCGGCTATCAAGTACACAAGAGAGAAATAGAAGTAAACCCTTATAAAATACAAGCACTAGCCGACATGGTTTCGCCAAAAGCTTGAAAGACGTTCAGAAACTCACAGGGTGTTTGGCGTCACTAAACAAGTTCATATCCAAATCAACTAACAAATGTTTATCATTCTTTAGGGCCCTCAAAAAGGGTTAATGAATCGAATGGGATGAAGGTTGCGAACAACCTTCCAGGCTTGGAAAGATTACCTTGGTCGGGCACCAATACCCCCAGAAACACTATACATGTACCTATTTGTCACGGAGGCAGCCACAAGCTCTGTATTGGTCAGATAAGAAGACGGAATCTAAAAACTAGTATATTACACAAGCAAGTCATTGTTACCTGCCGAAACAAGGTACTCGCCAGCCGAGAAGATGGCACTCGCCCTAATAACAGTAGCGAGGAAATTGAGACCTTATTTCCAAGCCCATCAAATCGAGGTATACACAAACTATCCACTTAAACTGATCTTACAAAAACCAGAGGTATCAAGGAGACTGACTAAATGGGCTATTGAGTTTAGTGAGTTCGACATCAAGTACCTCCCTAGAACAGCAATCAAAGGTCAGACAATCGTAGACTTCGTTGCAGAGTTTACAGAACCAAACGTAGAGGTAGCAAGGATGATGGCAGAGCAATCCAAGAAAAATTTCCAATGGCAACTCCATGTCGATGGTTCATCAAATATGCACGGCAGTGGGGCAGGGATAGTAGTGTCAACCTTGGAAGGAGATTCAGCGGAATGTGCCCTGCATTTTGATTTCAAAGCTACTAATAATCAAGCAGAGTATGACGCGTTAATAGCTGGTTTGAGAGTATGCACTGCTTTGGGAGCTGACGAGATAGAAATCTTCAGTGATTCCCAAGTAATTGTCAACCAAGTGTTGGATGAATACATGGCGATAGATGAAAACATGATCGCTTATCTAGAGTTAACAAAAGAATTACTAAGGCGATCTAAAGAATTCAGAATCATGCAAATCCCTAGAGAAAAGAATGAACAGGCTAATGCACTAGCTAAACTAGCCTCAACGACGGTCAAAATTTGGCCACGAACAGTCCCTATGGCCCATCTACCTCAGCTGAGCATAACCGAACAAACCGAAGTTGGAGTAATTGAGCACAGGTCGGATGACTGGACAACACCAATTAAAGAATACCTCACCAATGATGTACTACCAGATGACCAACTAGAAGCAAGACGACTGAAATACAAATCTACGAGGATTTAGTCCTTAGCGGCAAACTGTACAGAAAAGGATTTTCTAGAGTATTACAGAGGTGTGTTGGATTGGGTGAAGCTGAAGGGATACTAAATGACATACACAGTGGAAGTTGTGGAAACCACACAGAGGGCGTTAGTCTAGCCAACAAAGCACTAAGGCAAGGGTTCTACTGGCCAACACTATTCGCGGACGCCAAAAGAATATCACCTAGGTACGAAGTCTGTCAGAAAGTCGCAAACAACATCCGGCAGCCGCCTGAACACTTGCAGAGTATTACTTCCCCATGGCCATTCGCCATGTAGGGAATTGATCTTATTGGTCCGATGCCCACGGCATCCGGAGGAGCGTAGCACGCTATTGTAGTCGTGGATTATTTCACAAAGTGGGTAGAAGATAAACCACTGGCGCACATAACTAAGGCGAACACCACTAGTTTTGTTAAAAAGAACATCTTATACAGGTTTGGAATTCCGAATACCATCATCACCGACAATGGAACACAATTTGATAACAGAAAGTTCAGAGAATAGTGCAAAAAATACAGGATCAACAATTATTATGCGTCCTTAGCTCACCCACTGATAAACAGACAGACTGAAGCAGTGAATAAGATCATCAAGCACAATCTAAAAGCTAAGCTGGCCGTCAAAAAGGAAAGTTGGGCAGAAAAATTACCACAGGTACTATAGGCCTATCGGACTACTGAGAGGAATTCAACAGGTGAGACGCCTTATTAGATGGCCTTTGGAGCCGAAGCTGTCATTCCAGTAGAAACATCATTTTCTTCACCAAGGGTACAACTCTTTCAACCCTAACTGAATATCGTCATGTTAAAATACTGTTTAGACGAACTTGAGGAAAGGAGAGAGTTCGCTCAAATTAGGAACGCGGCTTATCAGTAGAGAGCAGCCAAATATTATAATTCACATGTACGCCTGAGAAGATTTGCACTCGGTGACTTGGTGCTGAGAAGGGTCTCACCTGGAACTAAAGATAGAGCTGCAAGGTCACTCGCAGACAAATGGGAAGGACCGTATCATGTTAGCGATATAGCAGGACATGGAGCTTATCACATAGCTCGGGTGGGAGCCGGCGAACTTCCCCGACCGTGCAACGCACAATATTTGAAGATATACTATCCATGAGTCTTTTAAATACCCTTTTCTATTTCTTTTTTGCTTTTAGGATTTCTTTCAACATTTTCCCTTTAAACATCTTTAGAATTGCAGGATTTATTCAATAAAGAGTAATTTATTACTGAAGTACTCATGACGCTCATTGGAGTAGCCTTTTGCTAAAGTACTCAAAATATTCAATAAAGAGTAATTTATCACTAAAGTACTCGGGACGCACATTGGAGTAATTTATTGCTAGAGTACTTAAAATATTCAATAGTGTAATTTATTACTAAAATACTTGTGAAACTCAATAGAGTAAAACGCCACTAGAGTATTACACTCAAAAACTGAATGTCATTCGCTTCAAAGGGTCAAAAACCCAACGATAGAAGGAGGGCGACTAAAATATTTAATGTAACAGTGGTTAAGACAAAAAAGCCGAACACCCAAAGCTAGAAAGATACTATACGACCATCGGTGCTCGCCACCATTGGCGAAGTATAACCCATAAGAGTGCAATTAAAGCACTTGAGAGCAACGCTTAAGAGAAACAGTTGTAAAGAAGCGATGTGGGTTGGATAAACTAGCAAGTATAACAATATAAGAAAAAGTAGGAGACGTCCCAATAGTATGCTTAAAGACTTGGTGTATGGTCGGATACGTCCTGACAAACACTAAGTAAGCCAAAAAACTCAACAATGACAGCTGAATAAAGGTCAGTAAGACATCCAAAAACTTAGCAATGGCAGCTGAATAAAACAAAGGCATTAACCGTGACGATGATAGCAAAACCAAATGATGAAGAATACATAGGTCGTTCAAACGTATTGGATGAGAAGAAAAACTGGTTTTATAAATAAAAGATAATATACATTTACAAAGTGGCTGGGTAGATTACAAAAAACGAAACAACTATCAAGTCATGCATCTGCTCTACCAACATCCTCATCTCCATCTTCGATTTCATCCTCTGATGGCCAGACAATCTCTTCATCTCCCACTGGCATAAAGGGTTTATAATCTCGGCCCGCAATGGGCCCCAAATCTGGTTCGCCACCAATACTAGTAAGACTTCTCTTCTTCCTAGAGTAATATGTGTTGAAGGCGGATTTTAAAGGAATCTCGAGGTGCATTGGGTGGGGCTCAGTCCTAATGTAGCAACAGTGGGGTTTCCACCTTTTTATCTGGCTTTTGATTGAGTCCACCACGCCATCCATATTCAATTTTAAGGACTTGTCAAAACTCTTCAACACCTTCTCATTTGAATGGTCATTCATCGTGAAGAATTTCTTAGATTGTCTCATACCACACTCAAATTTCCTCAGAATGAGGGCGTCGTAAGCAGGAGATCTTTTGAAGTGATCAACAGCCTGAACCTCGAGTTCATTTTTCAAATCCCTGAAAATGGCCTCACCTGATGCCTGCTGATTTCACAAGTCTTCGGATTCTCGCTTGGCTTTTTCCTTGGCTTCCTCAGCCACTCTTCTAGCTTCCATATGAGCTGCGAGAGAATCCTGGCTTGCAGAGAGTTGATCTCTCAAAACCTTGATTTCCTCCTCAGCCGAGAGTAATTTTTCTTCGGTGGCTGGCTAAGCAGCCAAAAATCTATCGGCAGATTCTTTCGCCTGACTGAGTTGTTACGAGTGTGTTTCTTCAAAACTTAATTTCTCAGCTGCCAAACGCGACACTTGCTCACGAAGGCGCTTGTTTTTCGAAGAAACCACATTCCCTCGTTTATAGTTGTCAACCCTCTTAGACATCATCTGGACCAAGGTGTAGAACACATAAAATAAAGAAGAAAAGAAAAAAAAAAGTAGTAAGGATATGACGCAGTTTAAGGGCTCACCAGCGAATGGAAATTGAATAAGAATTCCATCTTTTTCACATGCTCCCAACCTTGCCCAACATAAACATCGTTTTGAACCAGATGTGATAGGATCTCGAGGGCAGAGAAATCTGAGAGGGAGACGAAATCAGAAGTTCCTCCCGCATTAGCGGAGGAAGCAGCAGGCTTTTGCAAAACACCCTCCGGGACCGACACCGGTATAGACTGGCCAGGCAAATCCGAACAAGGATTATTCGCTGACTAAACATTTGGATCAGCTAAAGCTGGAGGAGTAGAAAAATTTAGGTCGGCTAGAGCTGGAGCTGGAGCTGGAGGAGAATGATCAAAGACATTTGGATCAGTAGGAACTGGAGCAGAAGCCTCTGGAATTGACGGATCAAATGCAGGGATGTTTTGATCTTGTGGAACGAAGGTAGGGACGAGCGAGCCACCAGTAACTTCTTGTGCAGTAGTAGAATATGCGACCACTACGGAAGGGACCTCTAAGGTTACCCTTTTTGCGGAAGTAGTCTCGCCAAGCCTGGGCTCACCATTCCCTTCCTCATCTGAGGAAAGCACATACTGTACCACCCTTGATGCCCTCTTGGTAAGACGAGTAGGGTACTCCGGGGGGTTTTCAACCGCTCATTTTCCACGGCTGTTTCTTGTATTTAGACCACTGGCAGGATTTTCCGGGTCTTCTAGAGCGTTAGCATCAAATATATGGATGTCCTTATTCGCCTCAGAAGTACCTACCTTTTCTTTGCCTTTTCAACTAGGTGTGCGATCCGTCGTAACTTCTTGAGATATTGGCTGAAAGTTGATCTCGCCAGATTGATCAAGATCGTCCCCCGCGTCCTTGCTATCTTCAACATCATCACTGTCCGGGGGTGCAATTCTTTCCTTAGCCAATCCAGCAGCGTGTTTTTGGCTAGCGACCTCAGAGTTCTTCACCGCCCGAGCAGTTAAATCGCACACTACATCGAATTCATTCACTAAAAAGAGGAATGAAACATTATTAACAGAAACTGATATATAAAAAAAAAAATCAGAAACATCAAAATGGAGAAGGAAACTTACAGCGTTTAAGTCGAGCATGTAGACGAGGAAAAAGTTTTTCCTTAATCATTTTTTTCTTCATCCAAAAGAAAAGGTTCTCCTCTCTCAGCCAAAGGCAGCACGGTGACAGCTGCGAGATGGGAAATCTTACCGTCCGATAAAACCGGCAGCATCTTGGACCAAGTTTCAGGAGATGTGAAATGTCTTGGAACCTTCCTCGCCAGAAGATTTCGGCGAACAATTTCCGGCGCATCTCTTCCCCATGCACCACTAACAAAGAACTAGCTATTCTTCCATCGTTTGTTCGAGGTTAGTAAACCCTAGATGAAACCTTTCTTCTTTTCATCGTCTGAGATTTCCATTTGGCCTAGATTCACCGCACCTTTGGGAATCCAATTCTCTACAGCTAAAGAAAGAAGAAAGTAAGTACCACCATGGCCCGATGGCCTAAAAGTATAGAAGTGGAAAATCTCGCAGGGAGAAGGAGGTCCGTAACCCTTCAACTTCCATATTAAACACAAACACATCAGGATCCTATAACTATTGGGGGCCAACTGAGCAGGTGCGAGTTCGACATCAGCAAGGAATATGGCAATAAATGGTTGACGAGGGAGAGTGACCCCACAGCTAAACATCTGCCTATAGAAGGCAACCGCATTCTAAAGAGGATTGCATATGGCACAATCGCCAATGAGTATCAGATTCATGGTATCATGAATGTCAAACTAGCGCTTATACTTCTAGAGTTCTTGCTTGCCAACAACATTCACTTCACTATCAAAAGTGCTCGGCTGATCAAAAGAGAAATGTAGTCTATTTCTCTGAATATCTTCAACATCAGAATCTACTATTGTCTGGGCGCCCTGGGCGCCACCATAGATGCCCTGGGAATCTTGGGTGCCCTTCGCTTACTACCACCGGCCTTTGAAGATTTTATCATTTCTGAGGAATTACTGTTAAAAGATGAAGCAAAAGAGAAATCAGGAGCACTGGTTTCATGAGTAGTAGGAATGTAAAAGGAGATTAGAATGATAGAACTTGGGTCAAAATTGCGTATCAATAATTCAATTTTGTCTGCGGTGTTTTTATCACCAAGTTCCAGGGCTCGCATCATTTGACTAAAAAGTAAAGAACGTTGAAAAGGATCCATGGGAACTCACCAGAAAAACCCACTGAACAGAGGATGCACGGATAGCCAAGAGAGATAAGCAGAAGAGCTCGGTCGAAAATCTCGAGCCGTCTGATGAACAGAACGAGAAACAAGAGGGAAAAATGCTGGAAAGCTTCAACCTTGTAAGAAAAAAAGAATGGAAGTCTGCAATTCTAGGGTTTACAAAGAGTCAATCGGGGATACTAAGAGTAAAGAGGTAGTTGAAGCAATGTAGAGCTTTTAAAAGAGAGTTTCAAAATTCAAAAATAGAGTCATAATGATGGAAACCGCCGAAACACAGGGCGATGATTCAACTGCCCACCAAAAAGAAGACACGTGGCACCCTAGGCAAAGTTTTGCAGTCAGAACATCACTTTGACATTAAGTCGTACGTTTTTAAAAAAAGGAACTTGTGGCTGAAATAAAGTGTATTGTGGAAGCTTTAAACGTTTGAGATCAACAATCCAAGACCACGTGGATGACAAATTTAAGAAGTGAGAGAGAAATCTTTTAAAAGAGTTTTTCCGAAACAAAGAAGACAAAGAGATCCGCCTTCTTTATCAGCTCAAATTTTTTATTGGGGTACTGTTGTATATATGTTTTCGGCTTGGGGACATATATGCAATTTGTACAAGAAGCACGTGAGAATAGGTCTGAATCATACATTCGAAATGGTCAACGGAGGGAGTATTGACCGTTATGCCATATCAGTAGAAGTCAATGAATTAAATATGCTCGCCAGATAAGTCAGCTTGTAGCCAAAGATCATGTTCGCCATAACTCCTACTCGCCTCGAAACAGACAATGTATTCGCCACAAGCCTTGCTCGGCAAAGCTTTACTCAGCCAACAGAAGCAAGTTACTTTATTACCAATGCAAGAATCCCATAAAACGAGGACTCTCAGATTCAGATCCTAGTAAGGAAATATCTTTATTTCTTCTCGAGACAAAGGAAGTCCAAATTCTCAAGACTCCCGAGAAACTAGATGTTAAGCTGGAAACGAATCCTAATCAGCCAACAAAAGCTGAAATCCTAAAGCGACTTTGTTTGGAAATCCACCATCTACAAGGCAAACAGAACAAGCGAACCCTAGTTCACTAATTATAAATAGAACCATGTAATCTACGGAAAATGGGTCGAATTCTAGTTAGTTGAGAGCTATTGTAGGAGAGAAGAAACTGATACCAAAGTGTAACCTAAAAGAGATCATAGTGTTATTTTTCCTGCTCTCAAGGGGCCCTGTGGTTTTTTCCCGTTTTTAGGGTTTTTCCACGTAAACCCTGTGTTCTTGCATGCTTTATTTACATTACTATTTACATTGTTATAACTTGATTATTAGACGCGTGGCAATCCAAAAATCACCATCAACAGCAATCCTCCTAATGGTGTTGACCAGGTCCAGGGCATCAGGAGTGCTGTATAGCTCTCCTCATCTTGAGGCGATTTAGTTATGAAAATCCTCCTTGAGGGGTTGACCCGGTCCAGGGCATCAAGAGTGCTGTATTGCTCTTCTGGTCTTAAGGCGATTTAGTTATGGCAATTTAGTTATGATGATTCTCCTAGAGGATTTGACCCGGTCCAGGGCATCATGAGTGCTTTAAAACCTCTTAAGGTGATCAGCGTTCCAGGTGTGGTCAACTAGGTACCCATCCATGTCTTCTAATTTGTAAGCTCCACCACGGACTACCATCTTGATCAGGTAAGGACCTTCCCAGTTGGGGGCTAAAACCCCGTCTGAAGTATTTTATGTATTCTGGGTTACTTTTCTGAGAACCAAGTCTCCCTCTTTGAAATTTTGTGCCCTTCCTTTCTTGTTAAAGTACCAGGCTATCTTGCTTTGGTAGGCTACTATCCTCTATGCAACTTTATGCTGCTTCTCCTCAAGAAGGTCCAAGTTAGCTCTTAATTTTGTCTCATTATCTTCTGGTTCATAGTGGTAGACCCTAAAAGATGTTAGTTTGTGCTCGATTATAGGACTGTTTCTGTCCCAAAAGCTAATGAGTAAGGGGTTTCTCCAGTTACAGTCCTTTTGGTAGTCCGATATGCCTATAGCACATTGGAAAGTTTCTCAACCCACTTCTCTTTTTTCTATTGGAGTTTCTTCCTCAAGAGTTTCTTGATGGTCTTGTTGGTAGCTTCCATTAATCCATTGGTCTAAGGGTGGGCTACTTATGCAAAACGGAGGTTGATTTTCCTTTCCTCGTAGAACTGTCGAAATTTGGCATTGACGAACTGTTTGCCCAGATCGGTTAATATGGCCATCAGGGTACCGAAATGGCAGACAATGTTTTCCTTGACGAAGGTGGTGGTGTTTGCCTCAGTTATCTGGGTAAGGGATTATGCCTCCACCCACCAGATAAAGTAATCTATTGCTACTACGGCATGCTTGGCTTGACCAGGAGCAGTCGGGAGTGGCCCGATAAGGTCAAGTCCCCAAATGGCGAAAGGGTACAGTGTACTAATTGAAGAGAGTCTCTCTAGAGAAAGGTAGTGGAGGTTTGCTGTCCTTTGGCATGGTTCACAAGATCGTGCGAACTATTTCACGTCTTGATGGAGAGTAGGCCAGAAATAACCCATTCTGAGTACCTGGTAAGCAAGGGTTTTGCCTGATACATGGTTGCCACATTCTTCTGAATGTACCTCGCTAAGTGCCCAATATGCATCATCTGGATGTAGATATTTTAGTAAGGGAAGTGACTTTCCTTTACGGTTGAGAAAACCATCTACCAAGAAATACCGGGTGATGTTCCTCTTGAGCTTTTGTGCTTGATCCGAATCGATAGGAAGGGTGTCATTTTGAAGATATTCGGCTATAAGATCCATCCAACAAGGGAGTCGGTTGATCGGGTTTACTTTTGCTTCTATAGCAATGCTGGATCGGGGTATTAATTGAATTTGTACCCCTCTTGGCAGTGCTTGTTCTCCGCCTGCAACAATTTTGGCTAAGACATCTGCTCAGTGGTTCTTCTCTCGGGTAATCTGCTCCATCATCATGCCCTTGAATTTTGTCATTGCCTCTCGGACCTTAGCCATATATGATACCATGTTATCACCATTTGCTTTGATACAATCCCAATACTTGGTTGATTACCAACTGTGAATCACTCTTAACTAGAAGGAAATCCGCTCATAACTCTTCTGCTACTTTCAGTCATACTAGTAGGGCTTCATACTCTGCTTCATTGTTGGTGGCTTTGAATTCAAATCTGAAACAATGGCTGCACTCGACCCCTTCTGGGTCGGTTAGGATAATTCTCGCCCCGTAGCCCGATTGGTTTGATGCCCCATCCATGTGCAATATCCATATTTTGCAATCGTCAGGCCATTCTAGGTTCTCCGGGACTTGATCTGGGGTTGTCGTGGTATCCAGTTGTAGAGTCGTGCTAAACTCTGCTATAAAATCTGCTAATGCTTGAGCTTTAATTGTTGGCCTTGGCTTGTACTTGATGTCATACTAGGTGAGTTCAAAGCCCATAGGACCAATCTACCGGATAAATCAGGCCTCTGGAGAGTGTAATTCTTCTCAGATTTGGTTAAAGCACGAATCACATAATAGACTGG
Source organism: Acer negundo (assembly GCA_035582765.1). NCBI lineage: Eukaryota > Viridiplantae > Streptophyta > Magnoliopsida > Sapindales > Sapindaceae > Acer > Acer negundo. Next base: position 10,772,240 of record CM069233.1, read on the forward strand.
TCTCTGGACGCCGTCACTGCATTCTTTAACCAAAGCCCCGCTCATAGCGGTTTCTGAAACAGCCAGGTAAAGTTGTAGTTCCTCTCTAGAAACAGGTGTTACTAGCAAAGGCGGGCTAGATAGGTATTCCTTTAGAGAATGGAAGGCTCTCTCACTCTCTTGATCCTACTTCATCTTTTTACCTTGCTTAATAACTTTAAAGAAAGGATGGCACTTATCTGTAGATCGGGATATGAAACGGTTCAATGCTGCAATCCTACCAGTTAGCCCATGTGCCTATTAGAGGGTAATGAGTGATTCTAGATATAGGATAGCCTTGATCTTCTCCGGGTTGGCTTCGATCCCACTCTCATGAACCATGAAAGCTAGGAACTTTCCTGCTGCTACTCCAAAGGCACACTTGACGGGGTTCAGTCTCATTTGGTTCTTCCTTATTAACTGAAAAGTCTGTCGTAAGTCCTTTGGGTACTGCTCTGTCTGTCGAGATTTGGTGATTATATCGTCTATGTACACCTCCATAGATTTTCCTATCTATTGTTTGAATAGCTTGTTCACCAGTCCCTAATAAGTAGCTCTTACACTTTTGAGCCCAAAGGGCATTACCTTATAGCAGAAAAGGTCGTGCCCGGTGATAAAACTGGTCTTGTCCTAATCCGCAGGGTGCATCATGATCTGATTATATCCTGAGAAAGCATCCATGAATCTTAGGAGCTTGTTTCCTACAGTGGAATCAATCAACTGATCGATCTTGGGTAGAGGGAAGCTGTCCTTTGGGCAAGCCCGGTTGAGGTCAGTTTAATTCACACACAAACGCCACTTCCTATTAGGTTTGGTTACTATGGCCACGTTGGTGATCCACTCGGGGTACCGAGATTCCTTGATGAATTTGACTTTCACGAGTTTGTCTACTTCTTCCTGAACCACGGCATTCCGTTCAGCGTTGAAGTGCCTCCATTTTTGCTTGACTGGTTTGAAGGTTGCATCTACTGCTAACATGTGGGTTGCTAGGTTGAGGAGAAAACCTGGCATTTCGTCATGACTCCGGGTAAAGATATCGTTGTATTCTCTGAGGAGTCCCACCAAATTCTCTCTGACCCTGCTATCCAGTGCTCCTCCTATCTTTACTACCTTGGAAAGATCATCTTCTCGAACTGGTATCTCTTCCAACTCATATGCGGGGAACCCGCTGGTCCATCCTTAATTTTCCTCTTCTGTTTCTTCCATGAGCATATTAGGTACCTCCCTTTCTTCCATGAAGAATTGATCCTGTCTCCGGCTTGGTTTATAGGTTACATGCACGCATTGCTTGGCTAGCGCAGTAGGATTGATAGACACTGCATAGCAGCTGCGGGCTTCTTGTTAATCTCCTCAGACTTCTCTTACCTTGGTCCCGACTGGGAATTTCAAGACATTATGGTAGATAGACAATACTCCTCTAATTTCTGTCCGGAAGGGCCTTCCTAGGATTGCATTGTAAGTTGATGGGGTATCCACTATAATGAATTCTGTCATTATGTCCAGCTGAAGGGAGCTTCTCCGATTATAATGGTAGCCTATGAGATCCAACCGGCATTAACGAGTCTCTAGTAAATCCATACAAAGGTGTAGTGCAACTGTTGTAATAGGGATTCTTTAGGTTGAGCTTATCATGAGCCATTTTGAATAGGATATCTACACTGCTCCTAGTATCAATCAAGACGCAGTTAACCTTGCAATTAGCTATTTGTATCATTATTACCACGGGATCGTCATAAAGTCGAACTGTTGTAGACATCCTCCTCTGTGAAAATGATCTGGACAGAGCGAGGAAATTCTAGGGGTCCCTTGGAGAGTCGGTATACATCTTAATCAGCGGTAATCCTCGGGATCTTCCGAGCATGGTTCTTCCTGGAGTTGTTGGAAGTTTCTACTAATGTAGAGCCTCAAATGATGGTATGGATGATCTGAATTTGCTACATTAGATCTTTTCCTCTATCATTCCGTCTTTCCTCTGCTTCCCGCATCCCGCATCCCGCATCCTGCTCAGTACCTCTTTCCCTACCTTAATGCTATCCCGTACCTGTTGCAAGAATTCAATTAAGAGTCCCCATTACCAAACTTTCGATCTGGTTGCGAAGGCTGTAGCATTCTTAAGTGTTGTGTCCCACATCTTCATGGAAATCACAGTACTTGTATTGATTCTTCTAGTCAGTCGGGATCTTGATAGAACTAGGCTTCCTGAGCAAACCCTTGTTGTGGATGTCAAGATATATGGTCTCTTGGGATGCGTTGAGAGGGGTGTAATGGTTGTTCCGGTCTTTTTCTCTTTCTACCCACGCTACCTCTCTTGGTGGCGGCGTAGCTCTAAGAGGGTTTCTTCTTACAGGATACCTATCCCAATATTGTGAAGAAGGCAGTGGCCGGTAGGTAGACCGATTGAGAGGATGATTGAGGAATTTCTTTGCAGGTGCGGGCTTTGGAGCTTCGTTTTTTTGGCGCTTGATTGATCGAGCTTCATTGTGCTCAACCTTGACTCAGAGCTATTCGTCTATATTTCCAATGCCCTATCATATGCCTCCTGATAAGTTTCAGGTGGGTGTTTGGCGAATGATCAGAATAACCTACCATCCCACAGGTTTCTTTTGAAATTTGTCAAGGTCTCCTTCTCAACAAACATTCCCATCTGAACCACTTCTTTGTGGAACTTCTCCACATATGACCTCAGTTTCTCACCCCGCTCATGGATCACGTATTGGAGTAGGATAGGGTCTTTTAGACGAGACTTGATCCCCTGAAACTGAGCATAAAAATATGTAGTGAGTTTTGTAAAAGAATCTACACTACTTAAGGGGTAACTTTCTAAACCAAGTCTTGGCACAATCCGTCAAAGTGGAAGGGAACATCCTGCACATTGTTGATTGGGTAGCATTTTGGACCTCCATCTAAAGAACAAAACTTTCCATGTGGCTCACGGGATCTTTCGAACCAGAGTACTTCTCAGTAGGCATCTTGAACTTGGGAAGTAGCTTTGCTTCCTAGATCTTTCTAGAGAAGGGTGCATTCATCTCCCGGGTGCCCCGATGCTTTCCCTTCCTTAGCTCTTCAAGTTCCTTTACCATTTTGGTCATTCGATCTTCAAGCCGCCTGGATCCTTCATACTTGGATAGGCCTATTGTACCTTCATTATTCGAGGTTTCGGACCTTACGGTTGCTTCTTTATGCTCTTCTCTCCTGGAGTGCCTACCTTGCGGGCTCTTTCTGGGTCTGATGCTACCACCTGCATCGGGCTGTAGAGTCCTCCCCTCTTCTGATGCTCTAGTTGTTGGTAGATTCCTACTGATTGAGACATCGATTGCTAACTTTACCTATCGGGGTCTGAGATTTGTAAGATGGTCTGGAATTCGTAGTGGTGGTCCAAGTCTATCAAAGACCTGTGTTCGGATACCTGGTCCAGCTTCTCATGCGTTTCTAGCATCTTCTAAAGGAATCCCTTGAGTGATCATCTGGATGCGAACACTTTCTACATAGGCAGCAGCCCTAGGATATCCCGATTGACTTCTTGGATAGCCGGATCTACGGGGGTACGGCTTGGCTTTGATGGAGGGATCGGTGCCGAGTTGTTATTTCTTGCTCCCCTCCTCTGTTTCTGGACTCTTTGAATAGAAGTAAAGGAGTGAGGTCCCGAGTGGTCGGGCTGTCCTTGGGAGGATCTGAGTCTCATCTTTCTGCTAGTGAAGTAGTGCTAAGTTGCTTTGATAATGGAATGGGAGTAACTCCCCATAGACGGCACCAAAAAGTGTTAACCGAAATTTACCAGCGAGGTGGATTTACAATTAATGACTTTAAAGGACCATGATCAGAATTGACCACGGTCAGAGAGGTATCACGTAGTTCGATACCTATGATTTCCAGTAAATGTAACTCAATGTAATGAAGGTCAAAAAGGAAAGATAATCAGTTATATTATATTATAAAAGAGGGGAATACAATGAATTTCTTTACGTAATCTAGATACAATGTTGAACAATACTCTCCACTGGTCACTGTAGGTGAAGTCTGACACAGTTGGCGGTGGAGATCTCGTGCAAGTCGATAAGTAGAAAAAGCTGTGTTTAGGGTTTCGAATATTTTATCCTTTAACAGTTGATTATAACGTCATATATATATGTCTCATTACTTGCTATGCACTTCTATAACTTCGGTCTAATTATAGGACTTTCCTTGGCGATAAGCGAGAATGTCGCATGAAGTTTAATCCCTAGAATCAAGTGATTCCTTCTCGAGAGGATTCTAGCAGACTCTGCTTTAAAATAGAACTCTTAAATAGTGGGAATGAGTCCTCCTCTTTAATGATAAAAACGCTGACGCTTTTATATTCTTCTTTGTAGCTTTAAACCTTGGCGGCATCCTTATCTGATACTTGGGCTGTTTGGCGAGCTATTTCTTTGTGGTATCAAGGTATTTGGTGTTAAGGTACCCCGACGCTCTTCTTCTTGTTGTATCATGGTTTCTACTGGTTCCTTGGTCACCATAGTTTCGGGATACCGGTCGATGTTGCGGCGAGGTATCGGGATGACATAGTGGCGTGACTCCTGATCTATGTAGAAGCAGGATACCCAGTCTACATAAATGAGGGATACCTAGCCCATGTGGGAGCGGGATACCCAGCTCATGCAGAAGCGGAATGCCCAGCTCACGCAGAAGCGGGGTACTAGGACGGTGTAGCGTGGTTTGTAGGATTGGAATCTTCATGCTTCTGACCTTGCTTTGACTTTCACTGGGTATATATCCCGATATATTAATCTGTATTTTCTTCAAGAGGTAGCCGGATGTTGCCTGCTAAAAACTTTCTCCTTTGGTCCGTGGCCAATTTTGGCGGTTAACAAAAATAATAAATAATAAAATAATCAAACAAATCATAATCAATAAATTAATATTTTAAATAGGAGTATTAGAGACAAATTTTCTATTTGGTTGTCTATCAAGTATGTTTATATAATACATAGGAAACAAGTCTTTTAATATTGTTGATATATCAGCAATTATTGGAATGCAAGTCATTTTTACATTGGAAATGCTCTTAGAATTACATGATTGAATAGTGACAATATTTGCACCCTTAATAACCATATATACACCCTAAATGAGAAATGATATTGGCAATCAATAATTAGCTGTTTACACTCCATTTTTATTTTTTATTTTTAATGAAAATTTTAACCTCAATTAAAACTACTAAAAATGTTCTAAAGATATTCCAAACCTTTTTTTTTTTTAGAAAACAAGTGTTTTCCCATCTTTAGTTTTTTTTTTTTTCCTACTTTTGTGTTTTTTTTTTTCTATTGTGTTTTTTTTTTTTTCCTATTTTACAAACCCTAAAATATCTTCTTTTTCTTTTCAAAATAATTTTTTTCTCACACACCATCAAAACCCTCCATCATTATCATCACTAGTTATATATAAATATATATATATATATATATTTATATATATATATATATATATTAGTTATCAAGTGAGGTATACCTTATTTTAATTTTGGGAAGGACCTTGATGAAATCACATCTATTTTTATGAATTTTGATAATTGTTTTGTGGACTATAAGTTCATTGAAATCTATCTATGAATAAAATTTGAGAATTTTTTGAGTATTAGAACTATTTTTGAATTTTCCTATATTTATCTCATTTTTCTAATGCCTTTATATTTAACAAAATCTGGAAAAACAATTTTGATGCTTGAAAAATTCTCAAATTTTGTTCATAGGTAGATTTCATTAAACTTATCTTCCATAAAAATATTCATAGCAAAATTCATAAAAATAAATATAATTTCATCAAGGTCCTTACTGAAATTAAAATAAGGTATACCTCACTTGATATATATATATATATATATATATATATATTTATATATAAGTTTTTCTGTTTTCTAGTTCAACCAAATATAATATCAGTTTTTTTTTTTTTTTTTTTTCACAAATACCGCCCACGTTCAATCATTACTGTCACTAGAAATATATATATATATATATAATTTCTTGTTTCCATAAAATATATTTAAAATTATTTTTTTACTCAATAGAATTTTTTTTACTCAACTTAAAATCCAAAAGGGAAATACAAATATTGTTTTCCTATTTTCATAGATTAATCTTCAAAACAATTTTCTTATTGTTTTGATCTTCTCATTTTTGTTCAGTTTTATTCTCATTTTCATTTTTATTTGATTACTTCACTTCTCTTTTCCATTTCCCATTTCAAATTTTCTAAGAAGAAGTATTCAAAACGGATAATATTTAAATAAAATAAAGTGTCTTTAGAAATTTAATTTCTATTAAATTGAGTGTCTTTAGAATATGATTACCAACAGATAAGAGATAATTTTGATATAAAAAAAAAAGTGTCTTTAAATTTTTTTTTTATTTTTAATTTTAATATTTAGGACATATTGTCATTAGAAATAAAGTGTAAAAGGAAAAACACTTGATTGTAAAGAGAAACTCTCCCCTAAATTATTATTATTATTATTTTTAAATCCAATAATATCCTTCAGTAAAATTACTAAGAGTACTAAATAGTTTATAAGTACACCCACCAATAATTATTAATCATTTTCCTATTCAAATCTTTTGTAAAAAAAAAAAAAAAAAAAAAAAAAAAAAAAATTCCAATTAATTTTTAAAGGAAGTAATGGTTTCAACCCTGGATTCTCTTTTAAAAACTAATTTCAAATATATTTTCAATTTATTTTAGGGAAATACAAATTGATCTCTAAGTATGAAGAATTAATCAAAATCACGAGACAAACTGGTTGTGAAAAAAATGAAATAAAATTAATTTTTATTAGAAGAACAAAATCATTATGCATTGTTTTCTCTATAATATCGGTATATATATATATATATATATATATATTTATTTCAAACATGCTTTACTTTTTTTTATTGTCAATATTAGTCGTTCTTCAATTTCATCAAACACATTTCTACTTCAACATCAATTGGGACATAACACAAATATTGCATTCCTACAACTCTCACAAACAAAAAATAGATCTTCAACTAGAAAAATTCTAAATTGGAGTAATTTTGTGGGTAGAAAACATTCACGAATAAATGGAGAGAATTGTTTCTTGCTTGACACGATAAGAGAAAAATAAAGAAAGAAAAATATAGTCTAATTTTGAGGAAGGAAAACGAGGAAGAGAAAAAAAAAAAGTAAGGGAAGAAAGAACATTGAGAGAATTAAAGATAAGAATAATATTTTAAATATCAATAAAGTTGATTAAATAACACAATAATATGTGTAGGCGGTGAAATATATATATACTTTATATATAATAATAGATTTTTTTTACTTTTGATGTGGTTGCGACATGTGGCAATCATAAATATTTTTAATTTTTTTTTAAATTTTTTTTATATCATATATAATCATGTAATCATATCATATAATATAATATAATAATAATAATAATAATAATAATATGGTTTCACTAGCGCCACATGGCGCCGTGAGAGAAGTTTGATTTTAAATATGGTTAGTATATTATCAAAATATTTCAAAAATAAAATAATACTAATTTATCATATTATTTTATTAACTAATTAACTAATTAAATTCCTTGATAAGTTCAAAAGGCATTATCTAATTAATCATCATATTATTATATTAACTAATCAATTAATTTCCTTGATAAGTTACAAGGATATTAATTAATTAATTAATCATATTAGTATATTTGTATATCATAATCATTAACAAATTATAAATTTTCTTAGTAAGTTCAAAAGTCATTGATTGTTTTTTTTCTTTTCAATTTTTCAATAGGTATATCTTCTTATTTATATGTCTTGTGTATTCAATTACACAGAGATGAATATTATTTTCTCTATTTTTTTCCTTCATTGAACATTTTTTTTTCTTCTATTGAATTTTATTAGGTTGAAAGTGAAATATCTATTAGAGTTTTATTTATTTATTTATTTATTTTATCTTTAAATGGTGAAAGTGAAGTTTCTATTATATTTTCATCTTTTCATTATCTCTCAAATGATAATAAAACTTTTGTTGTAGCAGAAATTAATGGCAATTGGCAAGATAGGTAATTCTCTCATCCATTTTTTTTTCTTTATATGTAATCGTATATTATATGTTTGTGTTATACATCCTTGCAATAATTTTAGGTTTCATTTTTGTTTAGTACCACTTATTGAGGAAATGGTGGAAACTGTCATTCTTTTGACCTCATTTTGTGACTTTATCAGTACTTTTATAAGTTAAGTTTAAAAGGCACCAATTATAGTGAACTACCAAAATTGCCCTTAGTTCATCGTTTATGTTATTTTGTTTGTACTTTTCTCTCTCCACACTTTTAACTCAGAATCTCTCTCTCTTTACAAAATAAAAGTTCAAGGTTGCCTCGGCTTTCTTCTTCAACGTATATAGAAGGTAATATTTTTGGCAAAAACTTCTTTAAATTTGTTCACATTTCCATTTGTTCATAAAGAAAACTGTTATAGGAGTCTTTTGTTAGATATCTGAGATTTTGTAAACTTTATCTGAGCCTTTTCTTACCAAAACGGTTACATTTTTCCGAGACTTTTGTTGCCTTCACCGAGACTTTTCCGAGCCTTTTGAATTCTTCTTCGAGCCTTTTCTTGCCATTACCGATACTTTTCTTGCCTTCAACGAGACTTTTTTGAGCCTTTTACATGATTAAGTATTGACCATTTTCCTTACTTCTCCGAGCCTTTCCTTGCCTTCACCGAGACTTTTCTTGCCTTTACCGAGACTTTTTCGAGTCTTTGACATGAAAAAGTATCAACCCTTTTCTTTACTTCTCCAAGCCTTTCCTTGCCTTCACCGAGACATTTCTTACCTTCACCGAGAGTTTTTCGAGCCTTTGGCATGAATAAGTATCGAGCTTTTTCTTGACTTCTTCGAGCCTTTCCTTGCCTTCACTAAGACTTTTCTTACCTTCACTGATACTTGTCCAAGCCTTTGACATGAATAAGTATCAAGCTTTTCTTGACTTCTTCGAGCATTTTCTTGCCTTCACCGAGACTTTTCAATTCTTTTCTAAGACTTTTAAAGTTTTCTCCGAGACTTTTAAAGTTTTCTCCGAGACTTTTATCCTCACCCGAGCCTTTTTAAATGTAAGATGTGAAAATATTTTGTAGTTGTGGGTTTTTATTAATGGTTTGTGATGATTAATTTGATAGCATCATGAATCGGGTTAGGATAGTAATATCTTACAACGGTCGATTGGAGCAGTTACCTGACGGAAATCAGAGGTTTGTTGGATCCGATAACCAGAGAATGTATGTGTCAAAGAATATGACTTAATAAGAATTGGTGGCGATCGTGCATAGCATTGTGAAGTATGATGTAAACAAATTCAATGTTGATCTGGCATCAATATCAATCGTTCCTGGTAGTACATGTCGTACATTTATAAGAAATGACGATGATGTCCAGTTTATACTAGGGGAAGATCGAGTGATCCCTTAAGTATGTGTAAGTGTAACTAAGAGGACAGTTGGAGATATGATAGGGAATGATATTCCTCCTCCTGAAAATACCCAACAGTTTGTATTCTTTAGCGGTAGCAACCAAGTGTTCACCCAAAGGAGTGCCATCGAGGGTGGGGGAAACATGTGTGGTGTTCCACCGGTAGCGGTCGACCATGCAAATCTAGTTGAACCTCAATTTAGTGATGTGTATGGTTGTCAATTTGAGCAGTACAATGAGCAATACAATGAGTATTACAATGGGCAGTACAATGAGCATTACAATGAGCAGAACAATAACCTAAACCATGATGTGGATAATGAGGCAAATAATGAACATGTTGATGATCTACAAAATGTGCATGAAGAGCCTGAACAAATTCAAACAAGTGGTAGACGTGTAGAAGGAGTTAGTTGCACTGAACCAGATATGCATAGGATGTCCGAGGTCCGGTATAATATAACAGCATCTGATTATGATAATGCAACGTGGGTTATTCCCGGAGCAAATTCATATTCGTTCGGTATTGGTACAAGCCTCACCTTGGCAGCGCAAGAACCTAGAACCATGATTTATAAAGGTCAATTTTTTCCGAGTAAAAAGGATTTGAATAGGCTAGTTAGCCATTTTGCAATGCTGCAGAACTTTGAATGGAAGGTGAAAAGGTCCAATAAGATAACTTTACATGCGGTTTACATCATTGACAACTGTACGTGGAAATTAAGAGCAGTGAGGAGAGATGAAGGGACTTACTTTTAAGTCAGAATTTTTATCAATGAACATAGTTATCCCTTGGAGGAGATTCATCGTCGCCACCGACAAGCTAGTGCAGTTATAATCGGAGAAGTCGTTGCACCTAGACTTCAACAATATGATGGTCGTCTCATGCGTTCGAAGGACATAATCGCCGATATGAAAACAATGTATGGCATCCAAATCATGTACAGTAAGGGACATGATGCCTTCCAATATGCATTGTTATTGACCTATGGAACACATGAAGAAACTTTCCAACTGCTGCCATCTTTTGCATACGTGTTGGAACAGCAAAATCCAAGCACAATAACTGACTTGCAGTGTGCAGACGATGGTAAATTCCTCTACTTTTTCATGTCGTTAGGGTCCTCAATTAGAGGTTTTCGAAGGTGTATATGTCTTGTGATTGCAATTGATGATACCCATTTGAAGGGAAGATTCGGGGGTACAATATTTGTTGCAACTGCACAAGATGGAAACGAACATGTGTATCTAATTGGTTTTGGGTACGGTGACTCAGAAAACAACCTTTTATGGGAATGGTTTTTGGAATGCTTGAGGGGTGCCCTTGGTCATATAGATGATCTGGTTTTCATTTCCTATCATCATGCAAGCATTAAAGCATTGAAACATTACAACTCATACCATATTTTGCTGGCATTTTGGTGAAAATATAAAGAAGCGGTTCCACAGAAAGGATGTTGCCAACATAATGGATAATGCAGCTAGGTCGTATAATGAAATGAAGTATGATCACCACATGGAAGAGTTAAGTAAGCTGCACAAGGCTGCATTCGATTATGTCATTGCTGTCGGTCCACACAAGTGATCCCACGTTCACTGTCCCCAAAGAAGGTAAAGGGTGATGACCACAAATGCTGCAAAGTGTATAAACTCATGCCTAAAATTCACACGGCAACTACCACTGATGAAACTAGCAGAGGTCATTAGTAATATGCTACAAAAATGGTTTCATAATCGTCATACAGCTACACGGTCCATGCGTCATCGATTGACCTACGCAGCACATCATGTGATCTTGAAACGTGTCGAGAAGTGCGGTTATATGACAGTAAATCCAGTTGACTGGAACATATTCTCCGACAAACACAAGGGAAAACAATGGACGGTTAACTTAGCCTGGAAGCTTGCATATGTAAAAAATTCCAAATGGACTTTTTACCTTGTTCACACGCACTCGCAGCGGCAAGGTACATGACAAGTTACAGTTCATGATATATATTACCCATACGTGAATCTCACTGTTTTCATTGTTGCAGGGAACGGAATGTGGATTTCACAACTCTATGTGTGGACTACTACAAAAGGGAGACACTTATTGATGCATACTCGGTTCCTATTATGCCTATTGGCGATCATTCTTCATGGGTAGTGTCTTCCGACATCGCAGCGCGGGTGGTTTTAAATCCAAAGACGAAGAGACAATTAGGTCGCCCGATGGAGGGTCGACATGCCTCGTCTTCAGAGAGGACAACCACACAGTCGTGTAGAAGATGTGGACAACCAGGACATAATAGCAGACGGTATTCAAACCCGTCTATGGTCAATGAATGTCCTAGCAGAGTTGTCCCCGATGAATACCGTCGCAAGTGCAGCATCTATCACTCAAATGGACATAACAGACAAACATGCCCTCAGAAGGACTCTACCGTGGAATGAATGGAGCCATACAGGAGGAAGGTGGTCAAACATAACAAGGCAATACAAGAGGAAGACGAATTGCCACCAGAAAAGCTTGTGATTGAGGAACATCTCTCTAACTTGATGTCTTCCAACATCGTTCAAAATTTGGGAACCATGCTCCATACAATTGTTTTATCAGACCCTTGGTTCTTATGCTTTTATGTTGAACTATTCTTATTGATTTTATGTTCGAAATGTAGATTTGACTTTATAGTGTTCGTGAATTTCATGAATTGGTTATTGATTTAAATATATGAAATGTGTGTTGAACTTTTAATTGTAAGAAAAAAAAAATTAAATCTACTCATTACCCAATATTATGTACACCAACTACATGGGTCTGGAGTTACAAAAAACCTCCATAGCCATCTTCTCCCTGATGGTGGCCATATCGTCCTTAGACCAGTCGAACGTATCCCTGTTCGCCGTCAGGTACTCTATCATCCTCAAAGTATGGGCACCACAGTTTCCCCTACAATTCACCACATAAACAACTGCTAAAATAGAATGTTATTAAAACCGATTGGGATTGAATCTGATCTTGAAATAGTCATACCCTATTCGCTGATAGGGCACACGGTCTGTAGACACGAGCAACATCTGAAAGGGCCAATCCCTTTTCTTGTAAGTCTTATCACCCCCAACGCCTGTTCCTGTGAAAGTGCACCGCATGCAGAATCGAGGGCAAAAACCACCTTAAACACGCGAGTTTTTTTTTTCCTGTGCGTAAATGGGACCTCCTGTTTGAACGGGTCAAACACGAAAATGTCCCCTATAGTGATATCGACGCTGGGTATGACCCAATGCATACGTCCAAGGTTGCAAGGAATCAGAACTTGCAGGTGTTTCAACAAAGTGTTATTAGTGTCAAATTTTTGATTCAACACATAAATGCCATGTAAAATATACACTCACTATGTCAACATCGTGCCATGGCCGGTTTCTACCGGGAGCTCTCCACGTACCACCATAAGGTTATCATGGGACCACTGGTGCTTCAGCACAGACTAACCTTTTGGGGGTTTCCTGTCTTTACCAGTGACGATTCTGTCCCATGCATGATCTAACAATGACTGTACACAGATAATTTACCGATACATTAGGCAACAGATGTATGAAACAACCTTTTATGGCAGTATTGAAAATCGTACAATAAAAACGCTTGCATAGAATTATGAATACAGTATGGGTCCTCGAACCGTAAACAGTAAGGTATGCTCGCTGAAGCTTCTGGAGATTCTTCAAGTACGCGTCAATGTGTTGACAATTTCATCATTTTCTATTGTTAGGATGCCACCATTTGTGAAAGAAACAAACTTATAAAGACAGTTAAATTAAGAAACCTACTATATCCTCAAACTTCATGAAGTTGGATTCAAATGGGTGGAACCAAAGGACATCAACTGGCTCGTGTAGATCCACATCACGTCTGTAAAATTGTTGAAAAAGTTAAATAACCGGTTATTTGACGTAGGTCCTTGAAAATAGTATAAAAAGATTGTAATTTCTACGATTATGCTTACACTTCCCCCGTCACGTTCCTCTTGTAGGCTTTGTACTCCTGAAGCTGTTCTAGATCTACCAATCCGTGTGGCGCCCATTCATGTGGTGGCTGTGGCATCATCCTAGGCCTCTTCGGTCGACAGGGTCTGTGAATGGGGTCTGTTGTTGCCAACCTCGCTGTTGAATCCAATCTCCACACCTCAAGGGTGAAGATCTCCGATCACTGGGATCGGTGCGGTGTGAGGAGGAACTCCCTCCCAATTGATCAGCTGGGATAGACCGGAGGGGTGTGTCATGACAGACCACATCTTTCCTCGTGGATCGCCTAAATGGGTGTGTACTGCTGGGATCGACCTGAGGGTCGGCTGGGGAGGTGCGCTGCGACAACCTGTGCGGTGTGAGATCCTGAAAATGTACATGATCATGCATCAACTGTGACTCACCATATGGTGTGAGGTTTGGGAAATGTACAGGATCATGCAGTAGTTGCGACGATCGATCTACGATAAGCTCCTAAGGCAGTACCTGCTTTGCAGAAACACGCACATGTTGACCTTCGATCATAACTGGCTTTTGATGATCAGGTGCTGTCTCTATAGGATCAGTACCCCCCCCCCCCCGGTCCGGTGTCATAGTCTGTCATGTCCTTATGACCACTTCGCCTATCTGTGGGAGTAAAGTCTCGGTCATCGAATGGTGGACCATCCCGATAGGACTGCGAGGTCGAACCCTGTAATGCTTTGATCAAACCTAGTAATTCCGTATGCTGCTGATCTCGTTTCTCATTACCCTGTTAGACATCCACTTTTAAAACTCGGATTTCCTCCCGTAATTCTTGGACGACATCCATCACTTTAGCTAAGTTTTGGTCTCGTCCGTCCTGAAAGGAGTTCCAACTCCGTTAGTACTAAAACCGTTTATTTGATTCAAATAAAATAAAACTGTACAAATATTTTAATGTACTTGTGGATACCCTCTAACGCCTCCTCGTCTGGGCAATGAGAATCGAACCTGCATCTGCCTCCCACTGCCACCCTCCGGGTCAGAATACTTTGTATCACTGCGTCCAGAAGACTGACCCTTAGTATCACTAGGTCCGGCAGTCGTATGTCGATCAGGATCCTTGACGTGATCAGGTACATCAACGGCATCGGCTTTATACTGACAATCTCCCTCGTAAATGCCCTCGAAGTACCACTCAGCCTTTTCAGCTGTCGTCGGTACCAATTTATCCCTCGCATACATCTGAAATCGTAGTTAGACCATTGTAATTTAATATATACTACTAACTATGAACATTAACAAAAAAGTTACTTACGTTTTCATTGAAAATGTTATCCAGCTTCTCCCCTCTTAGTCGCTGACTCAACTCTCACCTTAGAATACGGGGGGATAGCTCTATTTCCCTACGGGTCCCACAGTCTCTAGTGCCAAGCTCGAGGATAACCTCAAATTTGGAAAAGGCTCAGACAATATTTTAAAAGTCTCGGAGATTGAAAATTTTTAAATGCTTGGAAAACTGTTACAAAATCTAGGAGAACGTTATAAAAGGCTTGAAAAAGGCTCGAAAAAGACTCGAAATACTTCTTAAAAGTCTCGAACATTCGAAAAGGAAAAAGCTCGTATTACTTTTACAAAGTCTCGGAAAACGTTTTAAAAGGCTAAGACAACAGTTCAAAAGTCTCAGAGATTCATCATTTGCAAACCTTTACATATTCCATAAAAAAGGTCGAAAAACGTTTGAAAAGGCTCGGAAAAGGTTTTAAAATGCTCGAAAAACCCTAATCTACACAACTTCATCGTCTTCTACATAATTTTTTTATACATTCAACCCCTAATCTAAATCTAAACTAACCCACAGACATAATCTAAATCGAAATCGAAACATAAATTTATCAACAAAAACGAAATCGAAACATAACCTTACCGTGAGATTGCAAGTTCTCATCGATTTCAGCACTATAGAGCCACCGCCGGTGAGTTTACCGTCCGATTTACAGCCGAATTTCTTGTACCGAACCTTTCTCTCTACATTGTTCTCTCTCTCAATCTTTTTCTCTCCACGTTTGAAAACACAGAAACTGCCAAAAATGAGGGTATTTTTGTCTGGTCACCTAAATAGGTGCCTTTTAAACTTAGATTATTAAGGTGGTGTAATTCTTACAAAAACATCCTCAAATAGTGACAATTAATTTTTTACCCCACCAGTTATTTATGCTTAAAATAATTTTATATATGTTTCAAATATATATATATATATATATATAATATTTTATTATATAATTTGGAGTTTCATTTTTGTTTGGTACCAAATATAGATAGTAAAGCAAACCCAGTAAGGATTTGAGAATTTTTTACATGATCATTGTTATGGTGCAACATTAGATGTGGGTAACTCAATTTATATAAAAAAGGTATGTACAATACCAAGTTCTCTTCATTTGTTTTATTGGTTGCTATTATTTTTTTTCTCATATATTTTATTAATCGAATATCCAATATTTTCTTAAAACTTTTATAAAATATTTTATTTAAATTAGTTATGTATTTTTTTATTCACCTTATATTAAACTAATTTTATTTATTGAATTTATTAACTGTAATATGTAATTTGCAGGAGCTATGACTTTTGATGAAGGATGAATGAAAAATGATTTAAAGTCAAAGATAAACCTATGAAAAAAAATTTCTTTTCAACACAACAATATAGAGAACAATGAAGGATGAAAGAAAAATGATTTAAAGCCCAAAGATAAATCTATGAAAAAAATTTGTTCTCAACACAACAATATAGAGAACAAAAGATGAATTGAGCTTAAATATTTAATTTGTTTGATTATCAATTTTGATGTATCCTTAATATTTTGGTTCTACTTTTCCTTTCAATTTATATAAATTATTATTACTTCTTTTTCTTTTTCTTTTTCTTTTTCTAATCCATTTTTATATTGCTAATTTAGTTTCTCAGTAGGTGATGTGATAATTGCATCATATTATGATACCTAAGAAAATGAATAAAAATATTAAGTGGAATTATGTTGGTCAAATTTAATTTTTTGTAAATAATTTCCCAAATTAATTTAGAAAAAACATATGGTTAGTCACATGATTTGAAGAATAAAATAAATAGATAAGGAATTACTAATATCTCCTATAGAAACTATTTTATTTGTCAGTTTTAGAGGAAATAGATGGATCATATTACATGAGTGAATTTGATTTAATATTTTACTATAACAGGAAAATGGTCTATTTTATTTTTTTTGGTCAAAATTTTATTACCCATTGAATTTTAAATATATATTTGTTAATAAAGCCCGTGCACCGTCGGGTTGACAAACTAGTAATAATAAAAATAATAGACTTTTTTCCTACTTTTGATGTGGTTTCGACATGTGACAAAAAAATAAATATTTTTTATTTTTTATTTTTTAAAATCATATATAATCATATAATAATATCATATCATATCATATCATATAATAATAATAATAATAATAATAATAATAGACTTTTTTTCTACTTTTGATGTGGTTGCGATATGTGGCAATCATAAATGTTATTAATGTTTTATATTTTTTTAAAATCATATATAATCATATAATAATAGCCTTTTATAATCATACAATAATAATAATAATAATAATAGACTTTTTTCTACTATTGATGTGGTTGCGACATGTGGCAATCATAAATATTATTAAAATATTTTATTTTACTTTTTTCAGATCACATATAATCATATAATAATAGCCTTTTATAATCATATAAAAAATATAATCATAATATAATTATATATAATTATAAAAAAAAAAATCATAGATATATACATACAAGGCACTAATATATACTTATAACTGAGGAGAAAAGTTTCATATATAGTAAAATGAAACTTCACATTGACACATGTCGTTGTGTAGTGACTTTATCATTAAATTTTTATTTATTATTATTATAATCTATTTAATAATATAATATATATAATTAATTGTATAGATATATAATTAAATAATATATAAAATTTACACGGCCACCTTGAGGTTATTAAATGATAAGCTATATTTCAAGGGATGGATCCAATACATGATCATTGGGGTACTCTACGGTTTTTAATTTCAACATTCTAAACTAATTAATATTGTGAGATTACTAATATTTTACTTTACAACATTCTTCAAATACCTTATATGCATAATGCATGAAGTGAAATTGGCGGAAAATGTCACCTTTTTAAACTGATATGGTGACAAAGTTACTATTTTAATAAGTTAAGTTAAAAAGGCACATATTATGGTAAACTACCAAAATTGCCCTTAATTTACACATTCTCTTTCTTTGAAGTTTTCTGATATTTTATTCTTCCACCTTCCTCTATAGCAGACCTCCAATGGAGGTTGAACATCAGAACATTATCAATGCAACTTCATTACATAATTAGTTTTGTAGCTCTACGCAGACACATTTAGGGGTCGTGGGGGTACAGGGGGCAACGCCCCCAGAGCTTTTTTTTTTTTTTTTTTTTCAATTTAAAACCTTAATTGTGTTCCTCTTCATTTGTTCTCTGAGTCTTTTGTAAGCCTTTCTTTGGTTGTATGAATTTTGAATCTAATTTAAGAGACTCAATGACTATTTACAAAGGCTTGTGTAGTGTATGAAAAGGCTCGAAAGATGTATGAAAAAGCTCAAAACATGCATGAAAAGGCTCGAAACATGTAGAAAAGGCCCGAAACATGTATGAAAATGCTCGAATAATTGTTTAAAAGGCTCGAACAGTGTAAAAGTCTCGGAGATACAAAATTAAAAAGTTCGGATTACCGTTCTCTGAGTCTTTTGTAAGCCTTTCTCTGGTTGTATGAATTTTGAATCTAATTTAAAAGGCTCAGAGACTATTTACAAAGGCTTAGGTAGTGTATGAAAAGGCTTGAAAGATGTATGAAAAAACTCGAAACATGCATGAAAAGGCTCAAAACAGGTATGAAAAGGCTCGAAACATGTATGAAAATGCTCGAATAACTGTTTAAAAGGCTCGAACAGTGTAAAAGTCTCGGAGATTCAAAATAAAAAAGTTCGGATTACTGTTCTCTGAGTCTTTTGTAATCCTTTTTCTGGTTGTATGAATTTTGAATCTAATTTAAAAGGCTCATAGACTATTTACAAAAGCTCAGGTAGTGTATGAAAAGGCTCGAAAGATGTATGAAAAAGCTCGAAACATGCATGAAAAGGCTCAAAACATGTATGAAAAGGCTCGAAACATGTAGAAAAGGCTCGAAACATGTATGAAAAGGCTCAAATAACTGTTTAAAAGGCTCGAACAGTGTAAAAGTCTCGGAGATTCAAAATTAAAAAGTTCGGATTACTGTTTAAAAGGCTCGGATCCAGTGAAAAAAGGCTCGAAAAGACACGAAAAGACACGAAAAGTCTCGGATCGGATCTAGTGTAAAAAGGCCTGAAGATTCTAAACCCGATTAACCTATGAATTTCCATACACTACCTGAGCCTTTTTGTTCTAGCCTTTTCATGAACTTATATGCTCGAAAACCTAGATCTTCATCGTTTTGCAGATTCTAGTCGACTTTAGAACTGTAGCGTCACTGCCGGTGAGTTCGCCGTGAGATTTTCAATCGGATTTCTCTCTCTCTCAACTTTTTTCTCCTTAGGTTTGAAAAGACACAAACAGGCAAAATAAGAGTATTTTTGTCTAGTCACCTAAATAGATGCATTTTAAACTTGAATTAGTAAAGTGGTGATACTCTCACAAAAACCGTTCCAAATAGTGACAAATTTTTTTTGAACCCAATGCATGAATTCATGAATATAATGACCATTAAATAATCATAACTATATTATATCAATTGTTTCATTTTCCAACAAGTTAAATATTAAATGACTACTAATTAAAACTCGCCATGTGTCATCGTGAGAGAACTTTGGTTTTAAATTCCATTATAGTTTCATTTAACTCCTATGCATGTATTTATATATTAATCTGATTTGTTTGATCCATAAATCACAAATGAAGAGACAATATAATAATCAAGATGCAATCTTATCATAAATGGGATAATTAAAAGTTCTTTAAAAAAATTGAGATAATGAAAAGAGGCAATCCTATCATCATTGTGATAATGAATTAATGGAGTTATATGAACCGAACTAAAATGTGGTATTTTAATTTTACTTTTGCTGCAGATTTTTAAATAATAGCAGTAACCTTTCATATGGTCCATAAATAATTAATTTAAAAAATAGATTTGCATGCTTCATATACCGGGTTAAGTTATAATGGTAACCTTTCATATCCAACTAATTTGTTAAATTATTTAAATGTGGTATTTAAAAAAAAATAAAAAAATTACTCCTACTTTTGGTGCAGATTTGTATGCTTCATATCTTGGGTTAAGTAATAATGGTAATTTTATAATAATAATAATAATAATAATAAATTTCCTATCTAAATTTATTAATTATTGATATTATTAATATTAAATTTTTCCCTTTTCTCTTTAAAATCCATCCTCTTTGCATTCCTCCCTTCCTATATGTAGTCTATTTAATCTGTAGATATTGTTCCTAAAACTCCCTCAAACCCCTAAAACCCTTCATCCTAAGATACATTCTTTTAGTTTTATTTTAATTTATTTTTTTGTCATATTTATATGTTCATATCTATATAATTATATTGTTGTTTACTTTTTTGAATAGGTATCGAATTTTATATGAAATTCAGGTCCATGGACTACCAAAGCTCGCCAATGGAAATGGTAAGGGTATGTGAAAAGTATTTTGTTTTTCCTTTATAATACATGATATCTTTTCAGAACTAAACCAAGTTTCATTACAAGGATCAGAGATTGGTCATTTTTACCTTTGTCAATTTGATTACCAACAACACATTTACTTATGTAAAATATTGTCCACTCATATAATGTAAATGTCATTCTAATCAATTTAACTACGATTGTAAGTATTTTGTTTTTTCCTGTTTACTAATTTCTAGCTTGCTTCCGTTACTTGGGGCTTTAGGGTTTCAAGATGATAGAGGGATAATATACAACAAATGAAATTCAAGGATTTCAATTTTCAAGATCATATTGACTCTTCCGTGGATAGAAGCTATCCAAGACAAAAGCATATTCTCTCCTTTATTATTTATATATATATATATATATATATATATATATATGTAAAAATGCACCTAAATTGTAGTTACACTTGGAATCCATCGACAAAAGTTATTAGGGACACTATGTATAAAAGACTATTCATAAACCAACTTCTGCATTAATGTGAGTTTTTTTATTTATTTTTATTTATTTATTTATTTATTTTTTTTTATTTTTTTTTTATAAGTGAATAAACCTAGTTCTTTCTTCTTTTAAAAATAAAATAGTGGGGTTATAAGCTCAACCATTTTCTCATTCTTCTAGGTACGTATATTTCAAAATCTTGCTAGAATTATGGGATTGAATTTGGCATGAATTATGAGATTAAAATTGAGCAATATTTTTAGTCAATGATTGCCTTTGCCTTTATTCTCCTCTTAATTATAGGATATTCTCAATCATGATTGAGATTGTGTAGTTGACTATAAATTGATTTGCTTGATTGTAACTTGATTCTTTCCTTGTAAATGATCCTTATATGTATTCTATATATTGTAGAAACACAATGAATAATATTATCAGAAAATTATTTCACAATTGTGTTACTTTGACATGGTATCAAAGCCACCTTCAATCTCCTCTTATTCATCCTAGGAATTGAAGTTTGGTCCTACGTTCACAATTGTTATTTCTGCTCTTATTATTCCACTGCAAAGTTCTTTTTTTAGTTTCTTTATCACTATGACTGATTCAAAGAATAGTGGTGAAGATTTTCTAACAAAGAAGAATGAATCTACTACTCTATTTGGACTTGCTACTAAGTCAGGTATGTCTAATTCTGCTACTAAGCTTTCGTATTTTACTGGAAATAGTGATTGGATAATTGACCCCGATGCAACGGATCATATGACTTGTGATCGTTATAGGTTTAGTCGCTTATCTTCTAAAAGTTCTAAAATTACCATTACCTATGTCAATGGTGTATCATCTCCGGTTATTGGAATTGGTACTGTCTCTTTATCTCCTACATTAACTATTAAAGATGTCTTGTTTGTTCCATCACTAAATTGCAATCTTCTCTCTGTTAATCAAATAGCCAAGTCTCATAATTGTGTTGCTCTATTTTTTTTTTTTTTTTTTTTTTTTTTTTTTTTACCTACTGTAATTTTCAGGATATCCATACTAAGGAGAAGATTGGTAGTGGTAAACAAAGTGGAGGAATGTACTATCTGGAGGATAGGTTCCAACGATCCAACAGAGAAGTGCAAGTTTTCTTGGTGAATGAAAATGTGGTGAACAAGAAGAAAGATGAGATTTGGTTATGACACAAATGACTAGTTTTAGTTATCTTAGGAGATTGTTTCCATCTTTATTTAGTGGTTGTAATTTTTCGAATTTTATTTGCGAAACATGTGTGATGGCAAAGAGCCACCGTACCGTTTTCCATTTGAGTGATAATATAGGAGATCTTCCTTTTTCATTAGTTCATTTGGATGTTTGGGGACCGGCGCTAATCTCTACTCATAATGGGATGAAGTGGTTTTTTACTTTTGTGGATGACTATACAAGAATGACTTGGGTTTATCAATTGAAGCATAAGAGTGATGTTTGCACAGTTTTTCACTTGTTTCATCAGATGGTGGCTACACAGTTTGACATTCAGATAAAAGTTCTTCGTTTTGATAATGGAGGTGAATACTTAAAGCGAGAATTGACGGACTTCATGCGTTCGGTGGGTGTTATTCACCAAACAACTTGTCCTTATTCTCCTCAACAAAATGGTGTCGCAGAGAGAGAAAATAGACAATTATTGGAAGTTACTCTATCTCTCTTGATTGGTGGACATGTTTCTTCTCACTTATGGGGTGAAGCTTTGAGTTCGGCGGTCTACTTGATCAACCATACACCCTCTAGTGTCCTCAATTTTAGAAGACCATTGAATGCACTTTCCGATCATTGCACTCTTCCGCAGGTGGTATTTCTAGCTCCCTAGATTTTTGGGTGTGTTGTCTATGTTCACTTACATCCACATCAACGTACTAAGCTTGATTCTCGTGCTACAGAGTGTGTGTTTATGGGATATGAAATCAATCAAAAAGGCTATAAGTGTTATGATCCGCCACCTACTGAATTATCACTTCAGGGGGAGAATCAAGAAAAAGTGATTAATCTTGAAGAATTAAATGTATTTTTTCTAAGAGATTCAGACTTCTCCAGTATTCGAGTGGCCGGAAGTGACACTAACAATCAACCGGACGAAGACAACCGAACAATCGAAAATGATACCACCAATCAATCGGATGATCGAGAAAGGCTCCAAATTAATAAACGTTGAGGATAATTCTCTCCAGATAGTACAATGTCTCCTAACAATAACAATCCGACACAACCACTGGGTCAATCTTCTCCTGAGACTTTTTTAGAGGCACCCACTGATCCTAATTCTACAATTGTTGATAATGTTAATTTCGAATCTCAATTGCCTAAATATCATTTTCCACCTCGTTTTAACCGTGGCATTCCACCCATTAAATATGAGCCTGACCTTAAATCAAAAGTTAGATATCCTATTAGTGACCATGTATCTTCCCAAAAATTGTCCAAGTTATATGCTTCTTATGTGCTATGATCAGTCCATTTCTATACATATTTTAGCCCCTTATTTCCTATTATTTATGCTTTGTTCTAGAGTTAATTAGGTAGTTTAATGTGTTTGTTGAGCATGTGTAGGTTTAATCCATTCAAGTGGTGTTAATCTCATTTTGGAAGAAAAGAAGTCAAAAGATGGAGAAAATGAGCAAATTGGAAGAAACCATGAAAAGATGAGTTTTTGCTAGTGCAGAACTGCAATGTTTCGAGGCCTATATCTCTTAGCTCCGATTGAATTGTGTGTCCTACTACCTATGGATTGAAAGCCCCGAAAGTCTAGTTTCCGATGCAATTTTCAGATCGTAATTATAATGTTCCTAGAAGAAGTTATGTCCGTTTTAGTAGCCGAAGGTCAGATCAGTCAGTCATAATCTGCGAGTAACTACAAGATTTGTTTTGCAAATTGTTAAATTGGGAAATAATACCTTCTTTGACATGTGTGAAAGTTTTGGGCAAACAAGTTGACACCTAATCCTCGTCCAACATCAATAAGTAATCAATTTGGATGGATTAGAAGAGAAGTAAAATCTTAAAAGTTAGAGTTCGATAAGGGAATTGATATCCTTGTTGTTTGAGGACAAGGTTTAGCATCTAAAGCCTATTTAAACCCCTTTATGCCATAATTTCATGAATAGACAGCCAAGGGAGGTTCCAAGCCACGGAAGGGGGCCGTCCCCCATCACTCCGACCACCACACACAGGGTTTTCTCTACATCTCTTCTATGTTTTCATTCTCTCCATTGATGTGTAACTAAACCTCATTCTAGGGGATCGATGTAACTGATTTTGGATAACTCGATGTAATCAATTAGTCTATCTTTTATTAATCAATTGGGTTTTAGTCTTGTCTATTGAATTAATTGTTCTATCTTACTTACTCGTATTATTTTGATGGCCTTCAATTGATATAGGTTTGTGATTTAGTTTCTCCATGAGATTAGGGTTTAGATGTGAATGGCCTTTTCTATTTAAATCATAATCATTAGCTTAGTAGATTTGAAAGTTTATGTTTGCATGACCTTGTTGCATTGATTTGGCTTACAGTTTTGTTCTAAAGGATTTCTTACCGTCACTTGACACGTGGCCTTTGTGCAAGTGATAGGAAGGATATTCGTTCTTAATTGTTTATCATCAAAACAAGCCCTAATCTTTATTGAAGTGTTTATTGAGACTGATTGTGAGCATTGAGTGTCTAAGAAAAGTGCATCTATTCCCTAATATTTCTCTCCATATATTCATCCCTTGTGTGATTTGATCTTTGATTAATTTTAGTCTTAGTTCAAGTATTCATAATTTAGATTAATCTTAGAATTCACCAACTTCCAAAGCAAAGCATTATGCAATTTAGTTTTCACATTTAGAGTGAATCCTAGCTTGATTAATTGACTTTCGATCGATAGAATCACCGATCCCAGTAAATGAACTTTCTTAGTAAATTGAAAACAGATTTTACTACATTAGGTAATATGCTTCTTATGTGCTACATTTATCATCTGTCTCTATTCCTAGTAAAATGCAGGAAGTTTTAGCAGATGTTAGATGGACTTAAGCTATGGCGGAAGAAATGGCAGCACTTGAGAAGAATGCTACCTGGGAACTTGTGCCTCTACCTAAGGGAAGAAGATAGTGGGATGTAGATGGGTGTTTACAGTTAAGCATAAGGCGGATGGAACCATTGAAAGGTATATAAAGCTCAGTTGATTGCAAAAGGATATACACAATCTTATGAGATTGACTATCAAGACACTTTTGCACCAATTGCTAAGCTTAATACGGTTAGAGTGCTCTTGTCTTTGGCAGTCAATCAAGATTGGCCACTTCTCCAATTTGATGTAAAGAATGCTTTCTTACATGGAGATTTAGAAGAAGAAGTGTATATGGACCCTTCTCTGGATATAGAGAAGTACTCAAATACTACAATGGTGTGTAGACTTAAGAAGGTATTGTATGGGTTAAAGCAATCTTCAAGGGAGTGGTTCGGTAGATTCACCAAGTCTATGAAGAACTTCGGCTATAAACAAAGTAACTCAGATCACACGTTGTTCTTGAAACACCAAAATGGTAAAATTACTGCTTTGATTATCTATGTTGATAATATGGTGATGACAGGTGATGATCAAGATGAAATTGAGAGTTTGCAGTGACATTTGGCCTCAGAGTTTGAAATGAAGCAACTTGGTGACTTAAAGTACTTCCTTAGGATTGAGGTAGCATGATCAAAGAATGGTATTTTCTTATCTCAATGGAAATACATTCTTGATTTGTTAACTGAAACCGGTATGCTTGGATGTAAACCTGCTAAGACTCTTATGGAACAAAATCATAAGTTGTTTCTATGTTTGAATACAACGTCTACTGATAAGGCAAGGTACCAGAGCCTTGTGGAAAAATTGATCTATTTGTCCCATACTAGACCATATATTGCATGTGCAGTGTGTGTAGTGAGTTAGTTTATGGATGATCCTCGTAAACCTCACATGGATGCCGTGGAACGTATATTGAGGTATTTGAAGACCTCTTTGGGTAAAGGATTACTCTTCACCAAACATAATCATCTAAAGGTAGAAGGTTAGACTGATGCAGATTGGGCAGGTTTAGCTGATAACAGAAGATCTACTCCAGGATACTTCACTTTTGTAGGTGGAAATCTTGTGACTTGGAGGAGTAAAAAGCAGCCGTTGGTAGCAAGGTCTAGTGCAAAAGCTGAGTACAGGGGCATGGCTTTTGGAGTATGTGAGTTACTATGGTTGAGAAACTTGCTTATGGAATTGAGTGTTGATTCTTAAGAAGCAATAAAGTTGTATGGTGATAACACTTCAGCTATAGAGATTGCTCACAATCCAGTTCAACACGACCGGACAAAACATGTTGAAATTGATAGACATTTCATTAAGGATAAACTTAAAGCTGGGATATTTATGTTTCCTTTTGTAAAATCTGAAGATCAACTAATCGATGTTCTTACCAAAGCTATAGCTAGTAATGCTTTTGATGACTCTTTAGACAAGTTAGGCATGTGAGATATCCATGCTCCAACTTGAGGGGGAGTGCTAGAATTATGGGATTGAATTGGGCATGAATTATGGGATTAAAATTGAGCAATATTTTTAGTCAATGATTTCCTTTATTAACCTCTTAATTATAGGATATTCTCAATCATGATTGAGATTGTGTAGTTGACTATAGATTGATTTGCTTAATTAGTGTAGTTGACTATAGATTGATTGTAGCTTGATTCTTTCCTTGTAAATGATCCTTGTATGTATTCTATATATCGTAAAAACACAATAAATAATATTATCAGAAAATTATTTCACAATTGTATTACTTTGACTCCTATACCTTAATTTTTTTTTTCCTATATTGATATAAATTGTAAGAATTTTGTTTTTGTTTTTAACTTTTTTTACATAATTTTATAGGAATTAAATGGATTTCATTGATGTTTACTATTATTCTTAGTGAGTGATTATCTATTGGACTGAGTTCTAGAAGTGCGTTAGATATTATAATTTAGGAGTATTTTTAAATTATTTCAACTTTAATATTTTTTTATTCAAAAGAAAAACTCATTAGATGTGATTTTACAATGCCCGCCCATCGTGCGGGTTGTAAACTAGTACTTATAAAAATACAATTCATTATAATTAAAGAAAGGATATTGTTGGAATTAAGTGGAGTTTATTGACAAACTATAGATTTTTTTTAAAAAAAATTGATGGTGTGATTACAAAAGAGTTGTACAAAAGGTTTTTAAAGAGCACAATTATCACCACTCTTAATGAAATTATTAGGTTTTAGAGATTTCACATCATCTAAGGCCTAAATTTGAACAAAGTAGTATTACTCTTATTATATTGTTATTATCTCACTTTTTTAGAAACCGGTAAAAAAAGTTGAAATACTCAAATGCATAACATAACTCCTTCATTAATTATTTTTTTTAAAAAAATAGGGATAATTACCCCGATGACTATCAATTTGGGTCACCACTATCAAAATGATCATTCGATGAGGAATTTGTTTTAAAATGGTCATTTTTGGTTAACACTATTACACTAATTGTCATTCCGTCAAATTTTGTTAAGTTTACCATTAAATAGATGGGCATTTTAGTAACTTTCTCTAAAATTACAAAAATGATTAACATTTGTTTTTGCAATCTCGTTCATTTAGGTAACTTTCTCTAAAATTACAAAAATGATTAACATTTGTATTTACAAACTTGATTGAAACACAAATTATTTAGAATCACAAAGAGGACTTCATCTTTAGCTCATTGTCAAGCTTAAAATTTTCAGGGACGAAAAGCTGAAGCCAGTTAAAAAATATTGTTAATATAAACCTTCATTTGGTCACCACCCTGTGGTCTCATATTGCTCCCGTAACACAAACAACAGCCATATAATTAAACTTCTCCTGCCATATTATAAGTGTAAGCAACTGGATAGATGGGCACAAAAAAAAAACTTGTGCGAATTGAAATCAAAATCATCATCGTCAGCAGTGTCGTAGTTGGCATAATCTTCGGCATGGAAAAGGAATGCGATTTGTATCGCCGACTCTGTCCTTGCGAACCAGAGTTGTTTAAGGCGCCGAGTTGTTTCGTGAGAGAACCATCGATGATATATGGTGTTTTTGTTACTGCCTCTGCTTGTGACAAGTGTAGTGACTGGAAATTAGTACTCCTTAACGACTCTGTTCTTGTTTGGTAGATGAGAAAAAATAAAAAAAATAAAAAAATCTAAGAAGTTTCTAATTTAAATTCAGTTGCTAATTGAGAGTTGTCCTAAACCTCTATTTTTGCCCTAAATGAACGAAATTGTAAATATAAATGTTAATCATTTTTTGTAATTTTAGAGAAGTTACCAAAATGCTCAACTATTTACAGTAAACTGAACAGAGTTTGACGGAATTGCTATTAGTGTAACAATTTTTGTTAAAAATGATCATTTTGAAACTAATTTCTCATTTAATGGTCATTTTAATAATGGTGACCCAAATTGATGGTCATAGGAGTAATTATCCTAAAAAAATATAAGAAAATTTACAGTGATCATTTTTTTTTTTTCTAAATACAAATTTATTATAAAAAAAAACGTCTCGAGCTTGAATTTTTCTTTTATGAATTTATCTTGCGTCCACTTGAAGCAAAATAAATTTACATTACACAATTAGAAAAAGACAGAAGTGGTATATATAGTTAAGGCTGTCATTGTTAAAGTTGCGCCACTGAGAACGTCATGGCGATAGGCGCATGACTCATTTGGACCACCCCAAATTTTTTGCTATTTATGGATTTAAATGAAATTAAAAACATGTTTGATAAGGTTTTCCTTTTTTGTTTTTTGTTTTGAATATTTTTATTTGAAAATGAGAAATTAATTTTCATGTTTTAAAAACTGAAAGCATTGAAATGGTGTTTGGTAGCAATAATTGAAAACCGTATTCTGGAAAAAAAAATAATAATGTTATAATATGTATTTAGTGAAATTGTTTTTAAAAAAAAAAAACGTATTTTTCAATATATTGTAAGAGTAAAAATAATATTGTGAGTAGTTAAAATATATATATATTTATATATTTTATTAACAAAATATTTATTTATTTTGATTTGTGTATTTTTTTTTTAATTTTTTATTTAAAAAGATTATAATAAAAAATACGTTTTACTAATTTAAAGAAAATTATGTATATATGTATTTTTTTCATCATTTTATAATTTCAAATTATGAACTATTATAAATTATATATAATTTTAATTATTATTATTATTTGCCATATGCAAAAATATTAATAGGTAAATTTAATCTTAAAATATTAAAAAAAATTTTTGGAATATTACATACATTTAGGGATTTTTGGGAAAGGATGAGACTCGAACCCACAACTTCATAGCGGTAAATCGATAGGTTTGAGGGGTTTACACACCAGACCAACCTTATCCTGTCATCTTTAAATATAAGTCAAAATTTATGTTTCTATTATAAAAGTAAAATTAAAACAATGGTTTAACCTGTGGGTCCCGTCAAAAAATGAGAACAATAATTAGAAAACAACTCTTTATTGTTTTCAATAAAGTTGTCTTTCACAACATAAAACGGGAAAAATAGGATTTAATGATTTCAAGGATTGTTTATCCAAAGATTGTACCGAATGCATTCTCTTTATTTTTTGTATCCAAAAAAACGTAAAAACACTTTTTGGAAACGTCGATGAAGGTCCCCTTAGATACTCTATTGTTAAAGTAATGTCACCAACAAATAGCTACTAGGTTTTTAATGTCACATAAATGACAAAATTTTGAACAAGATGGACATCGTTCCTTTTCACAGCTTATCACACAGTGTGGGTGCCGTGACTCACGAGTCATGAATCATGAGTAACATCTTTCCTATTCACAGCTTATCACGTAGAGTTGGACTCATTACATCACTCGTCAACATATGTCACGTGGGTGCACTTGTCCCATCCAAGGTTTACTCTAAAATAATGCATGTACCTAGAAACTCAAAATCAAGTTTTGTTTGTTTTTATTTTTATTTTTTATTTTTTTATTTTTATAACATAGAATCTAGCACAAGTTATGAAATTGATATAAATAATTATTGATATTGAATGATCGGGATTATTCTGGTTAGATATAATCTCACCTGTCTAAAATACAAGGGAGAAATCCATTTTTATCCCTCTAGTTTGACTTATTAGTTAAACTGGTCCATTTAGTTCCAGCATTAGCTCGTTCGGTCTTTCTATTAAGATTTTCTTTAAAATATGGTTTTCTGACATGATTAAAAAACAAAACGACCTTGTTATCCCTTAAAATGTGACTTTTGACGAAAATACAATTTTACTCTTAGAATAAATATTTAAATTATTTTAAAATAAGAAAATTTTAAATTTTAAAATGGATTCAGTGGAGATCCAACCAAATCCAAAATAATAATAATAATAATAATAATTAAAAACAGAAAAAGAAATTTAAAAATCCAAACTTTGGATTCATCACATCAGTTCATCATTATCATTATCATGGATTAAAAACCCACCTATTCATCATTATCATGAATCCAAACCCAGATTGTTTTTTATTATTATTAGGGTTAATATTATAAGCCTCTCCTTATTTTTGAACTATTGTTGGATGAATAGTTATAAACACTTTTATTTTAGAAACCTACCCTATGGACTAACACCGTTAGTATTCCGTTTGTGTTGACTGAGTTTGACAATTAAAAAGTCCAAAAATATCTCTATTTAAGCTTCAATTGTATGAATTGACCATTATACCCTCATACTTTTGACCAAAAAATTAATAAACTGATACAAAATGTGATAATGTTAATTTGCAAAAGAGAAGTTATTTTGTGGAAAATTTTATCCCTAAAAATAACAAAATAATGGAATGAGGGTATTATTAATTTAAGTTTCAATTGTATTATTTTATTAATTTATTTAGTAAAAGTATGAGGGTATAATGGTCAATTCATACAATTGAAGTTTGAATATGGATATTTTAGACTTTTTAATAGTCAAACTTAGTCAACACAAACAAAATGCTAACGTGTTATTTTATAGGGAAGGTTTTTAAAATAAAAGCATTTGTAACTATACATCTAATAATAGTTTAAAGGTGGGGGGAGGTTTTTAATATTAACCCTTATTATTATTATTATTATTATTATTATTATTTTGAGTAAAAGCCCAAATTATTCGCAAATAACAATACCTGTTGTGGAACTACAATGAAACGAAACAACACCCAACACCAGACCCACCAGTTCATCAATATCATGAATAATCAAATGATTCATCACAAACCCAGAAAGCCTCACCAGACCTAAACTCAACCATCGCCACCGTCAACCACAAGATAAGGAGAGAAAGAAAACCCAAAACCGCTTGTCTGAATCTAGAGTCATCGCGACGTGAACCAAAGACGGGTCACACGAAGACTTCAATCCAATCACTCTCTTATCAGCTGAGACTGGACAGCCTCTTCCGTTACGATACTCCGGCGCCTCAGAGAACCGGTCGAACTCTAACCCTAACCCATCTCCGATCGTCGGAAGGGAACGAATCCAGAGACAAAACGGCGGAAACACTAAAGAAACAAGAACGAGCAAAACAGCGGCGTTTAGTCTGAAATTAATGGTGTAAAATTCGTGTTAAAATTAATATAAAAATGTGAAATTAATGATAATGACAGTATGTCAGTATAGGTGTGTAATTTAATTGTTATAGATAATAGATATAAAATATACAAAAATTTTATGGTTTTATTTTTTCCATCTTTTTTCTTGATTGAAAAGTAATTTACTGGTTTTTGTAGTCATAAGATTGAGATAATTTTCATCTCTTAACAAATATGTTAGTGCACCTCCCTTCCACATCTAATGGTCGGGGATTCGAGTTCCACTATACACTTTTTACAAGTATGTATGGGGAGTTTTCTCTCGATTAGTGTGGGAATAGTTATCTAGATTGTATATATATTGTCTGATCTTAATATGCACTACAAGAAAAAATGCCTTTTCCGACCAACTATTTCCGACGGAGTGAAATTATGGTCAGTTATTTTTGTTTTTCAAACGAAAAAAATCAGGTCGTCAGAGAAGTGTAACAATAATGTGTATTTGTTACGATGAAACAAATACCGTCGGATATAATATTTAAAGTCGTCAGAAATAATGTGAAATTGGCGCCAATAATATTTTTGACAACGGGTATCTAGCCCTCGGAAAAGATTCATTCATCTTTTCCGACCACAATATTTGATCGTCGGAAACGCCAATACTATTTTTGACAACAAATACTTAGCTCTTGGAAAAGATGAATATTTTCCGACCACAATGGTTGATCCTTGGAAATATTATACAATTTCTAATAACATGTCATGTGCGCTTAAAAAAAATGTACATAAAAAAATTATATTACGTATTAAATTCTTATAAAGTAATTTTAATAATATAAATTGTGATAATATTTGGATAAAATAATTTTATGTTTAAAATTTTTTAAAATATAATATAAGTACTTTATATGATATAAATGTATATATATATTATGTTTTGAAAAGTTTCTATTAAAATATAAATTATTTTAAAATTATTTTAAAGAAAAAAAATTAAAAATTAAAAAGGCCATTGTCAATGTAATTGTAAAAAAATTACGTTTAAAACTTGTAAAAAAAAAAAAAAAAAAAAAAGTGACATGGGGTTAGAAATTGTAATTATAAAACTTGAAAGATTAAAACCCTAAATCCTTTTATCTTTACCTCACCTCATCACGAATTCATTCATTAGCCGCTCAAGCCACATCCACCCCAGCCACAACCCTAACCATTTCCTTCTCGTCGGTGTCATCTCATCTCACTGCCGTTCGTCACAAAAGCTTGCTCCGCAGCAACACACAAGGACTCTTTTCTTTCTCGGTCTCATACCATCATACTTACGTAAGTCCTCGCTTTTTTTTTTTTTTTTTTTTTTTTTTTTTTTTTTAAATCTCATCTTTTATTTTTTGTTTTGATTCGAGTCTTTAAGAAAAAAGAGACTTGTGCCAATCTTCTTTCATATACAATTTTTGTTTTGATTTAATTTTTTAATGTTTAGCTATTAGGGTTCCAATTTATTTGAATATAGAACAAAGAACAAAGAGTTTTGCAGAAGCTATATATGTGAGATTAAAATTGTGATGTTAATTTGCATCAATTTTTTGCAACTTCTCTCTGATAAACACTTATTCTTTAATTTCGTTCAATTGCAGTTCACAAGAGACCTACTTCATAAAATTTTGCCTCTTAAGATTTGAGTTTCAATGCTCGGACAAATTTAATATGTAAGTGGATCTGTTTCTAGAATTTTTCAATGATTGTAAAGGTTGTTATCTGATTGTTTGCAACAGTGATTATCTTAAATCTAATTATTTTAATTTTTATAACATCAATTGATTTGTTCAATTTTTTTTGCTAAAGTAGATTTGTTCAAATATTTTACTAAGCATGTATTACTAATGTTAGTTAGCTATGGAATGTAAAATATTATAGTCATTAAGATTAACTTGTCTGTTAATTTCAAAAGCTCTCCACTAATATGGAGATTTAAGCAAGGGACGAATATTAGTCCTATCTTATTATCAGGTATTTTACAAAGTTGTAATTTTTTATCTGCAAGAGACAACTCATGTATTGACATTTTCGAAGCTTCGACTTATGTTGTGAGGGTTTGACAAGAATTTTATTCTCTTCTATGTGAGAGTTCTGTACTTTCTTATCTAGTTATATGATGTAAAAAAAAAAAACACTAACTATGTGACGAATTTGTAACAGTTGTATATATACATATTCTATGTACTATTTGAGTTTTACTTGTACTATTATTATATACAATTCTTGTCACCGAATATTATATTTTTTAAAAAAAAAGATGAATACTGTTGTTGAACTCTTCGATTGAAATATTTAGTAATCAATCATATCAATTTAGCAGGTCCTCAAAAATACAATATCCTACTGTTTAACTCCTTGAAAATACAGTATTTTCAACTTTACTACTAAAAAATACATTATTTTTTACTATTGTAATTTCCTTGGTGATGGTGATGCATTATTTTCAACCACAAAAATACATTATTTCTAACTATTGTAATTTCCTTGGTGATGGTGATATTATTTTCAACCACTGTCTCCCTCAGTAATAACTTATATTTGATGACAAATACAGTCGTAAATGATCCCCTAATCTGGTTTTCAAAACCTTTTCTGACAGCATAATTCCTTATCTCCAACCACTCATAGCTCTCATAAATGTCGTATTTCTGACGGTTCGTCGAAAAAAGATTATTTCCCACGATACTATTTCCAATGGAGACCGACGACCTTTTTCCGTCAAAAATGCACATTTTCGACGACATTTTGACATTTTTCGACAATAATTAGCGCTCGTAAAAAACCATATTTCTTGTAGTGAGGTGTCGGTATCCCTATTGTAATAGTTGTAAACTATGCATAACGGATACGGGGTATGGGTGTCCGTACATGATATGTCAATTAAAATAATATATATTCATATTTTTTAAAAATAATTATATATGAAAACAAATTTGATAATTCATTCAAAATCAATACGTCAATTAAAATAATATATATTTATATATTTTTTAAATAATAATATATGAAAACAAATTTGATAATTCATTCAAAATCAAAACATATTTAAAATTCAAATAAAACATGTCACATAAGTCATAACATATTATAAAATCCAAATAAAACATGTCACATAAATCATAACATATTACAAAATCCAAATAATACATTAAAAACAAAAAAAACAAAAAAAAAAAAACAAAATCTAAATTCCTAAATAACTTCATTATCATCATTCATATTGTTAAATGATCTAAATAATTCGGTCTCTAACTCTGTTTTATCAAGAAAAAGGTTTGCAATTTCAAGTATCACGACATTCTCTATGTCCATAGAATCAAACCAAGTATCCCCCAAGTATCTTCCAATCAAACTTGTAAAAAAGTCAACGGATACACCAAATGACATATCTGATACGTATCCTGAAGTATCCGGGAAGTATCTGAACCGGTTACAAGTTGGATACAAATCACCTCCACCAAATGGAGTATCTGTGCTTCATAGGTTGTAAATGTAATACTTCACATATATATATATATATATATATATATATTCATCTCCTTTTGTTATTTATTCAATTATCTCCCCCTCTCTCTCTCTCTTTAGAGATGAAAATTAATTTTCTAATTCTTGTGACTTCAAAAACCATTAAATTACTTATGTATACATAGTCTTTCTCCAGTCAGTTCGACCTGATATAAAATACATCAGTGCATTGCATGTAGGTCATAGATTGGATAAACATGGATAAGTGCATGCAGACTGAGTCAAAGCATTTGAATCTAATTACTCATATTTAAGGCACTGATGTATTTTATATCATGTCGAACTGACAAGAAAAAGGCTATATAAATATATATATATATATATATATATATATTGAAAGTTAAACGAGCCACATCAATAAATGAGGTTACAACAGACTCTTCAACTGAGTTTCATCAAATGCGCTTTTGCTTCTCTTTCTTCAATATTAACGAGCAATTTCTCCCTCCTCAATTACAATTATATTATTTTTTATATAACATTATCATTAATATTCTACCAACTGTATTTGAAACACCTTTCTTTGATTTCAAACGGCCGTATGGATTATTTTCACCCTATAAATACCATTAAAGTCATATACATCATACTACAAATTTTACCATAATTTATCATTTCAATTTTACTTATTTTTTCACTTGATTTTATCAAATGGATCAATTTGATCATCCAAAATTTTCTACATTAAATCCTAATTCATCTAAGAATTTTTAATTGCAATTTAAGTTTAAATGTTTTATTATTTTGTATTGTTCTATTTTTATAGTAATTATTTTATATTTTCAATTAAAGTTGCAATTAAAATCTACATGTTTAATTTAATAATTTATAGTAGTTTTGTTTTCAATTAACATGCAATAATTACAAATTGACAAACATAATGACGCAAACATATCAAGAGTAGATGAAAAGAATTACTTAAAATATACATAATTAGTTAAACAATACTAGTTTCACATGTATTAAACTAGCTCTTTTGTAACTTTGGTCGACTAAACTTAAATTTGGTCAACCTATTCGCATTTAGCATAATCCAACATGCAACTTAGTACAAGTTATTATTTCTAACTTTTCCCACCAAAATAATTACAAGATTTTCTTCTTCCCGCCAAATAAATACTTCCCAAAAGCACATATCAAGAGCAAGTGAAGAAAATTACTTAAAACGTACGAGATTTGTTAAACGATACTAGTTTCACGTGTATGAAACTAGTGCATTTATAAAAGAATATGAGTTTCAAGTGTATAAAACTAGTATATTTGTAACTTTCGTAGACTAACCTTAATTTGGTCAACCTATTCGCATATAGCATAATCCAGCATTCAAATTATAGTCCAAATTATTATTTCTAACTTTTTCCTACCAAATTAATTACAACATTTTCTTCCTCCCGCCAAACAAATACTTCTCAAAAGCTCATATCAACAGCACATGAAGAGAATTACTTAAAACATACGAGATTTGGTAAACGTTACTAGTTTCACCTGTATGAAACTAGTGCATTTGTAAAACAATATGAGTTTCACGTGTATGAAACTAGTGAATGTGTGACATTGACTTCATTAAATAATATGAAAATTAAAATATCTATTTTAATACGAGATTTATTAAACAATACTAGTTAAACCATACAAGAATGGAGAATGAATTAAAAGTTGGAGGGAAAATTGAACTTCACACATGATGAATTATTTAATTAAGAAGTTATTTGTAATACTTCAGCTTTAAATTTTTTTTTTTTTTCTATTGATATGAAATTTACTGCTATAGTAACCTTTTACAGGGGAAGAAAGTTTTGGTTAACTCATAAAAAAAGAAAGAGAGGTTGAAGATATAAATATGAAAATTTAATGTATAAATAAAGAATTTCGAGGATTAATTATACAATATTCTCAACAAACCATAAACTGAACACCCATATATTGTGCAAATAATTTAGATTAAACCACACAAGTCAGGCCCTTAATAAATGTCATCATCCACTTTTCTTATAACTTCAACCAAAAATTATATAAATATGTAAGGTTAGCAGAGAGTTTGGATGTTATTAAGAACATCTCTAATGCATGAGTGATTTGTGAAAAAAAAAAAATACCATATATGATAAATAGACAGCTAATTAATAATTGTATCTTCAATGTAGTTGTGCATATTTAACCTCAAGCTGATGTGATAAAATAAATATTAGACATTGTTAACATGACTGTCAACTTTCAGACGGTCTGTTGCACAACTAATTTTTCGGTTGACTCAGTAAATATTTAAAATTGACATTAATTTTTCATCTACTTTTTGTAAGGAAACAAAATAAAAAAGAAAATTTTAAAAAAAATTGGACACATCATTAAAAAAATGTGTTTTAAAGAGAAGCAAGTCTATTTTTATACTATGTAGGAAGCAAGTCTCTTGACATTATTGTCATGTCAACAACTATTGGTATGTAAGTCACTTTTGAGGATGCTCTAATTTCATTTAAGTATTTTAAAATAAAAATTAGAAAAATTGATGAGATGAGGTTGGCTGGTAAATCCCTTACACCTGCACTACGGGGTTGCGGGTTCGAGTCCTCTCTTTCCATAAAAAAAACTCGAATTTATATAACAGTATAGTACAATATATATATATATATATATATATATATATAATTTTGTGGAGGCTCCAGTCTAGGCATGAATAGATTGATCTAGGCTTGAACAAATGGATTAATAATATGATATCAAAACCCCAAAACCAACTAACTGTTCAAGCAATAATGTTACGGAAAAAAAATTAAAATCATCCTTGTTATTTAATGAAAAATCAATTTAGTTCAAAGGTTTGACGAATTAGGTATTTTACTCCTTAATGTTTCATTAAATATCAAAAATTATATAACAAAAAAAAATCTTTATTGTTTCAATGTGTATCAAACAAGTGCTTGTGGATTGTTTCCATTAACTTTTTTTGTTAAATTTTAGAGCAAATTGCATCAAACTCTCATGAGATTTGTTCTTTTACACCCAAAAACAACTTTATCTTTAATTGACACTCATCTCCAATGACGTTAGTCATAATTGGTTAAACTTAACCGTTGACCAAGTTTGACTGTCAATATAAAAGGTATTTTTGCCAATTCAATATATATTTTTTAAAAATAGTTAGATTGAATATTTTAAAAAGAAATAAAAAATAATTAAAACTTGTTTAAAATCTTAACCGTTCATCACATAGATGGACAGTGGAGATATATTTATTTAAAATATTACAAATTAAAATAATTTTAAAAAAAATAGATAGATCTCTATCGTCCATAGAGAGCAAATTGCAAACAAAATTAATAATTTTTTTTTTTAATAAAAAAATGAACTGATTGGAGATGGACAATGATCCACCATGGATGGAGATCAGCATTAATCTTTACAAACCCAGATCATCAATCTTCACCAACCCATATTCATCAATTCTTCACTCCAACACTCAGCATATATAATCAATCAAAACAATATGTCAAAAAAAAAAAAAAAATTCACAAACTCAAATATCTTTCAATCCCAAACACAAATTGAACTCCAAAACACAATCAAGAAACTAAAATAATTCCAACAAAACCACTCCCGCTACTCGTCGCTCCTCCACTGCTCTTCGCGTCGATTTATTCAGTTCAAAGAAGAAGTCAAATTTCCTATTTCTTGTTCTCGTGTTCTTTGAGTTTTCTGGAATATTCCGGTGGTTTTTTTTAACTAGTTTGTAATAGTACCTGTTAATGGCGATTTCTGGATTATATAGAATAAACCACACGTCCAACAAGTCTGTGAAAAACGATAAGCAAACTATAAAATAACAAATGAAAAACAATCACACGAGATACATAATTTATGTGGAAAACCCAAAAAACCAGAATTCGAATCCAACAAAAAAACAAATTTCTTAATACATGAAGTGCATAAAACAGGAAAAGAGATAAAGATGACTCCAATAGGTTAGAATCCTATTAAACCTCGATAACTTTCCTTACTTGTACATCAAGAATTAGGGTTCTATGCACATATAAATAGACCCTAAAAACACCATTGAAAAGATTAACAAAACATACGATGTAAACAAGAGAGAGAAAGAGAGAGAGAGAGAGAGTGTGTGTGTGTGTGTGTGTTTAACCCTAAGTATTGATAGTGAAATTCTCTCTTGCCGTTTGCGGCATCCGTGGTTTGAATAATTTTGTTTCCCTTATTATGGCGTGTTTCAAGGTTGCTTGTTTGAGTAAGATTCTTTTTCTGCATGTTTCGAATCGTGATTGCTTTAAACTTAAACTCTTCCATGTGTCGCTTAGCCGATTGGTCATCCTTTTCAACCAGATGTCATTACTCCTGATCGTCTACTTGGTCTCGACCGGGTGTATTTACCGGATTGATTTAGTTACCTTGATCGAGCTGCCTATCTGCTTACCCCGACTAGGTTATTCTGACCTGAGTATTTGGATAAATCTGACTGGATCTTTGAGTTCATTTATTGGCCAACCGGGACTAGTATTTCATCCTTGTCATTGATGACATGTCACTCCCTAAACTCCTTATTTTCTGGAGATCATACTGATTTGGCAGTCCTTTGATTTTTACTAGTAACAATACACCTTAAATATTTGAACCAAGTATCTCGTTTCTTCTTAAAGGGGGCTTGCTCGGTGAAGTATATTTAATTTTGCTTTTGTTTTTGTCTTCTAGTTCATAAATGTTGTTATGATGGTGAACAACTAGGCATATATATTGAACCACAACATCCATTTTGCCTTTTTGATGTGATGTGTTGGCAAGTTTTGTGTTTGTTCTTTCCACTTTCTCATGCACTACATGTCTATATATTGGAAGATGCGTGTGAAGATTTTTTGGAGGTCGTGCACCAAC
This sequence comes from Acer negundo, assembly GCA_035582765.1. NCBI lineage: Eukaryota > Viridiplantae > Streptophyta > Magnoliopsida > Sapindales > Sapindaceae > Acer > Acer negundo. The sequence goes on from CM069233.1 coordinate 10,812,020, forward strand.
TCTTACGTACGCACGTGCTTTTCCAAACGTGGGGTAACGTCACCTCTTTTTTTAAACTTTGAAAAATTTTCATTTTTCCTCTTACACAAGTTTTCTTTCTCATAGAAAAAGAACCATAGTTTTATCTTTTTCCCCTTCTTCCTCATTTGCAATCTTGCATTTTTTTTTTAAAACCCTAACTCGAAACTTTTGATTCTCTTTCTTCTTCTTCGTCGTTGATCCTCTACTCCCTTTCTAGCCCTACTCAATTCATCATTCGACGCCCTTTGATTTCTCAATATTTAACCAGGTATGGATCTCATTACCCACCATCGCTATTTTGAGTTATTTATACGTGCTGTTGAGACTAGTGATAAAGAGAACGTTGATAGGCTTGAATCTATCTTGAGAAAGGATTTGCAAACTCCTCCTTTTCAGATTCGGCCCATAACTCTTATTGTTGATTTCTCTTTTGCTTGCCCTGAGTTTCGACCTTCTAAAACTAACCTTGATACTTCTCTTCTGGATCTTTGTCCAAATGTGTCGAAATCTTTGCGAGCTGGTTGGGGAAACAAACTTGCAACAAAACCCTCTCCCATCATCGATCTAAAAATTCCCTCTCAAGTGGTCAGGTTGGAAGCTGTCCCGAAGAGACGTCGAGCATTTCTTATAAATTTTACCGTTGATCGGCCTTTTTCCTTTGACACTGAGGTGAACGTGGTCATTGCTTAAGGGACCAAAAATTCTTGGATTGATTTAACATCCCTGACACGGTCCAAATATATCTTGCTAGTAACCGAGCCATCTGGAATCCTCCACTATGGGATGTGGCGATCTATGGGGCTATGTTGTCTTGTGGAGTGACACTTTTCATTCAACCTTTCATCGCCAGGTTCCTAGCATAGGTCGGGATTGTGCCTGCTCAGTTGGCCCATAACTCTTACAAGATTTTGATCGGGCTATAGCGCCTGTGGAAGAAAATAGGTGCAATAAATACACCCACCCCCGAGAGATTCACCACTTTTACACACTCAACCGGTCAGACGCTGGGGGCACCTTCTATCTTCTCTCTAACTTGTCAATTTATTAGATTCCTGAAGGGTTCAATATGGGGGTTCATCCTATATCTAAGAAGAACCATAAAGGTTTTATCTGGGGTTTCCTTCGTCAAATATGTTCTGGAAGAACACCTAGTTTTTCACCTTCGGCGAATAGGGTCAGAATGTGCTTGCTAACAGCAATCACAATTTTACTAAGAATAGTGTCCCGAGACACTTCTTCAATCTAGAGATTTGGAATCGCTATCCCCCTTGTTTGTCAAAAAGGGAGGCCGTTCGGGTGGTTATAGCAGCCACTCAATCTTGGGAGGTTAGGGACCGTCATTCGTTGCTGGTGGAGAAGAACCTAATTGATTTGTGCCATTTTCCAACTATCTCTAGGCACCGAAGACGTTGTAAGTCCTCGTTTTGCTTTTATCATTTGTTTTCATTATGGATTTCTGCTTTCCTGATATTTGTCCGAATTTTCTTTCTTTCAGTGTACGATATTGATATTTTCACTGGAGATAGTGCTAAGAAAGCCAAGACTATAGATAAGATAAGCCAGAAAGAGGCTGTTAAGAATGTTGCTCTGAGCAGGATCTAGTTGAGCATAAATACATCCCCGATCCTAATACCACCCTGGTTCATAAAGCCCAACCTCAGGCGGGGGAAACTGTGGTGCCTCATTGAGGTTCAAAGAGAAGACGGGTAGAAAAGTGGCAAAAACTGCTGCTAGGACTTCTGCATTAAGTGCTCCTCATCCTGATCTTCCAAAAGATGTCATTGATGGAAGTACAACTCAGGTTGGTGCTGGCATGTTTGCTCCTGGTGAGAAGGTTAATATAGATGACTCTGATAAGGATGATAATGATGATAATGATTAAGGGACCTTAAGGGACTTGATGTCGAGAGAGAGGGCCAAGCGTTCAAGAATCCTTCGAGTGTGAAGAGGGCCAATTCAATAGAACAGACTAGTGTCACTGCCCGGAGTTAGGCTAAACCGACTTTCCCGAGGGTTGATACTGCTGCAGCCTGTCCTGTTGGGTCGACTGACTTTAGCCAAGTAGCTGGTATTTTCTAAGGGCTTTCAACCTAGGTAGGTGCTGAGGGTCCCCTTGTCGGGGTGAATCTAAATGTGTCTGCAAGTCTTAGTGAAATTACCACATGTGTATTTCCTATTGGTTTTGTAAGGCATGACTAGCTTGTTCCCCGAACTCGGGGTTAGAAAAAGGTGTCTTCTTAAGCTACCCACTATTCAGAGGAATCAACCGACCTGGGTCAGTACCAGGTACCAGTGCTAGACAGAACTCAGCCTGAGTTTAGGACTCTTTTAGCTTCACGTGGGCCATCCATCGATCCATTTGACATGCTGCGTTCTATGTCCTTTGGCAAAGGCTACATTGGAAATGGGCATTGGAATGATCCCAAGCAAGCCAACAATTTTGAGTAGATTCGTGTTAATTTTAACAATGGGGTGTATGTAAGTGCCCCAAACTATTGTTTTTATTTCTTTACTTGACTTGGGTTGATTATTATTTTTTGCTTTTCCATATTCATGTAGGCTGTCAAGGAGGTGACTCAAGCCTTGATTACATAAGACAGGAAAACTGTTGAGATTTCTCGCTTGAAGAAGGAACTCGTTGAGAGAGATAACAAGCTCATGTCTGCTTCTGTTGAGAAATTACAATTACAAAAATCTCTAAAGTAGCATAAGGTCACAGAGAGTGCCTTGAGAAGATCACTATCAACTGCTGAGATAAAGGCTTTTGAGAGTTTGAATGTTCTTTCTTTGAATGATGGTCAGTTGGAGGCTAACGTAGCCAAAGTTGAGTTAAAATTTTCAGAGCTTGAGTCGAAGCTTATTTTTGCTAAACAGTTGGCCCTTAAGTCTGATGAAGAGGCAAAGATCGCTAAGGAAACCTTGGCTGCTATAGAGCACTCGATGCTCATATCCCAATAGAAATTTAAGGAAGCTAGGCTTCATTATGAGAAGCTGGTTAAAGATTTAAATCAGCAGCAAGTTAGCCTGAAATGCTTGCTCTGGAAGCCAAGGTTGTTCATGAAGTTCAGTCTGTTGATCAGTTCAAGAGAACCCCTACTTTTCATGCCATTATGCTAAGGGAATTTGAGCGTGGACTCTATACTGCTCGTATGTTCTTTGGCAACAAAGAAAGGACTTCTGAGTTTATACGGCGCAAGTGGGATACTAAGATCGGGCAGTACAAGGCCGAGGCACTTGAAATTATCAAGAAGCAGAGAATAAGATGGAGAGCCTACTATTCGTCGATTGGGAAGGAAACAACCTCATGCTATGCATCTGGAGTTGCCCTTTGCATCCTCGCTCGTGATCTTTCATAATGATGAGAATGTCGATATCTTAGGAGAGGAAGTTGATGTCAGGCTCTTGCCTGACAAGGCCTACTCAACTTTTATGACTGATGACCCTGATGATATCATATAGCAGAATTTTAAGAATCTAACAAAGGGTTACGAGGATGATCCTTCTGGCTCGTCTAAGGCTTATGCATGTTTATACTTTCTTTTTAGTTACCCCTCTTCATTTTGTACCCATTTGAGGAATTGTAAAAAGTTTATGAATGAAATCATTTGTCTTTACTCAATCTCTTCCTGCTCTTTTTCTTGAATATCTTTGATCTGATCAGTCTTAATTAGTCATCTACGATCTATTCAGATGTTTTTGACATGTTTGGCCTGATCGGTTACATTTTTGGCTGATTGCCTATAGTTGGGTTAGTTGTTTTATTGACCGGTTATCTTTTTCATAACCAGTCATTTAATCAACTGATCAAATGTAAATTAATCAGTTTTTTTGTTCAATCGATCGTCCTGGACCTGATCGGTTTTTTGTTTAACTGATCGAGTTTTCTTTTGTTTGTATGAACAATCTTCTGCCTTGCTTGTCTAGGCAGTTCATGATCAATTTTTGACTTTTACCAAGAAGTGTTCTTTTGGGGCCATTTTCATGGTATCTGCTTTATAGACTCTTGCCTTTTATTTGACAACTAGTTGCTAGGACGTCTCATAGTGGTTTGTTGCTCAAGATTCGTTGCAACAGGGATGTCTTATAGCTCATTGTCTAGTCTCGTTTATGCTGGCAGTTTTATTAACCACCATTTAAGATTAATGAGTATTATGTTTATCCCGTTTAACTTTAGCGCATCCTATCAGATATCTAGTTATCTGAAGACGCTTGAATAGTGCTTCTTTTGCACCCAGTTAGTTTCCATGAGTATGCATTATCTTTTTTTATTTTGCTTTTGGCCCTCTCACTTGGCCCCCCAAGAACCTTTATTTGTTTGGTGATTTGGCGCTTGGGTTTTACCTGTGTAACGGAGATAGAATTTTGAACACTTTTTTCCTTGGATTTTTTCTTAAAGAAATTCTCCCTTGACTGGGATTTTTATTGATATCTCATATTTAACATGCTAAAAGCAACAACTGATTAGGAAGATAAAGGAAATTAACAAAGCTAAGCTAATCTTGATGCATAATGTTTAAATGATGAATAATTACTCCCTTTATGGATAGAACATCTTCAAGTACTAGCATTGCACGGTTGGGGTAGTTCTCCCCTTTCGGGTCGAGTTAGGCGATAAGCTCCATGCCCTACTGTCCCGACCACCTGGTAAGGTCTTTCCCATTTGTCTGCTAAAGAGCCAACTACCTTCATCTTGGTGTTTGGAGTTACTCTTCTTAAAACCAAATCCATGAGCTAGAATCTCCTTATCCGAACATGCGAGTTATAATGTCTAGCCACCCTCTGTTGGTAGGCCGTATTTCTTATTCTCACCAGATCCCTTCTTTCTTCCAACTCATGTAGGTTATGTTCTATGATGTTAGTGTTTCTTTCAGGTTGATATAGCTAGACTCTTGGAGAGATGTAGGTTACTACAACTAGAATGATTGCTTAAGTTCCGAATGCTATTGAATATTGGGTTTCACTTGTTGCAGGTCTTTCAGTCGTTCAATAAGCCCAAAGTACCTCGTGCAATTTGTTTGCCCAATTCCCATTTATAATGTCAAGTTTAGCTTTTAGGGTATGCTTGATGATTTTATTCACTGCTTCAGTCTACCCGTTAGTTTGTGGATGAACGGGTGTAGTTCTTGATGAGGTACTTCTGGCACATTTCCTTGAAATTGTCGCTATTGAATTGGGTTACGTTATCAAAGATGATTGTATTGGGGATCCTGAACCGATAGATGATGTTCTTTTTTATGCAGCTGGTAGTGTTAGCCTCAGTTATATGTACTAGAGCTTTTGCCTTGGCCCATTTTATGAAATAATTTACTGCTACTATGGCATGTTTCGCTCCCCCTTTTGTTGCAGTGGGCATTGGGCCTATCTGATCTATCCCCCACATTGCGAATGGCCAAGGCAAAACTAAACTCTTCAATCGTTCAAGTGGTTGTTTGATGTCATTGGCTATTGTTTGTCATATTTCGCATTTTCCTGCTGTTGTTTGGGTATCTTAGAATAGGATTGACCAATAAAAACATTGTCTAAGGGTTTTATGGGCCAAAATTTTACCCCCAGTGTAATTCCCACACATTCCGCTATATATGCTCTTCAAGATATTTTTTCAGTTTCTACTAGACCGATGCATCTTTGCAGGGTCTTGGAGAACCCTCTTCTATAGAGTTGTCCATCAATCATCGGATATCTGACAGCCCTTTACTTGACCTAATTTGCTAATATTTTTTTCTCGGGGAGTTCGTTTTTCTCGAAGTAATCCTTAATCGGGGTCATCCATGAGATTGTTCCTTCCTCTATACATGATACCACAAACTCTTCCCTTCCTTTGATGCTTGGCTGCATGAGATGGCCCACTGGGATTGTTTTAGGATAGATGTCGGTGGTTGATGACGCCAATTTTGATAAGGCATCTGCTTTCTCATTTTCCTCTCTCAAAATATGAGTGATTATGTAACTTTTGAACCTCCCAAGTAAGGTTTTAGCCACATTTAAGTAAGCTATCATGTTGTCATCTTTTGCTTGATACTTCTCCAAGTTGGTTAACTATCACTTGGGAATCGTTGAATATTTCTAGTTCGTCCGCATCAAAGGATGTGCAAACTCTAAGCCTTACTAGGAGTGCTTCATATTTAGCCATGTTGTTAGTAGCCATCAAGTCAAATCGTATGGTACATTCCACTTGATCGCCTTCTGAGGGGATACCACTATACCTGTCCCGCTGCCGTGTGTATTTGATGAACTGTCGACATGCAGCTGCCATTGGAATGCTTTATTTCCTTTTTCTTTAAGCAGCTTGACTACCTCACTATTTGGTTCAGTGAACTCGGTAATGAAATCTGCTACAGCTTGGCCTTTGATTGAAGCCTTTAGTAAGTATGTGATATCAAACTCACTTAGCTTTACTGCTCATTTTGTCAGTCTTCTTGATACTTCGGGCTTAGATAGGATCTGTTTGATCGAGCAGTCTATGTACACCTTAATTTTATAGGCTTGAAAATAAGGTCTTAACTTCCTCGCTGTTGTCATAAGGATCTGTTTGAGTGCAAGTGTCATATGTTCAGTTGCCGAGTATATTGTCTCTATCGGGAGTAAAGCTTTGCTAGTGTAATATATTAGTCTTTACTTTCCTTCATCAATCTAACCAACACGGATCCGGTGGCTATTGGCATGATTGATAGATACAAATATAAAGTCTCACCGTCCAGTGGCTTGGATAAGATTGGAGTTTTACAGAGATATTCCTTTATTTGCTTAAAGGCTTTCTCACACTCTTCAATCCATTCTACCCCCTTGCCTTTCCTTATGGCTTTAAAGAAAGGGAGGCACTTGTCCATTAATCGGTTGATAAACAGGTTTAGCAAAGCTAAGCATCTGTTCAGTCATTGAATCTCCTTCAGAGTTGTAGGGGACTTCATGTCTTTCAGTGCCTTTATCATTTTAGAGTTGACCTCGATTCCTCTTTGATGGACTTGGAAACTGAGCAATTTCCTTAAAGGTACCCCAAAAACACACTTTTTTGGGTTTAATTTCATCCCAGACTTCCTTATTATTTCAAACGTTTCTCTTAGATCTACTGTATGCTTTTCCGTTGTGACACTCTTTGATAGCATGTCGTCTACTTATACTTCCATATTTATGCCGATCTGCTGGGCCATTCTTCAGGCCGAAAGGCATCACTTTGTAGCAGTAGAGGCCTTGATCAGTTGTGAAGGTTATCTTTTCCTCATCCTGCTTCGTCATCCGAATTTGGTTATAACCCGAGTAAGCATCCATGAAACTGAACGGTTCATGCCCTACAGTGGCATCGACGAGTTGGTCTATCCTTGGCAAGGGGAAACTGTTTTTCAGACAAGCTTTATTTAGGTCGGTCAAGTATGCACACATCCTCCATTGTCCATTCTTCTTCTTTACCAACACTACATTGGTGACCCATTCTGGATATTGGACTTCTCTTATCAATCCCGCGGTTAGTAGCTTCTTGATCTCTTCCTTAATTGCCTTATTTCTTTCCAGGTTAAACCTGCACCTTTTCTAGATCACTGGCCAATGTTCGTGATCAATGGATAAGCAATGTGAAATTATCTTGGTGTCTATTCTTGGCATATCTTCGTGTTTCCATACGAACACATCTTTGTATTCAACCAACAAGATGACCAAGTTATCTCGAACAAGGTTAGACAATTGAGCCTCTAATTTGACCGTTTGGTCGGGATGTTTTTCAGTGAGCACGACTAATAGCTCGTTTTTTGTGTTAGTACCAAATTGTGATTATCAAAAGATTATTTATATTTAAAAGTTCGTACGCAATGTGTTCTAACTAGCACAAGACTAGTAAAGTGGTAAGTAAGGGTATCGTTCTGTAGAGAGGTGGTGTCCGTCGCCGACTCGAGTTCTAGTGTTTATTAGAAGCATGTAAATAGAATGCGGATGTGGTTAGAATGGTGTGTGTGAGGTGTACGCATATTGCAGTGTGGTGTGTGTGGAAATGTAAAGAAAAGAATGCAAATAAAACAAAGAGAATATAAAATGGTGAGAACGATGTTTAAAGAGAAATAATAAAAGGGTGGCTAGGAGAGATGTAGGATTAAGGTCGTACAAGGTACTTATTAGTTTACCAAACACAAGTGCACACCTAGTTGATTGTTAGGCCTTAAGTTCATCCAATTCAAGTTAAGGGTTTGTTCTCCCAATTAAGGGATTCGAGAACACTAATCACTCATCAAAGGTCATGGATAGAGCAATTGTGCCTCAAGTCCCAACCATTAAGCGCATGAACATATAACCAAAACCTATTATAGCATGGCCATGTATATAACAAGTTTCATCCATTCTTTTAGAGCTAAGTGGTTAAGACTATACCCGGAAGGTCATCCATAGAGGTACAATCCTAACCCACATACACTCAAACCCTTCATAACAAGGCATTTCGACCTTCCATCAACATACACACACAAATAGGATATTTGATTACAACTACTCCTACATTTAAGTTAATCCACTCCTAATCTCATCCATGAACATATATCAATTTCCAATATCCACACACATGCATATCAAGAAAAGAGATTATGTAATAATAACAAAAATAAATCAAAACCCAAATGAATTTATATACAATCATCGCATAAATTAGTACAATATAGGTTTACAAATATTTCCCTAGTGGGGTTACACATTTAGAAAACAATAAATACAAAGAGAAGAGTTTAAATGAGACAACCCTTAAAGAAGTGGTCTTCTTCAAGAGCTCTATGCTTGCTAGATCGAATTTGGTCCAAGACCTCTTCTTTCTTCTTGCAATCTACTCCGAATGTGGTGGAGGATGTATAGAAAGTGGTGATAGTGAGCTTCTCATAGAGGAGAACCTCCATGGGAACTTTGAAAGTCTCTCTCTCTCTCTCTCTCTCTCTCTCTCTCTCTCTCTCTTGATTTGGTGAGAAAACAAAGATAGGGCTGATGTGTTGTTTCTTATTAGAAGAGAAGAGAGGGAAAATGTGTTTATATAGTTAGGGAAAGTTTAAGGATGAATTAGGGTGCGAAAGGACACATTTGTCCCTAAAAAATGGCCTGTCGCAGTCTTGGATGAAGGTGTGCAGCAGTTGGGCACGACGGCACACCCGCGATAGAGATTTTCACGATTGAAGTGATGCTGCCATGCAAAACCGCGGCACGGTCGTGGCACAGTTTCTAGTATCGCCCACAATTACAGAAACACACATAACACCCTCTAGAAAATCCAAAATTGTGATCCGTAAAAACCACTGGAAAGTAGACTTCTAGGGTTTTCAGAATATATATGGAATTCAATATAGTTTGATCTTAGGAGGGAGATATGGCCCCCGAAAATTGGATATTCTACATGAGCATTCTGCCACGGTCATCTTTCAGCCTGGCGTACTATTACGGAAATGAGCATAACCCCTTCTAGAAAGTCTGGAATCGTGATCCGTAAAAACCGCTGGAATGTAGACTTCTGGGGCTTTCCAAAAAAAATATGGTAGGAAACCCAGTTCAATATGATAAGAGAGATATAAACCCCGAAATTTGTATATTCTACATGGACATTTGAATGTCAGCCCATTAACCTTCAGAAAAAAGAGTTGGCCAATGTCGTGTTATGGCTCAATAGTGGATCCACCACGGAACAATGGTTTTGCTTGCCGTGGTCTACCATTAGTCACACCGCGGTTTGGGTCAACGGAGAGGCCGCGACAACTTTTCATGGCTTCTATTCTTGACTTCTTTTTGCTCATTTTGGCTTCCCAAACTTGACTTTAAGCTCAAAACCTTATTATAGGGAATATGTACCTACACAAGGCTCAACAAACACATTATATACAAAAATATACTTGAAAACAAGAACAAACGATAGGAAATTAAGACCTCAAATAGGTATATTAATCGTCCGATCAACGACCTCCATGGTCTGTTAATCTTGTGCTTCCTCCTCATGTTGCGGCCTTTCTCTTGGATCCAGGTCGAACTAGGTTGGAGTTTCAACCTGAGTTTCTTCTTTATCAACCCCTACGTATTTTTTGCCTGGTGAATCGATCTGCATTACATCCGGCTCCACCTTTTCCCTGTATACTGTTAGGTTTGCCTTTCTTGCCCAATCTTGCGAACTCTTTATGACTCCCACCTCTTCTTCAATCGAGAATTTGACTATCAGGCGTAACTCGCTGTAATACCCTTTGATTTATTCAAGAAAAGTATCCCCAAGAGGGCGTTGTAGGGCCAATTTTCCATGTTCACCACTACGAAATTGAGGAGTACCATTTTCTCGGTGGAATCGGCAATATTTGGAGGTATCTCTTCTAGCAAAGTTTGACTATTTTGCAAGTTTCTTGTACATGCTTTTGTCTTTAATTATAGCTAGAACCTCCCCCTGCTCCCTGGCAAGGGTGTGTAACCAGTGTATTCTCTTTAAAAAGATCTGCCACTTTTCTAGTCATCATCTTTACGGCCATCTTTCCCTCTGCCCAAATTTCCTTTCATTTGGTCCCACTTCTGGCTGCCTTTTGGATTGGTTTCTTTAGGTTTTTGGCTTTACTCCGATTAGCCACCATGAATGAGTTATCTACCATGGGCCATCTGCTCTTCTTCCGCCATTGCGTATCCTCCAACCTCATCCACCAGATGCGTATAAGTAGTTGCCCCTTTCTGCCTTAAACTGAGCGACAATTGACTGTGCTGCAAGCTGTTAACGAAGGTCTGACACCACTGCACCATCGTTAGGATCTTGAACTTCTGACACTTCCCGTAAAATTTAAGTAGTCCTTCAACTTCTCATTTTTCTGTTGCCTCAAGGTAGAAAGGACGGATATCGATTTTCTTCTCTATATGTTTCCCATAAATTGCCTGGTGAAGGCCTGTATCAGTTACTCAAAATTATTGATCGTCCAGCTAACTAGGCCACCAAGCGTCATCGTAATTGTACTATGCCATTGCACTTTGGTACCTCCTGACATGTTCTTGGGGGTCGATGTTTGCTATGAACTGCTCCTTATGTGACATTCTAAATTTTTTCGAGAACTTGGTTTGCCGAATTATATCAAAGAAAGGGCTACTCAAGCTTCCGACTACCAAAACCATTCTACCTTGCCTTCGCTCCAATGCTTCTATCCTTCGTAGTAAGATTTTTCGCTCACCCTCTAATTCTCCATACTTGTCAAATTTTTATCGGATAGTGAGCCCATAAGGATCCTTCGGAATTCTCCCCGTAATCTGGGTGTTACGAAAATCATACCTAACTAGGGGATTATTGGCTCAACGCCTTTTAGAAGGGACATCCTCATTCGTAAAAGCTGATCAGGATCTTCTCCTAAGATCTTCATACCTGTCCTCCCGAGTATATCCTACCCTATCCCTATCATATATGTCTGTCTCTTCTTGAAAACTGTCTCCCTTGTGATCTCTCGTATCTCGTCCCTCTTGCCCCTTGCGACCCGTATAGTCCTGGCCATCATGACAATCACATTCCCTTTTATCACAGTGGTCTGTTTTGTCTGCCTTTTGAGGAGCACCGAGGGTTACGCCCACTACTTCAGAATGTACCTTAGGGTCTGAAGCTACTACAGGTGTAGATAGCTAGTACGGGGAAGTTAGGTTGGTGGTTATGGATATATTGATTCCCTGCATGGCGGCATCCTCAATAACTTTTCACAGAGAATCCTGAATTTTTCAAAATATAGCTGGGGAGATTCTGACGACAGTGTTTGTAGAGGTTAAAACAGTTTGGCCGGCTAAAGTTGGATTTGAGTAAAATTCTTCTTTTGCATGTTTCGAATCGTGGTTGCTTTAAACTTAAACACTTCCATGTGTCGCTTAGCCCATTGGTCATCTTTTTCAACCAGGTGTCATTACCCCCGATCGGATACTTGGTCCTGACTGGATGTCTCTACTTGATCGATCTAGTTACCCCGATCGGGCTGCCAATCTGCTTACCCCGACCAACTTATTCTGACCTGAGTGTTTGGATATATCTGACTTGATCTTTGAGTTTATTTACTGGCCAACTGGGACTAGTATTTCATCATTGTCATTGATGACACGTCACCCCCTAAACCCCTTATTTTCCGGTGATCATGCTGATTTGGCAGTCCTTCGATTTCTACTAGTAACAATACCAGTTTGTCTTGTTGGCTAGGGTTTGTTTGTCACTGTCAAAAGGATTTCTCAGGGACTCAACCGAGGCAATATTGAACACAAATTGAGCTACAGAATTGGAGCAAGTGAGAGCCCAATCTTCGTTGGTGCTTGTGACTGAGATCTGAAGCTAGATCGCTCACTTCATCTCATCAGAGATGGAGCAGACATCTCGTCTAATGAGATGATGAGCTCTCTCCTCCATCAATTTGGATCCAGATCGATCTCACTTTTATTTTTACTTTAATAAAAAAAATCTTGATTCTAGAAAGTAGAGACCGGAGAAGACTTTCATGGCATTAATTTCAAAAGAAGTAATTACTGGGAACCTACCTGAGGTTTTTCAATTGACACTCACCTCATCTGTTGTTAGTGTTAACCGTTAACTTTTTTAAAAAGCTAAAACGATGAAAATACCCTTGAGACAAATAATTAATAAAAAATAAAATAAAATAAAATTTTCTTTAGTTCAACATATTTAAAAAAAAATTAAAACATCTTTAAAATCTCCACCATCCATATCATAGATGGACAGTAGAGATATATTCATTAAAAAAAATTTACAAAAAAAAAAAAAAAAAAAGATTGATTGAACTCAATTACAAAAATAATAATAATAATAATAAATAAATAATAAAAATAAAAACGAAAATTACAAAAAAAATAAATAAATAAACATTGATGGAGATCATCAATTTTTACAAACTCAGATTCATCAATCTTGAGTTCCTCACAAACCAAGTTCATCAATCTTCAGTTCCTCACAAACCCAGATCGTCAATCTATAGTTCTTCACAAACTCATCTTCATCATTTCTCCATCCCAACACCCAGTATATATCATCAATCAAAACAATACATTAACTTCACAAACCCAAATTCTTCAGATTCTTTTAGTCCCTAACACAAACCAAATTCCAAAACACAAGCTAGAAATCAAAATATTTCCAAACATAAAAAGGTTAGCACTTATGTTCAGAAAAGAAAAGAAAAATTAAAGAAAAGAGCAGATCATGGACCAGCCATGATCTGCTCCATTGGAGCTCTCGATCTCTGGAACTCGCTCACGAGCGCCATAGGAGATGGAGCTTGCTCACTCACTCGCTTCATCTTATCTGATCCATCTCCGATGAGATGGTGAGCTCCATCGGATGGAGTTCTCTTCTCAATCAATCTAGTTTCTAGATTGATCTCACTTTTAATTTTTTTTTTTTTATTTTTTTTTTTAGATCTGGAGTGTATCTCACAAAGTCACACAACATTATTTTTTAATAATTAAAACAAAAAATGATTACTTTTAACTTAAAAATGATTATTAATTTTTTTAAAAAAAAATGGATCTCCACCATCCATCTTTTAAAAAATCAATTTTTTTTTGTTTTCAATTTTTTTAATTAATTTTTTTAAAAAATTTAATTATTAAAAGACGATATTACCCTATGATATTTCAAAGTTAACAGTCAAACTCTAATGGTAGGGGAGGTGGGTGTCAATTATTGATAAAGTTGTTTTTAAGTGTCAATTGAGTTAGCAAGGGTTTTCTATAGCAAATCATTTGATATCAATAAAAGTCTTTTGTTTATAAATAAATTATGTAATATGTATAAATCATTTATTATATATGTCCAAAGCAAATTATTCTAAGGATCCAAGAATAAAAGAAACATAAAGAATTATCCACATAAAGAAGTTTATGTGTGGTAGACATAATTAATTGTCTAGTCTAAAAATGTTCACAACTTAAGATATAGGATGGACATCTTATTTTGATTAAAGTTGTAGGTCTTTTGTTTTCAATTGGGAAGTGATAAGTCTATAATCACCAAGTGAAAGCCTTTGAACAAAATACCTAGTACATATGATGTATTGAACAGATCAAGTGAATAGTATATTTCGATTTTAGCGTTAATGGAATAATACATTCGCACAATATATCAATTAAAATATCTATCTTAATCATGAGATAAATAATGTACCATAAGTATTATGAGTTGTAATGTTTGAGCTATAAATGGGTACGACCATAGAATAACAATTTAATCTCGATAGTTTAACGTTATTGATTCATATGTCATAGCTGATATATATTTATAGATATTGACATCATGGCTCTTATAATTAAATAAGAGTAAATACCGTTTTATGGATATTACGAGGACTTGGATACTAAATCTTGGTACCGAGTATTCAATAAGGAGTTATTGAATTATGATTTATGATAAATCAAAATTAGACATTAAACGTAAAGACGGTCCAAAGGAAAAAAATAATTAATAATGCAACGGTCAAAAGATATTTTACTTAATGGTATTTTTCATGAGGGTACATATTTCACACAATTGCTTAGGGTAAAAATATTTAATATATTTTATTTTAATTCAAGAGTGCAATTTCAGTTTTTTAGTGGACTAAACTGAAATTAATATATTGGAGCTTATAATTAAAATAACCCGTGAATCCCCAAAATTCACAAGTTAAATTGTATCATCTAAAAGGAACCTATTGGGTTCAAATGTTGGATTTCAAGACAAAGACCAATCTTACTTCTTTTATTTTATTTCCCATTAGGATGGAAAATAAATCAAAATAGGATTTTGATGAAAACATAAATAAAATAAAATAAAAATGAAAAAACTTCTAATAAGATTAGATTTATTAAATCACAATAGGATTTGTGATTCTTGTGTCCTATGAGAAAACAAATTATTTATTTTCTAAACCTATAAATAGGTGACTTAAGAGAAAGAATAGATTTACAACAAGCTTGTGTGACACAAGCACACAAGCTTGAAAGTAAGTTGTAAGTTTCAAATTCAATTTGAGATTTTAATCTTTTTCTTTAAGTCTTGTAGGTGGATTTGCACATTGGTTCAAAGAAAAAGAAGCTCACACTCCTAGGTGAATCTATCTTGAGCTAAGTGCGGAAGATTTGAGAAGACTAAATTACAAAGGCAATCTTTAAATTAATTTGCATTACGTTTAGAATACGATCCGGCGATTTTTGAAAAAACCATTTGAAATCAACTTCAACAAATATATATATATATATATATATTCAAAGCAGTTATTTTTCCCTATAATTGGTAACAGAGCTAGGTTGTTATATTCTAAACTAGTGCATCTTGAATTAAATCTTCCTACGAATCTTTAAATTTCTTTTATAGGCATGTTATGTTAGAAAAGATGGCACTCTAGGTTTTATTTTATATATGTGATAATTAATATGTATGTGATGCATGAGATTAATTATTATTACAATTTGGATCTTATCTATGGTCTAGAGTTTTATGTGTATTTTTCCGCTATCAATTGTATCAAGAAGGGTGATCTATAATCGCCATGTTTCCTTATTGATAGACTTAAGTTTTCTTTTTTTGTTAAGCTTTTGTATTTCAATTACTGATATAATCAAAGAAGAGTCTGGGATGTATCCAATTGTGAAAACAGCGAAGGAATCCAGTCCTAGAAGTGCCCGTATGAGCCGTCAGAAGATTGTTGCGCAGCAGTTGAGTGTTGCTACACGCCAAAGGTGTTAGAGCACGTGAGGGCACGTGTTTCATGGTTTCAAGTCGATTTTGGGCACGTGGAACTCCTAGAAGACATTGAAAAAACATACGGGGAGTTGACTTTCTTTTTGGGGAGGTTTTCATTTCTGGGATACTTGTTTAAGAAAGACTTGTTAATTGGTTTCCAACTATTTATAGGAGTTTGATTCCTTAAATAAAAGTTTCTTTTTTTCTTAATTGTCAAGTAATTGATTTCCTGAACTTACAAGAGTTGTGAATTGGGTGGAAATCTATTTTGAAAATAATGTTTTATTTTATTAAAAAAAAAATTGAGTTTCCTAATTACACAAAATTTATGGAATAGTTGAAAACCTATTTTGATAAGGATTCTTCTCCAACGGGTTTTAATTAAAAAGAGTTATTGATTAACCAATTAAATTTTCCTTTTATATAATTCATTAATTCACAAGAATTGTGGATTATATTAATTATTCCAGGAGTATGTGAATACAAGTTCAAGATGAAAAGGAAGACGAAGACATGAAGATTCAAGATATTGTAATCTTTGTAATTTTTATTTTATTTCTTTTAGGAATGACCATAGATAAGATTATTATTTATTTGTTTATCTAGCATTTATTTTATTATTTTGATGATTATATGAATGCTATGCATAAAATAATGTCATATAGAATAGTGGGTGCCACTCATATCTCTTTTATGCCATGACATGCATCAAATGGTTTAGGTTTCTAAAGGCATCTTGATAAATCATTTGAGTGTAAATCTGCAAACGCTAAACATTGAGGGGAGAGGGTAGAAGATACCTATGGCCTCCCAAGTTGATCAAATAAAAATGTTTCATTGATACTCCCCTAGGATATCATATGAATAGAATCTTAGGAGATCTCGAAAAGCGATAGACTAGACATTGACTTGATCAAGATTGTAATCTACTAGGAAATAATTCTCGTGATAGAAAATTGAGGGTCGAAACTTTTGGTTATACACTTAATATGGATTTATTAATATCTTCCTTATAGTTCTTGTTAATAAAATCCATAAGGCTAAATTGACGGTGATAATTAATATTGAATGTTGGATATTCAAGATATATTAATAATAAAAGATTTAAAATGCAATTAATAGATACAAAGCCGGAAACGTATGTGTCTAAGACAGTTCTGGCAAGGAAATGCTTGGTTATTAAATGGACCATCGTGTCCCACCTTCCTTTCCTGGGAACTACCAGATGTGTTGTTACCGACGAGCATTTATAAAAAGGATATATGAAATCTTCAACTAATAAACAAAACATGTACTCCCCTAGGATGCATGTTATTTATTGAGTTAGATGACCGTTGAATAATAATTATCATAAACTGTGGTATGTATTCAAGAAAAATTTATTATTCTAGAGAAAGTTATGAATGCTTTTTGCTTATATGTAGTTTATTTGTTTTCAGCAAAATGACTAAGGCATCCCTATTTAACATCCTAAAAGATAACTATTTAAATGGAAATAACTGTGTGCAATCGAAACGTAAGATTGGCATTGTGCTACAAGCTGATGAACTCACTTGGGTGTTAGACACTTCAAGCCCTCCCGCTCCTAATGAAAACTTTACTGATGTAGAGAGGGAAGCATATAGTAAGTGGCAGAGAAGCAATGATATGGCCAAGTGCTACATTCTGGCTACCATGAACGGCATGTTGCAACAGCAACATGAATGGACTGGTACTACTGCTGAAACTATGCTATCTCTTAGAGATATTTTTGTTGTGAGGTCTAAGAATGTTAAGAGAGACGTTGTAATGGTTTTATGAATCTTATATACAAACCTAGACAGGTCGGTAAGGATCATATGATGAATGTAATAGCATATCTCAACACAGCAAAGATCCATGGCGCTGAGATATATGGTGAAACACAGATCGACATGGTCGTGAATTCACTATCTGAATCCTTTGAGCAAATCAAGTTAGACTATACCTTAAATAATTAGGATTACACATTGGAAGGATTGATGTAAGATGTGCAAATCGCTGAAAAGATTCCTATTAAGAACAAAGATAAGGAGGTCCAAACTTTTTCCAAACAAGAATATAAGTCTTCTGCTAAGCTCAATCCCACAAAAAAAAAAATATGGCAAGAAGCATTAGAAGAATAAGGTTCTTGGGCCTATCAAAAAGTTGACCAAGAAGGATGGGATAGACAAATAAAAGTGTTTCCATTTTGGGATCAAGGGGAATTGGAAACGAAATTGCCTCAAGTACTTAGCGAGTAAGAAGGAAAAAGGTAATTTGTATTACCTAGAAACATGTTTTCTGATAGATTCTACGGAATCCTGGATTATAGAATCTGAAGCCATTAATCATGTTTGTAATTCCTTACAGATGTTCCATGGAAATGAGAAGGCTAAGTAATGAAGAAATTAGTTTTTGCTTGGGCACTAGAGCATAAGTGTTGGCAGAAGCAGTGGGAGAAGTCGCTCTTTATTTTGATAGTTTTAGAAGTTTGATTTTAAAAGACATTTATTATGTACCAAAGTTTAGGAGAAATTTGATTTCTGTTTCTAGCTTGATTAGATTTGGTTATTCGATTGTTTTTAGTAAAGAAGTTATTTTTAGTAAGAATGACAAATTCTTGTGCAAAGGTACATTTGAGAATTGTCTTTATCATATTCAAATTAAAACTATCTCACTGCTTAACACTTAACAAGATGTGAAAATTACACAAAGTGTGTCTAAACAACCTAGAAGGGGTGAATGAGTTGTTAATCAATTAATTACCAACTTTTTCAATTAGTCAATATTAACAAAGATCAAGCCACCACAACCCACATACAATCAACGTAATAGAAATGTAGAAAACAAAAAAAACAAAAAAACACGTTGAATTGATTTACGTGAGAAACCCTCAAACTGGTCAAAACTCACAAGCTAGCCACCTAGCCACTTTAGTATTCAAATCCACTATTTGAATACTTGTTTACAACCTAAGTTGGCACATGATCGGTCATTATTTGTATATGTTTTTTGTCCTCATTCCCTCTATCAAATGCTTGTTTCTCAAGCTATTTAGGTTTTTAATTTGTTTTTTTGAGCATTTTCAGGTTATTATTTTCAAAAGGTGTGTTTGGAGATTTTCAGAGGTCAAAAGAAGGTTATAAAAAAGTTGAGGGACTTAATTGCAATTTTTAGCAATTCGATGTTGCAAGCGATATTCCTTACACAATAACACATACATCGGTTCACATCTAGTGGAAAACGCTCTCCTAAGCGTTGTCTAATTATCACAACGGTTCAACATCAGAGATATCCATTGTCCATAGTGCTCCCTATCTCGCTGTCCAAACTGCACAGTGTTTCACCATCAGAGACTTCCGCTGTCCAAACCGCTATGCTACCAACAGTAGTAGTCACAGCAATCTGGCAATCCCTCTCGAGGAAAGAATTCTGAAATCAGTCCAACTCTTGCTTCATATAAATACATCAATATTTTAGGGTTTGAGAACCCCCACCACTTTTATCATAGTTTTCCAGACTCCTACCATTAGACACACAACACAATACTCTTATCCATTTTTACACATAGAAGATTTGAAGACGAAGAAGATTTCATCATTGAAGACTTTAAGAATTCATTGAAGACCTCAATGAGTTTTATCTTTTCTATCTCTTCTCTTATTATTTTCATCATGTGTAACTAATCCATAACTAGGGAATTAATGTGAATGCTCATGCATGGATTAATTATTATTTTATCAATTCAATTCTTGATTAATTCATTATGCTTAACTTCTTGATTCCTTATTTTTGTAGATTTTTATTCACGCCATAGATCAAAGGGTGGATGATTACTTGACATGATTTTAGGGTTAAGATTATTTGAGAATTATGGTTAGAGTATAGATCAAAACCTAATCCTAATTATGTTGGGGTTTTTGCCCTAAAGCTTGTAATTTGTAAATGTGAATTGAACTTAAATAAAAGAAGTAATTTATTCATTCAAATTGTCTTATACATTTATATATAACATGTGTACTTAACATCCAAGATTACTGAATGTAATTTCAAATAGAGTATATGAATGTCATACATATATGGATTTAGTTTGAAACGAACAATCTAAAGAGTTCGTAGATAGCAAATAAAGTTGGGTACTATATCTGTGGTTAATCTACAGCTGCAGTCCATTCCGTAATGTACGATGATCTTATCCTGGATCATTCATATGGTGATATAAGAATGGAGACACCTTGTATGATGTGATCATATAGAACTGGGCCACGATCTATATGAAACTCTCAATAAGATCCGTTACATGATGAGATTCATATATATCGACAAAAGATGGCTACATATAGGTGATCTTAATCATGAGTATCTTATCGACCCCTTCAGGTTATATCATGGTTTTTGATATACCACGGGTGAGATCGGAGTTACAATCCCGGTCAATATGCTTCGTATGTTGGAATCGCTGTTTGGCTTGTGGATGGAAAGGTTTGTACACAATAGAGGAATCCACTCCTTCTTATGAGAAGTAGATAGTAGTTTCCTTAAGAGTTGATTCGGAGCTTAAACAATATGAGCGCTCTCCTAATTCCGTAAGGAATGTAAGATTTATTGTTCATTAGAGAATCAATGATACTTAATGGAAAGATATAATTAGAGGGGTATAACAGACATTATGACCCAGCTCTAATTATGAACTACTTGTGGAGGATCATACCATATGTAATAGCTATATTGATGGACACCGAATGTTATTGGTTTGTGTAAAAACATCTACAGTTGAAAGAGTACATTTTCTGGTTTTAAGTGGAATAACACCGAAGTTAATAATCATGAAATATTAGTTAAAGAGTTTAATTAATTATTTCTAAGGATTATTGGAAGTCAAAATACTGTGTGTCCATTAGGTCCCATTGCTAACCTGATTGATTAAGGTAACAAGGGTCACGGTTAATTAATTTGATTGTCCAATTAATTATGTTACGAAAGTGACACGTGTCTATTTGGGAATTAATTGAATAATGAGATTTTTTTAATCAATGAATATTAATGATTATATTCATTAAATAATTAGATTATTTAATTGTGGCATTAATCATTAGATGGAGGGTGTTGATTGATATTTAATTTTGAATGAAGATAAGATAATTTGATTATTTTATTTTCATTAAATTAAATATTTAAATTTGAATTTAAAGGAGTTTGAATTCAAATCAAATAAATTAATATTAATTAATATCTTTAAAGGTATTAGATATCTTAAAAGAGATTGATTAGTTTATTTTAATATATATATATATAAATATGATATATGTTTTTTTTTTGTTTTTTTTGTTTTTTTTTTTGTTTTTTTTAAATCTGGTATAGGATCAGTGCAATTTAATTTGAACCTAATGAATTCATGCAAACAAAAGAAACACAACAGGGGTGTGGCCAACAAAAGAAAAAAAAAAGAAGAAGAAAAGCGTTTTGTTTTAAAAAGTAAGGTGGCCGAACTTCACCATAGCAAGGTGTTGCTTTCGAGTGTCTCTTCATTCTCCTTGTTCATGAGTACCGTGATGCACCCACACGCCGTTACCAATCTAAAGTGATAATCAGGAAGATCTTGTGGTTCAAATCAGGAAGCAAATCGAAAAAAAAAAAAAAAAAAGCCTACAAACGTTGGTATGAAATAGATTCATCTCCTTCTTATTGTATATTGATTATTACTGTACAAATGAGTTAGTTTATGATTGCCTTAAAAAAAATTTAAAACCCTTCTGCTGTGCAATCTGTAACCCTGGGTTCCTACAAAATGGTATCAAAGCCATTTTTTGTACATTATAATTGAATTCGATTACTCTTGATTGCTTGTATCAATGTGTAGACACTTTCTAATGATTGTATAATGTATATATTTTTTTTATAAACATGGTTGATCGTTAATTATATGGTACAATGGGTTTAAAGTTTTTTTTTTTTTTTTTTTAAATGGTTGTAATTTTTTTTCAACGTAATATTAATCTTGGGATGTAATATTGATTTTTTTTCTTCTGCTGTATTTTCTTTGCTGTAAATTTTCTGTTATGTATTTTATTGTAAAATATGTATGGAGAAATCGATTTGAGAAGACAAAGAAGTCGGGCGTGTGTTGGACACACCAGCGGCAGCGCATGTGCACAAGGCACAAAGCAGCAATGCGCACAAATGTGCGTGTGCAAGTGTTAAGTGTACAAATGTTGCTGTGTGCGAATGTGCAAGTGCACATAATGCAACAGCTGTGCAAGGAAGCAGCTATGTGCAACGCATAATTAATTTAATTAATATTGTGCATTGCCTGCTGCTGCGCAAAGTTGTTGCGCGTTTGTGCAGCAGCCACGCGCAAGCGTTGCGACGCCACCCATGTGCAAATTCGTAATGCCAAGGGCTGATTGTGAGCGAACGCGTTTGGGACAAAAATTTTTTGGGGAAATCCCGGGCCTTTGAAAAATGTTACAATAACATTTGGGCTTTAGGGATTTAATCAATGAGATGGATCTATTAAAATAAATCAAGTTGGACTTGATTTTGGGCCCGGAATACACAGAAGATACGAAAAAGATATTACGGATGGACTTGAAGTTTTTTGGAATTACAAGAAGACCAAGGAATGCCTTGGATACTTTTTGTAATTAGAATTTTTTTTAAGTTGGATATACCCATTATACTCGATCAACTCATGTATGCTTTTATTATAAGATGATTAAAGTATTGTCATGCATGTACATATCATTTAGATTAGGTGTGCCTACACATATATATGTTGATATGTCATACATACATTATAGCCATCTATATTATGTGTTTATTTATTTATTTATTTTTAATTTGATTAAAATGGGTGATTCACATAATTGGCTATAACTTAATGGGTTTAGTTTTTAGGAGTAAAAACTTGGTAATTCTCATTAATTACTAATCTTTTTATTAAAGAGTTTAATTACTTAGATTAGTAGGGTCCTTTATATATATTATGATTAATTCGATTAAGCCCCTAATAATAATTGGACCTAATAATGTGTTTAGTTTTAATAGTTAAAACTTGGTAAATACACATCTAATAATTCTAGTCTTAGTAAATAGTTTACATAGATTAGAATTATCACTAATGAAGTAAATTTTTAAAAGTTAAAAATCGAATTAGTTTATTAGTTATTGTAATAGGATTCTAATAATTTGTGATTAATACACTTGACACTTAGATTGAAATTAGCCGTTTAATCTAGTTTAATCTAGGTGCATTAAGATTAATAGAAAACCCTTATTATATAATAGTGAGTGGGAGGGGGATATATGACATTATATCCCGCAGTCTCCATAATTAGTTCAACACCGTAAGATTCGAGTGTGGCCTCGTGACGGCTTTGCTTTCGTCCTCCCTAAGGAAGGTTTCCATAAGAATCAATACCAAGGTTGACTTCCTAACAAATAGGATTTCTGAGGGGATTTCGGGATTGACTGACCCTAATGCGGCAATTCTCGAGTTAAGCTCATGAGATCTGAACTGATGGGTTATGCTCACAAGGTTTTAATTAAATTGGTTAATTAAAAACCTGACTAAATAAACGATGGTTGAATGTTATTGGAATAAGAGATATTCTGGTATATCATTTGATTGAAAAGGTCTCGATCCAACATGTAAGAATTTGACCGACCCTAAGGCAACACTTACTTGTGGTATGTTGGATTGTCATGGCATAGAAACATTGTTTTCTTAGGGTTGTTCTTGTTCATTAAACATTTTCATACATCGTGTTTAATTTTATGCCGAACATTCACACATGTTTTGAATGTATGACTAAATGAATTCTTAATTTATGTTTTTTCAGCCATGTCATATGCACTATTACAAATCCTAGCCAATGACAAATTAACCGGTGATAACTACACTAAATGAAAACATAATATAAATGCAATCTTGGTCACTAAGGACCTAAAGTTTGTGCTTATGGAGGAATGTCCTCCAGCACTTACTGCCAATACCGCACGAACTATTCGTAAGGCATATGAGAAATGGGTCTCATCAGATGATAGCAAGTATGACAGACGTGCTTGTCACTAAGCACGAATCAATAGGTACTGCATTTGAAATAATGGAGTCATTGTAAGCCATGTTAGGGCAGCCCTCTAAGCAAAATTGGCATGTAACTGTTTGTTCCGTAATGCTTGCTCGGATGAAAGAGGGCGCATTTGTTCAGGAACATGTTCTCAACATGATGTCCTATTTCAACACATCGAAGATCAATGGCGGGGCCATTGATGAACCTAGTTAAGTGAGCATCATACTAACGACTCTTCTAAAAAGTTTCGATCAGTTTAAGAGTAACTATGGGATGAATAAGCTTAGGTTCCGTCTCACTCAATTGCTTAATGAGCTTACTACTTTTGAGTCCTTGACTAAGGACAACAAAAGTAAGATCGATGAGGCAAATGTTGGTGAACCATTTTCCTCTGGTAATAAGAAGAGGAAGAGGTCTACTGGGAAGGCTAAGAGTAAGCCCAAGCCCAAGCCCAAGAAAGCTCAAGGCAAGAAAAAAGGCACCTCTACTAACAAAGGCAAAGGAAAGTGTTTCCATTGCAACAAGATTGGACACTGGAAAAGGAATTGTCCTCGATATCTAAAGGATGTAGCCAAGAAGAAGAAGGCGAAAGGTAAATGTGATTTACTTGTTCTTGAATCGTGTATAGTGGAAGATGATTCTTCACCCTAGATAGTTGATTCGAGGGCCACTAATCATGTTTGTTCTTCTATACAGTGGACTGATTCTTGGACACGGCTTGAGGAGAGAGCTTTCTCTATGCGTGTTGGGTCAGGGGATATTGTGTCAACCTGAGCCGTGGGTGTAGTTAGGCTACATTTTGGAAGTTGTTTCATTGTTTTGGATAATGTATTTTTAATTCCTGGATTTACTCAAAATTTGATTTCAGTTTCAAAGTTGTTGGAACAATTATATTTTGTTTCTTTTAATAATAAGCATGTTATTTTGCAAAGAATGGTTTGAATATATGTTCAGGATTAAACGAAAACAACTTGTATGTTTTAAGGCCATTAATACATACTACATTACTCAAAGCTGAATTGTTTAAAGTTGAAAAACCTAAAAAAAAAGACAAAAGATTTCCTCAAAAAACGAAACGTATCTATGGCTTCTAAGACTTGGCCATATCAACCTTGACTGGATAGATAGACTAGTGAAAAGCGGACCTTTAAGTGAGTTAAAGGTTGGCACCTTACCTGTCTGCGAATCTTGTTTATAAGGTAAAATGACCAAGAGACCTTTTACTATAAAAGGGCTTAGGGCTAAAGAACCACTAGAGATTATATATTTCAGACGTCTGTGGACAGATGAATGTTAAAGTAAGGGGTGGTTATGAGTATTATGTCACATTTATAGGTGACTACTCGAGGTACGAATATGTCTACCTAATGCAACAGAAGTCGAAAACTTTTGAAAAGTTCAAAGAATTTTGAGTTGAAGTTGAGAACCAGTTAGGAAAGACTATCAAGTTTCTATGATCAGATCGTGGAGGTGAGTACCTTGAGCGAGAGTTTGAAGACTTTATGGTTGAGTATGAGATAGTGTACCAACTCACAACTCATGGTACACTACAATAGAATGGTGTCGTGGAGAGGAGAAATAGAACCCTAATGGAAATGGTGAGATCTATGATTAGTTTCTCATCATTACCAAATTCCTTTTGGGGAAATGCATTACAAACTGCAGCTTACATTTTGAATGTAGTCTCATCCAAATATGTTCTTAACACTCCCTTAAAGTTGTAGAATGGTTATAAAGCTAGTTTGCAACATTTCTGGATATGGAGGTGTCCAGCAATTGTGCTGAAGAACAGAAGTGGAAAGCTAGACCCCAAGTATGTGGTCTGCTTGTTTGTAGGATATTCCAAAGAGACCAAATGTGGATACTTCTATAGTCCTGAAAAGAACAAAGTATTTGTATCGACAAATGCAACATTTCTTGATGATAACTATATTAGTGATCGTAAACCTCGTAACAAGATTGTATTAAATGAAATGAAGCCTGGTACGACTAATGCTTATTCAACAAGAGTTGTTGATCCATTGACATCTAATAGTCAGATGATTCCTAGTCAGAATAAACTACCACCTAGACATAGTGGAAAGGTTGTGAGACAACCTGAACACTATTTGGGTATAGGTGAGGGACGAGATGTCATCTCTACTGATAGTGTGGATGATCCATTGACATTTAAGAATGCAATGGAAGATTTTGACAAGAAGGTAGTTTTTTTAGTTCATTACGTAGATGATATCCTACTCATTGGGAATGATGTAGGGGTATTATCAGAAGTAAAGGGCTAGTTGGCTAGCCAATTCCAAATGAAAGCTTTGGGAGAGGCAAGTTATATTCTAGGGATCCAATTTATAAGGGATCGTAAGAACAAACTCATAGCATTGTCTCAAGCATCGTATATCGACAAGATTCTTGTGCGATTTTCCATGTAAAACTCCAAGAAAGGTAATTTACCTTCCTGGTATGGAGTTCACCTGTCTAAGGAACAGTGTCCTAAAACACCTTAAGAAGTTGAAGATATGAGTCGTGTTCCCTATGCGTCAGCAGTAGGTAGTCTCATGCATGCTATGTTATGCACGAGAATGGACATCTGCTTCGCAGTGGGAGTAGCTAGCAGATACCAGTCCAACCTAGAATTAGATCATTGGGTTGTTGTCAAGACTATTCTCAGGTATCTTCAGAGAACGAGAAACTTTATGCTAGTGTATTATGGACAGAATTTGATCCCGTTAGGATATACGGATTCTGATTTTTAGTTAGACAGGGATTCTAGAAAATCCATGTTCCACATCTAGATCAGTATTCACCCTTGGTGGTGGAGCCATTGTGTGGAGGAGTGTTAAGTAGTCTTGTATTGCTGATTCCACCATGGAAGCCGAATATGTAGCCGGTTGTGAAGCTGCTAAAGAGGTTGTTTGGCTCTGCAAGTTCTAGAGTGATCTAGAAGTTGTTCCAGATCTGGATAAGCCTATCACACTTTATTGTGATAACAGTGGTACTACGACTAATTCCAAAGAACCAAGAAGCCACAAGAAAAGTAAGCATATAGAGAGTAAATATCATCTCATTAGAGAGATAGTGCAAAGAGGAGATGTGACTGTGACCGTGACCAAGGTAGCATCACAGGACAATCATGATGATCCATTTACGAAGACCTTACCAGCTAAAGTGTTTACTGGTCACCTAAAGGGTCTAGGTTTATGAGACATGTCTCACATGCTTTAGTGCAAGTGGGAGATTATTGGGGTTTTTGCCCTAAAGCTTGTAATTTTTAAATGTGAATTGAACATAAATAAAAGAAGTAGTTTATTCATTCAAATTGTCTCATACATTCATATATAACATGTGTACTTAACATCTAAGATTGTCGGATGTAATTTCAAACAGAGTATATGAATATCATATATAGATGGATTCAGTTTGAAACGAGCACGCTAAAGAGTCCATAGATAGCAAATAAAGCTAGGTACTTTATTTGTGGTTAATCTACAGCTGTGGTCCATTCCGTAATGTACGGTAATCTTACCCTGGATCATTCATATGGTGATATAAGAATGGAGGCACCTTGTATGATGTGATCATATAGAACTGGGCCACGATCTATATGAAACTCTCAATAAGATCCGTTACATGATGAGATTTATATATATCGACAAAAGATGGCTACATATGGGTGATCTTAATCCTGAGTGTCTTATCGACCCCTTCAGGTTAGATCGTGGTTTTTGATATACCATGGGTGAGATAAGAGTTACTTTCCTGGTCAATATGCTTCGTATGTTGAAATCGCGGTTTGGCTTGTGGCTGGGAAGGTTTGTACACAATAGAGGAATCCACTCCTTCTTACGAGAAATAGATAGTAGTTCCCTTAAGGGTTGATTCGAGGCTTGAACAATATGAGCGCTCTCCTAATTCCGTAAGGAATGTAGGATTTATTGTTCATTAGAGAATCAATGGTACTTAATGGAAAGATATAATTAGATGGGTATAACAGATATTATGACCCATCTCTAATTATGAACTACTTGTGGAGGATCATACCATATGTAATAGTTATATCGATAGACACCGAATGTTATTGGTTTGTGTAAAAACATATACAGTTGAGAGAGTACAAATTCGAGTTTTTAGTGGAATAACACCGAAGTTAATAATCATGAAATATTAATTAAAGAGTTTAATTAACTATTTCTAAGGATTATTGAAGCTCAAAATAATGTGGGTCCATTTGGTCCCCTTGCTAGCCCGATTGATTAAGGTAACAAGGGTCACGGTTAATTAATTGGATTGTCCAATTAATTATGTTACGAAAGTGACACGTGTCTATTCAGGAATTAATTGAATAATAAGATTATTTAATCAATGAATATTAATGATTATGTTAATTAAATAATTAGATTATTTAATTGTGTAATTAATCATTAGATGAACGGTGTTAATTGATATTTAATTTTGAATGAAGATAAGATAATTTGATTATTTTATTTTCATTAAATTAAATATTTAAATTTGAATTTAAAAAAGTTTGAATTCAAATCAATTCAAATAAATTAATATTAATTAATATCTTTAAAGATATCATATATCTTAAAAGATTTTATTGATTAGTTTATTTTAAAATATATATATATATATATATGATATATGTTTTTTTTTTTTTTATAACAAAAAAACTGATATAGGATCAGTGCAATTTAATTTGAATCTAATGAATTCAAGCAAACAAAACAAACACGACAGGGGTGTGGCTAACAAAAGAAAAAAAAAAAAAAAAAAAGGCTTTTTGTTTTAAAAAGTAAGGTGGCCGAACTTCACCATAGTAAGGTGTTGCTTTCATGTGTCTCTTCATCCTCCTTGTTCCTGAGTACCGTGATACACCCACATACCGTTATCAATCCAAGGTGATAGCCAGGAAAATCTTGTGGTTCAAATCAAGAAGCAAATCAAAAAGAAAAAGGAGCCTACAATCGTTGGTATGAAATAGCTTCATCTCCTTCTTATTGTATTTTGATTATTACTGTACAAATGGGTTAGTTTATGATTGCATTAAAAAAATTTTAAAACTCTTCCGCTACGCAATCTGTAACCTTGGATTTCTACAAATTAATGCTTACTTGAATAAGTAAAATTTATCTTTAGCATAAATCAAAGCAAAGTATAGATTTTTGTTCTTAGTTCCTGTACTTAATAGATTTTTGATCATTGCTCACACCATAGATCAAGGGGTGAATAGTGGTGGAATACGTGACTCATCCCGCGATCTTACGGTAATAGTCAAAATTAAGATAAATAATGAACCCTTGAATTAATAGAATTTGTTTATAAGTTAATTCCATACATTGAGCATTCATAATTGGGAAGGATGACCTAGTTTTTCATCTCTTGATCACAACATCGTATTCTTTTTAATTGCTTACTAGTTTAATCAAACTCTCAACAATCTTTCAGTTACTTTAATCTAACTTTAATTAAAATTAGTTTTTTATCAACAATTCACTTTTCCTCGTGAGAATAATCTCTACTTGCCGATATACTTATCTCAAGATTCGTGTAGTTGCGAGTTTAGTTTTTATAACACGATTTTATTGTCACGCTATTCTCAGAAGTAACACAAGTTATTCTACCCATAGGCTTTTAATAGTGATTCTAAACCAATTTCTTCCTAATTAATCCTTTGATTGCAAGACTTACTTGCTTGTGCATCTTCACCTAGAAGTCACAAGACTTTGACTCTTTGAAGAGAAATAATAGTCTACGTGAATATATGAAAATATTCAAAATGCAACAATGTGTAAGACCACACACGAAATGTCTAACTAGATGTTATAATGCAATTTAACAATTATCAAAAATGTCTACATGCTCATACATGAGGTCTCAATTAGATGTACAGAGAAATTTTAACAACCTAATTGTCAATTAAACACACTTGAACATTCAAGAGAACATGAATAGATAAATAAACATATATCTATCAACCTAGTCATCAAAACAATCTCACAAGAATATTCAAAGCTTAGTTATTTATGCAAAATCAACCTAATCATGCAAGCTATCACAAACAAACCCTAAACATGTAATAACTTAGCTAGATATGCAATTAATGTGAATATTTGATAACCTAAGAATTAAAAGACATGTCTTGATGAAATAGAACAATAAATGAGTTAAGATGTTTGTTCTACTTACCAAGTGAAGACATTAATGAAGACCCATGTTTAAATGATGTTAGAAGATGCAAGATGAAGATGGGTTTTAGGGTTTAGAGAGTCAAAAAGCAATCTTGGTGCTTTCTCTCACAAGAAACCCTATTCTCTCTCAATAAGAGATAATTTCGTGATTTAGGGTACTTAAAAATGGCCAAAGAAAGAAGATGATTAATTTATAGAATACCCAGTCAAAATAGTGTCGTTTTGACAAGTTTACCCAGAAACAGGAAAATTAACGGTCATGGCCCGTTGAATGCACAACCCGCCAAATTCTCTGTATTAATTCAACAGTCCGTAATAGCAGAATATGGCAGTTGAAATTTGACGGTTAGGGCTGGCTGAATTGCGCCATAGCGTACAACTCAATATTTGAGCACACCAAAACATGATCAAATGACATCAAAACCTATCATATAATATATCATTGGAAAGGTAAGGATATCTACTTTCTACTCCTTTTTACAAAACAACATTTGGGTGTCTGTAGACAGAGTTATGCTCATTGGAATAACCAAATATTAGATTCAAACAAAAACAAAGTTGCCCTATTTTAGTGGTCTTTTTAGAGATTTCAAAACCAATTCAAATGGTCATGAAATATTATGAATAATATACCATTGGAAAGATATGAGTATATGAGTGTCTAGTTTGTCCAAAAAATTTCAAAATTCAATTTGAATCTTTTTATAAAACGTTATCGTCACAAGACCACACAATGGTCAGTTTTGAAAAACATTTAAACCATTGAAAAACCAATATTTTGAAACTAGACACTTTACTCCAAACAACCACACCATATCTAACACATCAAACACATGAACATAACAAGATATTACATGATGAAATGCAATGCATGATCACATAAATCAAATGTGTGAGTGTATTAGTATAATAACCAAATCGCAAAGAAACATCATGAATGAACACAACACAATCTAATGGTGCAACAGGCCTAGATATCAATCTAAATGCTTAATGTATAAACATATGAACAACATCTGTGTGTAAGTGTTGCACAACGACGCAGTGACACATATGAATGAATTGTGAGTGTGTGTGCACCTATTCACTTCAAGAATTAAGTCAAGTGATATACCTTTCGTTTTTGTTCTTAAAGTCATGGAGATACATGGAAGCTTGCCATAGAGGTCCTAAGCTACCCATTACAAAATTATC
Organism: Acer negundo; assembly: GCA_035582765.1. Classification (NCBI taxonomy): domain Eukaryota; kingdom Viridiplantae; phylum Streptophyta; class Magnoliopsida; order Sapindales; family Sapindaceae; genus Acer; species Acer negundo. Next base: position 10,843,162 of record CM069233.1, read on the forward strand.
CCCAATATGGTTTTTCATGAAATAAGCTATTCATAAAAAACGAGGTCCTTACAAGATGAACCTAATTCAAAGAGAATAAAATTATCTAAAGATGAAACTTACTTGTGGCACTTGAGATTTGGACATAATAATCTAAATAGGATCAAAACGTTGGTAAGCGATGGAATTTTTAGCTAGTTAAAAATCCAAGAGCTTCCAACATGTGAATCTTGTTTAGAAGGTAAGATGTCATAAAGGCCGTTTATGGCAAAAGGAGCAATGGTCAATGAATGTCTAGGACTTGTACATACAGATGTATGTGGTCTGATAAATATTCAAGCAAAAGGAGGATACGAGTACTTCATCACTTTTACGGATGATTTCTTGAGATTTGGATATGTGTATCTCATGCGCCATAAGTCGGATGCTTTTGAAATGTTCAAAGCATTTAAAGCTGAAACTTTAAATCAACTTAAGAAATGCATTAAAATCTTGAGATCCAATCTTGGTGGGGAGTATCTCACTGATAAGTTTCAGTAATATCTTATAGACAATGGAATTTTATCTCAAATTTCTACACCAATAATGCCTTATCAAAATGGTGTGGTAGAAAGAAGAAATAGAACTCTCTCGAATATGGTTAGATTTATGCTCAACTATTCAACACTTCCAAAGTCTATTCTAAGACACATGAGGATATTTTGATGTCCAACACATGCGTTGAAGGGAAAGAGAAAAGATGGAATCACGTTCAGAGAAGTGTATGATTGTCGGATATCCAAAAGGTACTAAGGGATATTATTTCTATAGTCCCTCAGATAATAAGGTATTTGTTTTGACAAATGCAACATTCTTAGAAGAGGACTATATGAATAAATGTGTGCTCAAGAGTAGAGTTATCCTAAATGAACTTTCAGGAGAGACAACTCAACGGAGTATTTCATCTAATGAAACACAAACAATGCCAATGGATAACATAGAGCCATCTGAAAATCAACAACCATTATTTTCTAGACGTAGTGGGAGAGTTGTAAGACAACCAAATAGATATATCAGTCTTAGAGAATCCATTGAGAATCTCCCTGACGATATTGATCCATATGGGTGCGTTTGGTATGAGGACGGGACAGGAAAGAACAGTTGTTCCATATTGTGTTTGGAATGCATGGGATAGAACTATTAATTGTACTATTATGTGCTTAATATGGCTAGGACATGACGGGACAAGAGATTCAAATGACTAGAGTGCCCCTATTATATATATATATATTTATATAAATATATATATATATATATATTCCAGAATGATTTACTTTCAACTCAAATTCAAAGCATTCATGCAATAATAAATGTATATATATACATATATAATATTATAATTATATAAATTATAATATATTTTATATTTAATTATTATATATAAATATTATATATAATTTATAATAGGTTTAATATTAAAAACATCTCCTCACCTTTAAACTATTATTGAATGTTTAGATAAAAATACTTTTATTTCAGAAACACCTCTTATGGACCAACAAACAATGCTTTATTTGGTAAGATTCATAGAGTATAATGTTCAATTAATATAATTGAAGCTTAAATACGGACATTATAGACTTTTTAACATCAAAAATCGATCAATTGAATCATTGTTTGTTAGTCCACAGGGGATGTTTCTGAAATAAAAGCATTTTTAGCAAGAAATCCAATAATAGTTCAAAGGTGAGGGGAGGTCTTTAATATTAACCCTTTATAATATTATATTATAGGTATTATTAAATATAATAATATAATAATATATTATATATTATAATATATAATATATATTTATTATAATATATATAATAGTATATATTATTATTAAACATGTTTGTAAAAATTTAAAGGGTAAAGTAATCTTTTTATACTTGTCCCATGACATGGGACAAGTATAAAAAGATTACTTTACCCTTTAAATTTTTACAAACATGACATGGGACAACCTTGTCCTAAGGTCTTGGGTAGGACAAAATTTGGTGTTTTTTTGTCCCACATTGTCCCGTCCAATCCCATGTTAAAGATTCGCCAAACGTGGGACAAGAGAAAATTGTCTCACGTTATCCCGTTCCGTCCTGCATACCAAATGCACCCTATACGTATAATGAAGCAATTGAGGATGTTGATATTAGCCATTGGTAAAAGGCAATGGAATCCGAGATAGAGTCTATGTACTCTAATCAACTATGGACTCTTATAAACTTGTCTGATGCAAGTGGGAAAACAAGAGAAAAAGAGGAATAGATGGAAAAATAGAAACCTTCAAAGCTAGGTTACACACGGAAAGAATGTATCAATTATGAGGAAACCTTCTCTCTTGTGGCAATGCTAAAGTCCATCAAGATCCTTTTGTCCATAATAGTGTCTATAGACCTAGAGATATTGCAAATGGAAATCAAGACAACATTCTTGAGTGGAAATCTTGACAAAAACATCTATATGGTGGAACCAAAAGGATTAATTGAAAAGGGCCAAGATCATAAAGTCTGCAAGTTGTAAAGGTCCATTTATGGACTTAAGCAAGCATCTAGATCTTGGTAAATAAGATCCAGCCAAGCTATAAAAGGTTATGGCTTTATTCATAATGTTGACGAACCTTGTGTATACAAAAGGATAAAAGGCAACAAGATGGCATTCCTAGTTCTTTATGTTGATGACATCCTACTCGTTTGGAATGATGTAACAGAGTTGATAACAATTAAATAATGGCAAACAAAACAGTTTAGCATGAAGGACTTGTGAGAAGCAAGTTTTATTCTTAGTATACAAGTTATACGAGACAGGAATAAAATAATTGCATTATCCCAAGCTTCCTGCATAGACAAGATATTGTCTAGGTTCTCGTTACAAGATTCAAAGAAAGGTTTCTTACTTTTTAGGCATGGAATCAAGCTCTCAAAGGAGCAAGCTCCTAAGAATGAGTGACAAAGGTTGTCTGTGTGCGTGTAAATGACTTCATCAATAAATATTTATATAACCTCACAAAACCCTAAATGGGTTGGAAAACACAAGTATGGCGATAAATGGGGTGTTGTCCACAAGGATCGGGAATAACTCAAACTAATAAGAACCTAAGTAATATTAATGTAATAAAAGTAAATGGTTTAATGTTGTGAAAATGTGAATGAGCAAACACTTATAGATTACACTAGAAAAGTAACTAAAAATGGAAAGCGAATGGGACGTAAGATAGATACGATAAAATCTAAGGAATTGATGGACTAGTAAGCTAACATTGGCCAATTGCATACAACACAAAAATACGTACATTTTAAGTAATGTAGCGAACCTAGGGTGTATAGAGTTGGCTTTCTATCCCTAGCAAGGGGGCCAATCTAGGGTGTATAGAGAAGGACTCCTACTAGGGATCAATCTTGTCTGAGTAACCAACATTGGGTGTATAGAGTTAGTTGCTCGTTTAGGATCCATACAATGAATGCTAGCTATCTAAAAAAGGCTCTACCGATTACTAAAGTAGCCAACCTAGGGTGTATAGAGAGGGCTTCTAATCCTCTCACCAGAGTCGTCCTAGGGTGTATAGTGACGGACTCCCGTTTAAGGTTAGGTGAAGAGCGTGGTCATCCAGCCAGGATTCCAGGAATCCCATCTATCAACACGAGCAATAAGCAATCAAGTAGAGTGTATACCTAGTTGTTTACAAGAATAGAGTCCAAGGAAATACTTGCAAAGAGAGTGTATCCAAGACAAATAAACCAAATGAAAACCATTCATACTCATGAATAAAACCAAGAAAGATAGAAATATAAATGAAATAGTGTTTATATACAAAGCCCAACATCAAACAAACTAATCCATCAACCCCTTAGAGGGGATTTAGCTACTCATTACAATAATGAAAATAAGAGAAATGATGGAGAAATAACCCTTGAAGATCATCTCCTTCCTTCAAGTTCCCTTTAAGATGAGTAGAAAGTGTATAAAATGATAAGAAATGGATTCTTAGATTTGGGTTACAAGTTTAGAGCTTTTCTAATTGTAAAAGGTCTTTAAAAAACGAATACAACACTTTCTATTTATACTTCCTACAAAAATAGGTTACAAAAACGTTGTAAAACGACTCTGGTGCTCGATGGAGTGCGGGTGAGAGTGCGGTTCAGGGTCTCGCACTCACCCGCACTTTAGTGAATCCTACAACTTTCAGCTCTCTGGTCAGAGATAGAGTGCGGGTGAGAGTGTAGTTGGATGACCCGCACTTACCCGTACTTTATCAGGTCTTTAGTTATCAGGTCTCGGTTCTAGGCGAGAGTGCGGGTGGATAACCTGCACTCACCCGTACTTTATTCATCCAGAAGCTATCAGGTCCCGAGTTTAGACTATAATTCGGTTGGGACCCACACTGAACTGCACTATGGATGCCATTTGTCCAACTTCTACCCCTTTTTGTCCTCTTTCTGGGCGAAAGTCCCATGATATGCTCTAAACACCATAAATGGATAAAATGTCTGCACTTAAGAACATAAAGCCTATAAGTGACACTAAAATGCAAGAAAATGATGCAAAGGATACGGATTTGAGGGCCAAAATATGCATCATATTTGGCGCGATCAAATACCCCAAATCAAACCTTTGCTCATCCTCGAGCAAACAAAAGATAAAACAAATAAGATGGACTGAAACTTACTCGACCAAAAAATTTCCTAGACATCTAAACAACAATTTCAAAAAGGCTGCAAATCCAACTAGTGATATGATACTAAAATGTGTGATCAAGAGAAGTAAGTACATGCATATTATCTAGAGCAACTTGGAGATACCAAAAAGGAAGCTCCCACGAACACGAATCTCATACCTATAGGTACTCCTGCATTAGGGACTACTTACTTCCACACCTTGAGCATAATTCGCTTCAATTCTAAAACTCATGTGGATTCTCTCTTTTCTTTCCGCTCAAAGTCCTAAGTTCCACACGCACAACATATGCAGAAAATGAAATAAGCATAGAATTTAGCAATGACTATCCTAGGAAAGAAACACTATGCCATGAACGTGAAAGTTCATGTGTCAACCGACATTCCCCATTTAGACTCATTTATGGATCAAAAAGGTATTTTCCTTGGTTATAACTTGGTCATTAGGTTTAATGAGGTAAAACAAAGAATTTGGACATTTTGGAGTTCAAAATTACCAATCATGCTAGAATATGTCTACCTACCCATACAATGCTTTATTTTCATGGTCGCTCACACACTAGCGCTTAGGCATTCATTTTAACATATTTAGGCTTCCAATGTTGTACTCTACATTAAAAGTACTTAGCATCAAAGGATTTGATACTCATCTGTTTTTCTCATTTTCTTTCTTTTTTAGTTGCACACATTTCTTTTCTTTTCATTTCATAAATACTGATTTGGATACTTTTCATTTCTAGCCATTTGCTTTAGCATAATTTCAACATTTTTTTTTTTTTGTATACACTATTTGACCATTTAGAGCTTAACTTCTTTCATTACTACAATTTCACAACCTAACATGATTAGTAACAAAGGTGGGCATGTACTGAGGTTATGATGTATATGGTTGTACGTGGTACCAAATGAAAGAGAAGTATTTGGCCTCAAGCTTGGCTTTGGAGCACACAATACGGTAATAATGTGTTTAGGCTATTGTAGGTAATTAAGTGCACACACATAGCCTAATATCATATCCACAACCTGTCTATCAAGGGAATGAACGCATCCATCAAGCAATTCACTATATATATATGTGCATGTCCTAAGGCATGTGACACAATGATGAGAAAAGTGTTTAAGAATAATCAATAATAACACTCAAATGCGCAATTTTGAAAGTTGTGTTTATGATCTCATAGTAATCTCGACTATTAGAACAAGGCGTGAAAACGCCGAGTCCCTTCAACTTAACACCAAAGGATGGAACAAACCCTTGAAGGTGCAAGCAAAACCCTAAGGTGGCACCAAGCCACATCCCAAGAATACAATGCATACAAGAACTCGCCAAAAGCACATACTAAAGGCATCACATCCAACCTAATTAAAGCTTGAAATTTTGGCCGAACGATAAAATTTGAAAAAATCGGATACTAAAAAGACTAAAAGATACAAGAAAAAGACTCAAGACTCATAACAAGATGACTTAAAAAGGTGACAACACCCCCAACCCAAAACTCAACAATGTCCCCATTGTTGAAAATCAAAATAATACGGCCTAGCTGGGGAAAAACACCATACAAGACTCAAACAGGCTCTACTAATCAAGGCAATTCATACAACATGTCATAAAGCAAATTTCAACCTAACACATGCATATTCTCAAAATTGGCAGAACGAGGGCATAACAACCCCCAAACCAGATCTTATCATAAGATCAAAAACCTGTACAAGTGTGTGATCAATATGCAACAGAAAGTGTGTTCATCCATATCAACAAAATATTTTAAATCAACATTTAACAAGAATTGAAATCAATTAAGCACAAATTCGTAAGGTAGAAACTCCCTTAGAAGGAAAAGTGGTTATATGCCCATGCAAGCTGTTATGCATTTCCCTAAAAAATGAAGACATAGCTTAATCACAACACCTCTACCAAATGAAAGTCAAATACAAAAAAAAACATAGGCATTAAGGTCCATAGAAACTACAAATAAAAAGAAAATTGAAGAAGTAATAAAGAAAGTTTTAAGAAATAAGACCACAGTGGTTTGCCTCCCACAAGCGCTCTATTTAAAGTCTAGACAAGACATGATGAGAGTTCTATGGCTCAGCAAGATCCATAGAAATAACACCCTTGTAGCTAACTTCAGATCCCAAGTATGGCTTGAGCCTCTGTCCATTCACCTTAAATATTCCATCATCTTTCAAACTCTGAATTTCGATTGCTCTATTAGGTGAGACATCAATGACACGGTATGGACCTAACCATATTGATTTTAACTTCCCTGGAAATAGTCTCAGACAGGATTCGTAAAGCAACATGAGCATCCTAGGTCGGAGCTCTTTTTTCACCAATCGTTTGTCATGAATGATTTTGGTTTTTTCTTTGTAAATCCATGAACTCGCATAGACTTCTAACCTAAATTCTTCCAACTCATTCAACTGATGGCATCTTTCTTCACCCGCCTTATCATATTCCCAGTTCAACTTCTTGATTTCCTACCAAGCTCTATGTTCTAGTTCTATAGGTAGGTGGCAAGCTTTACCGAAAACCAACCTATAAGGGCTCATCCCAATAGAAGTTTTGTAGGCCGTTCAGTATGCCCATAACGCGTTGGATAGTTTCATTGCCCAGTTCTTCCTAGTGAATGAGACTATTTTCTCCAAAATCTACTTGATGTGCCTATTGCTCACTTCAACCTGTCCCGAAGTCCAAGGGTGGTATGGTGTGGCAACTTTGTGACGAACTCCATACTTCTTTAATAGGTTGCCTAATATCTTATTACAGAAATGGCTTCCTCTATCACTGATTATCACTTGTGGAATCCCAAATCGAGCCAAAATGTTCTCCTTTACGAACTTTACCACAACACTACTGTCATTAGTTCTTGTGGCGATTATCTCCACCCATTTCGAGACATAGTCAACTCCTACCAAAATATAGCTATTTCCATCTGATGGTGGGAACGGTCCCATGAAGTCAAGCCCCCAGGTATCGAATATCTCTACCCCCAAGATCCCTGTTTGTGGCATCTCATTCCGCTTACCAATGTTTCCCATGCGTTGACATTGGTCGCATGCTAAACAGAACAGATACGCGTCCTTAAGAGCGATACCCAAAAGAAACCCGATTGAAATACTTTGAGAACTGTTTTTTGTGCACAAAATATCCCCCACACTACAACTCATGACAGAATCTCAATACGTTACACTGCTCTACCTCTGGCACACACCTCCTAATTACCTGATCAAGCCCATGTTTGAATAAGTAAGATTTATCCTAGAAATATTCTCTTATCCTTCTGATGAACCTCTTTTTACCCTACGAATCTAAATCCAAAAGGAAAACTCCATGAGTTAGGTAGTTTGTCAGATCTGCACACCGAGGCTCCTCAACCTGTATTGCCCACAAATGCTTGTCAGGAAAACTCTCACTCAAAGGAATCTCATCTTCACCTATTAGGCCTTCCTGAACCAACCTACTGAGGTGGTATACTACCACATTCTCACAACCCTTCTTGTCTCGGATTTGTAAATCAAACTCCTGAAGTAACAATACCCACATGATCAGTCTAGGTTTTGCATCTTTCTTTTGGAGTAAGTATCGCAATGCTGCATGGTCTGAATACACCACTACCTTGGCAACCACCAAGTATTGTTTGAATTTCTCAAGAGCAAAAATGACAACTAGTAGCTCTTTTTCTGTTGTTGAATAATTCAACTGTGCGTCATTCAAAGTACGGGATAAGTAATATATAACATGTGGGTCCTTGTCTAACCTCTACCCCAAAATTGCCCCTACGGCATAGTCAGATGCGTCACACATCACTTCGAATGGCAAATCCCAAACTGGTGGTGCTATCACTGGTGCCATGATTAAAACATCCTTCAGGGTCTCAAATGCCACCAAACATTCTGCATTAAACACAAAGTCCTTGTCCTTTTGTAGCAACAAACATTGAGGTCAGGAGATCTTTGAAAAATCTTTGATGAATCTCCTATAAAACCCAGCGTGGCTAAGGAAGGACCTAATGTCTTTTACAGTCCGTGGTGGTGGCAAACTCTTAATTACCTCAACTTTTGCCTTGTCCACCTCAATCCCCTTAGAAGATATGATATGGCCTAAAACAATCCCCTGTTTTACCATGAAATGGCACTTTTCCCAATTTAAAACCAAATTGTTTTTCATGCACCTTTTAAGTACTAAGGATAAGTTAACTAGGCACAAACTGAAAGAGTCTCCAAACATTGAGAAGTCATCCATGAAGACCTCTATAATCTCCCCCACCATACCTGAAAACAAAACAATCATACACCTTTGGAAAGTCTCTAGGGCATTGCAAAGACCAAAATGCATCCTCCGGTAAGCGTATGTTTCATATAGACATGTGAACGTGGTTTTCTTCTAATCCTCTAGGGCTATCGCTATTTGATTGTACCTGGAATAACCATCTAGAAAACAGTAGAACTAATGCTCTGCCAACCGTTCTAGGGCCTGATCAATGAAAGGCAAAGGGAAATGATCTTTCTTGGTGACGATGTTGAACCTACAGTAGTCTACACAAATGCGCCACCCGGTCTTAAGTCTCTATGCCACCAGCTCATTCTTATCATTTTTCACTACTGTAACTCTGGATTTCTTTGGAACCCCGTGGATAGGACTCACCCACCTACTATCTGATATGGGGTAGATGATCCCGGCATCCAGAAGCTTCAATATTTCCTTTTTAACTACCTCCTGCATGATCGGGTTCAGTCTCCTTTGAGGCTCCCTTGTTGGTATGGTGCTTTCTTCTAGCAAAATCTTGTGCATACATATGGTGAAACTGATCTCTTTTAGATCATCTATAACCCACCCAACGGCATTCCGGTATTCTCTCAAAACCGCAAGCAAATCTTCTTCTTGATTGCTCTCTAAATCAGCGGCAATTATCACTGGGTTCTTCATTTCTTCATCTAAAAAGACATACTTTAAATTGGATGGAAGTGCCTTTAGCTTAACAATTGATGGATCTCTTCTAATAGTAAAATGTCGTCACCACTATCTACCTTCTCCAATTCCTCTTCTATAGCTACATCTACCTCTTCTTTAAAGAAATATACAGTACTACAATCATGGAAGCCTATTGGGTATGTCAGAGAGTCAAAGATGTTGAACTCCACTATTTCGTCTAATACCTTCATGGTGAGCTTCCCTGCATACATATCTATCGCAACCCTAGCTGTTACCATAAAGGGCCGACCCAAAAGTAGCTTCACGTCTATTTTATCTCTGCCTTCATCCATGTCAAACACCACAAAGTCAGCAGGTATGATTAGCTTCTCAATCTGTATCAACACATCTTCAACAATGCCCTTAAGACTCCTCACCGAGGCATCTACTAAGACAAGGGACATGGTGGTTTTTCTAAGGTCATTAAGACCAAGCTTCTTATAGACAGAGAATGGCATTAGGTTAATGCTTGCTCATATATCCAACATTGCTCTTTCGTGATTTGATCCACCAATTGTTATGTCTATTATGAAACTTCATGGGTCTTTCATTTTATGGGGCAATGTTTTCTGAATCACGGCACTAACATTCTCATTTAGACGCTTCTGCTATTTTGGCCTAAACCTTTCCTTTACCTTGCTTAAGTCCTTGAAAAAAATTTCATAAGCAGGCATTTTATGAATGGCATCCAATAAGGGTAAATTGATGGTTACCTTGGAAAGGAGGTCATAGATATCCTGATGTGATTTCTCCATTTTAGAGTTCTTCAACCTTCTAAGAAATGGTATAGATGGCAAATAAGGGTTTGGTGACTTATGGAGTTGTGGTCTTGGTTCTAGATTTGCTACCCTGACATCGCCCTACTTTTTCATCCTCATCTTCGTCTACCGTATCCTCTTTGTTGCTATCTCCCAAAACCTTTCCATGAAGGACCGCCATTGTTCTAGCTTGCTCAGGTTGGCTCGGGAATCTTCCCTTCTCTTTCTCTTTCTTTCTCTCTCTCTCTCTCTCTCTCTCTCTCTCTCTCTCTCTCTCTCTCTCTCTCTCTCTCTCTCTCTCTTGCAATAGTTATGTCAATTGCCCAATTTGAGATTCAATCATATAAATGGAAGCATCCATCTCACTTGATTGTCTGTCATTCTCCCACCTGTATGTTTCCCAATTTTCGATGTAAGTTTGTTGCAGTGACTGGACCTCTTGTGAATCTTGTTAAGCTGGCTGCATGAATCTTCCTATCATTTCATCAAGTAATTCCCTGTCTAGCTGATCGGAATCAATGTTAGAACACCCCCCATCCAGAGTCTGTAACACTTGTACAATTCCCACTGTTCCTTGTTCAGATGACAGGGTCTCCTCATTTCCTTATAACTAGTCCGTCAAAAGATCCTCAAATTGTTCTTCGGCTAAAAAATTTCCAACCTCATTGCAGCCCTCTTGAAAATCTCGATTATTCCCCCATTCTATACTAAATGGGTCAATATCTGGCTCATCCCCATGCCTTAAATCTTACCTAGAAGAATCCATGAATCTTGAAATACTGAGAAGCAAAAACTAACCAACGCAATCACTCAAATTCAACAAGCCAAAAGTATTATTGAAATATAGAACAAAAATAAATAAAATGCTACTATACACAAATACTACTCAAACACGAACTAATCAACACTAAACATGATGATCCTCGGCAGCGGCGCCATTTTGACAAAGGTCATTTGTGTGTGTGTAAATGAATTCGTCAAACAATATTTATATAACCTCACAAAGCCCTAAAAGGGTTGGAAAACACAAGTATGACGGTAAGTGGGGTGTCGTCCACAAGAATCGGAAATAACTCAAACTAATAAGAACCTAAGTAATATTAATGCAATAAAAGTAAATGATTTAATGTCGTGAAAATGTGAATGAGCAAACACTTAAAGATTACACTAAAAAAAGTAACTAAAAATGGAAAGCGAACGGAATGGAAGATAGATACGATGGAATCTAAGGAATTGATGGACTAGTAAGCTAATATTGGGTAATTGCATACAACTACGTTTTAACTAATATAGCCAACCTAGGGTGTATAGAGTTGGCTTTCTATCCCTAGCAAGGGGGCCAATCTAGGGTGTATAGAGAAGGCATCTTACTAGGGATCAATCCTATCCGAGCAACCAACATAAGATGTAGAGTTAGTTGCTTGTTTAGGATTCATACAATGAACGCTCGCTATCTAAAAAAGGGCTCTACCGATTACTAAGGTAGCCAACCTATGGTGTATAAAGAGAGCTTATAATCCTCTTACAAGAGCCGTCCTAGGGTGTATAGTGACAGACTCCCGTTTAAGGTTAGGTGAAGAGCGTGGTCATCGAGCTGGGATTCCGAGAATCCCAGCTATCAACACGAGCAATAAGCAATCAAGTAGAGTGTATACCTAGTTGTTTACAAGAATAGAGTCCAAGGAAATACTTACAAAGATAGTGTATCCAAGACAAGTAAACCAAATGAAAACCATTCATACTCATGAATAAAACCAAGAAAGATAGAAATATAAATAAAATAGTGTTTATATACAAAGCCCAACATCAAACAAACTAATCCATCAGCCCCTAAGAAGGATTTAGCTACTCATTACAATAATGAAAATAAGAGAAATGATGGAGAAATAACTCTTGGAGATCATCTCATCCCTTCAAGTTCCCTTTAAGATGAGTAGAAACTGTATGAAATGATAAGAAATGGATTCTTAGATTTGGGTTACAAGTTTAGATTTTTTTCTAAGTGTAAAAGCTCTCTAAAAACGAATACAACACTTTATATTTGTACTCCCTACAAAATAGGTTACAAAAACACTATAAAACGACTCTGGTACTCGATGGAGTGCAAGTGAGAGTGTGGTTCAGGGACTTGCACTCACCCGTACTTCAGTGAATCCTACAACTTTCAGCTCTATGGTCAGGGATAGAGTGCGGGTGTATGACCCCCACTCACCCGCACTTTATTCATCCTTTGGCTATCAGGTCCCGAGTTTAGACTGTAGTGCGGTTGGGAGTACAGTTGGGACCTGTACTGAACCGCATTATGAATGCTATTTGACCAACTTCTGTCCCTTTTTGTCCCCTTTCCGGTCGTAAGTCTCGTGATATGCTCTAAACACTAGAAATGGATAAATAACTGCAATTACGAACATAAAGCCCTTAAGTGATACTAAAACGTAAGAAAATGATGCAAATGATACGGATTTGAGGGTCGAAATATGCAACATATTTTGCACGATCAATGAGCAAGAAGAGCATTACATGAGTAGGATTCCATATGCATCAGTGGTTGGAAGTTTTATAAATGCAATACTTTATACAAGATAGAATATATGTTTTGCTGTTGGAGTTGTTAGCAGAAACTAGTCTAAACCGGGACCAGATCATTGGGTGGCAATCAAGCATATATTCAAGTACTTAAGAATGACTAGGAATTATATGATTGTATACACTAGAGAGGAACCAATACCCGTAAGGTATACAAATTCTGATTTCCTATCAAATCTAGATTCTAGAAGGTTTACCTCAAGTTCTTTGTTCACATTTGGTGGATGAGCTATAATATGGAGAAGTATCAAGCAATCTTGCATTGCTGATTTCCTGATTCTACCATGGAAGCCTAGTATATAGCTACTAGAAAAGAAGCCAAAAAGACTCTAAGGCTCCGAAAATTCTTAATAGACCTTGATGTTATCCCTAGTGTAGAAAAGCATATCACACTTTACTATAATAACGGTAGGGCTGTGGCTAATGCAAAGGAGCCGATGAGTCACAAGACAGGAAATGACATAGAAAGAAATTATCATTTACTTAGAGAAATTGTATAAATAGGGGATGTGACGGTATGTAAGATAGCGTCAGCAAATAACCTGGCAGATCCATTCACAAAGACTCTGTTGCAAAAGAGTTTTGACAGTCACCTAGAAGGTTTTGGGATAAGAGATATTACACACTTGCTTTAGCGCAAGTGGGAGATTGTTAGGAAGTATGCTTTAAAGCATGGGTTTTTCTATAACAAATCATTTGATATCAATAAAAGTCTTTTGTTTACAAATAAATTATGTAGCATGTATAAATCGATTATTATATATGTCAAAAGCAAAATATTCTAAGGACTCAAGACTAAAAGAAACGTAAAAGAAGTATTCACATAAAGAAGTTTATGTGTGGTAGATGTAATTATTTATTTAGTCTAAGAATGTTCACAACTTAAGATACAAGTCAGACATCTTATCTTGATTAAAGTTGTGGGTCTTTTGTTTTCAATTGGAAAGTGATGAGTCTAGAATCACCAAGTGAAAGACTTTGAAAAAAAAACCTAGTACATATGTGTATTGAACGGAATCTTTCAATTTTACCGTTAATGGAATAATACATTCACAATAGAGTAATTGAAATATCTATCTGAATCTTGAGATAAATAATGTACCATATGTATTATGAGTTGTAACGTATGAGCTATCAATGGGTACGACCACATAATAACGGTTTCATCCCGATAGTTTGACGTTATTGGTTCATATGTCAAAGTAGGCATATATTTAAAAATATGAATATCATGGCTCATATAATCAAATAAGAGTAAATACCACCTTATGGGTCTTATGAGGACTTGGATAATAAATCTAGGTACCGAGTATTCAATAAGGAGTTTATTAGGTTTTTGGTTTGTCATGGCATATATTCCATATCAAAACGGTGTTTTTCTTGTATTGTTTAGTGGTCTTAGAATTGATGATTCAAAGTTTCAAAGAAAGACTTGGATACAACACATGCAAGATGGAGTCTTCAAAGAGAAATGTCCTTAGTTGCACAATAAAGGTAATTTAGACCTCATTCCTCTTACAAAGCTTAGGCACACACACACATGACATTCATATGTGTCCTTGCATGATTTTATATCATCGGTATAACACTTTCACACACTTGGCAATATATGCTCATGCATTAGATTTAAATTGATAGTCATTGGAAAATGCATATTCTAGGACTATGTCTAGGAAACGGCATATATGTGTGACTTGCTGTCTATTTGCTTTTGTTTTATTGATTTTGGACTTGAACATGATGTCTTATGATTCTTATTAAGTCCCAGTCATTTCGGTTACTCATTCATTAGGTTTCGAGTCCAAACGATATAGCTACGCTACTTTGCATTCTCATTCGTTGAGTTGTCTTCATCGTCATTTTTTGAGATGAATTCTCAACCTTTTTGTAAATTTTTATAGTCGTTGTTATGCATGAGGGAGTAATGATTCATAATCCGAAGATAGATTCGAAATCGCAGCTTGGAGGCCCGAATACGGCCGAAGAACACGAGAGGTGCGCGAGAGGAGCAAGATTGGCCAAAGGCCAACCTTGGTGTGCCACACGGCCAAGGCTGCTCTTTGCCCACGTGTGCCAAACGTGGAGGTGACATGGCATGTCTTGATTGTTCCATCTTTTCCCTCTCTTGAATTCTTTTAAAAGTTCTTTATTCCCTCTCATTTCATTCAAGAAGAAAAATTAGAATTTTCTAAGTGTAGAATTTTCTCTCAACTTTTTCTCACATTCTAAACACCATAACTTTCACATACGAAGTCGGAATTGAGTGATTCAAGTTGGAGATTGTTCGTAATTGAGTCATCTACCTTTACCGAGTGGTCTTCCAGCTGTTTGATTGATTTTTCTAGTTTTTATACACAAAAAACCGAACCAGCTTGTGATCTTAAGGTAGTTGTCTTATCTTTGAGATTTCTTCTTTTATAACCATCGATTTGCTTGGGGTTTCTTCTTCTATATGTATGTATATGTATGGTGAGTGCTATTGAGAAAGATAGCTTCATAATCAAACCTAATCAAAAGTCTAATTAGAGACATATATGAACTAGTTTCTTTGATTATATGATTTTCACATGTTTGAGAGTTGTATTGTGATTAGTTTGATATCTAAGGTTGTTTGAGACTTGATTGAATCATTTTGATGATAAATGACATTGTATTTTGTTTTGATCCTATGATTGATGTAATCTAGGATTATTGTATGTGTATGTGTTTTTAGAGAAATCTAGGATTTAATTGAGTAATCATTTTATCCTTTCTCTAATTCTTTGGCTAGAATATTAATTGAAATCATTTTATGATTCTAGCATTTTATTGTGTATATGTATGATATCTTGAATATGTGCTTCATGAATATGATCTATTTAAGTGATGTTTGTATGAATGAAACTATAAGTTTTTTATGTTAGGTATTTTCACTTACTCTAGGTTTAATTCATGTTTTTACATCTAGACTATTAGACTTGTGTTTCACATGTTTAGGTCTATTTGTGTCATGGAATGTATTGATCACATGTTTTATTTTGAATTGCTTGATTGCATCATTTTGCATTCACATGATCACACTAAGAAGTCCTTGTGAAAGGTATGAAGTCTTGGTTAGAACGTGATGTTCGGATAGCCAAGTAAGAAGTCTTGTTTAGAGTTTGGATGACTCGGATAGGCAAGTAAAAAGTCATGGCTAGGATCGAGAAGGTCCGGATAGCTATGCAAGGGAGGCTCTCTAGAGGCATGAGTGCCTTGGATAAAGAGTTGGAAGAGTTGGCTATATTATTGGTAGGCCTAGGTGTATGAATAGACATAGACTCATAGACTCTAATATAATGGGATACACGGGATGTGTATGCACTCTTGAGGAATTTCTAATCTTCCATCGATGTTGGTTTGGTATGTTGTCCAATATATGGTGGTTTCGCATCATTGAGGGATTTCATGCTTTCCAATAGGGTTTGGTAGTTATAGACTCTACATGGGTTGGTAATCTAGGAGAAGACTTTCTCATGGGTTATTGTATTTTAACTTGGATAGACACTTGCAGAATTTGGTTTCAGTTCTTGAATTCACATGGCAATCATATAATACTTGATGGATTTTAATCAAGCCATAGAACGAAACTGTCAATAATTATTACCATAAAAAAAAGTTAAAGCGGTCATTTTTATTAATTCATGAAAACAGAGAATGAAGTGCTGCATTGCATTGCACTTTCAGTTATTTCAAACTCAAAAACTTAAATCGATGAAAACATTAAGTAGTCTCTTATATAATAAATGCATGTAAAGCTTCCTAATTCGGAAATGAAACACTTCCATTCAAAACATCCAACTGATTTTTCACCCATATCAACCTATTCTAGTTTAATTTTTTACTGATTTCAGTTTTAGTTTTTACTTTTTAGGATTTGAGTAGATACTTGATTTGTATTTTTATGTAGGAAAATAAAAAATTATAAAATAAAATATTTACTGACCGATTAATCACCGACTTATCTGTTTAAGTGCTAGGTGATGGGTCTCTATATGATTAGCGTCTAGCGTTTATTAGAAAATTGTAATTTATCATTAGAAAATTGTAATTTATCATAACATAAGTAATTTGATGGCCAATTTTTTATGTTGACAAAGAAATTGAGCTCAATTTTGATAAATTAAATAAATAAAAAATGATGTTTTCAAGATTGAAGTGGAGTGTATTCAATTAATCTGACAGATCTATTACAGGTATTATTTTTGGTTTGGAAAAAAAAAATGTAAATGCGATGGGTATTTGATAAAATTCAATACAAATTTATATTTGTTTTAATCCTTTTTTTAAATAAAAAACAAAACAAAAATCAAGATTTATGAAAAAAAAAAAAAATCTAAAATTCAAGATAGCCCACCCTAGCCAATGCATAGGTTCGGCCTAGAATTTGTCTTGTGGGGGCTCAATCTTTGATGTTAGATTGATTCTGGACAAGAGGGAAAAGACGAGCGTATCAAAACAAATAATAAAGTAAGTGATATGGTGGAGGGTATTGTGTTTTTGGTTTACAGGTTTAGTGGTGGATATTGTGAGAGAGCAAATCAAAAGTAATTATTTCAAACATTAAATTTTCATTAGTAATCATTTTGAACTTTAATTATCAATAGCAACTTTTTTAAAAAAAATTCAATATATATCTATAAATTAAAATTGTACCCCTGAAATTAGTTTAAAAAAAAAACCACAAAATTAAAATCATAACTAAAACTTAAATGTTAAAATTTAAAATCATAATTAAAATAAAATGTAAAACTTGAAATCATAACTAATATGAAAATGTGAAACTTGAAATCATGACATGTGTCCCTTCTTCCCCAAACTCCCCAAATTAGTTTTTTTGTTTTTTTCTTTTTAACTTTTTTCCTCTTCATCCCGTCAATCATGGTCGGACTTCGTCAAGATAGGTGTCAATCATGGCCGGACGTCGTCAATCATGTCTGAAAAGCCCATACAGCTCTATGACGAGGTCGAAGGTGATTGACGCCCAGACGACGCTTTCCGGCCATGATTGACAACGTTCGGCCATGATTGACAGGATGGAGATGAGAAAAGAGGGAGGATCAGAGAGAGAGAGAGAGAGAGAGAGAGAGAGAGAGAGAGAGAGAGAGAGAGAGAAGAAGAAGAAGAAGAAGAAGAAGAAGAAGAAGAAGAAGAAGAAGAAGAAGAAAGAGAGAGTTGAATTGGGATGGTTTTTATATGGGGACATTCAAGTAATTTTACAAAAATATGATTATTAACAATTAAAATTTCGTATGTTGTTAAAAACAAAATTTTCATGTTATATATGGTCATTTTTAGCAAATTCCACGTATGAAAATAATTGATCAAATGAACCCCAATATTAGTGATCAGTGGACAGCATGATCACAAACAAAAGAGCTACTCATCGTTCTTTTGAATCTTTTCCATGGCATGCACCCTTGTAATCTATTATTTATCCATTAATTGACTTTTTCGTGGCAATTGGGTCGGATAAAAAAATTAACTTGAAGATATTTTCGAGAGAATTAATTTTAAATTTAGCTAATAAAAAAACCCATACTTGGTACATAGATATTAAGGATTTATTTTATTTTATTTTAATTCCGATACCAACGAGATATAAGTGTAACTGGATTTGACAAGGTCAAGAACTGCCTTTATAATAAGAAGACCTGCCCCACAATAGGCAGATGTCTATTCTTATGACACATACTACTCATATCAAGCAGTACATACAAAATGTCGAGACTTAATTACTCCACAACCAATACATAATTATTTCCAAAATATCCATAATTATTGATATATACTTTAAAATCAATCATTATATATAAATATATATATAGTCATGATCTGATCAGTACGCAATGATATAATTTCATAATGATATTGAATGTAATCCACTTATTATGGAGAAGTTTTGACAAGTACATACACACTTAAGTCAAAGCATGTAAAACCAGTAGCTCATATTCAATATCATCATCAAGTTAAATCAGTGCGTACTGACTTAAAAATTTATATATATATATATATATATATTAGTTTTTCTCTCTTCATGATGAACTGATTTTGTTTATATCAATTTCACAACTATCAACCATTGGATTCATATATTTCAATTGATTTAAAGTGTTCTTAAACTTGATCAATGACTCACAAGTCTCGTCATAATCTTAAAAGTTTAGTTCGGTCTTGAGGAGAGAAAAACTATTTATATATATATATATATATATATATATATATATATATCTTAATGGTGGCAAGGTTCCGGTTTCGGTTCCGAACCGACGGTTCCGGTTCCGGTTCCCGGTTCCCGGTTTGCGGTTTGAACCGGAACCGCCGGTTTTGGTTCCGGTTCCGGTTTTTATAGAACCGGCGGTTCTGAATCGGTTTTTTTTTTTTAAAAAATTTAATTTAAAAAAAAAAAAAAAAACTTCTAAATTGTAAACTACTAAACTTGTAATAATGTAATTTTAAATAATTAAATAAAATAAAATATATAAATGACAAATTACAAAATAAACAAATGAAAAAATACAAATTACAAAAGGAAATTAAAATAAAATAAACAAAATGTCAAATTACATATTACATTTCATTGGATATTTGGGAATTAGGTCACCCGAAGTTCGAAAATAACATAAAATAAATAAATGATAAATTACAAAATTAAATTAAAATAAAACAAAAAAAAAATGTTAAATTATTAGCCTTGCACTTAATTTTCACTACAAATAAGTTGCCTATATAGTTCTCTTACCTTTTATTGCAGGTTGTTGATGACATGGACTTGTGATGACGTGAATACGTGATCCACATCTTCTATTCCGGGCCCATTGTACTTGTCTCTCCACTTTCATGTTCGTCATCTTTGAAGAAATCGTATGTTATCTCATGTTTGATTTCTTGTTATCTATATTGAGCCTTTGTCCAATCATCCACACAAACCTGTATCTGGAGTGCTTTCGGAGTCAAGCATGAACGCCTTTCATCCAAGATATTCCCCCCCGCGCTGAACTCTTGTTCCACCACCACTGTAGAAACTGGTGTTGAAAAAATATTTTTGGCTATGATAGCCATGATTGGATAGTACTTTGCGTACTCTTTCCAATATTGTAATATATCAAATTGTTTGTCTAACGTATCTTTTATAAACTCATAAGAATCATTTAGATAAGATTCAAGCTCAGAACACTTGTCAATGCTTGATGAAGAAGAAGATCTAGGTTTTTTTGTTTTTTTTTTTTAATAATAGACTATATCCTAAATTCAAAAATCCGGAGGATGATGATGTGGGCTGTGCAGTTTGTGTTCGTGTAACATCTAAGTTGAGTGAGGATCCATAAACTAAAAGATATTCATCATATAAAGAATAGAATAATTCTTAATTCTATCATAACATGCATTAACATTATATTCTATGTTTAAACCTTAGATGCCATAATAACCATTGAGATAATAACAAAAATTTTGTAATTTACAACGTGTATCAAAAATCATGGCAATCAAATAAATATCTGGCAACTCATGATAATAACGTAACCATTTTTCCTTCATAGCATTAACGGCTTCCCCTATTTCTATGTCGGATTCATAATAAGCAAATGCACCAGCAATATTTAGACTTTCAATAACAAATAAATGAGTTGTAGGATAATAAACACCAGATAAATTTGTTGTAGCAGTATGAAAAACTTTTAACAAATTGAAAACGTTGTAACAAGCATCTCAATGAGATTTATAAAGTTGAATGTCAATAACATGAAATTGAATAAAAGAAACTAATAAATCTCTATACTCGTAACTTTGAGCAAGCAATTTATAAGTAGAATTCCAACGTGTTGGAACATCACGAGGAAATCCAACGGCACGTCTACCATTTTGTTTACAATATTTTACCCATGCATTCATTATAGAAGAATGTTTCCATAAAAACTGAAGGGCTTGTTTAATAGGTAGAATAAAATGATCAAGAGTTTCTAATCCTTTTTAAACACATAAATTTAAAACATGGCATGCACATCTTTGACGAAAAAATGCACCACCAACAAATGGTTTGCATAAATTAATTAAAGATGGAATAGCAACAGTATTACTAGAAGCATTATTAAAACCAATTGTAAAAATTTTGTTCAATTTTATACTCTGAAAAAATAATTCTAAGCATTCTAACAATATTTTGAGCAGTGTGTGAATCATCAAAAACTCTAAATGTAAGAATTCTTTTTTGGATATTTCATGCATCATCCATAAAATGGCAAGTGACACCCAAGTATAAATGTGATCGCCAATGGTCAGTCCATATGTCGGCACATACGGAAACACGACTGTTATATTTTTCAAAAAATCTTTCTAACTTTTTTTTTTTCTTTTACATAAATCTTTTCAAGTGTATATACAAGAGTGGATCTAGGAACACAGCATACAGCAGGGTTTAATGCTCATCGACAATAATTAATAAAACCAACCCTTTCACCAAAACTAAATGATAAGTGTTCTACTACTACCATTCTAGCTAATTCTTCCCTATTTTGTTCATCGGTATAACGAAATAATTGTTGGTTAGGAGTAGCGTATTTGGGAATTTGTGTTTGTGACCTCGATCTGGTCTCTGCTTCTGGATGTTTGGTTTGAATATGCTTCCGATAAGTTTCATATCCTCCGAATTTGGACCACTTATATACTTTATTGCAATAATTGCAAGCCGCTACATAGCTTCCATCTTCTTGCCTAACTTTCTTCATATGTTTGACGAATAGATCAGATTTGCTCTGCTTCGGATTCGGTTCGTCCTCATTTGCTTTCGGTGGATCAAAATCATAATCCGGAGGTGTATTAATATCAAGCATATTTTCTGAATGGCTTGTCAAATTAGGGTCGGGGGTGGCATTATGATCGGGTTCTGAAATTATTAAAGGGGGAGTAGGAATGTTTAGGCCTAGGTCTTCAGCATAGGCCCGGCGTTGCAGATCATCGTGATAGGTGGTGTCATTATGACCGTGATTATCGACCATCTGACCCTTACCTTTCATCGAAATCGAACGCCTAGGATCGTCACGGCTGTGACCCCTTCCATTTCCACCACTTGCCATTGGATTTGACGGAATAAATTTGGAACTAGAAAAATACTGAAAATCTGAAATAGATAATTGAAAACTTAGAACTTAGAAGAATAATACTATAAAGCATAAATCTATATTCTATAATAATATAATACTATAATAGTAGATTAGTAGTAACTAGTAAGTACTAAGTACTATTATAGTAAGTACTAAGTAGTAACTAGAAATAAGATAAATTGCAAATAAATGAAATTGGAAACTTAGTATTTAGTAAATACTAAATAGTAATTGGTTATTCGGAAATTAAATAAATTATAAATAAGATAAATTGTAAATAAAATTAATTGCAAATAAAATATATTGCAAATAAAAATATTGTAAATAAAATTAATTGGAAATAAAATTAATTGCAAATAAAATTAATTGGAATTTTGAAAATAAAATTAATTGCAAATAAAATTAATTGGAATTTTGAAAATAAAATTAATTGCAAATAAAATTTATTGGAAATAAAATTAATTGCAAATAAAAAAAATTGCAAAATTAAATAAATAATAAAAACCTTGGAAACTTGGAGTCTTCGGTCTTGGAGTCTTAGAGAGTTGGAGAGTGTTGGAGACTTGAGAGTTGAGTATTGAGACAATGAAACTTGAAATAAAAATTAGAAATTTAGAATTAGAGATTTAGAGAATTGAGATTTTAGAGAAATAGAGAATGAGAGGAAAACAAGAAATTAGTGTGAGATTGTGAGAAAAAATGAAAGGGGAGGAGGGGTATTTATAGAAAAAATAAAAAATAAAAATAAATAAATAAATTTATTAATTAATTAAAGGGTTGGCCGTTGGGCCCAACGTCATGCTGACGTCAGCATACCGTTGGGCCTCAACGGTACAAAAAAAAAAACCGGCCGGTTTGAACTGAACCGGAACCGTCGGTTCTAGCACGGTTCGAACCGGACGGTTCGTTAAACATTAGAACCGGAATCGGAACCGGATACCACAGGTTCCGATTCCGATTTTTTCGGTTCCGGTTCCACGGTTAGAGCCGGAACCTTGCCAGGTCTAATAGCTCTCTAGTCAGGACGTCTAACCACATCCACATATTTTATTAAAACATGTGATTGTGGTTTGACGTCCTAGAATTATAATTTCAGAACGTTTTGACTAGAGAACTATCCATATATATATATACATATATATGTTCAAGTCAATGCACACTGATATAAATATATGAAGATATTGAATATAAACCATTCATTTTTCATAATGTTACTTAGTGTGTATGTACTTATCAAAACTTCTTCATAATGAGTTTCGTAGTGATATCTTTCACACATGATCATCACTGAATTCTCAAGAAAATTCTAGTGAGGTACTTAATTAATAGATACCATTTATCTTCTCATAACAAACCAATTAATCCATATCCTAAAATTAAATTTGATGATGTATAACATGGGAGATGCAACCGCCCACTTTTTAGCTGAGTGGAAACATCCACTCTTTGAAAACGATTGGAGTGGCAATGTGGTACCACATTCGCTTCCCCACCCCACCTCAACTCTTGTAAATATCTCAAATTCTGAACCTTCTCATTCATTCATTTTTATTTAGCTTCAAACAAGCTCTAGTACCTTCGATTAATTAATATTGTTCGAAATGATAGCATGACAATGTGTTGAGACGTCATTTAAAGGGTTTATATATATATATATATATATATATAGTTATATATCGAGATACACCACATGTTAGATATTTTCCTGCTAATTCGAATACTTAAACCTTTTTTATTAACACGACATAGTTATAAATTATCATTAATTCATTATAATGTATGATTAAAATCTATTTTTAATAGTAATATTTATATAACTAACTCATGTGTGTAAAGAATTATCTTCCAAGTATGATGAGATGGAGAACAGTGTGAAAGGCCTAATAGAAATATAATTAAGAGTGCTTAGCTTGTTCATATCCCTTGACAGCATTAATTATAATAAAAGATCTATACACGATTTATGTAGCGTGTTTGCAGAAATTTGATACACGTGTTTGTTGTTTTCTTTTTTTGAAAAAAACTTTACAGTCTTTATCTTTTTTTTATTTTTTTTATTTTTTATTTATTTATTTATTTTTTTATTTTTTTATTTTTTAGTTGCACGTTTCTATTCATCTTAAAATGAACTATCGCTTTAATAATAAGGCACTTTAATCTCTCAGTAAAGATCTCTTTCTTTCTCATCCCTTGACAGCAACCACTTAATCGATCCCACATGAAACAAATTATAAAATAGAGAGAACCTTTTCGTTGAGGAATGCTATTATTACGTTCACAACTAAACTATTAATACAATACTTTTTAAATTATTTAGTATTCTTTTTTTTTCTTTATCTAATTACTTAAAGAGATATATAATTTTTATAAAAAAAAATTTATATAAAATAAAACTAATAAAACCCTACTATCTTTATTTTAAAACTCTAATAACAAAAGTTTTAATGACATAGATTACTTCAAATCACTAAATGTCTACTATTTTTGTTTATATTTTATTTCAGATCTCGATCTCATGTTTCGCATATTTATAATTTATTGATTTATTAATAGTTTTGTTTATATTTTTTTTCAGATCTCGATCTCATGTTTCCATGTTTAGAATTTATTGATTTTATCGTTCGTATGTTTGTTTTATTTTTCTTCTCAAATTCCAGATCCATATTTGCTATTTTTTTTCTCTCGGTTTATTTTCTTTCAGATCTTCCAAGTATACTATAGTTTGTATCAATTCTTTTCTAGATTTTATTTCGGATCTTTCAAAGTTAGTTTTATGTTATTTACAAAAATAAATAAATAAATAAATACAAAAACAACGAAATTACAACCAAGAAAACCTAATCTCTGTCAAAACGAAACAATACAAAAACTCTAACTCAATCGCTCAAAAAAAAATCATCACAAGTCCTACGAATGGATGTGAGAAAACTATATATAAAGATTAGAGATGAAGTGTATTTTTATTTTTATTTTTATTTTTTTGAAAAAGATATGGGGGTGTATTAAGTTTAAAAAATAAGTAAAAGGATAGCCCTGAAAATAAATCAAAAAATAATTAATAAAACCATTTAATTTTATATAATTAAATCAAAATTTTAAAAAGTGAGGCATAAATAGTTCAGTAGTGGGAGTGCCAATAGCA
Source organism: Acer negundo (assembly GCA_035582765.1). NCBI lineage: Eukaryota > Viridiplantae > Streptophyta > Magnoliopsida > Sapindales > Sapindaceae > Acer > Acer negundo. Next base: position 10,868,412 of record CM069233.1, read on the forward strand.
CCACTTTTTTTTTTATATATAACTAAATGAAATTCATCAAATTCAATTCTAACCAGGCTATGGTAAAATTTCATTTTTAACAAACCTTATTAGTAAAAGGACTATGTTGCTCTTTAATGAATTACATGCCATAAATGTTACATGATGAACTAAAAACATATTTCATGATAAGCTATCATGTAATGTTTATCATAAACCCAGAATTGATGAAATATGTTACATGATGAACTATGAAATATTACATGACTGACTATCATGCAATGTTCATCAGAAACAAATTTTTTGAAAAACTTCAAAATTGATTATGAAAACTCCGACATAATCTAAAATAGTATAAAAACCCATGAAATATTCACCAATACAAACAATTTTTAGCTATTTAAAACATTAAAAACTCATCGTAAGGTGACTGGAAGGAAGAAAAAGGGATTTTGGAGAGATAAAGTGAAGAACTAAGAGAGAAGGAAGAAAAAGAAGAAGAAAATATCTATATGTAAATATATATATATATATATATATATATATTTATATATAAGAGAAGAATGATTTTATTATTCTTGATTCTCATTCTCTTACACTAGAGACCTATTTACACAGGTATATGATATTACATTAAATGGAAATATAAAATAATATGGAAATAATTCAATTCGAAATATAAAAGGTGACCATATAAAATATTATATATATTATAGATAATAATTGGGAGAATCAAATATTCAACATTCCCCGTCAAACTCTAGATGGCAAATCAAAGCCAACTTGAGTTTGCAAATGAAGCCTTATAGGCGTGATGACAAGTTCGGAGGTGATCCGAAATGATAATTATATATGAAGGTGATCCAGGATGTTGATCGAGCCGGAGGTGATCGGAGATGTTGATCGGGTCGAAGGTGATTTGGGAAGTTGATCGAGCCGAAGGTGCTCCAGGATATTTATTGGACCGAAGGTGATCTAGGATGTTGATCGAGCCAGAGGTGATCCGGGATATTCATTGAGCCGGAGGTGATATGGGATGTTGATTGAGTCGGAGGTGATCCGAAATATTAGTCGACTATGGAGGTGATCAATATTGATATTGACTTTGAAGGTGGTCCGAATCAATAATTGACTATGGAGGTGGTCTAGAATGAAAGCCCGGTGATGATCCAGAAAAATGAATGAATCCAAAGAAGATCCAAACGATGAATGAATAGCGGAAACCAAATAGAAAAGTTATAAGCGGTGCCGCTGCCTGCCATCACAGATGGCGAATCAAACGGTTTATCAACGAAAGGGCTTGTTTATAGGATCAAATCACGCTCTGATACCATATAAATATATATATAAGTAATAGAAATTGATTTTATTATTCGTGATTCTCATTCTATTACAATAGAGGCCTATTTATAGGCATATGATATTACATTATATGGAAATATAAAATAGTACGGAAATAATTTAAATTTAAATTCAAATTAAAATATAAAAGGTAACCATATAAAATATTTTATATATGATAGATAATAATATGAAGAATCAAATATTCAACACTATGCATGCATTATTTATGTACATACATACATATGTATATATATTTGTCAGTTGTCACATGCATGGTTATTATTATTAATGTATGATCGAAATTTATATATGATATATATTTCCTTAGATATGAGCATAAAATCTAACACTTAATTTTTATTTATTTATTTAATTTTTTGAGATGGAGAATAGTTTGAAAGGTCAGGGAAATGAAGACCGATTAATTCCTTTGATAGCAACTATATATCTATACTCTATAGTCCTTCACTAGTGAAAGACACAAGACATTATGCAAAAAATGCACATGTACGAGGTGGTATTGATCATGTAAATGTTTTTCATAAGTTGATATCTGTATTATGGGTGATATTGATTATGTAAATGTTTTTCATAAGTTGATATCCGCGTTTATATATATATATATATATATATATTTTTTTTTTCTATTGTCAATTCGTCCTGATAATAAATATTTCAGGACGAAGAATATGGATCACTAGATTTACAGACTTTGACTCAAAGTGTATGCACTTGCCAAAACTTCTCCATAATTTGTGGTTCATATTCTTCATCCTGATATATTTATTGTCAAGACGAACTGACAATAAAAAGACGGTGTAAATATATATATATATATATATATATATGGGCAAAATGCAGGATCCATGATCCCATTTTTTTTACACAGAATTTGACACACTTTTGTGTCCATTTGATCCTAGGTGTTTGAATGATCCAGATTTAATAATCTCTAATCTACTTTCTCTTTCTTCCATTAATGTATTTATTTATTTCCTATTTTTCTCTATATTTTCTTCTAAATTTTAATGTTATCTTTACTCATAAATTTTTTTATCTTTCCTTTGTTTCCCTCCGTCATTTCACTCTATATGACTTCTTTCCTCACTATCTTAAATTTTTTTTTGTTTCCCTTTCTTCTTTCTTTATACTGGATTTCTTTAATACTTCACCTTTATCAAAATGTTAAAAGAAAAAAAAAATTGAATTGAAAGTATTATATGCTATGATTTTGTTAATTAGTTTTTTTTTTTCCCTAGTTTTTTTGAATACTAAACTAGTTTTAATTTATATTATAAAAGAAATGCAATTGAAATATTGATTTAAGTTTATTTAAGCTTTTTTATCAATTAACTTTTTCATTTAAAAATCTGGATTTATTTTCGTTATAATTAAATTTTAGTATAATATTACGTAGTATTTTTATTAGAAATTTAGATAACATTATCGATTGATAAACAGATAAAGTGAAAAATGGATATACTTGTACATAAATAAAAATAAAAATAAAAATAAAAATAAATCAAAGTGAAAAGAGAAAAAAAAAATTGAAATAATAAACATGTTATTGTCTATTGTTTGCTAAAAAATAAAAATAATAAAATAACCATTGTCTATTGAGACTTGAGATGTAAAAAAGAAAAAGATAAAAGCATCTCTAATGCAAAAATGGCTTACATACCAATAATCGTTGATATAGAAACAATGTCAAGAAATTTGCTTCCTATGTAGTACAAAAATAGATTTGATAGACAATCAACTCAAAATTTGATCTTCAATGCTTCCATCTAAAACACATTTTTTTTTAATAACGTGTTCATTTTTCTTTTCCTTTTTAATTTTTAATTTTATTTATTACCAAAAATATATGAAACATTAATGTTAGTTTAAATGCTTGTTGAGTCTACCAAAAAAATAGATATGCAACAGACAGTTTGAAAGTAGACGGTCATGTTGACAATATTTAATATATATATATATATATATATATGAGGTTGAATATGCACAACTGCATTTGAGAAAGATTTATTAACATAATGTCGATTAATCCTACGTGGCATCTCTTTTTTTACAAGTCACTCTTGTATTGAAGATGCTCTAAGAGAGGATAGACAAAATTTAAATGAAGAGAGAGAATGAAATGAAATAGTAAAATTTAGGTGAGAGAAAAATACAAATATTAATAGAAAATAAGAAGGTGGATTAATGACTATTAAATCTAGACCATTCAAACAACTATGATCTAATGGACATAAAATTGTGTCAAATCTTGTGTAAAAAAATGGAGTCATGGATCCTACCCCATATATATATGGACAATCTATAGAACACCATTGTACCCGTAAACCATGTAGAAAATATTACAATTGAAGTTTGTATAACACTTTTTCAAATTACGATCACAATATTTCCTATACGATCTTCGGAAACACTGGTATTCTATAGCCTAACCCACCTCATATATATGGACAATCTATAGAACACCAATGTACCCGTACACTATGTGAAAATATTACGATTGAAGTTTGGATCACACTTTTTCAAATTATGATTACAATATTTCCTACACGGTGTTTGAAAACATCAGTGTTCTATAGCCTAACCCATATATATAATAATTTTTCTATTGTCAGTTCGTTCTAATATAAAATATATCAGGACGAAGAATGTGAAACATTAGAGTTACAGACTTTGACTGAAAGTGTATGCACTTATCAAAACTTCTCCACAATTTATGGTCAACATTCTTCGTCCTGATATATTTTATACAAGGACGAACTGACTGTAGAAAGACTATATATATATATATCAACAATTAACTCCATGTCCCCAGTTTCTTTTTTTGGATATTTTTTTTCACCGTACCCATTCATCTTAAAGGATGCGTTTGGTACACGGAACGGGACAAGACAACGTGGGACAATTTGTTCTTGCCCCACGTTTGGTGCAGCTTTAGCGTTAGACAGGACGGGACAAGGAGGGGTAAAAATCACAAAAATCTGTCCCACTTTATACCCTCGGCCAACTTGTACCATGTCATAGGACAAGGGTCGAAAAGACTCTTTTACCCTTAGTATTTAGAAAAATTACAGATATAAAATAAAACCCAAGCCCTTTCCTTTTGCATCAATCTCTCCCGCTTGTCTCTCTCTCTTCTTTCTCTCAACCCGTACTCAGTCTCTATCCCTCTCAACAACTCAACCGTAGCTTGGCCGCCGGCGATGGTGGCTCAATTGTTGCTTGTCTCTCTCTTCTTTCTCTTTCTCTCCGTTTGACGTCGATTTTGGGTTTTCGATTGGGCTTCAGTGGTTTGATGATCGTAATATTCAGTGGTTCTCTCCGTTTGACCATTAATGGTTTAGTGTTGGAGATAGGAAGTTAATTGATTTTTTTTTTTCGAGTTAGTTTAGTTTATTTGTGGAATTATTTGTGCTTCTTTTTGTGGAATTATTTGTGAAAGAGATTTGATTTTTCTAAGTTGAGATTCTGTTTAGATTGATGAAATATTGTGGCTTTTGGGTTAATGATCTGAGCTGGATTTGATGATTGATGATCTGGGTTGGAAGAACTTCAATCAGTGATGGTCTACGTTGGATGATGTTCAAATTGATTCACAATTTTTTTTAATTATTCTTTTTTAATGGTTGAGATTGTCTGACCCAATTGAGCTTCTGTTGTTTGCCCAGTTTTGGGTTGCTTGTTTATCACAAAAAAATAAAAATAAAATAAAAATAAAAATAAAAAATAAAAAATAAAAATTTGAGCATAAAAACGTACCCTAACATATTGGATCTAGATTGTACTCGACCGATTCATTCCACTTAGAATTGAGATTGTCACTGAGATCGTGAAGAGATGATAAAAATATAATTGACAAAATGCCTCATCAACTGCAAACATATATGCAAAAGCATTACCATTAAAATGCCTCATCAACTGCAAACATATATGCAAAAGCATTACCATTAAGGTTTTTTTTTTTTTTTTTTTTTTTTTTTAAGGGTTGTACAGGGAAGAGATCTGTTCTTGAAATTGATTTTAAAATAATAATAAAAAAGTGATAAATTAAGTTTTTTAAAAAAATAGATAATATGGGCACTCTGGTCATTTGAACATCTTGTCCCGTCATAGTACAGTTAACAGTTCTGTCCCAGACATTTCAAACACAATACAAAACAGTATGTCCTATCATATCTCATCCTGTCCCGTCCCATCCTGTCCCGTCCCACCTTGTCCTGTCTCATCTCCGTACCAAACCCACCCAAACCCATTGCTTTATGGAGAAAAACTTTCATGGGATGGATATATGGATAGCCATGTAGTTAGAATTATTGTAAGGACTCAAGTCAGTTGTCTAAAAATTGTGTCACAATTTGTGTCTAACCAACCATATTAGATTGGAATATGTATCTACATTTAATTATTTGTTTTCAGCTTCTTCCATAAATATAGACATATATCCTAAATTGGTTGGTTATAAATCAATTGAACACCATTTTTAGACTGCTGATTTAAGTGGTTTATAAAAAATAATATTGTTTATAAAAAGAAAAATACTTTTCTTTAATCCAATCACATTTACTCTCTTTATGATACGGTGCTTTTTGATTGGCCGAGGCTGTACAAGCATAGATTTGGATCCTCTTATTACTTCATCTTTTTTCTGACTTTTTTAAAATATGTGATTGGTTGATGATAAAGTAGTTATGGAAGCCAATCATATTTTAACTACACATTTATTATAATACTTACATATTATAAGATTAGATGAGGTGAAGAAAAAGACGAGAGATAAGGAGACTATCCAAATATGTTAAATGTTAAATTGTGAAAACTCACATGTAAGATTGCGCTAGTAAATGGTCTTCTCTCTCTCTCACAGAATACATCAGAATTTTTGTGTCAACCCAACAACGCCACATGTACAGCTCATTATTTGTACTTTTGTGGGTCAGTGTGACTGGCACGGAGCCACGGAGGTAGAGCTATCAAGTCTCACTCGTTAATTGGGCTCTGGACCTCTTCTGTTGCATAGTGGAGCTAGCTTGTACAAGCACTTCACTTTTTTTTTGTTGTGGTACAAATAGCTTTGACAAGCACTTCACGTTAGCTCATGATCACACCCCTTTTTATTTTTTTATTTTTTTATTTTATTTTATTATTATTATTATAATAATTCGCGATAGGTAACGAATGACATATCACTTTTTAACCTCGTCTTATTAAAAACACTTTTTCTTCTATAAAAATTTAAATTCGTACGGTTAAGATCGATTAGTTTTAACGATTAATTCATCAACAACCAGTGATTTTCTTTAAAAAAAAAAAAAAAAAAAATCAATTTAAACAGATGATTCAAATCTGTTCTAAAATCACTTCTCTTCAAATATCAAAGGATCAACTTCGTCTTATCAGAAACACTCTCTCACTATAGAACTTCCATCTTGGTCAGTTTTTCTCTCACTCATTTGATTTCATCAAATAGCTAGGCATATCTCTCTCTCTCTTGCTTTCAAGAACATCAAACAAGCAAATTTTAAAAGAAGAAGATATATCATATATAGATCATCAGAGGTAGTCTGATCAGCCTGTCAATGGCTCCTGGGCTTTTATCATTCAGCAACCCCAAATGCTCCCTCCAACCTCTCTCAGCTGAAAGCATGTTGATGAGCAGATCACCATGCACCCACTTCAACAGAACCCACAGACCCTTTTCACCCAATAACCCTAAACCATCACTACTCCTCAGATGCTCATCCGTTTCAAATTTAAGCACTCCAGCTCCACCTGTAGATGATCAAGAAACCATAGTCTTCAATGAATTAGAAAACAAACCACTACGAGATATATGGAGGAAAATCCAAGGCTGCAACAACTGGGAAGGATTACTGGACCCGATGAACAGCCATCTCAGAAAAGAAATCATCCGTTATGGAGAATTCGCTCAAGCTTGCTACGATTCTTTCGACTTCGATCCTCAATCCAAGTACTGTGGCACATGTAAATACCAGGGAGCTCATTTCTTCGAGAAGCTCGACATGGCTGACCAAGGCTACCAAATCAGCAGGTACCCAGTGGCGAGGCTATTAAGGGGTCTGGAGGGGCCATGGCCCTTCCCGGATCTTAGAAAATTTTATCTTATTTTGCATAATTAATTTTAAATTTTTTTCTTTTTGCTTCTTGTAAAATTAAAATTCTACGGTTTAAAATTCTGGCTTTGCCTTTGTAGGTACCTCTACGCAACATCCGACATTAATCTTCCAAACTTTTTCCAGAAATCCAAGTTGTCCTCCGTATGGAGCACTCATGCAAATTGGATGGGCTACATCGCCGTCACCACTGACGAAGAAGAGGTCAAAAGGCTTGGGAGACGAGACATAGTGATTGCATGGAGAGGCACAGTCACATACCTGGAATGGATTTACGACCTTAAAGACATTCTCACCCCAGCCAACTTCACAGAAGATAAATCCATCAAGATCGAATTAGGGTTTTACGATTTGTACACCAAGAAAGAAGAAAATTGCAGTTATTGCTCCTTCTCTGCTCGCGAACAAGTTCTAGCTGAAGTCAAACGCTTGATCGAATACTACGATGGAGAAGAAATCAGTATCACAATCACAGGCCACAGTCTCGGTGCTGCCTTGGCCATTTTAAGTGCTTACGATATTGCAGAGCTGGAACTCAACACCATGGACAACGGTGAATATTCCACCACTAAAATCCCCATCACAGTTTACTCTTTTGCTGGTCCTCGAGTTGGAAATCTTAAGTTCAAAGATCGTTGTGATGAGCTTGGAGTTAAAGTTCTTAGAGTCATAAACGTCCATGATAAAGTCCCAACAGTGCCTGGAATCATAGCAAACGAGAAGCTCCAATTCCAGAAGTACTTAGAAGACACCACTAGTTTTCCATGGAGCTACGCACATGTTGGTGTGGAACTAGCACTGGACCACAAACACAGTCCCTATCTAAAGTCCACTAAAGACTTCGGTTGCGCGCACAATCTTGAGGCTCTGCTGCACTTGATCGACGGTTTCCATGGAAAGGAACGTGATTTTTGCTCGGCGACGCAGAGGGACATTGCGCTGGTGAACAAGAGCTGTGATTTCTTGAAGAGTGAATATGGTGTGCCTGCTCACTGGCGCCAAGATGAGAACAAGGGTATGGTGAGGAACAGCGACGGCAAGTGGATTTTGCCGGACAGACCGAGGATTGAGGCCCACCACCCTGAAGATACGGCCCACCACCTTCGTCGAGTGCTCAAGAATTTTGCCACCAATAATAATAATACCAATTCTAATTCTCAGTTAGAAGCTATTTAACTCATGATTGTAACTAGTAACTATTTAGATGTGTGTTGTCTAATAATATGATTCTCGTATATGTAATGTGCATGTGCTTATTGTATCTATAACTTGTTCATGAAAAGAAATCTCTCCTACACGGCTACACACCTACTCAAATTATGTTATACTGCGAGATAAATTATAATTAACTATAAATAATTGATTATTTCAGATCGTATTATAGAAATCATGATAAATGTATGTCTACTGCCGAAAAATCATAAAAATATCACTATTTAATGTAGTTCGATAATAAAAAGTACTCATTCAATCTAATAATATTTCATATTTGAATCATCTTATCCGTATAATGTATAAAAATAAATAAAATTAATAAAAATCACAAATGTATGTCCACATTGCAAATGGGTTTACATGTGGGTTTACATGTTCCAAATTAATGAAGGACCATTTTGCTTCCTTAATTTTCGTTCATATTTATCATATATCTAACTCAAATGGTCCAATATTCCAACCCACGTAGACGAAAAGAATCAAAGAAAGATGAGAGAGTTCAATTGAAGTTAGTCTACTATATATTCTCGGATGTCGATTGTTGAGTGTTGAACAGTTGATATAGATCTGAACAATCCTTACGCTTCTTCCTTCATCTGATACTTACCTCTCTTGTCTCAACTATGATACACGAGTAACACGACATATAATATAAACACCAATTTCGTTAATCAGAAAAAGACAATGACTCTTTTATTAATTATTTTTAAACAAAGAGTCTTCGAAAAGCACTTTACGGTTGTATTTTCAAGAATAAATTTAGGAAAATAAAACTAAGCTGTCCAAATTATATGAGAAGCTGATTTATACCACCCTTCTCATTATTATTATTATTATTATTATTATTATTATTATTATAAGCTAGGGATAATTACCCCGGTAACCATCAATTTGGGTCACCACTATCAAAATGACAATTAGATAGGAATTTAGTTTCAAAATGACCATTTTTTGCGAATACGGTTACACTAATGGTTATTTCATCCAATTCCATCCGATGAATGGTATTTTGGTAAATAAGTGGATGACATTAATTTATTTTAGATGTTTTTTTGAAATCAATTTTTTCTTTTGTGTTTTAAAATGAATAATTATATTTAGTTTGCGTATATACGTATATCATATCTCAAACACATATATATGTCAAATATATTTTGTAAATTTTTTAGATTTTGTAACCTTAATTTTCTAAAAAAAAGAAATATATATATATATATATATATATATTTGAGATATGCTATACGTATATGCACACACTAAATATAATTATTTGTTTTAAAAAGTAAAAGAAAAAATTGATTTCCAAAAAACATCTAAAATTTATTAATGTCATCCACTTATTTACCAAAATATCATTCATTTGATGGAATGACCATTAGTGTAACAGTGTTCGTAAAAAAAATGGTCATTTTGAAACCAATTCTCTATCTAATAGTCATTTTAATAGTGGTGACTCAAGTTGTGGGCTTATAAGTTATAACGTAGCATTACTCCTTTTAGAATTAAAAAAACATTTTAAAAAAGAAATTGCATATCGTTTTCATTAATACTAGGTTTTGGAGCACATGCCTTCAAGATTGGAGTATCATATTTGTCAATATACATATCCTTGAAAAATAAGAAATATTAATATAATACATACGGTTTTAGTTCATGTAAATGTTATTATATTGATATGACACCCTGAGGAAGTATTAAACTAATGTGGATTATTTAATTATTTTTTTATTTGACCAGAAACCACTGCTTGGATTTTTTCTAAAAAATTATTTTTACTGCATTTCACTTTATACACATCCATTGTATAATCCACAAGTCATAAAGTTTCACATAAATTACATTTCCACCCCTATATAATTCCCTTTTCTTTTTCAATACATTAAATATATAAAAAATTATATTTTCATCCCCAGTCCCATTTTATAATTTAAAATAATAATAAAATACTTACTATATAGTCCTTGTTGTGTTACTATTACTAAGATCTGTCTATTAAGTAATTATACAAACTTAAAGGATTGTATTTGTCAATCGACGTTCAATGCAAATATTAGGGATGCCATAATTGAAATCTTATTATACCATGTCTATTAAATAATTATATAAACTTTGAGGGCTGTAATTGTAAGTTTACATACAAAGAAATTAAAAGAAAAAGAAAAAGGGAGCTATAATATAATTAACCGACCACTTCACACTTTTATATATAATATAGGATAATAGATTTAGAATTTTAAATTAAGACAAATTTTGGAAATTACTATACAATTCATGTTGTGTTACTATTACTAAAACATGTCTATTAAGTAATTCTACAAACTTGAAGACTTGTATTTGTCATTTGACTTTAAAAATAAGAAAAAAAAAATAAAAAAATAATAAGGGATACTATAACTAAAATATTACTAAAAGCTATCTATTAAGTAATTATATAAAGTTTAAGGGTTGCATTTGTAATTTTACTTTTAAAAAAATTAAGAAAAAAAAAAGAGTCAAAGAAATTAAAAGAAAAAAAGATATGGCTATAATTACAGCTGGCAATCCACACTTTTATATATAGTAATAGATATAGATATTTTAAATTAAAACAAATTGTGGAAATTATTAAACAATTCATGTTATGTTACTATTACTAAGACATGTCTATTAAGTAATTCTACGAACTCAAAGACTTATATTTGTCATTTGACTTAAAAAGAAAAAAAAGGGATGCTATAACTAAAATCTTACTAAAAACCATCTATTAAGTAATTATATAAAATTTAAGGGTTGTATTTATAATTTTGTAGGATAAAGAAATTAAAATAAAAAAATAAAAATAAAAAAAAAAGTCAAAGACATTAAAAGAAAATAAAAAAAGATGCTATAATGCAAGAGCCCTGCCGCTCTTTTATATATATAGTATATATAAATGGGTCTAAAACACCATAAACGAAAGTCAAAGAATCATCAATCCTGTCATTGGGAGCAGGGACCATTTTATAGACATTCGGTTAAAGCAAAACCTTACCTGATAGTCTGACACGTCATACCAATTAATTGATAAGCTAAAGAGGTGACATGGTTTCGGTTCGGTTTCGGTTTCGATTTAGAGTCGGGGATTCCAGTTCCAATGTTTGGTGGAACCGGAACTGGAGTCAGAACCAAAACCGAAACCAGAACCAATATATGCCGATTTCGATTTCGATTTCGATTTCGGTTTCGGTTCTAGAACTGCCGGTTTTGGTTTCGATTCTGATTCCTATGGAACCGACGGTTCTGAACCTTTTTTTTTTTTTTCCTTTGTTAATAAAAAAAATAATTAGACTTGTAAGTTGTAATTGTAAATAAAATAAAATATATAAATGATAAATTGCAAAATAAAATAAAATACAATTCATTGGGTTAAGTCACCCGTAAATAAAATAAAATAAACAAATGATAAATTACAAAATTAAATTAAAATAAAACTATACAAAATGACAAATTACAAAATTAAATTTTTTTAAAAATGTAAAGTTATTAGCCTTGCACTTAATTTTTACCACAATTAAGTTATCTACGTATCATCTTAGGGGGGTTTAGAGGAATCAAAGGTCACGTTGTTTTCTTACCTTTTACTGTAGATTTGGTGATGACGTGGACTAATTGCTGTCATGATAGGCATCCGCTATTCTGTCTTCCTGCAATTCTCCACAAGAATTCTAATTTATTGGCAAAAAGGCGAAGAAATCAATTTCTCATTCCGTTCCAATCCATTCAAGAACAAGAGAAAGAACTAATGCCCCATTCAGGTATCTCGATTGAAATACCCATAAAGAGTATTTTCCGTAAAAATAGTATTCTTGCTTATTTTGATGATCGTCGATACAGAAGAAAGAATTCAGGAAATACCAAATATGGGCTTTCAGGTTCGTCATCTTTGAAGAAATTGTACGTTGCCTCTTGCTCGATTTCTTGTTATCTATATTGCGCCTTCGTCTAGTCATTTACACAAACCTGTATTTGTAGTACTTTCGGAGTCAAGCACAAACGCTTTTCATCCAGGATATTCCCCCTGACGCTGAACTCTTGTTCCGCCGCCACTATAGAAACTGGTGTTAAAAAAATATTTTTGGCTATCATAGCCACGATTGTATAGTATCTTCCGTACTCTTTCAAATATTGTAAGATATCAAATTGTTTCCCTGGCGTATCTTTTATAAACTCAAAAGAAGTATTTAAATAAGATTCAAGCTTGGAATACTTGTCGGAGCCTGATGAAGAAAAACATCTACGTTTTTTTTTTTTTTTTTAATAACAGACTATACCCTAAATTCATAAATCTGGAGGATGATGGGGGTTGAGATGCAGTTTGTGTTCGTGTAACATCTAAGTTTAGTGATAAATCATAAATTGTAACATATTCATCATATAAATCATACAATAATTTCTTAACTCTATCACGACACGCATCAACATCATATTCAATTTTTAAACCTTGCTGGCCATAATAAGCATTTAGATAATAAGACAAATGTCCGAATTTACAACGTGAATCAAAAACCATGACAATCAAATAAATATTTGGAAACTCCTTATAATAATCTAACCATTTTACCTTCATAGCATTAACGGCTTCAGCTATTTATATGTCGGATTCACAATGAGCAAATGCACTAGCAATATTAAGACTCTCAATAATAAAGAAATAAGTTGTGGGATAATAAACACCAGATAAATTGTTAGTAGCATTATAAAAGACTTTTAACAAATTGAAAACGTTGTAACAAGCATCCCAATGAGTTTGATAAAGTTCAATGTGAGTAACATGAAATTGAATAAAAGTAACTAATAAATCCCTATAATCATAACTTTGAGCAAACAACTTATAAGTAAAATTCCAATGTGTTGGAACATCACTAGGAAATCTAACGAAACGTCTACCATTTTGTTCATAAAATGTTAACCATGCTTTCATTGTAGAAGAATGTTTCCATAAAAATATTAGGGTTTTTTTTAAATAAAATGTTCATGAGTTTCTAATCCTTTTTGAACACATAAATTTAAAACATAGCATGCACATCTTTGATGAAAAAATTTACCACCAAGATTAGGTTTGCATAAATCAATTAAAAATGGAATAGCAACAATATTGCTGGAAGCATTATTAAAACCAATTGCAAAATTTTTTTTTTCAATTTTATACTCTGAAAAAATAATTCTAAGTTGTCTAAAAATATTTTGAGCAGTGAGTGCATCATCAAAAACTCTAAATGCAAAAATTCTTTTCTGGATATTCCATGCATCATCCATAAAATGGCAAATGACACCCAAGTATGAATGCGATCGCCAATGACCACTCCATATGTTGGCACATACGGAAACACGACCGCTATATTTTTCAAAATATTTTTCTGACTTTCTTTTTTCTTTTTCATAATCATCAGTATAACTAAATAATTGTTGGTTAGGAGTAGTGTACTTGGGAATTAGTGATTGTGACCTTGATTTGGTCTCTGCTTCTGGATGTTTTGTTGAAATATGCTTCCTATAAGTGTCATATCCTCCAGATTTGGTCCACTTATATACTTTTTTGCAATAATTGCAAGCTGCTACATAGCTTCCATCTTATTGCCTAATTTTCTTCTTATGTTTGACGAAGAGATCAGATTTGCTTTGCTTCTGTATCAGATCTTCTTGCTCTTTTGGTTCAGGTGGATCAAATTCAAAATCCTGAGGTGTATCAATATCAGGAATATTTTCTGATTGGCTTATCAAATTGGGGAAGGGGGTGTCATTGGGATTGGGTTCTGAAATTGTTAGAGGGGGAGTATGACAGTCTAGGCCTAGATCTTCAGCATAGGCCCGGCGTTGCAGGTACTCATGATAGGTGGTGTCATTATGACCGAGATTATCGATCATAGGACCCTTACCTTTCATCGAAATCGAACACCTAGGACTGTCATTGTCATGAGTCGTGACCCCTTCCATTTCCACCACTTTCCATTTAAAAATAAATTTATGAGAGAATTGGAAACTTAGAAGAATAATAGTGGGTAGTAAACTAATAATTCCAAATAAATGAAATTGAAAACTTAGTAATTGACTAATTGCAAATAAAATAAATTGGAAATAAATGAAATTGCAAATAAAATAAGTTGGAAATAAATTTAATTGCAAATAAAATTAATTACAAATAAAATAAATTGTAAATAAAACAATTGCAAAATGAAATAAATATTAAAAACCTTAGAAACTTGGAGAGTTGAGAATTGAGAGAGAAATTATAATTAGAGAGAATTGAGAGAGAAATTATAATTAGAGAGAATTGAGAGGAAATTAGTGTGAGGAAAAATGAGGACTGACGTCAGCAGGCCGTTGGGCCCAACGGTCAGCCCCAAAAAAATAATGATAAAAAAATAAAAAAATAAAAAATAACCATGGAACCGCCAGTTCGAACCGGAACCGAAACCATCAGTTCCAGTCCGGTTCAAACCAACTAATTTCGTAAACCTTAGAATCGAAACCGGAACCGGCTCCCCCGGTTCCGATTTCGATTCCACGGTTTGAACAGAAACCGTGTCAGGTCTAGGCCTAACATATATATACCATTTCTATTTGCTACTGAAAATTAAAATATTTCTTTAATAATATATGCCCGACATAATAATATAATGCTAATTAGTGACATAAATATTAATTAGAAGTGATTTTTATGGATGATTAAAGATTTAAATGACTATATCAGACCAATGTGGTTTTGTAGTAAGAGCACTCATTCGAGTCGCCATCATTGTATGTGATATTTAAAAATAAAATAAAAACATGATTAAATAGGGTATTATGTTCAAAGTATTAAAATTTGAATCTTTTCTTTTCTTATAAGCATAAATTAACCATTACTTTTAATATAATTAATCAAAAGAATTTTATAATTGAATTAAATTTAAATGCAATTTTATTATTTTATAAAATAAGATATTTGAAAACTTTAAGGAAAAAAAAAAAGAGTTTTTAAATTTTATCCAAAAATTGAAATTTAGGAATCAATTTTTTTATATAAAAAACATAAAATAGGTAGAATTGTAAATAACCCCTCTCTTTTGATTAAATACCAAATAAAACCCTCAAATTTTAAAACTCAATAAAAACCCGAATGTTAATTGACCGATAGTTTACTTTATTTAAATCAAACAAAAATATGACTATATGTAGAGATGTTTCACTGAACAGTTTTCAATACTAAAATATGTTTTTGGTATGTCATAATTGAAACTGTAAACGTAGCTAAAGACGTTTGATAGAGACAAGGAAGTGTTTGATACAGAGACAGAGAAAAATCAGTGTTTGGTTAGTGAGAAAATCACAGAGAAAGTCTCCATTGAAAGGAGGATTCTCTGATATTATATTCAATGTATTTTGTGTTACAAAGCTCTCAATATATATACAAAGAGATTTCCAGCTCACACACATTCTGTGTGAACATTGCATCAGCAGAGTTTGTTACTAACAGTCAACTAACAGATCACTAACAGCTACCAAACTTTTATCACAATCAGGCATTAGTGAACTAACGCCTTCCATCTCTCCCGTTATTGTTCTGATGCTCTGTTTTGTGCCTTTGCTTAGGCTTTGGACTGTCATCACATATAGTCTGTTCTCTGATGCTGACCACACTTGTACATCAGTATGTGACTTCCTTACAGAAACATATATATAATCTCAAATTTGTTGATGGTTAAGTTCGTATATTCTCAACATAAAAATCTTGTAACCAAAAAACTTAAAAAATCTTGCAAAAAAAAAAAAAAAAAAAAAAAAAAAGTGAAGCGTGTGCCTAAATTTAGATTTGGAGCTTGTAAAAAAAATTAAAATAAAAATAAATAAATAAATAAAATAAAATAAAATAAAGCTTGTATTCTCAACATATATTCTCATCAGGTCATAGCATAACGAGTGGTGCTATTGGCACACCTCCTACCGGTCTATTTATACCCATTTTAAAATTTTTTGATTTAATTAAATATAATTAAATATTTTTAATAATTTTTTATTTATTTCTAAAACTACCTTTTTTACTTATTTTTCAAACTTAATGCGCATCATCTCTGATCTCTGTATACATCTGTCTCTCATCTCCATTGAACGATCTATTTTTTCTTCTTTTTTTTTTTAAGTATTTAAAAAAAAAAAAAAAAATTGATATCCATTATAGGCTTTAATAGCCGAATTAAAACTATCACAAGAAAAAAGACATTCGTGTTATAGAAAAGAAAAAGAAATAAGAAGTTGCATGTCATGTGCTAGATATGTTATTGATGTTTTGCTATCCACTTGAG
Source organism: Acer negundo (assembly GCA_035582765.1). NCBI lineage: Eukaryota > Viridiplantae > Streptophyta > Magnoliopsida > Sapindales > Sapindaceae > Acer > Acer negundo. The sequence continues at coordinate 10,885,399 of CM069233.1, forward strand.
CAGGGGCGAATCTAGGACTTTCTATTCGACGAGGCTGAACTAAATGGTAGCCCAGTTGGGAGAGTATCAAACTGAACTAATTATTTATGAACACATGACATTCATATGGTTAAATAAACAAATAGAAACAATTTAAAGGGTAAATTTGTGATTTCAAAGAAAGTTAAATATAATAAGAGTAAGATAAGGGTAAAAATGTAATTTCAGAGAAAGATAAGGGTAAAAATATAATTTCAAAGAAAGATAATAGGAAAAAAATTATAATATGTTGAGTGTGGATTGAACACTCAAGACTCAACCTTAGATCTTCAGTCTAAGGCTCACCCAATTGAGCTATCATTGCTTGTTGATTACAATTTGATTGTGTATTATATATATATAATAAAAACTTAAAGTTTTTTTTATTTATAAAATGGCAAACGAGGTTGCAGCTGCAGCACCGTGCAGCCCCCACAATCACTCGCCCCTACACTTGAGTGTCTGCGTCGGTTGCTATTGGGGCTGGCTTGATGTAGCAGTTTTTTCACTTTGATTTGGTATTTGGAAATATGGAGAAGAGTCACAATCAGAATTATCAGAAAAACTTCTCAAGGGAGAACAATACAAATAACACAATTTGTTGAGCCACCTATTGACTAAAGATTTATAAACAACATCTATATCATCATCTATAGGTTCAAAGATTTAGAGAAGGAATTGTTTCTAGATGCTTGATATCATTCTCATACAATTCTTACATATGTTTCAGACAATTCTTCCATATGCTTGATATCGTTCTCAGATTCTTCCATAATATTTCGTATATGTAAGAAGCAAATTTTAGGGTTTAAGAGTTAAGAAAAAAAATTATTCAAGAATTAGATTATAAGAACGTTGTTATTATTTTTATTTTATTTTTATGAGGAATATAGGGTTTTATTAGATTTACTTTTTAGAAGATTTTTTTCTTTAAATTGTATGTCCCTTAAAGTAATTTTGATAAAGGAAAAAAATATATTAAATAATTAAAAAATGGGGCATAAATAGGCCGGTAGGGGATGTGCCAATAGTACCACTCTAACATAATACATTATATATATAGGAACTTTTCCGATCAGCACCCACTTATTTTAATATAACGAGCACATTTATTTAAATTGCATGAACTTGTATGTTTTTCGATAAGATTTTTTGTATGCATCATCAAAAAATTAAAATACACGTTTGATAAAAAATTTGAAATTTTTTTGAATTCAAGAACTATTTTTTCTAATATTTCCCTATTTTTAAATGTTTGTCTTCAAAAAAGTCGAAATAAATAAGTTCTTGCACCAGAAATTTTTTGAATTTTTTTTCCACAAATGTATTTCATTATTTTTATCATCCATACAACAAATCACATCAAGAATCAATAAATTCCATTAAATATCACCAAATGTGCTTAAAGTGTGCAATGTAAAAAGTCATCATTAGAAAATTTCTCATATATATATATATATATATATATATAGTTTTTCTCTCCTTAGGACCGAACTAAACTTTTAAGATTATGACAAAATTTGTGAGTTATTGATTATGTCTAAAAAGACTTTGACTAAACTGAAGTATGTGAATATGATAGTTAATAGTTGTGGAATGGATATAAATAAAATCAGTTCGTCATGAGGAAAGAAAAACTGAGGCGGCCGCCTAGGGGTCCCGTTTTCCAAGGGCCCCAAATTTCAGGTTGAAAATAAATTTTGTGTATTCAATTTTTAAATAAGTCTAGAGGCTCACATATTAGGTTTTATTTTATTTTTTTTATAAATAAAAAAAAAAAACAAAAAAAAAAACAAAAAAATAAAAACAATTAGCTCATATATCACTTAACCAAATATAAGTTTGGAGGCACATGCACTGTTATTTTATTTTATTTATAAAAAAAAAAAAATAATAATAATCAATATATACCTAATCACATAAAAGTCTAGAGGCCTGCCTCTTATATATAGGTTTTTTTTTAAGGTCCACCAAAGAAATACAATTATAATACTTAACCACATCCAATGTAGATCAAATAGTGTATCAATCTATCAAACATTAAAAAAAAAAAAAAAAAATTGAAATCAATTCCAGGGATCTTGAAAGAAACACAATTATAATACTTAATTAGTAATTTTACTTCTAAGAATGTGAGACGGAATGTGAGACAGGTAATGTTTAAGTAATATATTATTTGATGTAATTATAACATTTTTATTTTGGTGACTTTTTATTTGTCATTTTATTGCGTTGCGATCTTGATTTTTTGTTATTATATTGATTTTTATAAGTATTTACTATTTACTTAAGAAAAAAAATTAAGTAAATATACATAGAGGATCGAGGGCCTCATTTTTATTATCTGCCTCGAGCCCCCAAAATCTCAGAACTAGCCCTGACTGTATATATATATATATATATATATATATGAGGAAATAGCACTTCTTAACCAAAAAATTAAGGGGATTTCTATTTTTACCCAACATTAGTGTTTTCATTGTTTTTACCAAAATTTTCACCGAAAAGATAAATTTATCTTTGCCTTTTCTATTTATTTTTATTTTTTAAAACTGAAAAAAAAAAAAAAAAAAAAAAAACCTGGTAAGAAGGGAAAAAATTATGTGAAGAAGAAGGAAATTAAACGCACCAGATTAAACACGTTAGGAATTAAATGCACAGATTAAACACGTTAGGAATTAAACTAGTGGTGTGTTTAATTGAAGAAAACTTGTGTGTTTAATTAAAGAAAACTATTGGTGTGTTTAATTTAAGAAATCTGGAAATTTTTTTCCAGATTTGAAAAAATTCTTCTTCATCATCTTCTTCTTGTTCTTCTTGCTCTTGTTCTTGTTCTTCTTGAAGAAGGTTACCAGTGTGTTTAATTGAAGAAATCTGGAAAAAAAAAAATTAAGATTTGAAAAACATCTTCTTCTTCTTCTTCTTCTATATTGGAGGCCAGACATCCATTAGAGGTCAACGAGATCTAACAAACATCCATTGGAGGTCGGCGAGATCTCGCTTGGAGGTCTTGTCTATAAAAATAAAAACTCCACTAATTATATGGTTAGTTTCAATTTTAACCTATATATATATTAACAAAAGATGGAGCTATTAGTCTAAGAAGGGTGTATTCAATTAGGATTTTAAAAGACTTTTAATGACTCTTATAGAATTAAACAATTTAGGTGTTGTTGTAAGTAATATTTAGTGAAACGACACGTCACTTAAATAGGCGAAGAGTGTGGGACCAATCATGTCACATAAGCAAAAGTCAAGAGATCAATCAAATAGCATGTTGACAAGTAGAGCCCTTATGAAATGTCAGACGAGACTAGCCTTGCCGAGTAAAGACTTCGCCTGATCAGCTCAGCTTGGCTAAAATAGGAAAAATCCATGTTAGGGTTTCCTCCACGCATAAGGCGATGCGGTCATAATAAGCAATTATAAATCAATTAGTATACAACCACCAGAAAGAGTCCAATAAGGAAACATGAAGGTCTTCTCTGAAACATTAGGAGTCTTAAACAGATTCGGAATCAACTGAATTAAATACATGACGACACCAAATAGGAAAAGAGCCCTAAATCCAACTCTGTAATCTTCTACTTGTACGCCACAATTTAAACCCTAAAGGAACCATATAAATACACCTGTAAAAGGCAATGTAAAGGGACGTGAAAAATCTTGCGAGGAAGAGAGACTAGAGTGTGAAACATCAATTTACAAAATAGTGGATTTGCTTCTTAATCGCTAAGCGACGAACCATGGATGTTTCTCAGTTGCTTTCATTTCGTTTAATTTGAAGGTTTCATTAACAAAGATCGTTGACCGGTTGACTTTCAAGAAATCATCATCAACAATTGACATTAAAAGAATGGGGCTTTAGAACTAAACTTTGAGGTTCCTTGTGAGACAATGGCTAATGATGGAAATGGAAGTGATTTCAGAAGTAACCAGAACTCACCAAGTGACACGGGGATGGTCTATGCAGCTCTCAATTCTATGGGTTCTCTAGACGTCACTTTAACGGCCAGAAATCAATTGATGGTCGTAATAGGTATCCAACTGTTTCCTCCAACCAACGAGGAAATTGCCTAACGTTTTTAGGAATCCCTACAGCAACTCGTGTCTAACGCGGATAAGCACGGAGTTACCCTTTCTACCACTGAAGGGTTAACTTTGCCATATAACCTACACATGCCAGACTACCAATAGGGCAGGTTATGTTCTATGGTGATCGGTCCAACGTCGAACGCACCAATGGTGGGTCAGAACACCACTAAAGGCTTGAAACTTTACCCGAAGAACATGTTTAGATCAGTGAAGGGCCTAAAGAAAATAGGTAACCCCATGGAAGACACGAGCGCGATCAAACCGACTGGGATCCGGACCAACCCGGTAGGCGCACTCGTCGAAGGAATCACCCGACGTCAATAGAAGACAGTGATCGACATCATTGCCGGAGACACCAAAGGGGAATAGTCTAACTGGATGGACTTGGTCGAGAAGACCGGGAGCGAGATACTGAAAGGCTTGAGCAGGGTTTGACGATTAACCAGAGTTTCAATCCCGATAGAGAACCAGAAAGCGAAAGGGATATACTCATACAGAGTTTTACCTGGGAAGTCCAATATAATAGATGGTAGATGGATGCTCTGATTAGGCGTTATGGACACAACGAGTTGTCAGATGACGAGTCAAACAACCCTTTCACCAATGACATCCTCCGGATGCCCTTCCCGAAAAAATTCAGGATGCCGCACGTGGAACGATTCAAGAAGAATACGGACCCGAAGGAACATGTCGGGCGGTATAAGAGCTCCATAGCACAGTACGTTCAGAACGATGCCTTACTAAGCCTTAATTTTCCTCAAACACTTTAGGATTTGGGCTCTAGGTGGTTCAGGAGATTGCCTACAACAAGTGTATGAAGCTTCAACGAGCTAAGCAAGGCATTTTCGAGGCAATTCCTCAGGAACGTGCATAGAAAGAAATCAGTGGCACGCATCTCCCAGCTCAAACAAGGGCAAGATGAATCACTTAGAAATATCTAGGAAGATTTGGCCATGAGGTATCATAGATTGGAAGCGCGAAAGATGAAGTCATCATCGCAACATTTATCAATAACATTTGTAGAATCACCAACTGCCTTTTGACCTAAGGAGAGCCTGTTTAACCAAGTACATAGATATGATAGACATGGCAGAAGGGAACGCACTGGCCGAGGAAGAAGATATTTCAACAGGCGGGTACTTCGTGTATGGTGATAAACAAAAAAACAAGGTCCGGGATGGTCGGGATTGTTATCGGAACTATGATCCAAAGATTGATCAAGCAAGGGAAAAGTTCTAGTGGAGGTAAACAAACTACACCCTTTAAAGAAAAAGCTGGAGGAAGTCCTTACGATTCTAGAAGAGAAAAACATATCAAAAGAACCTCCTAGGCATTCACACTTTGCTTGTAAAGAGACTACAAAGTATTACCGATTCCACAAGGAAAACGGGCATGAAACCTCTAAGTGCTTCCAGCTCAAGGACCATATTGAGACATTTATCTGAGAAGGACACTTGAAAGATATTATCCTGAAGAAAATCGAGAAAGCGGATGGTCAACCACACCAAGATAATCGGAAAGAGGGCCGAGGAAAGAAGTTGATCCCGAAAAAAGCTGAAGATGAAATGGTGATAAACACAATCTTTGGTGTGCCGTCAACCGGGAAAATCAACAGAGAAAGAACATGGGAAATCTGAGAAGCAATGAAAGCAAAGAGGGATCTTGACGTAAACTCTATTGTACCAGACCGAAAGAGGATGAAAGAAGGCTGGGACCCAATAATGATTACGGAGGCTGACTCATATGGTGTGGATGTCAGGCCTAACGACGTACTGGTTATAAGTGCCCAGATCAGGCATAGAAAGGTACTAGAGTGCAGATCGACAATAGGAGCTCAATAGACATTCTAAGTGTAGGAGTATACAACCAGCAGAGGTTAGATAGAAAGGACATGCTACCCTTTCATACCTCGCTCTGAGGATTTGAGGGAGTAGATTTGAGATCCTTGGGAACGGCAAAACTGCCAGTGAAGATTGGAAATGTATCTTGCTAGAAAACAGTATTGCTCGACTTTGTGGTAGTAGACACAGAGAACCGGCCTAATAATACTTTGCTGGGCTAACCATTCCTAAAAAAAACCAAGGTAGTCATGGTAACTTATCCCCTGATGATGAAATTCCCAACAAAATTAGGGGTGGGTATAGTCAAAGGGTCCCAAGAGATGGCACGGAAGGCGAACTTTTCCATCTACAAAGACAAGGAAGAAAAGTAGGTACATCAAGTATGCATGGTTTAATCAGCCGACCAAAACATGGATGAGTCGGAGGACCGAGCCAAAATACCATAAGGATTTGAACTGGACCCGAAGAAAGAACTCGAAACTCAAAATGATGAGCCAATAGAGAATGTGATCCTTTACGATGAGAAGCAGACCAAAGTGGTCAAGATAGGCTCAAATTTGCACGAAGGCATCAAAACAGACTTGACCAACTTGCTGAAAGAGTATAAAGAAGAGTTCGCATGGAGCCATGAAGACATGTTGGGGATAGACATAAAAGTGATATCACATTACCTAGCTGTTGACCAAAAATCCAAGCCAATGGTCCAGAAGAGGAGGTTGTTTAATCCTGAAAGAAGCACAACTATTAGAAGAGAGGTGAAGAAGTTACTGTAGGGAAAAATAATAAATAAAAGTGGTAAACGCAGCAGAAGCGATACTAAAAACGATTTAGTGACTTTTAAAATTTTTCCTTTATGAACCTTAAACCCTTTTAATCAATAAACATGCATATATGTTAACAAAAGTAAATTACCTTTTGTCGCGTGATCCGATTGACTTGCGTCGATGGTAATCCGCAAGACCTTCAATCCGAGCACGAACGTGGATCACCTAGGAGCGTGGTCTCCCTTTTCTTTGAATTGCAAAACTGTGAATGGACCAAACAAAAAACTTTCTTTTCTTTGTTAGTCACAAAACAATCAAAAGAATGTCAAAAATTATTCCGGTCACTTTTGAGTTCTCAATCTAATGATCGAAACTCGCGTGAACCTAGATCGATATCGTATACACAAGCTTATTGATGATTAAGCAATAGTATACTATCAAAGAATAATTTCACACTCTCTTTTGTCTTTTTAGAATAAAAACTCTCTCTTGGAATTAAGAAGAAGAAAAAAGAAATAAAAAACTCAAGCACAATCGATTGTCGTGGCCGAACCCTATAAGAACACATATATAGGTTGGCCGAATTTTTTCTTCTTTTTCCTTTAGTGTTGCCGAATTCTATGTAGTCTAAGATTAGAGTTGGCCGAATTCTATAATGTCACTTATATAGGGTGACTTAAATTCAACCCTAATTCTTTTCAACTTAATAGACTTCAAACCCTAATCGAACTCCTTGATTTTTATTCTTTTATTTAATTTTTTTTTTTTTGACTAAATAAAAAGACTCCTTATTTGATTAAATAAATAAAACTAATTTATTTATTTCCTTGTCAAACAAGTCTTTTACTTTTAGGAAAGATTTGTTTCTTTAATTAAACAATTAATCAATAAATTAATTAATTCTTATTTAATTAAAACAAATGAAACAAAATAATATTTTAGGTTAAAATTTTAACCTTGCCGCCCCACTTGATTAAGATTGGGCCTAACATTATTTTCTTATTTCATTTAATCCATTGGACTTTAAATAAAAAGCCCACATGTGAACCAGACCCATTCTTACTAAAAGAAACAAGCCCACATGTCTTTCATTAATATATTAATATAATTGAGCAGCCCATTACTTAAATAATGTGCAAATTATATTCTTAATATATTAAATGCAATTCTAGATGGACCCTTAAATTGGTCCGGTAGAATATATCAAGTGATCCATGCAAGTCCGTGTGGATTGGGGATCTTGGCGGGCCATCTAAATTTAAGCTTCAATAGACATAACCTAATCACAATCAACAAATGATTCACTTAGGTCCGATCCATTAATTTTAACTCATTCCACTAAAGAGCTAAAACTGAACTCTTAAATAAAGATAGAAAAGGAAAATGCTCCTCATTCATACCCTAGACAATCATATTGGAGATAGTGTATCCTCGTGATTAATATCAGTAATCGCCAAGAGTTCATAGACCGCCTATAACTCTCCAAGTTACCATATTTACTCATATGACCACGTTTTGAACTTGGATATTTTGACTTGTCCAGAAGCCATGTTTTCAATAGACACTATCAAAACTCAACGTTGAGATTTAATATCCAATTACCTCAAAACATCCATATGATGATATTATACTCTCATTTAATTAAATGGAGCCACGATGTCCATATCTATAAATGAAGTCCTCTATCGATTAACAAATGAATATCACCAAACTATCGAGGATAGACTATGCGATATAATCGTACTCATTGATAACTCAAATGATATCACTTGCAACCATAAGTCCATCATTTATCTCAGGATTAAGATAGACCCTCCGATTGTCCTGATAATGAAAAGACTATTATCTATTGACGGTTCTAGATAAAGCTTTTCATTGTGATCCAGTTCAATGCACCCAGTGCACTAGATCCTTTTGCTCGAAGACACTCCGATGATTTTAGACTCATCATATCTCATTTGATCCCACTCAAATGCTAGCAAAAGAATTCTACAACTTTAACAAGATAAAGGTGCCCAACCTTTAACTTAAGTTGTGAACATTATTCAAGACTAACTAAAGAATTGTGTCTACCACATACATATTCAGATGTACGAACAATTCTTCTTTTCCCATAGTCTTTAGACCTTATGATTATTTACTTTGACAATTATAATATAAACTATAAATGCTATACGATTTGTTAAACCAGAAATCTCTTTATTAATATGAAAAAGATTGTTAATTACAACATTACACTCTTGCTATTGAGCATAATCCTAACAGTTACTCGTCGCGGGATCAATTAGGGAGGTCAAATACCCGCAATGGGTGGCCAATGTGGTGTTAGAAAAAGAATAACTAGTAGAGGATGTGTATGAACTTCATAGATTTAAATAAAACCTGCCCGAAAGATAGTTTTCCTCTCTTAAGGATTGACCAGTTGGTATACGCCACCGTAGACCAAGAACTTTTCAGTTTTGTGGAAGCTTAATCCGGTTATAATCAGATCTGGATGAATAAGCCAAGTTAAGAAAAAACGACCTTCACGACTGACCAGGGATTATATTGCTACACGGTAATGTCTTTTGGCTTGAAGAACGTCGAAGTAACATACCAAAGGCTAGTGAATAGAATATTTGCTCAGAAAATCGGAAGAAATATGGAGATATATGTGGACGACATGTTAACTAAGAGTGTCACAGCAGGAAGACGCACATATGATATGAGAGAAACCTTTAAGGTATTGAGGAGGTATAGGATGAAACTTAACTCGAACAAATGTGTCCAAGGTATCATCGAGGAGATTCCTCAATTTCGAGGTTCACCAAAGAGGAATCGAAGTGAATCCTAACAAGATCCAAGGCCTTGCAGACATGATCTTACCAAAGACTTTGAAGGAAGTCCAAAGATTGCCTAGATGCCTCGCTTCACTCATCCGATTCATATCCAAATCAACAGATAAATGCACACCAACTTTTAAGGCAATAAAGAAAGAGAAGGGGCTTGAGTGGAATCAGGAATTTGAAGAAACCTTCAAGAATTTGAATAAGTACTTGGGCAGAGCATCAATCCTTTCCAAACCCATGGTCGGGGAAACCTTATACTTGTACTTATCCCTCACAGAAGTAGCGACCAACTCCATGTTGATTCAGTTAGAGGAAGGAGTACAGAAGCCGTGCATTACACTAGTAAAGCTTTGCTACCGACCAAAACAAGGTATTCACCAGCAAAGAAAATGGTTCTTGCACTGGTCATAACAGCAAGAAAGCTCATACCATATTTCCAAGTGCACACAATGGAAGTGTACACAGATTGTCCACTCAAACAAATCTTACAAAGACCAAAATTATCGGGTAGACTGACCAAGTGGACGATAGAACTGAGTGAGTTCGACATCAAGTACATGCCAAAGGCATCGCTCAAAGGACAGGCTATGACAGATTTTGTAGCCGAATTAACCGAGCCAGACATGGAAGTGAGAAGAATGATGGAAAAGAAACAAGAGAAGACCTTCCAATAGAGACTGCATGTGGACAGTTCATCAAACAGCTATGGCAGCGGGGCGGGTATAAATGATATCTACCCCAAAAAGGGATGCAGTAGAGTGTGCCATGTGGTTCGACTTTAAGGTAACCAATAACCAAACCGAGTATGAAGCTTTGCTAGCCAGTTTGAGAGTATACATCGCATTAGGAGTGGATGAGATAGAAATCTATAGTGACTAGCAGGTTGTAGTCAATCAAGTCTTAGATGAATACCAAGCAAGAGACGAATGTATAATAGCTTACTTGGACATAGCAAAGAGGTTGCTCAGGCGTTTCAAAGAGTACAAGATCACTCAAATCAAACGAGAAGAAAACGAGAAAGCAGAAGCTCTGTCCAAACTATCGTCCATAACAACCTGCATCAGATCCAAGACGGTCCCGATCGTACACTTGACCAGGCCAAGTATATATGAACTAGAAGAACTCATAGTAGCAGAAATCTAAGGGCAGCCAAGCAATTGGATGACCCAACTCAAAAGGTACTTAGAAAAAGATATTCTATCGGAAGACACCTTAGAGGCAAAATGCATCAAGTACAGATCGACCTGATACACCACTATCAGAAGGGAACTGTACAAGAAGGGATTCTCGAAAACGTTGTGAGATGTGTAGGGGATGAAGAAGCCGAACAGATCCTAAAGGATGTCCACAACGGCGTGTGTGGAATCACACTGTAGGTAAGAGTCTGGCACACAAAATACACTGGCCAACTCTATTTGCCAATGCTCAACGATTCGCGAAAAGCTTCGAGACCTGCCAAAAGATTGCCAATGATATTCAGCAACCCCCCGAGTTTCTCAAAAGCCTCACATCTCCTTGGTCCTTTGTCATATGGGGTCAAGATCTCATAGGACCGATGCCTATAGGGGTGAAAAGTATAACGAAGCACACAATTATGACAGTGGCTTACCTCATCAAATGAGCGAAAGCAGAAGCACTCATACATATCACCGAGGCGAACACCACTAACTTTTTCAAAAAGAATATACTATATATGTTTAGGATCCTGAGTACCATCATCACTAACAATGGTACTCAGTTTGATAATGAGAAATTCAGGAAGCTGTGCAAAGATTACAAGATAGCAAACTACTGTGTCTCTCCCGCTCATCCTTAAACCAACGAGCAGACTAAGGTAGTGAACAAGGTGATCAAGCACACCCTAAAAGAAAAATTAGGCGAAAAGAAAGGAAACTAAGCAGACGAGCTTCATGAAGTCTTATTGGCGTACCAAACAACAATGAGAACCTTTAAAGAAAGACACCTTTTTCCTTAACTTTCGAAACTAAGGCGGTCATCGCGACGGAAACGTCCTACATTTCTCCAAAAGTTCGGTTATACGACTCAAATCACAATGTTGGCATGCTACACCAAAGTTTGGACGAACTGGAAAAAGTAAGAGACATGTCCCAAGCAAGAAACACTGTGTACTAACAGAGAGCAACCAGGTATTACAACTCACATGTCCCTATGTGAAAATTCCAACTAGATGACCTAGTGCTAAGGAGGGTATCCCCAAACACCAAAGATAAAGCAGCAAGATCCCTCGCTGACAAATAGGAAGGCATGTACACCATAGACGGTATAGCAGGACATGGAGCATACTTGATTGCCCGACTCAGAGGAGGTTTCTTACCCCGACCATGCAATGCGCAATACTTAAAGACATTCTATCCCTAAGGAGCCCTTTTTTCAGTTTAATTAGCTTTCGATGTTTTTAGGTTTTTAGATATTCAGCCTTTTAAAAATCTTTAGCAATTTAATATGGTTTACTTATTTTTGTAGAAAATCAATAAAATCCCTTGCGAGATATTTACTCAGAAAAGAACCTAGTTGATATCATGAAAGAAACAAGACCTGGAAAAGGTCTTACAAAAAGAACTCGAGCGCCGTGAAATCGTGAAAAGTGGATGGAAAGTATCTAAGAGGCGAAAAAGCTAAATTAGCATGCTCGCCGAGTTGAGTTGATGCAAACGCATCACTTAGCCAAAAAGGCAAACCTAAAGCACTAGGATACCTGGAAAATTGCTCGGGAGCACTACCAGGGCATACCTAGTGAGATACGCAGCTGTGTTGACCAGTATACAATACCCCAACGATTCGGTAAACCCCTGTAGTAGACAAAACTAGGAGACGTCCCAGGTAACTTATGTAGGGACCTAAATGTATGGTCGGGGCGAGCCTCGATGTAACACCTTGGTAAAAAGAGAACAGAGTACAAAGAAGATCAAGCAAAAAGCCATCAAAATGTTCAAAAAATAGATTACCTAACTAATTGCCAGTTAATAAGATACTCGGCTTAGTTACGATACACTTGGCTTGAATGAAGAAACTTAGATTGCCTAACTAATTGTCAGTTAATAAGATACTCGACTTAGTTACGAAGCACTCGACTTGAATAAGGAAATCGAGTATAAATTAAAAATAAACAAAGCATCTATTTGATACCAATCAATATAGTGCTTGGTTAATTACAGTTGAATAAGATATTCAGCCTTATCAAAAACCAATATACTTGTACGAATTTTGAATTCCTGTTTTTCCTGTTTATTTGCGTTTATTAAAGTGTGCATGCATATGGAGTCGAGGATATTCTTGGTAAAAATACATTCAAAAAGCGCAATATAAACCGAGAAAAGCTAACATTCATTTCAGTTAGATGTACAAGTATACACGCCTGAAAAGGCTCTGGCCGATTGCATTTAAAATAATCAAGCTATGAGGCAGGTGCTAGGGGTTGAGTACCACTCCTGCTACCACCGTTGTTGGGCACCATGTCATACTTACTAAGCAGACTGGCATATGAAGGTCACACTATCTCGTCTTCCTCAACTTACATCCAGTTACTATAATCATTTCCAGCAACCGGACCAACATCTGGTTCTTCACCATTAATCCCACTCTTTTGACTAACGTGGAAACTAGAAAATGGGAGTTCAATAAGAACTTCAAGATGTATGGGAAGGGTTCTTTGCCCAAATTCTGGCAGTAGGCTCTCCACTCCTTTACTTGGGCCCTAAACGCCTCCAAAGATATGTCTACATGACTCTTGATTGAAAAATGCTAGTTGGCTCTGGCTTTATTGGTCGCCTTGTTCTTCACTTTAAAAAACTCTCCAGTGGAAACCATTCCTCATTGGAATTCCCAGAGAAAGAGAGCGTTATAAGCTGGAGACCATTTAAAACAATCAATAGACTGAATCTCCAACTTCAGTCGGGCCTCTTTCGTTAGGGCATCTGATGAGGTTGTTTTATACTCTTCTAAACAATATTTATGTGATCATTTGAAAACCATGTTTTAACCACTTAGAATCCTCTTAGGATGTAAATTATTAGTAAATGGTAAGCAAAGATTCGTTCCACAGGAAAATGGAGTAATACGTTTGATTAATTGACTAATCTATAAAGCAATAAAATAAATCATTGTAAATGGATAGTTGTGTGGTTTGATAAATCACCAAAATGCAAGTAAAATAAACATACAAAAAAGTGATAGGACAAATAAAATGCTCAATAATCTTGATAAGAAAAATGGATGTAAACAATTAAGATAGATGCTAGGGAATTGATGGAGTTGCAAATGGGTATGGGCAATTCTTTCTAAGCCACTTTAATGGACCAATTTCTTATAAGTTAACCATTTGTATTCTTAGATGTGTTTAAGTCATAACTATAAACCCTAAACATCTTCCCACCAAAATGCCTAACCAATTAAGGAAAGGGGGTCAAGGTGGGATTGGTTGGTTACAAATTTAGGTTTAGATTAATATGGTTGATATACCCTTCACTAATCTATCATATTCACTTGGTTTCTAACCAATCAAAGGTGTCAATCCAAGTTGGTTTCACAACAATTTATCCCACACAAGAGTATGATCTACTAGGGATATACAATGCAAATCATATAATGAATAGGATCTAGATATTAAGTGAATAGAAAACAAATAAAGATTCAAATACAATAGCTTAAGAAATACCCATAACCAATTGTTCCTCACATTTATTCCCTAGATTGGGGGTTTAGTTACAATCAAATAGAAAGAGAGTAATAGATAAGGAAATCACCATTGGGTCCCATTCTTTAGTGTCTGCTCCTTCCTTTCCTAAGATGCTACTAGTTCAAAAAGTGGTAGAAGAGGATGTGTCTAGATAAGTGAGTGACTAATGGTGAGTGACAAAGGTATTGGAATGTAGAGAATGGGAAGAGAGGAATGGTTGGGTGAGGTAATCAAGATCAAGTGTTGAGATTTTTGATGGAAAAGGTAGTACAAAAATAAAGAATATAGGAGGTTGGATTTGGGAAAAATGGAAGAGAATGATATGCTAAAACTCAGTAATTTTCGTGCTTGGAAATATGTTTGGATTCTCATTCAAGTTAGAAGAGAAAAATATATATAGTGGTCATCGAAATTGTACTGATAATTGCCAGAAATGCTTATGTGGCAAAGTGTAGCCCTTGTTGTCGCCATGGCTACATCGTGGCGGCAGGCAGTTACGCATTCTGAGATTCAATTGTCACAGTCATTCTCATATTTTTCGCTGTGTTGAAAACAGCGACACCGAGTATTTTGAGAGTGGTAGCCATTTGTTCCTCTATGTCGCCATTTATGCTTAGAGCGACATCTCGTGGCGACGCCATACCTAATTAATTTCTTTGGAATAATCTCTCTATCGCCCTTTGTTCTCGAGGCAACACTTCATGGCGATGCCATTTGTTCTTATATGTCGCCATTTATTCTCGGAACGACATCTCATGGCGACGCCATACCTGATTGATTTTCAGGAATAAATCACTCTGTCGCCATGTGCCAATAGGCGACACCTTCAAAAGGAGAAAATGCCATGTTTCTACACTTTGTGCACATTTTGCATTAACCTCTACTTCTTCTTCACCAAAGCTCTTGTGGCACGAATACTAACAATGTTAAAACACAGGGAAATGCCCAAGAATTAAACATAAAGAGACGGGAATGAAGGCCAAAATCATACCAATTTTGATTCAATCAAATACCCCCAAACCTATCTTTTGCTAGACCTCGAGCAAAACAATCACAAATCAACCCCAAAGACAAGCATCAAGACATTTCAAAGGTTTTCAATAAAGCACTAACTCATCCAAGCAAGGTTTTACTTATCATGATCAATATGCGAAACCAAAATGAAGAGATTAAAACATTGATGCACTAGTGAAGACTTATACATGGAAGCGAATGTTAAGTAAAGATTAAGAGCATGCCACTCTATATATGTTTGTACGCAATGCGACCTTACATTCAAAATGCCCAAGCTTCAAAGCAAAGGTTCTATTCGGTTTAGAATGTAATTCGTCTCGATATCTAATCCTCACCAGATTCTCTCCTTTCTTCTCTCAGATTCCTAGGTTTCACTCAAAATACATATGCAATATGAGTTCATGTCATAAATTCAAATGGATTGCACATGATGTCTTTTAAAACGCAATTTCTGAAAATTAAGTCCCATGAATATAATTGTAAGCCATGAATCGGAAAGAACATGCATCAACCAAAATTTATGAAATGGACATTCTTCAAGATCATAAAGGTCTTTCTTTTGGTTGTAATGAGGCCTCAGGTAAATGGTGAGACAAAGAATGGGACAATAAGTAACAAAGAACCCAATAATTCCACTAAGACATATATTCTAATTATGAGTTCAATTGCTTCATCTAATCTTTTCATTTGAGTAACTCATACCACTTTCAATTCTCTTTCTAGTTCAATCGTGCCTAATTCTTGGTTCTTGGTTCTCTTTTCCTTCTTTTTTTCTTTTCCTTCTTTTTTTTTCGCTTTTCTTTTTCTCGGCTTTTTTTTTTCAAAATTGCTTTTCTTTTTAAACTTTCAAGCTTTGCAAACTTTAGCACATATTTACTTGCCTAGGTACGTAGTACAAGAGCTTACATTCATACCCTAAGCCTTAGTAAATCATTTGGTCAAGATAAGTCAATCATGTAGGCTATATGGTTAATGTAGATGTGGTTCATGAATGAAAAGCTTAAATCGTGTTTGGCTTCAAAGGGGCTTTGGAGCACACACATTAGATGTGTTGGAAGTATTTAGGTCAATTTGGTGGTTTTTCACATGCATTACCTAAAATCATTTCCAAAGGCTTGTCCACTAAGCAAAATAAAGCATCCACAAGCAGATTCTATGACAAGCAACATTTAAGTGCAAATAAAACATATACATGGTTGGATGAGTGTTTGAGAGTGAGTGTTTTAAATAGTGAATATTTGCAACTCAAAATACATTTTATAAGGCCATGTTTGTGATCCTCATGAGAATCTCCACTATTAATTCCTAGCATTCAAGAAAAATTGATAATTCACCCTAACATTTATGAGAAAGAGATTAACGTACTTTGTTCAATAACATTCTAAATGGCATGACATTAATTTAAACCAAACAATGGCAAAGATGCACAATTCCTCACTACTCATGTTAAGCACAATCTCAACAAGCAAAGCATACTCAAATATGGCATTATTGCAAGAATTTGAAAAATTATGCTCAAATTTTAAAACCAAGCAAAACAAGCAAAGTGGTGTTGCGCAAATGTACCCCCAAACCTAAATTGGACATTGTCCTCAATGTTCATGGGAGGCAAAATTGGTCAAATGGCGTGACCCAACAAATCCAAAGCAATTAATACATGTATTTTCAAACATTCGGCAAGGTGCCTTTTCATTCTAATATGCCCAAAATCATCTAAAAAGATGCATAATCATGAATAGCATATTCTCAACATTCCTATTATCCAAAAATCATCAATATAGCACAAATATCCTAAATCCACTACCAAAATCCATCTCATATCCTTATTCTATGAAAAACTAAAAAGCAAGAAATAAAACAAATTAAAAATAAGCAAGGAAAGAAATTGTACCTAGGTGGGGTGCCTCCCACCAAGCACTTGGTTTTATGTCCCCACTAGAAGTGCTACTTGGATCGGTCAACCGAATTCCAAGGCTTCGAATATACGCCGCCGCAAGATTAGATCTTGGAAATATTTGGTGCGCATCGGTATGTTCCAATTGCTTTTTTTTAGGTGCCATGGACGAGCAATGGGAGGGACATAAGGCATGAACTCCTCGTATAGGAGCAGTGCCTCAAAAGAGACATCTTCTGCTTCCTTCGCTACATCTTCTATTTCCTTTTTTTCTATTTCTTTTTCTTGAAACATTAGGCAAATAATAAAAGAAATCAAAGCTAACTTCGATATTGACGTTCTCACCATTCGAAGGGATGGTGGTAGCATTTTCCTCCTTCGGATTGCTCGAAGACTCTTCATGCACCATACTTTGCATGGCTTCGACAATAATCTCAAAGTGCCCTTCCATTCTTCTAATTGAGGCTTCCATCCTCTCATCTTGTTGTTGCCACATTTGATCTTGTTATTGCCATCCTTGTTCATTGGCTTATATGTTGGCTTGAGGTCTTTGTTAGAAAGCTTGAGCACTTTGAATAAAATCATTCAAAGTCTCATCTTGAGATCGCACAAAGGCATTAGCTTGAGTGTCTTGATCTCTCCTCCAATCCGGCTTGTACGAATTGGCATACCGTTCATAACTTGACCCCAGATTGTCGAAATCACCACATGGATCATGCATAGGCCACGAATTGTAGGAATTTGACAATGGGGCTTGTCCTCCAGCATTAGAAAGCTCTCATTTTGAATGGCAACACCATGTCTCATGCCCATGCATTCTACAAAATATGCAAGTCATAGCCTCCACTTGTCCTACTCCCGAAGTCCTTGAAGCAAACAACTATATTTGCCTATTAAATTCCTCCAAGTGCATTAGTGAAATGATCCATTGCACCTGTAAAGAAAATAAAAAGAAAAATGAAAACAAGACAAAAAAAAAAAAAAAACAAGACTAGAAAATCTAAAAATAACAAAAAAGACAAACAATCTAGAAAATCTAACTACAAAAAAAAAAAAAAAAAAAAAAATGAATAACTCAAGAACTACGAAAATCTAACAAACTAACTAAAAACTGGCATTATAATTAAATAAAAACAAATGTTAGTAGGCTATCTAATAAGATTGTAAATTACAAAGAGAAGTCAATCAATTTAACAATTGCTACCGATTCACTGGCAGCAGCGCCATTTTTGATGAGGTCGTTTTATACTCTTCAAAACAATATTTATGTGATCATTTGAAAGCCATGTTTAAACTACTTAGAATCCTCTTGGGATGTAAATTCTTAGCAAATGGTAAGTAAAGATTCGTTCCATAGGGAAATGGAGTAATACGTTAGATTGATTGACTAATCTATAAAGCAATAAAATAAATCATTGTAAATGGATAGTTGTGTGGTTTGATAAACCACCAAAATGCAAGGAAAATAAACATACAAAAAAGTGATAGGACAAATAGAATGCTCAACAATCTTGATAAGAAAAATGGATGTAAACAATTAAGATAGATACTAAGGAATTGATGGAGTTGCAAATGGGTATGGGCAATGCTTTCTAAGCCACTTTAATGGACCAATCTCTTATAAGTTAACCATTTGTATTCTTAGATGTGAAGGGGTAGCTCCCACTTCAGTTCCTTGAGCCTCAGCATCTTCTTTGCCTGAGGAAGAATCAATGTACTGAACTACCCTTGGAATTTTAAGGGCTTAAGGATGAGGTGAGTAGAAGGCATTCCTCTTCCCAAAGCGTCTGCCGCAAGTATCAAGATCAGCAGTAGGATCCTCAACTTCAGTCTCCACAATGAAAGGATCTTCTTGCGAAGTCATTTCAATAAGAGAGACCGTCTCCTTTCCTTTGTTTATAGCAGATCCATTTTGCTCATTCTCCTTGTCAGTAGTCGGGCCACTTGGTTCACCCCTAATGCTTCAAGGAACTTCTTTAGATACCCTCACAGTAATGTCTTTCTCGGCACCATCATCATCACTGGTGCCATAATCCTATGGCGGCACAATCCTGCTCACGGCTTGATCTGTAGCATCTCTATGACTCGCTTTGGCAACGGCCTTTGCTCGACGTGCTAACATGTCGCAAAATATATCAACATCAAACACTAAAGAATAGAAAAATGGGTCAACTCGGGAACCAACGAAAGAGAGGAACCTTGGAAAAATTAACGAAAAAGATAAATTAAAAAAGAAAAAAAAAAGAGCAAATTCTTACATTTTTTGTGACCTACCGATAACCGTGGAAAAAAGTCGACTTCAACCATCTTCTCTTCATCGAAAAGGAAAGATTTTCCCCTCTTTTCCAGAGAATTCACAGTAGCCTTAGCCAGATTAGTCAACTCTCCGTCGATGAAGAAAGGAATTTTCTTATTCCAGACTTATAGAGAAGAAAAGAAACGAGGAACCTGACGTGTTACACGTATTCCGTCAAGGTCAAAGGTGACAGTTTGGCCCCAACTGCCCCCCATAAAAAAATCAACTGTTCTTCCAAAACTTGTTAAAAGAAGAGAATCTCCAAACAAAACCCTTCATATGCTCCTCAGCAGGGATCTGAACATCCATGTATATCTCTACTCCGCTTAGGATCTAGTGGTCAGGTTTACTGAAAAGAAGAAAGTAAGTGCTCGTCTGGCCAGACTGCCACAATGTGTAAAAATGCCTAATTTCGTGAGGTGTAAGAGCCGACAATCTTAGTCGGTGCCATATACGCCATAAGCACATCAAGATCCTGTAACTGTTCGAGGCTAGCTGAGCTAGAGAAATCTGGACCTCAGCAAGAAAAAGGGAGATGAAAGGTTGAGGAAGAGTTACTCTGCAACGCAACATTGCCCCATAAATAGCCACCATCCCAGGTGGGGGGTTCCACGCCGCTCTATACCCGGCGAGAATCAGCTGAACAATATCCTTGGGGAGATCGAATCTACCTATATATTAATAAATCTCCTTCCCGCCGACCATGTTCGGCTCGACATTAGAGGCACTTGGCTTATGTGTAGAGAAATGTATACGGCTCACCTTATGCTCATCCTCCACGTCGGCTTCATCTATCGACTGAGGTATGATCCGAAGGTCCCAAGGAAGAACTTCCCTAGTCCCTCGGTGATGACTAAAATGCTTAGCTCGCATCATTGGTGGATTAACGTGACTGCAAGTAGAAGCAAAACGGTTATATTCAGCATTATCAGAATCGCGATTAAACGTGGGAGTCTCATTAGAATCATGGTTCAAGATGGGGGTCTCATCAAAAACAAGGTTAAACGTAGAAATTTTACGGCCAAGCCCCGAAACATCAACAGCCAAAAAATGGGGTTGATTAGAGGGCTGAGACTCTAGCAACTTGTAAATACACTCAATAGTAAAAACGTCATTACGCTCAACTGCAATCATCATGTTAACAAAAAGACGATGGCTAACCTCAGGGTCCATGAGAACTAACCTTAGAAAAACGCTTACTAGCTCTGACAGAATGAACCAGGAAAGGGATCTAAGTTAAGAAAAGTTGAATACCTAGGGCCGCAGGTTTTAGGTCTTAAGTGAGGTTGTAGAAGCTTGAATGCAGGGACTGCAGATCCGTGGTTTCAGATGAAGTTGCAGAAGTTTGAGAGTAGAAGATTAAAGATTATAGGTTTGTTTAGTGCTAACCAAGAACTAGAGAAAGTAAAGTAAAAAAGAAAATCATTTTTGAAAAGTTTAAATACTAGCGAGATTTCGGTTTTTGAAAATAAAAACCCTAGGCAATGTCACGAAGAAGCGGAAAAACAAAGCGACGCGAACGGTGACATACGAGTCAGTACAAGGTCACGTCCCATAAATTCTGCCTAACAAACCTACCTACGTTAGAACAAGTGGCAAGACAGAAAGACTTCAAACTGCCAAACGTCGCCATCAAAGGATTTCGATCGGTGGAATGATCAAATATAAGCGGACACCATTAAAGTACGTCATTAATATTTTGAATTAATAAAGATCCATAATTACCGCATTTATAGGGAAATGACAACATCAAAAAGAATCTTTTAATACCTCTCTCGGAGCGAGGAACCAACCAAGATAGATGCACCCTGATTGGGTGGAAGCTGAGTAAAAGAAAAAGGTGCCTTTCGCCGAGTAAGGATTTAAATACCTTTCACCAAATAAAGAACAACCAAGGTGAACACAATTCATTTAGGGTAAACGATGAATGAAGAGAAAGATACTCGGCTTAGATATTTAAGGGGGTATTGTTGTACCTAATATTTACTAAAACGACACGTCACTTAAATAAACAAATAGCGTGGGACCAATCATGCCACATAAGCAAAAGTAAAGAGATCAGTCAAATAGTACATTGACAAGCAACTCGTCACAAGCAGAGCCTTTACGAAATTTCAAATGAGACTAGCCTTGCCAAGTAAAGACTTTGCCTGATTGGCTCTACTCGGATAAAATAGGAAAAATCCATGTTATGGTTTCCTCCACTCACAAGGCAACACAGCCGTAATAAGCAATTATAAATAAACTAGTATACAACCACCAGAAGGAGTCCAACAAGGAAACAGGAAGATCTTCTCAAACATTAGGAGTCTTAAACATATTCAGAATCAACTGCATTAAATACATGACTACACCAAATAGGAAAAGAGTCTTAAATCCAACTCTGTAATCTTCTACTTATACACCACGGTTTAAACCCTAAAGGAACCATATAAATACACCTGTAAAAGGCATTGTAAAAGGAAGTGAAAAATCTTGCGAGGAAGAGAGACTAGAGTGTGTAACATCAATTTACAAAATAGTGGATTTGCTTCTCAGTCGCTAAGCGACGACCCGTGGATGTTTCTCTGATCATCGGAGTTTTACCACATAATCTTTTCTCTTTTACATTCTTGTTTTCAGTACATTTAATTTGCAGGTTTCATTAACAAAAATCATTGACCGGTTGACTTCCAAGAAATCACCGTCAATAGATGTATTAAATATACACTTTTAACGAATCTATAAAAATCATAGAGTATTCAATACAAACTTTTATAGACTTTAAAAAAGTTTTTAAAAGTCATATGATATTCAATCAAGACTTTTTAACGGTCTATAAAAGTTAAAAGGTATTCAAAATCTCAATGACTTTTAATGGCTTTGAAATATCAATGACTTTTATTGACTTTTAGTTTTAACAAATCTCACAATTTGTCTTCCATTCCTACCAAATATTTTGAATGAATTTTTTTTTTAAATAAAAAAGAATTTCACTTTAGAAGAAAAACATAAAACTCTTTGAAAAATATCAACCACCAAACTTATGTTCTATTTTCAAATAAAATCACACTCGTTCTTAACAAATTTCACAAATAAAATCAAACAAATAACTTTTAAATTGAATAAAAATAACTTTTAAAGTCTATGAAAGTTTTTCATAATTCTACAAAGTCCATAAA
Organism: Acer negundo; assembly: GCA_035582765.1. Taxonomy (NCBI): domain Eukaryota; kingdom Viridiplantae; phylum Streptophyta; class Magnoliopsida; order Sapindales; family Sapindaceae; genus Acer; species Acer negundo. Next base: position 10,908,006 of record CM069233.1, read on the forward strand.
AGTCCATAAATTCTGCAAAAGTCATCTACTTGAAAAAAAAATCTTTAAAAGTCTTTTGAAATCTCGATTGAATAGTGCCCTGGTTGCCCATGTTTAATGGCACGAGTGAATAAGTGAGAATGGAAATATTTAATGGCATAAAGCCTGAAAGAGTATAAAAGCATCTCCAATGCAAATATATATTTGGAGAAATTGAATGCCACATATAATAAATAGATAAGTAGTTAGAAAAACTATCTCCAATGCAATTATCTAACTTTAATATGAAGGTGATGTGGCAAAAAAAAAATTAGAGAATATGGAGTTGAGTATCTAAAAGTGATATAGCAAACATTTTTTTAGAGAATATGGAGTTGAGTATCTAAAAGTGATATAGCAAACATTTTTTTAGAGAATATGAAGTTGGGTTTTTAACTTTAGAAACTCTTCTAAAAATGGTGACTAGGATTTTTAACTTTTTGCTACCAATAATATTACACCTCATTTAATTGTAAAATAAAATTTGGAAGAGAATGAGATAAATGTTGTAAGATGATTGGTCAAAAATGAATACATATTTGATTAAAATAAAATAGGAGAGATATTGAAATAAATGTTGTAAAATGATTGGTCAAAAATGGATACATATTTGATTTTAGATAATTACATTGAAGATGAGAATATGCATCTCTTAAAAAAATAATAATAATATTAACAAAGCGGATCCATATTCAATATATATATATATTGATATGTCACTAGTTAGAAACTAAAAAATGTATATTTGCATTGGAGATTCTCTAAGAGCATCTCTAATTCAAAAGTGGTTTACATACCAAAAATCGTTGACAGCCAACAATATCAAGACACTTGCTTTTTATGTGACATAAAGATAGACTTGACAAACAATCAACTCAAAATTTGGTTTCAAATGCTTCTATTTAAAACACATTTATTTTTAATGACATGTCCAATTGTTTTTCCTATTTTATTTTTTATTTTATTTCCTTACCAAAAATAGATGAAAAATTAATGTCAATTTTAAATACTTACTGAGTCAACCGAAAAAATAGTTGTGCAATAGACCGTCTGAAAGTAGACGGTCATGCTGACAATGTCTAATATTTTTTTGGTAGAATTTCACATAAGTCTCACTTTTTATGCAATTTGTCACCTTTATAAATATCTTTCCATATTCATCACTTTAGTCCTTATTTTTTCCAAAACTCATCACTTAAGTCTATTTGACCAAATATTTGAAAGTCAACTATTTTAAAACCTGTGAAAGTACACTTTTGCCTTATTATATTAACTAAAATGATTATCTTAGCTTTAATTTAAAATGAAAAACAATAAAATTCTCAATAATAAAATCTTAAATAAATAGATTACAAAAAAAAAAATCTTAAATAACTAATAATATAAAAAATAAATTAATTTTTTTTTTTTTTCATAATGGATATTTATGTAGCTAAAATGATTATCTTAGTTTTAAATGATTTTTTTTTTTGTAATATATTTATTTAAGACTTTATTATTGAGAATTTTGTTGTTTTTCATTCTAATTTAAAATTAAGATAATCATTTTAGCTAAATAAAAATCCATTATAAAAAAATACAAAATAAGAAAAAATTAACGGATTTGTTATTATTTATTTAAGGTTTTTTTGTAATCTATTTATTTAAAATTTTATTATTGAGAATTTTATTGTTTTTCATTTTAATTTAAAGCTAAAATAATCATTTTAGCTAATATAAATGGTAATAAGGGCAAAAGTTTACTTTTACATGTTTTAAAATAGTTAACTTTCAAATATTTGGTCAAATGAACTAAAGTGATGAGTTTTGAAAAAAATAGGAACTAAAATGATGAATATTGAAAGACATTTATATAGATGACAAATCGCTAAAAAAGTAGGACTAATGTGAAATTCTGTCTTTTTTTTTTTTTAATCACATCAGCTTGAGGTTGAATATGCATAGTGGCATTGGAGATACATTTTTTTTAATAGACCGTCTATTTATCCTATGCGGTATCTCTTTTTTTCACAAACCACTATTGCATTGGGGATGCTCAAAGATTATGAGTTTTTCTCTGGTAGGCATATAACTGTGAGTATACTTATAACACACTTATCCACCTCATCACTTTTTGTTAGAAAAAGCAATGCAATTTGGTCAAATAATGCTACATGGCAAAAAGTGATGAGATAGATAAGTGTGCTATAAGTATGCCCACAGTTTGTCTACGATAGAAAAACTGCTAAGAGCATCCCCAATGTAAAAATGGCTTGCATTTCAATAATTGTTGACACGTCAACAATATCAAGAGACTTGCTTCATACGTGACATAGAAGTCTACTTGATAGACAACCAAATAAAAAATCTATCTCTAATGCTCATGTTTAAATATTATTTTATTAATGACATGTCTTATTATTTTATTTATATTTTAACCACTTTCTCAACATTTTTTTTATATTTATCTTCAAATGCTGAGTTGACCTACAATATAGTTGTCTAACAAAGCCTCTGAAAGCTCACATTTAACTTGACAGTGTCAATTATTTTTTTTGTCATATCAGCTTGACATTAAGTCGCAACAACTGCATTGGAGAGACATATTTGAACATAATATCTATTTGTCCTAGTTGGCATATAATTTTTTTCACAATCCATTGCTACATTGGAGATGCTTTAATTCTAAGAACTCTTCTAGAAATGCTGACTACGATTTCTAATTTTTTCCATTAATAATATTATAACACATTTAATTGTAAAATAAAAGAGGAGAGAGACTGAAATAATTGTTTTATTACGATTGGTCATACAATGGATGCATATTAGATTTTAGATAATAGCATTGGAGATATGAATATGCATTTCTCTACTTTTTTTTTTTTAATCTAAAGTGGATCTATAATGAATAGAAATGTTGATGTAGCACTATTTAGAAACTCAAAAATATATATTTACATTGAAGATGCTCTAACATAGTGTATAGATTTCCATAGCAATTGTGTATCATAGCAAGAAAAGAGTTAGCTTGAATATTGATATATGGGGACATTACTAGAGCAGGAGATAATCAAGAGCTGGGACTTGCTATTGTGCCTATGCCAAAACTTCTCGTTAGGGGTAAATTCTAGATTTTGAATTAGATCAGGACAAAAAAAACATGCAGTTGCTCGATAGTGAATTAGGGTTTTAAAAAAATGGTTTTGAAAGAAAATTAGGTTTTAACATCATGTGGAATTGTGGATATATGCTAATTAATGAATATAATATTTTATTTATTTTAATTAATTAAAGTATAGTGGCCTTATTAGTCATTTTGTGTAGGGTGGCAACATCGACACTATATATATACATAATCATGTGCTTGTTACATTACATTAAATTACAGTTCCGCATATTACATTAAAGTGGAAATAGATCTAAATAACACTAAATCCATAGTGACTTTTATAACTAGCACTAGATTAATAATTTGAGTTTAAATATCACCGATGGATAAAAATACTTTTACCTTCTTCTTTTATTACCTTTTTTGCAACTTTTAGGTTTGATTTTTTTTTTTTTTTTTCAAAAACCTCCCTTGATGGAGGAACAATGGAGGTTGATTTCAACCTCAAATTTGGAGGTCTGTTCATTCTACCTCCATTGGAGATCGAAGGTCGAAATCAATCTCCAAGAGATTGAAACCTGTTGAAGGTGAATATGGGTCTAGGTGAAATCCAGGATCTCCATCAGAATTATCGTGTTCAACATGATCTTCCCCGCTGGAACGCCTCTGTCAAAAGGAAAATGGTTATTCAAAATGAGTTGATAATATAACCAAATTTAAACTACTACAAAAATCAATAGTGGAGTTATATATGCCGGAATACCTAAAAATGCAAACTTTGGTCTGAATCCTTTCAAACTCGCATCGCATCGCACTTTGCACCTACTCACGTACGATGATGCGCACTTGGTCAAGAAGTTCATTTGGAATTGCAGTAAAGGTCGATCCTTAAACAATATAAATTAATTTTAATGATAATGTTCTTTATTTAAACAAAATAACATAATGAAAATAATCACTGCTAATCTTTTCGAATGCTGTCTACGATGAGCTGATGGAGGTGGAGGTGGAGGTTGACACTGACAAGTAGGAGATAAAGTCATGTGGGTATCACTAGACGATAGCAATCATGTCTGTATCCCTGTTGAGGATGGATGATAGATAGGTGAATGTGTCTCGTCAAGAGGTGGTGGTTACAAATCAGGTATGTCACGGACATGCCTAGTGATGCGCCCATGTGGTGATGCATCTGGTAAATTCCGTCGTCTTTTAATCGGTTCATTAGGACCATGGTATCGCTTTCGTTTCTTCTTATAGGGTTGTTTTAATGACGGATCTGCTTTGTCCTCTTTGCTCACAAAATCCTTCAACGATACAAACTAAGGTCCTTCAGACATGTCGTCGTCAATGCCCCTCCAATAGTCTTCTTTTACCTCCATTCAAGTAGAAGAGATCTCGGCTAATCCAGTGAGCTGAAAATTATTACCATTTGAATTAGTAACAAAATATCAAACAAATTAAAATTATCTACCAAATGTACATTTACCTTTCCTTCAGCCTCTTTCTCCAACCATGTTGTAGGCATCTTTGATGCCCGTTTGATAAATTGCCATTTTTAAAAACGGGGGCGTCCTTGAGGAGCGAACCCGTTGCCCAAATTTCTCCTCATTGATTGGATGGCCTCCATTGCCTAGAACTACCAAGAAAATAACCGGTTTATTAGAAGAATAAAATGATAACCTAAAAATTATAAGAATACGTTCGACATATTGTGAACTTTGCACGATACCTGAACTCCCCAAATAAAACCATATATGTTATATCTTCTTGTAGGATCCATTGGCTCCGGCACCTTAAAATCGCTTCGGATATAGTGCAATGTCATCAATGTCATCTTGAATACGTAATGACCCAATGGGAACGAATTGAATGCCTCTATGTCCTCAACCAACGCCATTAGCCAGTACGTAACTTGTCTCTTATAATCCTGGTCAAATAGAAAGTTGTTCGCAAACAACATAAGTGCCATCTTCAAAGCATCATTCTCTCTCTGAAAACTCCCAATCAAGAAGGTGTTTAGAACATCATCCAATAATAAACCTCCGTCTCCACCATAACATCTAATGTAGATCCCATCCGGCATTAGTAGGTGATCGGGGTATAAAAGTACCTATTTCATATACCTAATTTCTATTAATTTATGCTTATTTCTCAGGTAAAACTGGGTATTTAATGGTTTAAATAAGTGTTTTAGGTAAATAAAGGAATTCAGGGGCATTTTCGTAACTCTGTCGAAATCAGGGGCAAAATTGCAAATATATGACATTTATTGATTATTCTGTGAATAAGGGAGAAGTCAGGGGTCCATTGTGCAATTTGCCAGCCAAGTCATGGTAGAACGCCACGTCACAGAGGGAAACGGCGTCGTTTTGGGAAAGCACGCGTCAACGTTATGCAACGATGACGTCATCGTCATCAACCCTCAGCCGACCCACGTTTTGGACCCGTAACCCGACCTGAACCAAACCGAACTGGTTCTGACCCAGTCGTTAACACGACCATTTTCGACCATTTTCTGATAGTTTTTTCAGCGATCTCCTGCCCAGATCGGTAGCCCTCCTCCTTCCGGTCACAATGTACCTATTTCCAGCCTCACATGCAAATGTTTCTCTCTCCAACAATTCCTCCAAGCTTCCATGGATGTGCAAGCTTCAAAGTCACCTTTCGCGCCTTTTTTTCAGCGAACCAAACTTTCCAAACTCACGGAAACTCCGTGACTTCATGCCAAGAGAAGGAAACCGAGAAGCAGAGTGACTGAACTCGCGGGTTCACGTGCAAATCCACCGCGAGTTCGTGCCGCGGGAATGAACCCACGAGAATGGGTTTCACATCCATGAGCTTATCGATTCATAGGGATTTTGTGGTCTTTTCCACATCTAAACCTTGCCCAAACAGTTCCCCATATAAATATACCTCTTTTGCTTTCAAAAACACAATCCCTCATATCTAACAATTACACTAAATAGCTTAGAATAGCCAAGAACACCAAGAACACCAACCTTAGCTTGTAACTAAAATGTATGGTGGTTTTCCAGCCACCAATCTTGATCCAAAGCTTCCACACATTGATTCCGAGCTTGGGAAAGCAAGAAGAGTTGAGCTAGATTAAAAACTACACCAAGATCATTGGATTGTCTCTATTGTCTCTCTTATTTCCTTAGTTTGTTATTAATGTGTAATAAAATAGCTATTTTAAGGATTTGGTGTATTCATGTATTATTGTCTATGAACTAGCTGTATCCATTATTTGATATTGAGCTTTAATAGATATATGTTTGTTAAGTGATTGTTCAATTGTTAACTTGCAAAATAGGATTTACTTGATTAATGCAAACATTGCTTAATTTAGTTAACCTATAATTGAAGTGCTTAATTGTTATCAACTAGTAATTAGGTGTATTGCATGATTCATCATTTCCCTAATATATCTCATTACCACTCTTGCATAACCATTGCATAAGTTGGTAATTAGTTTAGCTAGTTAATGTTAACTTATATAGTTTAATTGGTAAGCTTAGCGATAATTTAGTTAACTGTCTAAGGGATTGACAACCCTTAGTTGCAGTTGGATTTAGTTAACTTAGTGGTAATTAGATTAAAACTTTCTTAGTGTAATCTTAGATTAGTTAGTTAATTTGCCTGTGACCATTTCCATTTACTTTTATTGCATGTATTTAGTGTAAATATATTGTGTATATAAATATATATATATATATATATCTAAGACCTAGGACCGACTTAAGGTAACGCACCTCCCTATGGGAATGAACCGTATTTGCTGCTACGCGATCGTAACGATCCGTTCACTTGCGGAAAGACAAGCGCGCTCACACATATATTATCTTTTAGGGAACCGTCCCGAGCGCTACCAGTACGTACTCTCTCAAAAAGATATCCAGCAAAACACCAAACTTCAACCCAGTGCACAAACAAAACTCTCTCTTTCCTAGTCTAACCTTGTTCTTCCCCAAAGAAAACCACATCTCATCCTCACTGGCACCCATGAACCAAATTTGGAGGAACAATAGATTATGTATGTACTGCGCTTGAAATAAACCCTGCATGTATTCTGGTAGATCCAAGTAATGCCCAAAACATCCTTTCTTGAAATCTTCCAACTCACCGCGGTCAGCCAACACCCTCTTGATGTCACGAATAAATTTTAGTTTGCAATGCACTGTTATCGTTATGTCATACGCCCACGTATTCCTCGGGTGTACCAAATACTGATCTAGTTCTTCGCTCTCTTATGCATGTTCATTCTGTACTACGTTCTTATTCTGTTGTACATGCTCGTCATTCTCTGATACATTCCCAGTCTCTGTTAGGTTCTCAGCCTCTGCTACATCCTTGTTCTCCGGTATGTTCCCAGTCTCTAGTTGGTTCTCAGCTTCTAGCATGTTCACATTCTCTATTACATTTTGGTTCTCTTCTCAGTCTTGATTCTATGTTATTGTCTGGTTTGTTCTCAGTCTCTTATACATTCTCATTCTCTGGTTACAAACTAAAAATATTTCCAGGATAATTACAAACTACAACAACCTTTGTTACACGATGATACACATACAAAGTTCACAAAAATGAAACCAATAATCTTTACACGCTGTAGAATAAAATTCTTTACACTATGACTTATACAAGGGTTTACATGCTCAATTGTAAAGTCATTTTAGCGTGTAACCATTCTGGGTAATTTACAAACAACAATAAAACACACAATATTTACACGCTTTATAATAAACATCATTACACGATGATATATACAAGGGTTTACACGCTCAATTGTAAAGTCATTTTAGCATGTAACCATTCTTGGTAATTTACAAACAACAATCAAAACACACAATCTTTACACACTTTATAATAAAAATCTTTACACGATGATATATACAAGAATTTACATGCTAAATTGTAAAGTCATTTTAGCGTATACCCATTCTGGGTAATTTACAAGTTCACAAAAATCAAACCCACAATCTTTTCACGATGTATTATAATAAACATCGTTATACGATGACATATACAGGGGTTTACACGCAAAATTGTAAAGTCATTTTAGCGTGTAACCATTGTGGGTAATTTACAACACAACAATCAAACCCACAATCCTTACACGTTGTATAATAAACATCGTTACACGATGACATATACAAGGGTTTACACATTAAAATTTAAAGTCATTTAAGCGTGTAACCATTCTGGGTAGTACATAGTTCACATAAATCAAACCCAGAATCCTTACACGTTTTATAACATACTTCGTTACACGATGATCTGTACAAGGGTTTACACGCTCAATTGTAAAGTCATTTTACCGTGTAACCATTCTGGGTAATTAACAAGTTCAACAATCAAACCCAAAATCCTTACACGCTACATAACAATCTTCGTTACTAGGGTTTACACGCTCAATCGTAAACTCATTTTAGCATGTAATCATTCTAGGTAATTTGGAGCTTAAACTATGAAATCAATCATAAAAAACACAGACATTGTTCACAACAATAATAAATTAAAGCCCAGAGTTCAACGATCTTTAATCGAAATAAGGCACGTAACTACATAGCTTTCTCTCTCTACAACGAAACTCTTTGTTAATGAACAGTTCGTCGGCGATGAACACTTTTTGAAAACCACTTTCTCACTCAACAATACAACTTTCCGAAAACCTTTTTCTCAAACGTCCTTTTCAAAGTTTAAACGTCAAAAAAGTTTCTAATTTTATCTTAGTTTTATATTATTATTGTTCTCAAATTTCATAAATCTCTGTGATTAAATGTCACATCATATATTCATTAAAGGTATACTTGTCAAAGAAACATTTTTCTTAGATTAAAAAATAATAATAATAAAAAAAATAAAAAATAATAATAATATGGAGATCTGACAGTCTTACATAGGCTCATTTTTTAGCTACTTATGAATTTTGCTCAAAAAAAAAAAAACCGCCATGTAATAAAAAAAAGTTTGATTTCTTCGAAGTTCGAATCATGAAATCTCAACTTCATTATTATTTTATGAATAAAAAGCAAATCTGACAAGGCTCGATATCTAAAATAATGCCAAAGAAACAAAATCAAGACATGAAAACTCACAAGCTATTATGGAGACCTGTCCTTTTTTGTGATTGATTAGTCAATTAATGACTTTAAAAATGAGAATTATTGGCCACAGCCCTCGAATGGTTTACCTCTAGGTTGGGCAACTTGTTTATATATCGTTTGTTCCTATGTGTAGTACTGATGTTACTGATATAACAGAAAAAGATTTTTTGAGCATCTAAATCTTTTTAGGAGTTGTCAATTTTCATAGTTTTTAATTTTAATTATATTTTTCATATATAAGAGCCACATCTCCAATCTTCTGATTTATTAGTCACTACTTTTAAAAAGGAGTTTGAGAACAAAACGGGAGATTTTTAAGAGTTTAAATTTGTAAAAGTTCTCCTATATATGTTGATTTATATTATAATGTGTAGAGGATGTAATGTTAAACTGTTAATTCAATTATCATCACATTCAGTATTATTGACTTAATAATTTCTATAAAAAAAAATGTTATTTTTATATTGATTATGAATTTATGAGGTGACACGATATTATGAAAGTGACAACACTCTAATATTAGCCCCCACCTTAAATTATCATGTGGCCAGTATATACTATATATTAATGGTGCAAAGGCCATTATACCCCTTGATATTTATGAATATCAAGAGTCAAGACCACAAACTCTATCACTTTTACACATTTAATTATTCCCACTTATATATCAAGTTTAATTTGCTTTGGTGGTAGGAGATTTTGAAATGAAACTCACGAGTCACCACCAACACTGTTAATGTAAATATAATCTTACATTTGTCAACTAAATCGTAAAATATAACTTGTATCATATTTCTCATTAGGAAAACATTATGTTACTGTATCTCGAGTTGTTTACCTTTTCATGATTTTATAACTTTAAAAAGAAAAGGGCAATTTAGCTGCTTGTAATAGTTAAAGTTATGGTACTTGATATATGATCATTATTATCATGAATTCATGACAAGTTTTTCTTTTTTTAACTCATCTAACAAAGATGTAGCTAGCTATAGAAAGCAAAAAAGAATATTTGAGAAGAAAAGTATAAAAGTGAGAGACATGATATGATCTATCCTATCATAAAGAAAAAGAAAGCAATCCCTCATGGCTCGTGGATGATTACATTTTGATTGTGTTGGTACTTGGTAGCTACACGTTTTTCATAAGCTGAGTCAAAGCTCCACTCAGCTTTGAAGCACAGCTGCACAGGGTATCTCTCTCCAAATTCAAATGCTGAGTGGAGCTTTGCAAATCAATAATAATAGCAACAACATATATGCTTGTGGATATATACAGCCAAGCATAATGTATATACAGCCAAGCATAAAATTGGTAATTAACTTGTAGTTTAGACACGTATTAATAGTTTCAATTGGTATTAGAGCGGGTTCCTATACATATTTATGAGATCCTTGCTTTTTGTGTGTCTTGCATTTATGCGTTTTTGATTGGTATATACATTTTCATTCATCTCATTCATACATCCAAACACTATAAGTGATTTCAGGATGAGTACAGAAAGAGCGTCGAGCATAAAGCCACCTTTGCTCATCGAGGAGAACTACACCTCATGGAAAGGCAAGATAAAGGTCTATGTTTGCCAAATACATGACCGAGCATGGATGGCAAAATAAGATGGCTGCACTCTACCAACTATGACTTCTACGGAAGGTGGTGAAGTTTCCAAGCCAAAATCTCAATGAAGCACCTAAGAGTTTAAAGCCTCCAAGTGGAACAACAAAGCGATGCATGCCATCCTTTGCGCCATGGACGACAATTAATACAAGTTGATTCAAACTACCAAGATTGCAAAGGAGTCTTGGGAGATCCTAGAGACGGCTCATGAAGGAACCGAAGTGGTTAAGGATTCCAAACTTCAAGTCCTCCAAACACAATTTGAGGCAATTATGATGGAGGAGCATGAGTGTTTTAATTAATGACTTCCAAGTGAAGTTGATGGATATCATAAACCAAAGTCATCAACTAGGTGACTCATACTTGAATAAAAGGATCAAGCAAAAGATCATAAGGTCACTTCCCAATCGGTTTGAATCCAAGGTGACAGCACTTGAAAAATATAATGACTACAAGAATATAAAGCCGAGTGAAATGATTGGAAGGCTCCTATAACCTCACCTCCTAATAAGCAAACAAGTATATTCATTTTACAAATTCAAGACTTATTGGAAATTTTTACAAATTCGAGACTTATTGGGGGAAAATAAGACCTGTTTTTTTTATAAAAAAAATTCTTTCCTCTTCATCGACCTCCAAACAGAGGTCAAGTTTTGTTCAACCTCCATTGGAGGTCGATTCGACCGGTTTGACCTCCATCAATTGATGTTTTTTTAAAATATATATATATAACAATAAAAGTAAAAATGGGGTATTGTAGTCCATCACTATACTTTGAAACTATTTAACTAAGATTATAAAACTAGTGTCAATCACAAAGTTACCTTGTTAAAGAATGCTAGAAATTTGTTGGCCTTTTAAGAAGACTAAACTCAAATCTAAAAGTTGTTTTTCTTTCGATAAAAAAAAAATTACAAATTTAAATTTAATTAATAACTTATTTCGTAGTCAACCTTTGTTTATAATTACATAATGTCATTTTTCGTCACTTTAGAATCAAATAAATCTTCAAAGTAAAAAAAAAAAGTATATTATTTAAGGTTTATGAACTGTTAAAAAGAGGAAGATGGGGCAAGACATAAAGATTTGTGTGTAAGTGTCTTTAGGATTTTGTTTTGTTTTGTTTAATAATTTAATTAAGGATAAAATTGTGTTAGCAAAAAAATATTACAAATGGAGTATCAATAGATATCGAATGGATTGTCAACAGTATCACTCTTTATTTAAATTTTATATTACAAAAATAACCTCGTTTAGATTTACTTATAAGGGCAAAATAAATTCAATTAAGGATAACATTACAATTGACAATTGACTTTCATTATAACCCTCACTTATTTTCTTCTTTTTCTCCTTGACATCAAATTTCGGTTAAACTTTCGAAGAAAGAGGAAGGAACTATATTTTACCAAAGGTTAGTGCAATTTGCCTTTTTTAGACTTTGGGCCAGGTAGGGCTTACTATTTATTTGTGTTGTTTCTACATGACCTATTTGGTTAGAATTTAGAAAACATAATTGGGCTTCAGCCAGTTTGGGTCTGGGACTCTGGCTCATGCGTTTTGGGTTTGGGTGTTAGAAAACAAAGAAGCTCTTTTTTAAAAAATAAATAAAATAAAATAAAAACAAATACAAGAAGCTCCTTCGAACAATTAAAAAAAGTTGTTCTATGTTTTTTTTTTTTTTTTTTTAATTTATTTATTTATTTATTTATTATTTTATTTTTTTTAATTCTTATGAAACCTATTTAACCCTAATTCTTGTATTTTCTTTTTAGTATATTACCTATTAAACACTATTTCAAATTAAACACTAACAAAATTAACATGTCAACAAAAAATTAATCAATAATTAAACTATCAACAACTTTTAAAAGCTTTGTTGGTAAAAGTTTTAAAGATCAATTATAAAAAGCTCTACTTATATAATTTGCACCAAATGTACCCATAGTTGTAAATACAACCATAAAGAGGAAATCTTTTTTCTTTTTTTTTTCACTAATGCTAAATAGCCCAAAAACCACCCCAAATGATATGGTAAGTGATTTGTTCATTGACTACATCGTCTCATGATTTGTGTGGTAATGACAGCTCAATTGCCACATCATTTGAGTTAATTATCTGAGTTGTATGGTATTACTTTATATAATATATATATATATATATTTATATATATATATATAAACCACATGCAATGTTGACATCCCGAACCTAAGACATTATGAGATTGAATGGAACTCTTACCACCAAGACACATTGGGCGGTGATTCTTTTTTGGTATATATGTCAATTTGTTCTTATATAAAATATATCAGGACGAAGAATGTGAACCATTCATTTACATACTTTGATTCAAAGTGTATGCATTTGTCAAAACTTCTCCATAATCTATAGTCAACATTCTTCGTCCTGATATAAAATATATTAAGACGAATTGACAGTAGAAAGACTGTATATATATATTTGAAATATTACATAATTACATAAATTTCGGGTTTTTTGGGAGGGGAAACTCGAATCCGCAAATTTGTGATACAGGTGTGAGGTGTTTTACTACCGAACCAACATCATCCAGTCTTTTTTTTGTTGGTATTTATGCATCATAAAACGTAACCTCTTTTTTTCTTTTACTTTTTTATTATTTTATTTTTTATTATTATTATTTATTTATTATTTTTTTTGTAAACTCTAAGCTAAAAATAAAGCAAACTATTTTTAAAAGAAAAAAATGGTTTAAAGTTAATAAAAGGGTATTTTTGGGAATAAATGATATGTATTTAAAATCTGGAAACTTTTTATAAGTCTTAAATGGGATGTGCATAAACAGTTTTTAAAATATTTCAGGGTTTCAGTTTGGGCCCGTTATCATAAAATATGATTTATTAGGCCTGATTGATCTTTCAAATAGGCCTGATTTATTCGGATTGTAACATTTATTATTATCAATTGCATTAATCTTCATGCATTATAAGTCTTCTATTCCACCATTACATTATGTTTGATTAGTGGAATAAAACTTGATATAAAAATTAAAACTAAATATGTGATTCTTGGCCAACAGGGACGTAACTCAGTTGGTAGATGGAAGAGCTTAGGGTTTGGACAAACGACTCTCAATTCAACGTCTCGAATCCTGCCAATAGCGAAAGCTTTCAAAAAAATACCTAATCCTGGATTAATAGATATTGTCAATAAATATGTGATTCTTAAATATTGATCATATTAATATCATAATATGTAACTAGTTGAGATTTAATATATATATATATATATATATAGAGAGAGAGAGAGAGAGAGAGAGATAAAAATAAAGTGTAAATGTTCAAATTTGACTCGGGTTATCTTTTAATAAAAATCTTATCAAATAAATATCATTTTTATTATAGTCCAGATGATTAAAGCAAGAGATCTAAGGATCAAACCTCTGGAAGGGAATTTATTTAAATTTGTGTTAATGTGGGATTGTGGGTGTAGGGTTTGTGCTAAAATATATAATAATAAATAATAATTAATTATATCATTTCTATTATTTCTCTGCCTATATTTATTTTTGGCTGTAGGCATCGTTAGCACATTTGGTGTAAAACACAAAGTGAACTGACTTGGAAATATAACCTAAGCTTTATATAATCTTGAATTCTTGATTGATGGAGAGAAATTATTTGGCTGCATCAAAATAGTTTTCCTTTAAGAATGTTATAAATTACTCCCTAAATTACTTATATATATATATGAATTATTATATAATTCTATTATGATTTCTCCAAATGAAAAGTGTTAGATTTGTCATCAATCGAATGTATTGTATTCCATGCTTAGTAGCGAGATCCAATCGGTAGATGAACATGGGTCCGGATTTTTTTATATGTTGTCAATGGATGTAATGCATATTGTTGATGTTATATAATAACATTCTATTGTAATTTAATGATAAATAACGCTTATTTAATCTGGTAATATCTCAAATTCGAATCACCTAAAATAATAAGATAAAACAAAAAATAAATGCCATATACAGAATCATGATTCATGTGTACATGTTGAAATTTCCGTTTGCATGTTGGCATCACCGATCATTTTGGAAAGCAATGCTCTACTTAAACAATCCAATTTTAGTATGTGCTAATAACTTAATTAATATTCATTCTATACGACTGATTAACAAAAAAAATTGATTAATTTAAAGGTATTTCTATAGAAAATATTTTTTTTAATTAGCCGTACCTATATATATAATTATATAACTTATTTAATGGTTTTTGCTTTTACACAAAAAAACTAATATTTTGTTTTAAAGGCTAAAAAAAAAATAAAAAAAAAAAAACAACCATGACATAGAAGATGCATAGCTGTTGAATGAGTCTAGTAGGCCAGATTGGAAAGTTGTCTTGTACCAACCAAAACAGAAGGAAAATATTATTCGAGTAGAGACTTCCAAAGTTATTGGAAAGCGTAGGATCTTAACCATTTCTTTTCTTGTTGAAGACTTACAATCTCCAGCTCATCTATTTCTATTTGTCCTCGTATAATATGATTATTATCTAATAGGGTCACGCTAGAGTAATTTAAAATTGTGATTTAAAAAAGTGACTTCAACATCTCAACCACTCATTAACTCTTAATCCAAGAGTTATAAATGTCTTCAAATCTCAACCATTGAATTAAGAACGAATGTATGGTTGAGATGTTGAAGTCAACATTTTAAATCACAATTTTAAGTTAATTTAGTCTAAACCTATCTAATATCATCATCTAGCTTTTTTAACTCCTTGTATTCCTTTGTAATTTTAAAATTTCTTTGGGGGATTTACAATTGGGTCTCTAGATAATGTGAAAACGTTACTATTTTACTTATCTTTACATTTTTCATCAAATCAGTCATTAGATTATTAAAAATAGTTCATTTAGGACATGTAAGAAGGCTAAAATACCTCTGATATTGTTTAGTTTGACCAACATTTAACTAACGGTAGGACTGAAATAAACTATTTTTAATAATATATATAATGACCGATTTGACGAAAAATGTAAAGATATATAAAAGAGTGACGTTTCCAAATTATCTAGGGACCCGATTGTAAATCACCCAACATCTTTTATTCTTTTTTTTTTTGTTTTTTAAAAAGTTATTTTGATTGTTTGTTTTATCTTCTAAAAGAACGACCTTATAAGTATTATGATATAAACCCATAATTTATATTAAATCCGATTCATATAATTAGTAAGATATTTTTTTTCACATTAGTCTTGGTTAGTTGGTTCACATAAGGTAAAGTTTGCATGCTATTAGAGATGACAATATTCTCTGTGGGGCCCCACCCCAAACAGGGTGGATGGGACGGAGACTGAAACGGGGACTGGAATAGGGACAAAGTCTTGTTTGTCCCCGAATGTGAAGCAGTGTGGGGATGGGGGAAGCACTCCCCACCCCCGATATATATATATATATATTATATATATATATATATATATTATATACGTATATATATCTAATATAATATTTAGATATTTAAAATCATTCAACATTAATTTTTTAAACATAAATAGTTTTTTTTAAAATAAAAAAAACTAAACTTTAGAAGTTGGTTTGTTTTATAGAATCTTTGATTTTTGACTAAATATGAATTTATATTTTTTATTTTGTTTTAAGTTGTAATTTTTAAATGTATAATTATATTGTATTAAATGAGGAATGAGATAGGTATAGGGAAGGCCCTTCCAATGGGGAATCCCCACCCTGGCCTCGCTTCTCTTAATGCGGGGACGGTGATGGTTTTGGGAGGCGGTGATGGGGATGGAAAAGCATTCCCCGACCCCAACCCCAACCCCAACCCGCCCTGTTGCCATCCCTACATGCTATTATGGTTAAACCTTAAAATATCATGGCAGTGTTGCAAGTTATGGTAAAACTATTTTCTATCATACATGGGATATATTGCCAACCTTTGAACCCTTGTCTTTCCTTAGAAAGTCAAGGTCTTAGAACATCTCTAACAATCTTCTCAAAGACCTTCCTTAACTTAATTAAGGGAGATGTTGTATTTTTGTAGTTCCAACGGGTCCCTTGAAGGCTCCTTTAAATGGGTTTTGGTTGAGCTCACTTCCTTAATTAAGGGGTGGCTTTAGCCTCCCTTAAATGTGTTCCACATATTTTATTTTTTGAAAAACATTAGATATTTAACTTTTAAATCCCAACAGTTCTTTTATTAGTTAATGGGTAATTTGTTTTCCAATAATAATTACAAAGTAAATCATCAAGATAATAATAAAAAATTATTAAGAAGATCATTTAACGGAGTATTGTTGGAATATATACTTTTTTAATGACTCCTTATATCAACATCTATAAAAGAGACCGTAAGAGATACTCTTAATGACAAATCAAGTTCATGGGATAATTAAGTTTCCAACTAGTAACCATATATACTACCTGCATCTAAAGGCCAAATGATACTATTAATACTGACCCCACAACAGAATCTGTAGTATCAACATTGCCAGCCTGCCACCCACAACGAAAAGAAGAAGGCCAGACATGCATAAAATAGAAGCATACTTCGCAAGTCATATGTCATTGTCGACATATAATTAGTTTCGAAACAAATTTTATTATTTTAAAACCCCGCAAGTCGCAACAAGAATAATTAAGAATATATCTGCTAAATTATGTATCCCTTTCTTAAAAGTTTTTAGATACTTGTACACATCAATGACAATGACAATGACAATATGACATTAAATTTTCTGTTTGGCCCACAGTACTATCAAATCATACGGAACATTTTATTGCAAGGAGTGCAGCAACTTTTGTGGGTGCAACTTAATTAGGGGCAGGTGTAATTATGGTATGATTTCTCAAGTTCAAATTTATTTACTCTATTGACGAAATCTTTTATCTGATTAATGGTTTTTTTTTTTTTTTTTTTTTTTTTTTTACATTGTATATTTTATTTAAAGAAAAAACATTAAATTTATTCTTAAGAAAGAATAATGAATTTTAAAAACGTACTGCAATATGTTAATTAGGATTAAAAATGATAACCAAAATGAGTCATACTATAAATTTACAAAAAAAAAAAAAAGCTTCTAATGTTCTTCAAATATGTTTGGGGTAATTACCATGATGGTCATCGACTTATGCTACCACTACTAAAATGGTCACTAGATAGGGAATTGGTTTAGAAATGACCACTGAATAGGGAATTGGTTTAAAAATGACCATTTTGGCAAACAATGTTACACTAATGATCATTCTGTTATAACACGTTAACTTTCGCTAAAAATGTTAAACTAATTGCTATCAATTTGTTCACTTGATATCAAAATGTCCATTATAATCAATTTTCTCCAAAATTACACGTGGCTATCTATTTGGTTAATTGGTATCAAAATAGTTATTATAATTGTCCCACTTTTTTTTTTTTTAAGCTAAACTGAAATTAGCAATGTTTTTTGTTTAAATGAAAGTGCACTGCCTTTTGTTAAGGTTGGTAGTTATTTTAGGTACCATGAAATTTGGTTGGCAAACTTTTGTGTGGTTTTGAATAGGTGCAATCGGGTATGGTTTTTGAACAGTTTTCAAATTAAAAGTTGATATACTTGTGTTATTTGACAAGTAGTATTTGATGTGTATGAGATTGAAATTATATTTAATCAAATGAATTCTTCATTTTCCCTATTGAATGAAATTTTATTTTTAATGATTGATTACTCTATTTTTCTAATAGAATGTAGTTGTACATATAATGATTGTTTTGATATCAATTAACCAAATGGATGGTCAATACACATGTTCTAGAAAAAGTGGGACAATTATAATGGCCATTTTGATACCAATTGACCAAATGGATGGCCACTAGAGTAATTTTGGAGAAAAATAATTATAATGATCATTTTGATATCAAATGAACAAATTGATAACCAAGAGTGTAACATTCTTAAAAAAAGTTAACGGTGTTATAACGGAATGACCATTATTTACCAAAAATGGTCATTTCTAAACTAATTCCCCATTTTATGGTTATTTTGATAATGGTGGCATAAATCGATGGTCACCAGGGTAATTACCTCAATTTGTTATACAACCCACAAATAAACCTAAAAAGATGAGAATAAATCTCATATCAAAAGAAAACTAATTTTATATGGTATAAATTTATTTCTTTCGGCCTATTACTTACCATAAATGGATTATTATTTTTAAATAAAAACCTTAATAATGTTTGTCACTTTCAAGTTTCAACACCATTGTTGAACCTTCAATTTTTTTTTTTTTTAAAGAATTGAACCTTCAATTTTTATTTTGTAAAAATCAAAACCATTTATATATCATTATTTATCATATCTTAATAACCAATAATATCGTATCAATATTTATATAGTTGGTTGTATTATATCAAATGAAAATATATAATACATCTAAAAAAATAAAAATATATAAGAATTAATAGTAACGAGGGTATAAATGTCAAAATACTTGTTTTCAAATGATTTTATCACTAAAAAAAAATAATAATAAATAAATAAATTGGTGGGAAAAAAAAAAAAAGACAACAAACAAATATGTTATTGGTTTTCATGTTTCAAGATTGTTTGATCTTCGATAAAAACACAAACAACCTGAATATTACAAAAATGCAGTTCTAGTTCACCTTATTGCTTATTTATCTTTCTTTCACATTTTTTGTTCATCTTTTTCTGGTGTTATCTCCATACAAAACTCACTTTTCTCTAAATTTTAAGAAAACTTATCCGCTCCTTGGGTAGTCCAAGAATCTCATTATTGAAGACTTGAAAAGTATTCATATTGAGAGATTGGTTGAACACACTCATTCTTGGAGACTTTAAATTTAAAATCTATTTATTTTGATAGCATTTTTATGGATTAAAAACTATAAATAAAATAATACTAAAAAATTGCGTTCTTGAAGTATTGGCCTTGTCTAGGGATGTCAACGGTATAGGTTAGGGATGGGTTTTCCATTACCATCTCCAATGCCAATTTGTATAAGAAATATCATCTCCGATGAATACCCACCTAAAAATAAACGGTGTGGGTTCGGAGATTCCCCATTAGGGTATTGGTTTTTTGCCTCATCCCATTAATGTATGACTTTTTGATAAAGATAATACCAAAATGAATAACGATAAACCTCTCACCTAAAATCCCACATTTTTTTATCACAACACATGTGGCATTGAAGTGTCAAATTGTAAATGGATACATATTAATTATATTTTATCTCACCAACCACATATATCCACTTACCATTTAACATTTCAAGTGCCACATATATTGGGATGAAAAATGTGGGACTTTAGGTGTGATGTGTAGCAATACTGTATCAAAATTATATATATAATGATATAAAATGGAGTGGTATTTCAATAGAGGGGAAAAAAGAGAGGGAAAATTATGCTAGTGGAAGGGGAAAAAATAGGGGAAATTATGGGGGGAAATTATGTTTTCTGAAGAGTACTAATTTTTTTTTAGTGTTAATTACAGTATATATATTGGTAACAAGGTACAGGGATGTGGCAGGGCGGGAACTTGAAATCCTGTAACCGTATCAAAATTAAACGGGGTTAGAAAAAAATACCACCCCATAACACAACATAAATGGTAGGCCTAAACTCACCCTTAATGGCACGGGTCTCTACAGATCTTCGGACTAATGTGTAATTTTGACATTTATAGCTTTGTCTACTCATCTAAACATCTTGGCATGGCCATTTACCTTGGCCGAGAGTTGAGACTTTAAGTCCTGTCTAACTTTGTCTGGATTTTTTATTTTTTATTTCTTTCGAACCTATATTTTCATTTATTTATTTTTATTTTTATAATTTTGTTATCTTTATTTATTTTGTTTTGGTTTCCAAATATATATTTTTCTCTTTTTATCTTGTTTGGTTTTGAGATATAATTTTTCTTTCTTTTATTTTATTTTTTTTAAAAAAAATTTAAAGCCGTTTGTCTGTTTTTTTGTTTTTTGTTTTTTTTTTGAAAGAGAAATATATTTAAACCAAAAGAATTACACCTGAGAAGGGCAATCACCCAACACAACTGGATACACACTCGGAGGACACTCCTCCATCCAGAAACTATCCTCAACAAAAGACAAACCTAACTTAGCAAGACAATGTGCTGCATTATTGGCTTTTCTAAGAGCAAAAGTAACAGAACAGCTAGGATACATCTCAAACTTTAAGAAAATATCCTTCAATATCAGACATTCAAACCCATTTCAGAGCAAGGAAAGACACCGCCAGTAATAAGATTGACAACCACCAGGCCATCTAACTCTATGGTACAATGCATTAACCCACTATCCTCTGCAAACCACAGCCCTTGGAAAATCGCAATAGCTTCTGCAACCTGAGGATTATAGACCGCATCAATCGGCTAAACACTTGAAGCCATCATCGAGCCATAACTATCACAGATGGTAATCCCAATACCAACCTTCTTGCCCTCCATATCTATGGCAACATTGATATTAAAAGTGCCAACATCCGGCGGACGCCAAGAATTCATTACATAACTAACAATACTTGAGGCCCTACAATCTTTGTCATTCACTCGATGAAACTCCTCCACAAAGGTCATCACTGATGTGTAAAATCGTGTTATAAAAACCTAACTCGCAAGTGCACGAATCGTGAGATAAGTACAACGACAAGTAGGGATCGTTTCCACGAGGAAAAGTGATTTATCAATTATAACTAATCTTAATTAAAGATAAGCAATTAATAGTAACCAAGAGATTTGAGATTGATTGATTGATTTAGAACTAAATTAAGCTAAGAAAGCAGTTTAACAAAGAATTGGTGAATGTGATCAAGAGATGGAAAACTAGGTAACCGATGCTCCCTATATGCAATACTCAATGTTCATCAACTAATTCCATTAAATAGATTCAATTCAGATTCAGAGTTCATTCTCATCTTAAATATGGTATTACCTTAATACCGCGGGATTTAACCACGTGTTTTTAATCACAACTCACCCTCGTCAAATGTGTAAGCCATAACCAAGAACCCATTACGTGCAATAATTATTAAACCAAAATTGGAATTCCTATGTCGAGAACAATTATACTCATTCAATTGAAAAGTAATTAAGACAATCTAAATTCCTTTAGCGCAATCTCAATTTATAAATTATCGAAACCCTAGACAAGTATTAATTAATTTCCATTAGATTAATGCAAGTCAAGAGCAAGACATATAATGAATTGAACAAATCTAAATCCAAATTGATTAATAAAAATATGGAGTTTGAATCATAACATGAGCATTACATAGGTTCACATCGATTCCCTAGTATGGAGTTAGTTACACATCATAGAAATAAAAAAACAAGAGATAGAAAAGATAAAACCCATTGAGACCTTCAATGAATTCTTCAAATCTTTGATGTTGAAATCTCTTTCATCTTCGAATCTTCTGTGTAAAGATGGATGAGAGAGTTCAGTAATGGTTTGTGTAAATAAAAATGGTCTCCGTTTTTCCACACTTACTTATGCGCGTCCTTCGTGTCCTTTAAATAGGTCTCTTAAAAATAGGTCACTCACAATCCCGAGAGAACACAGGTTTCGCACAACCGCCCCTTGGACCGCTCCCTAGGCAAGATGCATGTGCAACGGTCCATCAATTGAAGCACCTCTGGACTTGAATGCTGGCTAGACCGCTTGGGAGGCATGTGCATGGCCGGCTGTAATTATTGGTTTTCCTCTGCTATTGGTCACTACATGGATCGCTTGGGATACATATGCATGGTCGGCAGTCTGGCCGGCTATAATTAACAATTTTGTGCTCATTCAACATTTTTTTTTTTTTTTTACTTCATTCATTCGCAAAGAGAATCCTCTACACTGCTTAGGAAAACAACCTACAAAGGCTCAACAAACAGATCAAACCACCAAAATGACTCAAAAGACAAGCATAATATATAGGAAAAAGGGCGAAATATAAACATAGAATTAGACTGATCAATCACCCATGGCACGATATCATCATCAAGGAAGGAAGCAGAATTATGAACCCGACATAAATAAACATAGTAGCTCAAGTTCATCCACACGAAGACAACTTCAGCAAAGCATCATGAAGTTAATGAAATTAGACCCATTATCACCACGAACATGATTCATAAAAGAGAGTCCTAAGCAAATTTTCTTCAGCGAAGGACAACCCTACAGAGCATGCATGGTCGACTCCGGACGAACATTACAAATCGGGCACCCAACATCCAATACCATCTCATGTCTAGCCAAATTTACTCAAGCTAACAGCCAGTTTTGGCTAGCTCTCCACAAGAAGAGCCTTACCTTCAATAGGATCTTGATTCTCCACAAGCACTTCTAGCACGATCCCAAATTATTAAGCCTTAAAGAACTAGGATTAGTCATCGAAACACACCCGAGGTGATAGCCACTTTTAACCGAATATGAACTTATCCTATCAAAGTGCCAGGTTAAAGAATCACCATGCTGAAAGTTTGAAAAGGGGATGCTTAAGATCATAACAGCATCATCAGAAAGACAAGAGTCATACACGAGGCCCTTATTCTAGCCCCCAGATGAAGCTTTCAACTCTGCCACCTTCGTAGAGAGTGGAAACACTAGCAACGATAGAATTTTAAAAGTTGAGGGCCGAGGTATCCAACAATCATGATAAACATTCACAGAAGAACCATCACCAATACGCTACCAAGACCCCACATCAAGTAAATCTCGACCCCAAATAAAACTCTTCTATAAGTAAGAGCTCGAATGCAAACACATAACCTTCATTAACAAACAGTCAAGAAAGTCGCAACACTTTAAGACTCAAGTAGTTAAAGAATTCGGGTTATGGATCAAACGCAAACATTGCTTGGCTAAGAGAGCTTTATTAAAAATGGCTAAATCGTGAAAACCCAAACCACCCAAAATTTTACCCAAACATAACCTCTTCCATTTACACCAATGTATCAATGGGTTTTCATTACCCCACCAAAAATGAGTACTTTTCCGATGAAGATCATTAACCAACCCTTGCGACATCCAAAACAATGACATTGAATAAGTATGAATGGACTGCACCACCGCTTTAACCAAAACTTCCTTCCCGTCCGCTAAAAATAACTTGTTCTGCCAGCCTTTTAATCTATCCCATACTCGATCCTTAATGGTAGCAAATAATTCCCTCTTATTCTTTCCTGTGAAACTCGGTAAGCTTAGATAGCACTCGTGACACCTGACCCGCTGAACATCTAGAATCTGAGCCAGGCGATTTGCCCTACCTCGTGAAACCTTCTTACTAACACATAAGGCTGACTTTTTGAAAATTAACCACCTGGCCTGAAGCAGTTGCATAGCAATCCAAAATATTCTAAATGGATCTACAGTCCCACTCAGATGCCCGCATAAATAGTAAACTATTGTCGGCAAAGAAGAGATGTGAAATTTTCAGACCCTACCGACTACACCGAAACCTGACCACTTCACCACACCTTTCGGCAGAAAAAATAAATGTAAATAGGCCCTCGGCACAGATTAGGAAAAGATAAAGGGATAAAGGATCAGAGCTTTAAATGTAGATAGGCCCTCAGCACCAATTAGGTAGAGAAATAAATGTAGAAAGGTAATCATCACAGATTATGAAGAGACCACTTCACCAACACTCCTCTAAGCCTATTGGTTAGAGCTTTCGCCATAATTTTGTAAAGGACGTTACATAGACCAATTGGACGAAATTCTGACATTCTCATCAACTTATTAACCTTTGGGATGAGCGTAATAAGCATCCCATCAATCATATCCAAACCACCTCCATCATTAAGAACACCTAGACAAGCGTTGGTCACTTGGTCACCCATATCCCTGCCCAAATTTACCAAAAATTTAAAGCCGTTTGTTAGTCGAGGAAAGAGAAGTAAGAGTATTTTTTTTTGTCCAAAATCCATTTTAAAGGCTATTAAAATAATGTTGGTCAAGTGATTTGACACTCGCACATGCCATCATCAAGTTGTATCTCTAATCATCCCAACTCCTAACTAGGGATGGCAACGGATCAGATCGAATCAAAGGAACCCCATACCCGAAACCTGATTTATATGAGTTGTCCAAAACTTGACCCATGTTCCAAATGGGTTTTTGTTTTTCTCCCCATACCCGACCAGACCCAACCCGACCCGAAATGAAAAGGGATGCCCCATGCCTGATCTAAAATGACCCATTTCGTATTTTTTCTATAAAAAAAAAAAAAAAAAAAATCTCAAACCATTAAATATTCGAATTATTTTACCATATAATTGAATTCTAGGACATTGATTTAAAATTTAACATTCAATTAATTTTCAATAAATTAAAAAAAAATATACAATTTTTCTTTTTTCTTATTGGAAACTTAAATATACACTCAAATACAAATATACACTATAGAAAAACATTTTAACATACATTTAAAATTCTTACATAAACTTAAATTTAATAGTATTAGTATACAACATCTAAGTTTTAAAAACTTTAATTTCATACATAAAATGCAATTAGGTAAAGTGACAAAGAGATTAGAGATTTGTTTTTCACTTTATATTTTTATATTTTTTAAAATAATTATATAAATATCAGGTCAAATGGGACGGGTCGGGGCATAAGGAGTTGACCTATACCTGACCGAATAAAAACTGGGTCAAAAAAGTTTGACACATACCCGACACGAGCCCAGATTTAAATGCTCTAAACCCTTCCTAAACGGATGGGATCCCCCGCCAGATTTAGGGCGGACCGTGGATTTTTGCCATCCTTACTCCCAACCTCCGTTCCTAAGTCCTTAATTATTGTAATATATATTTGGCTAATTGACACTGATGCCCCATAAACTCTTCCAAAATATGCACTATACCCCTTATATTTTTTCTTTCGTCACTAAACCCCCTAAACTCTCACAAATTGGCAAATGCCGATGTCCACTCATATGAGGCAAAAAACCCAAGTATTTGCTAAAAAAACGAGAGTTCAAGGGGTTTAGTGGCGAAAAAAATAGCATATGGGGCATAATACATATTTAAAAAGAGTTTATTGGGCATCAATATCGATTAGCCTATAAAAAAAAATAATAAATAAATAAATAACTCAGTTCAGTGACTCGTGAGTGAAAGGAAGAGTCACCACAACTTTAGACAAATTTTACACATGATGTTGATGTTTTTTTTTTTTTTTTTTGGCCCATTCACTCTTCTTGTTTTATGGCACATTCGATTCATTATTTCGACTACTTTCTCATTTTATATTCACATTATTATTGTAATACTTCTAATTCAAAAATAAATAAATTATTATTATGAATTTTGAAACAAGATTAAATTAAGAGTAGTGCTATTGGTACACCCATTGTTGAACTATTTATACCTCACTTTTTAAATTATTTAGTATTCTTTTTTTCCCTTTATTAAATTACTTAAAGAGACATACAATTTTTATTGAAAAAAAACATATACAAAGTAAAACTAATAAAACTCCACTTTCCTTATTTCAAAACCCTAATGACATATATTATTTTAAATCACTGAATATTTACTATTTTTGTTTATATTTATTTCAGATCTCGATTTCATGTTTCCCATATTTAGTTTTTATTTATTTTATTGTTTCACATGTTTGTTTTGTTTTTCTTTTCAAATTTTAGATCCAGGTTTACTATTTTTTTTTTCTCTTTGGTTTATTTTCTTTCAGATCTTCCGGACATTCTATAATTTGTATCAATTCCTTTGTATATTTTATTCCAGATCTTCCAAAGTTAGTTTAATGTTATTTACAAAAAAAAAAAAAAAAAAAAAAAAAAAAAAAAAACACCTACGAAATCGTACCAAGAATCGCAACCAAAAAAACTTAATCTCTGACGAAACGAAACCACATCAAAACCTTAATTCAATTGCTCAAAAAAATCATTCGATGATCAATATCACACTCACAATCTACCATCAACAATCCAACTGACTACAGAAGAAAAAAAAAAAATCGCATCTAATAGGAATGGTTTCACCAATTCACCATGAAATAAGAAGAAAAAACAAGTTCTACAATTGAATGTGAGAAAACTGTAAATAAATATTAGAGATGAAGTTCATTTTTATTTTTACTTTTTTGAAAAAAATATGAGGTGTATTAAGTTTGAAAAATATGTAAAAGGGTAATCTTGAAATAAATCAAAAAAATTAATAAAACCATTTAATTTTATATAATTAAATCAAAATTTAAAAAAGTGGGGCATAAAGCACCCCCTCTTAAATTAAATATTATGATACAGACAATAAATATGTATCCTTAATTTTGGTGGGTTACATTACAAGTCCAATTGCAATAATGAGTCGACTAATAGTTATTGAACTGCCGCAAATTTAGAAAAGGTTGATAAAATTATTACACCATGAAATGAAATTAAAAATTTGATTGGTTAGTTATATTTGAAAATATGAAACATAAGAAAAAAAAAATAGATATCTTTTTTTTTTAAATCTAATATCAGACAACTCAAAAGATTGTTATAATCTATCGAAATCAAACACTATAATATAATCCGATTGTCTACTTCTATAATTGTAAGAAGTCGGCTCCCAAAAGCAATAAAAGTCTCCCCACACTTATTGAGATTTTATAAGCGACGATGTGCTAATATATATTAGGGTATCAATACTTGAACCTTGGAGAGTTTGATGAAGATTGTGAAGTCTCCAACAATCAAGGCAAGAGGCCTAGAGATCATTAAGGCTATGTTTGAGATTTCATTGTTTAAAAAATAATCCGTTTAAGTAACTTAAGAAATAATCAGATTAACAAAAAAGTTGATAGATGTTTGGTAAACTAAAATTTAAATTGCTTTGCTTTTGGAAAGGAAAAAATGTACTTGATGAAATGACAAAAAGTGACAATCAATTGGTATAATAATTATATATTTAAAAATAAAATATAATAAATACAAAATATAATAAATATTAAATATTAAAGATTTGAAAAATTAACAAACTCAAACATCAAAATGCCGGAGGTGGATTTGTCCATCTCTGGCGACAATGATAACGATGTCATCATACATCAATGTCATAGTCACCGGAGGTAGACAAATCAACAACCGGCACTGGAAGAGACGTTCACCTCTTTCGTCATTGGAGTAGGCAAGACACCTCCTTCATAAAAATTGGAAATGGAAGAGGCGAGACGCCTCATTCGTCATTGAAGGAGGATTGACCTCCTATGGCGACGCCGGATCTAGATTCGGCACCGCTGTAGGAGGTCGATCCTTCTCCGGTAGCTGAGGAGGCGTCTCGCCTTTCCATTTCTAAATTTTATGGAGGAGGCGTCTCGCCTCCTCTAAAACTATAAACGAAGGAGGCTTGCCTCCTCCAATGTCGGAGAAGGAGTTGGCTCTCTTCGGCGAAGTTGTCGCTAGAGAATTCCAATCCTCCTCCGGCCTCGACGTCTGACGGTGGCATGTTAAACTTATATATTTTTAGTTTTTAATTTTTAATTTTTCATTATATTATTATTAAATATAAGGGTAATATTGTCTTTTATTAAAAATAGTGATGATATCGTAGACATTTCTTAAGTAAAAACCTAGATTTTCCAATAATACACTTCCAAAAGTAATCTCACCCAATTTCTTAAAAACTGATAATTGGATAAGTAAATTATAAAATTAAATGTTTTTGGTATATCTACTAAACAGTCATTTGTTCAAAACTTGATAAATAAATGATTATTTTTCAAGGAGAAGGAACCCCAAACATAGACAAAAATCTAAGCTAATTAAAATTATTTTATTTGCAAATTGGGCATTAGATTCCAGTCTAAGGTCTTTTTTCGTCATCTTAATTTATGTTTTTGGATCTTTTGATGTTCTAATTTTTTTCCTAATCTAAACAGTTTGATGATAATATTTTATATTTAAAATTATAAAAGTGAAATAAATAAAATACATTAATTTCAGCCGTTAGGATCCAAATTCCTTGATTTATACGTTAATGACTTCTAAATTTCCGGATATAAATATTTGACAGCACACAAAAATGTAAAATAATAAAATATTAAAGGTCAAATTATATAAATGTTATTATTTAAAGACTCCTTTTCTATAAATGTAATTTTAAATTAAAAATACAATTAAAACCTAGCCCCACCCAGACTGCCAGAGCGCGTGTTACACACTGTAATATTCGGTTATTCTGTATTCTCAATTTCTCATTCTCACGGTCTCACCAACCCCGGTGGTCCCTAATCCCTTATACAGTGCTCATCAAGTTCTCACGCGTGTTCAAAGCGTGTGCCACACTTTTTTCGTTCATAGACAAAACTTTTCCAGCTCGAGTAGTGTTAGTAAGGATGGCAGCGGGTCGGGTTTACAAAATTCAAATCTGCACCCACAAAAATTTTCTTAATCCATGCCTGCACGTGAACCTATGAAAATAAACAAGTTTAGGTTCAGATTTCACCCGCGGGTTTTATATAGGTTCGCATGTCACATCCACCAACCTATAAAATATATTAATTTATAAATATTTAATATTTAATTATATATATTTTTTTACGTATACAGTATAGAAATCCTATTTATTTATAATATATCATGGAGAATTATAATTACATAATATAAAGCTCTACCAAGTAAAATCCCAAATGGATCTCCAAAGACAAAACAAATAAGCAAATATGATGTTTCATAAGAGTAAAACCAACAAGTGTAACCTATCATTAGTTATATATAAATGAGAATTGAGAATTGTAATTTTCAAACTTAGAATGAGTTGAGTTTTTATATTTTATTTTCTATATGGTTAAAAAGGTTTAATTTGAGTTTAAATTTATAATATTTTAAATAATAAACATTATAGAATTTTTATTTATATAGGTTCGCGGGTTCACCCACGGGTTCGTTTTCCCAACCCGTACCCACACCCGAACATGCTGGGTTTTTATTTATACAGGTTCATGAGTCATAAATCTACCACCCAAACTCGGCCCTACAAGGTCGGGTTCAGGTGGTTGCGGGTCAAATTGTCATCCATAAGTGTTGGACTTATCTAAAAATCATTTACGGGCAATATTTATTAAGCTAATAACATTTTTAGATTCAAATTAATTTTATTTTTTTAATATGTGATTCAGATAAACAATTTAAGCAATTTAAAAATCTATAGAAAATTAGAAATTATAAAAATGTTTTAAAAATAATTAATTTTCTAAAGGTTTGTAAGGAAACACTATTAGAGCATCTTCAATGGAAAAGTGACTTGCATACCAATAATAATTGATATGGCAACAATATCAACAGACTTGATTCTTATGTGGCATAAAAATAGACTTGATAGACAATCAACTCAAAATTTGGTCTCCAATGCTTTCGTCAAATACACAATTTTTTTAATGACGTTTCTATCTTTTTTTCTTGTTATATTTTTTATTTTATTTCCTTATAAAAAATATATTAAAAATTAATGTCAGTTTTAAATGTTTGCTGTGTCAATCAAAAAAATAGATGTACAACAGACCTTTTGAAAGTGGATGGTCATGTTGACAATGCTTAATATTTTTTTTGTCACATCAGCTTGAGGTTGAATATGCACGGCTGCATTGGAGACACGGTTATTAACATAACGTTTATTTATCTTACGTGACATCTATTTTTTCCACAAATTACGTTTGTATTGGAGATGATCTTAGACTAATGCGAAGAGATGTTAAAAAAAAAAAATTAGTCAATGAAATTTATATTATTTATGTATGCTTAGGCTGTGATTTTAATGAAAATTCAAAAATTAAAATGAACTCAAATCAATTGTATTGCTAAAAGATTTTAATTGTTAATATCAAGAATTGAAGTATTGAAATATATATAATTATTTACATCAAAAAATGAAATTGTATATGTATATAATTATATTGTTTTTAGTGCGCATTAAGTACACCTTAATTATACATGTGTGAATGCAATACCAAATTTTGAAAATCTAATTTTTTTTTATATACCATTTATAGTGGCGGCGACTCGAACATGAGATATTTTAATGTTAAATGATCACTTTTACCATCGAGTCACATTGAACGGTATAATAATTTTGAGTAAATAGCTGAAGCTATATATATTTTTTAAATACATATTCTGACACCAAATAGGTGAAGGCTTGAGGGGTCTACTAGGATTTGTTGACACCAAACATTACGACCCAAATATCTATTTTTATAATTGGAAGGTATCTATTATGGACGGATTCTCCCACACTTTGTGGTTTTACTTTTATATGCAAATTTGGGATAATATATACAATACCATGGGTAGAAAATTGTTGTAGATTGGTGGGTTTATTATTATTATTATTATTATTATTATTATTATTATTATTATTATTAGAGTGTGTTTGGTAGGGATGAAAAGGGAGAGGAAAGGTGGAGGGAAAAGGGAGAAGAAAATGAGGAAGTATGTTGTTTGGTATGAAAGAAAAAATGGGAGGAAAAATTTATAGGCGGGACCCACTAATTTTAATCCTCCCAAAAGTGGACGGAAAATGGAGAGAAAAGAGGGAATGATTTTTGGGTTTAATTGAAATTACAAATTTACCTATCTTTTTTAATCCTTTCATAAATCCTAGCGATATAATGTAAGGGTAAAATAGTAAAATTGATAAAGAAGATTTTCTATCATTTGTCTTTTCCTTCCCGTTTACCAAATAGCTCAAGGGAAAACTATTTTCCTTTCTTTCCCTCATATTTTCTATCTCTCTAAATATTTCTATCATTCATATTTTCTTTCCTCCATATCAAACACACTCTTAGGGCGGCAGTGTGTACTTATATAAGGAAAATATAGGACATTCAATATTTAATATAAAAATCATTTAGGATTCTTTCATAAATGAAATATAGTATAAATATCTATATTTGTTTGCTTTATTCTTGAAAACAAATCTGAGTATTCTGATTTCATACAAAACTAGATTTCTATAGTTATTTAATTGTTGTTAAAGAAATCACACACACATATATATATATATATATATATATATATTTTAATAAAAAGTTTTACATAAATTTGGGGTTTTTTGTGGGAGAGAAATGACTTGAACCCACGACCTTGTCGTGTAGGTGTGATGGGTATACCACCGGACCAATCTCATCTCATCTTTTTTATAATTTTGAAGTTAAGAAACTTCTAAAGAAACTATATGTTATTTTTACACATTTTATTTTTTAAAAGAGTAAATTACACCCAATCTACACCTTGTTTAGGTATTCATAGATGGAAACAACTTTTCAAAAAATTGACATTGAACCATCTGTCGTTAGTGTTGACTGGTCGAACTTAATAGTCGAGGGGGTATTTTCATTATTTCATCAAAGCTTTTAATATTTCTTTTAAAAAACAAAAATCGAAAATGTCTTTTTTTTTCTTTTAAAAAAAAAGAGATGGACGAAGAAGTTCAAAATATTTTTAAAAATATAAATGAAGAAAAAAATTGCATAAAAAAGAATAGGATCTCCACCGTCCATCTCAAAAGATGGGCAGTGGAGATAAAAGAAAAAAAAATGAATCTCTTTAAAAGAAGATTGAAAACAAAAGAGCGCTTGATCCAAATCCAATATGGATCTCCACCGGATCCAAATTGATCTCTATATTTATGAGAGGGAGTGGTCAAACTCCTCTTCCCTGTGGTTATTATATTAAGAGTAATGCTACTTTGCTCAAATATAATGTCAAAATGATATGTCATTCATGTAATCCATTAATTTAAATCATACATATATAATACAATTTAAATAAATAGATAATAGAGATACCACATCATTTGTGTATCAAATTTGGATAAAGTAGAATTATTGTTATACTAATGACAATACGTGTATTTTTAGATGTGAATAACCAAACACAAGATTGGATGGGTACTTGGGTGTAATATTAAATTTTGAAAAACAAATAAATTTTATTTAATTATTTTTTTTCTGGAAAATTGATTTAAAAAGAATTAGTGATTAATAAAGTTGAAAAAAGAGAGCGTGAGGAATGAAAGTAGAATGTATGCGACTGGAATAATGTAAAAGGCATAGAGAAAAACCCTTAAGCATCTGTTTGGTAGTGTTTCGCAACTAACGCCCAGCAACAATAGAGTCTGCTACGATTTATAAGCACAACATTCACATCACTACAAGTCTACACACACAGCTGACTAACTCAAAATTCAATCTCTCAAGACAAAACCCGCCACCGCCACCGCCACCCACAACAATGTCAATCGCCACCTGTTTCTTCACCCCATCTTTTTCCATCTCCACTAACAACAACAACCTCACCACCTCCACTACCACCACCACCAAACTCAATCTCCACCTTCCACTCCGTCTCCGCCTACCCACCGCGGCCACCCCCATCACCAATCGCTCCCTCCACCACATCCACCACCGCTACTCTCCTTTTCTAGCCTTCTCCACCTCAGGCAGTGACAACAATTACAACAACAACGACAACAATAGTGGTGGTGGCGGCGGTAACGATGGAGGAGGCAAGGGTGGTGACGGTGATAGTGCAGGGGACAAGAACAGGGAAGAGGCGATGATGGTGCTGGCGGAGGCGAAGAGGTCGCTGGAGAGTCTTCCTATGGATTTGTCGGCTGCGATCCGAGATGGGAAAATTCCTGGGGCGGTTATTACGAGGTTTTTAGAGCTTGAGAAGTCTGGGCTGTTGCGTTGGTTAATGCAGTTTGGTGGGTTCAAAGAGAGGTTATTGGCTGATGATCTTTTCCTTGCTAAGGTCGGCATGGAGTGCGGTGTTGGAATCTTCACCAAGGTTTGTTTTTTCTTCTGCTTTTTATTTTTTTATTTATTTTTTTTAGTTGTGATTGGATCACTCTGCTGCATGTGTGTTTGTGTTTATGTGAGTGGTTTCAATGAATGAAATGCTATTCTAGAATTGCATTTTTATGAGGATTGATTAGTCAAGGCATTCAACTTGTTTGATTCTGTGCAAATGAAATCAGAAATAGAGGGTATATTAAAAAGATACATAGATGATTACTAGCAGTAGCAACCCATTTATGCTTGAATCAAGTGTCACAATTTAGCAGTGAAGTTGTTGCTTTTTTAGGACTGAA
The DNA here is from genome assembly GCA_035582765.1 of Acer negundo. Lineage (NCBI taxonomy): Eukaryota > Viridiplantae > Streptophyta > Magnoliopsida > Sapindales > Sapindaceae > Acer > Acer negundo. Next base: position 10,941,949 of record CM069233.1, read on the forward strand.
TTACTTGTTGATAAAAACATACATTGCTAGTTGTTTTCCGTTTTGAAGTTTCGAATTCGAGTTTGAAAATGGGCGAAATGCCTACTAGATGGTGGGGGTATGAGATTGAAACAACATTTAGTGGACTTTCATAACTCATGAAGCTGAAAGTGCATTCACAATGTCATATGACCAATGGATCATATGATTGCTATAAGATTAAGGCCATCCATGAGTTTTTTTTCATTGATGGCAAGTCCTATAACAACAGACCCATAAAATGTGCTTTTGATATTGATGAAGGATGAATATTGACAGGTAGACCTGAAGAAAGTTCAGATGAATTATGCATGGCTGAGCAGAATTTATTTGCTCATATTTTGTATTATTAAGCAACTTCTTAGTGCTATGATTTTCCTAGTTTTAGTGATTTCATAGTAACTATAATAAGCACTAAGACCAAACTGGAAAATCACTGCTTTGCTTGATACTTGACTAAAGTGTACCATTTCTCTCATGTATTTGCTGATTCTTTGTAGTTTATTTAGGCTTAGAACCTTAATATGCAATGTTTTTCCTGATTTTCCAGACTGCAGCAGAGTATGATCGGCGCAGAGAAAACTTTTTCAATGAGCTGGAAATTGTTTTTGCAGACGTGGTATGCTTCTTTTTCATAATCATTTCTTACCACTTAGAGAACTTACCAATTGATACAGTAAGTTTTGATAGTTCTTACCAGCAAGTAAAATTTGATTTAGAATTTTTATTATAATGTTCGATGTTTGAGAAAATTATCAAATAGATTGCTTCAGTAGATGCTTGATGTTGAGATGAGGCAATTGCTCCGTTCAATTGATGGCCTGCATTTTTTTCTTCCTTGGATCCTTAAATTGATGGCAGTTGCTCTGTTGTTCCAAACTAGAAAAAGATGATCGTTTTGTATTATAATTACATAAAAGGTAAAAGATCATCTAATAATATGATAATTTTGTCAGCACTCAGCTGTAAGTTTTGAGGCTTAAATATATATATATATATATAGGATCGTTCTCCTATCAGGTCGTCCTAAAATTATATAATTTTAGGACGACCAACTGCAGCCACATATTTTAATAAATTCAAATGTTTGTTAAAAAAAAAAATCAGCCTTTTATTAAAACATGTGGCTGTGGTTGGTCGTCCTAATTTCAGTACGACTTGATAGAACTATCCTATATATATCAGAGCTTCTCAGGTGCATACCTCGTGATATAAGCATATATACTAACCTAATTTATAGCCATTAGATCAATCTTGTGGCTGTGATAAAAACAATATTAAATTGTTATTTCTTTCTCCTCTCTACGATCTGCTCCATATCCAATACAGAGTCAATTTATTTCACCTACACACCTTCACTCCTCTCTTCTCTCTCCTCTTTTCACCTGACACACCTTCTTTCCTCTTTACACAAACTTTACATTTCTCCCTAAGAGAAACTTCTCTTTTGGAACTCTTCCCGTCTTTTGGAACATCTTCTTAATTCTCAAATCTTCTATTTTTTCTTAAATTTGGGTCTGTTTTTATTAATAGTTAAAGATACAAAATACTAATTTAAGATTTTGTTAGTCTTGTTAGTTCAAAATCAGACAATTTTTTTTAATTCAATTTTAAAACTTTAGTCAGCTAAAAAAAGAATGAAAGAAAAATCATTGCATTTGAAGATGTTAAAAAATACATCTCATTTGCGGCCCATCAATGGCTATTTTTATTTTTTATTTTTTTATTTGTTTGAGGTTATTGTAATTTATTTAAGAGTTGATCTTCTTTGTGTTGGATTTTAACTATGTGATGTAATTTTTTTTAATCTAATCATGTAATTTAGAAAATAGTACAGAACCAGAGTTGAGAACCAGAGAAAATGTAATGTCTGTGTGTAAAGTGGAGATGAATCGTCAGTACAAGGTACAAAAGTGAGAGAGGAGTGAGGAGAGGAGAGAGGAGAGAAGGTGTGAGGTGAAATAAATTGATTTTGCCTAGGATATGGAGCAGAAAGGAGAGGAGAGAGAAATAACAATTTAATATTGTTTTTATCACATCCACAAGATTGATCTAATTGCTATAAATCAAGTTTGCATATATGCTTATATCAAGGGGGGTATGCACCTGAGAAGCTCCGATATATATATATATATATATCATAAGGTCCTTAAAATGTACATTATCTTCTTTTCCTGGTTTTCTTTATCTTAAAATCTGTGTTATGTTATCCTTATTATTATAATGCTGAATTATGATGCAGGAATAAAGATTACAGTACAGTATCGCTGACTTTTAGAAGGAAAATCACGCCTTATTAAGTTGATATGACTCTATGCTGTTAAATAATCATCTCTTGGCATAGCGATCTAATTGTTGAACATTTGTCATTCATGATTAGCAGATTGCCTAGCTACCATCTCCTAGAGTTTTATTTCCATAGAAGTTTAACCGCTGGGATTTGTTATGGTGTGTTTCACATGCTACTAATATGATTAATGTTGAAAATCATGATTATTAACATAAACTTATGATTGTGGAGAATCTATGTTTTAAGGCAAATAAGATTAAGAATGAATAGAACTTTGAAGTTGAAATGACAGAGTGGTGAAGTTGATACCCTAGATATACCAAACATGCCCACTTTTTTTTCTTGCCATAACATGATTATATACGAAAATAGGAGATCAAAGAGGACCTTGCCTGTGGATTTATTTTTTCTCCTCTTTTCCATGATATGCCCTTAGAATCAAAGTTTCTTTGACATATATGTTTGGATCTCTGATAAACTACATGGACAGAGCTTTGTTTGGGACTAGCAATAAATTGCATGTGATTGATCCTGCTTGTTCTCATTTGCTTACTATCATTTACACTTCAAACTCTTTTATTTTTATTTTTTTATAATGTAAATGTTTCAAAGCCTAGCTTATTATCTTATGGAATTTATATGACATTTATGGTCATTAATTTATCTGGAATAGTTCAGGACCTTTAGATTGGTTCAGATGTGCAAGTGTCACATTTTAAGCTGATAACTTATATAGATATATATTTTCTAGCAGTTGATTTGAAATGATTTTTACTGATGTGTGTCTTTTATCTTAAAAGATTTTTGATGGATGATGAGTGCAGTTTTGTAGCTGAGACAATTAATTTCTTATGTAAGACACAGTTGTATAATAACCAGAAATATATTTTCTTAACTCAAAATTCTATTTTGAAGTATTGGGGTTGTTTGTGCATTATGCTTTTAAAGATGCGTAGTCTTTAAGTTTTCACTTGGCTTTCTCTTAGGTTATGGCCATAATCGCAGATTTCATGCTCGTTTATCTTCCTGCTCCAACTGTGTCTCTACGATCTCCTCTTTTAGTCAGTGCTGGACCTATTTCCAAGTTCTTCTACAACTGTCCCGATAACGCTTTTCAGGTTCTCTATTGTTCAAATACCGCCAAGTTTTTGTTTATGAGAGTGCAAATTACATAAAATTAACTGGTTTTAAATTTTGTATGCAGGTTGCTCTCCCTGGATCTTCATTTTCACTTTTGCATAGAATAGGTGCCATAGTGGTAAGAAATCTTCTAGTATGTTGCATAAATTTTATTAAAACTTCTCAAATTTAGGTGAGGAGTAAATGCTTATATTTTCTTTATTTATATCTGTTATGCAGCGCAATGGAGCCAAACTTTTTGCAGTCGGCACCACTTCATCGCTTGTAAGTTATTATCTATCAAATAAGAGGTTCCTTTGATACAACATTATGATTAATCTATGTCTGCATGGCGATTATAATTGTTGAGAGCTTATCGTTTTAGAATGCAAAGCTTATTCTTTTTTCTTTGTCCAACCACCCGGCCACCCTTCATCCCCTGGCAACTAACACACACAAACAGACCCACACACACTGATTTGAAGGGGAATGCAATACATTAAAAAGAATAATTCAACTAGAGTGGGTTGGGAGTCCAAAACTCTATTGGAGATCTTCCTTTGGTCTGTCTAGGTTCTCCCAACTAACTGCAATCCTTTCCCAAAAACTTAAAAAAATGGTTGGCTTAGAGGGATCAACTTCAAATTTGTTGAGTCCTATGTAATAATTTTAAATTTTCATTGCGTAAAATATGAGGCTTGTAATATATGGATGTGCCTTTTTTATGGCTTCACATACCTTTATTTATTAGCCAAATTCAGTTTTGCTGTACCAGAATTGGCAAAAAAGTTTAAAAGCATAGGAAAGGTTCTCCATTCATGACATGTTTTAAAATTACATCTTCTTATAGTAAATTAGTTACTCTAAATTCCACTTAAGTCCCTAACAATTGTTTTTAGCTTTTGCCTAGATATTGATTATGTAGCTAATTAGTGCAATTATTCTGTAGCATGAAGTGTATACCAATTTAAAGAGTCTCTTAGTTGAATGGTCAATTGTTTTCATTACCTATGCCTTTACCTTTTTGAGGTGCTGGACTAGCAAATGTCTACAGTATACTATGGTTTTCATAAGTTCAAATCTTTGATGTGCTATAAAAGTTGTCTCAGCGGCTATATATGTTTCCCTTTTCTCTTTTGTGGTTTAATTCTTAAATTTTGCTTATGCTTGTTCCTTTTCTTAAAGGGTCCAAATTTAGTGAGTTCTTGATAGTAATTACCCTTTTATGGCACAATCGTTGTAATCCTTAAATATGTTACAAGACTGTATATTTTTTATTTCTTTTATGTGATTGATTAATTCAATTTTATATCTAAAACATGGATATGATTCCATTTAATGTAATTTACTTTGTTTAGGTTGGCACAGCTGTGACGAATGCCTTGATCAATGCAAGGAAGGCTGTGGACAAGTCTGCTGCAGGTGAAGTTGAGAATGTGCCCATACTTTCCACCAGTGCTGCCTATGGTGTTTATATGGCAATTTCTAGCAACCTCAGGTATGTAGGCTCTGATGATTATCGCTCCCCATTGATCTCGGGGCTTCCTTCTTCAATTTTACCCCTATTTTTGTTAAAAATAAATATGACGTGTAATGCTGATCAGATCATTTATGAACAATATGAAGTCTGAAGCCTCTGGCAGTTTACCTTTCTTTTCCTCTTCTTTTGATGCCTTCCCAATGGAAGATATATTTAATAGTTCTTGTACTGAGCTGTACTTCATACTATCATGTTGGGCAGGGGACCTTATTTATATTTTCCTGTCAAACTACAGTTCACATATTTCTAGTTGGGGGGAGTCATACACTCATACAAACTCTTAACTGTTTTAAATTTGAATTGAACATATAAATTCATTTTATGTGAATATTTAAGCATTGATGTGACAATCAAGCTAGTTTTGCCAAAGATTTTATTCTCCAGTAAAAGCTTTGTGATAGATCCTTGATTAGATGTATTAAAAAATCTTCAAAAATATTCTGCCATTGCAAAGAAGTTGAGTTTATGGACCAAAACAGAGAATGTGATGTGTAATCACTTCATATTGATGGGTACAAGTCCCTATACATACTTGAGGCATGATGTTAGTTGAGAACTTCTAGTGGCTTCGTGTTGAAGTATAAACTAGTGCTTGTGTATAAGTTAAGAGGATTCAACTTTCGTGGTTCCCAGATTAAGAGGTAAGAAATTCATTGATATTTGTAAGCGGTGGAAATTTTGAATTGTTCATCATATGTGAATAATTTAAATAAGTATTTTAGCTTTACTTGTGCTGATTAGTCAATTACATGGGGGGTTTGTACTTTTTACTTGGGCTATTTGTTCTTTTCCTTATTAAAGGCTATACTTGTGTTGAACAGGTACCAAGTACTGGCAGGAGTTGTTGAACAGAGGATTTTGGAGCCCTTCCTGCACCAGCACAAGCTCATTCTCAGTGCACTTTGCTTTGCTGTTCGAACAGGCAACACATACTTGGGTTCTTTGCTGTAAGAATCTTTTCCCTTACCCAATGTAACTTCAGTAGCAATGAAAATGATAGAGCTTTCTCTTCTGTTCACTGCTGACGAATTTCAATTTACTTTGGCAGGTGGGTGGATTACGCCCGTTTCATAGGAATTCAAAAGGCTCATGATGAAAAGATTTTACCCGAATGAGTTTCAAAGTCTAAAGTGTCCATTGTTTGGTTAACATAAAAGGTAATTATTGTGAGGTTTTGGTCATATGATAAGATTTCTTGAACATCCATACATATTGAGGATTTGGAATTAGTGATAACGCTGAGACATTGTATTTTTTTTTCTCCGCCAATTAGTCGATATTTTCAAGTGGATCAGATTGTCTCCATTTGATTCCATAATTTTCTGTTTTCCCCTAGTTACCCGAATCTTGTAGCTGACATCTGATGAATGATTGCTAGTCAGCAGAGAAAAATACATAGGGAGCTTCACATGAGTTTCTGGACAGTGGTCGAGTGTACTTTGCATTCAAATATTGGTCAAGAAGAAAATGTTGTCAATAAAATTAGAAAATTTTGAACTATTACAATTTAGGGTTTAGGGAGATGTATATGATTCAAACCAATAACCTTGTCTAAATTAGAATGTAGAAAATTGGTTACATATAATATCTATTGTGCTTTGACTGTTGCTACCCATAAAATGTCTTGCTACGTCTGATTTTTCAAGACACCCATGTAGAAATTTAAAACTTTCAAAAATAACCCTATTTCATTTGCCTTTATTTATTTATTTTTTAAGTATTACACTTTATTTAAATCCGGGGTTTTTTTGGAAAAGGGGAGGACTCGAATCCGTAATCTCGTGGTGCAAGTGTGAGGTTTTTTACCACTGCATCAATCTTATTTTGTCCTATTTCATTTCACATTAACTATTCTCTTTTAATATTATTATTATTATAAGGTTTTTTTTGAAAGAACAATTTTACTTAAGATTTGGAAAGTGCTTTCCATTGGTTTTTGGGAGGAAAGTATCCCATCAAAATGGTGGAAAGACCATTTCAATGGAAAGCCTTTTCCAATAGTCATTAGCAAACCAAACACAAGGGATGACATTTTTTATCTATTTCATTCTGTCCAATCAAACATGATCAAAGTGGGAATTGCACAGCAGAGAGATTGATTATTAGTTTGTTTTAAATAATATTTTTTGACAGAAAAAAATGGTGAAGAAAACGTGGGGTTGTTGCCAGTTAGACTTTTTTTAGGTAATGAGCAAAGAGTACATATGCTGAAGTTGCTTTTGCTTTCACAAGTTTCTATTAATAAAGTGGATTGATCTTCAACTGTCTTTTTATCTGATCAACTACCAGAGAAAAGATAAAAATGAAAAAAATTTCCTAAGAAGATGAGTTGATGTTACTTAGGAATAAAAGTAATTTTGTTATATGTTATTTTAATAATAAAATTATTTAAAGCAAAATAGGTATAGGGAGAGATTTTATAGGTGGCAATGGAATCATCCTTATGCTTTTGACAGTTAAAATATTGGTAATAAAAATAAAAATAAAAAAATAAAAAAAAAGTAAATAAAACGATTCAATTTAGAAATTACAAGGAATTAAAAATTTGAGAAAAAACATGTAGATAAAATTGAAATTTTTTTAAACTATTATAATTTAGGGTGTGGAGAGGGGTTAATGACCCAAACTCATAACTTGTAAAAGTTTGGACAAGAATTTAAATTTCATCTATGGAAGATCCAGTATTCAAGTGTCGATCTTTTCTAAGGTTAGATCTCCTCCGGGGTCCACCGTTTGGATGAACCTTTGATGCCTTCATCCACCACTGGTGAAGGTTGTCAAAGCTTTATTTGTTTTTCAAATAATATTCATTTAATCAATTTTATTTTATTTTATTTATTTAGGGTTGTAATAGTTAGTTTTAGTGAATAATCTATTGAATAGGGAACTAATAGGCATAAAAATAAAGTGCTTTTGTTAACTTTGATCATTAAAAAATGATAAAAAAATCGATACAATTTAGGAAGTACAGAGATTAAAAAAATTGTAAATAAGATTGAAATTTTTTGAACTATTGAGAAAAATGGTAAATAAAATTGGAATTTTTTTTTTGAACTACTACAAATTAAAGTTTGTGGAGAGATACATGACTCAAACAAGTAAATTCATTAATGCGATGTAAATTAAAGCGTAAGAGTTTGGATAAATATTTAAATTTCACCCATAAGAGATTGGGTGAAGATTTTATCTAACGAAAGAGATCCCATTTAGGGTGAGAGCTTTGATGTTTTCATACACCATTGATGAAGGTTGTCAAACCCAGAGGCGGAGGCACTCATAGACTAGACTGGGCTACGATCCAGTCTAGAATTTTAAAAATTATATATATATATATATATATATATAAAGAGTGGTGTTATTGGTACACCCCCCTATCAATCTATATATGCCTCATTTTTTAAAATTTTAATTTAATAAAATAAAATAAAATGTTTTTATTAATTGTTTTGATTTATTTCTAAAACTACCCAATTTACTTATTTTTCAAACTTAATACATTCCATCTTTGATCTCTGTATACATCTTTCTCTCACCTCCGTTAAATGATTTATTTTTTCTTCTTATTATTTTATTTTATTTTGAGTTTTTTTCTTCTTCTTATTTCATGGTGGAAAAGAAAAAAAAAATAACATGGTTGCTTCAATACAACGATAGATTAATATCATTCTAAAGAACGATTCTTCCATATGCTTGATATCTTTTAAAGACTATTTCATAATATTTTTGTATGTGTGTAAGAAGCAAAATTTAGGGTTTAAGAGTTAAGAATATTTTTTTTTTTTTTTTTTTTTTTTTTAAAAGGTTTAAAAGAACATGTTTTTTTTTATTTTTATTTATTTTTATTTATTTTTATTTTTTATCTTTTAAAGACTATTTCATAATATTTTTGTATGTGTGTAAGAAGCAAAATTTAGGGTTTAAGAGTTAAGGATTTTTTTTTTTTTTTTTTTTTTTTTTAAAGGTTTAAAAGAACATGTTTTTTTTTTTTTTGTTGTGTGGAAAGGAATGTGGGGTTTTAATAGGTTTACTTTGTAGAAGATTTTTTTTTCCTAAATTGTATATCCCTTTAAGTAATTTTGATAAAGAAAAAAAAAAATACTGCACAGTTATAAAATGGGGCATAAATAGACAAGTAAGAAGTGTGCTAATAACACCACTTATATATAAATATATATATATATATATATATATAGTGAGTCTCTCATGAGAGATCTTTTATTTTAATTTCAGTAAGGACTATGATGAAAATACATCGATTTTAATGAAATTTAATCTAATTTTTTTTATGGATGATGAATTCATCCAAATCTACCTATGAACAAATTTGAGAATTTTTCGAATATTAGAACTGTTTTACTTGAATTTTCCTATATTTCGTCTATTTTTCGATGCCTTAATATTTAACAAAATTTGGATAACATAGTTCTAGTACTCGGAAAATTCTCAAATTTTGTTCATAGGTAGATTTCAATGAACCCATCATCCACAAAATCGATGTGTTTTCATCATGGTCCTTACTGAAATTAAAATAAGAGATCCCTCATGAAAGACTCAATATATATATATATATATATATATATATTATAAATTAAATTACAAAGTTAACGATGTAATTTAACTTGGCTAAAAAAAAAAATGATGTAATTTAACTTCTAACCAACTCGACAATATGAGGTTTGTCCCAATGCCCCACACATCTACACCATGTGATTGTGAGTTTGAGTCTCTCTTTACTCCCAAAATCTTGAATTATTTTAATATTTTAAGAAAAAAATATTATTTTAATACTTATAACAAGCTCAATAGTCTCACTCAAACACATTAGTGAATGCACTTGTTTTATAGGTTATTATTATTATTATTTTTGGTTATATATTTTTGAAATATATATTTTTAGAGTACACACATTTTGAAAAGTAAGACCTATTATGTGTAACCCTTATATATTTCTAAAACTCATTCTATCATTAAACTTACTTAAAATTATTTAGTCTAGCCCCTCTTAATTAAAAATCCTGGCCAAACCACTGGTTAAACATTTATTTGCTTTTATATAAAATAAATAAATAAGTTATACTATATTAACTCAAATTTCTGACTCAATTTTTTGACTTCAATGTCTCAACCACTAATTTGCTCATATGGTCTTTAATCCAATGGTTGAGATATTGAAGTTAAAAAATTGAATCAGAAATTTGAGTTAATAAATAAATATATATATATATATATATATATATATTAAAAAAGGTATTTAAGAATACCTCTTATTGGTGAGAAAGAAGAGAAACAAGAAAGGGGTGCTTCTACCGATACTCGAGACATGGTTGTATCGATGACATTACTATATTATAATCACCAAACCATGTCATTATTGGTAGAAATTTGAATTGATAAAGTCTGACCCAATAAATAAAAATTAATCATTGAACCATAAATTTGAGGTTGTAAATCAATGGATATGGATCTCTATCCAAATTCAATTAATTTTTTTAAAATAAATAATGGCAAAGATTCAATTTTTTTCTATAAAAAATTTAAATTTATTTCGAAACGAAGAGAGGAAGAAGACGACGAGTTCAGAGTCTTCAATATGCTAGTGAGTCAAAGTGTTTTTTGTTTTTGTTTTTGTTTTTGTTTTGTTTTGTTTTTTATAGCAAGTGTTTTTGTGTCGGTTTAAATTGGGCTTAGCTCACTTATAAATATATTGTTGTTCTACGTATAAAAAAAACCTTACAATCCTTAAACTCGGATTTTTTTTTTTTTTTTTTCATAAGTAACCGATGAAAATGCAACACAATTAGAGAATAAACAACGACGCCTTCAAGTAAAATACACAACCGGAGATTAATAATAGATGCTTTCAAACATCGCATTCTAGATACTTTGAAAGCAAAATCGTTGCATTCTTGAAAAAATTACAAACATGGCTGGAAAAAAGAAAATAATATATGAACATGATTCATATTTTCATCTAACTAAATATTACAATTCAACAACTGATTTTTATCTTGTAATCACCAAAAAAAAAAAAAAAACCCATATGATATGTTTTATTAGTATGAATAGGATTAGTGCAATTATACCCAAATGAAAAATAAATCTTTTATAAAAATTTTATATTTTCAATTTATCCATAAATTGAATGTGCTCTTTGTGTTTTTGTTAACTTCGAACATTAAAAAAATGGTGAGTGATGTGATGCTGTTAATAACTCACATACTACATCATTTAAGAATGAATTTGAGTAATTTTTTTTTAGGAAGCTCAGCATTACTCATCTTGTATATTCGACCAATCTCAGTTAAGACTTCTCTTTGTACTCTTTGATCACAAAAAAATTTCAGCTATAACATAATTGTTAAAATTATGATTTATTTTATTTAGTTACTTTATAAATAAAGAGATATGAGTTGCTATACTCTATCTCACTAGGATGTTTGTTTGGTTGTTGATACTTATCTTATTCAGGAAGATAAGTGCTAGGACCTGGTCTTGAGGCAGTATAACAAATTGCTTCCCATCTATATATATTGGATGTATCTCTCTTTGAGAAATATCATAATAAAATATTATTTTCTCTCCAACTATTCTACAATAATAATAATAATAATATTTTTTTTGTTAGCTTTTATAATTGATAGTAGACATGCTAGATGTATTGATTTTTGTTGATTACAAAAATTAGCATAAAATACCTAATTTTCGACGGTTCTTGATGCCTAACTATTGATATTAAACGCTTAAGTACTGGAACGAGACTCATAAACAACCGCTTTGGAGATATGTAGTGGCCATCCCTTAATTGCAACCCTCTCAACTCTTTCCTCCTTTAAATCATACTAAAAAATAGTCATGTCATCCCGATATAATAAACTTTTATCACCCCTCTTCGAATAAGTCAAAGCTTTAGTCATCGGAGTAAGTGTTAAAAGTATAAAGTGGTTTCTCATACGAAAATGAAAACAATTTACCCCATGACTTCTCCACCTCATATTCTTTCATGACCCAAATATCAAAAGTATACTCATATTCTTTATTGCAACTAAGTTATAAGCATCCTCCCAAATCCTCAATGCAAATGTCAAACCTCCTTTGATTATGTCCAGCTTTAGAAATTGGCCAAATGTTTACTTCTTATGATCAAATGATAGAATGAAGTTACCATAGTTGAAAACCGAAACTCTACCTCCCGCTATTCAATTCAAAGCACCCCAACAAGGGTTCTAATCCCGTGAAAGATGTCAAGCAAATATGGAAAATCATCCTCAATCATTCTCCAAGTATTAGCTCTCAAACTATAGACAGTAACTTTAGTCCAACTTTTACTAGATTTAACAATCCTAATAAGCTTGTAGCAATCACTAGCACCACCATAACCAAACCCATCATAGAACATAGAAAAAACATCAAAATCACTCCAAAACTTTGGTAGACTTAAGTGTTGCCTAGTTGAAATGTTCAACAAAGCTGTACCTAGTTTAGAACGGTAAAAAGCAAGTATTCCATTGCAAGAGCCTATCATTGAAGTATTAACAAACCAACTCTCGAATGGGAGATGAAAATTGACAAACTTAGTATATAGTGAATCAAAATCTACAGATCATATTCCAGATATACCTCTAATTGGAGTTGGTCTCCGAGGAGAAATTTTGATGGCGATCAATGTAATTGGGGACGTTGATTACAAAACACGATTCCGTGGACAAACCCCTAAAGTAGAGGAGAGTCTTCACCAGCAGTCGGCATAGTATTTTGACGGTCAAATCAATTAAGACTTCTCAGTTAAGACTTCTCTTTGTACTATTTGATCACAAAAATTTTCAGCTATAACATAATAATAATAATATTTATTTTGTTAGCTTTTATAATTGATAGTAGACATGTCTAGACGTATTGATTTTTAATTCCTATAATGTATGATCGGCATACAATTGTTCACCATAATTGTTGATTACAAAAATTAGCATAAAATACCTAATTTTCAACGGCTCTTGATCTATTGATATAAATGAGACTCTCCTCATAAACAACCACTTTGGAGATATGTAATGGTCATCCCTTAATTGCAACTCTCTCAACTCTTTCCTCCTTTAAATCATACCAAAAAACTGTCATGTCATCCCGATATAATAAACCTTTATCACCCCTCTTCGAATAAGTCAAAGCTTTAGTCAAAGGAGAAAGTTTTAAAAGTATCAAGTGGTTTCTCATACGAAAATAAAAACAATTTACCCCATGACTTCTCCACCTCATATTCATTCATGACCCATATATCAAAAGTATGCTCATATTCTTTATTGCAACTAGGACATAAGCATCCTCCCAAATCCTCAATGCAAATGTCAAACCTCATTTCGGTCATGTTCGGTTTTAGAACTTGGCCAAATGTTTACTTCTTAAGATCAGATGATAGGATGAAGTTACCATAGTCGAAAACCGAAACTTTGTCTCCCACTATCCAATTCAAAGCATTCCCAACAAGTGTTCCAGTCCCATGAAAGATGTCAAGCTAATATGGAAAATCATCCTCAATCATTCTCTAAGTATTAGCTCTCAAACTATAAATAGTAACTTCAGTCCAACTTTCACTAGATTTAACAATCCTAATAAGCTTGTAGTAATCACTAGCACATCATAACCAAAACAATCATAGATCACTGAAAAGCATCAAAATAACTCCAAAACTTTGGTAGAATTATGTGTTGCCTAGTTGAAATGTTCAATAAAGTTGTACATAGTTTAGAATGATAAAAAGCAAGTAATCCATTGCAAGAGCCTATGATTGAAGTATTAACAAACCAACTCTCGGATGGGAAAAGAAAATTGACAGATTTAGTATACATTGAATCAAAATCTACAGATCATAATCCAGATATACCTTTGATTGAAGTTGGTCTCCGATGAGCAATTTTGATGGCGCTCGATGTAATTAGGGACATTGATTACTAAACAGAATTCAGTGGACAAACACTTGAAGCGAAGGAGACTCTTCACCGACAGTTGGCATAGTATTTTGACGGTCAAATCAATTGGAAGCTTCAATATTGGGTTTCTATCGAGTTGTTGCTTTTAGTGCTTTTGTTAACTTTGACCATTAAAAAATTGGTGAGTGATGTGATGTTAATAACTCACATGCCACATCTTTTGAGAATGAATTTGGATAAATTTTTTCGGAAGCATAGAATTAATCATCTTGTATATTTGATCAATATAGTTTAAGACTTCTCTTTGTACTATTTGATCACAAAAACAATTTATTGACGTTTCATATTCTATTGTTCAAAACTCTATTACTTTAGTTTTATTCTTGCATTTTTATTTATTTATTTTTCAGCAATAACATAATTATTTTTTGTTAGCTTTTATAATTGATAGAATCAAGATACGAAAAACTAAAAAAAATTAATGTAAAAACTTAATCAACATTTTTTCATCTCAAAAAGCAAAAATAAATGTTAAATATACTATTTTCACTATTCAATTAATATATATATTTTTTTCATTCACCTAAGGCGCCAGATACCCTTGAGCATATGCTAGACATATAGTTGATATCAGTATCGGTCATGAGCTTTTGGAGGCCCCATGACAAATATTTTAAATGTGGCCCTTTGTTCAATCTCGCATCTAAATCTTATGAAATCCCGTACTTAATAATATATATATGTATATTATTTCTTTTTGAGAAAATTTACAAATGCTTAATCAAAGTAATTTTCATCAAGTTTATATCGCGATACATAGAAAAAACAAAATTGAAAAAAAGAAGAAGTTACAAGCAAATAGATCTCCATGACAGTTTCTACTCAAAAAAATAATGTATATAAATAAGGAGAGACGAACTTGCTTAGAAAATGAAAATGGAGGAGACTTCCTCCTTTTTTATTTGATTTGATTTTAAATTTTTTAGAATTTTAAAAAATAAATAAAAGAAAGAGTATATTTGGTAATGTCTGGAGTGTGCTTACAAAATGTAATTTTTAAAAACTCTTAATGAGGTGTACAAGCAAAGAAAGATGCACATACAAATTTCCAAGGGTGCAAATAGAACTACTAATTTGCTTTTAATAATTATGATGAAAATCCATATTGAGCTCAATCTTTATATAAGAAGTTGATTTCAAATTTGATATAATTATATGAAGTTTGAAAAATAACAACAAATTTGGATCCTTCATTTATCAAAGTCCAAAGATGTGAGCATTAAATATAAAAAAAGTAAATAAAATAAAATAAAATAAAAGATGCCTTTTTTATCTAGGCCCTGGGCGGGCACCCCTAGTTCCCCAACCTCAGGTCTGGCACCGACTGATATACACGTGTCAGCTTTTTGGTTTGGTTTTCTTATTTTTTATTCCTTATTTTCTCTCTTTCTCTCTGATTCCATTAATTATGTTTTAATTGTTTTTTTTTTTTAAAGCTGCACCATGTCAAAGGCAAGGTGCACCGAAGATTTTATCGACTGAGAGCCAAGTGACTATATCTCTCAATCCTCCTTGTCGCAAGTCACTATATCTCTCAATCGAACTTTCTATTTGAATGCCAATACTTCCACTATGTATTTTTTTGGTCCAGTTCGCATCGGTTCGGTTCGATTCCAAACTTTGTAACCACCTCTATGGATTGTCTAATCTTGATAAAATTTGATGTAATACCCAAAAAAAAAAAAACTCAGTTCTATTTTGGATTTTTGGTATATATATATATATATATATATGTTAAATCACTTTTAATTATGCTTTTAAAACAAGAAGACAAGATAAATCAAAAATACCTTGCCCAAAATTTTATCTTATCCAAATACTTTGTTCAAATGGTAGTTACAAACCAGTTTGCCACCGTATTTTTTTTTTTTTTCAATCAGTGTAACATTACTCTACTTAAATTGTGATAATGCCAAGTAAGTTAGGATGGGTGAAACAAACTTACTTGGGCATTATATGGAGAATGTCCAGTTGCTTTGCCTGTCATAGCCAATGGTTTGTTTAAGGACACGACTGGTCGAATTTCACAGCTTTCATGAGGTGGTTGATGGATTCTGAGCGGTCCTTGGAGGGGAAGATGGGCTCAACTGCATTGAAATGGTGATGAGATCGATGATAGCAGCCCTGAAATGTCTCCTCTTAGATCAATCTGCAAGTACTATTACTTTATTCGATAATTTCTTATTTCTATGGGAGTTGACGCAGTAAAAAGTATATGCATTTTTATTCCTTTTGTTGCTTTTCAAGTGATATCATTAAATATGAAGCAAACCAGTAGAAAGGAGGACTTGTAGACAAGAATCATGTAGAAACCAGCCAATTAATAAAGCATTAGAAACTGTGATGCGTAATAACCATCGCAGTGTAGATAGTCAACCGAACAAGTATGTGTAAGATTGAGCAATTATACACAAGGAATGTAAATCCATATACATTATATTATACATTATACAATGACAAAAACAGCAATCAACCAACAAACCCACCTCAGAAATCAATCCTCCTTAACGTTAGCAGGAGGATTTGAAGACTAGAGTTTGGTATGGAAATTGGAGGGTTCCAATCCCATCTGCTATATTGAAACCAGTAATTCAATCAGCAGTTCTATTCATCAAATCAGATTTTTCATAAATTAATTAAGTATCCAACTCAATAATATTTTAGTCTTTTACATCCTAACTCTGGTGATAAAATGGCCATTACCAGTGTCAAGTAACATTCTTCAAAGTTGGATCAATTTAAGTGACAAAACAAAACTACCCTGGATCAATTAAGGGATAGCAGTTTCAAATTTGAAATTTTTATAACAAAATTAAAAAAATAGAGTATAGAAACTATCAATTTGTCTCTCATAGACACACAATATAGGTATATTTAGAGAATACTAATATATATTACTACACTTTTGTCATGTAAAAGCAACATAACTCAAATCGTATTAATACATACGGAAAAAGTTTAATGATGTGTATTAGTATACTATAAATATACTCATATTCTGTGATTACTAGAGAAAAACCGTAGAAACTATATAGTCACTTCGTATATATAAAATCCCTATTTTATTTTATTTTTTTAATATAAAAATCCCTATTATCAAAACCAAAATTTACAAAAAGAAGCAAATTTTCAAAATCAAACTCAAAACAAAAAACCCCTCTAGAATTTTCGGTATTCACCCAACAACACAAACAAGCACCACCACCATACAAGTAAATTTCAATCTTAAGTCTAAAAAAAACAAATAAAAAAGACTGATAGACTCAATATAAAGGGGAGCATTGAATTTTTATTTTATTTTATTTTATATAAAACAAACGTTTAAATAATTGACACATGTATATAAATATAAAGGGTAAAAGGGTAAAAGGGTAAAAGGGTAGCTATTCTAGGGATGTGAATTGGGGAATGGGGATAGGTATGGGTTGCCTGATCCCCATTCCCTAACCCCATCTCCGCATCCCCCATCAATTCTCAATTCTCAATTCTCAATTTTCAATTCTCAATTCTCACTTCTCAGTCGCATCTGCTCTAGGAGATTGCTGTTAAATTCATCACCTGAAAGTTTGTTGTGTTGAGATTGCTCTAGTCTCTTGGCCTGTTTGCAGAATCCATTACAACCATCAACAAAGCAAACAGCTTTGAAACCGTTCAATCGAAACCCAACTAAGGTATCTTCTCTCTGTTCATTTTATTGTATTATCATTCTGTCAACTTTATTGTCAATTTTGAGTTATTGAATATCTTGTAAGCCAAAATATACGGTGACGCGGTACCTGCTTTTAAAATGGTCATTCAAATGTTCGATAAAATGTCTCACTAACTAAACTGCCTTGTCAAGACAAAAACTGCTTGCCCTTTTCTTCCCTTTCAGTGTGTTAGTGGTTTTGATTGTTGACACTCAAAGAATCTGCCATCTTGATCTAAGAAACATAATCAACTACTTAAAGTTAATTAAGAAACTAGTGCTTTTTAGTTTTTGACTTCTACTGGTTACTAATTCTCAGTTTTGATGGTGATGCAGAAGTGAGCATCCTACACTAATTCGTTTTGTTGCAAATTATTCATGACTTACCATCTCCAAAAATGCCTTAAAAATACCATCAGGAGCCATTGAATCTTTGTCCGAAGCAACATCAGGAGCCATTGTACCTTCTCCACACTTGCAACACCAAGTACCAAACCCAAGTTAGAGCTCACAATCACCACAAGTGCAGGTTAATTTCTTCATTCATATATATATATATATATATATATATCAATTGGCCAATTGGGTCCCACTTATGTCTGCTAATTTATATATTATTTCACTGTTTTAGCTCTGTGTATCTATCTGTTTGAAATAGTTTTCTTTTTTCTTGAATTATAACATGTTTGCTGCTCATTTATGAATGTTGCTAGATGATAGCTATGTTGTCGGTTTTTTCTTTTTTATAAAAAAGAAAAGAAAAGAAAAGGATGTGTTTGGAATGTTCAAAACCAGAATTTAAAGATGCTTTAAATATAGAAGATTCACCTCTGAGACTGAAATCATGGCTATTCAATTTATCTGCAGTTGCTGTTATTCGTACATGAGCATCGAAAATGTTATAATGCAATTGTTTGGTTGAATGAAAGATTTCAGTTAGCAAATGCACCCTTTCATGTGTTCTCGTATTGGCCTTATCATGCATCATGTGAACTATATGTAGAGATTTCATTCACCCAATGTACATGAATCGTTGAGTATGTAAAAATTATACTAGTTATTGAAATCGGTATTCTTTAAATGTTTTAGGTAGCCAAACATTATGACTACTTTTTATGGAATTCAAGTAAATACTTCTATGTGAGTTGTGATTTTATATTGATTTTATTTGTAGGTAAAATGTCTTCTCAACCACGACATCAAGATGTTAATTCAATTATTGTTAATATTGAAAAAAGTAGTAGTCAAATTCAATCTCAATTACCACAGCGAAAAAGAAAATTTAGGTCTCGTGTGTGGGAACATTATGAATTAGTTTCCATAAATGGTAAGGAAAAGGCTGTTTGCAACTATTGTAAACATGCATATGCTGTTGGCGCGGGTACAAAGGGTTTACATGACCATCAAAAAATATGTAAGATGCGATCTGGGCAAAAAAGAATTGATAGTTATCAGAGTCAATCGTCGGGAAAAAAGCAGATAAAAAAGTCAAAAGTTGATGGAGGTGGGACTGAGAATTCTTGTCAAACCCTAACAACTCAACATTTTGATAATGATTTTTCCAAGGGTGAGCTTGCTAGGATGATTGTGATGCATGACTATCCACTTAGTATCGTTGAGCATGAGGGGTTTAGAGATTTCTGTAGGTCACTCCAACCATTATTTGAGCCTGTATGTAGGAACACTATTAGAAATGATATTGTGAAGATGTATGAGGAAGAAATGGCAAGGGAAATGAGGTTGTTGGGGAACATTCAGGGTAGGGTTGCTATTACTTCGGATTTGTGGACTTCAAGCAATCAAAAGAGGGGTTACATGACTGTCACAGCACACTTTATTGATGATTCATGGCAACTACAAAGTCGACTTTTGAGGTAATGAAAATGTTGTAGTTTATCTAATTTTATACTATATGTTTTATGTGTTTGATATAACTTTATATTATTTTATTTTATTATTAGATTAATTTATTCAAAATTAATTTGTCAGGTTTATGTATGTACCATGCCCTCTCTCTGCAGTAAACCTTTCAAATGCATTAATGGAGTGTTTGTTGGATTGGCATATTGATAGGAAGTTATCAACTTTGACGCTTGATAATTGTCCTATGAATAATTGTATGATCGATATTTTGTTGGATAAAGTTTCTCCAAATTCATTGATCATGTGTGGACGTTTGTTTCACATGAAATGTGTTGCACATGTCTTAAATTCGATTGTGAAAAGTGGGTTGGAAGTCATTGATTTGGGGATTGAAAAGATTCGTGACAGTGTTGCTTTTTGGACGGCGACCCCGAAAAGGATGGAGAAGTTTGAGGAGACTACAAGACAATTGAATATTGGTTATGAAAAAAGGTTAGTACTTGATTGCAAAACCCGATGGAACTCAACTTATTTGATGCTTAGTGTTGCTTTAAATTATAAAGATGTGTTTTATAGTTTAAAACAATGCGAGTCTCAATATAGAACTTTGCCGGAAGAGAGTGATTGGGACTTGGCTAAAGAAATGTGTGATAGATTGAAAATCTTTTATAGTGTGACGGAAATGTTTTCCGAAACAAAATATCCCACAATCAATCTTTTTTTCCCTAAAATTTGTGAAATTAAGTTAGCATTGAGAAGGTGGCTAAGTTCTAGCTATGTTGAGATAAGCAACATGGCATCAAATATGATTGCAAAGTTTGATCGATATTGGGATGATGTACATGGGGTGCTAGCTATGGCAAGCCTTTTGGATCCAAGGTTTAAATTAAAACTTCCTCAATATTTCTTTCCTCTCATTTATGGAGAAGATAGAGCCGAAGATGAGGTTAAACATGTGCGCAAACTTTGTGAAGATATATTTATAGAGTATCAATCAAAAGTTGGTCAACAACTTTCTCAAGATGCTATTGAGGGTAATTCTTGCTCGAATGTGACTTCTAGAGGTGATATAGAGTCATTAGATGGTTTCTTCTCATGGAACATCGAAAGTAGTGGTGTTAATGAAAAATCAGAATTTGATTGTTACTTGGAAGAAAAAACTTTACCCGGGAGTTATGAATTTGATGTTTTGGGTTGGTGGAGACTTAATGGGATTAAATATCCTATAATGTCTGAGATTGCAAGAGATATTTTAGCTATTCCAATTTCAACGGTTCCTTCAGAGTCCTCATTTAGTACTAGTGGTAGAATTGTGAGTATACATTATGATAGACTTCTCCCATCAACTTTGGAGGCTATAATGTGCACAAAAAATTGGTTATGGGTGGGAAAAAGAGGTATGTTAAACATCTAACTTTTCATTTTATATACTTATTTTAGTTGTACTACATCATTACTTGTTATAATTTATTTATTTTGCTGTTACTTGTTAGGTAATATTGTTAACGGTATTGGTGACATTCACGTTGATGAAGAGAATGACGTGATTGAGGTAACTATATATATAAATTTAAAAATAATAGACATTGTTTTGAAAGTCATGTTAATGTGTTTCTTGCATATTGCTGTAGGTATCAAGTTTGAGTTGTGCAGGTGCTTCAAAGATGTGAAGTTGGCTTCATACAACTTGGTTTCTCTTGTAAGATTTCATTTGGCATGCTGATGAATTTCTTTAAATAAGTTATTTGAATCTTTATCATGTAATAGGAGAATGAGATTGATAGCTTTTGTTAATATTTGAATGATGGATTATTTATTTTGTTAGAGTTATTTTAAGGATGCATCAGTAAATTTTATTATATTTGATTATTTTTAAATTTTATTTCAATTAGAGTCAAAAGGAGAAAATCCGAGAAATGAGGTCAAATAAGGTCCACTTTGTGATTGAGGATTTGGAGTAAACCGAGAAAGGAGGGGTTATATCAAGAATCAACTGGCATCACAAAAGCGATAGATTATATTAGAGGGTTAAAATAGTAATTGGAGAAAAATCTATTGCCAACCAAAAAAAGTTCACGTCACACTAATGTTTTAGAGAGTTTCTTTTGATAATCTAATTTATTTATTTATTTATTTTTATAATTTTTTAAAGGCATTCCATTCTTAAAATTTAAATTTTTTATAAATTTTTTTAAAAAACACTTTCTTTTATTCTAAGATTATTCTTTTTATCTTTTAGTACTTTTATTTTAAAGACGATCCATTTAAAAAAATAAATTTTTAAAGAAATTTCATTTTATTTTAATAAAAATTAAAACAAACCATTGTAGACTTTAGATTTATTAGATGAGTAATCTTTTTTGAATTAAATTATTAAAAAAAAAAAGAAATTATATATTTTAAATCATTAGATTAAATATTACATATTAAACACTCTCTTTTAATTTGTTAAGAGAATTGCTAAATCTAGTCAAATAGATTATGAGAAAATTGTTTCTAGCCTTGTTTTATATTTTAATTGTTTGTAACTATTTTGAAATAAATTCTTTCAATCCCTAGCCAAAATTATAAAATACCCCAAACAATTAATTTTTTAATTTTAAAATTTTTTCCCCTTTACTCTTCTTCTCCTCCACAGCCTCTCTTCTTTCTTCTCTCTTGCTCTTTTTTTTTCTACTTTCCGGTCTTCGACTTCCTCTTCTTCATCTCTTCTTCTTATTAAATTAAAAAATTAATTAAAACTAATAATAAAAAAAACACACACTGCTATCAATATCTGTAAAATAAAAAAAATAAAAAAAATCTCTTCTTCTCCAAAAATCAAATCCCATCTTCAAAACCCATCAGATCCCATTTCAAATCCAATTAAACTCTCCCCCAACAACAATATCTCGTCCTGTGTCTTCTGTTGTTGAAGTTTATTTTTGACAGAGTATATAACATTATGTGGAGTTGTATTTAAGAAATAAAATTTAATTGCATGTAAACAAAAGCAACAACAAAAATAATTAGGGAACAACATTATCTATTATCAAATTCATGAGTTTGAAAAAGTTTGTTATACAAAAAAGATTTCAAATCCCATAGTAAATATGCATCATCCAAGAGCAGGCCACAACAAGGTAAGAGAATCCAATAAAGAATTTTCTTGGCTTTATGATTATGCTTTAATGGAGTTGAAACTTGAAATCTGGTTTTGGTTTCAGGGAGAGAGAAAAAGGAAAGGTTGTAGAAGACAAAATAAGGGGTATTAAGGTAATAGCGTAAAAATTAGGTTATAAACAATTAAAATTTGAAAGTAGGTTATAAACAATTACTCAATGTTCCAAATTGTTAGAAATGAACTTATCCCAATTTTTAAATATTATATTAAAGTCTCTCACCTCTAATACATATCTCTAATTTTCTGTTTCTATTCTTTCTCAAGTAAGGGGTCGTTTGTTTTTTCCACTTAAAATTTAATGGATCTAAATTGAACTCATTAAGTTGTTTTGTTTGTTTTTTTAAATGGTCAAACAACTTAAAAATATCAAAAAACAACTTAGAAAATAAAGTAAGAAATCATGTTTTTTAACTTAATTTCAAATTACTGTATTATAATTAAAATATTCTCTTCAAAGTCTATCTTCCGAAAGAAGATATATTTCCAAATTTGTTCTAATTTGATATAGTGTAGTGATTTTTCTTTCAACATATTTCTTATTTTAAACAGCTTTTAGAAATAAAAAATAAATAAAAAAAACCTTAATCATTTCTCATAGAGAACGGTGCATATAATTCCGGAACTTATTTTAAAAAAAGCAATAACCTTTTTAGTTTTTTCTATGTGTACGATATTGATACTTATAAATATGATAAACACACTCATATTTATAAATACACTCATTTCTAAAATTTAAAATTAAATCATTATTATGAGCACCCATCTTAATACCAGTAATACCCTTATTTAAATGAATGTATTCATTTCAATACAATTTATTTATAAACCCTCATAAATTATTAACACCTAGTTTCACAATTCTTCATGCTCGAAAACACAGTATAGTCGTAGTAAATTCTTTGTCATCAACAACTGCATCAGATATCTTCTCAACATTTATAAATATCAAGCATCATCTACATTAATAATAATCAAGTTGTTGATATCTATTACAACAAATTTCAGATCCTTATACAACCGTTGATCTCCTAGATACATAACGATATGTACTATTATCTTTTTTTTTTTTTTTTTTTAAATTACTTCTCACTTTTCATTTATCGATATAGTTCATAACAAAAAAAAAAAAAAAAAAAAAAAACTTTTATATGATCAAAGTCCTCTGAAAATTCTTTTTCCGTTACTTTGTTATATGATAATGAGAGATTTTGATTCTTGAAATAGAATTAGGATTTAATTAGGGTTTAGTAGTTTATTTATTATTATTTATTTATTATTTATTTCTTTTTATAATGAAGAGATATGGGTGTAATTAATAGGTATACATAATATTTGATTTATTTTTAATTAAACTAATTTGTCCTTATTGGTAAATTTTTTTGGGGATATTTTTGTAATTAAATTTTTTTTATTAAAATAGAGAGCTTCTCCTTACAATTCACAAATTATCTATTCACATTCCAATTATTATTTTTTTATTTAATGATAATTTTATCCTAAATTAAAATTACTAGAAAAGACAAATTTTTTTTTTTTTTTTAAAACACTCCAAACTAATTAAATTATTAAAAAAAATATATATCTTTCCTAAATCATTAGATTAAATATTAAATATTAAAATCTCTCTCCTAAATATATTATTACCATATTAAACACTATCTTCTAATTAATCTCTCTCTATTTTTTAAAAAATAATAATAATAATAATATTTCCATACTTTCTCGATCAATCTCTGATTAATAGTTAAAAAAAAAAAAAATTATGAATATTTTAGTTTTTTACTAACATTAATATATATATATATATATATATATATATGAAAGCTTGAATTGTTTTAATTGGATTCGATTAAACTTAGAATTTCTAAAACTAATGAAATAATTAAAGTTATCTAAACAATTACATACCTACAACAATAACAAAAAACATTTCCATATTTCGGTTTAAAAAAAAAAAAAGTACTTGTTTTTTGAGTGTATTTTTTATTTTTAGTATATACATACACATGGTTCCTAAAAATCAAGCTTATTAGTAAGATTTTTTTTTTTTTTTCTTTTTTCTTCTTCTAAACTGTTAGGGGTCGTTTGTTTTTTTGTTTTAAGACTGAATAGTCTTGAATTTTATTGAAGACTGAATAGTTACTGAAACCTGAATCTGAATGACATGTTTTTTTTTTTTTTCCTCACATCTAAATGTATTGTCAACATGTTTGTTCTTTAAAAATAAAATTATCTGAAAAGAAATAATTTTACATATATACCCATGTTAAACAATTATACATATAATATAGAATAAAAACAATCTAAAAATAATAATTATATATGAACACATATGATCATGATCTTCTTCTTTGATTACAAACAAACTTTATTTTTATTAAAAAAAGAAAAGGTTATGTTTTTTCAAAAAATAAAAGGGGCAGCAGGAAAATTCAAACAAAACTCTCTAAAAAAATAATATATAAATACATCACCCTAATATCATAATAAAATAATGATATTAAACACCAATATGAGAAGTGATTATGATTCTTTTTTATTTTTAAAGCTATTTAAAATAAGCAATATATTAAAATAAAGATTTCTATACAATATATAATTATGATGAAATTGGAGACATGTTATATATGGAGGATAGTATCGGAAGAAAAGATTTTGGATTGCATTTAATGCAATTCAGTGATTTACAATTAAGTGAAAAGTCATGATTTTTTACTTTTTATTTAAAGTTGTTTTTTGGTATTTTTAAGTTGTTTGACCACTTAAAAAAAACAAACAAAACAACTTAATAATTATGATTCAGACCCATTAAGTTTTAAGTGGAAAAAACAAACAACCCTTTAGTCTTGTTTAAGAAAGAATGGAAATAGAAAATTAGAGATATGTATTGGAGGAGAGAGAGTTTGATATGGTAATTAAAAATTTAGGAGAGAGTATTTAATATGTAATAATTAATCTAATGATTTAGAAGAGATAATTTTTTTTTTGTAATAATTTAATTCAAAAAAGATAAAATAGATAATCTTGTAACAAAATGAAGTATCTTTAGAATTTTTTTAAATTTAAATTTTGAGAGTGGAGTGTTCTTAGAAAAAAAGTGTAAAAAGAAAAAATTAGATAATCAAAAGAAGCTCTCATTAAAATAATAGACAAACAACTCTCCATCAGCTAATATGTAATATGTAACTTTTAAAATGAATAAACATTATCAAAAATAAAAAACATACAAACATTAACTATCTATAACAAAAAAAGATTTAACTAAAAAAATAATATAAAACAACTCTCCATCATCTATGTAATTAAGAACAATATATATATATATATATTTACATTTATTTTCAAAGCAACTAAATAACACCGAAATAAATAAAATGAACTTCATTTATGTTAATTAAAAATAATAAAAGACAAAAACCCACTACTTAACCATACTAATATGTCATAATCAAAATCGCGTATGAGCGTGGCTCCATATAATTATGATCAATATCAAACTACCCACTTTTAGATATAGGTCTTATTCAACAACTAGGTGTGATTTTTATATTTTATCTTAGTAACTTGAATTAATTTTGTGGCATATTTTTTTATACCCACTGTTATACTTTCGTAAAGATATGTAAACGTTAGTATTATTGTTGGTTTGCTACATTTATTCTAAAAGAAAATTTATAATATTTTACAAATTATAAAAAAAAACAAATAAAATTTTGACTATCATAAAAAAAAAAGGTGCTTAATGTCTTTATGATGCAAAATATAATAAAATAAAAATAAAAATTTTAAAATCACATATATAGACATGAATGCTTTTGTCAAGTTTAATTAACAATTAATTTTTTTTTAATCTCTTGAAAAAATATTTTTATTGACATAAGAAATATATATAATTTTACTAAAACAAAGTATATATATTATATTTAAAAGTCAATGAAAGTCTATAAATGTCTATGGAAGTCTTTTAAAATGAAAATCTATAAAAGTCTATGAAAGTCTTTTAAAATGAAAGTCTATAAAAGTCCATGAAATCTGCAAAAGCCTTCCATTTAAAAAAGTTTTTTGAAATCCTAATTGAATACACCCCCTTAATCTAATGATTTAGGAGAAATAAATTTTTTTTTTAATAATTTAATTAGTTTTAAGTGTCTTTAGAGACTTTTTAAAATAATTTAATTAGTTTGGAGTGTCTTTAAAGAATTTTTTTTTGTCTTGTTCAGTAATTTTAATTCAGGTTAACATTGTCTTTAATAAAAAAAAAAATTAAAGTGGAGTATAAATTGATAATTTGTGGATTGTAAAGAGAAACTCTCAATGTTTTAATAAAAAAAATTTATTACTAAAATAACCTTACCTTATTTAAAAGAGCATAAATGTATAATTTTTTTTTTTTTTTTTGAAATATTAGCATAAATGAATAATTAAACATCCAAATTTACACCTGTGCTATACATCCAAATATCCAATCTATCATGAATCATAATATATATATATATACACAGTCCCGTTCCTATCAGGGCATCCTTATATAACTTTATCAAGATATTGAATGTAAGACACTCATTTATAAAAGTAATTTGATAAGTGCATACATACCAAGTCAAAGTATATAAAACGAGTGACTTACATTCAATGTCCTTATATAATTCTATCAGAGCATCCTTATAGGAAAATTTCCATATATATATATATATATATATAACAAAATTAGTGTCGTAACAAGGAAATAAAATGATTTGATGGTTTTGTTTTCATTTTTACTATTGTTTTTCTTATTAAAAAAAAAAAACACAAAAGAAAAACAATTATTATTATTATTATTTTGTACAGGTATAGTTTGGTAAATGTTAGATACTTGGTTTGAATGAAAAAGGTAATCCATTTTAATTAAGATTCTGTTTCATAAGTTGTTTTGGTTGTGTTTCATATGACATTGTTTCTTTTGTTAGACCACGATGTATCCCTCACTTCGATCCGTAACCAATCATTAACGAGTTGGACTAATCTCCGCTTCGGTCGGGATGTCAGTAAAACCTGACCATGAGATACTTCCAATGGGATTCGAACTCGGGTAATGCCTGAACCATTCGCCTCACTAGGGGTGTGGTGACCAACCACACCACAGCTCATGGTTCATATGACAATGTTTCTTTAAGACATTTCATAACACATTTTCTCTGTTTTTACTATACAAACAATTTTGGCGATCGATCACGATGGCCAACTTTGAAACTCTTCAAGATCACGATGGATCTGGCAATCGATTGTGATGGATCTGTCGTCGCGACAGAAATCGGCTTCCTCCGATGGCGTCGACTTCACCAAAGAAGTCTAGTCAACTTCCGGCCACTTTCGTCGGTGACGATGGTGGCCACTATCATCGACGACAATAGTGGCCACTGTCCTTCAAGTTTTTTTTTTTTTAATTTTTTTTTTGAAAAAGTTTATTTTTATTAAAAATAATATTCTCTTTTGTTTTGAATTTTTAATATTTCTGAAGTTATGTTTTTTTTTAAAACAAATTATTTTTGAATTATAGTTTTTTGAAAAATACAATTACTTAATGTGAGGTCATTATCGTCTTTTTACTAAAATAGTAAGGGTATTCTAGACATTGTATAAACAATAAGCTAGCTTCTGCTTTAAAAAGCAACCCATAACCAATTTCTCAGAAGCTATTTATCTAAGGAGCAAATTGTAAAATAAGTTGCTTTTGAGAAGTTTACCAAACACATGTTTGTTCAGAACTTAAGAAATTAGTAATTATTTCTTAAGTAAAAACAATCTCAAACATAACCTAAGTTATATGGAGAGTAACTTTCAATTTATCCAAAAATGACTTAACTCAAGAAGACATGAATATTTTACTAACACATCAACTGTCAACTGTTTCCAAAATCCTTCGTATATGCAAGATTTCTGGGAAAAGTAGTTGTGAAATGTTTTTCATGCTACTATGCTACAATGGTTTATGAACATTCTGAATGGTTATAAACTTATAATTGCATTAATTATCTAGTTTAAAATTAATAACCAAACTTATACTAATAATGGTATTATTTTGGGTTGAAATTTGTTTCAGCCAAACGTACCCTCGAGGCTAGCTTGATTAATGTCTTTATTATTATTATTATTATTTTTTATTATTTTGTTTGTTTATTTGTTTGTTTGTTTGTTGTTGTAATATTTGCATATTATTTTATGATAATCTAATAGATCAACATGATGAGTTTGATCCGGTGGTAGAAATGTCAAAAGGGCCGAACTCCTGGTCCAAGTCCGGCTTCAGTCCAGCCCGACTCAGCTCAATACTGCAGAGAGTACGAAGTTGGTTTAGACTCACTATATAAAAGCCTATATTCGGGCTTGACATTTATTAAGAGTAACGATATTTATACCCCTCAAAACTGTATGTGCACTCCTATTTGTATTTACACTCCATTGAAAATTTTCAAAATAATATAATTTGTAAGTACACCCACGTAATACCAAATATGCCATTTCTTTTAATTTCTATTGAAAAATATGATAAATTAATCGATTAAAATGTAAAAAAGAAAATAAAAAATTGGAAGAGCACATCTACTTCGGTATGCGGAATGCGGATTCGGGATGCATTGTTTTTTTTTTAATATACTGATTTACTTGGTAATCAAAAACCTCCATTTTTTTTTTATATAATGATTACCAATTCTGAATTCTTGGTAATCAGAATTGGATTGACCGGTTGAGTGTTGCAATTCGAGATCATACAACATTTGTCTTAGCAATTCCTTGTGGCCTTCAGCTGGCTTTAGCATTTTGTTTCCATTTTTTTTTTTTTTTCTTTTATCAGTATTTGGGATGGAATTATGCGGCTACAGCCTCCATTTTTTGTTTCTTTAACTTTTTTTATTTTAGTTTAGGTTTTTAATTAAATTAATGGTTTTTCTCTTCTTAACTTTTTTTTTTAAAACAATAATAATAGTTATTTAAATAATCACTGCCATTTCTTTTCATAAAAAAAAATAATCACTTTCTTTTTTATTTTTTAATTAATTATAATATTTGTTAAAATATTAAATATTGTGTTAATATGATGTACAAGATATAATTATATTAATCATTTTAAATAAGGGTAATATTGTCATTTTAAAATAATACTGATTCGGAGTGCATATACAATTTTAAAGGGATGTAAATATCACCACTCTTTATTAATTACTGTGCGGGCTGAGCCCGGTTTGAACCCGAAAAAATATGGCCCGCAGAACGAATTATTATTTTATATAGGGTTATTATGATTTTAGTCCCTCTGTTTTGCGTTAATCTGGGTTTGGTCTACTAATTTTTGGAATTACTAACTTTAGTCCAGTAGTTCTCTGATAATGCCAATTCGAGTCCCTACCGGCCAATTCCGTTAAGTTTTTATTGACTTCTGTTAGGTCAACAAGGGCATTATGGGAAATTCGACAAAACCTTATAGAAACTTGTTTGGAACAAGGGTAAAGACCCTTATGCCCTCCTATTAAATAAAAAATGAAAAAAAAAATTAAATTTTAAATTAAAACATATAAAAAAACTAATTAAAATAATAATAATAATTATTATTAAAATGAATTAAATTAAAAAATTAAAATATATAAAAAATTAATTAAAAAACTAATTTTAAAAAATATATATTAAATCCATTTAAATTAATAAATTAAATTAAATAATAAAATTTTAATAAATTAAATTAAATTAAATAATAAAAAATTAATGAAGTTAATTAAATTAAATAATAAAAAATAAAAAAAATTAATTAATCCAATCCTCCTCTCATCTCTCTCTATATCTCATCTCCTCACCGTTCTCTTTCTCTCTTTTCTTCTTCTTCTTCTTCTTCTTCTTCTTATTCTTCTTTTTCTTTCTCCCCCTGTTTCTCTTCTTTCTCTTCCTCTCCCACCGGCCACCAGTCTCGTCTTCTCTCTCTCTCTCTCTCTCTCTCTCTCTCTCTCTCTCTCTCTCTCCCCGTTTCTCTTCTCTTTCCCCGGTGGTGTATATGAGTGATTGGTGAGGGGTTTGGTTTCTGGGATTGGATTGGGGGTGGTGGCTGTGTTCGATTTCAATTGGTAGTGGTGGCTGTGGCTAGGCAATTTCGAATTATGGTGTGGGTTGTGGTTGGTTGATTTTGATTTAGGATAATGGTTTTGGTTGATTTCAATTTAGGGATTTCGAATGGGGAGGGTGGCTTGATTGGGATTTCAATTTAGGGAGATGATTTTGAATTAGGGTGTGGGTTGTGGTTGGTTGATTTCAATTTAGGATAGTAGTTTTGGTTGATTTCAATTTAGGGATTTCAATTGGGGGTGGTGGCGGTGTGATGCGGTTTGGATTCAAATTTGATGGATCCAATTATTTATTTTTTCAATTTTTGTTGATGATGATGAAAAAATTGAAAGTTCTAGGTTATGGTTGAATTTTTTTTGATGATGATGATTCGGTGGTGATGCGGCACTGTTGATGATGATGATGATGATGGATGGATGGAAGTTCTGGGTTCGGTGGGTTCTTGGTTTTGGGTGAGGTTATTTTGGTCATTGTACTGTCTGTTTGTTTTAACGAAATTCCTAACAGAAGGACCAAAGTTAGTAATTCAAAAAACTAGTGGACCAAACCCAGATTATCGCAAAACAGAGGGACTAAAACAGTTTTTTCCCTTTTATATATTAATATTATATATATATATATATATTTATATAGTCTTTCTACTATCAGTTCATCCTGATATAAAATATATTAGAACGAACAATATGGATCATAGATTATGGAGAAACTTTAACAAGTGCATACACTTTGAGTCAAAGTATGTAAATCTAATGATCCACATTCTTCGTCATGATATATTTTATATCATTCGTCATGATATATTTTATATCTTGCGAACTGGACAATAGAAAAATTGTATTTATATATATATATATATATATATATATATTGTTTAATAACATTTACACACAAATTTATAGTAAATAAAAATAAATAATAAACAGATTTTCAGTTTAAATATATCTGATAGTTGGCTATATGTTCGATTTATTTATACGTTATTAATAATTAAAAGTTATTTTTGATATGTTAAAAAGTGCAGCGTTGATAACTTGATAGAGAAAAAGAGATAAGGTTTTAGATTTTTATATGGCAGTGGTTCGAATCCCTATGTTTTATTAAAAAAAAAAAAAAAAAAAAAAAAAAAAAAAAACTTTCTATGTAAAAATTTTCAAATGAGTTTAGGCCCAAGCCTGATGAGGTTCAGGCTTTGGCCCAATCCGGTTGAACTGTAATAGGCTCTGTGCTGGGCTTGCCAATTGGCTTGACACTGTTTATTCAGTCTGATCCGGTCAGAATAGTATCAGGCTGAATCCAGTTTGAAATCCGATTAGGCTTCAAAAATTTCAGACCAGGTTGGTCCGGCCTAGCTAGTAGCCTCTTATGGCAATTTGACCTGTACCTGCGGGCACCCATCCGACCCCGACCCCAACCCTGACCCTGTAGGGTCTGGTTTGGGTGGTGAATTTACAACCCGTGAAACCATAAACCTGTATAAATAAAAACCCAACGAGTTCGGGTGCAAGTTGGGAAAACGAACCCACGTGTGAACCGGCGGATCCGTATCAATAAAAATTATGTAATGTTTATTATATAAATTATTATAAATTTAAACTTCAATGGAAACTTTTTAACCGTATAGAGAATAAAATATAAAAGTTTCATTCATTTTAAGTTAGAGAATTATAATTTTTAACTCTCATTTATATATAAACAAAGTTGAACCTTGCACTCTTGTTTTTTCAATGTAGGACTTTTAAAAGTCCCATATTGAAAAAACAAGAGTGTAAGGTTCTACCATTACCTATATATATATAAAATGTGCTTTGTCTCTTGTTTCAACTAAGAAACACACTTGAAATAAGTAGAAGTTTTCATTCTATTAAGTGTTTTTAATCATTAAAATTATAATACTTCATATATTTAAATTGCAAGGTGTGACACCCACTAAGTTTCAGGGATTCATAGTGAGATGTGGGTGCCCCTAAAATCCGTGGTTGAAACCCGAACCCGTTTATTTTCACGGATTCGGAATTGAATTTTTTAAAATCCATCCGAACCCAACCCATTGCCATCCTTACCTCTATCCGATGGATGCCCCTCACACCTATCGGAGGTTGTAGGTTGGAGTCCCCCCGGATCAATGATGTTATAGGTCATTTGATGAAGACTAATTAAAACAATAATCCTCTTAGGGTTGATTAGTTTTTTTTTACATTTAACAATATCAAATTTTGTTTATAAAATCTTTATTTTAATGATAGGTACCGAAGACAATATGACTAGTACTAGAAAATACACGGAATGAAAAGGGGGTTGGATTTGGATGACCATTTTATTTCTTTAGGGTGCGTTTGGTACAGGACATGACGAGACAAGACATGACAATTGTTATGTATTGTGTTTGGTATGTCTGAGATAGAATTGTTAACTGTACTATTATGCGTTTGGTATGGCTAGGACAAAACGGAACAAGAGGTTCAAATAACTAGATTGCCTCTCTTATTATATAAATATTATATATATAATATTATAATATAATAATAATAATAATAATAATAATAATAATAATAATAATAATAATAATTATTATTATTATATATTGGACATGTTATTAATTTTTAGAAATTTTAAAGGGTAAGTATGTGTTTTTTAGACTT
This sequence comes from Acer negundo, assembly GCA_035582765.1. Classification (NCBI taxonomy): domain Eukaryota; kingdom Viridiplantae; phylum Streptophyta; class Magnoliopsida; order Sapindales; family Sapindaceae; genus Acer; species Acer negundo. Next base: position 10,975,344 of record CM069233.1, read on the forward strand.
GTCTCATGCATGAGATAATTTGGCCTAGAGTTTTGGGTGGGATAAGTTTTGGTGTTTTTGTCCTAACCAATCTCGTCTCATCCCGTATTTAAAATGTGTCAAACGTGAGACAAGAGGAAATTGTCTTATCTTGCATACCAAACACACCCTTAGGAATTTTGTCGCTTAGCGCCTAGCCGCATTGGGCCCTGTATAACTCAGTTCTATTTTGGATTTTTGGTGTGGGTATATATATGTTTTTTTTTTAAACAGAATTTCACATAAGTCCTATCTTTTTGGTGATTTGTTACCTTTATAAATGTTTTTCTAAATTCATCACTTTAATCCTTTCTTTTTTCAAAACTCATCACTTTAATCCTTTTGTTTTTCACAACTCATCACTTTAGTCCATTTGACAAAATATATGAAAGTCAACCATTTTAAAACTTGTGAAACTACATTTTTACCCTTATTACTATTTAATTTAGCTTAAATGATTATATTAGCTTTAAATTAAAATTAAAAATAATAAAATTCTCAATAATAAAATCTTAAATAAATATATTACAAAAAAATCTTTTAAAAAAAAAATTAATAAAATCCATAAATTTTTTTTTTATTATTATTTTTTTTTTGTATTTTTGTCATAATGGATATTTATTTAGCTAAAATGATTATCTTAGCTTCAAATGATTTTTTTTTTCAAATTTTTTTTTAAATATATTTATTTTAGATTTTATTATTGAGAATTTATTGTTTTTCATTTTAATTTAAAACTAAGATAATCATTTTATCTAAATAAAAATCCATTATGAAAAAAAAAGGCAAAATAAGAAACAATTAATGGATTTTTTAATTATTTATTTAAGCTTTTTTAAATATATTTATTTAAGATTTTATTATTGAGAATTTTATTTATTTTTCATTTTAATTTAAAGCTAAGATAATCATTTTAGCTAAATAAAAATCCATTATGAAAAAAAAAAATTAATGAATTTTTTAATTATTTATTTAAGCTTTTTTAAATATATTTATTTAAGATTTTATTATTGAGAATTTTATTTATTTTTCATTTTAATTTAAAACTAAGATAATCATTTTAACTAAATTAAATAGTAATAAGGGTAAAAGTGTACTTTCATAGGTTTTAAAATATTTTACTTTCACATATTTGCCCAAATGGACTAAAGTGATGAATTTTGGAAAAAGAAAGGACTAAAGCGATGAATTTAGAAAAACATTTATAAAAAAAGATATGATTTATGTGAAATTCTACCTTTTTAAAAAATCACTTTTGATTATGCTTTTAAAACAAGAGGATGATGATACTTAAATGAAAAATACTACATTGCCCAAATTAACTCATTTAACTCATTTGAGGTTGATAGTTATAAATCAATTTGTCACCTCATTTGAATAATAAATTTGGACAATTTGGTTTTTCTATCGGTGTAACATGTTACTCTACCTAATTAAATTGTGATTTAAACTGTGATAATGCCAAGTAAGTTAGGATGGGTGAAACAAACACATAAGAAATTACATGTGCTTGTTAATTTGCTTGAAATTTTGACAAATCCACTAGAAGAAATTAAAATAATCTTCCTCATGATCATCAACTTATAGAATATAATTGTTACAGCAAGTTCCTAGATATCTTATATATTTCTCCTTAATTTATTTCCTTAATAAAAAGAACTATATATCCTAAAAATCAACTTCTATTTAGATATATAGTTTAATTGTGATCGATCTTAATTCCTTCTCTTAATTGTATTAATTAACTATTACAGTAATGAATTAATAAGGCAACATTTCACCTTTCATGCAAGCCCTGAACTTCACGCTTGCTATTTCCTTACCAGTCTCGTATTCAACATCGCAGCATTCTATTCTTCCTGCCTGAAAATTCAACATAATTATCAATATATTAGCATGTAAATTAATGTAACTAGAACATGTATGTCACACGAAGTTAGAAAAACAGACCTCTTTGCGTTCAACTGCCGGCGAGGAAACTTGAATCCTAGAGATGGGATCAGCCGAATGGTTCCCATTCAATGAACAAGCACCCATATCACGGGCCGATTTTCGAGTATAAACACTAACAACTTGATCACCTTGTTCACTGCTTTGATAAACATTTTCCAAGAAAAACACATGAGGAGCTTCACAGGGATCACTGCTCGGCCACCTTGTGTTGAACATGAACAGCGGGGGTCTGCCTGTCTGCCACGGCATGAATGTCTCGAGAGGTCGTCTTAGAATGCTACGAGGGAATATGCGCTCGTACACATGAGCAGAATAGCCCCAGGATATGGAGAATGTCCAGTTGCTTTGCAAGTGATAGCAAATGGTTTGTTGAAGTACACGGGACTGGTCGAATTTCGCAGCTTTCATGAGGTGGTTGATGGATTCTGAGCGGTCCTTGGAGGGGAAGATGGGCTCAACTGCGTCGAAATGGTGCAGAGTCAGGAGAGGTGACTTTGGATGAGATGATAACAAGCCTGAAATGTCTCCCCTTAGATCAATCTGAAATTATCAAGTAATATTATCAAAAAAAAGTCAGCTAATTAAATAATTAATAATAACAAGTAAATTATTAATTAATTATTTTATTTTCATCTTTATTTTAAAAAGAATTATATGATATTTTGTATACGTCGAAACTTTATTTTATGTCCAAGTTGAATAACTAGTTATTAAAATTGCATGACTAGTGGTCTAGATCACGGAATTGGATAAAAATTATAAGTAATTATAAGTTTTGAATTTTTTTAACATATGAAGTTCTAAATTAAAGATTTTAAGCTATGACCCCTTAAGCTAGTTGTGATCTACTTTTAAAATTTAATTTTTAAACAAATTATCGATAGAAGTCGAAATAAGAAAATGTTGGTGTGTGAAAGAATGTACAAAACATATCAGAAAACCATTGTAAAATGATGAGAGAGGTTTTTAGAGAGAGAAACTCCCAAACAGTGACAATATGGAGAGACAGACGCTCGGAGTTTAACAAATTCAATGGAGGGAAGGATTTTAGAGAGAGACTAGTGTTGGTTTTCATAGGAAATCTCAATCCCATAGTGGATTCTATGGGGCTATGGGGCTATGGGGCATTTTCAAGGTCTTTGGGAAGGTGAGGGATATATTTCTGTCAGCTAAGAAGGAACTAAATAGAAGCAGCTTTGGAATTACTAGATTCGAGACTCTAGAAGAGACAAAGACGGTAGCGCAAAGGGTGAACGGAATGCATGTGTATGGGTGGCCAATAGTGGCAAAGGTTGCTTCGTATGATTGGAATAATCGCAGGAGTGCGAACAGAGTTATGTATGGGAATGATGGCCATAGTAATGGTCAATACAGTGGAAAGAGGAATCTTAAAGGAAGTGAATTTGATGAAAAGAATGACAGTCAGTACGCCCAAGAAGGAAGATCTTATGCGGAAGCAGTGAGGATGGAGAATTTGGTAAAGGTAGGACCTAATAAAGGTCTGGTAATGTCTTGTCCAAGAGCTCATAAAAAGGAGGAATGACTATCTAAAAGTGCGGTGGGGGTTCTTAAGAACTTTGGTTGTTTAGAAACGATGAATAAGAAGCTGGAGGACAGGGGTTTTATTTTTTCTTCAACCTATATGGGTGGGAAATAAGTTTTATGGTCATTTGTATCTTCTTATGACAGAGACGGTTTTGTTATGAATTTTTTTTTTTGGAAAGAGTGTTTCTCTTCTGTGGAGTTGTGGAGAGAGCAGTCACGAAGTCCATTTGTGGACAAAATTAGCTGGGTCGAAGTTTATGGCGTTCCGTTAAGATGCTGATGCAATGCTTTCTTTTCAAAACTTTGAGGTATGGTGGAAGAAGTGCTATGGATCAATGACAAAACAAAGCTCAAAAGCAGTTTAGATTGTGGACGGATTCTAGTTCTAGCTTCATTAGAAGCTCAACTTTCTTGCGAGGTTTCTGTGAAAGTGGGGCATCGAACTTTTTCGATGAAGTTAGTGGAACGGAAGGCTCCGACTACGGATGAGTGGGTCAACAAAGTCTTGGACTTGAAACCATGTTTTTCAAATTTGAATGAGTTTTCATAAAAGGATGTCTTTGACAAGATGCCGCCGCTAGTAGGAAAGAGGGTGTCCTATGATGGTGATTGTGATGTTTTCAGTAGTGAAACAGGAGATAGGGAGAAAAGTGTAGGCTTGAGCAATGATGGGAAGGAAGGCAGAAAGGTTGTCAAGGAGTGGAAGAAAGTAGGTAAGGCTAGAATGTTCTTGGACAAAGGAAAATGAAGGCTTGTTCATAGTCAGAAGAAGACTCTAAGGCAACCTAGAGATATTGGAGCAGTGAAGATTGATAAAAATAGGGTAATCTTTTTAGAGAGCAGCTCAGAAGAATCGAGATCAAGTGAATTGGGCTATAAATCTGAATATGGGCCAGGTAAGAAGCAGAAGCTATATTGGGGTGAGTGCTCTAACATAAGACTAGAAGTGAGGAAGAGGGTCAGTAAGCCGAGTGATGGGTACAAAGACCAGGTTTACCCTGCAGTGAATTTATCTAACACATAGGAAAGGAAAAAGCCCAATGGGGTAGCAAGAGTAAATGGATACTCTAGCGGGGATGTAAGAAACTCAGGCCTAACTGATGGGGATGGTCAGTGTAGGGAGAAGGACGGGATGGATAGTGAGGTAGTCAAAATAGATAGAACAACTCAAAATCTATTTTTGACCGATAGAGCTTCCCCTTCCATCCAGATGGTGCTGGAAAAGCAGTTCACTAACAATCAAGGTATTGATATAATTGTGGATTTGAGAAATTGTGACACAGAAAAAGGGATTCTAGTAGATAGATGTGAGGAAATGAGAGCAGAGTGGGTTACAAGGAGTGTTGAGGATGACAAAAGGCAATCAGATGTGCGGCAAAATTCTAAAGACAGTAGAAATGAAAAAGTGGCTAAGAAAAATAGAGGTAAGTGTTTTGACTCTTCTCTAAATTCTTAGCCTAGGAAAAATAAAGGTCTAAAATGTAGAGCAAACCTAGGAAAGAAGTCCAAATACAGGAGAGTGTTATGGAATTTAGAAAATGAAATTTCTAAAGTCATAGAAAAAGGGGTGGCAAAGAGACTATAAAAGGAGATGAGATTAAGGGACAGAGGTGAAACTAACAGTAGATGGATCATGGATGGAGGTGATAAAGATGGTTCTAGGAAAAGTTTGGGGAATACTGTAGAAGAGGTCACCAAAGTGTTATAAATTGGAGTAGAGCTCGGATTCGATTATAATGGCCAAGAAGAAGAAATTGTTAAGTTTGTAACTTTAAGGGAAAAAGAAGATGAAGAAAGAGCAGAAGTGTAAAAAGTTGGTTGTGGGCTGCTGAATGTTTTTTATGTTAGCTTTATCTTGGAACGTTAGAGGTCCAGGGAAGTTGGAGAAGAGAAGGAGGGTCAGGAAAGTGGTAATGGCTAAAAAACCAGCAGTTTTTATTTATTCAAGAAACTAAACTTGGGCTAGTTGATAGTAGATTTTCAAAGGTTTGGGGGGAATGGTTCTAAATAAAGGAATTAGTGTGGAGGTAGTAGGATCTGCATGAGGTCTTATAACCTTATGGAATGAGGAGTTGGTGACGATAAAGGAGTGCATTTCTTGTCAGTGGTGCATTATTTTGGTGGGAGTTTTGATTAAGTCTAAGCAGAAACTAGTGTTGTGTAATGTGTATGTGCTAAACACGGGAAGGGAGAGAAGAGATTTATGGTCTTATATTTTGAGGGTGCAGCAATCGTTCTCAATGTCGTGGGTTATGGGAGGGGATTTTAATACGGTTCTCAATGAGTCAGAGAGAAAAAGGGGTGGATTTAATAAATGGTCGACAAGAGCGTTCAATAATTTTGTTCTCCAATCGAAAGTGGTGGATATTCCATAGGGGGGGGGGGGGGGTGAGTTTCACCTGGTCAAATAATAGGGTGGGTGGCTTATGGGCTAGGTTGGATAGATTTCTAGTGTCCCCAATAATTCTTTCTTGGTTTCAAGACTTAGAGCGGTTTAAATGGCCAAGAACAATATCTGATCACAGTCCTATTTCTTTGATGATGACGAATGTAAATTAGGGACCTAGACCTTTTAAATTCAACAATTTTTGGCTAGAAGACAAGGTTCTAATGGGGAAAATCAAAAGGGACTGGGTCTATTCAGTCCATAAGAGCTGCAACAGTTTTGTTTTACAGTCTAAGTTGAAAAGTGCTAAAGGAAAAATTAAGAGATGGGCAGTTGCAAGAGTGTATAACAGGGACACAACAAAAGAATTAGAGGATAAGTTGTGTAAGTTAGATGAGAATGCAATCATCAATGGGTGGTCGGAAAAGATGAGACAAGATAAAGTGGAGATTGTTTTAGAGTTGTGGAAGAACTTGAAACGAGAGGAACATCAATGGAGACAATCTTCGAGGGTTAAGTGGCTTTTAAAAGGTGATCGAAATACGCGCTTCTTCCATTGTGTGGCTAGTGGTAGGCATACGAAATTTTTTATTGAGAACATAGCCTTTGAAGGAGTGATTAAAAGTGCACCGTCGGAGGTGAGAAGTGGTGTGGCAGATTTTTTCGAAAGACAATTTAAGAATGTGAAGTGGCTTCGACCGAGAATAAATGGGTTCCCGTTAAAGGTCATCTCTTTGGAGGATAGAGATTCCTTGGAAGAATTTTTTAGGGAAGAAGAGGTGTGGGCAGCGCTAAAGAGTTGTGATGGTAATAAAGCACCCGGTTCAGATTAGACCTGGCAAGGTTCCGGTTCCTACCGTGGAACCGGACCGAAATCGAAATCGGAAAAATCGGAATCGGAACCTGTTTTTTGGTTTCGGTTCAAGAACCGTAACCGGAACCGGGGGAGGCCGGTTCTGGTTCCGGTTACAATTTTTTCGGAACTAGGTGGTTCGAACCGGAATGGAACCGGCGGTTTCAGTTCGGTTCAAACCACCCGGTTCCATTTTTTTTTTTTTTATAATTTTTTTTACTTTACAAAATATTACATTTTATTTATAAAAAAATAAAATGTTAGAGTGGACATTGTAAAGTATTGAGCCATGACCCATAACTCTTGTCCAAACAATTATGTGTTCCATTCTCTTCTCCTCATTTTTATATAGGTTAAACATCTCATTTACATCTCTATTTTTCCAATGTGGGATGTGGGATGTGGGATGAAGGATAAGAAATCATATTATGCATTTTTAACAAATATTTCAATTATTTCTTTTTGTGTTAGTTTTAAATTATACCACAATATGGAATATTGTAATAGTTCAAAAAAAAAAAAAGTTAATGATTCCAATAGGTTATTAATATGTGAAATTAGTTAATAATGTATCAAAAAAAAAAAAAAAATCAGTTAATGACTTCTTTTTATCCCACATCCCACATTGGAAAAATAGAAAAGTGAATGAGATGTCTAACCTATAAAAAAAAGAGGAGAAGGGAATGAAAAACATAATTACTTGGACAAGAGTTATGGGCCATGACTCAATACTCTACAATGTTCTTTCTAACATTTTATTTTTTTATAAATAAAATGTAATATTTTGTATAAAAAAAAATAATGAATAAAATTTTTTTTTGGCTGGTTTAGAACCGCCGGTTCGGTCGAAATCGGTACTGGAACCGACGGTTCTAGAACCGGAACCGGAACCGCCCTAGGCCAGTTCCGGTTCCGATTCCACCCAAACCGGGAACCAGAACCGAAACCTTGCCACCTTTAGTTCGGATGGGTTTAATCTTAGCTTTATAAGAGAAAACTGGTCGGTCATAAAGGGTGATTATATGAAATTTATGGAAGAGTTTCATAAGAATGGTGAAATTGTTAAAGACCTAAATAGATCTTTTATAGCACTCATTCCTAAGTGTGTGAATCCAAAAACAATGAAAAATTTCAGACCTATAAGTCTAGTGGGTTCCCTATATAAGATCCTAGCTAAAGTGCTAGCAAACCGGATAAGGAAGGTAATGGAATTGGTGGTGGGGGAGTCACAAATGACATTTGTGAGGAATCATTACATTTTGGATGGTTTCATTAGTGCTGAGGAAATTATACATCATCAGAAAAGTAGTAGAAGTGGAGGTTTGTTGGTTAAGCTTGACTTTGAAAAGGCGTATGATAGTATGGATCATTCGCATCTGGATAATATTATGTGTGACATGGGGTTTAGGTGGAAGTGGAGACATTCGATCAGGTCTTGTATTTCGTCCCCTATGCTTTCCGCGTTGGTGTTTGCAAGTTCCACGAGACAATTCGGGATGGAATGGGGTTTCCATCAAAGGGATCCCCTATCCCCTTTTTTATTCAATTTGGCGGTTGAGGGGATGAGTGCTTTGTTTAAGAAAACGGAAACCAAGGATATTTAGAAAGATGTTAGGATTGAAGGAATAAGGTTGAATGAGGCATTTCCTAGGATTTTTTTTTCTAGCTTCTAACAAAAATGGTTGTGTTGAAGAGTATGGTGTATGGAATGAGAACATGTGGAAATGGAATATTACACTTATAAGGTCTTGTTTTGACTGGGAATTAGTGCAGTGGGAGGCTTTTATGGACAATTTGGGATGTCTAAAGTTGAAAGAATCCATCAATGATAATATAGGATGGTCTTATTACTCTGACGGACAATTTACTGCCAAATCAGTTTTGGAAAAATTAGAAGTAAGGTCTACAGGGGATTTGATGGAATTCAAGAGTATTTGGAAAAGTTTCGTCCCTCCGAAGATAGAAATTTTTGTTTGGCAACTTCTACTTGGTAGATTGTTGGTGAGGGAGGTGTTGAACCATTTCGGTTTGAATGTGGAGAATAATTTTGAGTGCCCTATGTGTGGTGAACATGATGAATCCATTGACCATCTATTCTTGCAATGCAAATGGGCGTGGAGATTGTGGTACAATGGTATGAAATGGTGGAATTTAAAGTACTGCTCTCAAAAATCTATGATGCAATAGTGGAATGAATGGTTGGATCTCTGCTCGAATAAGAAATCGGAAAAAGCTTGGTGCTCTTTATTTTCACAACGGTGTGGACCATATGGGAGTCTAGGAATGAGAAGGTGTTCAAAGATAACAAGATTGATTTGCTCCAAGCCATGGATATGGTGTGTTTTCGGGTTGCTTGGTGGTTCAAGAACATTGGATTGATACCACTGCCTTTGAGGTAATTTGGCTCCCCTCTCTCTTGCATGAGATGTTAATTCCTACCTCTGGTCCTCCAACAATCTAAAATGATAACATTGGCACTACGTACCTTTGCTCTAATCCTGTTTTTCACTCAAGAATGAAACATATAACCATTGATTTCCATTTTGTTAGAGAAAAGGTTCAAAGCAATCAACTTCAAATATCACATGTGCCTTCCTTTGACCAATTGGCGGATTCCCTTACCAAGCCACTTTCTAGGACAAGATTTTGCCTATTACGGTCCAAGATCAGTGTTTCTGATATACCTATTGTTTTGCGGGGGCGTATAAAGGATAACTATGTTAAATAGATTTGTATATTTGTACTTATCTCCTAGTCTAATTCTCTTGTATTTATCTCTTAGTTTAATTCTCTTTTATCTGTAGGATTCACAAGTTCACTTGAACTAAGCTTCCTCAAGTTATCTCTTGTATATGTACCTCAATAATATTCAGAGATTAATATACTGAAAATATATTCATTCTCTACAGTAATAAGATGGAAAATGAATTTTTAACAAACCCATGGTTGTATACATTGTAAGTGAGTTCGTTGGTGCTATTGATCAAGATTTCATAACTGATAAGTTTGATCTTTTGAAAAATCGTTGGATACAACTTAATTAGAGCATCTATAATGCAAAAGTGGCTTGCATACCAATAATCGTTGACATAGCAACAATGTCAAGAGACTTGCTTCACATGTGGCATAAAAATATACTTGACAAACAATCAACTTAAAATTTGATCTCCAATGGTTTTGTTTAAAACACAAATTTTTTAATGACATATCCATTTTTTTTCCTGTTTTATTTTATATTTTATTTCCTTACCAAAAATAAATGAAAAATTAATGTCAATTTTAAATATTTGCTAAGTCATTTGAAAAAAATAGTTGTGCAACTGACCGTTTGAAAGTAGACGGTCATATTGACAATGTCTAATATTATTTTTGCCACATCAACTTCATGTTAAATATGCACAACTACATTAGAGAAAGATTTATTAACAAAATGTCTATTAATCTTACGTGGCATCTGTTTTTTTCACAAATCACCCTTGCATTGAAGATACTCTTATCGTTTGATTGTATTTGCATTCCATGTTTCTTTTATAATTTGTTTTTAATTATGTTAATGTATTTATTTAAAATAAACATTTTACGAGGTAAGTCTCGCTACTAGGGAAAGACATTTCCCCCATGGGACCTTACCCCCATTTGGGGATGGTAGGCAAATTTTGCCCTCAAAACCTAAATGGGGGTAGGTGCCCACCCCCATTTCCTCATTCCCTCATTTCTCTAAATGGGGTGGGGGTGGGGCTTCATTTCCCCATATATATTTACTTATATATTTTTACTTTTATTTTCTAAAAAAATAATAATAATAACTTTAACTCTATTACTCATTTACTCTCTACCCATTTCCCCATATATATATTTATTTATTTATTTATGTGGTATACTATATTGTTATAGTTATTTGTATTAATTTTAGATTAAATTAAATTAATTATATATTTTCGATTATTTATTGGATTGAATATCGAAATAAGGTGAATCGAACAATTGGAATGATTGAATTTCTAATCCCGAATTCAAAATTCGGATTGCAGATTGCAAAATATTAGGATTGAAAATGAAAGAAATTAGGGACGGGGGTGGGGGCAGGGGAACCTCCCCCAAATACCCCCATCCCCACTTCCTCTAAATGGGGTTTGGGGGCAGGGTTGGGAGTGGGAGTCGGGGTGGGGGAACCCTCCACTGCCCCAATGGACCCCCACGCCTATCCCTACTCGCATAGCCTTATAATTACGTGTATCTTGTTATTTAATTAAAAAAAATTTCTTGAATTATCGATGTTTATACAAAAAACAAAAAAAAAAACAAAACAAAAAAAAACATAAAAAAAAAAATTTAGCCCATCATGATGTTTAATTTTGGTTACATCCCTGGTTGACCGGTAGACTTTTCAATAATCCAAAAATCACCATCAACATGATTAATTGGATGGTATAAATGTGTTTTTCTTGTTAAGAGAGAAGAATATATATAGTGCATAGAAGCTTGAACAATAAAAATAATATATATAGTGCATAGAAGCTTGAACAATAAAAAAGATTGGTTATTGAAAGATTGATTACCTGATGAATTCCTTTTTCGATGGTTAGATCAACTCCCAAGTCAGCTGAACATGAAGATGAAAGATAATCGCTAACCCACAAGTGTGGATATCTCTCGATACATCCATCGATCTTTAACACTAATTCCTCTACCAGTGCATAACTTAAAGCATATCCAGCTCCACCATAACCCATCTCAAATGAGAAATCATAGTTAGATTTTATAGACTCTGAATTCGTCCCAATGTAATGATACTTACTATGATCATACTTCCCCAATACCTCGACTAAATTATCCACGAAAAACAGTGTGTCATCATCTGCCATCACATACCATCGTACATCTTTATTTTCTCCCAATCTAAACGTATCTAGAATTGACCGATAGATTCGAACCTCAACTGGGTTCACGAGTTTAGGGTACACCTTCAGCTTAGTAATGTCTTCGTTAACCTGAAAAGGCGGAGACGTTGATGGCCACGGTAGAAGATCTTCCGTGGGAGGTTCATCCAACCAAATATTTCCTCTAGTTATATTTTCTCTCCACCATGCTTCAATGTATGATCTTCTATACTTCCATGTTCTGTTGCAACCCACTAACACAAACATAATGTGGCTAATATTGGTAGGAGAATTGGTAATGTCTAGTGAAGTTGCAGTTGCAGGCGATTTGTGTTCAACAAAGGACATTAACAGAGGAGAAGAATGGTTATAGGGATTGTGAAACAATAAAGTGCAGAACAAAAAGAGGACTAAGCCAGAAATAATAGCTGTAGATTTGCATAAAATTCCAAGAGGTGCATTGTGGAGTTTTTGTTGAATTGGGCTGAAGTTGATAGCTGCAATGGAAGAGGACATTTTGAAAATTAGACAGTGAGAAAATGAAAATGAAAACGGACAAGGTTTTTATGTCATTCTCTGAATCGAAAACTTGACATTTAAGAAAAAACTTTGTAAGGGTACGTACTTAGATCCATAATTTTTGGTGAAGTTTGGCAGTCATGTAATATTAAAACTACAACCTAGTAAGTTGACCTTAATAAAATCTTGATCAAAGGGAAATGGGTATCGTGTGTTAGAAGCTACCTTAAAAAGTATGATAAAACAATAACATATTGATAAAACAATTAGTTAATGAGAACTAATCGTAGCTTGGGACATCTTATTTAACATGCCATATCAAGAAGTCCAACATTTTGCATTTCCCATATTGCAAACCTTTATTCTTATATCAACATTAAAATAATCACTCAAGACTTAATAATACTTCATTTATCCAGTACGTAAGAGTTGAAAATTGGGATGCAGGTATATTAACATATACAGGCATCATACCCGTGTAATTTCACAGGTTCGCAAGCTGATATGGGTATTAAAATAGGATGCAGGCAGGGACGGACCACCGTGGGGGCTAGGGTAGGCTCAAGCCCACCCTGCCTCACTTAAAAAAAAAATTTAAAAAGTAAAGAAAAAAAATTAATTAATTAAATAATTGATTTTAATTCCTAATTAAAGTAAAAAAAAAAAAAAAAAATTTCCTTTTTCTTCTTTTTATAATAACAATTATTTCTCCCCATTTTTCAAAATTAGTTCAATCCATTCATCAACATCAACATTTAGATATGTTTGAGTGGATATTATGACTTTAAATATTTTATTTTGTTACTTAAAAAAAAAAAGTTGTTGTTGAAATTTTAAGGTTATTGTTAAATATATATAATGGGATTTTAGGAGTAATCAAATTATTATTTAATCCAATTTTAAATTTGCAAAGTAACGATATTGTTAAATGAATTTTATTAAATTTCTCAGAACATTGTTTTAGTATATTTCGAATGAATCAAACTAATATAAAAATATTGTATAATTTAATTTGTGTTTGCATTTGCATTTCATGTTTCTCTTATAATTTAATTTGATTTTTAAAAAAGAAAATAAAATTTTGTAACTTATTTATTTAGAATATACATTTTAGAGGGACGTCTCACTATGTTCTCCTAACTAGGTGATGTCAATGTTCAGTAAAAAAAAAAAATTCTAGCCTACCCTATTGTTCAATCCTAGTTACGTCCCTGGATGCAGGTATGGATATGGATATCAGATAGGCATGAGCTGTTTTAAAGCATGTAATTTCTATCACAAACAAGCTTGGAAAGCCTAGCAAGATGGACTGGTTGTTCTATTGAAGAAAAAACCAAGCCTAGCATGTGATTGTTCTAGAAAATGATGCTAGTTTCTTCTAAGTGTATCAACTGCCAACTGCTTTGTAAGGAATAAGGATAGCCACCAAAGTACTTCCCCCGAAAACATAATTACTACATATATAATACGTGCATAAACCAGATTTTCGATTTAATGAAACTCATGACATCTTTACAGTTTGTAGCAGATTAACAAGTTTGCCCGCCTAGACGACCTAGGTGCCCACCTAGACTGGCTAGGCAGAGACGACTCTGCCCAGTTTTTTTTTTCCTTTCCAAAACGATACTTTTTTGGCTTATTCGACTTCACAGTCTATGCGGTCTAGACGTAAGATGACGGTTTACCATACGACTAGCGCCTAATGCCTACTTAAAATACTGGTTTTTATAACATTCTTTGAATTGAAAACCTGACGTTCAAGACCGAACTTTGAAAGGGTAGGTAAGTCGATCCAAAAAATTTGGTGAAGTTTGGCCATCTTGTGATATAATTAATTGCACTTGTAAAATCTCTTGTTCAACTAAGTGAGTTGAAGTTAATAAAATCTCGCGCAATCAAGAAGGATTTAAGGGAAATTGGTCTCGTGTGTTTTACGCTACCTTAAAAAGTATGTTAAAACAATAAAAGCAATTAGTCAATGAGAACTCATTGGAGCTCCGGATATCCCATTTAGGGTTCGACTTTTATACAGGAAAAAAAAACTCCCTTTATCTAGCAGGGATTTTGGGAGAGAATTTTCATCCATTGGATGAAATAAAATTCGATCCAGCCAGCCCCTGATATGACATGCAATACCAAGAAGTCAAGATTTTGCATTAAAAAAAGACAATACTTGGAACACTTGGGTGCTGACCGGTCAGTACCTAAGGTACTGACCGGGGTGCTGACCGGTCAGTACCCAAGGTGTTGACCGGTCAGTACCCACTGACCAACCCAATAGTTGGTTACTACGTAATCCAAAACAAAGAGAAAAATGTAAAAAGTGAAAAAGTTTTGGCCACATGGTAACACCTCATTGGATGGTCAGTATACTTATGTACTCACCAGTCAGTATCCAAGCATTTTCCTTAAAAAATATATAATTTAAAACTAAGTAGTTTCCACATACTGTGAACCTTTAATTTGTTCTTCCGTTCTTAGATTAACATTAAAATACCAGGTTAAAATTGAAACTAATAGATAATTAGTAGAGTTTTTATTTTTACCGATTAGTGTTTTGATTGTTTTTACTAACCTTTTCACCGATGAGACAAAAATGCCTTTAATGATTTCTGAAATAAAATTATTTTTTTATAAAAAATAATTTTTACTTATTTTTTTATTTTTTTATTGGAGGTCGGCGAGACAAAAATACTCGTAACATGATCATTGTGCCTGAGATGATTGGAAGCCTTATCGGGGTTTACAATGGCAAGACCTTCAATCAGGTTGCGATCAAGCCTGAGATGATTTCGCATTATAGGCATTTTTCTTGTCTGCTTTTGTGTGTTTATGCATCTGGGTTCTGCAGCTTTTATGTGCCTTTCATTGCTTTTTCTTTTAAATTACCAATTACAACATATTATGCCTCTGTTCACGGTAAATTTACCTTTTTTGGGCTAAATATAGTGTGGTTTATATCCATTTTCAGTTTCCTCCGTATTTTCCTTCTGTTTCAGGCAAATTAGCTTTTGGTATTCTAATTGGCCACTTTTTTGTCATTTTGAATTCAGGTCACGTTTGGTTAAATGGCGGAATGGTAATCGGAATGGAATGTAATGAAAAGTTGATTTCTTTGTTTGGTTGTGACTTTAGAAATAGCATCTGAATCAGTATTATTTTGTTTGGTTAACAACTCAATGGAATGGAATTAACTATATTTTGACAAAAATACCCCTAATTATAAAACATTCATAATATCATGATAATACATAATAATAATAAAATATAAAAGTATATATAATATTATATATATTATTATAATTATATATATTATATTATATTATTTTTGGAAAGGAGGGTATTTTTGGAATGTAGTTTGTGCATATGAGAGCTTTTATGGAATAAATTTTTTAGTTTGGAATGGAATGCTCATTCCATTCCAAACTTGGAATGGAATGAGCATTCCATTGGTTTTTGGAATAAATGCTTATTCTACCAAAATGATGGAACCACTATTCCAATGGAATGCCCATTTCATTGGATTTTAACCAACCAAACATTGAGAATGGATTCAATTCTATTCCATTCATGTCCATTCCAGCCAACCAAACACCACCTAAGGGTTATTGTGCTTATCAGGATTATTTACCAACAGTGTTTGATAACGTCAGTGCAAATGCGGTAGCTGAAGGCATTACTGTCAACTTGGGTCTCTGGGAAACCGCTGGTATGATTAACTCTTGACTCTTTTTTAGCTTCAAGTTGTTCACCGGTAATATCTAATATAATCTTCTTATATAGGTAATTATTTACTCAATTTTGGCAATTCAATTTCCTCATATATCTGTTTTCTATGGCAGGGCAAGAGGATTACAATAGATTAAGACCCTTGAGACAAAGGAGAAGATGTTTTTGTCTTAGCTTTCTCATTAGTTAGTCGAGCAAGCTACGAGAACGTTTTAAAAGGGTTCATTAACCTGGAATTTGCTTCTTTAGGCAATATAATTGATTGTATGCTTGTATTGCAATTTTCTAAAACATGATTTACCTGACCAGTGGATCCCTGAACTTCAGCATTACTCTCCTGGAGTACAAGTTGTATTGGTCGGAACCAAATTGGGTAAGTTGACAAGCACAAAATCATTAATGTTTCCCATTTATGATTCTTTCTTGTTAGTCCTAAGTCGCTTCTTGTAAGTGGTCCTTTTGGGTCACCGAACGATATCAAATACGTCTTAAAAAATGGGGTATCCTAAACTCCATCTAACTTTAGGAACAATGGCTTATAGCACTGCATGACCTCAAGTTTATTTTCTTGTAAATAGATATTATCTCAACTGATATCATGTTTACAATGGACATGTAGATCTTCGTGAGGATAAGCATTATATAGTTGATCATCCAGGACTGGTGCCTGTGACCACTGCACAAGTGTGTCTTTACTCATTTATTACTTTATTTCCAATGCAGCGTTTCTAACGTCTTAAATGCAGGGAGAGGAACTCCGTAAACAGATTGGTGCTACATATTACATTGAGTGCAGCTCAGAAACTCAGGAGGTACGTAATCAAAACTTGGAGGACTTAAGAACTAATAACATATGTTGCTCAGTTCCCATGTGAATGCCAGCTGATGAATCGACCTTATCTAGTTATACACTTACACTACACATGAAAAATGCATTTAGATTTGATGTACTGCACTTGTATGCTAAGAGATACAATGGGTTTATATTAATGGGTCATTTATCTTTTTTCATATGCCTGGTTACTTTTCAAATCTTGTGCAATGGTGTATCTCTTGCTTAGTAAGTGACGCATCATATATGGAAGCTCAAGCCAAAACCATGGCCACTGGAATAAACCCAGAAAACAACAGAGTATGATAACAATCTTTATCAACCATAAAGTCAAAATATTAACCCTCTACAATACCTAAAGTGACCCTATATATAGCCCCATAACAAGCCCACTACAAATACTAATAAATCCCCCTACATCAGTAACAGTGACAGAAACTCAAGGGTGTTGAAGGCTTGCTGAAGTGGCAAGATACAACAAAAATCACTTTAAATCCAAGGTTTGTCCTTGCATTGCTCCTGCCTTCCATACTATGAATTTTTGTGTTGAAGCTTAGATATTACATGATAAATTCACAATTAGGTTTTTGTTACCTGATGAATTCTCACCTGATATCCCACTATCTCTAGTTTGGATTTTTAGTTTTTGTTACTTGTCTCATAAAGATTCTTGCTGGAAGCTTTCTTTTATAGGTTTGGTACCCATCTCTTGGTGTAGTCCCTTTTAAACAGGATGATTTATTGTAGGTAAGTTTCAATCACCGGTTAAAAACCTTTATACCGTTGATTTTTAGTTGATAAAACAATTATATATATCTCCATTGCAATTATATATCTTTACCATGTGTTAATGAAAAATGGGAAAATTTTGGGAAGTTGAATAAGTCAGTGTGGTTTCCTGAGGTTCTCAACATGCCCTACTATAAGTGGAAGTAATAATAAATCTGTTGTGTAGAGTCTGTATGCAGTTATTGTTCACTTGGATGGATGCTACATTTTCAGGTCATTATGTGTGTTATGTAAAAAAACAAAATTCCTAGAGGAGTGTTTCAGAATTGATGACAAGACTGTATGTTCCCTTATTCTATTTTATTTTTATCCCCTAAGTCTTAACACATTTACATTCATTATTACTTAGTTTGAGGCCTTGTTTTGAATTTAACATTGCTTTAAATGTAGTAGATTAAAAACCAAGGAAAAATAAGCCCTTTGTTGCTTTGTTTTCTCTTATTTTCCATTTTGAAATCGGGTGCGGTTTAAAGTAGTAAACTAAAAACCGAAGAAAACTACTCTTTCTTTGTGTCTGTCCTCCCTGGTGGATATTAAATACGTGTAATTGTGAATTGCCAAATTGTCTTAGTTTGTGAATTGATTGGATCAACCCACATTCTTTAGAGCTTGAATGCATTTTATTGTTTTTTGTTTTTTGTTTTTTGCTTTTTGTTTTTGTTTTTTTTTTAACTCTTATTCCCTCTCCGTTTCTGTAGATTGATGGATTGAATCAATTGAGAAATAAATATATTTGGTTTGGGAAAACGAGAGGTGAAAGCCATTGCATTTGATGTCACATCCAAGGTTAATTTCCTATAATTTCTAATTTTTTCAAATGCTTGTTTTTAAAATTATTTATTTATAATTTTATTACTATATTTTTACAGGTAATGGCGGGTTGATGGTTGTTTTTTTATATTATTGTGAGAATATTGTAATTGTGTTCACTACATTAGTAGCTTGGATTATTTTTTTATAAGGATGTTATTTGTTTGCTTTAATGAATTTCGATTAATCCAAAATGATGTCCAATTTTTTGGCACCTATTTTGTATGTATTAAGTATCTAATATTAATTACTATTATTAATGTATAGTAGAACAACTTAAAAAAACAAAAAAACAAAAAAACAAAAACAAAAAAAACAAAAAAACAAAAAAAAACAAAACAAAACAAAACAAAACAACTAAGTATGTTGAGTTCAAACCCATTATTGGATTCCAAGGGCATTTGATCATAGAGTGAAGAGTTTTGGGGCAAAAATAAAATATTTGAAAGATATGAGTAAAACTGAGTTCCCAGTGTAAAATGATCTTGCATACAAGTTATGTCAACGGCCAAAAATTCGTCTGGTTCTTAAAGCAAGATTAAGTCGTTTTGAAATGTTAATAGTATTCTTATCTCAAATAAGTGTTGTTTGTGTTAACACAATTAATTGATTTTGAGAAAGAGCTTCAATTTTTTTTTAATGCAAAATCTTGACTTCTTGGTATTGCATGTTAAATTGGGGGCTGGCTGGATGGAATTTCTTTCTCAAAATCCCTGCTTGATAAAAGGAGTTTTTTTCCCTATATAAAAGTCGACCCCTTTTAACTTTTAACAATAAGAGGACCCTTGTGTATTTTGGACAGATCCAGGGGCGTAGCCAGATAATTTTCTCAACTAGGCTAATTAATTTTTCTTATTTAATCAAAAATTTATCTAAATAATTATATATATATATATATATATATATATATATGAACTTTGATGTAATTTTTTGCGGTTGGTAGGTTCAATAAAAAAAATTGTAAATAAAATTTGAAATTTTTTCGAACACTACAACTACTTTTTCTGACTTTGTTTAACTTGGAGAATCAAAATGAGAAACAAAAAAAAAAAAAACAAAAAACAAAAAAAACAAAAAAAAAAAATTAAAAAGAAGAAGAATAGTTATAGTGTTCAAAAAAAAAAATTTAAATTCTATTTACCAAATAAAATTCATTTCATTACAAAAATTAAAATAAAGAAAAATTCTCACATTAAAACCGTTTTATGTCCAAACCACTGACACCATCATGAAATATTGAAATTAATTAATGAATAATATTACAGAAAAGTGAAATAAAATCATAGAAAAAAAATTCAAAATTTTTGGAGTTTGAGGACTATTTAATCTAAATTTTTTAAGCTAAACCTTTTAAAAAATGAGAAACAAAGAAAAAAAATTTAAAAATAAATGGAAAACATTATCAAACTTAATGAATTCTTTTTACTATCTAAGAATATTGGACGGTTGTAAATATTCATTTCTCTAATAAAAAGTTATTTTTAAATTTATATATTGAATATATATGTCATCAATACTAAATATTACTCACTTTTATTACCAAATCAAATATTTGGTGTCAACTAAGCCTAAATCTTAATTTTTCTAGAAAAAAAATCATAAACAAAATCAATGCATTTTCATTTTTCCAAAATTTTGGATATATATATATATATATATTACCCAAAGCTTGACTGGGCTACAGCCCAGCCAAGCCCATGAGGAGCTCCGCCCATAGGTCATAGATCCATGTGCAACAATTGGGGTGTGTTTGGTACGCGGGATGGGATAGGACAATGTGAGACAATTTCTTCTTATCCCACGTTTGATACGACTTTAGCATGAGACAGAACATGACAAGGTGGGACAAAAACTATCAAATTCTGTCCCATCCAAGACCCTAGGTCAGACTTGTCTCATGCATGAGACAAATCTCAAAAAGACCATTTTACCCTTAAATCTTTAAAAAATCACAAACTTGTGCAATATTATATATATATATATATACACATTATAATAATATATATTATTATTATAATATGTATAAGCTATAATAATATATATTAATAATATATATATGTTATAATAATATATATTATAATATGTATAATTTATAATAATATATATTAATATTATATGATATTATTATAATATATAATAATAATATATATATGATAATAGATGATATATAATATATGTTATTATTATATATATTATAATAATATATATTACTATAATACAAATTATGATATATATATAGTAATATATATATATATATATACAAACTAAATAATATATATTAGATTTTATTATTATATATAATAATAATATAATATATTAAGTATTATTACATATATAATAATATATATAAGATATTATAATATAATATATTATATATATCTTATATAATATTATATATAATAATATTTAATATATCATATATATTATAATACAATATATATTATATATTGTTATAAATATTAATAATATATAAATATATTTAATATTATAATATATTATATTTTATATATTATATATATTATATTTTATTATTATATATAATAATATATAATTTATTAAAAATTATTACATATGCAATAATATATATATGATAATATATATTATTTTATTATTACATATAATATTTTTAAAATTATTTCATATACAATAATATATATAATTATATTTTATTATATATATTATTGTATATGTAATAATTTTTAATAAATTATATATAATATTATATATACATATGAAGGGCACTCTGATCATTTGAACATCTTGTCACGTCCTGTCTCATCCATACCAAATATATAATAGTACAGTAACAGTTTTGTTCCAGATATTTTAAACACAATATGGAACAACTGTCCCGTTATGTCCTGTTATATCTCGTCCCACCCTGTCATGTCCCATCTCTGTGCCAAACGCACACTTGATGGTTATTCTATCCTCAAGCACCTGCCCGCAGGGATGGATATTAGCAGGGGCAAAGCTATTGTATGCCCAATGGGGCTTGAGGCCCTATTGGGCCCAATTTATTTTATTTATTTATTTATTTATTATTTTTTTTTTAATCTTAATTTTTTTTTATTGGGTTTATAAATAAAGTCTGATGTCTTATTAGTCTAAATAACTCATGTGATAACCAATTGGGTATAAAAAGTTAGACAATACTTGGGTGCTGACCGGTCAGCATCTAAGGTACTGACTTTATGTTTTGATTGGTTGAAAATATCATTTAAGGTACCTAATATTAAATTTATAGTGTTGGTGTTGGTTTTTTCAACCAATCAAAAAACAAAGTTAGTATTTTGGGTGCTGATCGATCAGCACCCAAGTATTTTCCTAAAAAGTTTACTATTAATCATCATTTTTTTTTCTATATTTTGTGTTTTCACTTTTAATTATTAGAAATGAGTATCACGTATGATGAGTTTACCTTTTTTTTTTATATAGATAAACAAACAAACAAACACTACACTTGAAAAGGAACAACAGGGCTGGGAACCAACCATAAACACTCCCTATAAGAGGAGAAAGCCACTGGAGCAAGCTTATAAGTCAAGGAATTTCCGGCCATAAACACTCTCTATGGGTTTACTTGTTAGTTTTAAGTCGACACATATATGACCCACACATGTTTGTAAAATACGCATAGTGGGATTTAAACCTTTCACCACTTATTTTGATCAAATGATAGTTTTTTTTTTTGTTTTTTTTTTTTTATTATTTTATTATTTTTTATTTTTTTATTTTATTGAAGTATTACACTATTATCTAAATTCGGGGTTTTTTGGAAGGGGTATGACTCGAACCCACAACCTAATGATGTAGATGTAAGAGGTTTACCATCAGACCAACCTTATCTCGTCTGATCAAATGGTAGTTACAAATCAGTTTGTCACCTAATTTGAACAATTTTATTTTCTAACATATTACTCTACTTAAATTGTGAAAATGCCAAATAAGTTACTATGGGTGAAACAAACACGTATAAGAAATTACATGTTCTTGTTTTGTTTGCTTGAAAATTTGACAAATCCACTACAAGAAATTAAAATAACCTTCCTCATGATCAACTTACAGAAGATAATTGTTACAACAAATTCCTAGATATGTATCTTATATTTCTCCTTAATTTTTTCCCTCAATAAAAAGAACTACATATCCTAAAAATCAACTTCTATTCTTAATTGCATTAATTAACAATTACAATAAGGAATTAATAAGCCAACATTTCACCTTTCATGCAAGCCCTTAACTTGACTCTTGCTACTTCCTTACCACTCTCGTATTCAACATCGCAGCATTCTATTCTTCCTGCCTGAAATTTGAACATAAATTATTTCTTTTATTATTCTGCAAATGTACGTACAAGCAGTAAGTAGAATAGTCACACAAATGACAAAACACACCTCTTTGCGTCCAATTGCCGGTGAGGAAACTTGAATCCTAGAGATGGGATCAGCCGAATGGTTCCCATTCAATGAACAAGCACCCATATCACGGGCCGATTTTCGAGTATAAACACTAACAACTCGGTCACTGCTTTGATCAACATTTTCCAAGAAGAACACATGAGGAGCTTCACAGGGATCACTGCTCGGCCACCTTGGGTTGAACATGAACAACGGGGGTCTGCCCTTCTTCCATGGCATGAATGTCTCAAGAGGTCGTCTTAGAATGCTACGAGGGAATATGCTCTCGTACACATGAGCAGAATAGCCCCATGATATGGAGAATGTCCAGTTGCTTTGTCTGTGATAGCAAATGGTTTGTTGAAGGACACGGGACTGGTCGAATTTCGCAGCTTTCATGAGGTGCTTGACGGATTCTGAGCGGTCCTTGGAAGGGAAGATGGGCTCAACTTCATCGAAATGGTGCAGAGTCAGGAGAGGAGAGTTTAGATGAGATGATAGCAGCCCTGAAATGTCTCCCCTTAGATCAATCTGAAATTATTAAGTAATATTATCAAATAAAGTCAGCTTTAACAAGCAAATTAGTGATTTATTTATTTATTTATTTTCTTCTTTAATTTTTAAAAGAATTATATGGTATATAGTATAATTAGTCTGCATTTTATTTTATGTCCGATTCAGATAACCACTTAAGGGACACTTTACGGTATAATGGAGCTTTATTTTTGAAATCTCCAACCTCCAACCAACAAGACAATGGACCCTTATTTAGGTCACAGAATTACATAGAAGCTTGAACAATAAGTAGATTGATTATTGAAAGATTGATTACCTGATGAAATCCTTTTTCGACGGTTAGATCAACTCCTAAGTCAGCTGAACATGAATACGACAGCTGATCACTAACCCACAAGTATGGATATCTCTCTATACATCCATCTATCTTCGACACTAATTCCTCTACCAGTGCATAACTTAAAGCATATCCAGCTCCACCATAACCCATCTCAAATGAGAAATCATAGTTTGATTTTATAGACTCTGAATTTGTCCCAATGTACTGATACTTACTATGATCATACTTCCCCAATACCTCGACTAAATTATCCAAGAAAAACAGTGTATCATCATCCGCTATCACATACCATCGTACGTCTTTATTTTCTCCCAATCTAAATGTATCTAGAATCGACCGATAGATTCGAGCCATAACTGGGTTGACAAGTTTAGGGTATACCTTCAGCTTAGTAATGTCTTCGTTAACCTGAAAAGGTGGAGACGTTGAAGGCCACGGTAGAAGATCTTCCGTGGGAGGTTCATCCAACCAAATATTTCCCCTAGTTATATTTGCTCTCCACCATGCTTCAATGTATGATCTTTTATACTTCCATGTTCGGTTGCAACCCACCAACACAAACATAATGTGGCTACTATTGGTAGGAGAATTGGTAATGTCTAGTGAAGTTGCAGTTGCAGGCGATTTGTGTTCAACAAAGGACATTAATAGATCAGAAGAATGGTTATAGGGATTGTTATACAATAAAGTATAGAACAAAAAGAGGACTAGGCCAGAAATAATAGCTGTAGATTTGCATAAAATTCTGAGAGATGCATGGTGGAGTTTTTGTTGAATTGGGCTGAAGTTGATAGCTGCAGTGGAAGAAGACATTTTGAAAATTAGACACTGAGAAAATGAAAATGGACATGGTTTTTATGTCATTCTTTGAATCGAAAACTTGACATTTAAGAAAAAACTTTGTAAGGGTACGTACTTAGATCCATAATTTTTGGTGAAGTTTGGCAGTCATGTAATATTAAAAACTACAACCAAGTAAGTTGACATTAATAAAATCTCGATCGAAGGGAAATGGGTATCGTGTGTTAGAAGCTACCTTAAAAAGTATGATAAAACAATAACATATTAACATGTGGATTGATAAAACAAATAGTTAATGAGAACTAATCGGAGCTTGGGACATCTTATTTAACATGCCATATCAAGAAGTCCAACATTTTGCATTTCCCATATTGCAAACCTTTACTTGATTCTTACATCAACATTAAAATAATCACTCAAGACTTAATAATACTTCATTTATCCAAGACGTAAGAGTTGAAAATTGGGATGCAGGTATATTAACATATACAGGCATCATACCCGTGTAATTTTTCAGGTTCACAAGATGATATGGGTATTAAAATGGGATGCAGGTATGGATATGGATATCAGATAGGCATGAGCTGTTTTAAAGCATGTAATTTCTATCACAAACAAGCTTGGAAAGCCTAGCAAGATGGACTGGTTGTTCTATTGAAGAAAAAACCAAGCCTAGCATGTGATTGTTCTAGAAAATGATGCTAGTTTCTTCTAAGTGTATCAACTGCCAACTGCTTTGTAAGGATAGCCACCAAAGTACTTCCTCCAAAAACATTATTACTACATATATAATACGTGCATATACCGGATTTTTGATTTAATGAAACCCATGACATCTTTACAGTTGTAGCAGACAAGCAATTAACAAGTTTTGAATAGTTTTTGGAATCTATGAGAAAATAAGTGAATCTTTGTTACCTTTAAGAGGCGCCGGATCCACTGGTGTCAACTAATGGATTGACTTTGTTCTGGCTTTTCTCCACACCAAAGCCTCCATCTGCCAAGGAGCAATCACCAGATCCATCTGTAAAAGCTGACAATTAAACCAGGGAGAAGCATTAGCAATGGTGGAAAATATCTAGAAATTTCTTTCTGGTGGTTGTAATTCCATGGTAGGGCAATTGTGCTTCCATACATTCACATTTCACACACAACCAAAAAAAATGAAGAAAGCGAGAGAGAAACTGGTTAAAGGTAGCTTATATGAACCTGACTTATAACAATTTTGTATTCTTGTATCTACTCATTTGGTGGTTATGTCCAGAATTACAATTTTCTTCAGAGAAAGGACTGACATTGATCTCTTCACATACAATTTTCATGATCATCAGCTGAATAAAACACTACAGATGCACTACTCTTCACCGAGGGTGAAAACTTAACTAAAATATAAATTACACCATTTTAAATACTTTCCCCCAGGCTGCTACAGTAGTGCTAAGTATCTTAGATACAGTGGGTCAGATCCGCAGGAGTTGCTTTCTGTAATCGAGAAAACTATAGATGAAATAAGAGTTATAAATCTCGAGGACCGTCAAATGACTGGGTCTTTCTCAGATTCCAGTGGAGGCCATCATGGATGCTGCGGAAGAAGTCATCAGTGGAATCCACTGAACATGCTGTAGGCACAGGCCAAGGCGCCATGCTGCACACAAGCGCATCTCCTGGTGCTAACTGTTTCCTGTCCTTGCCATCGAATGATGCCCAAGCAGGGCTTCTGCTATTGAAAGGCACTTGCACTCTCACAGTTACATGCTCAGGTAGTATCAAAGGCCGAAAGGATAAAGAATGCGGACAAATTGGTGTAAAAAGGATGCCAGGAACCTGCACCAACAGAAATGCGTGTTTTATTATATTCTTATAGTAAGATGTCATATTTTATTATGTTCTAGATAGGAGATGTCATATTGCAACTATTTTAGAGAAATAATGAAAAGTGACCTTATTTAAAAGTTAGGATTACATGTTCTCAGTGCATTAATGAAAGTGTTTGCCATCTCCAATGCACACAAAGCTGGATTAATAGTCCACTCTTAACTAAAATGTTCTTCATCCTATTCATCCTATAAATTATGAGATAACAACAAAGCCTTCTGATTTTCCTCATTTTTTTTTTCATAAAAAAGTCCTTTATAAATTTTGGATTTAAAAAATATATATATTATATTTCCTTTAAGACTAAGTAATGAATTCAAAGATAAGAGAAGCATTTCAGATGCCATAGTTGGAACATACTTGTGGATGTACCATTGATCCTCCGGCTGCCAATGAGTAAGCGGTGCTACCAGATGTAGTTGATAAAATCAATCCATCCCCTTGGACACATGTGACAAAGGCATCGTCACAATAGCATTCCAAATTTGTGAGGTATGATGATATTCCACGGTCGATTGTGACCTCGTTCAGAACAAGTATAGGCTCATCAGTTTCATACTCATTTTTAGCTGCATCTCTAATAACATGGCACTGTAACCGATTTCGTAATGTTATGCTAATGGGACCCCTTAAAACTGAATCAAGGCAATCTCTGTAATGCTCACTATCTATAAAATGTTAAAGAACACCTTAGAGTTAAAATTTGGACAGGTAACAAGAATCATTATTTAAAACTAAATCCTGAAAGAGAGGCTAATACTTCCAGCAATTGATTTAACTATCAATTTTATTTGCAAGGAAAATAAATTCCTTAAAAGAAAGATAGAGGATACGGAATGGGGTCATAAAGCCCAAAGACCCTAAAGAAAATGGGACGATAGGAGGAACTGGCCCTTTGAACATTGATGCTGACTGCACAAAAAGTAGGAGGTAACTTCTTCATAAGGTATCAATGTAAGAAAATCAGCAATTAAAATAATTCCAAACATAAATTGACTCTAGTTATGTAAATACAAAGTGCATGACATAATTTCCAAAGATAATTTCACTCACACGGCGACCATGAAAAATGATTACATTAAACCTTCATTTCCTACATTTGAAGTTGGCGGTTTCTAACTTGCTACATATTGGATCAAATTCTGGTCAGAAAAGACCAACAAGAGTTCAACCCTTTCCCCACTTGGCATAAAAGACAGTGTGTCTTAACCAGATGAATATAACAAATGTTATTGGAATATTTACATTAACAGAAAGCTTTCTTGGTTAATACGAAAAAACAAAGTTACTATATAATGCACCCACAAGTAAAACAAAGGCTATATACTGATGAATGAAGAACTTAAACTGAAATAGCTAAAACAGTCAACAGAGAATACTTGAATATTTAATACTTGTGTGTCCACTCTTCTGATCAGTGATTTATGACTTCAAGGACAAGATCATAAGTTAAAACAGGATCTGTGTATTCTTTATGCAGTTATATAATAATTTCAAAGGACCCTAACAAGTATGATTAAAGTTAATTCTATAAACTTTGCTTTATGGAGGTAACTTAATATCGGTGAAATTTCATAAATACAACAAAAGTTTTTATAACATGCCATTTTTCTTTTTCATAGGACATGCCTTAAGACTGAATAATTCAAATGTTGAACTTCCATAGACTTCCGATATGAAAACCCAAATGATTCTTTAAAAACAAATCACGTTCTAGTTTCTAGCAACTCAAAGCAAAAATGCCACAATGTTTAAAGAATATAATCCCAAAAAGTAACAAAGTTCATTTCCTTACATTAAGAAAGGCATCAAATAGTTAGGCATTAACTCCTTTTACATGAAATGAAGTTGGCTGTTGGTAGTAGCTAGCATAGCTGGTACGGTTCTATTTTTGTTGTACTAGAGTCTAGAGGTTTTGGTTCAAATCTCACATACATCAGGATGGGGTGGGATAGCGTTTGGTTTATTTATTGTAATAAAAATTGAAAGGAAGTTGGTTAGATTGCTAGTTGCATTTATTTGGTAATTCCAAATATCAGAAAGGAATGTAACTATACAATTGTTTTCCTTTAGAGAGTGGGAGGGAGGGAAACAGAAAAGCAATTATAAGACACAAAGCAGCAAATGCTTCTAGATGAGCTATGTTCCATATGTAGCATCATAGAGAAGGTCAATCATAGATGAGTAATTTCATATACGGATAACATAGGTACTATATTTCATTTCTCAGTTTTTTCTCTTCCTCTATTTACAATATTTCATGTATTGTTTAGTTGTTTCTTTTTAAGAATCTGCAACCGGTTTATCCAGAGAAAAATTGCCCGTTGATTTGTTATTTTTATTTATTAATTGATTTTACATTTTAATTTTGTCAGGACCTGTCATGGAAATAGATTACTATTTCTGATTATCTTAATTCTCTTGCTGATAAAACAAAAAGTGCAATGATTTGTAGACAATGATAAAGCTGTTAATATGTATTTGTTTTACCGTATATAGTAAATAATATGTAATATGTCTGCTTGTAGAAGACACATAAAAGTATAACAATAGTTAAACTATGTAAAAGATAACTAACAAGATTTAACACTCAAGATTTTATATTTTAAGCAAATGAAGATGCATTCTTCTATAATTGTCCATACAAGTTTTGTACACAGATAGACAAAAAGGTAAAATATCAGACAATTGAACTGCAACACTAATATAGACAAAAAGGTAAAAAATATAGAACCGACAAATATAAACACAATTTTTTCAAGCAGCAACAAAGAGTATCTGATCATACCAAGATCCACCAACAAAAATCAATACTCTAATAACCTAAGTCACTCTTATCATCTCATGTATTTAAATATAGTAAGATTGGATGCACGTACCCAAAGGACAGTTCCATCTCCACCAAGAGTTACCACAAGGTCAACTTTTGTGTGCAAGAGCAACATTTCTTTGTCTGGAAAGCAATAGGATCAACTCATCAATGGAAAAATCCTAAGCGAAATTAAGATAAGTGAATAAAACTTATGTTTTATCCTAATACAATTTATTAAGACACAAGAATGGTAAGTTAAAAATATGTCAAATGTGGCTTCAATCATGTAAAAGATGCTATCATTTCCCAAAATCAAAAGTTGAAAGTGTGCAAACAATGAAGCACCCTTACATCGCACTGACCTTTGAGCTGGTACAGAATAATTATATTATCAGAGTATATACATGAATCAAGTTAAACTTAAGAAGCCACATGAATTTGTCCAAATGCAGAGGAATAACATTGATTTTGCGGTCATATATACTATATGCTAAGCTTCTCACATACAGCAGCAAAGATGTCACCCAACCTTAAAGATTAAATGTGAAATCCTCTTTGTAATCATTTGTCTGAGGTTATAACTTGTAAAGGTGTTGAATAAACCTTTATTTTAAATTTCTAGATAGAAAAAATACCACTGCTTACCATCTTTCCATGTTTGTACAAAGTTAAAGTAAGATGATTCTGTTAGAAGTTCAACTTTTACTCGTGGCTCCACATAAATGTTCAACTTTCTCTGCTCTCTTAACCATCTGCGAACAGAAAAACAAGAATGAGGGAACCACAAATTCTAATTTCAGCATGAATCTATTTAAATCATAAAGGCAACCAACAATTCCAATATTAGAGTAAACAAAACAAAGGAAAAATAGGATAAAACTAAGAGAACAAAGCTACTAAAAAAAAGTAACAAAAATTTGTTGGAAGGTGGAAAATTTATTCTTGAAGCACTCCCATTTAGTAGATTCATTTTCGCAATCTGACAAGTTGAGCACAAATGCCTATAATAAATAATATTCTCAAATATTCTTGGTGTTAAATTTATACAGTTGTTGTATTTTTTATGTTTATGAGAGTTAATATATATTAGTGGATAGCCTTACAAACCCAAAAGACTAACCTTTTGAGTTGTGACATCCATTGGTATATATATACCCTTCTATTTCTTATGTTTTCAATATGAGATTCATTCTCATCTTCTCTACCTTCATATGTGGGTTCTCTAACACTGTCCCTCACAACGTGAGCTTGGATTGGCCACCCTTTTTTTTAGTTGTCGTTTGGCAAAGCTCAGCCTCGAAGATTCTGATATCATGTTAAATTTGCATAATTGTTGTACTTTTTTATGTTTATAAGAAGTGGTACATATATTGTTGGATAGTCTTACAACCCAAAACACTAGCATATTAGGTTGTGGCATCGATCAGTATATACTCTTCTATTGCTTTTTCAGGTGACTAGTGTATCTGACTGTAGGACAACGGAAACAGTACAAGCAAGTTAATTAAAATGCAGTATCATTCATGTTGGACTTGTAATTTTAAGATTGTTAAGGAACTCTACAGCAGGGCAATCCTATTAGTCCATGACCACAAGCAAGTAAAATTACATTTATTCATAACCATCATTTAGGAGCACATAGCAACTAAAATGATAAATTTAAGCACCATGTGCAAGAGCTATTTCCATTGATACAGCTTGCAAAATCCAGAGTTTGAATATGGTATATATTAACCACAAATAAAAAAGGTGACATTAATTTATCCACACCTGACCATTTCTGCACACAAAATTTGAACAGAGGTTGAATTTGGTTTTGTCAAAATAAGGATGGTCTGTGGATTTGATTCCCACTTCAGAGAAATCTGTAATGGAAGAGTGTTAAAATAGACTGAAGGTAAACCGTAAGTAAACTAATTCAAACAATTATACAAGCTGAGGGAAAAATATATTTACAAGTGTAAGGAAAACATTTGCAAATAAAGAAACACGTCAGTATCACAAAGCAACAAAATGACTCAAAAGTGTAGACAAAAGAAAGCATCACATTAATAGAAGCAATACCTGTTTACTGCTGCGCTCAGCAGTTGTTATATTTCCTCTTTCAAAATACACTATATCATGTTTGTGCTGATCACTATTTTCACCTTTGCACCTCCATGAAAGTTTAAATGATGCCTATCTCAGGAAAGACAAATTGAATGATGATTAAATTTGAGTTTCTAGCACTTCTTTTGCATCTTATTCATGATTACATTACCAAGTCTATTTGTTGTTACAAAAATAGTTGGCAATATTACCAAGTTTATTTGTTCACCATCCAAGATGTAATTTCTTTGAACATAGATCAAACAGATGCATTCAGAAAAGAAGCAGTTCACTGGACGAAGCCAGGAACTCATTGATTAAGGATAGAGAAATCAGACTCAAACTACTAATAAAAGCATACCTTTCTCATAATTCTGTTAGGCATATTGCAATCCAGAACAGGCTGCACATCCCGAAGAACCTCATGGGAGCAAATGTGCTCCAAACAACCTTCTTCAACATGCTGATTTGCTTGATTGCACAGCACCGGTCCATTGGTTGATTTCTCCAATCTCCCTCCCTCAAAATCACCATTATTCTCTCGGAGAGACCGTTCTATTATACAAACCATTGATTTTCTTCATCAGGAAACAAAATTTAAAAATAAAAATAAAAAAGAATTGAAGCTGTTTGCTGAACTGACAGAGAAGTGTTTTGTACAAGAGCATGAAATGGGAAAGAGAAGAGTTATATTTACTAGAATACAAAATGACCAAAATCAATTGTTCAGAAGTTCCACAATATCACAAATTTGTTACAATTCATTTTGGGATTTTACAGCCATACTGACAGACTAATTGGGCTCAACTCAAGATCAGTAATCACATATATACCATACTGGAGACAGCAGAGCTTAGTTTCATTGTGAATACTTGTGCAATGCACTGTACTCTCCCCATGTTGGGATATAGCATAGTGAAACCAGTCTTCACTGCCAAGTGACTCTTAAAAATCCACCACAAAATAATCATTTCTCAACATATAGAACACCATGTTTAAAGAAACAATCCAGGAACCTTCACCTCTCAATTTCAATTATGCCATATCTCTTATAGTCTTATTGAAACACCATCTACTTTAATTCATGCACAATGTCACTGGAGACCTTAATCTAAATACACAGATTTTAAATCAGCTGCTTGGATATCCACAACCATAGAAATATCAAGAATACCTTGATTCCTAATCATTTCTGTAAAACCTTACCTTGTTCCACTCCTATATCCTCCTTTCCAGTAATTTTACTATGACAAATAAATCTCCTTGGAGAGCCCTCACACAGAAAAATAGCTCAACAAGACCATAGCATCTGAATATTGTGAATGGATGAAGTTCATTCATGTGTGCAAAGAGATGCCATTAAACCATATATAGTTGAATTTTGTCTTACATATAGGAGTTGATGCATTACTAAAGTTAAGGCTACTGCCTAAAACTACAAAAGGACTTTCTGCAAATAGAAATATAATATGCAAATTTTGCGTCTAATAACAATTGGAAACGAAAAGATCAACAAGCTCAAATGCTTATTGATGGCTAAATAGTCCAAAACCTGCCCAAAACTGGCAACTTCAATTTGAAGAACCCCTATTTGGGCATCTTTTTTTTTTTTTTTTTTTTTTATAGTAAACAAGAAATTTTATTAACAGAGAAAAAATGTGAACAAACGGTCCACAAAGGCCATCAAAAAAAGGCCATCTAAGGAAACTACAAAAACTATCTAAAACACTCACCAAGTTATTTTAAGGTGAAACAATCAACAAAAAATAATAAATCCAACAAGGGTTTAATACCCAATTGAGTAGGTAAGTTCAAAATATATAAGCAAGGAGCCACAGTCTCAGAACCTCTTTTCATGGCATAACATTTGTACTTCACCCATTTAAGGAAATTGAGATGCTCAAGGAATTACTAACAGAGTACACCAACCAATTCATGGTAATATAATATGTTAAACTGCAACAAATAGATAGAGTAAACCAACATTTTATTTTTTTTTTGCCGAACAAAACCTTACTGTTTGTTTTTTCCACCAAAGATCTGAATTGATCTTAAAATTCACTTTTAAGATGATTTGCTTTATGTTGCAAGTCATCTAAGATCTGAAATAGGCCAAAAACATCTAAAAATATTAAGTTAAAAAACTTAACCTCTATCTGAAACTTGGATCACTTAACATATAATTAACACCTTTCTTCCAAAAATATCCTACGACAGCTTAACAATTACAACATTATTTTATTAAAACTCCTTCTCCACCGTCTGACAAAGAGCATGAAGCACACCTCCTCCTCAATTTTTAATATAAAAATATAATTTATATTTTAATTATTTATTCATTAGTTATATCTTTAATATTTATCAATTATATTTTTGTAAATGTAAATTTAAGCAATAATAATTCATACTTTCAAAAAAAAATTTGAAATACATACTTTCAAATATTAATATAATTAATTAAAAATTTAAAATATTATAAATATATAAACAAAAATAATTATATTAAATACAAAAACATAAAACAATTAATAGTTGTAAGGATATATATGTCTTATTACCAGTTTTCAGATGTTTATATTAAGACATCATAAATGAAAAAACAAACATATCATTCAAATTTTATATTTTAGTCATTGCTCAAACTTCCATCAACTTCAGACCTATTCAAATTTTAGATGAAAAAACAAACGCTGCCTCAATACTTGAAAAGCTATCTGACCGGCTACAAAAATTCTTTCAGCCCATTAGCTCCATCAAGAACAGATCTTCATGGGCTGAAAAACTATAAATGCCGAAAATATGAGACTTCTTTTTGTCCCCATAAAATCTTCAATCCAGACCAAGCAACTTTCTGATGTAACCATTAGCTTCATTAAACATAACATGATAACCAAGCCTCTTTGGGCAACTTCTAAATTATCGACCTAAGTAGTTGATACAGCTAGCTTCCCAGAAATCTGTTAATTATCCGTATCCTCTTGCATTTGCACTCATCAATCCAGACCAAGCAACTTTCTGATGTAACCATTTGCTTCATTAAACATAACCTGATAACCATGCCTCTTTTGGCAACTTCTAAATTATCGACCTAAGTAGTTGATACTGCTAGCTTCCCAGAAATTTGTTAATTATCCATATCCTCTTGCATTTGCACTCATCCATCTTAACGTCTTTACTTTGAAGACAGTTTATTGTGGTCATGTCTTTTCTCTTACCTTGGTTGTCAGTTGTTTATACTGATGGCTTCTCAAAGTACATTGATTACATGTCTTGTTCCTGCCCAGGCATCCATCCATCTTAACATCCTTATTTGGACACAAGACTAACCGTTTGGCCAACTATTGACATAATGGATTCACAATTGACTCATAAATTTGCAAGAACATAATTTATGTGAAGAAGTAAATACTTTGGCAATATCCTACGTTAATAAGAATAGAGACCCGATACTACATAATAATAAAAAGGGTAATTGAATTGAAATAATTGTGACACAGATTCTTAGAAATACATCCAAAGCTACTGCAAAACAATGAAGTTCGAAAAGCAACACAGAGAAGACAATTGCAAAATTTTAAAATCAAATACAAAGATTAGTATATCTTTAGAATTTCCATCTTGCATTGAGAACATATTGGTTGAATATCCAAACCCCATCCCCCACCTTTTCAGGGTCTGAACTGATTTACATAACATTCTCTATCCTCAATATCTCTCCATACTGTTAACATAGTAAAAGCATTATTCTTTAAAGCCTTTTGAAAGCCAATTGCATGAGAATTTTTACAGAACCTGATGTCAAAACTTATGAAAAAAACAAATCTTGGTTGGGGCTTGTGCACCACGTCACTGGTGGGCCTGCCCAATCACATAGTTATGCGTGCAGAAAGTTAGATAGAAGGAAAAAAAGGAGAGGAGAAGAGTTTAAACTTTATACCGGTGTCACAACTTGATTGAGCAGGCACACTGCTGACATGGTGAGCCCATCCGAATCTAGATTTTCTACTCTAATAGATCGTTGAACAGCTCATACACCCAGATTATTATATTTCCACATTCTTTTGTAATAAAATCAACTCCAATATATGATATGCCATATTGCCATTGCAAATAAGGTTTTCGACGACAAAACAATTTACAGAATATTTTGATTCTTTTTTTCTATATGAGGAACTTTTTGAATTGCTTGTTTGTATAGGATTTCATTTTATTATTTTAGGTATATTAAGTTACTAATTTGAAGAGATCAATTAAGCTTTCTTATTTGAGTTAAATTTGGTTTTTGGTCTAAATAGACTTCAATGTACTCTTTCAATACAGTTGAGTTGATAAATAAATAAAACAATTATTTGAAAAACCCTAATTCCTCTTTATTCCGTATTTTTTGTTTCTCTTCCCTCTCTAATTTTATCTATATATAATCTCTATTTTATATTACTTTTTATTACCAATAATCACACGACCTTTCTTTGTTTATCAGGCTCTAAGCGGAGACTATTCTTATCTTACAACCTTGGTAGTTAAGAGACTAACTTACAACCTTGGTAGTCATGAGACTATCTTACAACCTTGACAGTCATGTGACTCGCGGGATATTATACATCCTAAGAAGATGCCTCAAGGGGATCTAAATCAATGAACTCTTGGTTTGAATGGAACAAAAGGTCTTTACCACTCAGTGTGCCTCTTAGTGTTGTTCTCTTCCTTCTATCTCTTTTCTATTTCTCTCTAATCCCTTTTTTTTTTCTCTATCTCGTTATTTCTGTCTCTCCTATTCTTTCTCGTTCAATTTCTCTTTTTGCCCTAAATCAAGCAATATCAAAATTCATTTTTCCTACATCAAGTGGTATTGGAGTCCAACCTCACTTTATATGCTTTCCAGACACATGCAAAAACTCCCACAACTCTCATGAACACTTAAACGTGATTATTTAACTCTATAATGAATTACCCTAAACTTTTACATACCCACAAACTCCAAAACCCCACAAACTTTGTTCACATGTCGTGTCTGGCATCATACATGCCACCATCAACAACCAATTCTCCAATGCACCACCAACTTTAACGAGTTCGTCAAAACATAATATCCATCAATCTTTTCAGTTATTAGCTTCAGTCGCCTCCAAATTATCTTCTGCATAATAATTTTTACGGGGCTTGATCCATATGATCAATTCCACCATATTATAGTTTAGATGGATCACAATCAGTTTAATACATCAAATTCAAATCCTTTTTTAACACAAGTGAACAATTGAGAACATATTTGTGAAATATATCGATATTTTCATTTTAGGGGGTTTTTTTTTTTGGTACTATCTTTCTAAATAGAATTTTATTTTCTTGTTAATGAACAGTAAATTATTCATTCGAGGTAAATTGAATTTTCTTATAAGAGTTAAATTTGGTCTTTTGGTCTATAAATAGACATTGATGTACAAATAAATAAATTGATTATTTGAGAAATCTAATTCCTCTTTATTCTCGCTATTTTCCTTCTCTCCTTCCCTTCTTGTTCTTCTCTCCTCCCTCTTCATTCTCTTTCTTCTTTCTTCTCTATTTTTTACCCTTCTATTTCATCAATATTCCTCTCTATTCCCTTCTTTTCGCTCTCTTTTCTTCATCTTTCCTTCTCCTTTTGTGAACATCAATTAGTATCAAAGCTCTTTTATCTTACATTTCTATGATATCCGATTCCTACTGGTTAAACCTTAAAAGAAAACTACAATCATTCAAAAAAAAAAAGGGAGCAGCTGCTAATATAAGTATCAAATGACTTATAAATCTACATAAGTTAATGCAACTACCTTCAGATACTTGCCTATCCTGTTCTTTCCAAACTTCCTCGCAGACAAGACATGGAAGCATTAATCTTATCAATCCCATCACATTATCTAGAGTAGTTTGTGTCCATCAACTTTGATTCATTTCACATTTATCATTGCCTGATAGTGGAATAGCCATAATCTGATGATAATGAGTCTAAATTTGATTAGCAAACTCATCAAAACCATACAAATAATCCAGACTCTTCACTTCTTAGACTGATGAAACAATAATGGCAAGATAAAGAAACTCATACAAACATACACAAGAAAAGCAATTCAAAAATTTCATTTTCTTTGTCATGATAAGGAACACGCATTTGATTGCATAGAGGAAATTATACGATATAAAAGAGTGGAGTAGATCTATTGCAAAACACACATAATAAAGAAAAATAGCTAGGATAGAGAAAGAGAATATTGAAATATAGAGTACATCACAAAGGATTAAAGAGGTGAATGGTTGACATAAAGAGAGATTGAGAAGTCATAAATTATTTGATGAAACCACAAATGTGGCTCATATTAGAATAAATGTAATGTTTTAGTATGTTTATAAATCATAGGTACAAACTGCACAATATATTGCAGCAAAATTCAAACTACAATAGCCTTCAAGTTGCATAAGAGTTTAGACTATAGTTTTCAATTAATTCTTGAAAGTTAACAGACTATAGCAAAACTGAAATACTATAATCAAAATGTTAAATTAAATTGTTAAGAATATAGATATACTAGACAAGTGGAGAGCAAGTCCTTCACAACTCGAGTTTTATAAACCTGGGTGTCGAGTACAAGAGTGCAGGATACATGATAATTAACTATGAATAGAATTATGCAAGCTAATGGACACACTAATAGATAATAAAATCAGTTCAATTACGAAGGATCAGCCATGTGCAGTAACTACTCCCTATTATGGCAGTAAGGAGTGATATGATATTAACTATAGGAATCCAAGACTAAAGGTGATAAGGAATACTGGAAAAGCTGTGAAGAGGCAAGGTAACTATAGTTTCACAAACTAAATAGCAATAAACAATCAGTAGCAGAAGAAATTGATGTAGCTGACTAGATGCAATTGAGGTAAGTATATTATTGCTGACTTGACGAAAGTTTTATATGTTTTCACCAATTTTCGAGGTCAAAAAGAATATAAATATCTATGCATATTATTCAATCATTAAAAACCTTTAGGCTCTAACTGCAGATTTCGTGTCCTCTCCAGTTCAAATCTACGTTTCCATTCAGCAGCCTCAGCTTGAGCAGCAGCCTTTCCTTCAGCAGCTCGTCTTAATGCCTTTGCAACAGCTAAAATTATGTTTGGAGATATTATAAGCATTGAATGCATATGAGATAAGGAAAAATATATATGGTTCTTTAAAAAGACAAATACAGGTTGAAGAATAAGTCACGAAAATACTTCTCAAAGCCTCAGAAAACTCTATAAGATGGTCGTCAGATCCCTGAACAGGAGTTTGCTGAAGGAGTTCCTGCACTGCCTTCTCTGAGTGGAAGAGAGATAGTGAATCTGAAAACCCATTCTCTGGCTCTGAGCGTGAAACACTTGCATCTCCATGTCCAAAGGAAACCTGTCAGCCAAGGTACATGAAATTACTTCGACACACGACCAAGGTATCCACACAAGGTGAAAAAATCAAATATGCTATGTAAGGTAACAAGATTACTAATATACAAACACAAAATAGAGTTGCTTTAGATATCCAACTTAGACCTATTCAGACTCTAGTCATATTCAAATCAATTCAGACAGACAAAAAAACAAAAATACTCCTTTAGTCACCAAACCACATATCCATTTAGTAATTTGATGAAATATAAGCACTTTCAAACTTTTAATTCACCACTTACAAACTTATTCAACCAAACGATCTACTAACGCAAGGACTAAACAGGATATGTATAGTTACCATCGTAGTTATAAGAGAATTGATTTTTAAAAAAATTTTAATTCTTCTTAGTTTGTAAAAGTTTGATTTTTATAAGCCATTGAATTGAAATCCGATGACAGATAAGCACCCATTAACAATACAATTACTGTATTGTAGCTAAACCCGTTACTAAAAAGAGCATTTCTAATTGACAACAGCATTTGATTACTAACTCAAAAGTAGAATTAACAGGTTTTCCTCAAAAACTCAACTCCCAGAAGCTCTACCTCAAAACGATATCCTTCTAAAAACTCTACTCAGAGAAGTCGTACCAAATGAACCTTTATTGAGTAAAATGTGAAGCAGCATTCATTTTGAATTTTAAACTACCGAAACAATTCTATTATTATTATTATTATTATTTTGATTTCTCCTCAATAAACTGCGAATTTCATTACTAGCTCATTATTCTAGAAACACAATTACACCAATACATCAAATTGAACCCGAAAATTACAAGCCTGATTACAGAGAAGATAATCAAGAAGTCAAGGAAAGGAAAAATCAAACAGCAGAAACATTGGAATGCAATCAAGAAACATACGTATAAAAAGGAATAAAATCACATAGAGAGAGAGAGAGAGAGAGATTATTACTGTAGAATTGAGCTTGCAAGGAGCCATGAGTTGAGTGTATATTGGAGACGAAGTTGGTTTCTGCGACAGAGAGAGATCACCTCCTGTTGAAACTCCTGAAAAACAGGCAGGCTCACAGGAACATCAACAAATCTCTCCTCTTTAAAAAAAAAAAAAATATATATATATA
The DNA here is from genome assembly GCA_035582765.1 of Acer negundo. Taxonomy (NCBI): domain Eukaryota; kingdom Viridiplantae; phylum Streptophyta; class Magnoliopsida; order Sapindales; family Sapindaceae; genus Acer; species Acer negundo. The sequence continues at coordinate 11,015,035 of CM069233.1, forward strand.
TCGATTTGATTCTAATAATCTGTTTCAACGCCCATGTTCGTCATCATCGTATCATCCATCTCTCTCTCTCTCTCTCTAGAGCAAAGATGATTAGGCAGAGAGACAAAGAGAGAGATTTGGCGCGGGCCCCAGTTAACGCGTGGTCGCTATATACATACTGTGCCCTGATGGTGTTTTCTCAAACTTAACCTCCAACAAATAACTTCAGATCCTTACACGTGGCCGATCTGACCATCTTCAATTTGATGTTTCATTTTTCTCTCTTTCTTTCTTTCTTTTTTTATTATTGTATTATTTGGACCCCGAAATATCAAATACTTTTCACTAATCTTCTGTTTTTTATTACATAAACTATAATTACAGCCAGATCTAAACCAAATGTCAACCAGTTGAACTAACCTGAATTATCTAATATGAAATATCTAAACAAATTGTGCAACACGACTACACCAGTACTTCTCGTTAAGATTACTCGTAGCCGTAATCTCATATGCTAGTACCAACTTTCTATGAAAATTACATGTTAATAAATCCGAATATTTTTAATTATATCATTAATGTTTTTTTTTTTTTTAAATCTACTTCAAAAAAAAAATTGTTTTAAATAAAATAAACTATGTCCAAAATTTTAATTTTTTTATTATTATTACAATAAATTATAACACTTAACCAAACAGTATCCAATCGGGTCAAGTGTTTAAAGAAATCAAAAAATACATGCACAACCCGAAAATCTATTCTCTTAATTGGAGAACTCTACTCTTACAACATCAAAGAGAAAATATATTATACATCCATGTAAAGTACAGATGATGTGCTCGAAACCCCTACAACTAACATGTTTTTTTTCTGAAGGATTACAATTATTATAATAGGGTTATCAGGACCTACCAAATGTAAATGTATAACATAAAATATGTATGCTACAATAACCCCCGTTACTTTTTTTTTTCTTTTCTTTTTTCTACAGCCCTTGTTAGTCTGTTATATTATAATTAAAAATATTATTATTATAAATTATAAAGAAAGTCCAATTATATCAATTTTATATCATCACCCACAAAATATCTTCCTACACCTATGTTTTAATAAAACTTTTTTTTTTTTTTTTAAATACCCTTACATTTAATTACTTAAAATACATGACTTTATAATTGAAAATTAAATTTACTTCCTATATCCATAATTTGAACACCCAATCAAAATAAACCCTAATAATATATACTTAATCAAACCCAACATCAATAAGAAAATATAATATACTTTTTCTTCACATATAGTCAAGGAATGAATGAACAAATAATTGATTTTTTGGATTCCAAATGCATTCGGGTATATTTACTTTCATTTTTATTATTGTTTTGTGATTGAAAAAAAAAAAAAATGTTGTAGTTGTCATCTTGTAGAACTCTTTTATTTTTTTGAAGCAGTTGTAGAACTCGATTAAGTTTATACGGTTCTCAAACACAACTCACACACTCATTTTGTCACAAATTGTTGTCGTCTATATAGTCAAGGAATAGATGAACAAATAATTGATTTCATGGATTATGAATACATTCAAGTATGTTTACTTTCATTTTTATTATTGTTTTGTGATTGAATAAAAAAGTGTTATAGCTATAATCTTGTAGAACTCTTTCTTTTTAAAGCAGTTGTAGAACTCGATACGATTCTCAAACACAACTCACCCACTCACTTAACTTTAATTTAACTGCAAATTCTTATTAATTCAATTGGTTTGTAAATCGAAAAACATGGTGGATGGATTTTTAAAAAACCAAAATTTTTAAATGAAAAAAATTGATTTTGTTGGTGATTGATTTTTTTTTTTTTTCTAAGACAAAAAAATGCTTATACTATTTGTTTGTTTAATTATTATTGTTGTTGTTTTTAATGATGATGATTAAGTGTGTAAAGCATTATGATTTCATGATCTTTTAGATAATTCAATACATTGATTCGGTAAATAACAATGGAAAAAAAATATAATTAGTATTTTATTTTTACCCAAGTAAAATTTTAGTTGTAGATTTTTATTTGAATATAGTATATATATTTTTTATCTGAATAATTTCTATAATGTTTGTTAAAGGGTGCGAAGAGAATGTGCGTGCTTTACGTACAAGATTTTTCATTTTTTTGGGGTGGTGGAAACAAATGAAGAGTAATTGGTGCAATGAGAAAATATATATGGTTAAAATTAAAAAACATAATACTTAAATGATAGTTTTAATATTTTAAAGAGCGCAGGGAATAAAATTATTAATTATTAATATGGGCGTATAAAAAAAAAATGGGTATATGAAGATATATTTTGTGGGTGACAGTGAAGCCACCCTTTTATGTATTCCTCTGTTTTGCATATAAGAGTAAAATATTCCTTTCCGGTTTTGGTTTCCTATACATATTGAATTAGTCTAACCTCTCTCTGTATATATATTATTCTTTAGTTTATTTATCCGAATAATTTCATATTCTTTGATTAATTTATCTGAATAATTTCAAGTAAGAGTTTACAAATTAATAAATATTTTATGTTTTTTTTTTTAGGTTATTAATAGGATTTTGCTAGATTTATTGTATTAGTTAGTTGTTTAAATGTTTATTTATTTAAATTAATTTAAAATTATTATAAACTAATATGGTTTGATATAAATATTATAAATTTAAATTACAAAGAAAATTTGAAAATAATTGTGATTTACGGATGATACAAAGATATTTTAAATATTTTGTCAGAAACCGATATTTTTAATATTTTATGATGAATTATATTTATTTTTTTGTTTGTGCGAACCTTTATTTTTATTTTTATTTTTTTTAAAGGTTTTGCTTATATATATAATTAAAATAATATAAAAATGTGTTTTATATATATATATATATATATATATGATCTTTAGATCACAAATCCATCGACAATCAATGGATTTTACAAAAATAATAATAACAAATAAATAAACTCTCATAAGCTGGTTCATCTTCATCAATATGTGTTAATTTGAATATTTACTTTTATCCTAATCTCTTAAAGTTAAAATTCTTACTTCACCTGACTGGGACTCGAACCCTTCACTATTAATATAGAATAGTGGAAGGGATGATGTACACCCCCACCACTATCATAAAATATGAAATTCACTACTGCATGTCAAAAAGAAAAAAGAGGATAACGATATAAAATCTGAATAATATTATACAACCAAGAATATTAATTAGTTTAAAGATCAACTCAAACTCAAATGATGTATCATTGAATAAGAGTTATATAACTACTGTTAAAGTATATTACAAAAAATTGGAGAGGGTAGTTGATCCAACAAAAAATTGTATTTTATATTAATTTATATGCACCATTACATATTTAATACAATTGTGACTCCATTATCATCCAAAAAAGGCTATCCCACAACTATATTTTGATGATAATAATAATAATAATAATAATTTAAAAAATGACACACCATATTTTTTATTATTATTATTTTTTTTTTTTAAAAAAAAGAGAGATTGGAATTTGGATTGTATTTGTCTGACTTTAAAGCTAACAGAATAATAAAAGTCAAAATAGTTTCGGTAAAACTCGGATGATTCTTGATTCTACGTGTCGGACCCTGTTTGCATCACTGCTGACGTTGATTGGTGATTCAAACCTCTAATAGAAACGCGCCACGTGTGAAATTGTGCAGAGCAGAACACTTCCAAAAGACTCCATTTGTCGTATTGTAAATGGAGTAGGTGAGTTTCCATTAACTTTTAATCACTAGATGTTAGAATAATAAAAGTTCCATCAACTAAACGATAATAAAAGTTCCATTACTCAATAAAATTTGGAATATCAACATCTAGTGATTGATATATATTTTTTTTTTTGTTCAAAAACTAATAATTGTGTTTCAAAAAAAAGTTGCAAGATAAGGCTGGATAAATCTCTCGTACCTATATTTAATAACTTATGCCTTCTTCCTCGATCTCAAAATATTACAATAGTCTACAAAATAAAGAATCACTTAAAATAATTTATTTATTTTAAGATAATTTTCTTCGTATAAAAGAATTGTCGCAGGTAGTTGTGCACATCTCCCGTTATGATAGGTATCTCTCTCGGTTTGTAAGATAGTTATTTCCTGTTATGACTTATGTGAGTAAGTATTCAGACCGTACATTTATTGTTTGTTATCGGCCTGTCTCAATTATCATTATAATAGTTCTTGTAATTCTCGTAGTACATCAGAATAAAAATAGGATAAGTTCTAAAGAAATTAAGCAACACCGAAGGCATAATTATGTTCCTATAAAGAAAATTTTCTGCGTGAGTCACGATTGCAACTATTATAGTGACAATCTCTTTTTGGTTATTTCATTGGAAATTATTATTATTTTAACTATTACAATATTTATATATATATAAACTATTATATTATTTTGTAATTGAAGGAGAGATGACATTGCTCTAACCCATATTACTAAAGTTATAACGTAAATTTTTACTATTAAAATTAATTTGGTATTTATAGAATAAAATAAGACTCGAGCCCACAGCCTTAACAATTTATCATCTTTAACTAATTTAGCCTACAGTTTCGCATTCAAAGTTTAGTATTTATTAGCAATGTATAGTCTCTCTTTTTTCCATAAAAATATTGAAAATATATATAGAGAGAGAGAAAGCTTTATATAAGAAGAAAGCTAAAATAATCCTCCCAACAGCTACACGAAGTGGATTGTTTCCAGAATCTATCTCCAAAGATACAGAAGAGATGTGGTTGGCAACAGAAATTGTCAAAGTCGCCTCTTTAATTTGTGTTGACTATTTGACTATAGATGAATATTACGAAGAAATAAGCCTGCTAATTTCTGAGAACAACTCGACAGTTCTCAGCGTTTGTCTTCTTTATTTGACCACAACTTCTTGTAGAATGTAGAGAGACAGCCAAAGTTGAGTGGGTTGTTGATGAAAGTCAGCTATTAATTAACAATTACTTATTTAACAAGACTTTATTGTAGTTTTATTGATCAATAATATTTATTGGGAAAGAGAAAATAATTTTGTTCTATGCCAGAATTATTGCTTATTTAAGGTTTTCATTCTATTCAAGTCAAATTTGTTGGGAATTTGAATCGATGAACGTAGAAGCAACATGTCTAATACTCATATATAAAGAAAATAAACCAATCAAAAATAAAACACAAGATATATATGGAAACCCTAATAAGGGAAAAAACTATGGGCCATAGAAGAAGAAAACAGAGATAAGCAGAGTAGTTTTTCTGTAATTGGTCATAACTTTATTAATGCTATCTTTGGCCATTTATAAGCCAATTAAAACTAGTAACCAAATTACATACGTGAACAAGGAAAATGGGTGCTACTTTCTAGCAGCACACTACACCACTCACTCCCTAATAAACAGAATTGTAAACAAATAACCACAAAGTCTTGACTCAATCTTCCATTACGTGATTGGGTAACAATGCATGGTTGGATATAGTCAATGGGATCACCATGCACGTTTTGCTCACGTATCATTCCACACCTCCCCCCCAAACTCAGAGAATCCTTGTTTGCAAGGATGAAGTTTGTAGGTTGTTGGCCTGGGGTTGGATAATCTTCAATCATGAATAATCGGGGTCGTTGGCAGTGGTGACCGGGAATGAATTTCTCGTCGTAATAATAACATAACCCCTTTTTGCGCTGCTCCTTTTCCTCCTAGGTAGTGATGCGTTTAAAGGAAATTGGTGGGGTATTCGACCCTTGGTTTTGTCTCTGTGGCGGAGGAGGTCCCATCGGCATCACTTGGTGTACTGTCATGGGCAGGCTTCCAAAAGAGTTGGTTCCTTTTGTTGTAAGTTGTTGCGCTCCTCGATAAGTCAAGCCACGCCAATCGTATCAGCCGAGATCTTGGGTTGCTTAATTTTCACATCCAATCATATCTCATCATGGAGCTCTACAATAAAACAACCTATTAGAAAAGGTTCTGAAAGGCTATCAACTCGGTGAGATAATTTCTCGAAAGTCTCCTGGTATGTGGCTACTGTTGTGGTCTATTTGAGGTAGGTTAAGGCCTCCGATGGATCTTCGTAATCGATTGGTCCAAAGCGGTGTAGGACGACCTTAGTGAATTCGTCCCACTTGAGTGGTCCCCTGAATTTTGTTAACCATTGATGCCACTGTAAAGCGATCCCTTCCATATGGAATGATGCTAGTTGGACTTGTTGCTCGGGTGCAATATTTTTGAAGTCAAAATATTGCTCCGCTTTGTATACCTATCCCATTGGATTGTCTCCGTTGAATTTTAGAAAGGATAATTTGTGATGATGATAGGTGCGGTCGGTGGTAGTGTTGGTGTGGTTTCAGCTATTGGAAGTGTTGCCCAAAGCGAATGGGTTGATCTAGATGGTAGGCTAAGTTTGTTGTGTGGTAGGATGAGTTTGTTGTAATCGTAAAGCTTGTATTTCAGCGAGAATTTGGTCGAAATGTGATTCGTGGTTGGTGAGTATGTCATAGACCTTATTGCAAAACTTAGCATTCGATTTCCCACGTTTGTCCATGGATGAAACCGACTCTGATACCACTGATATGTAATAATTTAGGAGCAGATAAAAAAGGTAGAAAGAAGAAGAAAGTAGAGATAAGCAAAGTTGTTTTTCTGTAGTTTGTCATAACTTTATTAATGTGGTCTCTGGCTATTTATAAGCCAATTAAAACTGGTAACCAAATTACATACGTGAACAAGAAAAATGGGTGCTACTTTCTAGCAGCACACTGCACCATTAACACAACCACTAACACAACTAAGCCATTCACTCCCTAGTTAACATAACTGTAAACAAATAACAACTAAACAAATAACCACTAGGCCTTAACTCAATCTTCCATTACGTGATTGGGTAACAATGCATGGCTGGATATAGTCAATGGGATCCCCACACACCATGCACGTTTTTGCTCATGTATCATTAATGATATGTGCACTTATTGGTGCTTGCTCGTTTCATGGGTGCATGGGACATCATGGATTCATGCTTCATCAGAATATGTAGAAGACTTAGTCCAGCTTAGTTAGTTGTGTCAATTGATTGTTTCCTTTAAATAAGGTCCTCCTTGCAGTAATGCTGCAAGTGGTTAGTTGATTTCCTATTTTATTGTTTAATGGGTCTATTTGTTAGCTTTGTTGTTGGTAGTTGTTGTATAGATGCTTATAAATGGTTTTGTGAACACTGGAATAAAATTCTCAAATTATTAAGGCAAATTGTCTCCCTTATATCTCATATATTTCTCCTCTGTTTCTTCTTATGTATTTCAAGTTTGAAATACTATCCTAAATTCTTTTTGTATTTACCTTAATTGGAAAAATACACATCAATTGGTATTAAAGCCAGGATCGGTTCTTATGGATGCTAAGTTCCGTAACGATGTTGGCCAGACATGAATCTAGGCTCAATCAAATCCATAATATCCTCTAAACCATTTTGAATGAATTTCAATCTCTACATGTTGCCCATAATAAGAATTAACTTTCTCATACCACAGCCACTATATCACTCCCACCACCACCCATGCCCACAACCACCATATCATTCCTACCACCACTAATGCTCATAACCACCATACCACTCAAAAACACACCACCTGAACTTAGCAAAATTATCACCGAATTTCAACAAGTCTTCACAACTCCTACCACACTACTACTAAAAATATCCAACGACCACCACATTCCTCCACTAACCCAAAAACAAAAGCAACCAACTCAAGTCTCCTTCTCTATTGAAGAAGCGCAGTACGAACCAACTTCTACAAAACCAATCACCAGATTTTGTTCATAGAACATATCTTAATTTTATCTTTGCAGACAATGATAATTTGGGGTGAATGGAATGATATGTACACTTATTGGTAGTGCTTGCTCGTTTCATGGGTGCATGACATCGTGGATTCATGCTTCATCAGAACATGTAAAAGACTTAGTCCAACTTAGTTAGTTATGTCAATGTTGTGTCAATTGATTGTTTCCTTTAAATATGGTCCTCCTTGCAGTAATGCTGCAAGTGGTTATTTGATTTCCTATTTTATTGTTTAATGGGTCTATTTATTAGTTTTGTTGTTGGTAGTTGTTGTACAGATGCTTATAAATGGCTATGTGAACACTGGAATATAATTATCGAATTATTAAGGCAAATTGTCTCCCTTGTATCTCCTATATTTCTCCTCTGTTTCTTCTTATGTATTTCAAGTCTGAAATACTATCCTAAATTCTCTGTGTATTTACCTTAACTGGAAAAATACACATCACCATGATTCTCTCTCTAACCTAAACCCCAAACCACCAAGCCTTACCAAGCCCCTAAGCTCACAACCAAGTTTTACATCATGGCTCTCAGCTCACAACGTTTACTGGAACCCCTTGAGTACTCCCCGAATATCTCATTGGTCTCCTCTGAATATCACACATGGATTTCATACTTGATCCATTGATATTCCCTTGGATCTCTCCCTAGATATTCTCATGGGTCTCCCCCGAATCAAACCCACTCTCTGATGTTACAAATGTTTCGTTTTTGGGTTAATTGCACAAACATACCCTCTATTTGTATAATAAAACAACTTTTCAAATAAATATCTTATTCAAACACAAATATCCCAAGTTGTTAAGTGGTCACCGTTATAATTAACAGGAGAAGGGTATTTCGGTCATTGTCAAAGTGACATGAAATTAATTAATTAAAAAGGGTTAAGTGAACTGTGAACCCTCACTTGTCACTTCACCTCACCTCAAAGTAACATAAGAGGGAGAGGCTTTTGCAGTTTGCACAATTACATGTATTATACTCAAGTTGGCACCAAACAACCAGTCACTTCACATCACCTTAGAGCAGTCTAGTAGTTAGAAGTTTCGCACCATTACATGCACCTAAGGGCGCCAAACAACCCTTCACATCCACCTATATATAAACCCATCACCTTAGAACCCTTAGCCTTAGCAAAAGTAAGTTCTCTAGAAAAATCTTTTCAACAACCCAGTATAAGACTTCGAAATCAACTCATACCAGTTTTAGAAATTTCAGTTGACACAATCAAAGTAAAACAAGGTATGTGTTTGTTTAACATTGAGTAATTTTGTCTATTTTGATATGTAAATGTGTTTGTTGTTTGGAAATGTCATACAAGGTGTGTTTTTAGTATGTTTATGTGAAGATTTTTTGAGCTTTAGAACAAAGGTTGTATAAGATGGTTGATTTTTGTATAGGAAATTCGTTATTATTATTATGATTTACCTTTGTAAGAGTAGTTGGAGGAATAAAAGGACTTCGATTGATTAGGGTTTTGAAATTTCTTTCAGGAAATCAGTTATGGTTTCAATAAAATTTTGGGGTTTTTTTTTATAATGAGGTTTAAAAGTGAGTTTAAGGTTTGATTTTTGATAGTTTGGGTTAGGGTATTTAGACCCAAAATTAGTTGAGGTTGTGTAATGAAAAAAAAAAAAAAAAAAGTTATGTGAAATGAATAAATGAAACTGTCTAAAAATTGTTATCTTCATTTTTAGACAGTTTCATTTTGTTATCTCCATTTGTGATGCTCTGTTCTCTTCTTGTTTTCTTGCTGGTTATATTGTTCCTCTTTTGTTTGTAGTTTGTCTTGTTTTTAGTGTTTTGGTTGTGGTGGTGTCTGTTGTTCTGCTTGCTGTGTTTTGGTGGGCTTGTCATGTGTTTTGCCTTCTTTGTTTTGCTTGCTTGTTTCCCCTGTTTTGGTAGGGGTTGCCTTGTTGTTGGCTATGTTTTCCCTGTTCAGAGCTTTTTAATATATGTTTTCAAAAAAAAAAAAATTGTTATCTCCATTAAATAAATAATAAAAAAAAGACAAAAAACAAAAACACACACACATTGTATAATACTCATAAAATTTCCAATAACTGATTTTAAAAATGATTAAATTGAAGTGTTTAATTGCTAGATATATGTTGGGGTTATTAGTTATGTAAATCTGAGAGATTCATTTATATGATTTTCATTGTTGCATAAACTATAAAGTTCGTATCTTTTGTTGATTAAATTTGGGTGATTTAATATGTATAATGTATTATATGGTCTAGGGTTTCATTATGTAGGCATGTAATCAGGGGCGGACCCACCTTAAAGCCAGGTGGAGCCTATGCCCTACCTCAATTTTTTTAAAAAAAAAAAAAAATTGATTCTGTTTATTTATATAATATATACATATTAATTAACATTTTTATACAATGATATATCTTAGTTCAACTGGTGGTGCCTTTACCTATTAAATTACTTGGGCTGGGTTCAAATCCTTGTGCTTTTTTTATTTACCGTATTTTTAGCTTTTCAAGGATTTTGTGTTTTATTACCTCAATTATTCCATGTGTCTTATCGACCTCATATATGATATATTTTATTTTATATATTTATGTTTGGTTTTAGTTATATATATATTACCATCTTTTACAATTTCTCAAATTTTCATATTCTTCTTAAACAAAACAATTCACTTTTCCTTTTCTGTCATTGTTAACTTTTTAACTATCCTCATTTTATGGTTTATATAATTCAATTTTATTTTATACTAAATTATCTATTATAATTTTGAACTTTTATTATTTATAATAGTTCTAGTTTGAAATACCTAAACACATCCAATCAATAAACCCTAAAATCTCAAATTTTAATTTATTGTATTAAAATAGACATCTATTATTATGATTCATTTTATTTTATCCTTATTATTTTTCTTTATTTTATAGTTTTAATTTATTTAAAATCAATAAATTAATAATTTATAAAAAAGGTAGATGAATAAAAATTAAAAAAACATGTCTTGTAATATTTATTAATCAATTATTTTTATATAAATTTAAAGTGAATTAATTATAAATACAAAATAAAATTTCTTATTATAAAGTTATATTGCAATTTATTATTTTTAAAATAAATATTGTAATTTTTTACTGTTTATGTTGTTTTTCTTGTTATTATTTATTTTTTAATATTGTGTTTTTTTATTATTATTATTGTTAGATTATTTAGTTCACCTTGAGTAAGTGTTCTATTTATTTTATTTTATCTAAACTTCATCATACCATCAATTTTTCTTTATATAAAAAAACTAATTTTTGTTATAAAAAAAAAATTAAAAACACTCATTTTACTATGATCTTATTTTTTCGGTATTTTTTTTTATATAATTGTTATTTTGTTCAAGTATCCTACTTGGATAAAATTTCTAGGTCCGCCACTGCATGTAATGTTATTATGTTTGTATGATTTTGGTATGTAATATTCATGTATGAATTGTTATTATGTTGATATGTATTGTCTGGTATTTAATCTTCATGTCTATAATGTCTTACGTTTACAATTGCGTTTACAATTGAGTGTTGTCGGTTGTAACCATGATATAACATTACTTGTTTAGTTTCATTCATGCTTTATATATTTTTTGTAGTTGTACAATATAATGCATAGTAAACAGTTAAGTCATTTTATAAAGTGGTCTGCATGCTTGATTATTTGTTTGGATTGTAATGGTTACCTCATATACAATACCATAATTGTTGTTGTTATCGTTCAATGATATTTTGCTTTGTTTACTATGGGCTGGTTAATATATTAAGTTTACCATACATTGTTGGGCTCAAAAATTAAATGTCGCTATTTAGACATGGTTTTTTAAGAAAATCACCACATTTGTAATTCATGTTTAAAAGACACTAATTTAAGTGACTAGACACAAATATCTCTTCCAAGTCACTTTCTTTCGTTTTCAAACCTAGAGAGACAAACTAGAGAGAGAAAACAGTAGAGAGAAAACAGTAGAGAGAGAAAGCATCGACTGTAAAAACATAGGACTGAAAATTTGACGACAAAGTAACCGGCGATGGCACTACAGTACTAAAGTCGATAGTTTAGATGAGTATCTGCAATTGATAGTGGTAAGTAGAGTTATATTTTGTTGTTCTTGATAAGTTTATGTATCTGTTTGATGTTGGGTGTTGTTTAGACTTATAGATTAGGTTTGATTTGTCGATCTAAGTATGGCTCTAGGTTAGGTTAGGGTTTTAATTTTTGAAAAATTTGTGTAGAAGACAATAAAGATCTGGGTTTCGAGTCTTTTAATATTGCGACCAGGCATTTTGAAACACTGTCAGAGCCTTTTAACTTATGGTCCGAGCTTTTTTTTTTATTTTTTTATTTATGAATATTAGGTTTGTCAAATTTGAATCTTCGAGCCTTTGTAAATAGTTTCCGAGCCTTTTTAATTAGTTCTTGAGCTTTTTCATGAACTTTCTGAGCTTTTTGTATGAACATTAAACTTTATTTATGTCCGAGCCTTTGTTAGTTATCCGAACCTTTGTGAGTAATGTCTAAGACCTTTGTGTCTAATGTTTGAGCCTTTATGAGTTATTTCCGAGTCTTTTTAACAATTTTTTTTTTGTTGTTAATTTTATATCTCCAAGACTTTCTTTTTAACATAGACCTTATTGTACTGAAGAACGTCCACTTGTTTCTAAGTTGAAGAAGAAAGGGGAGGCAACCTTGAACTTTTTGCTGTAGGGATTTTAATTTTTAGACAAGTTTATTGTAGAGAGAGAGTTACTGAGTTGGGACTACTGAGTTGGGTGTTGGAAGTGTGGAGAGGGAAGTACAAATAGAATAAAAAACTGATTATCTAAGGGCAATCTTGGTAGTTCACCATAATAAATGCATTTTAAACATAACTAATTAAATTACTCATTTGAGTGGAAAATAAGTTCAAAAAGGTGACAGTTTGGACCATTTCCACTACATTGTTTTGTTTACAATTCATATTTGTGTACATATTGTAGTTATGGATTGCTTGGTCATCAGTGTCAAGTTTATGGGCAACCAGATTGAATTTGGCATAGTCGATCCTAGCATGTACACATTAGTAGCATTATGTGCTGATATGTATATGTGCAATTGTTCTAAGCTACTAGATCCAACAGAGACCTTCAAGGTTGAAGCTAAACTACCCTGGAATGGGGAATATAAACTCATAAGTGATGACAAAGATCTACAACAAGTTTTCAATATGTTTAGAGAGAAGAACCTTGAAACCATTAGGATTGATGTTGAATTACTACCCTTTGCAACAATGCCACTGATTCATCAGTCCTCTACTGATGCCACTACTTTTGTCAAAGACACCCAACCAGTTCAGCTATCATTGAAGCATACATCTTCAAATTCCAATAGTGTAACTCCACCACCCATGCAAAGTAGGACACACATTGTTGACATCTCCATTGACTTTGATGATGATGGAGTTGATCAACCCATTCTTCAAGATTGGTTAATTGATAAAGATGAGGAATATGTACCACATATAGACAGTCTAAAAGCTGATAATGATGAGCCTACAGGTGGTTTCCAGCCTGATGCCAAATCTCCAACCGTTTCTTTGAGTGACAACAACTTAGAAGATGAGCAACTTTCAAATGTTGCTTCATATGTTTACAGTAGGGATTTCATGGTTGAAGATAGTAGTTCCAGTGACGATGAACAAGGCAACAACCAGCCTTCTTGAAGACAAAGAGGGATGCCATTCAAAGAAACCGAGGGTGGTAGGGTTATCTTGGAGGTAAGACAACTCTTCAACAACCTTCATCATTTTAGAGTTGTGTTACACGATTACGTTTTGCAAGAAGAGTTTGAGTTAAAAAGAATTAAGAATGATAGGGACAGATACACAACAGAATGTGCATACGAAGGGTGTAGTTGGAGAATTCACACCTCACATATTGAAGACAAGACAACTTTTATGATTAAAGCATTGCAACCTAGACATTCATGTCAAAAAGTGCACAAAAACCATAAAGCTACTTCTGTATAGGTTGCAAGACGATTCAAGGCCTTAATTGAGGAGAACCTAGATATTGAAGCTAAATTCTTAGAGCGTGAGATACATAGGATATATGGGCTGCAACTTCCTCCATATACCATATACAAGGCAAAACATAGGGTGCTTAACTTGACTGATAAGGATCAGAAGAAATCTTATGACCAACTTCATGCTTATGGGTACATAGTGAGGAGAAGGAACCCAGGCTCAGTGGTTTTACTGCACAACCTTACACCACATATGGGTGCTCCTTCAACATTCCAAAGGTTCTTCTTAAGTTTTCAAGCTCAAAAGGAAGGCTTCATGTTTGGTTGTAGGCCTTTCATTGGAGTTGATGGATGCCATCTCAAAGGGAAGTTTCCATGGGTGTTATTGTCTACTATTGCCATAGATGCCGATAATGGTATTTTTCCAGTGGCCATATGTATATGAGAAGGGGAATCTAAAGACTCATGGAGCTGGTTTATAGACAATTTGTATAGGCATATTGGGATGTTAGACAATAGGAAAATGACTTTTATGAACGACAAGCAAAAAGGCGTTTTACTTGCAATTGAGAAGCATTGGCCTCGATCAAGCAATAGAATCTGTGTAAGACACTTGGCAACCAATATGCAGAGACGGTTTAAAAGGCAGCTCTCTAGGTTGTATATGTAATGCAGTCAACAAGTCCATATATATCAAAGTTAAAGACTGTCAATGGAGATGCTTACAACTACATCTTGAAGGTTGAACTGCATCATTATGCACTTCATGCTTTTGACAAGCATGTTAAGTCAAACTATGAGACAAATAACATCACTGAAAGTTTCAATGTTTGGGTTAACCAGTTTAAGGGCCTTCCTGCCCTTTCAATAATGGAAGGAATAAGAAGGAAAGTGATGAAAATGATGGTAAAAAGGCTTCAAGATGCAATGAGTTGGTCTATTGTTATCCCACCTTTGGTGCAGAAGAAGTTGAGTGATAGACAAGATGAGGCAAGATTTGTGACAATATTGTGTGCCAGTGACAAGGAGTTTGAAGTGAAGGAAGATGCCAAATTCTATATTGTCAATTTGGAGACCCAAAGTTGTTATTGTGGACTGTGGGAGCTGAGTGGCCTACCATGTAAACATGTTATGGCAATGATAACTACAACAAGAAAGAATCCATCAGATTTTGTGCATCCATACCTAACAAAAGATGCTTACTTGAGAACTTACAATCATATGATTCACCTCATACCAGACCAAGAGCAGTGGCCTCATATTGAGCACAATACAGTTCTACCTCCTGTGAAGAAAAGGAAGCCTGAAAGACCCAAGAAAAATAGATAGAGGGTTCCCGAAGAACCAAGAAAAATGAAAAGAAGTGGTGGAGTGAAATGCCGAGGATGTTGTGAATGGGGTCATAATGTGAGGACTTGCAAGAATAATAAATCTGGTCCACTGGCTGCCAAGAAAAATGGGATATGTTCAACAACTTGAACTTGTAATTTACCTGAGCATATATTAATGTGTATAATTTGCATATTTTAATGTGTATAAATTTTCAATTAATGTGTAGGCAAAAATCAACAAAAAGACAGCCAACACTTCTCTGTCTGCAAAGACATCTATAAGAAAAAACTTTTTGAGCTGTACATGCATGATATAGTGAAACGTTGTTGTTAAAGTTTACATGTATATTAATATATGTTATCAAGTTGTTAACAATTCATTGAACTTTATGCAGGTTGGCAGTAGCTCAAGCACAACTCAAGAGAGAAGGCTTCAAATGCAGCCACAAGTTGTAGCAGTCGATTACAGTTCACAAAATTTGAGTCAAAGTGTCCCATTATACTCAAGTGCCAATAACACACAGTTGTCCTATGTTCCAGCAGCTTTTACATGTAAGAAAATTAGACATTGTTAATATGTGTTTAATAATTTAATTAGTAATAATCTTAAAGTCTATTTCAAAATAATAATCTTAAAGCCAATTAATGTATAAATAGGGATTCAAAGTGCTTCTCAGCCTTTATCTCAAAATGCCCTACCACACTTCAGTTCCAATGCAACACCACAAACAGGTTCCAAAGTTGACCCAGGTAGCTGTTGTCTTTCAATTTCAATACATGTCATGTTTGATTTTTTATTTTTTATTTCATAAATAGCAGTTACTGAAGTTAAAAGCATGATAACACCTAATATTTTTTTTACTCATTTTGGAATTAGGGACTGTTGCTGGGTTGGATATTGACTGGACTAGATTGTTCTAATGCTGCTCAAGATGAAGTTTATTACCTAGTACTTTTTTAGTTTATATATTAAGTTATATTATTATGCACTTAAAAAGTTTAAACGCACTGTGTATATTTTGTGTGAAGTCTACTGCATGATGGAGTTAGTGGTTGCTTGGTGGATTTTCAAGAGTGTATGCAAGTAGAATTGTTTTGTGTTTTGTTGGTTTTTGTTATGCAGGCATAATGGTGGAAGGTTTGCGAACTTGGAATTGATTTTAGCAAACTTGTGTTCATATGGGTATATGGGATTAGGTTCTTGCACATGGAAGGATGAAAGTAGTCGTTTTCTTATACACAGTGTAGTAATTATATAAATATGTTGTTCAATGTACCTTGGCATACAGACTTGTCTCATACCTGGTACATGTTGGAAATTAAACTTGCCTCCAGCCAGCCACCTTCAGCAAAACCGAATTCTAGAAGCCAACATTGTTGACTTCTTCCACCGTCCAAACTCATCAACAACCATCTCCCAACTCCTTCTTCTCAACTGCCATCTCCCAACTCCTTCTTCTCAACTGCCATCTCCCAACCAAGTTTGAATTTGCTGGTTTTACATTTATTTTTGTTTGTCCTTAATCTCGTCTCAGTTTCATATATAAAGGGACTCATAGTGTGTTGTAAAAGCAGTGGAGTGGTGTAAGAAAATCTTAAGAGAGAAATAAAGTTTAAGCTTCTCCGTTTTTTTGAGTGTCGAATCTCTCTCAGAGGTGCACCACAAGTGACCTCAACATTCTCATTCCACCAACAGTGGTATCAGAGCCAGGAGAGCCGGAAATTTGAAGAACAGAGGCCAAAACCAAATTGGCCCAGAAATCAAAATGCTCAAAATATATATTTGAGCATACCAGTGTGTTCTAATCATCAATAGGAGTGCATCAATGAAAATTTTATTGAAATCGGAGTTCTAGATAGTCTTCACGCGCCGTTTGAAGTGAGAGAGTAGATCCACGCGCCGTCCATGCGCAGCCAACATTCCGGAGCGTCACGCACACGCGCCGGTCATTTTCCTCGCCCCATTGCAGGGGTCCGACCCGTGATCCGACCCAAAGTCCGATCTACAAACCCGGTCCAAGTCATCGACCCGGTATCTGACCCAACCCGTGACACGATGCTGACGTCACTAACGCCGTTAGTCCGTCTGGAATATTCCGTCAGAAAAGGAATATTCCGTTATCTTGGTTGACTTTTGTCAAAACGTTTGACCGCCCGTTTCGAATGCTTCTGAACTCGTTTTTTGACAAACCTGAACTGTTTTCCAAGGTTTTAGACCATTCTGGACGCAACCGTGCACTCAGTTTTTACAAATTTAGACTCCAGATCAATGTTCTAAGTAGTTCAAACTCGATGGCCAACGGAAACGCGCAAGTTGTCATCGTGAAACTCACCAAAGACAACTATGACAATTGGTGCATACAAATGAGAGCCCTACTAGGTTCTCAAGATGTTATGGACATTGTGGAAGATGGATACACAGAACCCGCATCCAAAGAAGCTGAAGGAACCATGACAGAAGCTCAGACAACAGCTCTCAGAGTCGATCGAAAGAAGGATTGTAAAGCAAAATCCATAATCTATCAAGGACTAGACGAACCCATGTTCGAGCTTATAGCTTCCTCTAAGTCATCGAAAGAAGTCTGGGACACCCTTCACAAGACCTACAAAGGTGCTGACAAAGTGAAAAAGATCCGTCTTCAAACTCTACGAGGTGAGTTCGAATCTTTACGAATGAAATCTAATGAATCCATTGCAAAGTTCTATACATGAGTCATGGTTATTGCAAATCAGCTAAGAAGAAATGGAGAAACTCTCGAAGACATGAGAATTTCGAAGAAAATTTTTCGATCATTGAATCCAAAGTTTGACTTTATAGTTGTGGCCTGGAAGAAACAAAAGATCTGGAGACGATGTCTGTAGAAGAACTGGTGGGTTCATTGCAAGCCCATGAGCAGAAAGTCATAAGAAGAAGTGATGACAGTGTATTGGAGCAAGCTCTCCAGTCAAAGTTATCCCTCCATGAAAAAAGATATGAGCAAGGGGGGACCTCACAACAAGGAAGAGAACGAGGTAGAGGATCTCGTGGAAGAGGTTCTGGAAATGCTGAAACCAAAGGTAGATGCAGAGGAGGAAAAGACGCAAGTAAAGGAGGGCGTGGACAACAAAACCATGTCTCATGAGGACGAGGACGAGGACGAGGAAGAAGAGACTGTTACAACTATCGTCCGAACGTTGACAAAAGAAACGTTCAATGCTATAATTGCCACAAATATAGGCACTATAGCAACGAGTGCAGAGGTATCCCAAATGAAGTAAATGAAAGTTCTAACTTTGCAGAGAAAGAGCAGGTTGAAGGAGAATCGTTGATGCTAATGGCACACAACTCAACCTATCAAAATCAAGATGTGTGGTTTCTTGATTATGGAGCCAGCAACCATATGACTAGCAGAAAAGACTTGTTCACTGAACTTGATAAGAAAGTTCATGGAGAAATCTCATTTGGCGACCTCTCTAAAATCTCTGTCCAAGGAAGAGGAGATGTCATAATAAAGCAGAAGAATGGAGATCATGCTTTCATCTCCAATGTTTATTATGTTCCAAACATGAAGACAAACATACTAAGTCTCGGACAACTCTTGGAGAAAGGCTATCACACTAGTCTTCAAAATATGCAACTCACCATCACAAATGCTCGAGGAAAGCTGGTTACTCGAGTCCAGATGACGAAGGATAAGATGTTTCCTCTCGCAATTCATCATGATACGCCAAAGTGTCTGACAGCCATCATCAATAACAAAGACTGGTTGTGGCATCTCAAGTATGGACATCTCAATTTTGAAAGTTTAAAGCAACTGGGAAGTAAGAAGATGGTGAAAGGATTGCCAAACATCCATCACCCAAATGAGATGTGTGAAAGCTGTGTTCTTAGCAAACAACACAAAAATAGCTTCGGAAAGGAGGCAAATTGGAGAGCAACCATGCCACTTGAGCTCATTCACACAAATGTGTGTGGTCCATTGACGCCAGTATCAAATGGACAGAATCAATACTTCCTTACCTTCATTGACGACTATAGCAGGAAGACTTGGGTCTATTTTCTAAAAAGAAAGTCTGAAGTGTTTGGCTACTTCAAAGAGTTCAAAACTCTTGTGGAGAAGCAAAGTGGCTATCATATCAAAGCATTGAGATCAGATCAAGGTGGAGAATACACTGCAGGTGCTTTCCAGGAGTTCCTAAAGCAACAAGGAATCAGACATCAGTTTACACCAGCTTATACTCCTCAGTTAAAAGGTGTAGCTGAAAGGAAGAATCGAACAATCCTTAACATGGCCAGAAGCATGTTAAAGGATAAAAACATGCCTAAAAGTTTTTGGGCTGAAGCAGTCTTGTGTGCGGTATATCTACAAAACAGATGTCCTACGAAAAGTCTTGATACAAAGACACCGCACGAAGCATAGAGCACTCACAAACCAAGTGTCAGCCACCTTAGAGTTTTTGGCTCTATTGCCTACATCAAAGTCCCAGAAGTGAGAAGTACCAAGCTTGAAGATAAAGGAGAGAAGTGTATCCTTGTTGGATACGGTGACAGAGCTATGGTTACCGGCTATATAACCCCATCACCAAGAAAGTAATCTTCAGCAGAGATGTCATTTTTGAAGAAAATGAATCCTGGAATTGGGATCAAACTAAAGCTTCCAGAAGCGCATAGTTGATACCTGAAGAAGAGACAAGAGAAGTGGCTACAGAGACACAAATACCCAGAGATCAGTAAACACCTCAACGTGGTTCCCCTTCACCACAAAGGTATGATACTCCATTACCAATTGATTGTGATTTCTCAGATATGAGGCCTAGAGGAACACGCAGTCTAGAAGATCTGTATGAATATACAGAACAGGTGGAACAAGATCTTACTCTGTATTGTCTACTGATGACAAGTGATCCAGTTAGCTTTGAAGAGGCTAACCAAGAAGGAAAATAGAGAAGTGCAATGGATGATGAGATTTGATCCATTGAGAAGAACAAGACGTGGGAGTTGACTAATTTCCCAAAAGGCATGAAAGCTATCAGAGTGAAATGGGTCTACAAAACCAAAAGGAATGCGAAAGGAGAAGTCCAGAGATACAAGGCAAGACTTGTAGCAAAAGGCTATAAACAAAAGGAAGGAGTTGACTATGGAGAAGTCTTTGCGCCAGTTGCCAGACTAGAGACCATCAGATTGCTAATATCATTAGTAGCCCAGAAAAGTTGGAAAATTTACCAACTTGACGTAAAGTCAGCATTCCTGAATGGCTTTCTTGAAGAAGAAATCTATGTGGAACAACCACCTGGATATGTGATGAAAGGAAAAGAAGATAAAGTGTGCAGACTGAAAAAAGCTTTATATGGTTTGAAGCAAGCGCCTCGTGCATGGAATATGAGGATTGATGATTACTTCCAAAAGAACAGATTTGAGAAATGCCCGTATGAGCATGCACTATATATGAAGAAGGAGATTGACGGAAGCTTGTTACATGCATGCCTATACGTTGATGACTTGATCTTCACCGGTAACAATCCAGCCATGTTTGAAGATTTCAAGAGGAGGATGGTGAAAGAATTTGAGATGAGTGACATTGGTCTAATGGCTCATTTTCTCGGTATTGAAGTTGTGCAAAGCGAAAAATGTATCTTCATCTCTCAGAGTATCTATGCAAAAGAAATTCTGAAAAAATTTGGTATGAAAAAATACAATCCTGTCACAACTCCAGTAGAAACAGGATTAGAGATAAGAAAGAATGAAAAGGGAGATGTTGATCCAACCTATTTCAAGAGCTTGGTTGGAAGCCTGAGATACTTGACGTGTACCAAGCCAGATATACTCTATGGAGTTGGACTAGTCAGCAGATACATGGAAACTCTTGACCAGTCTCACCTGAATGTAGCAAAGAGGATACTCAGGTACATAAAATGTACTATTAATGATGGTATTTTATATACCAAATGTGAAGATTGCAGGTTGATTGGATATTCAGATAGTGATTGGGGAAGAGATCTGGATAAACGTAAAAGCACCACAGGTTTTACATATTTTATGGGAGATACAACGTTCACATGGTCATCTAAAAAGCAAGCCATTGTGACATTGTCATCATGTGAAGCTGAGTATGTTGCTGCCTGCTCAGCTGTTTGTCATGGTATCTGGATCAGGAATGTGTTGCAGTACTTGGGATTTCCACAAGTTAATCCCACAGAGGTCTACATTGACAATCGGTCAGCGATTGCATTAGTAAAGAATCCAGTACTCCATGAAAGAAGCAAACATATTGATACACGGTATCATTTCATCAGAGAGCATGTGAAGAATAAAGAGATGGAACTAGTCTCTTGCAGGACATATGATCAAGCTGCTGATATTTTCACCAAGCCGCTCAAACATGATGCGTTTTCATAACTAAAGACAATGCTTGGTATGACGAAACATGGAGAGTCAAGTTTAAGGGGGGATGTTGGAAATTAAACTTGCCTCCAGCCAGCCACCTTCAGCAGAACCGAATTCTAGAAGCCAACATTGTTGACTTCTTCCACCGTCCAAACTCATCAACAACCATCTCCAAACTCCTTCTTCCCAACTACCATCTTCCAACCAAGTTTGAATTTGCTGGTTTTACATTTATTTTTGTTTGTCTTTAATCTCATCTCGGTTCCTTATATAAAGGGACTCATAGTGTGTTGTAAAAGCAGTGGAGTGGTGTAAGAAAATCTTAAGAGAGAAATAAAGTTTAAGCTTCTCCGTTTTTTTGAGTGTCGAATCTCTCTCAGAGGTGCACCACAAGTGACCTCAACATTCTCATTCCACCAACAGTACATATGCAACATATTTTCTTAACTAATGCTAGAATGTAATGTCTATTGTTTAATGTGATTATGTATTGAAAATTTCTAGATAATTAAGATCGTGACTAATTATATTCATTTCTATTGGTATTGATTTTTTTTTTTTAATTCTATTTGTATTGGTTTATTACGTAGGTATGTTATCGATTATGTTCATATACATGGTACGAATTAGTGTTCATAAACATAACAATGTAACTCATTAATTATTAGACAGTAACACAACTACAACCAATTAACATCACAGTAACAAGCATTATAAGATATTTGTTAATGTTTTCTTCTTGATTTTGATTTTGTTTATCAATTTTCTCAACATCAGATAATAAGTATTTAATATCTTACTTACATGTATAATATGATGCTCAGTCGATCTAATCCCATCTTATCATCATCACTTTGATTGTTGGTGTATCTATACTCATCTTGACTAAGGACCAAAATGAGTAGTGACTGCAAATTCTCTTTTAACAATAGAAATATAATTTCTCTGGATTCACCTTTGACTCAGATATTCTCAAAACAGCTCTTTGATCACATCAATAACTACAGTTCCTGAATTTAATCATGCCTCCGTTAATCTCATTACTAGTAGCATGTGAAGCTTCCATACATTCAAATTTGTGAGAAAAAATCTAGAAAAGGATTACAATTAAATTTAAAGACTTGTTGAAACCTTCATATATGAAATGTTTGCAAATTGTAGTTTAATAGGCAATTTTTTTTTTTCACTGTTTGAGAATCAGCTCTTCGATCGCATCTACAACCGCGGTTCTTGAATTTAATCAAGCATTCAATAACCTCATTACTAGCACTATGTGAAGCTTTCATACATTCAAATTTGAAAAAAAAAATAATCAAAAAAGATTTACAATATTTAAAGACCTATTGAAACCTTCATATATGAACTTGTGTAGTTAAAATAGGCAATTTTTTTTTTTTACAACGTTTCAGCATCAACAGTAAAGTAGACTAACGGTAAAAAATATTTTGAGGGTAATATCATAACAGAAAATCTGTTGGATTCATGCACGAAAGACTTTAAAACAAAAGGTAATTGCATGTCAAGTCATATCAATTCATTACTTAACCAAGGTAACCAAGGGCACTTTTGACTTTCCATACCTTAGCACCCTTCTTCTGTTAGTTCTAACGATGACCATTTGACAGCTTAGGATGTTTGTATTTGAATAGAGTATTTATTTGAAAAGTTGCTTTATTAGACAAATAGAGGGTATGTTTGTGCAATTAACCCTTCTTCTTTTTTTTTGTTCTACACACAATAAATAAATATTACATGTATTTATACTAAAGTACTAGGGATGTTTGAGACCTCCAAGGAAACCCTTTTCTTCACACATAAGACTTTCTATTCCACGCAAAGTCCTTCTCCTTTACACACAAGACTTTCATGTTTAGCACGAAGACAAACTTTTTCCTTTTCGGTTTCCTTTATGCACAAGAACTTCCCAAAATAAATAACTTCATTTTCCATTGAAGATTTCATCTTTTACACATACTTATGATTGACTACGGTTTGATCATTATGATTGACTACGCTAACGAGTTTTGTAAACATCATTACGGAATCAATCATAAGCATAATGAGAATTCATTTTCTCATACCACATCCAATATATCACTCCCACCACCACCCATCCTCACAACCAATATATCACTCCTACCACCACTCAAAAACACACCACCCGAACTTAGCAAAATTATCACCTAATTTCAACAAGTCTTCACAACTCCTACCATACTACCACTAAAAATATCCCACGACCACCACATTCCTCCACCAACCCAAAACCAAAAGCAACCAACTCAAGTCTCCTTCTTTACCGACGAAGCGTAGTATGAACCAACTCCTGCAAAACCAATCCCCAGATTATGTTTTCATAACATATCTTGATTTCATCCTTGCAAACAAAGATAATTTGGGGTGGATAGAATGATATGTGCACTTATTGGTAGTACTTGCTCGTTTCATGGGTGCATGAGTAGAGATGCACATTTTTCCCGGGAGCCTCAATTCCCCGTGTCCCCATCCCTATTTGGGGATTTTTTTATTTTTTATTTTTGGAAAAAATGGGGAAATTAGGGGGGATGGGGATGAAAATCATCCCCAAATTGAAATGGGGATGGGGGGGACCCCTCCCCATCCCCATTTCCCCATTTTCCCCACAATTATGTTGAAATGGGGATAGGGATGGGGATGGGGGGGAGGTCCCCCATCCCCATTTCCTCATTTTCCATAAACATATATAAATATAATTATAATATATATTTTTAATTTTTTTGTTTATTCTTTGAAAACCCTAACTCCCTAAGTATATATACACATTTTACATAAAATGCACTAATGAATTTTATTTTGTATTTATAATGGAATGTTTGTTTTTTTAATTTAATTTGTAAATTTTAGTCAAATGGGGAAATGGGGGAACGGGGGAAAAATGGGGAAAATGGAAAATAGGGGATTGGGGATGGGGATGGATATAGGTCCCCCCAAAATTCCCCATCTATTTAGGGAAAATTGGGGGGATGGGGGAAGGGTATGTGAAGTGGGGATTGGGATGGGGGGACCTATATCCATCCCCATTCCCCAAACGTGCATCTCTATGCATGGGACATCGTGGATTCATGCTTCATCATAACATGTAGAAGACTTAGTCCAGCTTAGTTAGTTGTGTCAATGTTATGTCAATTGATTGTTTTTTTTTTTTTTTAAATAAGGTCTTTCTTGTAGTAATGCTGCAAGTGGTTAATTGATTTCCTATTTTATTTTTAGTGAGTCTATTTGTTAGTTTTGTTGTACGGATGTTTATAAATGTCTATGTGAACACTGAAATATAATTATTGAATTATTAAGGCAAATTGTCTCCCTTGTATCTCCTCTATTTCTCCTCTGTTTCTTCTTATGTATTTCAAGTCTGAAATACTATCCTAAATTCTCTGTGTATTTACTTTAATTGGAAAAATACACATCACCATGATTCTCTCTCTAACCCAAACCCCAAACCACCAAGCCTTACCAAGCCCCTAAGCTCACAACCAAACTTTACATCATGGCTTTCAGCTCATAACGCTTACTGGAACCCCTTGAGTACTCCACGAATATCCCATTGGTCTCCTCTGAATATCACACATGGATTCCATACTTGATCTATTGATATTCCTTTGGATCTCTCCCTAGATATTCTCATGGGTCTCCCCCGAATCAAACCCACTCTTTAATGTTACAAGTGTTTTTTTTTCCTTCTACACACAATAAATAAATATTACATGTATTTATACTAGAGTACTAGGGATGTTTGAGACCAACAAGGAAACCTTTTTCTTCATGCACAAGGCTTTATGTTCCACGCAAAGTCCTTCTCATTTACGCACAAGACTTTCATGTTTAGCACAAAGACAAACTCTTTCCTTTTCTGTTTCTTTTATGCACAAGAAATTCCCAAAAGAAAAAACTTCCCAAAAAAATAACTTCCTTTCCCGCTAAAGATTTCCTGTTTTACGCATACTTATGATTGACTACAGTTCCAATCATGTTCACCATACACCATTACAAGTCACCTATAATTGACCTCTCAAAAAACCGTGATCCATGCACCACGTTTTGTACTGAAACCGATGTCTCTAACACTGTGCTTTCCACAATATTAATCTCTAGAATTGGACCGTTGTCCTCACCGATGTGCAATTAGTGTAAGGCACATCGTTTCTTTCTAGGATCTACCTCTCTGGGAACCGCTGTCTAACCCATAACGTTACCCACCACGGTTTTCTTCAATCTTCGTTTCTTCATTTTTTTTCTTGGTCTTCAAACCTCTCTCAAAAACCATCTCTAACTTCTAAATGTTTCTCACGTCTTCATAAAGTTTCACATCAGTTGAGTCTCGTTTAGTTAACATTGGGTTCACTTGAGCATACGAGTCAAAACCTAACAAAGCTTAAGTTGTAATTGATAATGTTAGAGTCACTTACTTACTGTACACAAAACTCAGCAAATATAGAGACTTTGTCATTTTTATGCCAAATTTATCTTCAAAATCATGTTTTTTTTGTTTTATGGAATAACTGTTTGCATAATAATTTTTAGTAGGAAATTCGAATTTAAATTCTGCTTTAACCATCAAATTATTTTTTAGGAAAAAAAAGAGAGAGTTATATATATATATATATATATATATAATCTTTCTATTGTCAGTTAGTCATGAAAATAAATATATTAGGACGAAGAATATGGACTATAGATTATAGAGAAATTTTGACAGTCAAAATATGTAAATCTAGTGGTCCACATTCTTCGTCATGATATATTTATTGTTAGGACGAACTGACAATAAATATATCATGATAAGACGAACTAACAATAGAAAATCTAAATATATATATATATATAAAGAGTTTTAATTTATATCAAATAAACTAAATGTTGTTGTTTTTGGTGAAATTTGTAATTTACTAAGATTCATGCCTACTAATGAAGTAATGAAAAGGTCCTAGTGATGACTGATGAGTAGTGATTCATTCATTCAAATAATTAAAAGTTTGTTATAAATAAAATTACAACAATAGTGAATAATAATTAATTAGAGAATAGATAAACAACATAAAATAGAAGATGAGATGAGAGATGGGCGAGAGAGAGATGAGAGAATATGTTACCTTTTGATTTTATTTCAAGTGAGAGCATCGGTTTCCAGATTACATCCAAAAGAAGAAGAGGAACAATAAAAATAAACTACATATTAATAGGTGGGAGGACTAATCAGAATAAGACAAACAAAATGCCACCTTTGAAATTGCATGTAATCAAAGTGTATATAGTTTCCACGTGGTTTGTCTTCTTCAATAAGCCAAGAAGCAAATGTGTGATGGAAAGATATACACACGTGTTATAACACTCCCCCTTGGATTTCCACCATATGTATTTTAGTTTGCTAGGAAAAACTCAGTGGGACAAAAACCTTAGCAAAAATATATACAACGATCTTCTGGATCAAGTGGTGTGGATGTGTTCAGCATTGCCTCATTAAAACCTTTCTAGTAACACCCAGTGGGATAAAACCCGGTAAAAGGAAAAAGATTATAGTACACATATGTCCATTCAAAAATTTTACTCCCCTGAATGAAATTTCAATATCAATCATGTAATTTGCAGAGTTGACACATGCCAATCCCATATACCAGTTTCTCAAAAGTTGATGTAGGCAATGTTTTAGTAAACAAATTTGCTAGATTATCTGTAGACCGTATTTGTTTAACATCAATCTGTCGGCTCTGTTGAAGTTCATGAATATAGAAGAATTTAGGAGAAATATGCTTGGTTCTGTCTCCTTTGATATATCCCCCTCTAACTTGAGAGATACAAGCCGTATTATCTTCAAATATCGGTGTTGGTATTTCTGTAGATAATGAAAATTCACATGTATTTTGAATATGATAAATAACTGACCTTAGCCACACACATTCTCGGCTTGTTTTATGAAGTGTGAGGATCTCAGAATGATTAGAGGATGTAGCAACAAGAGTTTGCTTTGTGGAGCGCCAGGAGATTGTTATGCCATTATATGTAAAAACATATCCCGTTTGTGAACGAGCTTTATGAGGATCTGATAGATACCCGACATCAGTATAACCAAGTAAACCTGAAAAGTTGTTAGATTTTGAATAATATAATCCTAAATCTTTCGTTCCACAAAGATAACGAAAAAAGATGTTTAATCCCATTCCAATGCCTTATTGTTGGTGTTGAACTGAATCTAACGAGTAAATTTACTGAAAATGCAATATCTGTTCTAGTACATTGAGCCAGATATAATAAAGTACCAATTGCATTAAGATATGGTACTTCAGGACCAAGTATCTTTTCATCATCTTCAATTGGTCGGAATGGATCTTTCTTAGGATCAAGGTTTCTAACAATCATAGGGGTACTTAATGGGTGAGCATTATCCATATTAAATCTTTTCAGAATCTTTTCAATATATGCTGATTAATGGATAAGTATTCTGTTTGATTTATGCTCGATCTCCAGGCCGAGACAATATTTTGTCTTTCCCAGGTCTTTCATTTCAAATTTCTTTTTCAAATATTCAGCAGTTTTCAGGAGCTCTCCAAGAGTTCCAATCAAATTCATATTATCAACATAAACTGCTATGATAGCAAGTCCAGATTCAGATTTCTTTATGAAGACACATGGGCATATAAGATTATTAATATATCCTTCTTTAATCAAATATTCACTAAGGCAGTTGTACCACATGCACCTAGATTGCTTTAATCCATACAAGGACCTTTGTAATTTAATCAAGTATAAATTGCGAGGTCTCGAGTTGTATGCTTCTGGCATTTTAAATCCTTCAAGGATTTTCATAAAAATATCTGAATTGAGTGAGCCATACAGGTAGACAGTTACTACATCCATAAGACGCATTTCAAGTCTTTTTGAGACAGCTAAACTTATTAAAAATTGAAACGTAATTGTATCTATCACTGGTGAATACTTTTCATCAAAATCAATACCAAGTCTCTATGAGAAACCCTGTGCTACGAGTCGTGCCTTATATCGCACCACCTCGTTTTTCTCATTACATTTCCATACAAAAACTCATTTGTATGCAACAGGTTTGACGTCTTCAGACGCTGGACTATTGGTCCAAATACTTTACGTTTGGTTAATGAAGCCAATTTTGCTTGAATTGCTTCTTTCCATTTATGCCAATCAGACCTTTGCCTACAATCATTGAGGTTATGAGGCTCATAATCATCATTTAAAATTTCAGTAGCCATTGCGTATGAAAATATATCATCGATGATTGTTTCTTCACGATTCCACATTCCTCATGTATAATTTATAGAAATTTTCTCATTTCTATGTTCTTGTATTTCTTTAGAGATTTCTTCCCTTGCAGGGGTTTCTTGTGTCCTTTCAGGAACATCTAACTCGTGTGGAGTTAATTTAGAGGAAGTGGATTTATTTATAATTTTAGGAATATGATCCTGATATTTTGTTTTCTTCCTTCGGGGAACAGTATCTTTTGAACCAAGTGTCCTACCACACTTCTGGCATACAGTAGATGATTCTTTTGCTATTATTTGTTTAGATTATTCTTCTAGAACAATCACCTATGCTGGTGCATTAACAGTTGGGATGTGTAATTTTGTTACTCTAGTAGCATCTGTAAATGCATCTCGTAACTGATTTGCTATTGTTTGAAGGTGAACTATCTTCCGTACTTCATTCTCACATTGAGATGTGTATAGGTCAAGATGAATTAAATTAGGAACTTTCCAAGAAATTCACGCTTCTCTTCAGGAGAAGTTTTCCTTTCCCTAATGATGGAAAATTTCTCTCATCAAAATGACAATCAACAAATCGTGCAGTAAAAATATCTCCAATTAAAGGTTTCTAGATATCTAATAATTGATGGTGAATCTAAACCAACATATATTCCCAAACACTGTTGGGGTCCCATTTTAGCTCTATGTGTAGGTGCAATCGGGACATATACTGCACAACCAAAAGTACACAGATAAGAAATATTTGGTTGATGGCCAAATACAAGTTGTATAGGAGAATATTGATGATAAGAAGTGGGACGAAGGCGAATTAATGCAGCAGCATGTAAAATAGCATGTCCCCAAACAGAAATTGGTAATTATGTTCGCAATAATAAAGTTCTTGCAATTACTTGGAGACGCTTGATAAGTGACTCTGCTAAACCATTCTAAGTATGAACATGGGGAACTGGATGTTCAACATCATTCCCAATTGATCTACAATATTCATAAAATGTCTTGGAAGTAAATTCACCAGCATTATCAAGATGTATTGATTTAATCGGATGATCGGGGAAATGTGACCGAAACCTGATAATCTGTGCAGATAATCTGTGCAAGTAATCTTGCAAAAGCAACATTGCATGTTGATAATAAACAAACATGAGACCATCTAATGGATGCATCAACTAGGACCATGAAATAACGGAATGGTCCACTTGGTGGATGAATATGTCTACATATGTCCTATTGGATCCTTTGTAGGAATGATAGGGATTCAAAGTTAATTTTAGAATAGGATGGTTTTATTACTAATTTCCCTTGTGAACATGCAGTACATAAATTTTCATGGGATAAAAGAATATTCTGGTTCTTTAATGGATGTTCATGAGAATTTTCAATGATTTTACACATCATCGTAGATCCTAGGTGACCGAGTCGGTCATGCTAGAGCATAAATATTTTTGGATCTAAGAACTTCTGGTTCATAAGTGCGTAAACTTCTACACCTCTTATAAGAGTGTAATACAATCCAGATGATAAAGCACGCAGCTTTTCCATAATGAGTTTCTGGCCTGAATTATGGAAAGTAATGCACAAATACTCAATATTCTCATCACTTATAATTTTTATGTGATATCCATTACACCGTATATCTTTGAAACTAAGTAGATTTCTTCTGGATCTACTTGAATATAAAGCATCACTGATACATATCTTAGTATTGTTTGGTAACAATATCATGGCTCTACCGGAGCCTTCTATCAGATATGTTGGACCTGATATTGTATTAACTTTTGCCTTGAGCAAGGTTAAATTTAGAAAGTATTTCTGATTCCGCAGAATCGTGTGTGTCGTTGCACTATCTGCTAGATATATATCTCATGTACCTTGCTTTTCAATATCACCCAACTTATCGTTTAAAGACATATTGCTTTTGGTTATCTGAAAGACACAATTGGAGTCAGAACTTCTGGTCTGATAAAATCCGAGGAATTTAAATCTTTAGGTATATAAATCAATAAATCCAAAAATTTCAGGTTCCGACAATGATAAATAAATCCATGAACTTCAGGTTCTGAATGGATGACAAAATTGCTTAAATAAAATTGTGAAATAAAATGCGTAATAATAAATGCGAAAAAAGTAAATCTAGAACTGCAGGTTCTGGTAGGTTGGTATAGCCAATCACATAAAAGCATATAAATAAATAAATACGAGAAAGTAAATCGCGTAAAAGTAAATAAAGTGCGAGAAAATAAATTGCGTAAAAATAAAATGCGAGAAAGTAAATTCATAACTGCAGGTTCTGGTATTAATAAATAAAAATCTGGAAGCTTCAGGTTATAATAATAATAAATTCAGAACTTCAGGTTCTAGTAATAAATCTAGGAACTTCAGATTCTAGTGGTAATGAATTCAGAAGCTTTGGGCTCTTAAAATAGCAGCATCGTGCTGTTAACGTGTTATAAATAAAATTAAAACAATAGTGAACAATAATTAATTGGAGAATAGATGAACAACATAAAATAGAAGATGATATGAGAGATGGGCGAGAGAGAGATGGGCAAGAGAGAGATGAGAGAATATATTGCCTTCTGTTATAAAATAATGAAGAAAAGATGAAGAACAATAGAGATCAAAGAAGAGAGAGAGGCGAGAGATATGAGAGAGAGAGAGAGAGAGCTTTACTCTTTTGTATTGAGTTATCAGTTGATCAACAACCTATTTAATGAGAGGGATACAAATCTATTTTATAGTGATATGAGAACACAATTTGACCACTTGTATTTATAATGATGATGAAGCCAAGTAAAGAAGAGGAACATGTTGGAGAGGCAAGGCGGTGGAACATGTTGGAGAAATGTTAAGATATTTATAGAGATATTTATGGGGAGATATTATATGTGATATTTGTTGGGATATTATGTGTATAACACATGTGGTAAAAAGCCACATATATTATAACACTCCCCTTTGGATTTATACCACATGTATTAATTTTTTAGGAAAAAAACTCAATCGGATAAAACCTAAGTAAAATATATACAATGATCTCCTGGATCTTGAGATGTTGGACGTTCTTAATATCTCGTTAAAAACCTTGTCAGGAAAACCCAGTGGGACAAAACCTGATCGAAGGGAAAAAGAGTATAGTGTATAAATGTCCGTTCAGAACTTTGTTCGCCTTGATTTTATCGTTAAAAACCTTGTCAGGAAAACCTAATTGGAGAAAACCTGATCAAAGGGAAAAGAGTATAATACAAATATATTCATAGTTAATGTTTTCTTCAAAACATTCTCACATTTATACTTTGTTAGGAAAAACCTAGTGGGATAAAAACCAGAGCAAAGATATCCATTGATCTGTCGGATCAAAATAATATTTATGATGATCTTTTGGATCAAGGTAATATATATACGATGATTAGCAAGATCAAAGTAAAATTTACAATGATATTTTTGATCAAGATAACATATATACAATGATATATTGAATCAATGTAATATTTATGATAATTTTGTGGATCAAATGATTTTTGAATGTGCTTAGAGAATTGCCTCATTAAAACCTTATCAGGAAAACCCAGTGGGATAAAAACCTAATTGGAAGGGAATAGAGTACAATGCACATATTCCCCAATATGATTAATACACTTCATTTGATATACTCCCCCTAATGGGATGCTCCCCCTGATAAAATTTCTATTAAAGCAATCTTCTAGATTACTAAACTGGGGTATACATATGTTTATTTCATGAAATGAAATAACATTATAAATGATTGGAGGGAGCATAAGCAAAGACTTGCTTTATGGAGTAATATGGAATCTTTTTAGAATTTTTTCAATATATTCTGATTGATGGACAAACATTCCATTTCATCCATACTCGACCTGCAAGTCGAGACAATATTTCATTTCCCATGTCTTTTATTTTTAAACTCATTTAACAAAAATTCAAGAGTTTTCAAGAGCTCTTTAGAAGCTCCAATTAAATTCATATCATCAATATATGTTGTGAATATAGTAAATTCGAATTCGAATTCTAATTTCTTTGCGAAGACTCTTGGGTATATAATATAATTATTATACCCTTATTTTATCAAATATTCACTGAAATAGTTATACCACATCCGTCCATATTGTTTTTAATCCATATAAGGATTTTTCTATGTTCATCACATACAGATTGCGAGATCTTTATTTACATGCTTCTAGCATTTTAAATCCTTATGAGATTATAAATATTAGCTTTGAGTGAATCATATAGATAAATGATTACTACGTCTGAAGATGCATTTCAAGCCTTTCAAGGGCAGCCAAATTTATTAAAAATTCAGAACTTAATCGTATTTATCAATAGTGAATACCAAGTTTCTGTAAGAAACCATATATTACGGGTCGTGCCCCATATCTCACAATATGGTTTTTCTTATTACGTTTTCGTATAAAGACCTATTAGTATCCAACTAATTTGACATCTCCAGGTGTCTGGAGTACTATTGATCTAAATACCTTATGTTTGGCATATGAAGTCAATTCTTCTTGAATTGCTTCTTTCACTTAGGCCAATCATGTCTTTTGTATACAATCATTGATATTATGAATATCATAATTATCGTTTATAATTTCAGTAGCGCTACTGGGTATAAAAATACATCATTAATAATTATTTCTTTATGATTCAACATTTCTCTCATATGATTTGTAGAAATTTTCTCAATTTCAATATACTTGAATCTATGTTGAAATTTCTTCCATTACAATGGATTTAGTCATTTTATAAACTAGTATAGAAATTTTCTCAATTTTAATATACTTGTATCTCTGTTGAGATTTCTTTCATTTTCAATGGATTTAGTCATTTCATAGACTTGTATAGAAATTTTCTCAACTTCAATATACTTGTATCTCTGTTGAGATTTCTTCCATTTTCAATGGATTTAATCATTTCATAGACTTGTGTCTCATTAGATATATCAGACTCTTACAGAATTGATTTAGAGAAAGTGGATTTATTTATAACTCGAGTTTCACTTACATTAGGATCATGATAACAATGATTTATTTGTTGCTTTTTACTCAGATCGTTCTTTAGGAACAATCACCCAGCCAGGGTTTATGAGATGACAACTTATAAAATCATGTTACCTTTAATATATCAAGTAACAAATTAATAATTATCTGATGATCAATTATCTTTCGTATTTGAGTGATACAAAGATTGAAATGAGACACATTTATATATAGAGAACCGAACCAGTATCTCTATTTTGTATAAGAGTAACTTTTCATTTACTCTTTATGGAGAAACTTTCCATTTGGAAATTTATCAATATAATAATATACAGATTGTGTGTAAAAATATAAACTATTAGAAGTTTAAATGATCTAATTAGAAGATTAATTAAAATCAATATTAATCTCATAATGATATAGAATTCTTATCTTAGATCATACCAAAGATGAAATAATGAGATATATTACACAATCAAATATCTTTAAAATGTGAGCAATTCAATGACCAATTACAAGTTGTAATGGTAAATACCGATGATAGTTAGTGAGTCATAGATGAATGCATCAACATGTAATATAGAATGTCCTATATAGAAATCGGTAATTGTATTGAAATAATAAAGTTCTCGTAATTACCTGGAGACATTTTATAAGCGATTTTGCTGATCCATTATAATTATGAGTGCATGCGAAAATTGGATGTTGAAAATCCATCTCAATTGGAGACGTTTGATAATACATAAACATGTGATCATCTTGTAGATAAATCAACTAGAACCATAAAATAATGAAAGGGTTCTTTTGGTGGATGAATATGTCCACATATATCCCCTTGAATTATAGGGATTCAAAACCAACTTTAGAATGAGATTGTTTATTTGGTGGATGAATATATCCACATACATCCTTTTTTCTTATCAGCAATATAATCTGGATGATAAAGAATGCAGCTTTTCTACAATCAACTTCTGACCTAAATCACACACAGATATTCAACATTCTTATTATTCATGATCTCAATATGATAGTAATAAAGTTATATGTCTTTGATCTAAACAGATTCCTTTATATTGTTTGATAACAATATCGTGGCTCTTCCAGAGCTTTCTATCAGATTCGTTGGACTTAATACATTAATAACATTTGCTCTCAACAAAGTCGAATTCATAAAATATTTCTAACTCCGTAGAATTATATGAGTCATTGCACTCTCGGCAAGACATATATTTTTCCTTTTAGAAATTTTATAGACATTATGAGTAATGTCATTTTATATCTCATCTGGATGACATTTTATATATCATCTGAAATTATAATAATTTTCCCTCATCGGGATGCCATTTAATATCTCATCTGAAATGATAAATAATTCCCCCTCCTTTTTTTTATAATATTTATTTTTTCAAAAGAAAAATTACAAAACTGAAACTGATTTTGTAAAATTACGAAAAAGGTCCCTCAAAATTTTAATTAATTATAAATCAACCCTAAAACCCTTTGAAAATTGCAAACTGTACCAATAAGTTTTGGTAATTATAAATTGATCCAAAATTTTATCAAAATTATAAAATGGCCCAAAAAAATTGCAAAACAATCCATCAAGGATATTTATTTCTCCAAAAGTGGCCCAGAGCAAAAACGAGCTCTATGACCGATCTGGACCAGATCGTGGGCCATGATTGTCGATCTCTGATCGTCGTCGTAATACGCACTAGGCTGGTGTGAAAACTGACAAAGCCCACCAATGAGGTGGCATTGACTCGAGGGGAGATAGGTCTAGGTTGAAACCCAGAAGCAAACCCAGATCGGGGTTTGGTAATACCAAAACAGATGACCTGATGATCCAACACCTATCACATTCACATGTTCATCAAGTTCTTCTACTGTCAAGTAGACTATTGATCTTAAAATTCCCCTTTTTCAGCAACTTTAAATTTTGCTCTCCAGGAGTATCAAAGACAAATGAAATAGATAAAATATTACATCCAGTTTCATTATACGTTAGGATTTAAATGAAATGGATAAAATATTAATTTTATTATATGTTAGGATTTAAAATTCTTTTTATGATACTCATACCAGCTTGTTGGATGTGTATATCATTTTTTTCAAATGATTGATATGTTAAGATCTTAAATTCCTTTTATATGATACTCACATCATCTTGTTGGATGCGTATGAATTTGATAAAATATTAATTTCAATTTCATTAAACATTAGGATTTTAAATCATTTTTATGATACTCATAACATCATGTTGGATGTGTAAATCTTTTTTCTCAAATGAATGATATGTAAACATATCACTTTATATATATGAGATAAAATTAAATCATGGATCATAATGATTTTTCGAACTTTCGGTTCGACCATGAACTTCAAATTCTGATTGGATTTGAAACCTTAGGTTCCAAACAATGAATCATTCATGAATATAACATTGGATCCAGAATTTCAGGTTCTCATCGGTTTTCAATACCGTGCCGTATAGCATTCATGAATATAACATTGGATCCATAACTCTAGGTTCTTATCGGTTTTCAAAACCGTATCGACTTAAATATCATAATTCCAGAAACTTTAAGTTCTGGTTCATCGGTCTAACCAATCTCATATATTGCGTATATATAAATACTGATTGGTTGATTTATTTATTTATTTATTAACAATTTATCAGGAGACACAGCATAAGCCAGTCCTGAGACACAACATAAGCTAGTCCCGAGACAAAGCATAAGTTAGTCTCATATATTCTATAAAATAAAAACAATTCCATGAGGCTGAGCTCACCTGTTATGTTCCATAAATAAACAATTCCAGAACGGTATATATGTCCTGTAATTTAATAGTTCTAGGAGGCTGAGCTCACCTGTCATGTGCATAAAAATAAATCCAAAACTATATATATATATATATATATATATGTTTCGTTGACGGCAATGCCATCTTGTAACGAAAATATATATAGATCCAGAATATTGGGATGTGATTAAATCACCCATCAGAGATCCTTTTTACTTACATAAGATCATGCTGAAGAACTGGATTTTCCATCGCGCATGAAAACAGAGTTAATAAAGCTTGAATAAGTCAAAACAGTACTTACAAGCAGAATTAGCTGAAAATGATGGCACGGTTGCGTCCGGAACGGTCGAAATAGCTGGAAATAAGTCCGACTCAGCTGAAAATGGGTGAAAATTGCACTAAGTTTTGCTAAAAACACTTCTGGACTGAGTTGACTAGGGAATATTCTGTCAAACTAACGGAATATGCTCTGATGGTAACGGGATATTCCCTGGCTTGAGACGTGGCGCTGACAAGGCGCATCGCTGACGTTGCGCGACTGTTCGCTGACGCTTCAATGACGTGGTGCTGACTGTTCGATGACGTGGCGCTACAATGTCATCTTCTTCCTTGAAAATTACAGAAAAATTTTGAAAATTTTTCCAGGGTTGACCGAACTTTGACCGAAGCTATAGAGTTCATTAGTGCTCCGTTTGAGATGCGGTCAGTGGCGTTGGAATTGTATTTCCGAGATGAACACAACGGTATCATCCGAACAACGATTCAAGCACTTCGAAATTTCTGGACTCGATCTAAACCAAAGTTAAAACTCTCAAGAACCTTCTCTGGAACAAATAAATTCGAATACTTCGTGCTGATAACGTGTTATAAAATAGTGAAGAAAAGATGAAGAACAATAGAGACCAAATAAGAGAGAGAGGCGAGAGATATGAGAGAGAGAGCTTTGCTCTTTTGAATTGAGTTATCAGCTGATCAACAACCTCTTTAATGAGAGGGATACAAATCTATTTTATAGTGATATGAGAACACAATTTGACCACTTGTATTTGTAACGATGATGAAGCCAAGTAGAGAAGAGGAACATGTTGGAGAGGCAAGGCAGTGGAACATGTTAGAGAAATGTTAAGATATTTAGGAAGATATTTATAGAGATATTTATGGGGAGATATTATGTGTGATATTTGTTAGGATATTATATATGTAACACATGTGGTAAAAAGCCACATATATTATAACACCTTTTGATTTTATTTCAAGTGAGAGCATCGGTTTCTAGATTACATCCAAAAGAAGAAGAGGAACAATAAAAATAAACTACATATTTATAGGTGGGAGGACCAATCAGAATAAGACAAACAAAATGCCACCTTTCAAATTGCATGTAATCAAAGTGTATATAGTTTCCACGTGGTTTGGCTTCTTCAATAAGCCAAGAAGCAAATGTATGGTGGAAAGAAATACACACGTGTTGTAACAAAGTTTAGTTTTTTGTTAAGAAACTTAGTGCTTTTTTTATTTTTCGTTATTCTCACACTATACTAATATTGCAACGTATAGTTGTTTACAGCATTTCCTACAAACTCTATATTTTAGAGTATAAACTCCAAAATAGAGTATCGAATACTCCCACCATATTTTAAATTGATGTTTTAAAAGAAATTTTCTTTTGAGTTTCTCTATTTGAAACTCTAAATATAAAGTATCAATATTGAAACTCTAAAGTAACTTTTGATAATATATATATTCTATTTTTACCCTTATGTTCATAGTTATAAACAAATATTTGATATTTATATTCTTATACTTTTTTAATTAAATTTAATTAATATATAATAAGTTTTAATTTATAAATTATATTATCATAAAATTATATCATTATAAAGGTTTGATATAGATCTTTAACATGAGACTAATATTTAATATTTATTGATAATATTTTTAATTAATGATTTTTCATTTAGAGATAGAGATAAAGATAGAGAATGTGGTGGGAGTGAAAAAAACTATAAAGATGAAATATGGTGGGAATATTTCCATTTGAAACTCTAATTTATAGCCTTATACTATGAAATTATGCCGAGACCACGAATCGGACTTGAACCATGTGGGCTTTGAGAAAACAAGACCTACACCAGACCAATAAAGCCCAAATATCCATAATGGACTTAGAATAAGGTAGTTGGGCTGTAAGCTTAACCTTTTAGCCCAAATCGTATTTGGGGACACTTTTTCTAAAAAGGAGGTCTATGTTTTGGCACATTGATTTATACCGATCGAGCTAGATTTGACCTATAAGGTAAATCAAACCCTTCGGGTTCTGCCCTATTACGTTAGAACAAACCATACAAGTCTAAGTGAATGTCTGGTTTGATCGAAGGGAAAGGAAAGTAAAGTAAATGATAATATATTTTTTTTGGACAATATTAGGTTGGTCTATTGGTTTGTCCCTTACATCTATACTAAGGTGGCGTTTGGTTAAATGGCAAAATAGTAATCGGAATGGGAATAAGAATGGAATGGAATAGAAAACCGATTGCTTTGTTTAGTTGAGACTTTAGAATTAGCATCTGAATCAGTATTATTTTGTTTGGTTAACAACTGAATGGAATGAAATTAACTGTATTTTGACCAAAATACCCCTAATTATAAAACATTCATAATAACATGATACATTATGGATAATAATAATAAAATATAAAAGTATATATAATATTATATATATTATGATAAAATATATAGAAATAAGCCCATCAACACTACCACACTATCTATATATAAATATTATTATATATATATATATTTTTAATATATGTTTATATATAATATAATCGTATTTGGGGACACTTTTTCTAAAAAGGAGGTCTATGTTTTGGCACATTGATTTATACCGATCGAGCTAGATTTGACCTATAAGGTAAATCAAACCCTTCGGGTTCTGCCCTATTACGTTAGAACAAACCATACAAGTCTAAGTGAATGTCTGGTTTGATGGAAGGGAAAGGAAAGGAAAGTAAAGTAAATGATAATATTTTTTTTTTAGACAATATTAGGTTGGTCTATTGGTTTGTCCCTTACATCTACACTAAGGTGGCGTTTGGTTAAATGACAGAATGGTAATCGGAATGAGAATAAGAATGGAATGGAATAGAAAACCGATTGCTTTGTTTAGTTGAGACTTTAGAATTAGTATCTGAATCAGTATTATTTTGTTTGGTTGACAACTGAATGGAATGAAATTAACTGTATTTTGACCAAAATACCCCTAATTATAAAACATTCATAATAACATGATACATTATGGATAATAATAATAAAATATAAAAGTATATATAATATTATATATATTATGATAAAATATATATAAATAAGCCCATCAACACTACCACATTATTATATATATATATTTTAATATATGTTTATATATAATATAATATATATATATATATATAATATACATATATATATTATATAATATATATTTATATATCATTAACATGATATATAATGATAATATATTATTTTTGGAAAAGAGGGTATTTTTGGAATATAGTTTGTGCATATAAGGGCTTTTATGGAATAAATTTTTTAGTTTGGAATGGAATAGGTATTCCATTGGTTTTTGGATAGAATGCCTATTCCACCAAAATGGTGGAATCACCAAAATGGTGGAATCACCATTCCAATGGAATGCTCATTTCATTGGATTTTAACCAACCAAACATATGAAATTGATTCCATTCCATTCCA
This sequence comes from Acer negundo, assembly GCA_035582765.1. NCBI lineage: Eukaryota > Viridiplantae > Streptophyta > Magnoliopsida > Sapindales > Sapindaceae > Acer > Acer negundo. The sequence continues at coordinate 11,055,416 of CM069233.1, forward strand.
TTCCAGCCCATTCCAACCAACCAAACGCCACCTAAGAGGTTGTGGGTTCGAGTATGTCTAACTCCCTAAAATCTCGAATTATTGTAATATTTCATTAAAAAAAAATGATATTGTTTATAATAATTGTTGTTCAGATGGTTACGGACATAAAGGAAAAGAAATGAGGCAAATCTTATTTGGAGAAGAGAAATAGATGAGTATATTTTGTAATATTTATAAAAATGCCTTTCATTCAACAATATGAATATATAATGAATTTGGATCCTCTACTAATCTAATCTTTTTCTTGACTTCACATAATCTCATGATGTATATAAGCATTATAATGAATGTGTGGTTAAGATGTGATTGGTTTCAACAACCATTTTATCAACAACCAATTACATACTTTAAAAAGGTCAAGAAAAAGATCAAATCAGATCCAAATCTATACGGAATCCCCAACAGTAGCAGAGTAGAGCAATGCAAATTTTATTTGTAGTTGAGCACAACATTTTTATTTGACTCTATTGCAGCAAAGCAGCAGTATTACAATAAAGTAGAATAAAAGCCTCACAACATCATCCAAGAAACCAAATACAATCCAAGTAAACTAATCGCAAGGATTCAAGCCATGTCACCATCATAATAATAATAATAATAATAATAATAATAATAATAGAAAATAATAATAAGTTGTTCATATGCTATACATTGCATAAAACAAAGCCTAAGAGAAAAAGAAAAAAAAAAGAAACAAAGATGGATAATTTTCAGCTTGATAAAAACAAACATTCAAATATGGATAATTTTGTAGCATTACTGTTGATCAATAATGTTAAACATCTCATCTAAAATCCCACTTTTTTCATCTCACTACATGTGGCATGTGAGGTGTTAAATGGTGAGTGGATACATAGGGTAGGTGAGATAAATAATCATTAATGTGTATCCACTCACAATTTGACACCTCACATGCCACATATAATGGGATGAAAAAAGTGGGATTTTAGATGGGATATTTAGCATTATTGATCAAAATAATTCTGTCCAAAAATATCTAAAAAAAATATCATTCTCAGTGTATTATCAGTGAAGAAATAAAAGAAGATATATATATGTATAACAAAATTGAAAAAATACCAAAAACTAGGTACATCAATAATCAATAACTGCTCGCCAACAAAATAGACATTACACAAATAATGGAAAGATTAAAGAAGTGGTGGCGGAAAAAAAAAACACCAAGGCTACTTAATTTTTGATTAGTGATTTTTTTTTTATATATATAAAAGTATAATATACTTAATTTTAGTTTATTATAAATGTTAATTTAAATAATAATTAAATTAAAACAAATATAAATTAAACAAAATCATTAAATAATAATAAAAAAGGATACAATTGGAGTAAATTTGATTGAATAAGAGTAAGGGGTCGTTTGTTATTTTGTTTGAAGACTGAATAATCCTGAATTTTACTGAAGACTGAATAGTGACTGAAATCTGAATCTGAATGACATGTTTATTTTTTTTTTTTTTCTCACATCTGAATGTAATGTCAACATGTTTGTTTTTTAAAAATAAAATTGTTTGAAAAGAAATAATTTTACATATATCCTCATGTTAAACAATTATATATATAATTTAGAATAAAAACAATCAAAAAATAATAATTATATATGAACACATATGAACATGATCTTTTTCGATTACAAACAAACTTTATTTTTACTAAGAAAATAAAAAGTTTTTTTTTTTCAAAAAATAAAATGAGCAGCAGGAAAACTCACTCAAAACACTCTAAAAAAATAATATATAAATATATCACCATATTATCATAATAAAGTATTGATATTAAACACCAATATGAGAAGTGATCATGGTTCTTTTTTATTTTTAAAGCTATTTAAAATAAGCAATATATTAAAATAAAGATTTTTGTACAATATATATATATATATATATATATATTTATGATGAAATTGAAGATATGTTATATATGAATGATAGTATCAGAAGAAAAGATTTTGGATTGCATTTAATGCAATTCATTGATTTACAATTAAGTGAAAAGTCAGGATTTTTTACTTTTTATTTTAAGTTTTTTTTTTTTTTTGGAATTTTTAAGTTGTTTGACTACTTAAAAAAACAAATAAAATAACATAATAATTATGATTCAGACCCATTAAGTTTTAAGTAGAAAAAACAAACGATCCCTAAAACTATGATTAAACAAAAATTTTAAATAATAAAAAGAGATATAATTGGAATAAATTTTATTGAATAATGGTAAAAGTATGATTTAACTAAACTATAGGTATTAAAAAAAAATAATAAATAGACAAATCTATGTCAAAGCTACAATGTTGTGCCAACTCTGGCAAAACATCATAGACAAGCCATTTTGATGTAGAATTATAGGGTTTCCTTAGAGAGGGCTTTCGGCTTCAATTTAGTGTTTTGTTTCGATATAGAGTCCGGTTATAAACTACTTTTTAATTTTTTTAATTTTTTTTTTCAATTCTTTTTATTATTAGCATCTCCGATACCAATATTGTATTTTCTAATATTTTGTAAGACAATTATAAATATATATATATATATATTTTTTATTTTTTTTTATTTTTTAAGAACATTATAAATAAAGTTTACCGACACATGAATACATGATCACATTCAGTCATTCACATCAAAGACGGAGAGAAGAAAAACCGGCAAAATATTAACTTTATTTATGACAAAATTATTAACCGGCAAAGTAGTAGTTGTAATCCAGTTCTAGTTGCTGTTATCCAACTGTTGTAACCTAGTTGTTGTAATTCCAAATCTCAAAAAAAAAAAAAAAAAAAAAAAAAAAAAGATTTGATCAGCTGATTACTCAGTTTTGGAAGAGAAGAAATTAGAGCATCTCCAACCATACTCTCTAAATTTTTACTATATTTTAGCTATTTTAGCTCAAATGCTATTTTAGCTAGCAACTTCTCATGAGGTCACTCCAACCATGCTCTCTATTATAGCTAGTCATTAATATTTTAATATTTTTTAAATTTAAAATAAAAATAAATTTATTTTGTTTTAAATTGTAATTAATAACCGTGCTTTCATGATATCATTTTTTTTTTAATAACAAAATCAATTTTAAAATATTAAAAATATAAGAGAGAGAAGATAGGGAGTTCCCTACATTTAGAGAGCTACCAAGATGCTCTCTAAAATAGGGAGTAGTGCTCATGGCTCCCTATTTTAGCTAAATAGGGAGCTCATTGGAGATGCTCTAAGCAATGAGCAACTATCAACAACAGCAAGACAAAGTTAAGCCAATGGCCTCTTGCCAATATAGTATGACTCTCCAAGAGGAGACTCCACCACCATGGTTCAAAACCTATGGTATGCATATACATATATATATATATATATATATATATTCATTGTCCCATCTTAAGTGTGGTTGCCCTCTCCCCTTTTGTGGGAGTAGTAATCCGGGTTGTGCTAGTAAAGTATGCTAGTTGAACCTAATTCTCGCAAGGTCCCAGCTGTTGTCATACATAATAAAATAAAATAATATATATATATATATATATATATATATAAAACAGCAAGACAAAGTTTTTATTGTTAATTACTCTTAACATGCATGTATGTAGTCTAAGAAAGAGAAATTATCTATACCGATAATGAAGATAAAGATAAAATTATTTCATCCCTCTCGTAGAGGAATCTAAATTCATCATGAATGATGTAAAAGTGCTGTTAGCTGATGTTGGTGTTTTTAAGTGTCTAACTGTTTCCAAATCTGGAAATTCCTTGGCTTTTAAGCTAGATCTAGCAGCTTTTGCTTCTTGTAGGGAATGGCTGTGGATGGATTTTAGTTTTTAGCACTGCTGTTCTTTTTGTAATGGTTTCTGTGTTATTAAATATCAAAAAAAAAAAAAAAAAAAAAGTATATACTTGCATCAATTATATATTGATAAGAATTATTGACCTTGACAGATTAACATAATCAAATTATTAATGAGTGAACATTTCAAATATATATATATATATATATATATAAATATATATTAATTAGTGAAAATTATCAAAAAATTATCGTATAAATTATATGAAATTTATTTTTAATTACATTGATAATAATTATATTGTAAAATTTATTTAAAGTCCATAACCACAAAATAAAAAATAAAAAATAAAAAAATCCCCCTATAAGATATTTTCTATTTTTTGCAACAAAAAAAGTGAAACCTTAACAAAAATATTACATCTAGAAGAAAATGTTTAATCTTGTCATTTTTTTTTTTCTAAACTGAAAATTATTGAAATAGCTAGTTTAAAACCGTATTTTTAACTTTTTTTGTAGCTAGGAGAAAATTACCGGACAGTGCAACACCGGTGCTTCTTCGGCCCTCTAGCGAGGGTGAGAGATGTGAAAGAGAGATGATAGAGTTTGGGCCGGGGAGAGCTTTATGCGAGTGTAAATGGAAAATTTTTTTTAAAAGTTTATTAACCGTTAAAACTTTTATATATCATATTGTTTAATATTTTAAAGTTATAGTTATATATATATATATATATATATATATTTAAGTCAGTGCGTACTGATATAACTTTATCAATGCGTTTGAATGTGGACCATTAGGTTTACATATTTTGACTCAAAATGTATGCACTTATCAAAACTTTTCCATAATTAATGGTCCACATACATTGATACTGATGTAGTTATATCAGTGCGTACTAACCAAAATGGAACCGTGTATATATATATATATATACAGAGGCGTACCTAAGAGAGGGCTTGCCCGGGCTGTAGCCCAGGCAGCCCTCAATTTTTTTTTTTTTTTTAATTTTATTCAATAGGTAAAGGTCTAATTACATAAACGACCCCTAAGGTTTGATAATATTACAAAACTATGATATTGTATCTAAATTTAATGAAATGTAAATATTTTATTATTTATTATAAAAATACACATAATATAATGGCTTCTAACATTATAGAATTAAGTCACTTACAATTTTAATTGTATATTTTTTTACTACAAGCTTAAATAATTATTTATGCATAAATTTTACAATGTATTTCATATTATTGAGTAGTCTATTATTGAATTGGTGTCATCTTATTATTAATATATATATATATATATATATATACTTTTATCAAGAATTATATATAATTTTCATTTATTCTTAATCAATGACTCACATGTTTTGTATGACGTTATTAAATTCAGATGTATTGAGGAAGAAAATCACAAGAGTTTTCTCCATAATACACACTGAATTTAATAAATTTAGTATAAGAGAGTTTGTGAATCATTAATTAAGTATTAATATATTGACTAAATTAAAATAGATAAATAACTATTGATAGTTAAGGAGTTAACTTTATAATGTTAGCGTGTTCTGAGACAAAAATATTATATATATATATATATAATTTAGCCCGGACAATAAATATTTTCTGGGTACGCCCCTGTATATATATATATATATATATATTTTTTTTTTCCTTTTTTCTGAAGCTAAGTTATATTTTTTATTTTCTCCCATAATATGAGAAGAAAAAACTAATAAAATAAAATAAAATAAATAAGGGCAGCTGGTTGGTGATGAGAATGACACGAATGAATGAATAAATAGAGTAGGCTTCCATGTCATTGATGTCATTTAAAGCTCTTCACTTGCCACCCATACAACCACCGATCTGTTCAAATCTATCACATTAACTCTCCTCCAGTCCTCCCTCTCTCACTGTGCCATCCATAATCCATATCCATTCATGGCTGCTGGCTGCATTGATGGTTGGTTGTTCGTTGTTTGTTAACTGTTGTTTCACAATCACCCACCAATTAAACCCTAGCAGCTACCAAGCTAAGGTTGGCAATATCATAACTTTTATTTTTCTTCATATTTGATATCACCATCATCAACATCTTCTTCTTCTTCAAGGTTCATCATCAGTTATGGAGATAGAAGTGGGGAGCTGCAGCAGTAGAAAGGGCGGTGGTACGACGTCGGCATACGACAAGACAACATATGAAGAGAAGGCAGAGAGAGGGACTTTCTTGGTGTGGGAAGATCTAAGTGTTGTTTTGCCAAATTTTGGAAATAATAAACCGACAAAGAGATTGCTTCAAGGACTACATGGCTTTGCTGAGCCTGGTAGAATTATGGCTATTATGGGTCCATCTGGCTCTGGAAAATCCACTCTTCTTGATTCTTTAGCAGGTTCTCCATCTCACTTTTAACATTTTTTCAAATAATTCTATCAGGTTTTCTTCTTTTTAAGTTCTTCTTTCAGGTTTTCTTCTTCTTCTTCATATTTTCTTGCCATTTCCCACAACATAGCTTTTCTGGCCCAAACTCAATTTGCCCTTAATTGTACATTTGAAAAAAATATCTTAAATTTCTACTAATTAAATCAGCATAGATGTTTAAGATTTAGATAATGTTTATAAGATAATATCAAAAAATTCAAAATTATTCTTCTTCTTGATCTATAGCTCTTTCACTTGGAGAAGACCAAATTAAAATCTTAATTAATTACTAAAAAACCATATGGCAATTGAGAAAATATATGATTAATTTTCCTTGATGAGGGTCAATATCACAATTATGTTTCTTATAGTGTTAAATTTTGTATTGTAATATTGCATTCACCAAAGCAAACTAATTACATCCCTCTATCTAGCTGTTATTTTTAAAATTTATATATATAATTTTTAATAAATTTTTTCAAACTGTGATTTTGAGCTGTTATGACTTATGAACATAACTTCGTAATTCCTCAATATGAATAGTAACTTGTTAAAGTTTAATTAAAGACTCAAATCAGCTATCTTAATTTTTATTTAACAAATCAAATTAAGGTATATGTTTACGTTTATTTATTTATTTTTTCAACTTCATTTATAAACGTAGACATGTATCTCAATTTAATTAATTAAATATATATATCGGAACACCATTTCAGACGTCCTTGATTAAAACGTTTGGACAACTGATTTGATTACTTAATTAAACGTCAATTTTAAAAATATGGTTATCTTGAGCTGAAGATCCTGTGTGTGGGTCAAAAAGAAGAGTAAGATTATGAATCATGAGTAGACAGGTGGACAATAAACAAAAGGCAATTTATATTGAAAATGATAGCTAACCAGAAGCTGTAAGTGAGGCACACTTGGCCAAGCTAACTCCTTGTGCATTCACCGACAGTTTGGTCCAACGAATTTATGCTACATACAACTACTCTATTCATTCACATAAACACTTCTTTTTTGTTTTTTCTTGTGTCTCTTTAAATTTTAAAACATAGTTTGAATTGAATTGATCAAGTTCTAAGTAGAGGTAAATGGCCACTCGAACATACTTTACTCAAACTTTGGACATTACCAAACCGAGCTCAAATCTACATTGGGCGGTGGTGTATGTTCTTAGATTTATGTTACAGTAGAAAACATATAATATATTATAAAGCTAATTACACTAAATTCCCTTTAGGTTTATCATTTTATACATAGAAACAACTTTATATAAATTTGACACTCATATTCTTACCGTATTGACTGTAATGTTTAACATTTTGAAGGGTAATATCGTTATTTTACCTTTAATTTAATAAAATCAGAAATAAATTAATAATAAATAAAAAAAAAGATACCCACCACCCATTTTTGACCAAGATGGATGATTGAGATCAAATTAAAATTAAATTTGAGCCTATGTTATAAAAAAACGAAATTACAGAAGTGATTATGAACTAAACCCATGTTAAAATATCCGTGACAGGTAGACTCTCAAGAAGTGTGGTAATGACTGGAAATGTTCTCTTCAATGGGAAGAAGAGGAGACTGGACACTAGTGTTGTTGTAAGTATTTATATATATATATATATATATATATACACAAATAATTCAAGAAATTTAAAACTAAGCAGCTAATTAAATGTACATGCAAAAAAGTGGTTAATTGTTCTACTACTTGTGTGATTGCAAATGGTTGCAGGCATATGTGACCCAAGAGGATGTGTTACTGGGGACTCTAACAGTGCGAGAAACCATAACATATTCAGCTCACTTGAGGCTTCCAAACAGTTGCACCAAAGAAGAGGTCAGCAGCCATGTAGAAGCCACCATAATGGAGATGGGTCTGCAAGATTGCGGTGATCGGGCCATTGGAAGCTGGCATTCTAGAGGCATTAGTGGTGGTGAGAAGAAGAGACTCAGCATTGCTCTTGAGATCCTCACAAGGCCTCGCTTGTTGTTCCTCGATGAACCCACCAGCGGTCTCGACAGTGCCTCCGCTTTCTTTGTCATCCAGACACTTAGAAACATTGCTCGTGATGGAAGGACTGTTATCTCTTCCATTCATCAGCCCAGTAGTGAAGTCTTTGCACTCTTTGATGACCTTTTCTTGCTTTCTAGTGGTGAAACTGTTTATTTTGGAGAATCCAAGTTTGCTGTGGAGGTAATTCACTCTTCGTTTTAACTCATTTGGATGATTTTAATTATATTAATATTGTTGCATTCTAATTTTGGGTATTATTATTGTTTGCAGTTCTTTGCTGAAGCTGGTTTTCCATGTCCAAGTAGAAGGAACCCTTCCGATCACTTTCTGCGCTGTATCAATTCAGATTTTGATGCTGTAACAGCTACCCTCAAAGGATCTCAAAGAATTCGTGTAAGTATCGCCTTCTACTCAAATTTTTTCGACTCTATAGGCTTATAGCTGACTAAAAATGTAGCCTTTATGTTTGGTGTCTTGTACTTGTACGGTTGTACCCGGAGTCTATTTACGTTTTTGTGAATTTCGATACTTGTCAAGACTCGAGAGAACAATTTTCACATGAATCTTATTAGATAAAAATCATTCTGCAAGAGAACAATGTTGTAATAGCATATGAATCTTATAAGCGTCACATGCTGTTTTATGTGTCGGATGACCTCAAGTTCACCATTTCGTTTCATGCACTTATAGGATATCCCAACTTCATCGGATCCTTTCATGAATATGGCAACAGCAGAGATTAGAGGAAGGCTTGTTGAAAAATACAGGCGCTCTAAATATGGAAAAGGGGCAAGAACTAGGATACAAGAATTATCAACCATTGTAAGCTTTCATTTTCAAATCTGGCCTTCGCATGCGGTTCTGATTATTTTCATTAATTTTTTATGCTGTTCCCAAATTGATACATTTCGATCCAATTTTGTAGTTTCAGATTTATGTCTAAATTAGCCTATTAATAAGCTAGCTTTCTTTGCATGTTTGACAGTAACATGTTTGGTGTGATCAATTTTTGACTATGATATGTTTAGACTTAACAACTGCATTTCCCTTGGAAGTACAGAAAACTATGAACAGAACATAAAGAAGTTTATACATTGCAGGAAGAGCTTGAAATCGAGACAAAGGCCAATAGTCAAGCAAGTTGGTTCAAGCAACTTTCTACATTGACAAGAAGATCATTGGTGAACATGTCCAGAGATGTGGGGTATTTCTGGGCGAGGATAGTAATCTATCTAGTTGTATCTCTTTGTGTTGGGACGATCTTTTATGATGTTGGAGATAGCTACACTGCGATTTTGGCCCGTGTATCATGCGGTGGATTTATAACAGGTTTTATGACGTTTATGTCTATTGGAGGCTTCCCATCCTTCATTGAAGAGATTAAGGTAAATTAATTATTTGATTGAAAAAAGAAAATGATGTTTTGGTTAATGACAAGATATGAATTTGAGGTGTTTTATTCCTTTTGTTAAACAGGTTTTCTATAAAGAAAGGCTGAATGGGTACTATGGAGTTGCAGTTTATATTATATCCAACTTCCTCTCTGCATTCCCTTTTCTGCTTGTAATTTCATTTAGCACTGGGGCTATAACTTGGTACATGGTGAAATTTCGGACCGGATTCTCCTATTTCATCTTCTTCTTTCTCAATATCTTTTTAAGCATTGCTGTTATAGAGAGCCTAATGATGGTTATAGCTTCTTTAGTTCCTAATTTCATGATGGGAGTTATAGTTGGAGCCGGAGTCATTGTAAGAACTAAGAAAATCCCTTATTATTATACCTTTCTTGATATTTTTTTTGTTTTTGTTTGCATCAACATATAATTGAAAATTCATGCAGGGAATCATAATGATGACCTCTGGCTTCTTCCGGTTGCTGCCTGATATACCGAAGCCATTTTGGCGCTACCCTATTTCGTACATCAGTTTTGGATCATGGGGAATGCAGGTAATTTATTCATTTAGTGAACAGGAAAGTTGAGTAATGAATTTTTCCTAGAATGTTACTTATATATGCATTGCATTGCATTGCTGTTAATCAATGTAGGGCGCATACAAGAATAATTTCCTCGGCCTTGACTTCGAGCCTATGTTAGCCGGTGAACCAAGATTGAAGGGTGAGGATATTATCAGAAACATATTTGGGGTTCCGGTAGATCGTTCCAAGTGGTGGGATCTAGCAGCTATTCTGCTTATTCTCGTATGTTACAGACTTATGTTTTTCATGATTCTCAAGTTGAGGGAAAGAGCTTCATCAATGTTTCATTCAATTTATGCAAAGAAAACTCTTCAACATCTTGACAAAAGGCCTTCCTTCAGGAAAATTCCATCTCTGGTATCTTCAAAGAGACACCAATCTCTACATTCACTGTCTTCTCAAGAAGGTCTTAACTCTCCACTCAACTAGAAATGCATAATACCTACCTCAAGTTAAAACTGTTTTAGTGCAATATTGCTCTGCTGTTTGTAATTCTTGCTTATACAAAAAAAAAAAAAAAAAAAAAAAAAAAAAAAAAAAAAAAAAAAAAAAAAAAAAAAAAAACCCCAGAACAGAAATTACAGAGTTCCCTTTACAGTTTTATATACATATAGAACAGAAGAAGGCTATATGACTTTACCCCTTCTTTGTTTTGTGAATCCAAGTGGGAGGGGTGTACCTATATCATGATTGTCAGATTTAAATATTTTAGGATGAGTTAGTAGATTTCTATTCTAATAGAAACAAATAATATAACGAAAACAAGGATAAATAATGAGAACAAAGGATTATAAAAGGTATTATTCATCGTCCTAATCTTCAACAAATGAATTTTCAAAGATTCTTGTTCTCTGGCATTCCACATTAATATTGGTGGGTGTTCGAATTCACAATGCTTGTATTTTATATGCATGCGAGAGATTATTCTTGATGTTATAAGAGTAGATATTTAGATCATACACGAACAGTCCCAATAGACCTGTTGTAATACTTTCAAAAATAAATAAATTAATAAGCTTTCAATTCATATATACTAAAATAGTCTACCACAAAATGAACTGTCACACCAGCATTTGGTTTTGTGATGCATTGGACTAGGGTCGGCCCTGGGCCTTTCTAGAGGGGCGGCTGCCCGGACCCTTTAAAAAAGTGGGCATTTATTTAAATAAAATGAGTCTTTAATTAGGACTCATTTATTTTTATTTGCTTTCTATTTATTTTTAAAATGACGATGTTTATACCCATTAAAAATTGTATATACACCATTATTTTAAGTACACCCTATTAAAAAATTATAAAATTTAAAGGCAAAAATACCCTTTCTTTATATTTATTGTATTGTATTTTTGTAACTACACCCCACTTACACCAATTTTATTATTATTTAAAAACTTGTTATTTTATTTCTTGTTTTTCAGAAGAAAAAAAATCTAACTCTTAAATATAAAAATTATACCAAAATGAATTAGATTTTAAAGTAATTTTATTTACAAATAATAGAAAAGAAGATAATACAACTAAAAAAAAATTGCAAATTGCTTTTGCTGTAAATGGGGAGATCGGCAAAAATTGAATGCCTAAAGAGTAGAGAACACACATATACAAGGTGAGGTGTAAAAGGCCAATACAAAGAAAAATATTGAATGTTTGAAAGAGAACAAATTCAAATATTCAATGTCATTGCCGGTGCGTGTGTAATACACAGATACAACAAAAATAAAGGGGTAGAGCCGTAGAGGTATAGAATTTTCTCTCCTCTTTATGAGAATAGTATGGGTTTTTTGGGAGACTTTTCGAAGTAATGATTGTCTTCTGACCGATGCTACATGTTGCAAACGATTTCAATTTGTATTTGAAAATATCAAAATAGCATTTAAAAACGAAGTTAGGGTTTGAGAAAATATAAAGGGTTTTGTGCTACATATGAAATCAAATAATTAATAGGAAACTGATTAATATAATTAAAAAAGGAAAATGATTAATGATTTGTGGATATACTTACAAACTAATTAGTCCTTTAGTCATTTTAATCAAGGGTAATATTGAAAATTTTAAAATATATTAATTTGGGGTGTACATATAGTTTTTAAGGGGAGCAAATATCGTCATTCCTATTTTTATTTCAGACAAATGCCCAATCTCATGTTTAAAAAGGGTTCAATTATAGTTACTTGTTATTGGTTTAAATGATGGATTGATGGACACATTACTTTTATTTCAGATCGATCGAATTGTTTGTTAAAAAAAAAAAAAGACAAAAAAATATAGAAAACATACAAATAAAATTTCGGTCAAAGTTCAATTGTGCACCAAACACACAATTTAGGGTTTCAAACTTTCATATTTTTAATTTTCCCCTCTCTCTTTCTCACTCAAAACTGATATTCTCATAATCTCATTTTTACATCCTTATTTTCTCTCAATTTTTATTCTTTAATTTCTACATACTATATCCTCGTTGGCTTGTTATACTCTCTCTCGAATCTCGATCTCCAAGTCTCACTACTAGCACCACACACCGGTGTAGGGCCCATTCTTTTGTATATGTCATAAGAAAATTAAAATATACACATAGTAAAAATTTGAGAATTTTTCGAATTTAAGAATTATTTTTTTCCGATATTTCGTTATTCTTTAAGTTTATATCTTCAAAAAAGTTGGAAAGAAATAGTTTTTGTACTCGAAAAATTTCAAAATTTTTTTTTTCATTCTTTATATCATCCATGAAAAAAATTACTTCAAAATTCAATAAATACCATTAAATTTCAGCAAAGGTAATATAAATATTAAAAAACAAAAAAAAACTATAAATAATGAATATGATCAAATGACCACATTTTAGATTTTTGCCCTTGGGCCATAAGAAAGTCAAGACCGCCCCTGCATTGGACAAGCTTCATGTATTAAGAGTTATTTTCAAAATTGAAGTAAATCTATTTAAAAAAAATTGAAGTAATTACATAATGCAATTATTTTTTACTTTTATATTTTAAAATTAAATTTACTTCAAAATTTCATTTTCTATAATTAATTATAATCAATTAAAAAGAGGAAATCGTAGAGAAGTGATGTGGCAAGTTATGATTGGGAAACTAAATTACAAATAAATAAATAAACAATATTTATTTAATATTTTTTAATTTTAAAATTATAGATTTTAAATAGAAAAAATATTGGTAATGAAAAGATGAAAGAGATATTGAATTTGCTTCGATAATTATTATTAACACAGGAACGTGTATTTGTACAGATTGACTTCTAACTATTCCTACAAGTTAGGAATCAGCTACTACAATATAGGAAGTCTAACTATAAGTCAGGCATTACAATAGGAAAGAAAATATATATAGATTATCTATTCTAAATAAGGAGTTTTATTTCCTAACACTCCCCCTCAAGTTGGAGAGTGGATATCCTGCACTCCCAACTTGTGAATCATAGGCACAAAAATTTCTTTTCCCAAGGGCTTTGTAAAGATGTCTGCTAGTTGATGTGCAGAGTTTTCATATTTTGTAGTCACGGAACCATCTTGGATTTTGTCTCTAATGTAATGGTAATCCATCTCAATGTGTCTAGTTCGCTTATGAAAAACCGGGTTAGCTGCAATATGTAAGGCAACCTTGTTGTCACAAAATTGCAAGGCAGATTCATGATGTAAAAGTCCCAAGTCCCTCAATAGATATCGGAGTCATGTCAACTCACAGCAGGCTCCTGTCATTGCACGATATTCAGCCTCAGCGGAAGAAAGAGAGACTGTTTTCTGTCTCTTCGACCTCCAAGAAATCAATGAAGGTCCAAGAAAGACATAATAATCCGTAGTAGATCTCCTAGTGAGTGGGCAACTTTCCCAATCCGAGTCACAATAAGCCCTCAACTTGAAATCACTATTCGAAGAGAAAAATAGAGAAATAGCTACAAGATATATTGTAATATTTACGGAAATATAAATAGCTAAAATTTTGGTCCATCCTAGAAAAATAAATAAATTATATTTGTTTGGAATACAAAATCTCCTTTCTTGGTGAACAAATCTTCATGCAGCCATCGTCCACTTGAACACCCCTTGGCTGCCTCCTACGGGCGTGCACACACCACAGCACCACAAAGGGCTGCCGTGCGCAGCCCATAACAATCATGGGGCTGCCATGCACAGCCCATATCTCAACTAGCGCAGCTGCGTGCTCAATTGCACGCGCACTCGTTGCTATGTTGCGTATGATCCCAACTTCGTTCCGGTCGCTTTTAATTCTTCACATCTTTAAATCTTCAATACTTGAATAATATTGCAGCATATTTTTAACAATAAAATTACTGCAGTATTTTTTTAAAAAAAAATCACTGCAGTATTTTAATACAAATAAAAACTGCACTACTTTAATAAAAAAAACTGCAGTATTTTTTAATACATTAAAAACTGTACCATTTTTTTATAATAAAAATAAAGAGAACTTAGCAACTACCAAGAAGGAATTATGACGATAATAGACCATTCTTCTTATTACAATTCCAAAACAAAAATACATTGAAATTCTAGGACCAAAATCGAGCAACAATAAGTCACTTTATAACAACATATATAAATCCATGGTCACATTTCTATCATGACATCCTTATATAACTTTATAAGGATATTGAATGTGAGCCACTCATTTATAAAAGTGATTTGACAAGTGCATACATATCAAGTCAAAGTATATAAAACAAGTAACACGCATTCAATGTCCTTATATAATTCTATCGGAGCATCCTCATAGAAAAAATTTCCGTATAAATCCATATATTTCACATGTAATTATATATGAGAATACCTATAGTGTCATTTCTTTCTAAAACATGCATATTAATCAATAAAAAGAAGTAGATCCACGTATGTACATACATTAATTAATCAAGGGTACAACCAGGCTCTGATACCAATTATAGGGGGAAAACGGGTTTATACGCGCAGCGGAATGCAAAAAATAGGTTTAGTATATAACAAAAAAATTTCCTTTAAAAGATGAACCTTAACCCTTAATTAAATTAATGTATAAACAAAAGTAACATACCTTTTGTCGCGTGATCCAATTGACTTTACATCGATGGTAATCCGTAAATCTTCCAATCCAATTATGAACGTAGATCACCTAGGAACGTGGTCGCCCTTTCTTTGAATTGAGTATTTGATGATGGATAACAAAAACTTTTTCTTTTTCGTTAGTCACAAAAACTCACTAGAGATCATAAAGAACGTTTCAGTCACTTTTGAATTATCAATCTTTTGATCGAAACTCACGTGAACCTAAATCGAAATTGTGCACAGAGCCTTTTGATGTAAAAGCTTCTAATGCACTATCGAAATAAAACGTCTCTGTTCAATATCTCTCCTTTGGCTAAATTTTTCCACACACGTCTAAGAGATGGATTCTATTTTTCATGCTCTAGAAAAATAATTCCCTCTCCAGTAACTAGATGGTGGCCGAATTCTATGATGGGGATTATATATGGTGATCGAAATTCTTCCCTAAAAAGAATAGGGTGGGTCGAAATTATTCCCTAAATCAATTAGGGTTGGCCGAAATCCTTACTTGAAAAGGATTTGTATTTCCACCAATGACTCCTATCATTTTTTAGAATTCCAAACCCTAATCCAACTCTTTTGTGTATTTGTGACTATACCAAAAACTTCCTTATTTGACTAGATAAATAAATTCATTTTATTTATCTACTTACCAGATAAAGTCTTTTATAATTATTATACTACTAACAATAATATAATACTAAGAAACATATTTCCTAGTTAGAAAAAGATTTTGATTCTTAATTAAATAATTAATTAATAAATTAATTAATTCCCATTTAATTAAATAATAAAATAAAACAATATAATAGACTATTTATTTAACCTGGCCGTCCAACATGTATATATATGGGCTTACATATTGTTTTTCTATTTTATTAAATCCATTAGATTTTAATAAAAAGCCTACATGTGAACTAGACTCATTCTTACTAAAAGAAATAAGCCCACATGCCTTTCATTAATATATCAATATAATTTAACAGCCCATTAAATAAATAATGTGCAAATTATATTCTTAATATATTAAGTACAATTCTAGATGGACTTATAATTAGTCTGGTAGAATATATCAAGTGATCCATGCAAGTCTGTATAGATTGAGGATCTTGGCGGGCTATCTAAATTTAAGCTTCAATAGACATAAACCAATCACAATCAACTAATGATTCACTTAGGTCCGATCTATTAATTTTACCTCATTCCACTAAATTACCTCATTCCACTAAAGAGCTAAAATTATACTCTTAAATAAAGATAGAACAAGTAAATGTTTCTCATTCAAATCCTAGACAATCTTATAAGAGATAGTGTATTATCGTGAATAATATTAGTAATCGCCAAGAGCTCATAGACCGCCTATAGCTCTCCTAGTTACCATATTTACTCATATAACCATATTTTGAACTTTGATATTTTGACTTGTTCAAAAATCATGTTTCAATAGTCACTATCGAAAACTTAACGTTAAGATTTAATATTTAATCTCTCAAAACATCCATATGATAATATTATACTCTCATTTTAATAAATGGAGCCATAATGTTCATATCTATAAATGAAGTCCTCTATCGATTAACAAATAAATACCATCAAACTATCGAGGATAGATTATGCTATATAATCGTATTCATTGATAGCTCAAATGATAACACTGATAACCATAAGTCCATCATTTATCTCAAGATTAAGATAGATTCTCTGATTGTCCTCATAATGAAAACTTTTATCTACTGACAGTTCTAAATAAAGTATTTCATTGTGATCCTATTCAATGCACCTAGTGCACTAGATTATTTTACTTAAAGACACTTTAATGATTTTAGACTCATCATATCTCATTTGATCCCACTCAAATGCTAGCAAAAAAATTTACAATTTTAACAAGATAAAGGTTGGAGGTAAAGGTGTCTAACCTTTATCTTAAGTTGTGAACAATATTTAAGACTAGCTAAAGAATTGTGTATACCTCATACATATCCAGACGTACGAACAATTCTTTATATCTTATAGTCTTTTGACCTTATGATTATTTACTTTGACAATTATAATAATAAACTATAAATGCTATAAGATTTATTAAATCAGAAATCACTTTATTAATATGAAAAGATTGTCAATTACATTATTACACTCTTGTTAGTATAATCCTAACATGTTATTATTTAATTGATAGTATATATCCAAAATGGTCTATACTTGTACAAACTATTCACGATCCACGTGTCAAAAAAACAAATTATTTGCAATGAAACAAGAAGGATGTAGAAAAGACGTAGAACGTGCATTTGGAGTTCTCCAATCATGGTTTGCAATTGTGGCAGGACCATCACATTTTTAGCATAAACATGTTTTACATGATATAATGACTACATACATTATTATGCATAACATGACAATCAAGGATGAGCGTGATGTTAATGTAGCGATTGAGGATCATATGGAAGCACCAACTCCAGAAGTTGAGATGATGTTAGATAAAAATACCCGATTTCAAGAGTTCCTAGCTCGATATAGAAAAATCAGGGATAAAGAGGCTCACATTGCACTCCGAAATGCCTTAATAGATCATTTGTGGGATGAATATACTAATTCAAATAATTAGATGATGATCAATATGTATTATGCTTTTTCTTTTTTATTTTATGAAATGTAATGTTTAAGTTATTTTAATAATAAATGCAATATTTTACCGAATTAAATTTAAATTCTATTAATATATTAATTTCATAATTTCGTATCGTATTGTAATATTATTTTAATTATGAGGGAAAATGTTATTTGTGGAGAAATATTAAAAAATAAAATAAAATTCAAGAGAATATTCTTTTTACAGTAAAATTTGGTACAATGAATTGGAGATGGAATAGTAAAATAGTATGAAAGTTGCACTATTTAAGTGTAAAAATTGTACCAAAAGAACTATTCAGATCGGAGATGCCCTTAGATTAAGCTATCCACAGCCGATGGCAATGGAAGTTATCCACGGTCGGTGTCGGTGGAGTGGAGGCTATCTACTGCCGGTGTTGGTGGAGATGGAAGCCATCCATGACCGGTGTTGGTGGAGTCGTAGATCTCCACACTGGTAGAGGAGGTTGATCCCCTCCATCAGCATTGGAAAAATTTTCTCTTTCCCATATCTGTTACTGTTGGAATTTGTTTTGAAATCAAACCACAAAAGGAGATCGCAACACATCTGTAGAGGCGGTGGTTAGCGCGAAGGCTGTGGGAGGCATGCAGTAGCAACGAGAGGGTGTGATGGATGGAGATTGTGAGATTGTGATGATGAGTTGTTGCAAATCTTTTGAGAATTGATTGGTGATGATTGGGTGTTGTAGATTTGGTGAGGATGATGATGGTATTAGGTGGGGTGCTGGCCTCTTGGAGATATGTTGAGCACATATGTCTATCGAAATCGAACATACATTTCCATCAACACAAAATCTTAAACACTAAAACAAAAATCAAACCAATAGACTCACAAAATCAACTCCGATTGTATTGATGTAACTGCCAACACAAGAATCATACTGGGAAAAAAAAAATAATCATTGTTTTATGGTGAGTGGGTGTTGTAGATTTGATGAAGATGATGATTGACGATGGGTGGGGTGCCACCAGCGAGGAGGAGATCTAGTTCCCCCATGCTTGCATGCGAGCATGGGGAACCTGTTTCGATCAGTGGAGGTGGCTGAACTATCAGCCATTGATCTTTCCCTTTTTAAAAAAAATGTTTTTATAATATTTTATTTTTTTAATTAGTTGTTAAAAGATAAGAAATTAAATGGGCATAACAGTCTTTTCATTTGTCAAACGAAAGTCAACTTAACAGAATCCTAACAGTGTTAAATATCAAGGAAGGAAGGTTGTTGAATAAAAGCATAGTTATCTATCCCTCCATCCAATAATAATTAAAAGGTTCAAGGGAGGTTTATAATAATATTTACCCTTTCATTAAATAAGGTGGTTGAAAATGTCTCACCTAGAGCTAGCTAAACTGTGAAACCTTACCATATATATATATATATATATATATATTATAAATTAATGAAGTAACGTTTCTATTAATTAAAAAAAAAAAAAAAAAAAAAAAAACCTAAGTACACTGTAGTCTCTATATATAACAAAGCGGTGCACTGAACTGCCTGCAGAGTGCAGATATTTTAGTTGGCAGTTGGATCAGGTATAAATGTAAACCTTAGCTAGCTAGCTTTTACACACCGATTGATTCACCACCATTTCAAAAGGAGAAGATAAATATATATTCCATTCTATTGTCTATTCTACTGCTTCTGCTTGGAGAAATCATAATACATATTTCTCAACTTTTATCCAAAAATTTTCTTTTGGAAAATGTTTTGACAGTTATACGCTGCAGTGTATAAACCGGCTGATGCACATGAGAGGATTTGAACTCAAAACATATTCTCTGTATAAATATTCCTTAAAATATATTAAGTGATGAATGATGTTGTTGACAATCCACCAAATATCTATCTATACTCAATTTATAATAATTTTGATACCAAAGTGACAAAAAATGTTATTATACAATTAGAAACACGCGTTAACTACGAAGCAAGTTATTAATCAAATTTAAAATTATAAGTTTTTAAGTTTTATCGGAAGGAAAAAATAACTTTTAGAATTAATCTTCTTAACATGAAATGTGTATAGAAAAGAAATTTGGAAAAATTTAAAAAAATTAGAAATGAGTTTGATTTTTCAAATAAATATTTTTATAAAAATTAAATTAAATTTTTGTAGAAATATAGTATAAAAAGATAAATATATATATATATATATATATTTCGGAGTAAATCCAAGTGTTTTTAAAATTTTTAAAATTTAATATTTTAAAAATGAAGTGTCTTAAGGGAAAAAAAATCTTGAAAGAAAATAATGTATCGTAAGATAGAGGTGGCCATGGTTTCGATTAAACCGACGGTTTTGCCCGCGGTTTAACCGAAACCGTACTTCCAAAAACCGCCCCAAAACCGAAACCGAAACCGGCGGTTTCAAAACCGGTCGGAAACCGGTTGAACCGGTTACGGTTTCGGTTTCGGTTTCGGTTTGGGTACTTCCAAAAACAGCCAAAAACCGACGGTTAAACCGGCGGTTTTAACCGCGGTTAAACCTCCGGTTTTTTTATAAAAAAATTAATTAAAAAAAATCGACTAATCAGAAGCTGACACGTGGCATTTTTTTGAATTTTTTTTTGAAAAACCGAAACCAAACCGAAACCGAACCCAAAACCGTCGGTTTTTAAAGCGAAACCGAAACCGAAACCGAAACCGAAACCGTAAAACCGCCGGTTAGAAACCGTGTACCAAACCGGTTTTCCGGTTACGGTTTCGGTTTTGGTTTTGGGTGGCCACAGAACCGAAACCGCCGGTTTCAAACCAAAACCGAACCGAAACCGAACCGTGACCACCACTATCGTAAGATGAAAATCTCGAGAAATTATCAGACCAGCAAAAAGCTAGAATTTAAATGTACAGGCTCGAACAATAATATATTAAGCTTTAACAATAAAGATGAACAGCTAGAACTAGATTCTAGATAGCTACCGCATTCCCCACTCTGAAGTCTGAAGTCTGACTCTGATGTCATGATTTTGGTTTCTTAGAAAAGGCATGATAAACATCATAACGATTGGGAAGTGTCGTGTCACTTTGGGATTAAAAAAAATAACTATTTAGTTTCAACTTTCAATATATATAATCAACCTTCCTCTCTGCCTCTCGGCATATATATATATATATATTTGAGTATGACAGCATTGATGGCAGCTTAATTTAAGGAGAAAATTTACTAGCACATAAGATAGATAGTTAATGACGTAGAGAAAATATCTTTTCCAGTAAAATTATCTATATTTTTAGGGTTTATTAACTAGGTGATCACTCGGTTGTTTTTACACTATCAAAATGAATATTATATGGGGATTTTGTTTTGAAATGGTTTTTTTGACGAAAAGTATGATATTAATGGTCATTCCATCCAATTTCATCCAATTCCGTTAAATGAGTGGTATTTTGATAAATAAGGGGATGACATTAATTTATTTTAGATTTTTTTTTGGAAATCAATTTTTGCTTTTATTTTTTTAAATAAATAATTATATTTAGTATATTTATATATGTATAGCATATCTTAAACAAAATATTATATATTAATATACTTTAATTTTTTAACCGATTATATATGTTGATTGATGATAATGTTAGACATTAACTTTTTTTTTTCTTTGGGTACATATATTAAAAGTTCATTATGATAAACAACGTTAGAAATATTATTTGTTTCAAAAAAACAAAAGTAAAAATTGATTTCTAATTTTTTTTTTTAAATAAATTAATGTCATCCCCTTATTTACCAAAATACCACTTATTTAACTGAATTTGATAGAATATGATGAAATAACCATTAATGTTACACTTTTCGCTAAAAATGGCCATTAGAAAATGAAATCCCAATTTAATGGCCATTTTA
Organism: Acer negundo; assembly: GCA_035582765.1. Lineage (NCBI taxonomy): Eukaryota > Viridiplantae > Streptophyta > Magnoliopsida > Sapindales > Sapindaceae > Acer > Acer negundo. The sequence goes on from CM069233.1 coordinate 11,077,218, forward strand.
AGAGTGTGGAAACAACTAAGTGGTCACCCGGGTAATTATCCCATATTTTTTATATGAAGGTGATGTGACAACAAACTTTTTAAAGAATTAGAAACTCTCTAAGATTACTGACTAGAATATCTAACTATTTCCACAAATAATATTACATCTCATTTAATTAAAAAACTTTTAAAAAAAATACTAGAATAATTGTTTTATAATGATTGGTCATAAAATTGATACATATTTTATTTTAGATAATTATAGTAAAGATGAGAATGCATATTTCTCTAATTTTTTTTTTTTTTTTTTTTTTATCAAAATGGATCTATATTTAATAGAAATGTTGATGTGCCACTTAATTAATTTTAACCCGCTAGCTTTGTCTCTCTCTCTCTCTCACTACTGCTCACTAATCATTAATCAATTTAATTTCTTCTCTACATATATAAATATCTTCTTCCCTCCTAATTCCATAAGTTTTTTATTTTATTTTATTTTATTATTACATTAATTCTCTCTCCAAATAACAAACTCACTTAACAATTAACATTACCGGTCACTCTCACTTGCACCCTCACAAAACCAATTCATAAATCACATTTACTACACACACATATATATATATATATATACATGGTGTTGTTAGAGGTTTGGTTGCAACTCATAAATCACATTTACTACACACATATATATATATATATGTGTAGTAAATGTGATTTATGAATTGGTTTAAGAAGAGGAGGAGGAGGAGGAGGCGTGATGTACTTGGTGTGGGAAGATCTAACGGTGGTGCTGCCAAACTTTGGGAATGGACCAACAAAGAGGTTGATTAATGGTCTCACTGGGTATGCTCAACCTGGTAGGATCATGGCCATCATGGGTCCTTCTGGTTCTGGCAAATCAACCCTACTTGATGCTTTCGCTGGTTAGTTTATAATTACACCCCTCTCTTTATATTTGTTATAGGTTTGGTTGCAACTCATAAATCACATTTACTACACACACACACACACATTTATATATATATATATATATATATATATATATATATATACATGGTGTTGTTATAGGTTTGGTCGCAACTCTGAAATATTTAGAGAGCTAGAAAGATGGAGATGGAGATGGAGATGGAGGAAGTGAGCGGTGGTGGTCATTATCAAGAGGTGGCCGGTATATCAAGAAGAGGAGGAGGAGGAGGAGGCGTGATGTACTTGGTGTGGGAAGATCTAACGGTGGTGCTGCCAAACTTTGGGAATGGACCAACAAAGAGGTTGATTAATGGTCTCACTGGGTATGCTCAACCTGGTAGGATCATGGCCATCATGGGTCCTTCTGGTTCTGGCAAATCAACCCTACTTGATGCTTTCGCTGGTTAGTTTATAATTACACCCCTCTCTTTATATTTGTTATAAACTTATAATTAATTAAGTTTAGTATAGCTAGGCTATACAACTTCTCAAGCTTCCTTTGTACGTAATCATTAAGTTTGTAAGTTCTCTTACATTAAGAAAGCTAATGAAAGATGAAGAACTCCATCGAAGGTTTGAGTAGTATTTTTTTTTTATATTTGTTTGAAATATTAACCCTTTCGATTTTACAAACATAATAGTTCAAGTTCAAGTTTTTTTTTTTAAAAAACAAAAAAAATAGTTAGCAAGGACACAACTTTCCTTTGATGATTTTTTTGGGTATCTTTAGATGACCTGAAACATAGAAACTGGTAGAGGACGAGTACAAATTAGTTGGGTTGGTCAGAAAATGCTAAACTTGAGCTATAGCATTTATGATCTATTATCACAGACGTTTTCTAGTCCAAACAATAACATTTGTAGTGTTTGATTCCTATTTCAAAATTATAGAATGCCACATATAGTCAGAGTATATTAACACTTAACAGTTTGGGGGACAAATTAATTGTTCGGCAGCTTCTTTTTTGTTTATTTTATTTTATTTTATTTTATTTTATTTTAAACTTCACAACAATTAAAGGCATTGAGATTTCGTGGGGAATGCCCCAACCCACTTATATCGCATTCTCCTCTACTATGATTCATTATTTATGTCACACAATATGATTTAATTAAATTGGACTTATGCATATAAGCATTTCTCGTATTTCAAACCCGTAATAAATAATTTTTTTTTTTCTACTTGGATTTCGTTTTAAAACGAGTGTTAATGAATTAAAAAATATATATTCTTTTTCATGTTTTTTAATATAGGAATAACCGTACAACGGGATGAGATAAGTCCAATGGTAAACTTCTTACATCTATACCATAAGGTTGCGAATTCAAGTCCTCTCTATAAAAAAAAAAAAAATTAATTAATTAAGTAAAAAATTAAAAAAATTAAAATTAAAAAAAAAACCCGATTTATATAAAAGTGTAATATTTCAAAAAAAAAAAAAAAAAAAAAAAAAAAAAAAAAGAAGATAGGAATAACCATACAACTATTGATGATATCTTAATTTAAAAAGGGGTTTTTATAATTTGGTCCCTATCTAATTGGAAAAAGACACTTTTTTACTTACTAATTGATTTTTCAACAAATTGGTCATAATATAATTCAAAATATAACAAATTGGTCCTACGGTTAGTAAAAAATTAGGACTAATTTGTTGTATTTTGAATTATATTAGGACCAATTTGTTGTATTTTAGGACCAATTTATTGTATTTTAAATTATATTATGACCAATTTGTTGAAAAATCAATCAGTAAGTAAAACAAAGTATTTTCCTAATTAGATAGGGACCAAATTATAAAAACCCCTTAAAATAATAAATATGATTTTGTTAATATTTTTATTTCCTTAATTATATTCTAAACATATATATGTTTTTTTTTTTGGGTATTTCGAGATTGAGTAAGTTACATGACTCTCACTCTCTCACACACACACACATATATATATACACACACACACGGTCATGCTAGATTAATTCAAATTTCTAACTTAATTTTTTGACTTCAATATTTTAAAAGCATGTTTGTTCATGTGTTCTTTAATCCAATAGTTGAGATATTGAAGTCAAAAAATTGAGTCAGAAATTTAAGTTAATATAGTCTAACTCATATATATATATATATATATATATTCTTTCTATAGTTCGAACTGATATAAAATATATCAGTTCCTTACATGTGGACCATTAGTTTTAAATGGTTCTACTTATCTGCATACACATGTCAAAGCATCATTACTATATGGGTTATTGGATTTAAAAGATGATTTGACATGTGTATGCAACCAAGTAAAAACATTTAAATCTAATGGCCCACATATAAGGAACTGATCTATTTTATATCAGTTCGAACTGACAATAGAAAAACAATATATATATATATAATTCTAATTAAAATTCATAAAAATCGATGTAATTTCATCAAGGTTCTTACCGAAATAAAACAAATAAAAAAAAATCCTTCTTCAACTCGACCCATATACCTACTATCGTTCTTCGACTCGACCCATATACGAGTAGGTACGTCTCTGTGTAACCCATAAACTCAAAGATAAACACAAATTAATATATCAAAAAATTCTTTTAAAGGTTATATATTTTATCTGAAATTTTACTTTGCCCCTCAAAACAAAGTGGAAATAGTAACAAATAGCACTCTTTTTAGGTTGAATTTTGAGAGTATTATCATTTTAATAAGTTAAGTTTAAATGGCACAAAATGACTAAAATACCCACATATCTTTCTTTTATTACATTTGTACCATTGTTAATGTTTTTTTTTTTTTTTTTTTTTTTGTTTCAAAATCCTCCATTGATAGAGGACCTCTATCATTGGAGATAAAAGACCTCCATTGGAGATCGAAATCGGCCTCTAATGGAGGTCAATTCAACCTCCAATAGAGGTTGAATTTTGTTCGACCTTCAATGAAGAAGATGAAAAAAAAATTGAAAATTTTCATTTTTATCCAAAAAGTCTCGGAAAAGTTACGGAAACTACAAAAAAAGTCTCGTAAAAGTCTCAGAAATTACTAAAAAGTCTTGAAAACTACATGAAAAGTCTTGAAAACCACCTAAAAAGTTTTAGAAACTACCTGAAAAGTCTTGGATATTTTTATGAATGTGTTTTAAAGATTTTTTTTTTTTTCAGATCCACACTTTAGGTGTTATTTAAATTTAAGTTATAAAAACAGTGATAATAATACTCCTAAAATTATATTTTGAAAAACGGCCCATTTAATTTTTGAACCCCCAAACAAATTTTTTTTGACTCCACCCCTAACATCTTGCGGGTTCGGGCCGTGGGGTTTGTTGACTTCCCTAGTTGGAACACAGGGAAATGCTGAAGCCTGAAGCTGGGAAATGGCTGGAAATGGCTGCAAGACTTAGACCCAACACCATTTGATAACTCTTTCAAGAATTGGTGTTGAAAGAGATGGTCTGTGGAAATCGAATGAAATAACATAATTGTTCTACTGAAAACTTGAATACGTTTCCAAGATGAAGAAAATTACATTAAACTTTTGGATCCAGTGATTACAATAGAAAAAATAGCGTAGACTAAACTAGAACTGATTACTGATGTACTGTTTATAAATATACTCCAATCCTAAAATTAATAACACTTGATTGTTGAAATACTAATCCAACAAATACTCTGTTTTTTTCCTTCTATTTTGTGATTAAAATTGTTGCTTAAAAATATTGTGTTAAAGTTGTTCTTAACACCAATGCTGCAGGTAGACTCTCAGGAAATGTTGTCATGACCGGGAATGTTCTTGTTAATGGCAAGAAAAGAAGACTAGAGTATGGTGGTCTCGTAAGTATATCCTTATAAACTAGTTTCTTTCATGTCGCACCATCTTTCGTCTAAATTTGATTTCCCTGAAAGTTTTGTAGGGTGGTAGATTCCTTGAATTCCCTTTTTTTTTTTTTCTTTTCGTTTCTGGTGAAATTACAGGCTTATGTGACCCAAGAAAATGTACTATTGGGGACCCTAACGGTGAGAGAAACCTTAACTTACTCAGCCCATTTAAGGCTCTCAAGTAGTATGAGCAAAGAAGAAGTTACTAGCATTGTGGAAGGTACAATAACAGAAATGGGTCTCCAAGAATGCGGTGATCGGCTGATCGGAAACTGGCATATGAGGGGAATTAGCGGTGGAGAGAAAAAGAGAGTCAGCATTGCACTTGAAATCCTCACCAGACCTCAGCTTTTGTTTCTTGATGAACCCACCAGTGGCCTTGACAGTGCCTCCGCCTTTTTCGTGGTTGAAATTCTTAAAAATGTTGCCCATGCGGGTAAAACAGTTATCTCTGCAATTCATCAGCCGAGTAGTGAAGTTTTTGCGCTCTTTGACGATCTTTTTCTGCTGTCTGGAGGTGAAACTGTTTATTTTGGAGAAGCAAACTTGGCTACCAAGGTATGTATGTGATCATGACATGGATATGACAATATTCTACATGCCAGGAATCAAATCTTAAATCAATCTGATTACAATCTAATATATAGTATTAATTTTGCAGTTCTTCGCTGAAGCCGGATTTCCATGTCCAAGTCGAAGAAATCCTTCCGATCACTTTCTTCGTTGTATTAATTCAGACTTCGACGATGTCAGAGCAGTTTTGATAGAATCCCAACGAATACATGTACGTATATGATGCATTTATGTATATAAATGTTGCTTGTTTCATGTTTTTGCTAAACTCATTATCATGTAAGAAAATAAAACATATGCTAAAGTTTAAAGGAAATACAATTGACAATTCTACTGACCAATACACTTACAAATTAACACATTACATAAAATTTACGTATTTAATCAAATTATCTAATTATCTTCAGGAAACTCAAAACTCAATTGATCCTTTGAGAAACTTACCAACAGCAGAGATCAAAGCTGTGCTTGTAAAGAAATACCGGTGCTCAGAGTATGCAGCAAGAGCAAGAACAAAGATTCAAGAAATTTTAACCATTGTAAGCATTTCAAACTCAAGTCCTATTCATTCCTTCAATCTTAATTCTTTTATCTTCAATCACTTATCTTTGTTATGCTCTGGAACTACAATGTAAGGTATTTTATAACTGCAAGGTGTGATTTGTTAATATGAATACCCTATCCCAACAAAGTTTCTACATGATTTGACAACTCGTGCAATTTGTGGATATATAAGTTAATGTGTTTTTCATGCAAATCTAATTTCTTACATTAATGTGTAAAGCAATAATGGCAAGCACAGAAATTGTTCGAAGAGAACAGTTGATGAGCATATACTGTTGTTACAGGAAGGGCTTGTATTTGAAAGAAAGAGTGGGGGCCAAGCAAAATGGTGGAAGCAACTCTCAATCTTGACACGAAGATCTTTCGTAAACATGTCTAGAGACTTGGGTTATTACTGGTTAAGAATAGCAATCTACACAACTTTATCTATATGTGTTGGTACCATCTTTTTTGATATCGGAACAAGCTATACTGCAATCTTAGCCCGCGGTGCTTGTGGGGGATTTATATCTGGTTTCATGGCATTCATGTCTATTGGAGGTTTCCCATCCTTCATCGAAGAAATTAAGGTAAAATAGTCTCATTTTACGGTTAGACATGACAACAATGGTTTCAACTTTTAAGATTTCAATGATTTATTTATTTATTCATTTATTTTTGGAAACAGGTTTTTTATCGAGAAAGGCTGAATGGGCACTATGGGATTGGAGTATATATTCTTTCTAATTTCCTATCTTCATTCCCTTTCTTGACTGTTATGTCCCTAACTACTGCGTCAATCACCTATTACATGGTGAAATTCCATTCAGGAATTTCACATTTTATGTACGATGGCCTCGATCTTATTTGCTCCATTGCAGCCGTAGAGAGCTGCATGATGTTGATAGCTTCGCTAGTTCCCAACTTCATGATGGGAGTCATAGTAGGAGCCGGATATCTAGTAAGAACAATAACTTCATTAATCTTCTATTAGATTTTCCTTTCACTTAACAGCTTAATGATTTTGTACTAAGGGAATCATGATGATGACGGCTGGGTTCTTTCGCTTGCTGCCTGATCTACCTAACATATTTTGGCGTTACCCTGTATCCTACATCAATCATGCCACTTGGGCACTGCAGGTAAGACTCAAGAAATTAACTTCCTACTTCCTAGTATGTCTCATCAAAATGCCTCCTAAGTATATACTTAATAATGCACCTAGCTTGCATTCCACATCGTAAACTAATAGTTTGGCAGTGTAGCAGCAAAGATTAAGGTAAAGGCAAAAGTTATCACAACAAAATATTTGGATTTACCATTTGCTAAAATGTAAAATGTAGGGAGCTTACAAGAACGACTTAATCGGCCTTGAGTTTGATTCTTTAGAAAGCGGTGGCCCAAAAATGAAAGGCGAGGTGATCCTCACAACTATGCTCGGCGTCAACCTGGAGTATTCAAAGTGGTGGGACTTAGTAGCAGTTGTAGTTATTCTCATATGTTACAGACTAGTCTTTTTTGCAATTCTTAAGTTGAGAGAAAGAGCTTTACCTTTCTTTCAAACTCTTTATGCCAAGAGAACTCTCCACCGACTTAAGAAACGGCCTTCGTTCAGGAAACTGCCATCCTTCCCTTCCACAAGGCATCAGGTTCTTTATTCACTGTCTTCACAAGAGGGTCTCAACTCTCCAATTCACTAGAGCAGGAAAGAGCTGTACACAATCTTCGAACAGTATGGAGATTTTATTCATGACTTCTTTATTAGAACAAACATATTGTCTTCAAGTAGATTTTACAATGCTTTCCAGCAGTTGATGTGTTAATGTATCAATACTGCAGTGCTAGTAAAAATACCATTTGGTCAAATACTTGATTCAGCTCTATTCTGCTGCATGTGCCATAGTTTGATGGCAAGTTGAGAACATACATTGCTTTCATCCAAAAACAATGATGCCAAAAGTTTGATTTATGACCCAACCTGATCAAGTATCAAATATGGGGGAATTACAATTTGGTCATAAAATTTTCATGAAATGTCATTTTTTTTACACGACATATGCGTATTAGATCATTAGGTCCTCAACTTTCCAGAAATACATCCAAATAGTCCCTCTGACCAAAAACTAACAATCAAACTAAACGGTTTTTTTTTTTTTTTTTTTTTTGAACAATTACATATAATTTAGGGTTTGGGGGAGGGGAACACAACTCGAACCCACAATCTCATTGGTGTAGATGTGAAGAGCATACTATCGAGCCAATCCCATCATATCAAATTAACATATTGGTTGAAAGCATTGTTTTTCCCCTCATTTGAAATAATTGATTGAAAAAAACTATCTGATTGATTGAATTTTACTTATTTACAATGAAACCATGGCCCAAAAGAAAAAATGGCCATATGAAGAATTTAATATTACAGTATTAAATTTAATAAAATAAAATAAAATAAAAATGAAAGTCACATAAAATTTTAAAAATAGATAAATGAAAAATTCCAAAAATAATTTTACAAACCCTTAAAATAAATAGATGCTAATTTAAAATAATATTACAATATTTTTCACAAAATAGAGAAATTAGAGAATAAATATTTTCAATTTAAATAATACAAAATTTGTAAAGAAATAATAAAAAAATAAATTTTAAAAAAAGTGGAGGCCAACTCCACCGGTCCTGTTCGTTAAAGTTTTACAACGAAAATAGAAAACATTAATGAACAAGCACTAGATTTCGATCGAGCAAGACAAAAACAATTACAATATTGCATGGACAAACAACTATAATGGATTTATACATATACCTGTAAAGACCTTTCTAGTTTTAACATTTTACAAAGGGAAAACAGAAAACGTTTACCGAACGAAACATTTATTTTACGTGGTATGTAAGATTTATACCTGAAAAGGCCTGGCTAGCCTTAATGTTGTTCTCTGCACAATCTGCACATTCACCAATCCCAACTACTTCAACTCTACTTTGATCATTGTTGCCATGGTAGAGATTTGCAGATATCAGTAAGGACACCAAGAAGCACAGCAATGCTTCTCGGGAAACGGGGAGAACCCGCATCGTGAACCGTGCTTTTCTTTTTTTCGAGTACTCGAAAAAAGCAGCTTCTAGTCCGTCGATGGAGGTGGCCTTTGTTTATTTTTATTTTTTTTAATCATTTTTTTATATGTTAAATGGTACTCGTCACTTTGTAAAATTATTGTGTAAAGACGTTAATACCCCTACTCCAATAAGCACCATTTAGATATATTTCTAAAAAGTCAAGGACCAAAGATTTTCAAGAAATATCGTTTTCTTAAACAACATATTCAGTAAGAAAGAAGATCAATGTTGACTAAGGTCCAAAAACCTTTGTCATGGGGTTTAAGAAGAGCTAATAACTAATAGACAAAAAAGGATATTAAAGTATACTTAAATGTCACGGGGTTTTCATACCTTAAAAAATCTCTCACATAATAATCTGTATCTACAATGCTTTTTCTCTTGCACAAAAATGACATAGGAATAGCAAATAAACTTATCACAGATTTTAGATGCAACAAAAAATCATGAGAACACGAGCAATGTTTATTGGTTGCCAATACCCAATTCTCTCTATAAAAAAACAAAAAAACAAAAACAAATTCCCTCCAACATTGATTTTGAAGAATTAACGTCAATCAAAAGGTCAAAGGAGTTTCAAGAAACTTGAAAGTAAAAAAGTAGTAATTTAACAAGCATCATCAAGATAAGTGAATATAAACACATAAATGAGCAAAGCTAAAGAGCCTAGCGTCGACAGTCACTGGAGCCTAGCTTAAGTATATAAAGCTCATTGTTTTATTTTGAATTACCAAGTTTCCACTACATATAGTTACAGAAGTACCCTTATTAACCAATGATGGTTAATCACGAGAAGATGAGAAATTGTTCTCAAAAATATAACTTTTTAGTTTCTTCAAAACTAAGATTTCCTTACTATTAGCATAAACACTAACAAAATACACCTTGCTATCAACTCATCGGATGAGAGTGGGTGTTTGTGCAGTGTTGGTGGTTGTCACTATATGCATGTAGATAAAATATGGATATTTTGGGGAGTTTAAAGAGAACTATAAAGGGAGGAGTTAAGCTCCCCAACATATAACAGGGCAACATAATAATGTGCAGAATAGGCAAGCACTTGGTATACATTAACAATTTGAGTGTACAAGGTTTCACATATAATAAGAAACCTTCTGCTTCCACTGATGAAGCAAGCATTAAAATCAACACAAATAAAGATAATCAATAAAGGCAGCTAGAAGACAAGGGCATGTAACTTAAACTCTTATCCAAATAAGACCAACCTGACCATATTCTTAGTTATGAAGTTGCCGCTGTTGCTGCCTCTGCAACACCAGCTGCTTCTTTATCAATTTCAACCAAGTGAGGCACTTTGACAGAAATCTGCACAGTACCTGTCAATAGCATGAAAAGCTTTTAAATTAGATACATGTTAGTGACAAATAAGACTATCCATCCCTCTCAAAATACTATAAAAAAGTACAAACAAGATGCAACACAATAGATCTTGGGCAGAATAATTGCTCTAGAAGATCACTGTGTGCTTATTTTAAGTCTCATGCTGCCTGGTGGGCTGCTTAGTGCATGCACGAGGTCAAAGAGTTGTGATAATTATCTTTAATGCAAAGCTAATAATGGTAACACAAGACATATATGTACAACACATCAGTTTCAAAACAAAATAAGGTTATATCCTTGTGATTGAGAAAAAAATAATGCAGCCAATCTGATTTTAAAAGAGCTGGGATCAATGCCCCAAAAAATACCAATTTCTTTTCCCCCCTTCAACCAAGGTATGTGCACATGGCTGAGAGAGGGAGAGAACAAATTGACTGAACACAAAAAGCTGCATCCATGACCAATCTTCCACTTCAGGTTTGCATAGCTAGAAAACCAATAGATCAACTCATGTATCATGCCCTCTCCTGTTAAGCAAAATGAGAGAACAACTGACCCTGCACTGGTGACTTCAGAAGAAAATCACAATATAACGAACCTACCATCTTGCATTGCAGACAAATAAAAGTTACTGATATTATGATATTCCTAAAGCATGCAAAAATGAAGTTAAATGAAGGATATGAGAGCCTTTATGAACATCTAACTGTTATCCTATGCAGATAAACTAGAAACTACTACATGTCAAAATAATCAGTCAAAAGTTTTGGAGAATTGTAATAAACAAAAGCATAATAACAAGAAATTTCAATAAAGTATCCACAAGAATCAAGATATCAATTGGCTCATATGACAGCTTTACATTTCACAAGAAGAAAACAAAATTCAAGTTCCCTCTTAAGTGAAAGTTTGAATAACTCATCAATTATTTGTCAGTCCTAAGTTAAGAGTAATAAAATTACAGTAGAATGGTAAACTCAAATCAATCTCCAACTCTGAAGATAGTAGTAAGGTTGATAGATACTGCCGCTGGCTAAGGTTTCTTCTCATCGGACACGCCATTTTCAACTCGACTGTCAAACCCATGATAAGGAACATCGATCATGGGCATGGGCACTGGACGTTCACCAAAGTCCTCCGGAAAGCATTCAAAATCAGGGCCAAAGTTGAACTTGACCTCACAATTTGGTTGATTGGGAAGAGTATACATTGAAGCAGCAGGGTAATATCGACCCCCACATAAATCCATGAATGCAACCCCTTGACATACCCCATTTTTGAAGAAAGATATCTCACTTCCTGCATTGCAAAAACAATGTTTTGCACATGAATAATACTTCCAGAATACCAGATACAAATATACATGCTAAGGTTCAGAGAAGAAAAACTATACTAATAATTAGATAATGTCACAACAAAGACTCTTCCAACACAGAAAATTTACAAAGTGGCAAGTTGATACTTGATAGGAAGGCAGCAATTACATATCAGCATAACATATCCCCTTAGTTGCATCTGCCTTCAAGATACAAACGAAACACAAGACAGCAAAAACTATAAGTGCAAGGCTGAGAACCCTTTTTGTGATGATAATCCCAAACAAGCTGGGGCAAGTCAACACCACAAAGCAGTCCCAAGCTACCAACCTTTTAAGAGATTTTTAATGGGTTTGGTATTGCCGTGACCTCTATAAGAATTAACTTTATTTTTACTGTAAAAATAATCAGTTCTAAAGTAAGGTTATTCTATACGTTTAGAACTACTGTAAAGTCCAAATGCAACATGTGTTGGTAAATTTTACTTTTAAAGTATTGTGGCTGTGTGTGATAACCAAATTATAGACATGATACTGCATGGTTTACTTTTACTCATTTAACGAATATATATTTACAGAATGTGTCATTTTGTTAAAATTATAAACACAATTCATTAGATGACCCAAGAATATTTCACAATCACAAAAGACACATCACATGTTAAAAAGAACAATCAATTTGAGTCATAATAAATTAATACATTGCAAATCATGACCACATAGTACCAACAACTCCTAAAACACAACCTCATCTCAGGTTTACTTGAGGAAACTTCTTACTCAAGCTCTAAGTTTTATTGTTGCCTTGTTAGTTATTGCTCTAAAATAATGAGCACACAATAAGTAGAAAATTATTCCCATTGCCATTTTATGACCAGTTTAAACGGAGAACAACCAATACTTATAAAGTTTCAATCAATGAACTCCATAGAAGTAACATGTACGTATAGTGCATTTCAGAGTTCAGAACATTTATCGTTTCAACAGGGTCTACATCATTACATCATTCTTTTACAGAGCTTGGGCCTTAATTAAATTTAAGGAATATTGTAAGGCATAACAATGGATGTAATTCTTATTACTATAAATATACCATTCCTATCCGTTTAGAAGAAAGAGATAAATGATATGAGGATCTTACTCTCACTTGTGAGTTGTGAGATTTAAATATTTTTTCCATTGTTCAGAAGATAACTTTCTCTCTTTCTCTCTCATACTGGAAAATAACATTCCTTCTTAAAACCAATTTCCTCACAAAACTACACATCTCCAACTTCATTACAAATTTAAACTCCAAACACAAAACTCTAACCATATAAGGAGGTACAATCCATAATATCAAAGAAACAAATAATAAAAAATCATATCACTTGTGCAATTAGGCAGTTAATATGACTGAAAGAGTTTGTCTTATTTAGCTTGCATGCTCTTTAATCATCCATGTCATTTTTTCTTTTCTTTTTTTGATAACCTAAAAATCACCCGAACCCGCTTAGCGAACCCAAGTTCAAAGCCAAGGTCCCCGTTGAATCCCACAATCTTTGAGAAATAGGAAACTATGGCCTTTGGCCATGTAGGTACCCATGAGGGGATTTGAACCCCAAACCTTCTAGGAGCAAACCTCAGGCCAGTCCATTCTGCTAACCCCTCATAGGTAATCATCATGGTCATTGTTTACGAGTAGAAATGTAGAATTTTATCATTTTTTATTGTAACAAAAAAAATTTTAAACTTTATTTTAACAAACTCATACTTTAAATAGAAGGAGACCCACGTAAATATCTATGGTACATCAACAAATGTAAAAAATAAAAAATGCACACCCAAATGCATAGTTGCAGTTATCAGAGAACAAGTTTCTTCATCCAAATCAAGTTTATATAGACAGAGATGTTTCTTGCACACATTCAGTTTATTAGCAACAGTCCATCCTCATTACCATCACTCTTCATAAATTAATACATGTTCATGATCATTATAGCAGTTACTTTGCTCAATCTCAAAGGAATATCAAAATTATCTGTAGTGAAAGATGCAAAGAATCAACAGTTAAAAGGATCAATAGATAATTCATTCTCTACAAGTTCTACAACGACATCCACAAGAAAACATATCCAACATACATATCATATATAACCACATAACAAAACCCGTATTACAGAAATAATAACAAACTCACCAGGAACCACCTTCGGTGGATCCTCCTTGGAATCAGGCGCGCAGACATACCTCTGCCCCTTGTACCAAACAAAATGCGGCGGCTTGGGTGCATATTGTTCTCCCTCTGGCAAATTTATATAAAACCCAATAACATCTCCCTCCTTATACCCTTCCTCACCATACTTTTCCCGCAAGGCCTTATGCACCTTACTCCCATCAATATCCCTATAACCAAAACTATTCGCGTCATACCCAACCGGTGCTTGCAAGTCCCCCTTCTCTGTAGACCATCCCAGCCGCGTGTGCCCCGTCTCACCCAATTTCTCAACCTTTATTTAAAAGAACATTTAAGGATTACAATAATTATTTAGACAGCTCGTTAGAAGACAAAATCTCCAAAATAAAGTTAAATTGTGATGAAAACCGTCATTTCATCATGGAAAAGAAGATTCAAAACTTTATTTGATCAACTATGCCATGTTGGTTTCCTTTAACCTTGTGCATTATTATTTAGTTTCATAGCACAATTTCAAATAACACGCCACTCAAGATTTTAGTTTCTAATCATGTGTTCAGTTAATAATGCAGCTGATTTCCAATCATTCCTATCTGTAAATAAGCATAGATGTACACTACCACAGTTGTCTTTCCTTTCTTACAAGAACACTCCAGAAAAACGGTTGCATCAAAAAGCATATATAAGAGGCAATGCATCAAAAAAAAAAAAAAAAAAACCCTTAAAAAGTTACCTTTATTTCATAGTACCATGCACCTTCTGCAACCCCCCTAGTGGCTCTCACCATTCTGTACCCTTTCGTACTCCCTGCGGTCAACCTATCTTCATTTATTTCCACCTTCTCAGCTTTATAAACCTTCAAAAACAAAAACATAGAACTTTAACAAATTCAAAACTACGATTAGAAACAAAAAGAAATTGCAAAGAAATTCAATGAAATTTGTCTAAAAAAAGAATATATAAACCTTTGATAAACAGATTTTCATATCTGGGTTATCGTCCCCTTTGTCCGGTAATCTTGGAACCGGTGTAATCAGCACAGTGTCCTCAGTGGATGGCTGGTTCTGGGTGTTGGTTTTGTTCTTCTTCTTCCCTTTTCGCGTTGTTTTCGAAACCCACACATTGTTGTTCTTCTTCTTTGATTTCTTAGCAGTTGTTGTCGTCGGTGTCGTGTTAGCTTTCGAAGACAAATTGTTACTGGTAGCAACAGGGGTTTGCTCTTGATCTTGTTGTTCCTGTTTTGGTTCTCGTTCTTGTTCTTGCTGCGGCATGACCGTCGTCAGACACGACGAAAGCGGTTTCTGTTTCTTGGGAGGCGGCTCCTCGTCGTCCTCGTCATCTTCGTCGTCGTTTTGGGGGGCATTGTTGTTGTCGTCGGGTTTTGGAGACTTCTGGGTGTCGTCCGAGGCAGTAAGGTAGTCTTCGGAGACGGAATCGGAAACCAAAGGCTCGGGTTGGGGTTCAATTTCCGGTTCTTGAGCGCTGCCGTTTTGGAGTTGATGTTTGTATTCGGGTTCAGGTTGAGGTTGTTGTGCGGTTTCGTTTACGGGGTGTTGATTGATTGGTGGTTCTGATTCATCGTCTTCTTCCTCTCTGTAATTGGCTTGGAGAGAGTCCATTATCAAAAGAGAGAAGAAAAAAAAAAAAAAAACGAAAGGGGAAGTTTTGATGAGTTTTTGCCTTTTTGGATTAGTTAGGGTTTTAAATTGGGATTTGAGATTTGATGTGGAAGTGAAGTGGAGACTTTCATGTTTTGGACTTTGGAGAGCAAAGAAAAAAGGACAGAGACAACCTTTTTTTCTCCAAATAACTTCTATTAGGGAGGTTGATTCATGTCATGTTTTTTATTAAAGCTATTAAACTATGAATTAACATATTTATTCAATTGAGAAATTCATGATATCTATAAATTAATATCGGATAAAGTAATAATATTTTTTTATGTAACAATTTTATTTTTATTTTTTTATTTTTTGAAGGATGTAGCAAAAATTTTTTAAAAGGATTATATATGACAAACTTTGCAATTGGCTCAAAGATATAAATTAATAATTTCAATAAAATTATAAGGATAATACATTTTTGAAATTTCCTAAGTGCAAATTACAGCCAACCTCCCTAAAGTTTGTTCTTTGAGAGATTCTTTATTTTAATTTTTAAGAACTTTAATAAAAATATATCGATTTTAATAAATTTTGATCTGAATTTTTTATGCACGATAAATTCAATGTAATCTAACTATAAGCAAAATTTGAGAATTTTTCGAGCACTTGAACTATTTATCCCAATTTTGTTAAATATGAAGGCATTAGAAGAATTGATGAAATATAGGAGAAATCAAGAAAAATAGCTTTAGTAATCGAAAAATTCTTAAATTTTATTCATATATAGATTTCATTAAATTTATCACTTTAATAATCTTTTTATTTTTTCTAAATGTTACAACTATTACAATAAAATTGTTTAGACCTATCAAAATCAGACAATACTTGTACGACTCGAATATTTACTCCTACAAACCAAAAGAAAACTCTCAATGCACTTTAAGAGTTATGAGGTTGAATACCATATTACCATATTGCAACTTGAATTTATTATTACAATATGAGAAATATTCAACCCCATAACTCTTTAAGTCCTTACCAAAAATTAAAGATGAGATCCAATTATACCTAAATTTCAAGATAAAAGCAGCAAAATCTAATATCAACAAATTATTAAGTTACGAAATTACATTGGCATAATGTATCTTTCTTTTTCTTCTTTTTTGACAACATCTATCTAACCACTTATCCAGATAATTTTTTTTTTTGAAACTATTTGTCATTGGTAAAATTCGAACCGTTAATTTGGAAGTCATTTACCTAAATCTCAACCAATAAATTCTCGTCCATCTACCAACAAATTCCCGATAAGGTTGAATTATCATATTATAACAATAAATTATTTAGTATCATTAATGCATGGAATGCTTCATTGCTTGTAACAACGCCAAAATTGTTGTGTCATTATCAACTGCTTTGTCCTTGAGATTGGGAAGATCCCCAATGATGTTATTGTTGGAAACATAGTATTAAGGGTTCATTTGATGTGCAGGATATGATATTATTATTTTTATGAGATTATATTGAATTAGATTGAATTGGATGAGATAGAATTAGACTAAAAATAGTGTTGTGATGTGTTAGGTGCTATATAATATTAGATTAAAATAGTCTTATCTTTTGTTTGGTGGTATGAGATTGAAAAAATAAAAATAAAAATTTATCATATATTTAATACAGTGTGAAATTGATTAATATAAAATTAAATTAAATTACTTTTACATAAATAAATTTATAACATTTTTAAAATAAAATAATTAAAATTAATATTAAAGAAAAAAAACATTTTTAATTAATATTTAATATTTTAAAAATATTTTTAAATATCATAATAAGATATATTAAATAAATATAAATTTTTATAATTAAATAAAAAATTAAAAGAAGAAATTTATTAATATATATATATATATATATATAGGACTAGATAGCCCAACCTCACCCATATAAAATGGTTGCATCGAATTGGACCGATTAAAATAATTATATAAATTAAATATTGAAAATTATTTAAATATTTAAAACCAATTTTAATCAAAATAATATTTATTTTTATTTTTTAAAATTGAAAAATATTATTTAAAAAATGTTTAAAATAAAATATTTTATTAATTATTAAAATATATTTATATTTTAATCACATAAAAAAATAAAATAAATTGAAAAGTGAAAAAAAAAAAAAATTAAAGTATAAAGTGGTGGGACTAATATTAATCCCACTATTTGTGGTGGGACTAATTAGTCATGTATTAGTGGGATAATTTGCTTGTATACAGGAACGGAGACAGGGCTACCCTAGCTTTTTCCAAAATAAAATTGAAAAGATAATGGTCATTTCTGATAGCTTTAATTTATATATAATAATATAATTAATGATGTAGAAAACATAGTACAATGTAATTGATTTGTTGTAAATGAATATATAGTTTAAATTATACAGGATTTCTCATCATTAATTACCACATAGCAGTGGCACCCACGAGGCAAATGATATATCAGATATCTATTTTTTTTTTTTTTTCTTCTGTTTCCCTTTAATAATTATTATCTCTATCATCTTTTCCTTCAACTTCAGATTCTATCATCTTTTCCTTCAACTTCAGATTGTAAAAATGTGAGTGTGGTTTAAACAGCAGCATTTCTTCCAAAACTTTTGATTAACAATTTTTGAAAATTGACAATTTTTTTTCTTTCTGATCAGTACATCTGACATATGTTGCTTTTTCTAACAGTTTTGTGAAGGTGGAGTTGAAGTTATCTTGTAGGCAACTTGATTTTCCCGGACTTCACTCTTATTTTGTTTAAAGTTATAACATGATCCCAGTTATATTTTCAATGGTTTAAATGTTTTAGGACCTCAGGCAATCTGTGCATTCTAAAACTTATCTAGACAGGCTAACAGAGTTGAAAAGCTTGCCGAAACTGTCCAATGTCTGGTACTTTGTAACTGCATGCTCTATATTATTTGCCAATGTGAGATCTAGATTGATTTCACTTACTGTATGTCACTCTATTTGTTGGAGTCAGGTGATCTGAAGTTTCGAGTTCAAACTTGGAATCTGAAAGGGCTTTCCAATGTGTAGCAGTTGTTCAGAAGAAAGTGAAGAGCGTGAGTTTATTTGGCTTGTAACTTAGTGGACAAATCTTGTCATTATTGCCTGGAAGAAGAAGCTACGTGGTTTATCTTACTTCTTACTGTATGTTTGTGTTTAATTTTGACATTATTAATACCACCTTTCATTTGCAGAGATGGTTTTGTTCAAATCTTGGCATGACCAATCAAGCAGTTAAGGCTGCTGCTATCTATTGTTTGGACTCAGCTGTTCTTTCTTTTCCTTAAATCATGTATTAAGAGTGCGAAATGGTACTACGTTAAATTGTCCCAACAACATTTGTGAATTAGGATACTTAAAAGATATCTTTTGCCGTCAGTTTTGGAGAATCTGAGGATATTTCGAATGAGACCAGGGTTTAAACTTTATTGTATGAAAATTGATTTACCATGACTAGGTACATACTAGAAAATAAATAAAAATCTAGTCTATCCATTACAAATCAATAAAAAAATCAATATCCATTAGATATTAACTAGGTATATAAATATTGAACCCCTGTGGATGCAGATATATCAGTGGCTACTGGTGTGGCTGAAGGGACCATCTGAAATTAATACAAGGACCTTTATCCTTATACAACAAGGATCATACCGCGGGCTGGTATGCCAAGGTGGAAGATCTCAGGAATCTATGCAGCCCTTAACAAGCCTCTGCTTTTGTTCATCTGCCCTCTAACTTGTATCACATAGTTTTGTAATCTTAGTGGCTAATTAGCCAAAGCTAAGTTGGTGTACTTACATTGATACTCACTTAGATAGGTGTCAAGCGAGCAAAGATAGATATTTTAGTTGTAAATGAAATTGTTGCTTCTTTAAGGAATGGGAATTGGGAAGGCATAGCAAAGATAGATAAATGCACTTGATTGATTCTGTTAAGTTTGCACATATCAACACTGGTTTCTAATTTCAGAACTCAACATGGGTAATTGAATTTCAGATACATTTGATCAACTACCACTGATTTAAGCATAGAATTTAACTAATATGGAAATTGGCAGGGTTCAACTTTCAAGAATTGAAACAGAGAAGCAAGCCAACAAATTAAAACAAGTTTAAAATATCTACTTCATTATATCATAATCATCAACCATCCTATCAGATTAAGCAGTGCAACAATAAATTAAAAAACAACTTAGAAAGTATATATCCAATCATTTATATATTAAAAAGACCTCCACAAAAAGGACAATTATATATTATCCCTCTAGCCTCTAGCCTCTAGCCTCTAGCTAGCATTAGTTAAATATCTAAACTTTGTCCGGCATTAGCAAAAGCAAAGAATTCAGAAAGAAACCCTATTCAAGAACCATGATGATGATGATTAGCAGCAACCCTAGAAAGAGCTAGACAAAGCTGATGATTGATCCTGAAAGACCAAAGCTGAACTTTATCACCTTGTTTAAGATGATTAGCAGAAATAACATCATTCCAACCACAAGTGAGAACATAGACATAGCTGCACTTGTTGCTATCACTTTTTGCCATTGTCCATCTCTTGAAAACCAATTCAGAGACGGCGAGAGACGGCTGGATAAACAATGGTGTCATCTCCCCACCTTCATTATTCACCCATTCTTTCTCTTCCTGTGTCAAGAAGTCTGCTGATCTTATTTGCTTCTCCGGAATGGACATCCGATGGTAATGCTCGTTGGTGTCTGTGAAGAACAAATTTTTCTGAATCACTATCATAATGTTGTTACCGTTCATGCTGTCAACGAGTTTTCTCATGTTTTCAGGCATTTCATGCACTTTGTCATTTATTGAACTCCTTAGTATCTTTTTCTTGAATCTTGAATAATCTTTTTGAAACCATTCTTTATCGTCATCCAAAAAGCTTTTCTTTTTCATGACAGGTCGCTTGAGAGCCTTTTCTCTCATCAATCTTTTTTGTCTCTGCTCCTCCTCCTCCTCCTCTTCTTCTTCAAGTAAAAATTGAGAAGCCAAGTCTGTGACAGCCAACAAAGCATCGAAACCCGTCAATGGCTGATGATTAGCATCATGAATCTTGAAACCCCTCTTCTCAAAATCATCAACACCCAACAAAGAAAGATCCTTTTTTCCTTTTTCTTTTTCTGCTGCTCTCATATTCTTTTTCTTCATCAAAACTGGAAACATCATCTAGGGTTTTTGTTTTGTTTCACTAATTGAAACACAAACACTTTAAGCTTTCAACACTCGCACTTTTATGGAAATGTAAAGCATTCACGCGCGTACTAGTTCATGCCTTGTATATTTATAATTTTATTTTTATATTTTTCAATTAATTATCGAATACTTGGAGAACAAGTATATGATCCCAGACCTTGACTGACCAAAGTTGCCAGTTGGTAGTTACGGTCTACAGTCTGTCCAGCGCAACACATTGCAAAATCTCTCTCACTAATTACTAATTAGAATTAGAATTAGAATTAGAATTTGTTGCATATACGAACACTGAAGTCATGATTAAAATAATAATACTTATTTTATTTGTCATCTAAAACTTAGGTTCCATTTAAAACTTAATGAGTCTGAATTGAACTCATTAAGTTGTTTTGTTTGTTTTTTTTATGTGGTCAAATAATTAAAAAACAAAAAACAAAAAAAGTAAGAAATCATATTCCTTTCCAAGTCTGTCATCTCAAAAAAGATATATTTCCAATTTTATTCTAATTTAATTTGGTGTAAAATTCTTTCTTTTAACATATTTCTTATTTAAAACGGCTTTTAGAATTTTTTTATTTTTAACTAATCACTTCTCATAGAGATCGGTGTATATAATTCAAGAACTTATTTTTAAAAAATAATAATAATCAATAACCTTTCAGAAAAAACGAAAATGGTTTCCTCAATTATATATTGGAAATATAGACAACATACAAAATAACCTGAACCTTTTATTTTACAATAAATTGAACTTGAACTTTATTTGCAGAACCTGCAGGATTATATTTTTTGATGAATTATTTGTTTTGTTAAATTGAACTTTGTTTCTAAAAGAACATGCAAACTCTTATAAATAATGGTGCATGTTAAAATTTAAATTACTTATTTTAATTTGCATAAATATAAATGTAAAATTACTTATTTTCAAACAATTTTATTTTTAAAAAACAAATATATCGACAGTATATTCATATGTGAGGAAAAAAAATAATGTCATTCAGGTTTAGATTTCAGTCTCAATTCAGTTTTCAGAAAAATTCAAGACTGTTCAGTCTTCAGACAAAAACAAATGACCCCTAACTCTTAGGAGAGACTATATATATTATATATTTATATGAAATTAGAATCATGTTCTAAATATTTGTATGCATTTTTCATATTAAATCTGATTTTTAAGTTTTGCAAACTACTTTTTAAAATCGGATTTAGATATTAGAGATAATTGCACTCACTTCCATGAGAAAATTGCTTCCTTTGCTCTCAAATTTTTGATAATTTCAACGAAATTTTTTCTTTTCTTTTCTACATTCACCATTGAGTTGGCAAAAATGTTCTTACTTACTGGGCTGAAAAATTATATATCTGTTGTGAATCAAAGAAGAATGAATAACAAATGAGATAAATGATAAATAATAAATAAGAATGATGAGATACATAAAAGAAGAGAGATTCGAGAGATCAGCGAGAGAGAGATAGGGATGAGATAACAAAAGAGAAACATAATTTATTTATATTGATATTTCAGTAACTAAAAATCAACCAACACTTACAAAGGATATGAAGCATATATATAGGCAAGATGAGGAGTGACGTGAATGATGATTCATTGTCCACTATCTACTAGTGTCATTACATCATCAATTGTGTCATCAACTTGAGCACCAAGCAAAGGATGTGGCAAGTGCCACTCAAGTGGTGTTTAATCCAATATTTTATAACACTCCCCCTTTGGATTTATGCCACTTGTATTTTAATTTGCTAAGGAAAACTCAGTGAGACAAAATCTTAGTAAAATACATATAATGATATTCTGGATCTTGTGGGGTTGGACGTTCTCAAAACTATATCGTTAAAAACCTTATCAAGAAAACCCGGTGGGATAAAACATGATCGAATGGAAAAAGAGTATAGTGTACCTATGTCCGCTCAAAACTTTGCTCCTTTTGATTGTCTCGTTAAAACCTTGTCAGGAAAACCCAGTGGGATAAAACCTGATCGAAGGGAAAAAGAGTACAATTCAAATATGTTCATAGTAAATGTTTTCTTCAAAACATTTATCACATTTATACTTTACAAGGGAAAACCCAGTAGGATAAAAACTTGAGAAAAGATATTCATTGATCTGTCGGATCAAAGTAATATTTATGATGATCTTTTGGATCAAGGTAACATATATATGATGATTAGCAAGATCAAAGTAATAGTTACAATGATATTTTTATCAAGATAATATATATATACAATGATCTACTGGATTAATGTAATATTCATGATGATCTTTATGAATCAAAAGATTTTTAGATGTACTTAGAGAATTGTCTCATTAAAACCTTTATCAGGAAAACCCAATGAGACAAAACCTGATTGAAAGGAAAAATAGTATAATGCACATATGCCCCAAAATAACTAATATACTTCATTTGATATGCTCCCCCTGATGGGACGCTCCCCGTGATAAAAGTTCCTTTAAAGCAATCTTCTAGACTGCTAAACTGGGGTATACATATGCTTATTTCATTTCATGAAATAACATCATAAATGATTGGAGGGGGTATAAACAAAGACTTGCTTTATGGAGTAATATCATATGAAATTTTTTCAGAATCTTTTCAACATATTATGATTGATGGACAAACATTCCATTTAATCTATGCTCGACCTTCGGATCGAAACAATATTTCCTTTCCCATGTCTTTCAATTTTAAACTCATTTACCAAAAATTCAAGAATTTTCAAGAGCTTTCCAGGAGCTCCAATTAAATTCATATCATCAACATATGTTGTGAATATAGTAAATCCGGATTCTGATTTCTATACGAAGACACATGGATATATAATATAATTATTATACCCTTATTTTATCATATCTTCACTGAGACGGTTATACCACATCCGAACAGATTGTTTATAATCCATATAAGGATTTTTGTATGTTCATCAAGTACAGATTACGAGATCTCGATTTACATGCTTCTGGCATTTTAATCCTCTTAAGATTATAAATATCTGCATTAAGTGAATCATATAGATAAATGATTACTACGTCTAGAGGACGTATTTCAAGCCTTGTAAAGGCAACCAAATTTATTAAAAATTTGAAACGTAATTGTATTCGTCACTATTGAATACCAAATTTCTGTGAGAAACCTTGTACTACGAGTCGTGTCTCATATCTCACGATCTCATTTTTCTCATTACGTTTTCCGTATAAAGATTCATTAGTATCCAACTAGTTTGACATTTCTAGGTATCTGGAGTACTATTGGTCAAAATACTTTATGTTTGACATATGAAGTCAATTCTTTTTTGAATTGCTTCTTTTCACTTAGGGCAATCATGCCTTTTGTATACAATCATTGATATTATAAATATCATAATTATCATTTATAATTTCAGTAGCGCTACTGTGTATAAAAATACATCATCAATGATTGTTTCTTCATGATTCCACATTTCTCTCATATGATTTATAAAAATTTTCTCAATTTCTATATTCTTGTATCTATGTTGAGATTTTTTCCATTTTCAATGGATTTAGTCATTTCATAGATTTGTATCTCATTAGATATATCAAACTCTTTCAGATTTGATTTAGAGAAAGTGGATTTATTTATAACATGAGTTTTGTTTACTTTTGGGACCCCGATAACAATACCTTTCAAAAAGGTTCACGAGCTTATGAGATGACAACTTATAAAACCTTGTTACCTTTAATATATCAGGTAACAGATTAATAACTATCTGATGATCAATTATCTTTCATATTTGAGTGATACGAAGATTGAAATTAGACACATTTATATATATAGAGAACCGAACTAGTATCTCTATTTATATAAGAGTAATTTTTCATTTACTCTTTTCTTCTGGAGAAACTTTCCATTTGGAAATTATTCAATATAATAATATACAGATTATGTGTAGAAATATAAACTATCAGAAGTTTAAATGATCTAATTGGAAGATTGATCAAAATCAATATCAATCTCATAATGATTTAGAATCCTTATCTTAGATCATGCCAAAGATGCAATAGGGAGATATACTACATAATCAAATATCTTTAAAATGTGAGCAATTCAATGACCAATTACAAGTTGTAATGGTAAATACTGATGATAGGTAGTGAGTCATAGATGAATGCATCAACATGTAATATAGAATGTCCCATATAGATATTGGTAATTGTATTGAAATAATAAAGTTCTCGTAATTACCTGGACACGTTTGATAAGCGATTCCACTAATCCATTCTGATTATGAGTACATACGAAAAGCTGGATGTTGAACGTCAATCTCAACTTGAGATGTTTGATAATACACAAACATATGACCATCACGTAGATGCATCAATCATTACCATAAAATAATGGAAGGATTCATTTGGTGGATGAATATATCCACATATATCCCCCTTGAATGATGGAGATTCAAAACCAACTTTAGAATAAGATGGTTTATTTGGTGGATGAATATATCCACATACAACACATTTTTGATTAGTGATATAATTCAGATGATAAATCACATAGCTTTTCTATAATGAGTTTCTGACCTGAATTATGCACAGATATTCAACACTCTTTATTATTCATAGTTTTACTATGACATTAATAAAGTTATATACCTTTGATCTAAGCAGATTTATTTATGTTCTGCTTGAATGATTTAAAGTATCTTTTATACAAAATTTAATACCATCTGGTAATAAGATTGTGGCTCTTCTAGAGCCCTTAATCAGATCCATTGGATCTGATCTGATATTAACATTTTATGCTTTTGAACTAAACATATTTCTTTATGGCCTGCTTGAATAATATCAAGTATCATTGATACATAATTTAGTATTGTTTGATAACAATATCGTAACTCTTCCAGAGCTCTCTCGACCTGATACAGTATTAACATTTGCTCTAAGCAAAGTCAAACCCATAAAATTTAGTACTGTTTAATAACAATATTGTGGCTCTTCCTGAGCTTACTATCAAATTCGTTGAATCTGATACAGTATTAACATTTACTCCGCAGAATTATATGAGTTGTTACACTCTGGGCAACGACTCATATCTTTCCTAATGGGAATTTGATGGACTATATTTGTAATGTCATTTTATACCTCATATGAAATGATAATAATTCTGCAGAATTGTATGAGTCGTTGCACTATTATCATTGCATGGATATATTTAATTATCCCATTCATATAGCAATCATGGCATGTATCAATGCTTTCAATTTTATAACAAATATATGTACATAACACCATTAATACACATACGGGATATCAATAAGTGAAACAAGAGAGATAATAGTATAAACTCGGATGCTCTGTTTGAGGTGCATATCTCTCTGTAGAAATTTTGATCAACAATCTAATCGATCAGATTGTAGAAACATGAGTGAAGAATGTTCTGACAAAATTTCAACTCAATTGAACCACAGATCCAATAGATATCACTCTTTGATGAAATCTGCGCAATACTGAAATTTTCTCCCATATTTTCTGCCTAGCCCTGTTCGTAATTGCAGAACTCACCACAGAGAATTCTGATTGACAATCTCACCATACAAATTCAAGAACTACAAGAGCAAAACGTGCTGACTAAATTTCAGTTTAAACCGATATTAGACGAGGGAAATATCAAAGTTTGGTCAAGATTGTGCAATGGTGTTCTTCACACAATTTCTGCACACACAACTCTTTTTCTTCTCTCTTTTCTAGCATGTACGAAATGGATAAAATATTTCTAGCTTCGTTATACATGATATTAGGATCTTATATCATTTTTATGATACTCACAACATCCTGTTGGATGTGTAGATCCTTCTTTGAATATTACTCTTCATGAGCATCAAACATGAATGAATTGGGCAAAATATTATTTCCAATTTCATTGTGTGTTAGGATCTTAAATCCCTTTTGTGATACTCACAACATCCTGTTGGATGTATAGATCCATTTTCTCAAATGGATGATATGTAAACATATCACTTCACATATATGAGATAAAATAAAATCATTGATCATATTAATTTTTCGAACTCCCAGTTCGACCATGAACTGTAAGTTCATATATAAAGTTCAGAAAACTTCAGATCCTGAATGGATTTGAAATCCCAGGTTCCAAATAATAAATTATAAAATTTTTGTATATAACATTGGATCCAAAACTCCAGGTTCTCATCGGTTTTCAAAACCGTGCCGACTTAAATACCATAATTTCAGAAACTTTAAGTTCTGGTCAGTCGCTCTAGCCAATCTCATATATTGCATAAAAATAAATACCAAATATTTAAACAGTTTATCTGGAGACACATCATAATCCAGTCCTGAGACATGACATGAGTCAGTCTCGAGACACAACATAAGCCAGTCTCATATATTGCATAAAAATAAATACTGAATATTTAAAAAGTTTATCTGGAGACATAGCATAAGCCAGTCTCATATATTGCATAAAAATAAATAGTGAATATTTAAACAGTTCCAGAAAGCTGAGCTCACATGTTATGTGCCTAAAAATGGATGCAATTTAAACAAGATAAATAAATCCATAACCATATATAGAGGATCCGTTGACGGCATAAGTCATGTTGTATACGGAACTATAAATAGATCCAGAATATTGAGATGTAAGTAAATCATCCATTCAGGGATCCTTTTTACTTATACACACGAATATCAAGCCGTAAGTAAATCACTCACCTGAAGATACTTTTTACTTACATATGATCATGCTGATAACGTGTTGTGAATCAAAGAAGAATGAATAACAAATGAGATGAATGATAAATAATAAATAAGAATGATGAGATACATCAAAGAAGAGAGATTCGAGAGATTAGCGAGAGAGAGATAGGGATGAGATAACAAGAGAGAAACATAATTTATTTGTATTGATATTTCGGTAACTAAAAATCAACCAACACTTACAAAGGATATGAATCATATATATAGGCAAGAGGAGTGACGTGAAGGATGATTCATTGTCCACTATCTACTAGTGTCATTACATCATCAGTTGCATCATCAACTTGAGCACCAAGCAAAGGATGTGGTAAGTGCCACTCAAGTGGTGTTTAATCCAATATTTTATAACAATATTATTTTTTTAAGTGATTTTTAGAATTAACACCACTTTAATAACTCTAGTTTAAATATACAGAAAACCAAAACTAACCATACAAAACATTAGACTTTTGTTTCTAATCACATTTGAAATTTTAATTGTTAATAACTATATTTTTGAGAAATTACTTGAATGCCCTCATATAAAAATCATCCCCAAACACTCTCTCTTTTTCTCTCTCTTTCTCTCCCTCCCCATCAAAATCATCGTCGGACGTCGTCGAAGGTGTCACTAAACTGCTTGGGCTGTGCCGCCGTGCTTCTTTTCTTCACGACAACGCCGTGGTGCCATCGTGCACTACTTGGCTTCGTGAACCAAGCAACAGCGCCGTCGTGCTTCATGCCCAGGTGACAGCGTCGTCGTACCGTCGTGCTTCACTTGGGCTTCACGAGCATGCAACACCGCCGTCGAAGCTCCCCCTCCACCGGCGATATAATCTGCAGAAAAAAAAAAAAAAAAAAAAAAAAACCTAATATGGGGAACAATGGAAACATGTCAATATTTCAAGTTTCAAAAAATCAAGTTTTTCTACAATATTTTAATTTTGAAAAATTCAAGTTTTTCTTCAAGATTTCAAGTTTCAACATTCAAGTTTTTAGTCATAATTTCAAGTTTGTTTCCAGGTTTGTAAAAAATAAACTAAGTTCAGGGGTACTTTTGTAATTTATTGACATACACTAAATTTTTTTTAAAAAAGTGGTTATTAACAATTAAAATTTCGTTTGTAGTTGAAAAAAAAATTTTGTGTGTTGTATATGGTCATATTTAACAATTTCCACTGAAGCTATAGTACTAAGAATGGGATTGAGAAAAAATACATCCACTTTTCTATCAATTTCTCTTACTAGTCTTTTTTTTTTTTTGTTTTTTGTTTTTTTTTTCCAAAAACCTAATGAACCTCCATTGATGAACTAGTGGTTGCGATTTGGCGGTAAGTAACTTGGGTTGGATAGACCAGCGACCGACGAAGCACTCGAGTTGGATAAACCAGCAACCGACGAGTTCAACGGTGGCAGTGCTGGGACAAAACTCACCGGTGTTGAGCAGCGATGAAGAGAGAGAAGATGCGAACGACCGATCTCGGGTCTTAACAAATCTTGCGGCGAAGGTACAGCCGAAAGATTCTAATGATGCTGACCGAAAAATTATAGAGGTCACCCTCCATTGATGGAAGTCTATTCGACCTCAATCATACAAAAAAAAAAAAAAAAACAAAAACAAAAACAAAAAAAGAAAAAAAAAATTCCTTTTTTGCTTAATAAGTCTCAAATTTGCATAAATTGTCTATAAATCTCGAATTTGCTCCAATAAGTCTTGAATTTTCCCAATAATGGTGCGTTTACTAATCAAGAATTTATGGAATCAAAATTAAGTTCCACCAGAAAGGAAATGGAGGGGAATCAAAATTAAGTTACTAAATTTGATTCCAGTGTTTACTAACAATTCAGGAATTAGAAATGGAATTTAAAAATGGAATCTAGAAATGGAATCAAATTTATTCCATTTTTAATATTTACTTAAACTAATGAATCAGAATTATATAAAGTTGATTACAAAAATACAAAAATACCCTTGTGTATATAACGTGTTGAAATTAATTTTTTTTATTGAGATAACTTCATTTTCAAAAAAGTCATAGTAATATATATACATATAAATATGCAGTGATTCATAAATGGTATTGTAGACATGATTTAGGTATAAAAATAAATAAATAAATAAATAAAACTTTGCCGCATAACTTCGCCCCATTAATTAAAAAAATACAAAACTTTGACGCATATCTTTACCCAAAAAAAAAAAACATTATGTAAACCAATAAATCAAAGCAAGGCTTTGACGTATTAATTTTTGTTCATCAACATCATTCATAATATATATATATATATATATATATATAATTGTTTTCATTCTAGATTTGATATATATATATAGAATCGGTGCAGCAAATCAATAATAATCATCACCAAGATTTTATGTATATTTATGAAATCTACGATCAAAAAAAAAAAAAATCATATTTTAGTGAGGATAATTTAATAAAAAGACATTTACTTTAGTAAAAATACAATCCCTAAAAGAGAATAACAAAGTGGAAGTATAGTTTTTTTTTTGCTTTTTTTTTTTTATAATTATTATAAGTGAGGATAATTTAGTAAAAAGACATGAATTACTTTTTTTAATTAGGAAAGGGAACTTGATTCCTAGGTGAGTGGGAGGAATCAAGTTCCCTTTCCATCAGTAACTTAATTACTGATTTGAAAGTGAGGTTCACGTAACTTAATTTTCTAACAAATTAGTAAACAATGGAATTATGAAATCAGAAACTTAATTCCCTTTCCTAAATTCGATTACTGATTATAAACATGCCCTAAGTCTCGAATTTCCCCCATTAAGTCTCAAATTTGTAAATAAATAAAAAATTACAAAGGAAAAACGAAGCGACGGCATTTTTATCTCAAATCATACTTTGATACTATTTAAACTTAAGTTATTGGGTTTATACTAATCCAAAAACCGGGGTAAAGAGTGCTATTTACACATATTTTCCCTTCTTAAATAAGAGGAATGATAGAGTTAAACCCATATAGTAATCTTAACCTATTTCCTTCCTAAAAACATGATTTATCTCTCTCATCTCTTTTGTCTCTATCATTTGTTTGTGTTTCTCTCTCTACAAAAATAGATTTCCCTCTCTATTTTTAATTGGTGATTTCTCTCTAATATCAACCGAATATTAAATGGATTTTTCTCTCTAGTGTAAACGAGTTTCTCTTACTATTTTTCAATTGGAGATTCTCTCCGATGTTAAATGTGATTTTCTCTTTACAAGTTCAAATAAATTTATCTCTCTAGTTTTTACTGTTTAACTGCGTTGGAGGAGGTGAGAGTTAGTAAAAGGTATTTTGATCCAAAAGTGCAAAATATGGAAAGAAAAAAAAAAAAAAATTGATACAGAGGCTATTTACGAACGAAATTTATAATAATTTTAAAGCTACGTATTTATGAATTTGGGGATTTTCAATTTATACTAATGGAGGCTTCATATCCACTGGTATGTGATTATTGTACATACCGTTGTCGTATGTGATGTGTATGATATTCAATATTATTTGTTTGGAAAATGGAAATAATAAAGCTTTTCTCTTAACTAGCAACTTTCATGAGACAGTTGACTGAATCCTTTATACTTATCTCCAAGTAAAATTATAAAAAGAAAGAAATCAGGGGATTTCAGTGTATTTTTTCGAATTTTGTTTGTAAAAGCAGTAACTAATCTTTCTTCCGGACTCTCCTTAAATGCAGTCATGGCATATACGGTAGACTGTAGAAGAGCTATGTGACAATTTTTTTTCTTTTTTTTCTTCTTGTTTATTTCTAAAGTACGATGTGATGGGGTGGCCACTTGAACATAAGGTTGTAGGTTCAAGTCATCTCGTCCAAAAATAACCTTAAATTTATATTATATTAAAAATAAATAAAAAACTTATTCATTAAAATTTGACTGCTATCTTTCTATAATGAAAACAAAAAGGTATATTTTAAAATGTAACCAAATATAGTTTACAAAAATCAGACATTTAAAAAAACTATATCATTTTTGACCGGTTTAAAACCAATAAAAACACAATACCCTTCATTAAAACACTGTATGTTTTTTTTTTTTTTTTTTTATCACAGAAGATGTACAAATAGATCACAAAATATGTATATAAAATATGAATTATGAATGGATCACGAATTGATCATGAAGGGATCACACACTTTTTTTTTAGAAACATGAGAGAATGTGTAAGTTTAAGAGTTCAATGGCATTTAAGACCAGTTTTGGCTATATTTGATTTTTTTAAAACCGAAACATTGACAAAAGTGATTTATGAAAACCGATTTTGGCTATTTTCTTTTATTACTACACAAACAAGGGAAAGGACATATTCATCAAGAATGAAAGTTTAGTAAACTTTGGCTTCCCGCAAAAAAGTCTGTACATAGAAATGAATACTACTGCAACTAAGAAAGCAAATTAATTAATTAATTAATCAACTAAATAAGTTTTTCTAGTAGAAAAAACCCGAGTATTTAAATACAAATTCCAATTCCTTTTTCTACCCGTGAGAAAAACTACTTGTGTAACTAGGGCTCTTGCCAATGTGGTAGGGCTATTCTCTGAAAACCTCCACCATCACGGTTCAAATTCGGTGGTGTACGTATGTATTTATATATATTTGCCTTGTCCCTCTTTGCCCAGTGAGGGTGCTCTCTCCCGTTTATAGGAGCTGTATTTAGGACCGTACTTTTAGAGATTCATAAATAAATAAATAAAAAAAGGCACCACCACAGGTGACAGGCATACAGACTACAAGTACTTGTTAATAGGGATGTTTATGATATTTCGAACACCTATACTTCGAACCATTGAACTTAATTGATATTTCGTTAAACAGCAGAAAAAATATAGTAGCCCACTGAAAAAAAAATATTATATTAAAAATATAGTTAAAAATTAAATCTACAATATTTGTTTTAAAATGTTCTGACAACAACCTAATTTGCTATTAAAGTTTTTAAAATAAATACATTTTATCCAAATTATCATTTAAATTTATTAATTTTTTTCTTATATTATTATTCTAATATCAAAACTAAATAGAATTTATTTAATATCTATAGTATTTAGCTCATTTTAGGATTTCTTCACTAACAATGCAATTATACTTGAGTAAAATGAAATTTACCACCAATAATTAGAACAAAATATCACCATCAGTACACGTTAATCTTGTTGTTTAGTTTTTTCATATTTGATTTAATTAGAATTATTTTAATTTTTATTTGTGTGTTATTTGTTTGTGTAGATCAACATATATAAATAGTTTTTATCTAAACAAAAATTTTGTTCTAACTGGTTTTAGTGTATGATAGTGGATGTGAAAGTTGGATTGAAATGCTAAAATAATTTATAATAATCTAATGTTTGTAATACAAAATAGTTAGAATTTAATGAGTAATTATATAAATTCTATGGTTGTCCATATTGAAAAAAACTTGTTGAAAATATTGTTTTCAATTATATTATATTTGATATTTTATCATCAAAACATTATAAAACATATACAATTCAGTAATAATTTTTTTATTTGTTTTATTATATATATACCACATACGATACGATGATTCAAACCCGTAATATTGTCATACTACTAAGTAAGCATATTTTACCGTGAAACCTTATTAAGCAAAAACCTTATTAGGATATTTATTTTATTTTTCTTAAATTATATGTTTACGGAAAATAAAAATCAAAAATAAAAAAAAGCTAACCTCGTCCAAACAAAAATCCCGGTTTCGTCCTTGACACACCACAATTCACCACCCTAATGCCAGCTCAATTTTATCAAAAGAAATGATCAAGAAGTGTGACCTTTGACAAATTGTGCGACTCTTAATTCAAAATGAAAAAATCACGATGAAAGGTTGCAATTGTTTATGAAAGGTTACAACTATTTATGAAAGGTTTGCAGCTATTTATGAAAGGGAACAATACATATATTATAAATTGCTCACCTCTTTCATTCAATTGATACATCTAGAAAAAATAGAATATTACAATTCTGCAGAGTACTCTTTCCTCCATCTTTTTCACGTTTCTACAGAATAATTTTATCATTCTTTTCTTCCATAACTTACCAATATTCTGTTAAACTGCAGTAACAAGATATTATTGTTTCTTGGCTGGTTTGTCATCCAAGGTGTTCGTAGTTTAAATTGTTTGTGCACAATGATTTACAAAGAGGCTTCGTTGTATCCTAGAGGCATATTTAATTTAGGGTCATTGATTTCTAAAGCCACTGATTTGGTAAGACAGTCCCTAAATGTATATTAATTTTTCAAAATAGCTCAAATTAGCCATTTCATAGAAAAAAAGTATCAATTGTCGCCGCTTTGACCATTAATTGTTTGAAGTTCGTTTACTTATGTCATAATTTGTTAGAAGTCTGTTTACTTATGTAATAACTTGTTAGAATAGAGGTCAAAAAAGTAAAACAAGAATGGGCAATATTATAAAATCATCAAGTCACCATCTTAGGGTATAATTAGGCAAGGATGTTCAAAGCTTTTTTTTCATGTTTCTTTTCTGTTAAAGACCGATTGCCATTAATACAGGGAAGCTCTACAACAATGGATGATTATTTTGAGCAGTACAAGAGAAGGACGATTGCGAGATATGAATTACAAGGTACTACTTTTAATGAAGTTTATATAGTTTTGGAAAGACTTTATAAGATTTTTAATTCAAAAATACTTCTTTTATTTTCTTTATGTTTCTTCAATAAAGCCACAAGATCTCTTGTTTCATCTATTATTCTTGTATTTCTCCTTCTCTTTCTCTTTCATGTATCTTAAAGTCTCTTCCTTTTCTGCTATCTTTAACTCCATTTTTTTTTCTCTTTTCTATTTCACGGCTACAATTGTTTTATGCCTAGCACCTAGATGTGTTGATTACTATAATAAACCTACTGTACTTCGACAGCTTTTGAATGAATTATAAGAAAATAGTTTGTTGTAATCCATGATTTGTATGAGTGCATTGTGTGAGTCTTGTCAAGTAAGTGTAAACGATATCTCCATTCAAATTTTTATAGAGCATCATGATCTTGTATGTGCATCATGAGTAAGCTTGTATGCACACTTTGGAACATCATCCAACAGAAATATGAAATTTTAATTGATTGCTTAAAAAATGATTAAATAATAAATTAATCAGAAAATAAATTTGATATCACCCATAAACAAGAAAGATTGCCCATAAAAATAATAAATTAATCAAATCATTATTTTTTTTTATATATAATTAAATAATCAAAATACATAAAATATTGCATATAAAATTCTTTATAGGTGCCAAAATCATAGTTAACGGCAGCTTTCTATTAGATTTTGATAGAATGGCTGCCAATGAACAATGTTTTGTCAAAATGGTGATTTTATAACAATTTAAATAGTGAATGACCTTTTTAGAACTCCACTGACCAATTTATGGTGTCAAGTGCTATTTTCTCTTTAATTTACTCAATCTTGTGCATCACTTAATTGGTGAGGGCAAATAGTGTCTTAATGTTAACGACATTTGTAATGTGCCTTGAAGCCCACTATTATACTATAGTATTTTTCAGTTTGTCAACAAGTTTGGCTCTACACAAGTTTAGACTCACAGTGAACCTCGATATAAAAGGTAAACAAGCTTCTTTTTGCAGGCACACGTTTTCTTACACATACAACCATCACTACTTGTGCATTTATCTACTCTGCTACTCATACGGCACCACCATAAGCCTATAAGGACTCGTTGTAAAAATTTGCTAAGCAATATGCGTTTTGTGATTACTTAAACTTATCGTGAGGGCAATTTAGTTTCAAATACTATGGCTAATGATGGTCTTAATAGATATGGGTTTGTTTTGTGGGATTTACCTCCTCCTTGTATTCAAAAGCAACTTTTTCTTGATTCTTATGGAGTTCCTTCTTTCCATTTTCATTAGTTTCTTCTTAGTATTCTTTTTCCCTGTTTGTAATAAATATTCATTTGTTGGCACTTGAAATGTGCTACATCCACTCATCGTGAGACATGTATCCATTGGAACAATATGTGTAGGGGGTCGATCGATGATTAGAAAGGATCAAGTCGGGTTGAATTAGGCCCAAGGCAACTATTGTGGTTCGTCAGTTGTAGAATGTCGTTCAAAGATGGTCTTACTGGTGGGATGAGTTTTGTCGACTTTGATTCGTTGTCTCCTTCGTTAAACCTGCAAGTGAACAAAGAAGAAAAAAAGAAAGGAAACAATGACAAAAGTGAGATATATGATCTTAGCCTTAAGTGTGCTTGGGCTGAGCAATCTGATCGTAATGAGAAACCGCTTCAATTTCGGTTGACAAAATTCTTATAGTTTCAATATGTTAATCTTAAGCCTTTTTTCACCTCAGGTTAGTGAATATCCCTTTTATAGGCATTCAATTTCTCTTTAATGGTCAGAGTAGGCTAGAATTACGTGGAGAGATTTAAGGAGAGATTCTCTCCACGTTTGAACGGTTTGTTTATCAATGTTGATAACTTCTTTGACTTGGTCAGTTAACAATACTGATAGCAGTATCAGGTCGATTAGCGTTACAAGCCTAGATTAATCCTAACATCATTACGTTCTGGGCCTTTGCATGTTCGGCCTATAAGCCATTTTTGACTACCACAGTTTGCCCTCCACTCTCTAAAAATGGGATCGCCAAGTTTAAAGAGTGACCCTGGTTGGATCATCGCAAGTAACCTATGTCGTGTCGAGAGGTTTCAAATAACGTTATCTTAAAGGGTCATCGTCGAATGAAGAATCAGCTCGAACAACCGATGATTTCTAACTTGAAATGACTTGTCATCTGTAGGTACTGTATAGGCCTAGGTCATTAAATCGACAAGATGGTTGCGTTTGGGTTTCATATGTTGACTTCAGACGCATTTAATTCGGGCGCAGCTTTTAAAGTTCTAATTTTGAATTTCAATGGTTATCTGGATAAGTTGGCAACTGAAAGGGCGTGGACACATGTCAAACTAGGTTTTAGGTGCCTGCAGTTATGTTAAGTGCCTTTATAAACCAACATGTCTCCCATTGTGTCTCACCCTGCACGTAAGTTCTTTCCTTTCCAGCAAAAAGAAAATTTTTTGTGACAAGATGATTGTAGAGCTCTACCGATTCGTTTCCTATAAGGTTAGTAGAAAAAATACTTTTATATTTCGTAATTATTTTGTATGAGATTTTACCTTTGCGATTTCCACACTTCGTATGTTGTATGAGATTTACCTTTGCAAATCTTTATAGGGAGTAGGTAGAAGTGTTTGATGCCCTTTTTTTGGAAAAATACGTGTTTCATCGATGTTCTTCATTTTCTGTGTTCATACTTTGAATATATTCGAAATATTTGATGTGTTGAATGATGTTATCAGTCTGTTGTGTCACGAGTGTGTTTTCTGGATTTTTATGATCGCTCGACCTAGGATAGGAATAGGTAGAAGTTTTAACCGATGTCTTAGGTATTTAGTGGAGAAATTCCTAATAAATTTTGTAGAAAACCCTAGGCTTTGATCTTTAAACCTTAAGTTGTGATTGTAGCGCTTTAGTTTGTGCTTGACTTTTGCATTTTCGCATGTCAGCTTTCTTTTTGGAGATATTATGTCGATCAACGCTGCAGTTTCGGAGCCGTAATTTTCGTGGACTTCTAGTGATGAAGAAGTAGATAGGGAGGTCGACTCTATCACTAGCAATGCTGGTCGACTAGTTACGGTTGAAGACCTATCGAATGTGGTCTTTGTAAACGTATGAGGGATGTTGGAGCGAGGCGTCGTCCGCGCTGTCGCGGGTTTAGTCGACCACTCGGAGCAAGTGGATGTCACAGAGGTGTCTACCTCTGGTCGTTCCCTTGGTATTCTGATTGACAATCCTCCAAGTGTGATTACAGATGTTGATTTGGATAGGATCCGGACGATCTATGGGATCCCGAATTCAGTTGAACTACGGGCACCAAAAAAGGGAGAATGGGCGGATTGGGATATACCTGGGTGGACGTGTTTCTACGAGTACTTCCTCCGCTTAGGTTTTAGATTCTCAGTTCCTCAATTGGTTCGACGGACATTG
The DNA here is from genome assembly GCA_035582765.1 of Acer negundo. Lineage (NCBI taxonomy): Eukaryota > Viridiplantae > Streptophyta > Magnoliopsida > Sapindales > Sapindaceae > Acer > Acer negundo. Next base: position 11,114,760 of record CM069233.1, read on the forward strand.
TTATATTACGACATTGCTCCTAATCAATTGATGCCAAACAGTTAGAGAATATTGTTGAGCTTAGGTGTTATCAACGAGAGGTACAAGGTGAAGTTTGGGCTAGGGTGCCTTCTTCACAACTACTATTTGAAGGAGCATATACACGATTAGGGTCGTTACATGTTAGTGTATAGATCTAAGAAAAACCAGTTTATCATTGATACTACAATGAACGATCGTCAGTGGAAGGATACCTACTTTTTCGCAAAGGGTCCTCCGATCGACGGTCCTTGGGGGAAACGAAATATCGGTATAAGCGAGTCTAGAATCGATATGGTGAGTAGTCTATCGGTCGTCTTATAAATTACCTGTATATCCAAACTATATCTTACTGACGAGTAATTAATTTTGTAGAAACGAAGGGTGTAGATAGTAGGTCGTCGTGCGAAGTGGCACCTGAACGTACCCAGGCTATCTTAGATATTCCTGTAGAGAGAAGGAGTTGCAAAGTTTTGCTAACGGAAGGTAAACTTAGACCTAGCAGCTTATGGAGATGGTCGAGTCTGAATAGATCGCGAGCGCCATATCCTCACGTGAAGGATTTCGTGTCATATATTTGGATTGGGAGAAGTCTCGAAGTACTTGAATGTGAACTGAAATTTTTGTCACCTTTAATTGATGTTGAACGTCGTTTTGCAGTGACGTCGATGACGAGCGCAAAGATAAATATGCCTGACAAAGCTGAAACCATATGACTTGTTAGGGAAGAGATGGCAAGGAAGAGAGCGGCGGCCGCGAAAAAGAGAGCAGCCGACAAGTCGAAGGAGGATATTCCTTCGATGCCAGAACATATTTACACCTCTTCTCCTGAAAAAAGTCCTGCAAAGAAGAAACAAAAAAAAAAAACTTCTACTGTTGGCTAAGGAGCGAATGTCGAGTCAAGCTCGAAGGCGACTACAGCTAAGATGGAGCCAGATTCAACAATGATGCTCATTGCGTTGGGTATTTCATCTTTCAACGAGCCATCTGGGTTCTTGAAAAGGTCAGACGAATTTCTTCTTTCGACGAACGATATCTTTCTGGAAAGCAAGAGGACGGAAGAGGTGTTCGACACAGGCGTTCTTTCGGCGTTTCGTGTAATTTTTTTTTTGTTGGCAACATTCTTAAAGATGATGCGACATTCTTTTTTGTAGGTTTTGCAAGTGCAGCTGCATCTTCATGACAGGTACAAAGTGGTTAGCGACAAATGCGCAAAGTTTAGGAAGGAGGTCGACGTTTTCAAGAAGGAAAACGTTAAACTCGACCAAGCCTTAATAGAAGTAGAGCAAAAGAAAACAGCCCTAGAGGAGGAGTTAAATAATGTTAAAAGAGAGAAATGTCGACATGACGAGGAGTTGTCGATTACTAAAGCTGTTGTTGCCGAACAAGAAGGTTTGGTCGAGAGTTTGAAGAAAAAATTGACGTCGATGGCGACTGAAGCTATGTGCAAGGCAATGGGCGAGTTGTACTAGGAATATCTGTCGGGTGACCATGTTAAGTGGGATGAAATCGAAATGCGAGATGTTATTGAAATGTATGAAGAGATGGAGTGTTTCACGCTTGAAAGGTACCCGTCTGATAATGTGGCTGAAGAAGAAACGAACGATGAAACTCAGGGTAGAAGTGCTCACGCAGTCGACGATCATAATGTTCCTACCACTAACTCAGCACCAGAATGATTTCATTTTCGCCGTATCTTTTTCTACATATTTTAGGATTTTCGGTCGTCAAGACCTCATTATATTAATTTGTAACCGTGGATATTTTTGCTCGATATAATTTTAATTTTGATGTTTTTGATAGATTATGTGAAAACGAAACGACCATCATACAATGGGGTTTGCACAATTAGGTTTATTTGAATGTGATAAGCTTGTAAACTTATGCTCATTCATAATTTGATCGATGGATATCTAATCATTCTTGCATGGGTTTTAGACATGTTATCTTGTCTAGTCGATCGGAGATGTTAGATAATCTCGTTGGTGTATAGATATAATAGTCTTATATACGAACAATCGCGTATGTGTTTTTGCGGTCAACATGACCTTTACATTGAAATAATAGGGAACATGCGTTTCATGGTCGACAAGACCTTTATATTGAAATAACCGTGTACATGCATTTTTATGGCCGACAAGACCTTTATATTGAAATAACCGCGTACATGCGTTCTCATGGTCGACAAAACATTTACATTGGAATAATCGCGTACACGTGTTTTCATGGCCGACAAGACCTTTTCATTGAAATAATCGCGTACATGTGTTTTTATGATCGACAAGACCTTTACATTGGAATAATCGCGTACACGTATTTTCATGGCTGACAAAACTTTTTCATTGAAATAACCGCGTACATGCGTTCTAATGGTCGACTTTGTCCGACTGAAATATTTTTACCCAGTTGCTGATGTTATTTTATTAATGTATGATGTTGAGTGAAATTTTTCAGAGTTGATATATGCATTGTTGCGGGGCAAATGTAGTAACAAATATTTTGGTGAGCTCAGTTTACACTTAAGTTTTCATCATTACTCTCTTGAGAGTCGATTTGTTAGTATCTAATAAAAGATAAGTTTTAAGCATAATAAAAAGTAAAAAGGATAGTTTAGAAATGGTACTTTTTTAGATGCAGAGCGTTCCAGCTGTTGTGTATTTCTCAACTGTCGAGTCCTTGTAGCTTGTATGCTCCACGTCCTTTTAATCAGTGATTTAGTAGGGGTCTTCCCATGTCGGACCCAATTTTTCTGCTCGTTCTTCCTTTGTGTTTTGGAAGACACGTCGTAGCACCCAGTCATTTATCTTAAATGTCCTTACTCTCACTTTCTTATTGTAATGTCATGGGACTTGTTGCTGGTAGGATTGTATTCATATTGCAGCTCATTCTCGTCGTTCGTCTAGATGATCTAATTCAAAATTCAACTCTGAACTATTTTGTTCTTCATTGGGGTTTTCGCTCCTTGCAATTGGAAGCCTGGTCTAGATGGGAATTACTGCTTCTGAGCCATATACAAGTGAAAATGGTGTTTCACCTGTCGATCGACAAGGGGTGGTTCGGTACGACCACAATATCTCCGGAAGTTTCTCTGCCCATTCACCTTTTTCTGCTTCTAAACGTTTTTTGAGTGAGTTGATGATTGTTTTGTTCGTCGACTCCGTTTGTCCGTTAGCTTGGGGGTAGCGTGGTGTTGAGAAGCTAAGTTTTATTCCATATTTATCGTAGAAATTCTTGAAGTCGTATGATATAAATTGGGTTCCATTGTCGGTCACTATTTCTCTAGGTATGTCGAACCTACAAATGATGTTTTTCCATACAAAATTACGTACCTCAATGTCGAGTAATTGTTGGAAGGATCCAATTTCGACTAATTTGGTGAAGTAGTCTGTCAGCACGAGCATGTAGACGATGCTTCCTGGAGCTTCGGGTAGTTTGTCTACAATGTCCATCCTTCACTTCATAAAAGGCCAATGGGCCGAAATTGAATTTAACGTACCTGGTGGGAGATGTGATACTAGCGTGAATCTTTAGCATTTGTCGCATGACTTTACATGGTTCTGAGAGTCCGTATGCATTGTTGGCCAGTAATATCCTGTTGTTATGGCTTTATTCGACAAACTTCGTGTGCCAGAATGATTTCTACATTCTTCGTAATACAGACTCTTGAGGACGTCGTATGCTTCTCGTGGTGTTACACATCTCAAGTAGGGTCTTGTAAAAGATTTTTTGTAAAGCTTACCATAAATGATGCAAAACTTTACGGCTTTCGCTTTAACTTTTCTAGCGTTGGCTTTGTCCCCCGGTAGAATGTCGGCTTGTAGATAGTCCAGTATGGGATCCATCCAACTTTTTCCATGGTCGACAGGTGCCAAAACTTCGCCTGTTTGTATAGTTGGCGACATGAGATGGACAACGGGATTTGATTTTGTACCGTTTGTCATTGTCGACCCAAAGCTTGCCAGTGCGTCTGCTCGTGGGTTTTCTATCCTTGGGATCTGTTGGATATCGAATTCGTCAAATGTAGACTGAAGTTGTTTGGCTTTTGCCAGATATGCCATCATTCTTTGATTTCTAGCTTCGTATGAACCGGTCATCTGTCGAACAACCAGTTGTGAGTCGCTTTGAACTTGGATTTTCTTGATGTTTAAGCTCTTTACGAGGTCGAGCCCGGTGATCAGGGCTTCGTATTCGGCTTCATTGTTCATCGCACGAAAGTTACAGTGGATCGATTGTTCTAAGATGTCTCCCAACGGGGATTTAAGTACTAAACCTAGTCCGCTTCCTTTTATGTTGCTAGAACCGTCGATCGACAATGTTCACTTTTGGTTCTTTACATTTTCCGTCATGGCTACTAATTCTTGTTCGACTTGCACATTCTCATAAGGAGTAAAATCTGCTATAAAATCAGCTAATACCTGAGATTTCAATGTCGTTCATGGATGGAAGCTGATTTCGTGTTCGCTTAGTTCGATTGCCCATTTCGTCAATCGACCTGAAAGTATTGGTTTATGTAATATACTCTTAAGTGGGTAAGTAGTTAATACCTTAATAGGATGGCATTGGAAGTGCGATCGAAGCTTTCGAGCTATGACGACAAGTGCTAATGCCAATTTCTCCAGTCAACTATACCGAGTTTCTACATCGAGGAGTGCTTTGCTCACGTAGAAAACCGGGTGTTGAATGTTATCTTCTTCCCTAATTAAGACGACACTTACTACCATGTCGAATATTGCTAAGTATACGAGTAATATTTCATCATCTTTGGGTTTCGATAGTAGTGATGGTGTGGTTAGATAGTGTTTTAGGTCTTATAGTGCTTTCTCGCAACTGTCGTTTCATTCGAACGCTCTGTTTTTTTCTTAATGTATCGAAGAATGGGTGGCACCACTCAGGATTTGGAGATGAACCTGTTCAAAACGGCCACTCGACCTGTAAGTTTCTGTGCATCCTTGATGCACCTAGGCGATTCAATCCCTTGGATTGATCGAATTTGATCTGGATTGACTTCGACGCCTCTTTGGGTGACCAAGTAACCTAGAAATTTTCCTGAGGAGAGGCCAAACGAACACTTAGCAGGGTTTAGTTTCATACCGTATTTATCGATAACGTCGAACGACTGTCTTAGGTGCTCGATGTGCTGTTGAATCATTAGCGATTTGACCAGCATATCGTCGATGTATACCTCTATTGTCGTTCCAAGCATATCGGCAAACATTTTGTTGACAAGTCTATGGTAGGTAGCACCTGCATTTTTTAAACCGAATGACATTATTTTATAGCAAAAAGTACATTGTTCTGTTATGAATGCCGTTTTCTCTTGGTCGTCTAGATGCATCAAGATTTGATTGTAGCCTGAATATGCGTCTATGAAACTGAGTAGCTCGTGTCCTGATGTAGCGTCGACTAACATGTCAATGTGAGGTAAAGGGAATGAGTCTTTTGGGCATGCTTTATTGAGGTCTGTGAAGTCGATGCAAATGCGCCATTTGCCATTCATCTTTTTGACGACTACTACGTTTGCCAGCCAATCCGGGTATTTCACTTCCTTTACGGAGCCGATGTCGAACAGTTTTTGGATCTCTTCGTTGATCACTTTGTTTCTTTCTGGAGCAAATTTCCTTCGTTTTTGTCTTACTGGCTGGTGTTTGGGGTCTACCTGTAATCTATGAACCATTACTTCTACGTCAATTCCGATCATATCTTCATACGACCAGGCAAAACTGCTTCGTCGTTCCTTCAAAAAATCAATCACTTGCTCACGTATTTCGTTTGGTAGTCTAGATCTGATGAAGACTTTGTGTTCTGGTCGATCTAGATCTATTGATATTTCATCGAGTTCTTCCATTTTCGGCGTCTTTGGGGTAGGCTCGACGTTGATTTTCTGTAATTGCTATAACTCTTCTTTCTTTTTCTTCATTGCGTTTTGGTAGTATTCTCTGGTTGCTCTCTGTTCACCTTTTATTTTCCGCACCCCCCATTTTGTTGGGAATTTGATCATTTGGTGATATGTCGATGGGATTGCCTTCATCTCGTGTATCCAAGTCCTGCCTAAGATTGCGTTGTATGGAGATTGGCAATCGAGTGCTAGGAAGTTGATATAAAAGTTGACTCCTTCCGCATAGATTGGTAGTACGATTTCGCCAAGGGTGTTTTTCTGTTCTCCACTGAAGCCTGTTAGCATTGTTGTTCGACTACTAAGTTTAGATTCCTCGACCTACATTTCTTGTAAAGCACTATTGAACAAAATGTTACATGAGCTACCATTATCTATTAATATACGTTTTGTTAAACAATTTGCAATATGTAATGAGATAACAAGTGCATCATGGTGTGGAGAAAACAAATCTGATTTATCGGTCGACTTGAAGGTAACAGTTTCATCTGTACTTGAGGGATGTTCTCGGTTAGGTTGAATCTCTGCATTCAACACCTGTCGGGTGTGTTTTTTAGCCGCAAAATAACTGACGCCACTAACTTCGGACCCTCCGGCAATGTAGTTGATTACTTGATCTTGTCTTGGTGGATCATGAGCACTGTCGTTGATTGATGGCCTTTTTTCATCGCGTCGAGCTATAGTTTGCTTCCCTTTATCTGTCAAGAACTTCTGCAGATGTCCTCTTTTGAGAAGCTCTACGACTTCTAGTCTGAGAGCGAAACAATCTTCTGTTTGATGGCTATAATCCTCGTGGAATTCACATCTTAGTTTTGCGTCCCGATATTCTGAGGGTCCATTCATCTTTCGTGGCCACTTGATGGTCTTGCCCATTTCTTTCATTACTGATACGAGGTCGGCTGGTTCGATGCTTAGGTTGTATTCTGGGACTTCTATACGTGGTCTACTTGTTCTTGGATAATTCTGCCCATACTGTCGATTTCCATTTCAATTTTCTTATCGGGACAGTACATTCCTTCTATTACCTATCGGATAAGGTTCTGATTTTCGATCGTTCGACTTTCTGTCAACTCGATCGTTTCTGCGGTTTGAATAATTGTTTACTTTGCCTACGAAATTAGCTTCGTCTTCTTCCCATTTGATTTGGGCCCATGCCTTTGCTAATACGTCCTCCATTGTCCTGCATGGATATTTTGTGAGTTCTTTATAAAGATTAGAATCAAACCTGAAACCTTTTCTGAAGGCGTAGATGGTGGTAGCCTGATTACAGTGTGGGATTTGTACTTTTTCTCTATTGAAACGTCCAACATAAGTCCTCAAGTTTTCGCCATGTCTTTGTGTGATTGTATAAAGGTCGTCCGACTGCTTTTCAATTTTTCTACTGCTTGCAAATTACTCTACGACCGTATATGTAAGTTGTGCAAAAGAATTGATTGAATTGTTAGGCAAGTTAGTATACCATTGTAAAGCCGGACCATTAAGATTGGATCCAAATGCTTTGCACATGCATGCTTCACGCAGGTCACTCGGAATTGCTGCAGTGAACATTCTTTGCTTATACTGTGCTATGTGATCGTCCGGATCAGTCGTTCCCTCGTACTGCTTCATGTTTGGAAAGTTGAATTTCCTGGGCATTTCGATCAGGGCTATGTCGTCGACAAATTGTGAGTCGGCGAAGCTATTGGCTGTGCTTTTCTTTATCAGAGCAGGAACTCCAGGGATCCTCTATATAAGAGCTTCCATCTCTGCGAATCTGCGAGAAAATTCACTATTAATAGCCATAGGTAATTCAAATCCAGATTTTACTAAACCTGGGGTCGACTGGATTGATAAAGGGACTTTTAAGACGTTTTTCGGTCGGTGGCCTGCACTTAGATCCTGTTCGTTTTCGTTCCGGAGTGGCAGATTGTTGATGGCGATTTCGACTCTGGCCATCTGTGGCGTTCTTTGATTACGACCGAGGTTAGGATTTGCGTCTGATCGTACTTGTCCAGTTAGGTCATATGGAGTTGTTCGATCGACCTCCTGTTCGTCGTTAAGAACTGGGGTCGAGCGTCTCGTTGTTTCACTATCGGGTATTACGCCGTCAACTATGGCTTGTAGTTCCTCGTTAGTCGCTCGAATTACAGCGTTTTCTGCCTCTAGTGCTTGTAATTTCGCTGCATTTGTGGTCATTTGGGCAGCCACGCCGCGATTTGTTCCTCGACCGTCAGGGCGTTTTCATCTTCAGACATGTTGGGAGGTTGGACTAGCTTGTTTTTTAACGTTGTGATAAGCCCTACGGTGGGCGCCAAACTGTAGGGGGTTGATCGACGATTAGAAAGGATCGGGTCGGGTTGAATTAGGCCCAAGGAAACTATTCTGGTTCGTCAGTTGTAGGATGTCGTTCGAAGATGGTCTTGCTGGTGGGATGAGTTTTGTCGACTCTGATTCGTTGTCTCCTTCGTTAAACCTGCAAGTGAACAAAGAAGAAAAAAGAAAGGAAACAATTACAAAAGTGAGATATATGATCTTAGCCTTAGATGTGCTTGGGTTGAGCAATCTGATAGTAATGAGAAACCGCTTCAATTTCGGTTGACAGAATTCTTATAGTTCCAATATACTAATCTTAAGCCTTGTCACCTTAGGTTAGTGAAGATCCCTTTTATAGGAATTCAATTTCTCTTTAACGGTCAGAGTAGACTAAAATCACGTGGAGAGATTTAAGGAGAGATTTTCTCCACGTTTGAACAGTTTGTTTATCAATGTTGATAACTTCTTTGACTTGGTCAGTCAACAATACTGATAGCAGTATCGAGTCGACCAGCATTACAGGCCTGGATTGATCCTAACATCATTACGTTCTGGGCATTTGCATGTTGGGCCTATAAACCATTTTTGGCTAGCACAATATGCATGCTAGAAGTTACTCGAAGAAGATGAGTTTAAAGAAAACCTGAAATCAAAAATATCATTATGGGACCGGATAGTAGAGGCAAAATGGGCCAGGCCGAAGCCTGCATAAGGCCTGACATGTTTACATATTTTAATATATATATATATATATATATATATTAAAATATTCATACCTTAACAAAACTAAACTTATAATAGCACAACCTCTTCCTCAAACATGTATTCAGGTCGGCCTAGGACCGTGCCTCTTTGGCAAGACTGGGCCATGCCGGGCGGCCTTTTTTGCCACCACTAAGACCAGATGATTACTTTGGTTTTGGAACCTTAACAAGGGCTAGACACAACTTTTGTTCAATCCTAAAGGACCAAAGTTGAACTTGATCACCAATTTGAAGTCTGTTCCTTTCTCTAACTTCATTACATCCTCTAATCAAAACATATTGATACATAGATATCGACCTGTTTTCCTTCTTCATTTCCCATCTAAACAAGTCCATTCCACCGAATACTTTCAGGGAAGGTTTGATGAACACCTCCAGCGGAAGCCTAGATCCCTCATCGATACATCGTATCTCATTTTCAGTTAGAAACTGCTGTCTGACTTGCCTCTCTGGTATGGACATTCGACAGGTTTGACTCTTCACGTCCAATTAGAATATAGTAGTTTCTGTATCACCAACCTTACATCAGAACCTTTCTTGCTTTCAATCACATCCCAAAAATCTTGAGGCAAATCCAAATTAATATGCTGACCGGTTTGTCTGTTCCTTGAACACTTTTGAGTACCATTGCTTCCGGAGCATTCTTTCGTGACAAAGTTCCTTTTCTTCTTCTTCTCATCTTCCATGCATTGAGATTTGCAGTGGAGTTGAATAGTCATTGTGAAACAGCTGTTGTGATGACAACTGATAGCAGAAGACATCAATTTTCGTTGTTAAGAGGCCTCTGTAGATCCTCTTGATCTCTCCCAACAGGACTGGTCCTCATGGTCTTCTATTAACTTCTTCTTCTTTTTCCTAATCTTCTCCTCTTCAACATACTTTTGAGAAGCCACCTCTACAACGGCACACAAAGTCTCAAGATCGTATGTCTTTGTAGCACTGGGACTCTTTTCTATAGATCATATGTCTTCATGGGAAGGCAAAGTAGAGTAGAATGATTTTTCTCACCCACACTAATTAGGGTGAACCATTACCCCACACCCAAAGTGTTGACACGTGTCCCTAACTCTGAGTTAATTTTGAACTTTAGGTTAAATTAGGGACACGTGTCAACAATTGGGGTTGGAGGTAATAGTTTACCCTAGTTAAAAGAGGTGAGCAAAGTTGCACTCATTCAATAAGTAATGTCGTCGTGGTAAGACAAAGTCGAGTAAAATAATACTTATTAGAGATTTAGGCCCGGTTTGACATTTCTTTACATTGAAGGAATTGCTTTTGGATTTGATGTGGGGGAAATTGCTTTTGGATTTGATGTGGAAAGAATTAGCTGAATGTTTGGCAAATTGGTTTGTAAAAGTGATGTGAGAACCAAAAATAATTTCAATTAATTTGATAAACTGGAAGTAAAAAATGATTTGACTGTGTAAAATTACTAAAAGGACACAATTGTAAAAAAACTAGAATTTTTTTATAAGAATTTTAATAATTGAAAATGAAGGTTCATATTTGGAACTAAAATAATAATAATAATTATTATTTCTCCTTTTCTGTAAAATATAATAATAATATAATAAAATTATCATTATTATTTCTCAATATTTAATAAAATTGATCTCTTAAAGTAACCAGTGAAGGTAAGCACTCATTCATCAGCCGCTCATCACTTTATCTATCATATTTAAATTTAAATAATCAAATTAATTAATTTCTTTTAAAAAACATCTTTTAACAATCAAAACAAACCAGCATTCAAAATAAAATAAAAATCAATAAATCCAGATCTTCAAACCCAGATCCTCCCTTCATTCCAACAAACACCATTCCAAAAAATACCCCACAAACACAAATCTAGATATAAACCTAGATAAATTTCAATCCCAAAACCCCCATAAAAAAAAATATAAAATAAATATAAAATAAAATAAAATAAAATAAAATAAAATAAAGTCTTTTGATTGAATCATCAAAGTTTCTGCTTCATTAATCTTATATGGCTTGTGATGATGGTTTGATTTTGTAGCCACCCCTTTCAGTTTCATTGTTTTTCAGATCTTGCAAAAAGGTCAATTTCAAATAGGCAAAACAATTATACAACTTGAAATTGATCCACAGAATGTAAACAATTGAAAAGAATTTGAGAATTCAATTAAATCGAACATAGAGTACAAATACAATGTTCAAACTTCACACACATATACACAACTTTGAGAAACCAAAAAATAAATAAATAAAAGTAAAAATTGTTTGATCTAAACTTGAAACACCCATGGCCAATTCTTCTAGTTCTCATCTTGAAATCTCAAACCCCCATTAGCAGCAGCAGTACCATTGCTTCCTTGAAGAAAAGCACCATTGCTATTGCATTGGATTATTGGAAACAAAATCGGTCACTCTATTACTCATCCCCTCGCATCTTTTCTCCTCTGTTCTTCTAAGTTCTAACATCCTCATTTCTTTCATTATTTCACCCTTCATAAGAACTTGTGTAGAAAATGTTAAAAGAAAACTCAAACCAAAAGTCTTTTTATGCTAGACATCTAAATTAATAAAGCCCCTAATTCTCAAACGAAATTAGAACCCTAAAATTAGATAAAGATCCTCAAAAATTCAATTCAAAATCAAACCCTAAAACAGGAACACATTACAAAAAGATAACGCAATTAGAACGGAAATTAGAAAAAACTTGGGTAGTTCGAACCTGCAAGCGAGAGAAATTTGAGGAGAGAGAGAGGGAGAGAGAGAGAGAGAGATTTCTCTTGAACGAATGCTAGAACACAATTTTGGAGAAATTTGAGAAGAGAATGAGAGATTTTGGTTGAACGAATGCTTGAACACAATTTTGGATAGTTCGAACACGTGGAATTGGTAGAAAATGTCACCTTTTGGTGACAAAGTCACCACTTTAATAACTTTAGTTTAAAAGGTACTAAAGTAAGTGATTTTCAAAAATGCCCTAATTTTACACATTCTCTTTTTTACTTTGAAGTTTTCTGAGATTTTTTATTTCATCTTCCTCTATAACAGACCTCCAATGGAGGTTGAATACCATAACATTATCAATTCATGTTCATTGGATAATTAATTTTGTGGCGCAACGCAGACGCATTCAGGGGTTGAGCTTTTTTTTCAATTTAAAACCCTTCATTAGGTTCCTTTTCATCCGTTCTCCGAGTCTTTTGTAAATCATAAGCTGGTTTTGAATCTAAATGAAAAGGCTCGAAGACTATTTACAAAGTCTCGGAGACATTGTTAAAAGGGTCAGATAACAAATGAAAAGGCTTGGAGATTATTTACAAAGTCTCGGAGACATTGTTAAAAAGCTCGGAGAATAAATGAAAAGGCTTGGAGATTATTTACAAAGTCTCGGAGGCATTGTTATAAAAGGCTCGGAGACCAAATGAAAAGTCTCGGAGACTCATTGAAATGGCTCGGGGACTAAATGAAATCTCCATTAGCGTAGGTCTCCATGGAGATCAATTGATATTTATTTTTTGCTTTTAACATTTAATTAGATTTGCTTTTCTTTAATATATATATTTATTTAAATTTTTTTGGTTGACTTTTAATATATAATTAACAGTTATCAAACAATTAAAAAATTAAAAATTAAAAATATTATAATATTGAGGGGTGATTTGGATATTTTGTAATAATTGACTTCTACATTTATATTGTTAATTAATTATTTTTTAATTATTTTAATATTTACAGTATTTTTTTAAAATAAAAATTAATAAAACATTGAATAAGGGCATTTTGATCATTTTATCATTTAGTATGGTCAACAGTTAGTCAATGGTCAGTCAACGGTTAGTCAAGGGTTAGTCAATGGTATTTTCTTGTAATTTTGGTAAAACTGGATTACACCTCATATATGTGGTAAAGTCAGGGTATGTTTGTGCAATTTTTCTAAAACAAATTATTGTAAATTTTTTTGAAAAACAAAAACAAAACAAAAAACAAGTTTTTTTTTTTTTTTTGTTTCAAATTTTCCACTTTTAACACTGGTTTTGTTTTTGTATTTTTAAAATAAAATGAAAAACAGTTACCGAACGTAAATTCGAAATCATTTTTGAAAAACAAAAACGAAAACAGACTGTAGGATAGGGCCTTAATAGCTTCTTCAAAAATTCGATTTCTTGTGATGGTGTATTCTTTTAAGGGAGAACTTTATTTTTAGCCAAAAAATTAGTGGTTTTACTATTTTTGTCCAAAATTATCATTTGTACTGTTTTTGTCTAAATTTTCACTTTTTAAACAAGATTGCCCTTCTTTATAAATTTTTATTCCCTCTTTCTCTCTCTCCTTTTCTCACGCCTCCTTCTTCTTCTTCTTTCTCTCTTTCTTCTCTCTCTCTCCTCACGTTTTTTCCAGATTATTTTTTAAAAAATTCAGTTTTTTTTTTTGGTTGAAAATTTTCAACATTTAAATAATGTTTGGATTTGAGTTTGAGTAGTGGTTGTAGTTGTGTTTAATTTTTTTATTATTTATTTTTTCAGATTTATGGTTGTTTTTATGAATGGTGTGAGTTGTGTTTGGGATTGAGTTTTGCTGGAAAAAAAATAATAATTTTTTTGGATTTAATCTTTTTCAAACAAATTTTTCAGATTTTATTTTGTTTAAACACATTAGGCCATGAATTAAACACACCAGACAAAACGAATTAAACACAACAGGCCATCAATTAAACACACTAGGCCACCAATTAAACACAACAAGCAAAACTCATTAAACACACCAAAGCAAAAACAATTAAACACATCAGGACAAAACGAATAAAACACACCAGACAAAACGAATTAAACACCTGGTGTGTTTAATTCATTTGGCCTAGTGTGTTTAATTCGTTTTACCTGGTGTGTTTAATTCGTGACCTAGTGTGTTTAATTGATTTATAACTGGTGTGTTTAATTCATTTGGCCTAGTGTGTTTAATTCATGGCCTAGTGTGTTTAATTGATTACAAATGGTGTGTTTAATTAGTCATATGTGTTTAATTGATTACACCTGGTGTGTTTTATTGGTTTACACCTAGTGTGTTTAATCGGTCCCAGATGTGTTTAATTGATTTACATATGATGTATTTAATTGATTACAACTGGTGCGTTTAATTGAGTCACCATTCCTTACTTATGTTTAATTGGTATCCGGTGTGATTAATTGATTTACACTTGGTGTGTTTAATTTTTCCAACCTAATTAAACACAAAAGTAACACAATTAAACACACTAATCTGGAAAAAAATAATTAAAATATGGAAAATCTAAACTCAAACACAAACACTGAAAATTTTAAAAACACAAACAAACAACAACCAAAACCACAACCTGAAAAAAAATCTAGAAATTTTAAAAAAAATCTGGATTTTTTGTAACTTTAAACGAAAATCTGGAAAAAAAAAAAAAAACACAAACACTAAATTTTTTTTAAGCAAATAAAATCTGGAAAAAAATTATAAACCAAACAAAATTTGAAATTTTTTGTAAACAAACAACACTCAAATTTAAGCACAACAATAACCACAACCTAGAAAAAAAAAAACGAGATTTGAAAAAAAAAATTAAAAAAAAATTCTGAAAATTAAACACAACAATATAACCACAAATCTGAATTTTTTTTTTTTTTTTAACAACAACCACAACTCAAATCCAAACTTTCTTTAAAATTTGGAAATTTTTCAACAAAAAAAAAAAACTGAAATTTTTTTAAAAAAAATCTAGATAAATTTTCAAATTTGAAATTTTTTGTTTAAAAAAAATACCTGAATTTTTTTTAAAAAAAAAATCCTTAAAATCAACCACAACCACAACCTAAACTTAAAAATCTGAAAAATATTTCAAAATTAAAAATAAAAAATTTAAATTTAAAAAAAAATCTGGAAAAAACGTGAAAGAGAAAGAGAAGAAAGGAGAGAAAGAGAAGAAGAAGGGGGAAGATCGGACGTCCGATCGTCGGTTGGTCGGTCGTCCGATCTGAAATATTTTTTTAAAATCTGGAAAAAAAAAAGAGAAAGAGAAGGAGAAGAAGAAGAAAAAGAAGAAGAAGAAGAAGAAGAAGAAGAAGAAGGCGTGGAAGAAGAAGAATAAAGAGGAGAGAGGAGGGAGAAAGAAGAAGAAGAAGAAGAAGAAGAAGGCGTGAATGGAGAGAGAAAGGAGAGGGAAGAGATAAGAAAAAAAAAGGGCAATTATGTCTTCACAGCCCATTTAATGACAAAAACAATACATCCCTTTAATTTTTGACTAAAAACCCCTATTTCCTCTTCTTTTAATGTTTTTTGACTTAAAATTATGAAGATAAATCGGAAAATTTGAGTCATTAATTAATAATATTTTAATATAAGTGATGCTATTTACAATTTGCTAAAAATCTTTCTACACTCCATTTTATTTTATTTTTATTAAATATCAATTTTAGCCTAATTAAAATGACCAAAGAGGACTAACAATTCTAAGCACCCTACAAAACCAATTTTGATAAACTCCAACATTACTTTTTTTTTTTAATATATATATATTTTTACATTTCACAAACCCTAAAACATTTTTTTTTTATTTGATTCCAAAGTGATGAGAATGATTAACCAAAAAATCAAGCAATTCATTGATTTATATTGAATTGAACTTCATTAGAACCATTAGCTTATCAAAAAGAAATGATATTGATTTAAAAGAATTGTGTTTCGATTATTAGGTGGAGATTTTATTAGGTTGAGAATCATATTTTTATTTTCTATTGCGATATCTTTTTTTTGAGTGTACAAATTCAATTATGTGACCACGTAAGGAATTAGCTATTTTGTGTTTCATTCTGTTGGTTAAATTTTGTTAATTATCTGAGTTCAATGGAGTGAGTAATGAATTTATTCTTTTTTAATTGATTGCAGTAATCTGAAATGAACAAAAAATATATAATTTTGAAGCATCTCTTGCATTTTTTTTTAATTAGGGTTTTAGGATGAAGTTTTTAAAAATAAATAAGTGTCAAAAGGTAAAAGGATAATTTTGGAACAAAATGAATTGTCTTTATAATTTTTTAAAATTTAAGTTTTTAGATGAAGTGTTTTTAAAAAATGAGTGTGAAAAAAAAAAAAAAAAAATTGGATTGTAAAAAGAAAATCTCTTTCAATATAAAGGTAAAGCTGCAAATACAACTGTTATAATTAAAAGTATCCTTCACAGTTGACATCTTTAAGGATGGATATTTTGGTCTTTCCATACCATTGTAAAAGTATAAAATTAACAATTGAGGGGAAATGTAGTATTTCTATCTCACAGTGCAAGGAAAAATTAATTTTTCTTCATTATGTGACGATCGATCGTGAAATATTTAGTTAGATAGACCAAATTGAGCTATTTTTCATAATATATGAACCTAATGAAAAATGAGTACAACAATTAATTTTTATGAAAAGTTAGGGATTATATTGAAATTCCCCAACAAAACAGCTGTATGCATTATTATTACAAAGGATAAAGAAAAAAGATATATTTTTTTTTTCCATTTGAATAAGGCAATGATTAAAAAAATGACGAAAGCAATGACCTATGATAGTATGATGTATGCAGGAGAAGGGACGAGGAACCTCTCCTCACCTAAATTTTCCTCACCTTATCCTAACCTTCCAACAATCTATTGACACCTGTCTTTTAATGAAATCAAAGGTCTGGATTTAATTTATTAATTTTTTGGTCCTAAGACTTCCTATACACTGTCATTTTGAACAAACTGATGTCTTAGTCTTTGAACAAATTGGCGCCTTTTCAGTTTCCATACAAAACCAAACAGCCATTTTCCACTGTAAGATATTTTTCAGAATCTGTAATGTAATGGGATGTGAAGATTTGCAGTCTAACTAAAAATCCCCAAATCATCACTGGAATTTTTGGTGAGTGTTTTTTTTTTTTTTTCCTTTACTATATAATAACCAAGGTCACATTTTGTGTTGTGAAATAAAAAATCCAAACTGTATAATCACCGGTATACACAATCCAAACTCATAAAAATAAAAAATAAAAAATAAAATCATCAAATCATCAAATCATAGATTCAATATCTCTGGATTCATTTGCTCAAAATGGATATTTGAAGGAAACTTCATCATATTCGAAGGCAAATTCATCATAGGCTCTGGATTAGCACCAAGAATCACTTCCGTGCTCAGAAATTGTCTATGAAATTGACAACTATATATATATATATATATATATATATATATTTTAAACACCAAATGATCTGAATCAATTAAACCAAAAACAAAAACAGACATCGTTGAGGACTATGGACCAGAGGTTGTCGATGCCTAAAAATAAGCAGGATGGTAATTTTCGAAGAGAATACAGTGGTGGTGCATGCCTCCGGCGTTAACGTGACCTCCAGGATTCCTCACAACGACCATGACCGGCACTCACGTTGCCCCTCTTCTTCATGTTCTTCCTCAATCAAGTTGTCATTTTTCTCATTTCTCTTAAATTAAATTCAAATCTTTCGAGAGATTGATGAGAGAAAAAAATATATTCAAATTAAAATCAATCTTTCCAGAGATTGATGACAGAAATTTTCCCAATAATCGATTGAGATTTGAGAGGAAATGGGATGATAACCAACTAGGGATTGAAATAGGGGTTAACAAATTTGGGAGTTTTTGGATGAAGTATAGGAAGTCTTAGGACCAAAAAATTAATAGATTAAATCCAGGCATTTGATTTCATTAAAAGATAGGTGTCAATAGATTGTTGGAAGGTTAGGATAAGGTGAGGATACTTTAGGTGAGGAGAGGATTCTTGTCTCAGGAGAAGAGGGTATAGATATTGACATTCATAAAGCTTATTAGTACGCTCATGTCTAAAATTTAAAATTTAAATATTACTATAAACATTCATCCTAATGTCAACGGTATCCTCATTGAAATAAATATATTGATTTTAATATATATTATTTATAAACACTCTTAAATTATTACCACACCTAATTTATAAAAAAAAAAAATCATATTATTTTTGAATCAAATCTTTTTTTAATGATGTCCAATTTACTTTTGGAAATATCTCGAATGTAAGAGCCTTATAAAAGGGAATATGTATATGGGGTCAAAATATTTTCAATTTTGAATTCACTTATTTATACAACTATCTTAAATAATAATAGTAATAATAATAATAATAATAATAATAATAAAATCTTATTGACATCTATGGTTATCTTAAAAATAAAAAAAATAATAAATAATAAATAAATAAATAACCTTATTGATATTTACAGTTATAGTTTAAAAAAATATATATTGTTTTTTGATAAAGTTTATAACTATATATAAAAGAAAGACAAAAATAATATGATAATCATGTGATGATGAGAAAATTTGATACTTAAAATAAAATTAGAGTTAATTATAAAAATTAGGGTTTATAAAAATAAAAAAAAAATTGGAAGGTAAGTTTTTTTTTAATAAAGAAATATAGTTGAAGATATACATGTAATTAATGAGTGTATATAATATTTGTTTATTTTTAATTACAGTAGCTTGTACTTATTGATAAATTTCTATTGAGATATTTTTGTAATTAAATTTTTTAATAAAATATGGATATACTAATAAGTTTTATGGGTGTCAATATCGGCTCACATAAGAAGAATCCATAATATTTTTTACATTTAAAAGACCAAGACCAAGACCAAGACCAAAACCAGGACCAAAAATATTATCCTGGAAAAATAAAATGATAATGATTGTCATTACCTCTACCAACGAGGGGTCTATAGGTGATATTTTTTCTTTCACTTTTTATATTTATCATCTTATATCCTTTTAAAATGAATTATGTACTAGAAAATATTTTTGCTCACCCCTTTTATGAGACGTAAGCATTATTCCCCTTTATGCATGGACACATATCATCCATACAGGAGGGGGTCATGCTTGCCCCCTTACAAGAGGTTGAGCAAAAATGGACCCTATTGGTAGGGGTCAATACTTAGATACCGACCGATCATCATCCAATCATTCTTCTTAATAAGATTACAAAACTGATCTAAACCTAACCCAAGTTTTTTATAAATACAAACAAGTCCCACTCTCCACTCATCTCATATTCATGAATCTTTGATATTTCAGTTTGAGCGATAATGGCGGAGGAGTTGGTTCTGCTTGACTTCTGGCCGAGCATGTTCGGAATGAAAGTGAGGATTGCACTGGCGGAGAAAGGTCTCAAGTACGAGTACAGAGACGAGGATCTGAGCAACAAAAGCCCTCTTCTTCTACAGATGAACCCGGTTCACAAGAAGATCCCGGTTCTCATACACAACGGCAAGCCGGTCTGCGAGTCCAATATTATTGTGGAGTACATCGACGAGGTCTGGCATGACAAGTCTCCTTTGCTTCCCTCTGATCCTTACCAGAGATCCCAAGCTAGGTTCTGGGTAGATTTCATTGATAAGAAGGTCTGTTTTTACAACCTTTCCTTTTAATTTATTTGTCTATTAATTTTATAGTACATGATCCTGGATTTTAATAAATTTCCGGGATTAGGGATCAAGAATGTAAAGAGAAAAATCAACAGAGGGCAATTGGTTGACTGGTTCATGTGCAGATCCCGGATTTTAAGAGATTTTGGGATCAGATATTGTTCCGATTCAAAACTAAATTAAAAGCTGGACTCCCCGGTCAACCAACTCCCCTGTGTCACTCTTACCTTTTGTCTTTGCACACTATGAGATGTTTGAAATTTCTCCAAATCTTGAAAGCTACTCTAATTGTATAAATAAAAACAAAAATTGCAGCTATATGATACAGGGAGGAGGACATGGGCGACAAAAGGAGAAGAGCAGGAGACTGCAAAGAAAGAATTCATTGAAATTCTGAAGGTGTTGGAAGAGCAGCTAGGGGACAAGCCCTTCTTTGGAGGAGAAAGTTTAGGGATTGTGGATTTGTCTTTGATAGGTTATACTTGCTGGTTTTACTCTTATGAAACATCAGCCAATTTCAGCATCGGAGCTGAATGCCCCAAAATCATTGGATGGGCTGAGAGATGTTCGAACAAGGAAAGCGTTTCCAAAACCCTTCCAGATTCGAAGAAGGTGTTTGGATTTGTTCAAGAGTTCAAGAAGATGCTTGGTTTGCAGTAAAACCAGTAGACAGGCAAATTAAAAAGTACCGTCGCGCTTGCGTATTTATTTTGTCTTTTGGAGTTTTACTTGTACTGCTTTGTATTATTGTGTGTTTGTAATCCTCCATGATATTATAAATAATAAAGAGGAGTCTTCTATTGTGTATATATATATATATATATATTTTATAAGTTTTATCTTCTATTAGGGTATCTCCAACCCAACTCTAAATCTCCATTTTGCAGCTTTCTCTCCAACCGGACTGCATTTCTGTATTTACATCGCCATTTTACAGACTTTAAGTTTTTATCGCCAAATCTAGCGACCGTTCAAGTGTAACACTACTTTTTCTGTTGTTCTTGGCTTTTTTTCATTTCAATCCTTTCATTTTCATGTAACTGAAGTAAGGCGTCGCCCCTCTAGGCTTCTTTTTCTCCTCCGCTTTGAGTGTGATGAATCGATTGCGCATCGTTTGTGCTTTCTCTTCATTCTGAGCCATGGTGTTAGGGCTACTATTGATGAGAACCCTTCAAGGTTTGTAAATTCAAATAAAAATTCTGGGTTTAAGAGAGAAAAGGAGAAGATAGAATTGTAAGAGAAGTCAAATTCTGGGTTTACCAGAGGCGTTGGAGTGAGTGTGTGAGAGAGAGTTTAATCAAAGGGAAAAGAAAATGCAGCAGAGAAGAAAACAAAGCAATCAGATGAGGCGTGGGGACCTTTATCAACATTGTTCTTTGTTATTTGCTCACATTTTTTGGATTATTTACAAGAATGACACTACCATTTGCTGTTGAAATTACCTTCATGTCCCTTTGTGTTGACTCCATTATTTTCTGTTTGATAGCCAAATGTGAAATTTGTATTTATCTAATGATTTATTTCTTTTAATGATATTCGGAGTTAATGATATTTTGTTTAAATTGGAATAGGAAAAAAAAAAAAAAACAATTGAAGCAAAACATTACATTAATAAAAACATTAAAACATGAAGGAAAAATACAATAGAAATTACAATGACAATTTAGTAATCAGGGAGATCATTTGCTGATCCTTCAAGATCATTAAACTTATCGTAATATTATCTTAAGTAAGGGGTGAAATATTAATTGTTGTGAAATAATAAAAAAGGGAATATTTAGGGAATATTCTTTTTAGAGTTGCATTTTAGAGTTTCTGGTTGGAGATAGAAGTGTGAAAGTTACTGCATTTTGGAGCAAAGTTGTTGCATTTTAGAGTTTATGGTTGGAGATGGTCTTAGTTGCTCAGATCCATTCATTTGAACCCCATTAAGTTTTATCTTCTATTAGTTGCCTAGATCTATTCATTTGATGGAGAGATGTTGAAGATGATGTGGTGGCTGATGGTGTGTTTGTGATTGGGTTGAAGAGATGAATAATGAATTTAGGTTAAAGTGATTTGGGAATGATTTAATTTTATATATTTTTGTATTCATTAATTTCTTTTTTTAATAAATCTTTTCTGTGAGGTAATATATATATATATATATACAATAATGCTAAACATATCATCTACAATCCTACGATTTTCATCCCAACACATGTGGCAACTGATGTATCACTTGGTGAGTGGATATACATTAATTGATTCTTACCTCTCTTACATATGTATTCACTCACCAATTAATGTTTGTCCACTCACTAAGTGACACATCAGCTGCCACATGTGTTGGGATGGAAATGATATGATTATAAGTGGAATGTGTAGCATTACTGATAGAGAAAATATATAGACAACCGGCCATGCGGCACCGCCAGGGAACCGGTTTGGAAAAAAGTGTGGGACCCACGTATTTAATACGTGGGTCCCATGTGTTTTTCCAAACCGGCTCCCCGGAGGTGCCACAGAGCCAGTTGTATGTAGCAGGGTTCATATATATAAATATATTTAAGTAAAGATTTTATTATTATTATTATTATTAAATTTAAATAAAAAATAAAAAAGCGATGGATCTTCACCATCCATTTCTCCATCTTTTGTTTAATTGTAAATTATTTTCTTCAGAATTCATATGGTCAATGACGATAATGCCATTTCCATTTAATAGCCAACAACCCAAATGGATGTAAAATGTAACATAATGGATGTTTTTAACGTTTATTTGATTTTAGGGGGGGAAACGGTCAATATGACCAAATCCTGTTCTTGTCTTAACAATAAAACAAACGTCAAGGGTTAAAATTATACTTTCCCATCTTTTATATGTCCTTTTCGATGGATTCTTTCTTTTCCTCGGTGCACACCGCATCTTTGTCGACAACGTCCAAAACCTTTAATGCACATTTGACCGATGAAGACCAATTTATTTAATGTACATTTTTTTTATTTAAAAATAAAATAAAATTTTAAGCCACTAAATGGTAGTTGGGTACAGCACATCACAAGTAGGCCCTGTTTGGTGTACGGGATTGGATGGGATTGAACTATTTCATGGGATTGGATTGGATTAAGATGAGACTGAGATTAGCTGAGATTAGATGGGATTAGATGAGACTGGATTGGACTAAATGAATACTATACTGTGTTTGGAGAAACATGAGATTGAACTGAATTAATACATGTTTTGTTTAGTGAAACGTAGAATCAGACTAAATATAATAATATTTTTAATTTGATAATATTTTAAAATTGAATAATAAATTATTAAGAAAATAGAATTTTAATTTAGGAAACAATCAAGAAAAAAGAATTTTGATAACATTTTAATTTTAATTTCAATTTGTTAAAAATAGAAAATAATCTAGGAAAAAAATAATTGGGGTAGATATGGGTTCAAAAACCCAGATCTTTATCATCAAGACATCAACTTTAAATTTTTAAAAAATACGGGTAAATTGAGAGTTCCGTTACACACATCAAAGAAAAACAAAACAAAAAAATATCCATTGAAGATCACCAATTCTTCATTGTCAACCAAAAATCAATCATTTCTTCAAATCTTCATCACCAGTTCTTCATTCTCAACCAAAACTCAAAATCAATCCAGATTTTTTTTTTTTTTTTTTTGTGTGTGTGGTGCTCTGCTTCTTGTTGGCTTCTGGCCTACTCTGTTTTGTTTGTTTTTCATATGGGTGCTCTCTTGCTTTAGTCTTCACTCTTCAGAGTGGGTTAATCTCAGGCCAAGATGCCTTTTTTTTTTTTGGTGGGGTTTTCTTCTTGCTTGTTTTGGGTTGGGTCTGTTGCTTTTGTTTATATTCCAGTTGTTCAAAAAAAAAATCCAGATTTTTTCTTCTGAATTTCTCATCATCAAACATAAATTCATGAAAGAGCAGTGTTGATTGATGAGTTGAGATATGTTGAAAGAGAGAGAAGAGAAAAAGTAACGGTGGGTTATGTGGATTGGTGGGGACGTGGGGTTGGTGGTGTAAATGAGAGATGAAATAAATATGGTGGGGTCCATTTATAAATATTCCTAGGACTGATAAAGATAGGGACGAGGGTAGTATCATTTTATCCCATAGTTGTGGGACTATTTTGTTTCTTGGACTAGTAATACCATTTTCAAAAACAGCACCAAACACCGAAATAGTCCAATTCTAGTCTGCGCCAAACATGGCCTTAATGTCAATCTATCCCGCTTTGACTTTTTCTTTACTTTATCAACGATTATATCTTATTGAAACAGTGATATCTAGAACCACCGATTTGGTGAAGCGGTCCCTAAATAACCATTAATTTTTTAAAATGACTTAAATTAACCATTTCATTGAAAGAATGTATCAATTGTTGCCACTTTGACCATTAATTGTTTGAAGTCCATTTGTTTATGTCATAATCTGTTTGCTTATGTCATAACCTATTAAAATTGAGGTTAAAATAGTAACACAAGAAGGGGCAATATTGTAAAATCATCAGGTCACCACTTAGGGCACAATTTGACAAAGATATTCAAAGCGTTATTTCACTTTTATTTTCAATAGAAGCTCTATAACAATGAATGATTATCTTGAACGGAATAGGAGAAAGACAATTACAAGATATGGATTATAAAGTACTGCATATCAAACAACTCGTATTTCTTTTCTAAGATTAAAGTTTTTATTTTTATTTTTATTTTTTTTATGGTTTATTGTAAGGTCAGCTTTTTTTTAGCTCTGTTCCATCTTTCAATTGAGAGATGCCTCATAGCCCACGCATGTGAATATGTGACCACCATCAATTGACTTTCCCGAAAAAATCCCCAAGAAAATTTTTTATATCTTTTTCTCTTAACCGATAGAGACTCTACGCTTCAATGGTACATATTTTTCAATTTTTGAAACGTTCTCGATTCAAAAGCTTTGTATATAACGTTCGCTAGACAAAAGCCATGTCTCTCATCTGCAATGGTACGAGCTACATTTTTTTCTTTCTATTTTCTGGCTTTTAATTAGGCGTTTGAAATGACGGCACATTCAAAGTCATCTAGAATTGGAAATTAAACAAGAATTTTTATTATTATCATTAAAATGAGTGTTGTAACACTACTTGAGAGACAAGAACAATGAACATTTAATGATCAACTGATGTTTTGTTGTCAATGAGGGACATTAGGGCTGTGCTGTAGGAGGAAGTGCTTTGAAATTGTTGTGAGGGGAATTGCTTTTGGAATTACTGAGAGGAATCAGCTAAATGTTTGGTAAACTGATTTTCAAAAGTGCTGTGAGAATCAAAAGCAATTTCAATGTATTTAGTAAACCGAAGTAAAAAGTGCTATGAGTGTGTAAAATTACTAAAAGGACATAGACATCTAAATAGTGCTATATACTTTGTATTTTTCTTGTTTATTTGTGTTTAGTGTTAAGTGTTATAAATTATGGTACTTTATTGAATTAATTAGCCTCATTTTTTTTTATTCTACTTTATTAATATAATTAGCCCCATTTTTTTTTTTTTTTTTTACAGTTATAGCAACAATTTTTTTGATGAATCTAAATATCAACTCTGATCATGTATTAATTTGCTTGATGCACTTTTCCATGAGATCAAGACTTGTATAATGTATTTAACGTTTTTCGTTCCAAATATTGTAATTTTATCAATAAATTTGCAAGGCAAGATATTAGCCAATGAACAGTTTCCTATATTGAACAATCAAATCAGAAGTACTTTTGGAGTATGGAATTGGTTACAAACAGTTATACATTACACAAGTGTTTGTATATTAACATGAATATGACCTATGTTGGAACATGACTGCATTCGCAAGAGTGGCATCGGTGGTTTCTTCATCATAATCAACGATGTTGGGAGCTTGAGTCAAGCTTAGTACACAACATATCATGCCCGTCGTTTTAACTGGCGACAACTAGACCTGGTAAGGTTCCGGTTCGAACAGTGGAACCGAAAAAACCGGTTCTGGTTCAGGAACCGTAATCGGAACCGAGGGAGGCCGATTTTGGTTCCGGTTCAGGAACCGTAATCGGAACCGAGGGAGGCCGATTCCGTTTTTTCAAACGCCGGTTCGAACCGTTTTTTTTGAACTGGTTCCAAGTTTTTTTTTTTTTTTTAAATTAAAAAAATAACACTTTATTTATAAAAATAAAATGTTTAAAAAAGAAATAACATTAAAGAGTATTGAACCATGGTCCATAACTCTTGTACAAGTATATATATTTTATTTTACATTCTCCTCATTTTTATATAGGTTAGGCATCTCACCACTTTTCTTCTTTATCCAATGTGGGATGTGAGATTTTCTTATCCTTTCTATTTTAGTTGTGATTTTCTTATACTTTCTATTCTAGTTAGGATTTTCTTCTCTTATTACATACAATATCTAATATATGATATAGAAAACTATCCTTTGCCGGAGAATAAATAATTTGTTTAAAATCAAAAGCAGAAGACTTTCAGAGAGTTGAAGATCAAATACGCTCAGCCGCTTTCCCGCAAAGAGATAAGATATACAAAGAGTTTAGTTTCAGCAGCTCGTGATGCTGGAAATGACAACGAGAGGTTGGGCATATATAGCTTATGTTAATTTGTGAATTCATATTAATTTATATATATATATATATATATATATAAAACTTCCATTGTTACATTTATTTATCTTTTTTACATTCAATTTATTTCTCTCTAGTATCAATTTGTTTCTTTTAATTATAATATTATGTTCGGATTGCACTTTGATTTCTGTTTGGAACTCCTATCAATTGTTTTTCATGCCCATTAGCTTTGAAATTTTTGCATGCTTCGTCAATTATAGATTTGTTAGTTGGACATCGATCAATTTCTGTTTGGACATAGATTTGTTAGTTGGATATCGTCAGTTATCAATTGAAAGTGCTTGAATGAAAAATCATCTATGTACAAGAACAAAAGCATGTTTTTTAATCCAAAAGCTCACTTTCAATTCATAGCTTGTCACAATTATGTAATAAGAGAAGAAAATCACAAGTAGAAATCTAGAATAGAAAGGAATATAAGAAAATCTCACATCCCACATCGGATAAATAAGAAATGTGTAAAGATGCCTAACTTATATAAAAAGAATAAGAATGCAAAGGAAAATATACTTACTTAGTTACTTGGACACGTGTTATGGGTCACGGCTCAATACTTCACAATGTCCTTTTTAACATATTTTTTTTTAATTATAAATTAAAAGTTATTTTTTTGTAAAAAAAAAAAAAAAAAAAAAAAAAAAAAAAAAAAAAAGTAAAAGAAAAATTTCAGGTTCAAAACCGCCGGTTCCTCTAGAACCGGAACCGACCTATGCCGGTTCCAGGTTCCGGTGGAACCGGAACCGGAACCTTGCCACCATTAGCGGCAACCTACTGCAATGGAGGCCAACCAATCTCATCATCATTTGTGTAACCGTGAATGAGGAAATCTGAACAATTCTTTTGACACCCATGGTTATATGGGTTACGAAACCGTCCATATGTACCACGTAGATAGTCATAACGAATTGCATTCACCGAATCATTTATAGTGATATTCCGTGCTATCTGTATTACAAAAAATAAAAACTTAAATTTCAATGCAGAAATTGTGAACTAATATGTTCTTATAAGTTTGCCAATCATGAGAGATGATAATGATAAAGAAGAGGTAACACAACAAAATTTTGAACAGATTCTAATACCATGACCCTGGTGGCAAAAATTTTTAATCTAATATCCAGTACGTTACCTAAGAAACTTGTATTGTGGTCAAAGTTGTTTTTTCCATTTTTTGAACTCTGCCCATTCAAAGTTACAAATTTGCTATAATTGTTCAACTAATTGTATCTCTAATTGCATACCACCAATATCAAGACAAAAGAAACAAAGTTAAAATATCAGTTTTGCAATAGAAATCATGATCAGAAAAGCACAACATCAAATTCAAAGACATTGAAAGAGTACTCCAACAAACAATATTAATCTTAAAAGGGTGGTGTTTAAATATGTGATTTCTTGTTCTACTAACAGAGAAGATTGACAATTCTTTGAGACATCAAACAATATAAAATCAATAGAAATATTTCTCAGAAAACAGAACAAAATATTGAAACAGTAACAACTCTAGAAAAAAAAAAGTTACCTGTTATGAAGGAAGAAACTGAGCAGTGAAATTTGATGACAAGAGAGCTCTGCAACTGCAAGCAAGTGAGAGGACTGTAAATTGAACTTGGAAGTTACCAATAAATAGGCACACACAAAAAAACCCATAATCAAAATCCAATTCTTGCTCAGAGCCCACAACCACCACCCTTCCCACCTCCCCAAAATAATAAATAAATAAAAATAAAATACGCAAATGTCTTTGCAACTAAATCCTCAAAATCTCTGCATAACAGATATCAACAACTTAAAGAAATCCCAAAAAATCCAAAAAAATCCAATTAGTTTCCAGTTAGTTTTTCATTAAAAATCCCCAAAAATCCAATTCAAAATCAAACCCTAAAACATGAATGAAGGAGAAGGCTACAATAACGAAGGAGAAGGAGAGAAATCGAACCTAAAAGCGAGAGAAATCGAAGGAGAATGGCTGCTTTATGATCGAAGCGAGAGAGGAGAGAATTCGAAGGAGAAGAGGCTGCTGTCTGAAGATGAAAGGCAAGGGTAAAATGGAAAATTTGTAAAATTTCACTTAAAATCATTGTAACGCGTTTTTTAGAAGCGCGAAATCCAAAAGCATGTATTTGTAGCTTCTCAAAAACTCAGTTGGGAGAAGCTAAAAGTGACCAAAAACACTTCCCCATGATTTTACTAAACACCTTGTCCTTGGTCCGGAATCACTTTTAGCCCCAAAAGCAGCTAGGGAAGCAATGTCAAACTGGGCTTAGGTGTACGTGGTGGAGTGAGAGGTTCCATGGGCATTTTTACACAAGGCACGAACCTCTTTTCCAGGATTTGATGAAGTTATATTCACTCCACTCAGCATAATGTTTGAGCAACCATACACACCACCACTGCAATCCAATGTGATTGCTTGCTCACTCGCTGATGTCCCGTGCACAGACACGAACAACACGTTGCTCACTTGTATAAAATTCGTCTCCAACGTTGTCCACCAAAACAATAAATTAATTAATTAACCATCCAATATCCAAAACGTCTGATCAGTTAAAATTTAGAGTGATGCTATTGGCAACCCTCTAGTGAACTAATAAAACCCTATTTTTTTAAATTCAAAATTTTATTTGATTCTTTCCAAAATTGTCCTTCTTTTTAGAAAACATAACTACCTTTTTATTTCTCTGTACTCTTTTTTTAAGCAGTAATGCTACACATCCCATCTAAAATCCCATATTTTTCATCCCACTACATGTGGAATGTGAGGTGTCAAATGGTGAGTGAATACATGGGGTAGGTGAGAAAAAATCATTATTAATGTGTATCCACTCACCATTTGACACCTCACATACCACATATAGTGGGATGAAAAATGTGGGATTTTAAGTGGGATGTTTAGCATTATTGTTTTTTAAGTTATGGACCTTTGTATTTTTTTGTTTTCATCATTTCTTTTACTCGCTTATGACATCCATTTATTGTCTTTTTTTATGTTTTTTTTTCCTTCATTTTGTTTCATCATATTAGGGAAGATAAAAAAAAAAAAAAAAAAAAAAATTATCTTCCCTAATATGTAAAACGAAATGAAGGAAAAAAAAAAAAAAAACATAAGAATGGGTGTTGGAGGTGAATAAAAGAAATATAGAAAGAAAAAAAAAGTATGTAACTTTAAAATAAAAAACCAATAGAGAAATAAAAAATGGTATATATATATATATATATATATATATATTTTTTTTTACTTTGTTTTTTTTTTAAAATGTAAAAACGGGGCAGCTTTGAAAATGAATAAAATAATTTTTTGAATTTTAAAAAATGGGGTTTCATTAGTTCATTAGAGGGTTGTGAATGCACCACTCAAAATTTAAGGAAATCGACTTTAAAATTTATTGTAATTATATTACAACATCAATGTTACCTTAATTTTACGATGTAGACTGTCGTAATTTTGGTCGATAATAATAGGATGTTTATTCTATATAAGCAAGATTTCCTCAAAAAAGATACTCCTAGCATACCCTAAACCTCCCTGAAAAATTGACATATATAGATGATGATGATGATATATATTTGATAAATTACAGTACAAAAATGTTCAATATCTAACATTGATATATTATTGACATTTTGAAATGCTTAAAGAAAATATTGGTTTCTTTGAAACTGTATCATTTTCCTTAAAACTGTATCTTTTGGTAAGGAAATAAATTTTTTCGTCCATGTTGGTTTCTTTAATTTTTTGATACGAATCCAACGGTTTAAAGAACGTAAAACTCTGGGTGGTATTTTGAAAGTTATGATCAATTATTCAGTCAAAGGTCAGAAGCGACACGCAATCCGCGAGTAAGGTGTGTTCATCGCTCTTTTTCCTTAAAACTGTATCTTTTGGCAAGGAAATAAATTTTTTCGTCCATGTTGGTTTCTTTGATTTTTCGATACGAATCCAACGGTATAAAGAACTTAAAATTCTGGGCGGTATTTTGAAAGTTATGATCAATTATTCAGTTAAAGGTCAGAAGCGACGCGCAATCCGCGAGTGAGATGTGTTCATCGCTCTTTTTCCTTAAAAATGTATCTTTTGGCAAGGAAATAATTTTTTTTTCCATGTTGGGTTCTTCTATTTTTCGATACAAATCCAACGGTATAAAGAATGTAAAATTGTGAGCGGTATTTTACAAGTTATGATCAATTATTCAGTCAAAGGTCACAAGAGATGCAAATCCGCGAGTGAGCTGTGTTCATCGCTCATTTTCACACTTTTCCAAATCGATTTTTGGAATATTTTCTGAATGAAAAGTGTTTTTTTGCATGTCTAATTTCTTGTGTCAAAATTTGAGCAAATAACGTTAAGTATTTTTAGAGATGTGCACTTGAATGTGGACATAAGTCATATTTGAATAGTTTGCAGCGATGAAAATAATGGCCTTTTTAGGACTCCACTCACCAATTAATTGTGTATAGTGCTATTTTATTTTTTAAGAGTGTCATGTCATAGATAACGTTAGCTTTCCGTTAGATTTAACTGAATTGTCACTAATGAACAATGTTTCGTTAAAATTGTGATTTTGGAACAATTTAAATAGTCGGTGGCCTTTTTGGGACTCCATCTACCGATTAATTGTGTCTAGTGCTATTTTCTCTATCTTTTTTATCTATTTATTTTTTTATCGATACTATTCATTTTCTTCTCCGTGACTCCGTTTCAACCTTTCAATTCTCTCCATCCCTTTCTTCACTCCATTTTTTCCATTTCTTATTCTCTGCAACTCCAGCTGTTTTCATTTCTTTTTCATTCGAGCTCTTTCAATATTCCACACAACGACAAATCAGACGACGTTTTACATTTTCTATCTTCTCTCTTCCATTCTTCTTCGACGAATCGAAGGTTTGATAAGAAAATTTTTGTTTTAATTTTTTAAAAAATTTCCGCCAACGATTAGGTAGATTAATCGGCCCTATAAATCGGCTTAGGCGGCCGACTATTCTCCCAGCCGCCTAGGATGGTCGGATAGACCATAGTCGCGGCGGCCGGAGCTGCCCAGGGCTTAGTCAGCCGCCTAAGCTGATTTCTAGAACACTGGTAAATAGTGGCCATTCAACTTGATTATGTCTTATGTTAGAGTCATCATTCCAATGGTATATAAAAAAAATGTAGGAAAATAGCTAATTACTGTATTTATCTTTGTTTTTTTTTACATTAAATCGATAAAGGTCAGTCGAAATCTATCCGAGATCAAACATTACATATGAAGTCCGAAAATTTACTCCTATAAACGAGAGATATCTACTCTCACATCTCACATCACTAGAGTGATAAATTACAATATGGTATTTCCATGATCCGCAAGTTTATTATTATTATACCATGATCTGATCTATGAGTTAAAAGATCTGGATGATTTTTTGAGATTTTGTCATCAGGTTCCCTAATCTGGACTTGTCAACGTATTCACTTTGTGTATCCAAAATTTTTATACATAATAATTAACATACACTAGGATTAAGAACTTCAATTCCAAAATTACTCGCACGTCAGTACATGTATAAAAAGATTTAGCTACAACATTATCATGTATAAGTATTAGTTACGAGAGTGAATTTTTCTTTTAGCTTTTAGCCTTTTAAGCAAGTAATTAGTAAAACAACTTAAACAAAATATGCATCAACTTTAGTTGTCGAAGAATCTAATTTACAACTTTGCTTAAGGAACAACATCTTCATCAATATAAAACTTCATCAAGATATATTGGAAAACACCTTAAAGCTTAATCAACCATTTAGGCAATGCTTCTTCATCTTCTTAAAAAAAAAAAAAAAAAAAAAAACCATCAGGAATTCCTAGAAGAGAAAAATACTTAAAAAGAAAAACCTGAAATCAAATATCTTCATCCCCAGAATTTGTCTACTTTAATTTGTAACCTCAACAAGAGCTAGACAAAGCTTTTCTTGAATCCTGAAGGACCAAACTTGAACTTGATCACCAACTTTAAGTCCATTCCTGATTCTAACATTAGTCCATTCTCCGATCAAAACATATTGATACGTAATTGTCCCCTTTCCCTTCTCCATTTTCCATCTATTCAACAACATTGTTCCGTCCAGCATTTCCCTGCAGGAAGGTTCGATGAACTTCCACAGGGGAATCTTAACGTCCCTGTCGAACCCTCTTATCTCGTTTTCAGTCAGAAACTCTTGTCTCACTTGCCTTTCTGGTATGGACAATCGACTGTTGCCATTCACATCGGATTCATACAATACTTTCTCAATGACAAATCTTATATGGGTACCTTTCAGGCTATCAATCTGATTCACAAAACATTCAGGCAAAACCGGAATCTTCTGATCAGGACCGGTTTGTATATTCCTTGAACGCCTTTGATGACCATCACTTTTATGGCTTCCAGAGCTTCTTTTCGTATATTCGGAACTGTAGCTGTTAGTACTGTTTTGGCTATTGATAGCAGAAGACATGAGATTTTCCTCCAATGCTTTCTTGTAATTAAATATACAACTTTGATGATCAGAAACCTTCTTCCTTTTCTTCCTAATCTTCTCCTCTTCAACATGCTTTTGAGAAGCCACCTCTACAGCAGCCAACAAATTTTCAAAACCAGTCCACTCAGGATCAATCTTGACACCTCTTTCCACAAAATCATCAACACTCAACAACCCTTCTTCTCCATCCCTGTTTTCTACAGGTTTTTGGTAATTAATCATCATCAGAAAACATGCAAATTTTACTGTAACCTCCTAAGCAGAGAAAAAAAAAGTTAATTGGATTCTCAGGATTTAATTCACTTTAAATAAGAAGAAGTACTAGTAGTCTAGTAGAAGATACAGAGAGAGATATAATGGAAGAAGCAGTTGGATTTCCTAGATTGATTAAAATTACTCGATTGCTGTCAACTGCTTGGAACTAGGTTATCTGTCTTGTTTCCTAATCTAATTTGTAATGGAATACAATTATATATCCTGCTTAATTATTTATTTTAATAATTTTCACAATTTCGTTTTCGTTTTTCTTGTTGGTTACGTAATAGAAAAAGAATTATGGTTTCTAATTAATCACTCCGAGATAAGGAATACGGATTATATAAGGATTGGGGTTACTGTTTCCTAATTTCCTACTAAAACAAAATTATTCTGGTTAATCTTATTATTTTTGTTAATCAATTTCCTTTCTTTGTGGCACTACTCTAGGAGACTAGGACTCACTTATTTAGGGTATGTCATAAGAAGGAAAAGTAGAGTTAATAATTTTTCATACTTATTTGTGTCATTGTTAATTTTTTATTTATTTTCGTTAATATTTAGTATATTATAAGAGTAATGCCACAAAACAAAACAAAAATTTAACCCAAATTATTAAGTAATTGATTTGTTATTACCGTATAATTCATTAAGAATGTAAGGGCAAACCATTTATCAAGTTATTTGTGTTGACATTCGGGTTAATTTTTTGGATTTTTTTTAATGCTACAGTATTACTCCTAATTCAAATAGTATAATACCTACCTTATTAAATAAAATAAAATAAAAATAAAAAACCACCACCGAATTTAATTTGAGGATATCGCTATAGTAAAATGAAAATACAAACATACCTCCGTAAATGTCATATACCTCAGAGTTAGGGTATTTAATTACGGTCAGTTTGGTATTGCTTTTGAAAAGTTAAAATCATATTATTTTATAATTTTGATATAAAATAATGTTTGGTAAAACTTCCAAAAGTAATTAATTGATAATCTGATAAATTTTGACAGTGATTTTAAGAAGTAGATGAGGGTTACTTCTTGAAAGTGATTATAGAATAATCTATTTTAGCATTTAATGCATCTTTTAAAATATTATTATTATCTTTATGAAATCAAGTTAAAATCATTTATATACCTTATTTCATCTCACAATTAAATATTCTATTTAAATATTGATTTGATTTATAAAATCTTTTAAAAATATTTGTATTGTTCTTATGAAATTTTTTTTTTCAATTTAAATATTCTACTTAAATATTAATTTAATATATATAATTAATGAAAAAAAAATGTAATATGATCCTAAATTTATATATATTTTAGTCATTTTAATTAATCTTAGCACTTTGCAATAAAATTACTATACATATGTATACTTCTTTTGAGTTATACCGTAGTTTTAAAAATACAATACCAAACATCTGCTGATTAACTTCACAGTTAATTATTCCTTCAGCATAACTAACGGTGATTATTATAAAAGTTACGGAAATACCAAATTGGCCTTTAATTCTGTTTTAAAATGGGTTGGGTCGGGTTTAATCGATTCACATTTCCTGGGCCTTGTGCATTGTGTCAGGCATGGCTCGATGTAGTATTGTGCTTGGCCATAGCTCGGTCCGAAATTATGAATGTAGTATTATACAATTAATTAATTTTTTTATGGGCTGGTCCATTTTCATGGACCACAACTAATTTTATATATATATATATATATATATATATATAGATTTTCTATTCTCAATTCGTCATGACGAAGAATGTGGACTACTAGATTTATATATTTTGACTCAAAGTGTATGTACTTATCAAAACTTCTCTATAATCTATGGTCCGCATTCTTCGTTTTGATATATTTATTCTCAGGACAAACTGACAATAGAAAGACTGTATATATATTAAATAAAAAGCTTAAAATATTAAATATGATATAATATATAAATTATGATTTTCAAGTTAATAAAATTTTCATGATTATTAGAAAAATGTCGATATTTCCACCCATAATATGATAAGTACACCCATATTTTAATAAAAATTTTAATTACAAAAATATCTCAATAAAAATTTACCAATAAGAACAGTTTAGTTTAATTAAAAATAAACTAAATACTATGGACACACACATATTAGACTATCTCTTTTTTATTAAAAAATTAAAAAAAATTAAAAAAAAAAACTTATGTTAAGTTCTTTTACATTTACAAAATCAAGTCTTGCACTTAGAGCATCTCCAATGATATCCTCAAAAGTAGAAGAGTAATCAAAATTTGATTATTAATTCAAAAAACACTGTTCAATGGAGTCACTAAAATTTAGCAATAGCAGTTATCAATAATCAAATTGTCTTATCAATAATCAAATTGCATCTTCAATAATCAAATTTGAAGATTGATTTCAATCATCAAATACAAACTTAACCCAAATTAACTGTTTTAATTTTATTCTTTGTCTCTCTTATGTGGCTTTTTTTTTTCCTCTTTTTTTCTCTAATCATTTATGTATTTCATCATTGTTTCAACCTCAAAAATTTCAATTAGATAAAATTCGTCTCTTCATTACGAATGGATTCATACCCATATCATATACCTTCTCTTGTCTTTTATAATTTATTTATTTTTAGCATAAAAATCTAATATACTATTGTTGTACCATTATAAGTGTACCATTGTGGACTATACAATCATCAAATTTAGCAATCCCTGAAAACAATCCTCAAATGCTGAAGTGGTAATTTTTGAAGATCCAAATTTACTTATACCATTGGAGATTCTCTTATTTCTTAACATCACAGTTTTATTGCAAGAGGAAAAAGAAACAGAAGCCCAACAATTCTTGCCAAAGCAAGACATACACAAAAGACAGCAAGAACAAGAACCTTCCGACCAACAACCACAGCTGAACTAACAAGCACCGCTCACAAAACAGAACCAAAAACAGAACTAAAACAAGGATTAATTTTATTTTTATTTCTATTTTTAACATGGAGAACTTAAATTTATCGTTTGTAACTTAAGAGGGTTTATAAATAAAATGTATTAAAATGAATACTTTCATTTAAATTAGGATATAATTGGTATAAAGTTAAATGTCTATAGTAATGATTTAATTTAAATTTTAGACATAGATGATACATGTGTTTATCATATTATAGATAACAATATCAGTACCCTTATTAAAATTATCTTTTAGACATAAAATTAACTATTATATATATTTGTTGCAAAAAAGAATTCTTATTAAATATTGATTTAATTTAGATTTAGATTTAATATCGTTTGATTAAAATATCCATGGTCTCTAAGTAATCATATTCTTAAAAAAAATTGGAAATTTCCTTAACAGATTTTTCCTAAACAAGGAATTCTTAAGGAAAAAAAAAAAAAACTTTCACTAAAGAAGAAAACTGACAAAATAAGGAATCTCGAAAAGGAACTTTCCCTAAATAAGAAAACCGACTTCCACACGTTTTCTAAAACAAAATATTACTTCACTCTTCAAATTAATAACCCTCTTTAAATTAAGGACAACACTTGGGTACTGACCGGTCAGTACCCAAGGTACTGATATTGGTTACGTGGCAACCAATGGTTGGTTGCCACGTAACCCAAAACAAAGAAAAAAATATAAAAAGTGAAAGAGTTTTGGCTACGTGCCAACACTCCATTGGGTGATCAGTATATTTGGGTACTGGCCAGTCAGTACCTAAACATTTTCCTTAAATTAATATTCAAAGGTGGATCATAAGATTATTAATTTAGAGAGGCTCTACTGTATATAAATTTGGGGTGTATTGTATACATAGAGCTAACAATACATAATTTTTTATTGTTATTATGACACTCATAATAGAAAAAGAACTGTTTCTAATTAATCACTCCGAGATAAGGAATATGGATTATATAAGGATTGGGGTTGCTGTTTCCTAATTTCCTACTAAACATATTATTCTGCTTAATCTCATCGGTAATTTATTATTTTTATTTTAATATTTGGTACATTATAAGACCCTGAGGCCTACACAACCAAAAAAAAATTAACACAAAAATCAACCAGTATGTAGCAATTGATTTGTTATTATTATATAATTCACTAACCGATGTGTTAAGTAACATGACTAGAGATGCACATTTTTCCCCGGGATTTCAATTCCCTGCTCTCCCATCCCCATTTAGAGATTTTTTTTGGGAAAAATAGGGATGGGGGGGGTATGAAAATCATCCCCAAATTGAAATGGAGATGGGGTCCCCATCCCCATTTCCCCCCGGTCCCCATCCCCATTTCCCTATTTCCCCCAAACATATATAAATATAATTATAATATATATTTTAAATTTATTTTATTCTTTGAAAACTCTAACTCCCTAAGTATATATACACATTTTATATAAAATACACTAATGAATTTTATTTTTATTTATAATGGAATGTTTGTTTTTTTAGTTTACTTTGTAAATTTTAGTCAAATAGAAAAATGATGGAACGGAGAAAACGGGAAAATAGGGAAAACGGAAAAAAAGGGGAAAATTTGGAATTGGGAATGGGATTGATGAATATAGGTCCCTAAAAATTTCCCCTATTTTCTCCAAATAGGGAAATGGGGGGATGGAGGAAGAGGATAGGAAATGGGGATGAGAATGAGGGGACTTATATCCGTCCTCATTCTCCAAATGTGCATCTCTAAACATGACAAAAACAAACCATTTGTTGGGTCATTTGTGTTGATTTTTAAAATAATTTTTAGGTCGTATAGTACTGAATTTAATTCGAGAATATCGCTATGGTAAAATGAAAATACAAATGTCATATAGCTCCTCTACACATGATTAGTTTTGCTTTTAAATTGGTCGGGTGAGGTTGGCCCGATCCATATTTGGTAGGTCTTATGGGTTGTGGGTCATCCCAGACATGACATGAAGTATTGTTGTGTCGGTCCATGGCACAATCCGATAATTATGGACATAGTCCGGCACGACCTGTATGTCAACATGACTTAATACTATTTTGCTTATATTGGCCGGCCCTTGGACTGTTTCGTGGATAACAACTAATTTATTTTTTTATAAAATGAAAAATGAAAAATATTACACATGGCCTTTAGTATAGTGGTGGGTCTTTCCTTTGGAAACCCCCACCACCTGAGATCGAGGTCCAGTGTATGTAAGGTTTCGTGTCTATTTTCCTACCTTTGGTGTGGGTGTTATCCCATTTATATATGGGTGCTCTCTCTCCACTTTTGGGAATGTCCAGTCCGAGCCGTGCTTGTAGAACCCCATCTCGTCGATCACAGCAGTTGTTGATGTAATCAAAAAAAATAATAATAATAATAAATATTAAATATGAGATTATATAATAATTATAAATTTCATGTTCTTAAATTTTTAAAATTATCTCTTTGATATTAAATTAATTACAGTAATGCTACAAATATTTAAATACAGATAATTAATTACAAATATTTGTTGGAAACAAACTTCTTATCAAATACAGATTTAATTTAATTCAGTTATTAGTAGGATTATGTTAAAAAAAAAATTAATGAAGAGTTATATATATATATATATATATATATATAATTCATGAACTTCAAATATTAAAATTTTGATTAAAATAATACTTCGATACCAAAACATCTATAAAAATATATATATAACACAAAAAGTTAATATTTATATTTGATTACCATATAATACAAATTTCAATGAATAATAATATCTAGTACATTACAGTCACCATCAGTCATCCATTATTATATATCTAATTTAATATCTGTCACATTTTAATCACATGATAATTAATAAGTTATATATATATATATATATATATATTAATTACCCTATTAGTGAGGTATTAACCGGTCAGTATTCAATTATTTTTCTTAAAAATTTATATGTACCGTATATATATATATATATATATATTTTATGTGCAATGCATTACAAATTTTTAAAAGACTGTATTTTGCACATTTCAACATATTTGGTAATATGTCTTTTCTTTTAATTGTGAAAAAAAATTATTGTAAGATTAAAAGTTAAATAATATAAGGGAGTAGAAACCTTATCCTTTTTGACTCCACCATTTATTATCTAGGATGGAGGACATCTTTTCGAGAGGAGGAGTATACCTTCCCTCGTTACTTTTGCTATTCTTTATTTTATTTTATTTTATTTTATTTAAAAATAATAATAAATTAGTGTTTGTAAAACAATTTGAAAAAGTAAATTAGTTTTTATTTTTTTATTTTTTTTTATTTTTATTAAAAACAATATTATCTTTTGATTAAAATATTAATAATTTAATTTAAGGATGATTTAAAAATACATAATTTTAGTGTGTACCGTGTACTCAATTTTAGAGGTTTGCCCCTGGCCATAGAGCTCACGGGCCTAAATAGTAAATTTGATGGTCAAGCACAAATTGACAACTTTTATCAAACAGGACCTATTGAGTTCTAACGGCGTTTGAATCAGATCATGAACATTTTTGCTTTACTTTTGCTATTTTCTTTTTCAAGGTTTTAGAAGTACCAGCCAAACAAGTGCGGGCCACGGGTGAGTAGCGCTAACGGAGCTAAGGGCAAGCACTCAAACACACAACCTCCTGGTACAGATGTAAAAGGTTAACCGCCAAACCAACCTTGTCTCGTCCCTGACGTAACAAATTTGAGCAACTAAAACCAAAATTAACAATCAACCATCTCGAAACGCCTCCCTAAATGATACAACACTTGTAGAACCGTCAAAAATTTCACATCACAGCTACAGTTCTTGTTCCAATTCTATAACAAAATTGCACGAGGCCACGAAGTATGCAACACCATCAGTTCTAACAATAAAAATATGGGGAAAGGTGATAGCATCATCATTCAGCCGACCAAACACAATGCCGTTCAGAGAGATTAGCACAAACCGACCTTCAGTCCGGTGCCAAGACCAAGAGTCTCTTTCTGGTCTCAGTTTCAATGCACTCTGCCTGATATTGATCCATTGATCATTTCGTTTAAAGTTGGAACATGATAGATACCTTGCCCTTTGAAAAACTAACAGAGAGCACTCCCAAAGAATCTGCAAAGAAATGAGAAGTCAAGAGTGATGTGCATGCCAAATGAAATGCATTGAAACAATACTGGAATATGGAAATACAAAATTGTCCTACTACATACAACCGTCATCGTTATATACTGGAATTATTTCCATATGATATTTGGTATTTCTTATCGGATCCTAAGATTAATAGGCAACCCAAAATCCAGCTGTGCATTTCATATACCCTTGATGACCTCAATATTTGATGCAGTAACAGCAGTATTTTATAATAACAAAGATAGAAAAAGAAAAAGAAAGAATTGATTAACATACATGCAGGAGGAGATATTTCTATGAATTCTGATGGCCGAAGTTCATCTAACTTTTATTGGCACCAGCAGATGCCCTCTTTTTCCTCTTGTGCTTTGGCTTCACAGCATCCTTCAAAGTTTTTGGTCCGTCCTTCTGTAACCCAGCTTCAGATGCCTCAATTTCCATAGAAGCTGACTTATTATCTTCAGGTGATTCCTCTGGCTTGAGTTCAGTGGACTTTCTCTCACCAACTGAGTCTGGTTTTTTCTCAGGTGTTACCTTTACTGCACGTTTCAAGCTACAGGTCAGTTTGTTTGCAAATCTTTTGTGTCCTAGAACAAACTCACTCAAAGCATAATTTCTATACACCCATAACCATCTAGCCTAGGGACATAGCTTCTCCTCACAAGAAAGGAGAGGAGAATGAATTTAAATGTGATATTCTGCTTGTGCTCTGTATTTAATGAAACTATACAATATAAATATACATATGGGCGAAAATCAATAGCCTCTCTTTCTTTTTTCTTTTTTCTTTTTCTTTTTTTGACAGAAATTATGACATTTATTAGATCAGAGTAGTTTCGACGGTTGAGGTTACACCTTACATGTACCATTTCCAATTTCTATTAATCAGTCAGATTTAATCTCGATCATTGAAAGTGCTTCAATCCAAAGGTTGAAAAATGTGTCAACACTTGTGTAAGAAAACGAGACTGCTGATACCCATAAAGGTATATGTGTTTTTCCAATGAAAGACATGGTATTCACATGCATGCTGATGCTCATCCCTCTTTCCCATTCTTCAAACCGTAACCCTTGCCTTCAAAAGATGAAAAAAGATAACACCTCCCTCTGGTAAATATCAACCCTATAACACAGAATACCAAAAATTATTCTTGCTACTCTTCAACTATGGTTCGTGCCAGGAGAAGGATTTTAGCTCCAGTATTTTTCTAGATTTACTTTATTACATACCCAAAAACCCTATAATTTTCCACCCCATGAGCCACTAAATTATCAAATTGGAGAGAAGCATAAGCATCAAAGATTACTACATTACAAAAGCAGCAAGAAGCAAATGTAGTAATAACAAAAGTAAAGTACCACGTGAAGCTAGAGAAGCTTTCAGGAAATCTGAATCAACACCCTTTGAGTAAGGATCCCTGAGACGAGAGGTAAAAAATATGAGTTGGAAAGAAACCAGAGAAAATAGTAAGTTAAATAATAAAAGAGGAATCTGTTATGACCTTTTTCATAGGGTCAACTTATATATTAAGAACAGGCAGAAACAGAAGAAAGAAAAAAAAAAAAAAAAAAAGGAAAAACACACACATCACAAATGTAAAATGGCCTTAATAAGACAACTGTTGCACTATACTTATTACTTTAAATTTCAAAAATAAGATCAAGAATCAGCTTAGTACACCACAGAAAGAGATGCATTCCACAAAAAAGATAATTTGATCAGATCAAGATGAAAATCCAACTATCAACAGGCATCCCAAGAAACATATATCTGTACTAAAGGAGTGTCCAACATCCCAAAAGCATAATTTCCAAAGTGTCTACAAAGCATTTGTAAAAGAAGTCTATTTAGATGTTTTAAACATTTAAAATTGGATCTATATAGCTGTAAAAATTTTAGATGAACTGAGTTGCATGGCATCATTCCATTTCAACTCTCATCACCTGTAGGCAAGTTTCATTTTTCAAAAAATTGGCACCAAGAGGAAGAGGTTGCACACTTGCACACCCAAAATCTACATCAATACTTCTACTATTATGTTAAGAATGAGCTTGAAAAGCAAAAAATGAAATTGTTTAGGTTATTAAAAGACAAAACACAAACAAGCTACAATAATGTCATGTAGTATAACTTATTACTCACAAGACACCACCGGTGAACTAGCTATTTCACTAACATTTAAGACAATAATTAGTCAAATTATAGTTGATGGATCTCAAAACTGAACCCCTTGTTCCGAGCAGAGAACTTGCTTTAAAACCAATACATATAAACTATAAAAGGTTAAACAGGTTCTTCACAAATACTCAACTTAACGAACTAAAAACACTTTTCCATTTATTTCTTAAGTTTTAAGGAAACACCATACCAACTTGTGGGGCCTCCAATAAGATTAGTACTGCCACCATCCCTCTTATTTCCACTCAGCCCAGATAATTTGGTTTCACCTTCACCATCATTCTGACTAGCACAACTTCCCTCCGATGCCAGTTTTGACCTCTCCATCAGATTCCTTGACAACTCACTTACACCCTTATGTTCAAAAGACAGGTTTTGTTTTCCTTTCACATTACCACCAGAACCAATACCCTCCAAAGCAATTGAAGCTGGGTGACGCTTGATTTTACTTGACACTCGTTCTGTCTTGTATGCTTCAACCTATATCAATATGTAGAAATACTAGATCACAACAAGAAAACAATTCAAGTAGAAACAACAATTTGGCAAAATAATTTCATCAAGAAAAGAACCTCATTAAAGCCATAAAATCACATTCAAAGCAACATTATTTGGTTCCTAATATATATAAAAGCAAATTAAACCGTTGCCTTTCCTTTTCTGGACAAGCTGATCAAACCTCTGAATGGAAAAAAAAAATGTCTGATGCAAAATGTTAACAAGGCGTATATTTTTGGAAAGTACCAACAATGCAATAAGGCTAAGGAAGACCGAGCATTGCATTCAGAAAAGGAGCAACTCTGGTTTCTAACTCTAAATCTACAGATCTTCAAGCCCATAGTGCATTCAGAAAAGACATGCTTTCCAGTGAGGAAATGATTTCAGGCTCAACCTTCACCTCAATAATCTGGATCTCATTATACCTACACTGATTTAGTTCAGACAAATTATTCCTTTCTACAGTCTGCCCTCAACTAACCAGAACACCCAAGCATGGGTTACCTTTTTCCAATGAAGAAATGAACAGTTTTCTCATAACAGACTTGTCAAAGAAAACAAAAGGTCAAAATTTACTTATGGAAGGGGCAAACAGATGGGGATGGGCAATACAGTTATCGAATGCGTCACTCTAGACCAATATTAAATTTTGTTTGTTATATCGCTAAAGTAACACTTACCTTAAATCAAGGATTTCAGAAGCCCACCGGTAAGTTTGATTGACTATACTAATTTACAATTGTATAGACATTTTAAACATAGCTATTAAATAAAAGGATGGTAGGCAAATTTGAGGAAGAATTTTATTAAGGACCTAGGATCACAAACAATTCAAGTGTTCATCTTCACCAAACAATGCAGAAAAGAATCCAGCAACTTCATGATATGGTTAAGTAATCTCTC
The DNA here is from genome assembly GCA_035582765.1 of Acer negundo. NCBI lineage: Eukaryota > Viridiplantae > Streptophyta > Magnoliopsida > Sapindales > Sapindaceae > Acer > Acer negundo. The sequence goes on from CM069233.1 coordinate 11,158,256, forward strand.
CCACACCACTGGAAAAGTGTCATAAGGCAGAACTGGATACAAATGGCAAGTTTCAAAATCATATGTTATTACTACACATTCTAAAAATCATGCGCTAATATGCCTAACGGAGTAAAAATGAAATTCGCCTAAAGCTCCCCATCTCCCCTTTCTTGGTAAAAATAATAAATACATCAAATCACCAAAGAAGAGTGAACATCAAGGAAAATTAAAATAAATAAAGATGCCTACCATCTCAAATCCAATGCATCATAAAAATATTTACATATATATATATATATATATATTTAAAATAAAATAAAATAAAAAAATAAAAAATAAAAAATAAAAACCCAGCAAATTAGATTTTGTCAAAAAAATATATGACTCGACATCAACCTAATGGAACTTCTATTACATCAAACTATAAATCAATAATTGCTTCTGTGCCTCCAAAATCTATCATGTCCATGAAACCTCCTAAAAGCCGTTTAAGTAGTACTTGTAAATTAAGTTCCAACATCAAAAACTTTAAACAAGATTTTTTACAAAAAAATTCCAAGACCAATGAGTGAAAAAAAAAAGTCAGAAATCTGACAGTCCAAATTCTGAAAAGGAATAGTGGGAAAAAAAAAAAAAAAGCAGCATACATAAAGTTTGGAAAAGGAATGCTTAAATTAGATGGAGATCTAGGTTATGATGAATTGATGATGACCAGTGTATAATACTCCTATGCACGAGGCAAAGAAAGCTAAGTTTAAAATTTCTCCGCTTGGCACTATGTTTAAGATCAGCTTGTTTGACTTTTAAATGAGAAAATGTTTTGAGCTAACAGAAAAAGGAAAAGGCCCAGAAAAGAAGAAACTGTATGGTTTGCCTTTCACCACTGCCAGATCTAATAGCAGATAATCAATAGAATATCTTGTAGGCATAAAATATAATAATTAAGAAGGCAAGAAGCATAAAAGCCTTCTCAACTTTCATAAGATTATTATGAAAAGAAGAAACCCACTGCATCATTTATCTTCTTTGTTATATCACCAGCTGTTCTTGAAGCAAGCCGCAAACATTGCATGATGACACTCTGCAGGACGCCCTCCCCTCCAGGTTTTTGAATAGCACATACATCACCATTTGCATTAAGGGTAGCAGTCATTCTTCCAGCCATAACAGCTTCTTCATGGTGGGTTGGATCTATAACCTACATGACATTTTGACACAGCATAAGAGGTTGATGAATAAACTATCTATCTACGTGATATGGATCATTTGAAGATTCCAGAAAAAAAAAAATTACAGGATTACATTTGCCTACCATGATGCTCTCACTACTAAAAAATCCAAAAGTAACTGCTATGGGAAGATGATGCACTATCAAGGGCAGTGGTTCCCTCTCCTGCCAAAATTAAACAATCATATCATAATACATGGCCAAGAAGCAATCCAAAAGAATAACTGTAGCAGCCAAGAGATTGACAGGGTAGTGAACTTGGAAACATCTAAATAGAGTAGTCCTTTCCAATTTTAATAATTACAAACTAGAGCATGACATGATGCTTCACAATGAATATAATTTTTTTTTTAATTTATTTGAACAGACACAATAATTTAGCTTGTCCTCAAAAAATCCAGAAGACCAAAGGCACTTAAGATTCAATCCACAGAAATTTCAGGAGCTAACCTCAGGTGGATGTAAGATTACTTCCTGACCATCTTCCCCACCTAATGAGCATTCAGGCCTCTGGAACGTCAATAGAGCAGCCAACGCAGCAATGTTAGCAGCATCAACAAGGTTTCTGTTTCCATTTCCACAAATTAAGTTAATTAAATATAAGACATAAGCATTCAACATTAGTAAAAAAAAAAAAATAATAATTCTAACAACAATCTACAATCAGAAATATATATATGTATATATCTTACCCTCCATTGTCTAGAATGTGAAGATCAATACGGATAGCCCAGACCAACTTCCCAGCTAGTACACAAAGAGACTCTGTATCCACCGCCCTGCTTTCCCTGCAAGATTACGAACTAAAATATAAAATGTCTCTCCTCTGGAGGGCTAATATAGGTTTCGTATTTAATCCTCACTCTTGCTAAGATGCCCCTATCATGATTTTGGAACATTTTCAGGACTTCTATTCCTGTCAAAATTTTCACTCTCACTAAGGCCTTCTTAAGATAAACTTGACAAGAATATTCCACAAACCATGTACAACATTTGAGTTCATTGAAAAAATATATATCACTGAAGTTTCAGAATGGTCCAAAAAATTGACAAACTAAAACTTTATGGGATGAAAATTTAGAGAAGCAAATATTGTTTGGATAATAGTCACCTTAGACCGCGATCTATTATTCGTCCCAACTCCACCGCAGATTCTCCGGGGCGACCTGGCTCAAATGAGGGATCAGCCATTGGAGAAAATTCAGTGAAGATTGAAAGTGTTCCCTCATTGGGTCTATCTCGATAAGGTTGAAGCAGTTGGCAAGTCACAAAACCCATTACATGAGTCTGGCCAAGCTGCACCTCAGAAGACCCATCTTCTCTGCACATTCATCATTATATCAATGAAACTATCATTTATGATTTATTAAAAACATTAATAAGAATATTGCATTGAATGCAAGGAAAGAAGATCCTTGTTTAGCCAAATATGTACAATCGCAATAAAAAAATCTATCAACTTATTCTCTCTGCATACTAAAACATAGCGGGAAGAAAAAAGAAAAGCACCAAATAGTGATTAAAATTGTAATCTTCCTAGGAAAAGAACATATAAAACCATAAATCAAGATTTGGAATTACATACATGTATGTGAGTGAGCTAATACTTGCCTGCCAAATTTAATTGATAGTTTACGATACTCATAAGGGTTGCGACCGTCAATTCTGATACCAGAAAGCAATGCTGTCTCTATGAATTTCCTCTCATTCACAGTCAACCTCCACGTATTTGCCAATCTTGAATCCATTTTTTATCCCACTTCGCCAAAAAAATAAAAATTATTATAAAAAAGTTAAAAATATATAGATACATAAATAAAATTGCTTCGCTTTTCTTATGCATCTCAACAAACAGTTTCAAGCAATTAAGAAGCTAAAAATTAAACTTGCAATTTTTCTACAAATTTACTTTCTGGGAAACCAATCAAAGGCTTTATATGTATGTAAACTATCAATTACATGTTTCCGACTTTGTACCTAGGCAAGTATTAGCTGGCAAGTATTGACAAATTAAGATACTTATAAGCAATTTGTCAAACATTATAAGCAATTAAGATACTCATATGTATGCCAAAGCACAGAAGCCAAAGCCAAGTTTGTAAAATTGATAAATTAAAGAAACAAAGCAGTAGCAACAGAAACAGGTTAAAATAAAGAAAAACCCCAGGGTTTGTTTAATTTACTACAAATTTAAAAGAAAAGACCTTCAATAAGCAATCAAACAAAACCATGGATCTTCTTCAACAAAGCATCTGGCTAGCGAGTCCTTATCAGCGACCTCAAGTACAAGTAACTCTGATTGAGTACTGGTTTTGGGCTATTGTCAAACAGGTGGTGGGCAGTGGGCACACAAAGTTCATTTTGAAAATATAGCATTCTGACAAACCCGTCTTCCATTCACAGACTAGTCAAAGTCTAAACACTTATTTAACACAATTCTAAAACCAAACAAACTCATTTTATGTTTCAAGCAACTCAAAAAAAAATTGAAACTAATATCAAAGCAAAACAAAGTACAAAAACGAAGCAAAGGATATAAGCTTCAAGCCTTCAACTACAAAATGATTATACTTTAAATTTTTGGGTGACAATAGCTGACGATGGCAACAGTAGTTGGTTGACAGCGGCAGGGAACGAGAAATATTGAAGAAGAAGAAGAGGCAAACGAGTGTTCAGCCAACCCTCCGCTTCTTTTATTTATTTTATTTTTTTTAAGTTTTTGTAATTTTTGCGTTTTTATGGTTTTTTTTTATTGTTTTAAAATTAAATATGATTTTTTTTAAAGGGAAAATTAAATTGATTTAGTTAATACTTAATATTAAGATTATTTAAGATTTTAGTTTGTAAATTTTGATAATTTTTAATTATTATAATAAACAAGTCAATTATAATGCCTACGCAAAGCATTTAAGATCAAATTATTATAATAAACGATGTCAATTATAATGTTTCTGACTTTGTATCTACACAAAGCATTCAAGATCGAAGTATCGAACTACCTTACTCTTTCTACCCATTCAGAGGATTCCTCCTATATTCCAATGAAATTGTTTCAGTAACAAATCCAGCTTCTTCAAGTTCAACCCTTACTTCCACTTCCACCCAATTTGCCTCTCTCACATCTTTTCTTCACAAAGTCTCTTAAAATTTAAAAATTTATGACCTGTCCAAGGCTCCAAGCCACATCTTTCTGACCATCTAAAGTATGTCATTTTGTCATCCCCTTACACAATCTACAACATAATTACATAAGTCAACTTACGTTCAATAGCTACTGTTTACTATGTAAGGATATGATGGGTGATTACAGAAGCAGCAACCATCAAGATATTACATCAATATAACCTCATAAAGCAGCAATAAATTTTCAGCCATTACCCAGACTCAATTTTCAGTCTCCTCAATAAATTTAAGTAAATTATCCTGAACTCTCAGATTTTGAAGAACTTATTTACACTTAAAAATAACTTGTCAAAGAATATAATAATTTGTGCTTCATAATTAAGTAGATACAAGGACAATGCCAGGCTAGTACTTCATATAATAATGTGTACTTCTTTGATATCATATGCTTGATTAATAAACCAATAAAAATAGTAAATATACACAAATACATGTTAGGCATTTTTATTCCAACAAAATACATGTTGATTTTCTTGCCATATCTTTATTTTTGAAAACATGTCCAAAATTTCAAAAAAAAAAAAAAAAACAATTCTTTTGAATTATAGTTAATATAACAATATTTTCAAATTATTTGGATATTGATATTCACTATTCTCATAACATAATTTTGGGTCCATAATAATTATTTTTAGCAGAGGTCTCAACTTGTTGCAGATATTCCATCTATCAACAAAACCAATGGTTCTACCATCCATGTTAGTACCTCAATTTACCAAGTCACCATGACATACCTCCAAAATAACTATTTCAAACACAAATCACAATCAACAAAAGAATAGAAAGATTAACTTACCGAGAGTGAGACAACGACGGTGACGGAATGGGAGACGGCGACGGAACAGCAACCAGAAAGTTCAGAAGTGAGTCGTCCACAGTACTTGAGAGTGAGAGAGGCAGAGAGAAGAGAATGGCGGATGTGGAGGTGATTTTTGTGTATAGGGGTTTCAGTATTACATTATATATCACATTATATAGCATGAGTACAATTTCAATTAGATCCCTCAATCATTTAAAATTACAAATTTATCCTATCGTAAATGGGTTAAAAGGGTCACCCGCAAACCCATTTACCATAACCAACACGACCCGTTTATTAAACGGATCGAACAGGTTGACCCGATCTTGACTATACCCGAACCAAACCATTATTTAATCGGGTTAGTTTTAAACAATTCAAATTAAACCAATTATAAGGTAAAACAAAACCAAATCAAACCAATAAAAATCGGTTTGGTTCGACAATTTATAGAAAATAATTACAATAATACTAGATTAAACCAAGTGCGGAACAAAAATCATTAAAAAAAAAAAAAAATCCAAGTAATCTTTACCATTGTTGATACATATAAACAATTACTAGAATTTCTTTAGCAGAATTTGGTAGAGTCGAATCATACAATGTGAAGAATGAACATAATCATACAAGTATGCAGTGTGTTTTTGCAATAAACATTTAAAAACAAAAACAAAAAACAAAAAAAAAAAAAAAAAAAAAAAAAAAAAAAAAACAAAAAACTATAAGAAATATAAAAACTAATAGTATCTTCAAGAGACCCCTTTAGAGCATCTCCAAGAATATCCCTTAGTAACCACCTTATTTAAGGATGGATGTTGTTGTAAGGGGTCATTAAGGGAGTATATATTCCAAGAATAGTCCCTTAAATGACTCTTTTATAATTTTTTACTAGTGTGCTAACCCGGCAATACACAGACTTTGTTTAAAAAAAGATTATTTACAATTTGTTGAACAATTAAAAAAAGAAAACACAAATGAAGAATTTGACTGGGAAAAAAATAAGGCAACAAATCAAGTATCAATATAATATAGGTCCACAATCTTTTGAAATTAACCTAGAAAACTAAGAACATCTCCAATACAAAAGTGGCTTGCATACCAAAAATCATTGATACAGTAACAATATCAAGAGACTTGGTTCCGATGTGGCACAAAGAAAGACTTGATAGACAATCAATTCAAAAATTGGTCTACAATGCTTTTGTTTAAAACATATTTATTTTTAATGACGTGTCGAATTTTTTTTCCTTACCAAAAATAGATGAATAATTAATATCAATTTTAAATATTTACCAAGTCAACCAAAAAAATAGATGTGCAATAGGTTATCTGAAAATAGACGGTCATATTGACAATGTCTAATCTTTTTTGCCACATAAACGTGAGGTTGAATATGCACAGCTGCATTGGAGATACATTTTTTAATATACTGTCTATTTATCCTCCGTGACATCTCTTTTTTTTACAAGCTACTCTTACATTGTAGATGCTCTAAGACACTTGGTAGTGAAATTGAGATGATGATTTTAATTTCCAGAATATGAAAGTGTATACATTTAATTTCTTCCAACTTGGATAGCTCCTATCCATTAATTCGAGAGTCAATATGCTCTTGAAAATTTTGAAATTTATGTGATGCAGATCATCCCTCTTTTATCTCTAGGACCTGAAAACCTCAAGCAATGGAAGGAAAGGTATACCTACAAAAAAGAGAATAAATTAAAAAATAAATAAATAAATCAACTTAAGAAAATATTTTGCAAGATCAAATTGATAAATGTGAAAATGGTCAATCTATAATCTTTGTAAATGAAACCCGGTTATTCTATGCATGCAATAGTATAAATATTAGTACATATTGAAAAAAAAAAATAAAGCAACAATTATACGGAGATAGCCATACCTATTTTCTAAAACAAGTTGCTATAAAAAATGGTCTTTTATCATGTTTACATGATCTTTAATTCTACAAATAGCAATAGTGTTTTTATGAGTTTAGTTTAGAACTACAATGAGCATATATACAAAAAGCGTAAAAAAAATTAATTAATATATTTTGTTTTATTATTTTTATTAAATTATCCAAAATCCAATCTTTCAAACACAACAACTTGATGCATCGGGAAATTCACAAAACACCAATCGATAAAAGAAATGAGATAAATGATTCGGATCTGTTGATTCGTATATGAATATTGAAAACAAATCTTACTATTAATTTATTGATCCGTGCACATATACCAAAATGATAGGTTTCAAATTCGTTGACCTTCGTAAAGGTACCGAAAATGGATAAAAAGTTATGCTCTCTCAAATTTTTATTAATCATCAAAAACTAAAATCCCCGTTAGGGTACATCGTCTTTAAATAGGAAACTAAAACCCTAAAATAACTAGTAAAACAATAAAATTATCAATTTCCCTATAAAACAGATAATTGAGATAACAATGGAAATTAAAAATACTAGAATCCTAAAACATTAAAAACCTATCTAATAAGGAAAAAAGATTTGATTTAATAAAATCAAATCATAAAATATTTAACTACCTAATTAAATATACAATAAAAAGAAACATAATAATAGATATTAATTACAAGACTATTTTTAAAATAAAAAGTCTTCAAGAAAATCTCTAATAATATCTTTTGCATCACAACCTAAACCACATATTCATAGCCCTAAAAAGATAAAAATTAAATAACCGAGATTGTGTTTATTTTTCTAATATATGTTGTTATTCTAAAAAATCCACAAGAGACTTTCCGGGATAACGGTTGACTGCGGCGTATAGGTGCACCACGATTGGGCCGGACCGGATAGAGTTCAACCCAGTTCTACCGGGTAGGGTATCAGGGGACTCTTGGACCGGTTACCAAGGACCAGTGTTAGGACGTGGGACCAGTCATGAAGGTGCAAAATGGGGGTGAGGTTGAGAGGGTTTATAGCGTAAGTCAGTGAGATTTAGTGGAATGTGCGATACTCTTTATTAATCACAAAAAATGGGGTACATTATACATTGCCTATTGGCATACAATCTCATTACGACAGAAACACGAACGGGGGGAGGCAAGGATGGGCAGCCAAGGAAGGTGGACTATATAGAGCTTTATTTAAGGAAGTAGTAGCCAAGTAGAATAGACAACATGGAGCTTGATCTAGGAGAGTAATAGCCAAGTAAAAGGGGCAATATGGAGCTTGATCTATGAGAGCACGTAGAAGCCAAGTTGGGGCTTTCTTGAGTATTCTTGCTTTTGGGTTCCAACCATTTACTCTTCTAGAGTTAGGGCATTTATAGGGTGTCAAAGATGTAGTAGGTGGGGAAGATTTTCCTACATGGGAGTCCTTGGTATGATCCTCACCTCTCTTTTTTAGACCCATCGTGGCACATGTCTCAGAGGGTCGGGATTGCTCTAGCTGGGCCCTAGGGTTGACCTAGTGGTCAAGTAGGTAAGTGAGAGATCTCTCTTTTAGGCGGGATAACCGTTAGGAGATCTCCACTATTCATTTGTATCGAGCATAGGCGAGACACTCACCATGTACGGCCTTGATGGTCCCACTTATGCCTTAATGTTCGTATAGATGTTTCGTAGACGATTATATGGCACTTTCCCCGATTCTGGTTAGCTGGAGGCACTTGAGTTGGTTGGATAAGTCGCTTTCATAATTGGAGCCTGCTGAAGGAACAGTGTCCACGTCTATCACGCTGCCACTATCAGGCGCTTCTTCCCATTGTTTCCCCTTTCTGCCTAGGTGATTTTTGCATCCCCTATGCTTGCTGGAACTCAAGCTCCCTCTTTGGTGATGATTAGGGTTGACCTTTTATAGGGCTGAGCTGGACCACCATCGGGCCATTGGCATTGATCAACGTAGCACAATCTGTAGGGAAAAATAAACAAATAAAAGTGTCACACGCAGCGGAAGCGATACTAAAGACGATTTAGTGACTTTTAAAATTTTTCCTTTATGAACCTTAAACCCTTTTAATCAATAAACATGCATATATATCAACAAAAGTAAATTACCTCTTGTCGCGTGATCCGATTGACTTACGTCGATGGTAATCCGCAAGACCTTCAATCCGAGCACGAACGTGGATCACCTAGGAGCGTGGTCTCCCTTTCCTTTGAATTGCAAACCTGTGAATGGACCAAACAAATACTTTCTTTTCTTTGTTAGTCACAAAACAATCAAAAGAATGTCAAAATTATTCCGGTCACTTTTGAGTTCACAATCTTATGATCGAAACTCGCGTGAACCTAGATCGATATCGTATACACAAGCTTATTGATGTTTAAGCAATTGTATACTATCAAAGAATAATTTTTCACTCCTTTTTGTCTCTCTAGAATAAAAACTCTCTTAGAATTAAGAAGAAGAAGAAAGAAAATAAAAACTCAAGCACCAATTAATTGATGTGGCCGAACCCTATAAGAACATATATATAGGTTGGCCGAATTTTTCTTCTTTTTCCTTTAGGGTTGCCGAATTCTATGTAGTATCTAATTAGGGTTGGCCGAATTTCATCATGTCACTTATATAGGGTGACTGAAATTCAACCCTAATTCTTTTTAACTTTATAGACTTCAAACCCTAATCCAACTCTTTTATTTTTTTATTCTTTTATTTGACTAAAATAAAAAAAAAGACTCCTTATTTGATTAAATAAATAATACTAATTTATTTATTTACTTATCAAACAAGTCTTTTACTTTTAGGAAAGATTTGTTTCTTTAATTAAACAATTAATCAATAAATCAATTAATTCTTATTTAATTAAAACAAATGAAACAAAATAATATTTTTAGATCAAAACTTTGACCTAGCCGCCCCACTTATATATAAGATGGGCCTAATATTATTTTCCTATTTCATTTAATCCATTGGACTTTAAAAAAAAAGCCCACATGTGAACCAGACCCATTCTTACTAAAAGAAACAAGCCCACATGTCTTTCATTAATATATTAATATAATTGAGCAGCCCATTACTTAAATAATGTGCAAATTATATTCTTAATATATTAAATGCAATTCTAAATGGACCCTTAAATTGGTCCGGTAGAATATATCAAGTGATCCATGCAAGTCCGTGTGGATTGGGGATCTTGGCGGGCCATCTAAATTTAAGCTTCAATAGACATAACCTAATCACAATCAACAAATGATTCACTTAGGTCCGATCCATTAATTTTAACTCATTCCACTAAAGAGCTAAAACTGAACTCTTAAATAAAGATAGAAAAGGAAGATGCTCCTCATTCATACCCTAGACAATCATATTGGAGATAGTGTATCCTCGTGATTAATATCAGTAATCGCCAAGAGTTCATAGACCGCCTATAACTCTCCAAGTTACCATATTTACTCATATGACCACGTTTTGAACTTGGATATTTTGACTTGTCCAGAAGCCATGTTTTCAATAGACACTATTGAAAACTCAACGTTGAGATTTAATATCCAATTACCTCAAAACATCCATATGATGATATTATACTCTCATTTAATTAAATGGAGCCACGATGTCCATATCTATAAATGAAGTCCTCTATCGATTAACAAATGAATATCACCAAACTATCGAGGATAGACTATGCGATATAATCGTACTCATTGATAACTCAAATGATATCACTTGCAACCATAAGTCCATCATTTATCTCAGGATTAAGATAGACTCTCCGATTGTCCTGATAATGAAAAGACTATTATCTATTGACGGTTCTAGATAAAGCTTTTCATTGTGATCCAGTTCAATGCACCCAGTGCACTAGATCCTTTTGCTCGAAGACACTCCGATGATTTTAGACTCATCATATCTCATTTGATCCCACTCAAATGCTAGCAAAAGAATTCTACAACTTTAACAAGATAAAGGTGTCCAACCTTTAACTTAAGTTGTGAACAATATTCAAGACTAACTAAAGAATTGTGTCTACCACATACATATCCAGATGTACGAACAATTCTTCTTTTCCCATAGTCTTTAGACCTTATGATTATTTACTTTGACAATTATAATACAAACTATAAATGTTATACGATTTGTTAAACCAGAAATCACTTTATTAATATGAAAAAGATTGTTAATTACAACATTACACTCTTGCTATTGAGCATAATCCTAACACAATCATGACCCTTGATCCTTCACCTTTCCTTTCTGTTGTCCTATCCCCTGTTCTTTGCTGGTTTTCTTCCTTGTTATTCACAAACGGGATATGTTTTTACCTATAATGGCACAACAATATCATGGTGATCCACAAAATAGACTTTGATTGCTATATCCTCTAATCATTCTGAGATCATTGCACTTCATGAAACAAGTCGAGAATGTGTTTAGCTAAGGTCAGCTATTCATCATATTCAAAATACTTGTGGATTTTCATTATCTACAAAAAAGTCAAAATCAATATTTGAAAATAATGCGGCTTGCATTGCTCAAATTAGAGGGGGATATATCAAAGGAGATAGAACCAAACATATTTTTTGGTCGGTCTATTTCTATACATGTTTTAGCTCATGTTTCTTATTATTTATGCTTTGTTCTTAAGTAAATTATGGTGTTTAATGTGTTTATTGAGCCTATGTAGGTCGCATTCCATAGAGTGGTATGGAAACTTAATTTAGAAGAAAATAAGTCAAATGATGAAGAAAAAGGGCAAAAACGTCATTAGCCGGGGTTGGGACCACATCCTAGGCATGTGCACCACCAGTGACTTGTTAAGCGGTCAATAACAGAGGATCAATTGTCTCTACCGCTGTCCATACCGCCCTCCATACAAGTGCCTCCACAGCGGTCCATATCACGTTACATTCTAGCAGCACGCCGCTTGGCGTACCGCTGCCCATGCAAAGTGTCCGTACCGTGAAACGGGCAGTGATCATGCGTAATCCTTGTTTTCCTAGGATACCATTATGACCTAATTTGCATGGGAGGATATATAGGGGCCGATTCTTATTCATAAAACAGATAGCCACACATGGGGATTAGACCTAGAACATAATTCTTTCACATAGAAACATTCATTCATTCAATTCATTCATTTAATTCAACCAATCTTTGGAGGATTCTTATAAGCAAGAAGAAGAAGATTGCCAAACAAAGAGCTCTTATGACCAATATGGGTTTTCTCTATAACTCTTCTTTGTTTTTATCTTCTTCATTGATGTGTAACTAAACCCTTAACTATGAGATTGATGTAACCGATTTTAGACAACTCTATGTAATCAATTAGTCTATCTTTTTTAATCAATTGGGTTTTAGTCTTGTTTATTGAATTAATTGTTCTATTCTACTTGCTATTATTATTTTATGACCACAATTTGATACGAGTTTGTGGTTTTGTTTATCCATAAGATTAGAGTTTAGATGTGAATGTCCTTTTCCATTTAAACCTTAATCACAAGCTTAGTAAATAAAAAAAATTGATATATGCATGACCATTATGTGTTAATTTGGCTTAGAGTTTTGTATAAAACAAGAGTTTTAACAATTGCTTATTACATGACCGTGTGTGAGTAATGGAAAGGATCTTCGAACTTAATTGATTTATATTGAAAACAAGCCCGTAAACTATATTGAAGTGTTTAACGAGACTGATTGAAAGCATTGAGTAGTCTATGAAAGGTACATCAATTCCCTAGTATTTCTCTCCATATATTGATCCCTTGTGTGATTTTTGATTAATTTTAGTCTTTAGTTCAAGTATTCATAATTTAGGTTATTCTTAGAATTCAACAGATTTTCAAAACCAAGCATTATGCAATTTAGTTTTTTGCATTTAAAGTAAAGCCTCCCTAGATTAATTGGTTGTTGACTGATAGAATCACCGAACCCATTGAACTAACTTTCTTATAAATTGAACAGATTTTACTGCATTATTTCTCCTAAATTCTTCTATACTCACGAGCTTCAACATAGTCGACAAATTGATATTAAACAAATACGGTCTGTAGATAATCTCACAGATCTGTTTACCAAAACATTGCATACATCAACTTTTGAGAAGCTGTTATATAGAATAGATATGCGTCGACTTTGTAAATTACAAGATTAATGCTGAAGTGTTCAATCAGATGGAGCAAAGGTTTGAATGGACATGTGTGCACTATACTCTTTTTCCATTCAATCAGGTTTTGTCTCAATGGGTTGTCCTAACAAAGTTTTTAATGACATAGTTTTGAGAATGGCTAACTCCTCTAGATCCAGAAGATCATTGTATATATTTTGTCTAGGTTTTGTCCCATTGGGTTTTTCCTAGAAAATAACAATACAAGCGGTGGAAATTCAAGAGGGGGTGTTGTAATTGGTGTAGATTTTCTACTACCTCTCCCACTAGATCTCTCCACTTGGTGCACCCATTTGACTTCATCATTATCACCATACAAGTGGTGATCACCTCTCCTCTTGCCTATAAATATATCTCATATCCTTTGTAAAATTTGATGACCGGAAATCATTGTGAAGTAATCTATAGCCCTCTCTTATCTCTCATCTCTCATCTTATTCATTTTATTTACTTCATTTATTTTACAACAAAATAGGTTTTTTCATTTTATTTTTTTTATTTTTTTTATACATAGCTTGAGGATAGAATAATCATTTTAGATTAGATTAAAGAGTTAAAACAGTCTTTTCGTCCAAAATCTCAACCGAAGTTAATGTACAATGTCATTCCCACTCTTAGATATTTTGTAATGCCTTTATATGGTGATGTGGGAATTGCTAGACCAACCATTTGAAGCTAACAAGTTGGATATAATCCTCAACCAACACTTACAATTTTTGATATCTATGTATCATCAGGGCCGTCTTAAGACATTTTTGGACACAATCTATTTAATGACATTAATAAAAATCGGGGTCCATAAAAATATTATTAATATTTACAAACCATGTAAATTGTAATACTGTAGTACACTAAACCTGTTTGTAAAAATTACTAGAGAAGACGTTTTACATAGAATTGGTATGATTATCTAAATAATGATAACCACCTTTAACGATATCAAAAATCGGGGTTTATAGTAATTTTGTTTTGTATTTATAATGAATTTAATTTAAATTTATACAGAAATAATTTATTAATAAATTTTACTATACACGTTTTAAAATTTTTTATTCTTCTAATTATTGGTAAATTATTGATTGTTGATTCTAAATAAATTAAAGCTATAAAATAAAATAAAATATTAAGGATAAAATAAAATGAATCATAAAAATAGATGAAGTAATTTAATACAATAAATTAAAATTTAAGATTTCAGGTTTTATTGATTGGATACGTTAGGTATATCAAACTAAATTATTAGAAATTAGAAAATTTTAAAATAATAAAAAATAATTTAATACAAAATAAAATTGAATTAAAAGTAACCACGGATCGGAGATAGTTAGGAAGTTGAAGAAGGTAAAATAAAAAAGATATTAAAAATTTATTGGATAAAATAATGCAACAAGTGGGTGTTGGACATCGAATAATGATAGATATTCAACACTTTTGTCCAATATTTATTTCCATCTTGACGTGGCAGCTGACTTGACAATTCCTCGTCAGCTGGCACATCATTACATCTTTTAGTTAACATATCCTAAATGAGTTGAAATAAAAATAATATGTATTCCTTAAATCTAGTATTTTAATATAAAAATTAAAAAACTTAATAAAATAAAAAACCATTCTTAAAAAAGAAAACAACAACCGATTGAAAAACCTTCCATTATCATTATCATCATCAACCTTCAAGCTCCCCCCACCAGCCCCCAGAAAAATAAACCAAAAGAAAAACCTTGTCTAATCTCTCTCTCTCTCTCTCTCTCTCTCTCTTCTCTTTCTTCCATCTCTTAAAATTGGTGGAATAAGTGTATTTGATTTTTGGTGAAATTAGTTGTGTTTGAAAATGTTGATACTAAGAAAAATTGAAAAAAATAAAATAAAAATGGATAGATCCTCTATCGGTGTTGGATCTCTAGTTTGGTGTTAGGGTTGTGGGTTATGAATTGGAGATGGATAATGATAATGAAGTTTTGATGTGTGGGATTGAATTGTAGATTGACGAGATGTGGAAAAATCTCTTCTTTTTTTTTTTTAGAAGAGATCCGAAAATCTCTTCAGATCAAAGGATTTTTTTTTATTTTGTATATTTTGTATATTTTTCCAGATTTCTTCAAGTTCAAGTTTTTTTTTGTTCAATCTTCAAAAACTTTTTAATTTTTTTTTCATCTAGATCTTTTCAAATTTTTATTTTGTATTCTAGATTTCTTCAAATCTTCAAATCTTCAAATTTGGAAAGTTTTCCAAATTTCTTCAATTCCAGATCTATTCAATCTTTTTCTGCTTATTTTGTTCAGTAGGAAGAAAGAAAAAAATTCTATTTTGTTTTTTGTTATATATAAAATTATTTACAAATCGATTAGAGCTAAAAGTTAGAGTTTGAAAAAGATTAGAAGGTGTGATGATATGATACTGTGATGACGTTGCAACTGGCAAGGAAGTGTTCATGTCAGCTGCCACGTCAAGTTGAATACAAATGTTGGATAAACGGATTGGATATCTACCATTATCCGTTGGACACCTCATTTACCTTAAAATCATAATTACTTACCATAAATGTTAAAAGAGATTTTATTATTGTGAGTGTTATTTAGTTTGTATATATCTTTACAATATCAAAATAATTGTTTTTTTTCTTTAAAGAATTTTAGGGGCCCAGCATTTTTCTGGGTTTACTCCTTATTGGAGCCGGCTTTGTCTATTATGGACTACTATTCTTGAATCAGGTTGAATCAGGAATTTATATATTTTAATGTTTTGATATTACTTTGAGGAAATATATTATTAAGTGGCATAAATTTTGATATTGAATAGTTTGCAATCGTGGAGACATGATGGCCACATAATCCGAGTCATCCTAATAATTCATGTCTAAGTACACCACAAACAAATCAACCTATAATTACGCCAAATTTGATTTTTATTAAAACTTGTATTTTATTTAAGGGATATTATTATTTTTACCCCTAAGTTTTACCATATTCATAACTTTACCCCCTCTAGTTTCAATAATCTTTCCTTTTAAAAACCAAATTATTCAAATATTTACCCTCTGCCGTCAATATTTCTATTAAATAGTGGTTTGACCATTAAAAACCAAGGGCAATATTGTAATTGTACTACTTCCAAAAAAGGAATATTATTAGTCCCCCCTGAGGTTTGTCATATTCGTAACTTTACCCCCTTTAGTTTCAAAATTGGCCAGTCTTCCCCCTGAAAACCAAATTATTCAAAGATTTACCATTTGCCATTAGGATTTGAACATGAAACACCAAGGACAATATTATAACTATGCTACTTCCAAAAAAAAAAAAAAACTTTCCAGAATTAAAAAAAAAAAAAAATTAGTTTTCACCAAAATCAAAACTAGAAATTGAAATAACTTATTTTGAACCTACTTGCTATAATCCAAACAAGAAACAGATTTGAAACCCTAAACTGAAATCAATTTTTTTTTTTTTTCAAATGATTTTATTCACCAGAAACTGAAAAATGAAAAAAATTGAAAAAAAAAAAAAAACAGTGGAAGCAGATTTTGGCGAAGTTTAACTTAGGTTTTATTTTTTATTATTTTTTTTAATGGTTTTTATTACTATTATTTTGAAATGTTATTATTATTATTATTAATTTCAATTTTCCTTTTAAAAAATCAACGTTATTATTAGGGGCCAAAAATGTACTTTCTCCGTTACTTAAAAAAATAAAAATCAACGTTATTATTAAAACTCATCATCATCAGTTCATCTCCAGATTCAATCTCTACCATTTATCTCAGATAATTAGAATTAAGTTTTTTTTAAAGAAAAATCAGAATTAATTAAAGAAAAATATTTGAATAATTTGGTTTTTAGAGGGAAGACTTGCCATTTTTAAAACTAGAGGGGTAAATTTATAAATATAGAAAACCTCAAGGGAGAAAAAGTAATATCCCTTTATTCAATCAAATGAAAAGCGTTCCTAGTGATTGAGTGAGTGAGTGGTGATAGTATTTTAAACAAATACAAGCAGCTTAATGATTCCCTTAAAACTTTTCTTTTAACTTTCTAAAATTTCAATATTAAATCAATTTTGGTTTTGCTAATAAACTTAGGTCTACTTTTGTTTTGTTTATAAAGAAATTAAAATCAGAAAACGAGAAATTTGAATTTGTTCTATTTCCAAATAGGCTCAATCTCAATCAAAAGTTCATGTAATATGAAGTCATATGCGATTGTTTTCGAAAAGGTTGGATGTAAAATATTATACAAAATTCCAAAATAATGTGTTGAATTATTAGATCATCCACATCAGCTTGAAAGTGCATTACATCCAAGGCAATAGAGTTGGCGTGACTAATTTTTTTTTTATAATAAAAATCAATCTAAAAAGTCAATCTAATATCTCTTATAATTATTAATAGCACCAGAGAGCCAGAGAGCCAGAGATTAGAATTTAGAATCTTGATGAGAGAGAGCCACAAAAAACGGGAGATTCAGTCTGAGCCGATCGACCCAACTCAAGATTCCATTCCATTTATCAACAAGTGTTGATGTGGATGATGGATCCCACCCACTTGCAACCAAGGGAAGTTTAATATTATAAATGTCCGAATATAACATTAAAAGAAATACAAGTAACCAAAAGGAGATTGTCTTGGAGGTCCTATAAGTCTTTGATTATACTCTTGACAATTATCTTGAGGCTAGCCTTTAGAGCGTTTAGTCCTGTTGGTGGAAGAACGGATATAGATTTAACGTCAATGGTTCAAATTCTAATTAGATCGGGACGAGTTCTGGTTCATCCGTTTGTATCATTATGGGGCCAGTAGTGCAGGCCGATATTTCTTATCTGTCCTGCTACGTGAATCCAACATACAGGCCAGACGAGTGTCACGCAGTTGAGGGAAGACTGGTCAAAGTAATATTATTGAAATAGCATGACTCACCTTGAAGAATGTTGCTAATAAGAAAGGATGATCAAGCAATTCCCATAGAAAGTGTCAAAAGGTTGAAGGGGCCCATGCAGATTGAAGAATGAGCATGACACTTATTTATATTTAGTACCCTCAACTTGTAAACTCCCTTCAATTGAAAATCAAGGCTATCTTACCTCAGCTCATTTGAAAGGATCATTTCTTGGAATAAAGTAGAGCCCACAGTGACTGATCACACACGGCTGCAAACATCTTCTGGGGGTAGGTGAACAAGTTTACTGATGAAAATCACCTGAACGCAACACTGAATTCTTTCTTTAGCAAAAGCCAAGCAACCAATTTCTCCGGAAAGATTGACAAAAAAGTCTTCAGGATTAGGTAGGAAAAAAATTATTACAGCTTTAAAGAAATAAATAACAAAGAAAAGAAAGCACTGAATAGTAAAAAGGAAGTTGAGCAACCCAATTAATATTATATTTTCACTGCTTGAAATTAATGCAACCAGATTTGACAAAGACAACGGCTTTGGTTATAGAGGTAGTTATAACTTATCATCTATCAACAAACAACCCCCCTGTATATATGTTAAGAAGGAGAAAAGAAAAAAAAAAAACAAGCACTATCTTCTTCCCTAGATGGACCCCCACATCATCCTTTCACTGTCTTTCATGGCTTTGGTTTGGCCATGATAAGAGCTTCTGAGTATTGCCTTTTCTGGTTTTGATACATGGTCCAAAACCAAATAAAACTGTATATCTTAGTCTTCAACTGCTGTTTTAATATATCATCTGATCATCTCTCTCTCTATCTCTCTCACACCAATCACCATGTCCATGTTCCATTTCATATTCTTCGGCCGGGTTCTTGTGTTATCAAGTTATCTAGTTTTCTTGGGTTCTGCTACATGGTGTCTACAAGACTTTGTTGAACAAAGCAATCGACAATTCGAACAGAAAACAGATCGTTTCTGGGAGTTCAGTGAGCAAACCAACAGCTGGGTTGAAGTGGAACTCCCTTATGATCTTGTATCCTGTATTGATGATAACTGTACTAAAGAGGGTTTGATTGTTCGGACAACAGAAACCAAACAAGACATCTTGGAAACAGAACATGATACTACTAAACAAGGTGGTGCTGTAGAGGAAACTTCTGATGTGGTTCTGCCTCTGAGAAAAAGAGTTTCTCTAACAAAGATGTCAGAGACCTCCATTTGGATCACTGGTGTAGGTGGTTCTGTGTATGAAAGGTTTTGGAATGGTGTACAGTGGGTGATAGCTCCTCATGAATTACCCTTATCAGCTGGTCCTGCAATCTCTGTTTTCATGTTCAACCAGACAATTCTTGCTCTCTCGGAAGCAGGAATTCTATATCAGGTACTAGTTGCTTCAACTTTCTAATTTTAAGATCAACAATGGTCACTTTCTTTTGCTGTTGGGTGGTCAAAGGAGTGACAATCTAAGAAATTGACAATTGTAAATACTAATCAGATTATACTTTGTTTTTATCGAACACTCAGGCATCTGAGAAGAAGAATCGTAAATATAAGTTTTTCTTGGATCTGCATAATAGAAACTACAGAAAAAGCTTGTATAGAAACCATCTCTCCCTTGCCCTGTCTTGTATGTGAACACTGTTCGATTAAAGCCAAACAGTAACTACAGATATATTCTGTTCTATTATTCAATCATACCCGTTAACTATATTTTCTTTCACGGCATATCAATCAGACGATCTATATACGTTTCAATAAGTCGTGATAGCACCAACTTACACTAGTTTGCACAAAGAGTCTTGTTGTTTATGCAGGCTGATTTATTGCCTACTGTAATCTCTTGCAGATGCAATTGAGTGAAAGCTCACAGCCACAGCCACTTTGGGTAGAGTTCACACCAACACTTGATCAAAGCACAAATAAAGAAGCAGAACAAAGTTCGGTGTCCCAAATAAAGTCTGGTGTTGTTTCATATGATGGGGAGTGAGTACTGAGTGATCTATTTAGTTTTTAAATTCCTTAATGTTATTTATTATGCATACAAATCTGTCCATGGCAAATGACACTACTGCAGAAAGTAACTGAGTCTCTATTAACTAATTTTTATGCAATTCCTATCAGGAGAGTTTATTTCTGTACAAAGAATGGGTTGTTATTAGAACTTATCGAGGTTGAGACTTCAAGGTAAGACTAACTATACTAATCAGAACCATCCTAGGTAATGATGTTAGGATCTTAAGTTTTACATTCCAGTCTTCATTTATATTGTAGATTCCAGTGAGGAGACTCTAACATTCACTTGGACAGATGGGTAAATCATGGCCAACCACCCGGTGCAAATGTTGAAGCAATAGCTGATGCTGCAAGTATTAGACCAGAAGTTGTATATACTATAAGGTATTCTACTATTCTATGTGTGTATATGTTGTGTCTATCTATCTATCTATCTTTCTTTCTTTTGGAGATTACACAAACTTAAGCTAAACTGGAATATATGAACACAGTTCTACAGGTGATCTTTATGAATATGATAGAACCTCTAAACCTTCTTGGAAGAAGCATATATGGAGCAAAGGAACAGAAGGCAATGCTTCTCTGATACCATCAATGGGGTATACTATACATGGCCTGATTGGAGAGCATTCAATCTCTCTGTTTCTTTTAACTAAGGTAGTGTTTTATGCAAGATATGCTAATTCATGCAAATTCTATCACCAACTAGGACACATTGGGGATCCACAGATTACTATGTATTGAAGTACATCAAAGTGAATCATTAAAATTATATTAAGAACGAGAGCAGAAGCAAAAGAGTATAGTTTGAATTCAGTTCTCATTTAGGGAATACGATTTTTAAGTTATGTAATATCATGTCAAGTGACAAGACAAAATATGGAATTAAGTAATATTGTACATTGCCCCTAGCTGACAAAATTATTGTAATCATACAGGGTGGTAATTTGATAGAGAGAAGAATACAGCAAAGGAAATGGAAATGGATAGTCCATGGAAGTCCAAAGGATCAACGTCTGACATCTATCACACCGGTTCTGCAAGACGAATCAGATGAAAAATCCTTATCACTGTTTTTCACTACATCTGCTGGAACCATTTTCGAATATCGACTCCTAAAACATTCAGGTAAGACAAGAAGCTATCTTAAGAAAACTATTATTCAGTTTCACATAACAGAATACAACGTGAGAGTCTGTTTTTTCCATATCAATCTTACAATAGTAATTCTCTACGTGAAGTATCAAGACCATGTTATGATAACTAGATATGTAACTCTAAGTGATTGTTCAAACACCAAACTGGGACCCTTTTATTTCTACATCCAAGGTCACATTTGGAACAATTGTAGGAAGAATGCCTTCTATTCACCAGATTATAGTGTGTACTGGGTTCCAACATCCCATGTGATTGTACTGGTTTTTGTTTATGAATATGTTCTGCATCTGAATTTGTGTTTAGATTTGAGCCACATGGCAAATCCATTGATCTTACATGTAAAGGGGTGTGTAAGAATGCTTGAATGCTAGGCCCTCTTCTAATAGATTAAGCTTTTGTGTCTAGTAGTAACTTGACATGATCCTGAGTTCCAAGTCCCTCAAGTGACTATTGGTATTTGTTTCTAAATGTATTATGTATCTGGGTTTGGGTTACACGGCTAGCCCATTGGTCTTGTGTGTGAGGAGGTATGTTAAAGTGCTTAAATACTATTGTCGGATCAGTTTAAGCATTTGAATTTAATGGTTACCTGCATAATATCATAGCTATTTTTCCTCAAGTGTTTAGGTCTAATGTGGTATCATAACTAGTTTTACTAGGAGTGTCTAGTTATGAAGTCCTCTCACATGGTTCTAATTAAATTTGTTATCTCTTTATCTGAAATTGTTATGTGTTCATGTTTGAGCTTAAACCACATGGTAGTTTTTTGGTCCTACACGTGAGGAGGTATGCAATGCGGTCGATTGTGAACAAATCGAGTCAAGAGGTGTGTTAGAAAGCTTTATAATAATTAATTGGGCAGTGAAAGCTGCATATTTTGGGTAACTGAAGGTTCATACACTTACAACAATCTGTACAAGTGTTAGACAAAGATACTAGTGTTCTGTCCTTAAGTGTGCAATATACCAAATTTAAGCAGGAGAAATGATCTAAAAGTCATAGTAATTGAGATAATTAGTTGAAATCTTGTGCATTAGAGATAAAAAGATTAACCTCCGTATTTAGGCTGGTCAATCACTTTCAATACCCCTTGCCCATCTGAAAACATGACACACAAGTGGTCTATGGATCGTAGCTTAAATTGGTTGTCTTGCTAGAAATCAAACAACACAAGGAGTTGTTCTGGTAATGTGAGCATCTTCTTCATTTCCTGTATAAAAATAAAAACATATTAATTTTTTTTACCAAACATGACACTCAAAACCAGAAGAAGGAAACAAGAAAATGGCTAGATGTTTCGAGTAACAAAACATTAGCTCACACTGACTAGTCTTCTAAATTAATTTCTTTAATGCAATAGATTCCCAAAAATTTATAATCAACTATTGTTTGCTAAATCTAAATTCAATGAAATTAATAGCATGCAAACCTCGGTTATAAATGCATATCACTATGATGAGTTAGTAACATATTCTACATCTTGGATGCATGATTTTCATGTGAAGACAGGTATTTCTCAAAAGAACCAAATCCCTGAAGGATGGCTATCTCATATGCATCCCCCACATGCAAAAGTTGCACGAGGTATTCCCGGATTACCACTTCAAGTTGGCAGGATATTATTTCCACTGGATGATGGTAGACTTGCAGAACTGCATCTATCAGGACTCGGTGGTGAAAATTCAGGACCAGCTAATCAACTTAATGTTCGAAGAAAAGTATTGATTAAGTATGTCTGGTCAATATTAGATGCCCCAGAGACTGAAGGATGGAATGCAGAGTATTGCACTGAAGATCGTGGCCCTATGAATTGCATCACAGGCATAAAAGATGAACCTAATGATTCAGGAATTACAAGAATTACAAGAATGGCAAGAAGGCGAAAGGCTAGCCAAGCACAACATGATTACTTATTTCCAAGTTCATTAGGTGGCAGACCTGAGAATCCCAGAGAACAGTATAACTTACCAGATAATTGGATTAACACCAACTTCCGTTTAAGATTGATGCATGGAGGCAGATCATTTTTCTTCATAACAGATGGTGGTTTTACTTTTGAATATCTTTATGCCGAAAATGTATGGCTTTGGCTGAGGCATGACCATTCAACACCTATGAAAGGGGCACTAGGAAACTACAATGGAAGTTTGTATGTGGTTGACACATATGGTAGTCTGCTTATCAGAGAAAGAATCAGCGATGAGCTAGGATGGATAAATTGCACTGCTATGAGGAAAGGAAGGCAAGTTATAGGAGGTCCTCCATGGGAGGGAATGACAGGTAAAGCTATGAAAGTTACAGCAGAAGATGCACTCTTCTTTGTGAGCAAAAATGGAAGATTACTACAATTCACAGTAAGTTGCAAAAACCAAATAAAACAAGCATAAATGTCAGGTCAAGTATCGAAAAAGATAAAGAGTATGGAATAGTGTCTATGCATGCCACCTCTGTTTTGGTAGTTCAGATTCTTAGCAAATTAGGGAAATTTTACTTTTAAATATACACACACACACAGATACATTAACTTTTTCGCGGTTAAAGTTTGCTTATTTTGGTTGCATCACATATACTAAGAAAGAAATGCAGCAAAATATTCATTGTAGTCAGCATATTAGTGTGTATTATTATGATCAATATTGAAATTGGAAGGGAAATAATGTCATTATTTCTATCACTTAAGCTCTAATCTAAAGCCAATACTGAAAAGGGTAAGTAAATCATATTATGAAATCACTTGAAAAGGGAAAACAATAGTCCATGACAACATCGATTTTTCTGTAGGTTGCGCTAAGGAAGTTTAAATGGAAAGATTGCCGACACCCTCCAAGTACTAAAATTGCATGCATAGTGGATCAGGAACAGTTCAGGGATAATATAGTTTTTGTTGTGGGAAGAAATGGCAGGCTATTCCAGTATAACAAAGTGACTGAATTGTGGCATGAGCACTACCAGTCTCAGCACTTGATTTTATCAATATTGCCTGGAACTGCTATGAGGCCATCATCAATGTCACTAACGGGCTCACTTTTCATGCTTTCTGAAGACGGCGGACTAGTTGAATATCATTGGAACACGTGGGATGGGTGGAACTGGGTGGAACATGGCACGCCGGATAAAGGTGTGACCTTGGTTGGTTCACCTGGCCCATGCTTTGAAGGAAACCAACTGTTCTTGATTGGTTCAGACGGAGAAGTATACCTGAGATACATGGAGCAAATGACATGGAGATGGAAAAACTGTGGTTACCCACATAACGAAAAGAAGAAAGATAAAAATCCAACACAAGTTGAGGACAGAGACACAAAGGAAGAAATTTGTATCGATGAAGATTTTGCAGCTAGTTCCGAGAAGGAAGCAGATGACAGAAACTGCAACCCAAAGGTTAGTACTAATACTCACTACTGATTTGCAGAATATCAGTGATGTGAACCATTAAGTCTTTACCTACATGCAGGTGGCTGCTACAAGACCAATTCCATTTTCCGAAGATTCAGTCGTCTTTGAGCTAAGAGATGGCCGAGTAAGCAATCACTATCATAAAGCCTTAAGCATATCTGATTCCCTAGTAGTGACTCACAGTAATATTGCATATCCAGATTATTTATAGTCCATACATTTAGAACAGATGTTAAAGGCAATGACATGCTAGCATTACCCTAGTAAACTATATACTTGTTTTTTTGTTTCAAAGTAAAGAATAGGTAAAATATGTTGATGTTGCTTGCTAACATAAGCAGTTAATGGCAGTTAGCAGAAATGCGAAGAGTAGAAGACAAGTCTTGGGAATGGGAACGTACCATCAGCACTCCAACAAGCTTGTGCTTCGCAAACTATTGGGCTGCTCTGGCATCATGAAATCAAACACAATACAGAAACACATGAGAATAATGTACAGAAAACATACTACTAGCAGTTAGCACACACTGTTAGGAACAGTTTCAAACCTTTCAGTTCCGTAGTCAGACAACACTAGCTCAACTCTGCTTATACAATGCAAGAGTGCAAAGAAAAGTTACACCAATTAGAATAGATACCTCAGTATCATCATCTCATACAAAATACAGTTTGATAATTTCTGAAAATTAGGGGAGATATTGCACTACCTGGGTCGGACTTATCCTCAAATTCTGAATAAGAATGGAGGATTTTTTGATAATGCATATTATTATTAATAATTTCATCTCATGTACCATTCTCCAATATGCTCACTTACATCAATAATATCTTGAATATTGTTAGATAACCCACCCAGATTATCTAGCAGCTATAATTCACACAAAGACGATGAAGAACAAGAAGCTGCGTAACTTAGAATATAATAACTTACAAGCCATGACAGATTGATGACGACGAAGAACAATTGACCCTTCGGTTTGTTTAGGCCGTCATTCAATCCAGAATTCTGTTCCAGTCCCATTTGAGGCTTCAAATAGTCTTGCTTTTCTCACAAGTTTATTCTTTTTTTTTTCTTTCTTGAAATGGTGGTATCGTGTTACTACTATAGTATTCAAGAAAGTGGAAATAGACATTATTATTTGAGAGAATTACTGGAATTATTAATGGTTTTATCTTTTGGGGGAAATTCCAAACAAATTCACTTTACCAAATATAACCCAATCTCAAGCAAAAATGTTCTAAGTTGATGTTAATTTGAAACACAAGCCAACATAATCACCTTGATTATAAAAAAAATAAAAAAATAAAAAAGGGTATTTATATGTTACTTTTGTATCAACATGATTCAAAAATTAGATAATATAATGTTGATCCAATGGTTTGCCCTCACCACAAGATTGCGGGGTTTGAGTATGCTCCCCTCTTCCAAGTAATATTTTTTTTAAAATATTAAAAAATAAATAAAAAATAAATAAATAAAACATGATTCAGAGACCAAGTATTGAGCTCAAATTTGCGTTTATGCACTGGGCAGCCATTTATGCAGTTTACACCTCGAACAATCTCGCTCGATAAATTTCAACTACAGAAAAATAATAATAATAAGAAACATATGACAGAGTACAGGCTTCATGTTAGAAACTTCCAGACTTAGATACTGAAAAACATCGCTCCAGGTTTATCAGAATAAATGGTCACTACATTTCAAAGTTAAGGGAAACCATCACATGATACACCACCATATGATTTAAAAGTGGGGCACTCTCACATCATACCATAAAATCGCAAATCACAAGCATCAACTTAAATCCTTCACGAAAAATATGAAACTCATCTTCAACATGTCCATTTGCCCTCATTGTAAACAACACATCAGTATCTCCTCCTAGGACTCCTCGAGCGATGTGTCCGTCCAGATCTGCAAAATTTTCAAGGTACAAAATACATTCTTAGCAATTATAATTCTTCATAATGTGCAAATTTACTACTAAAGAAATGACTGAAGCTTTGACAGACTTCCGCTCAGAGTTTCACACAGCTCAAATAGTCAAACCAATCAAAAGAAGCACCTTTTTCTCTTCTACAAATACTAGTTATAAACAAAACTTTGAGCTCCACAAACTTCCATTTTGGCCCTAAGTTTCTTTTTGAAACAGTTCAAATTCATACACTAAAATCAAGCAATCTAACACCCATACAACTGAAATACTTTTCAGTTTTCACATCCTAAATAAATAATAATAGCAAGAGCTACACCATATGTAGTTCCAAGTGCACTTCTATATGTATGCAGAAAATCATATCTAATATTTCTGCAAAAAGTAGAGAAGGGAGACAAACCTCATATTCTTTCTTTTGAATGGTCCAGTGCTGGGCCCATTGCTGAAGGCCCAGTCAACATTGATAGTATGTGTAAGAAGTTCAGTTCCATTCATTGCAGTTATTGCATTCTGTGCTTCCTCATAATTCTCATACTCAATCAGTGCATACCCCTTGTAAAATAAGTCTACATTAGATTACTTATCACAAACTTCTAGAAACGGATAGCCATCTAATGATATTGTTTAATAGCTGAACAAATAATGACAAAAAGATAATATATGTGCTGGCCGTTGGATTAATCGGCCAAAATCCAAAATGAAAATAAAAAAAAAATAAAACCATACACATTCTGACATCACACTGACCAAAGTCTGTGTTATCAGACCAAAGAAATTTTTTTTTCACCAATTCCAACCGGTTGGAATTAGTGAAACCGCACAAATTTTTTGTACGGGATCCTGCACTTGATAATTTATATATATATATGCAACCATGGAATTAAGAATCTTAATATTCAAACCCCTATTTCAACTGATTTGTTTGTACAATCAAATTGATCAACATCAATCACACCACCTGGATAATTTTCATAACAATATTGAATGATTTAGGCACAATGCATTTACTCGTAGGAAATATCCGACTCACTTAAAGCAATACTTCGCTTGATCTGGTAACAAAAACTGAATCCATTTATCTTCAGTCAAAATTACAACATAAATTTCCACCAGAAGAAACAAATAAGACGTGAACATTCCAAAAGGCAAGTTCTAGCATCAAGAAGAATATGAATGTTTACCATCATTTATCTAAAATAAGAATGAAGAGGAAAAAACATATTACCTTGACAAAACCAGTACGACGATCAAGATTCAAATGCAGGTTTCTAATCTCCCCAAACTCACCAAATGCATTTTGTAAATCATCCTCTTGTGCCTCCTCATGTACCCCAGTAGCCAAAATAATCCATCCTTCAATGGCTGAAACAGATTTTTTTATGAGAAAGAGGAAAATAGCTAGCAAAATATTGAAGGATGAAAAAAGGAACGCCTTTAAGGGCTGTACACATTCACCATCATCAAGCTTCTTCTGTCAGTAGACAATAAATTCAATATGCTCTTTAACACTAAGCGTAAGAACATGTGGAAGTTACATTAAATTTGATAGCTATTCGCTACCCTTTAGAAATAGATTTCCCAAATAAAGACTTAAGGTGAATATAAAAGCTGAATAGAACACCATAAGTTGCACTGCTTATAAATAGTAACACATAAGATCATAAGCAAGGAGACAGAACAAGGTCCATTGTTAAATGTGACATTTTGCCATTTGGAAGAAAACCAAGGCAATAATTGTAAAATAAAACCACGAAAGGGAAGAATTCTCCATTCCACAAACCAGGATTGTTGATTGAAGATCCTACTAACAACCTTCCAGAAATAAAAATAAAACAGTACTAAAGACCACTAATTCACAATATATACAGTCAAGAAACAAATAATTTGAATTCTGGCGAAGCAGTTTAGAGCACAAACTCTAACCTAGGCAAGATCGTCAAAGGAAAACATAATTTTGATAGCATTGACAGATTCCCTCTAGGCTTCCTTTTCATATTTTTAATTTTGAGGACTTGAATCGGCTTTTCGAAAGCTTTGTCTTCAAAAAAGACAGGGAATTTTAACCCCAATCCATTATATAACATAAATTGCTTTGTCACATGGAGGCTCACATTACTTTATGTGACATCTTCAAAGCATAATCTAACAGTTAGAAACATAACCCGCTTTTCAGTTTTAAACCAAAATCATAGCATACAAATAGTTCTGCCTGCTCACTTCCAACTTATAAAATGTACAAAACATTCAATTCTATCACTTCTTTCTCTCTTCTACTAACAGTTTCTAACAATAACTTACTTAGGAAAGGAGATTATGGTTGACCTAGGGTGAAAGCATCCTATATATAGGCTTAGAATTAGTCTACATGAATGTCAACCTTCTCTCAACTATATCCTCACCCATGATTTGTCAGCATCAAGAACCTTGAATACACCACAATCTTCTAAGACAGTGCATAAAGTATCCGATCATTCAAAAAGATATTCACAGCTATATCTGAAAGATCAGCTGTCAGTACTCAATCCGAAACTCATAGCCACCCAAAAATCTACTTCCTTGTTCTTGTTCACCAGAACCCTAAATTAAATTAGGGCACAACAGATTACACCTCTTTTATCACTTTTCATGATATGAACAAGACTATGAAATGCACATTTGCAAAATCAACATGTTCAGACCTCGTATGAGCACCCTACCAGAATCCAGAAAACAATCAGACCCAAACCTAGAAGAATCTTTATCCAGGTTAAGCTCTATTTCCATCAGGATTCCACATTACAACAAGAAATAATATCATTCAATCCATCCCATAGCGAATCTCATGTCTCCCAATAAACACCGCCACATAATCTTTACAAGTATAGGTGCAAATTAACCCTTCCAACACATAAACATGTCAAACATTTGCTTCACAAAACGCATCCCTAAGGCATCTACCTTACTAATGTCTTCTTTCTTTTTTCCTAAATCAATATCTATCATAAAAGCAAACAAACAGAACTAAACCCTAAAATTTAAAACTTCGAAAAGAAAAAAAAAAAAGTTAAGTCAGAACATACATCGTTGAGGACCGGGTCCGCCGTCGGAACCAAGGGACTCGAAGTTACGATCAGCGAGTCGGCTGTGGCGTTCGGCGTCGGCTTCTTCACGGAAGCCGCGGCCTTTGGTCTTCTTAGGGGCGGCGCTGGTGATGGCGGACTTGAGCTTGGGCTGAGGGGCGCGAGGAGAGGAGGAGGGTTCGACGTCGACTCCTCCGTCCTCGTCCATCAAGTCGTCGTCCTCGAAGTTCAGGGCGTCGACTTCTTGGTTGTTGGCCATTTTTTTGGGTCTGCAAAGAATTAGGGATTAAGTGTGCGTCGTGTTTTTCTCTCAGTAGAAGAGGAGCTGCTCCTCGCGTTTGGTGAATTTGATATTTTGTATTTTTGTGTACGTTTATATTTGGGCCGCTAGACAATGCTTTTGTATTCCTAGTTATGGGCTTCCAATTATGAAGATCAAAAGAGAAGACAAGATGAGATTGGTCTTCCGTCTATTCGAGCCTGTCCTCCTATATTAAATTATGGATTATATATATATATATAAATAGAGTTTCATCAGTACGTCTTAAAAGAAGTTTGATATTAAATATGGTTAACATATTATTATAATTTTTTAAAAATAAAATAATATTAATTTATCTTATTATTTTATTAATTAATTAATTAATTAAATCCCTTGATAAGTTCAAAAGGCATTATCTAATTAATCATCATATTATTATATTAACTAATCAATTAATTTCCTTGATAAGTTACAGAATATTAATTGATTAATTAATCATATTAGTATATTGGTATATTATAATCATTAACAAATTAATAAATTTTCTTAGTAAATTCAAAAGTCATCGATTGTTATTTTATTTTTATTTTCAATTTTTCAATAGGTATATCTTCTTATTCATATGTCTTATGTATTCAATCACACAGAGATGAATATTATTCTCTTTTTTTTTCCTTCATTGAACATTTTTTTTTCCTCTATTGAATTTTATTAGGTTGAAAGTGAAGGATTTATTAAAGTTTTATTTTTTTTATCTTTACATATTGAAAGTGAAGTTTCTATTATATTTTTCATCTTTTCATTATCTCTCTAATAATAATAAAACTTTTGTTGTAGCAGAAATTAATGGCAATTGGCAGGATAGATAATTCTCTCATCCATTTTTTTTTTTTTTCTTTATATGTAATCTTATATTATAGGTTTGTGTTATACATCCTTGTAATAATTTTAGGTTTCACTTTTGTTTAGTACCACTTATTTATGTTTAAAATAATTTTATATATGTTTCAAATATATATATATAATATTTTATTATATAATTTGAAGTTTCATTTTTGTTTGGTACCAAATATTGATAGTAAAGCAAACTCAGTAAAGATTTGAGAAAGTTTTTACCTGCACATTGTTATGATGCAACATTAGATACGAGTAACTCAATTTATATAAAAATGTATGTACATTACTAAGTTCTCTTCATTTGTTTTATTGGTTGCTATTTTTTTTTTCTTATATATTTTATTAATCAAATATCCAATAATTTCTTACAACTTTTATGAAATATTTTATTTAAATTAGTTTTGTATTTTTTATTTATCTTATATTAAACTGATTTTATTTATTAAATTTAATATGCAATTTGCAGGAGCTATGACTTTTGATGAAGGATGAAAGAAAAATGATTTAAAGCCAAAGATAAATTTATGAAAAAAAATTTCTTCTCAAGACAACAATATAGAGAACAATGAAGGATGAAAGAAAAATGATTTAAAGCCCAAAGATAAATTTATGAAAAAAAAATTTCTTCTCAAGACAACAATATAGAGAACAATGAAGGATAAAAGAAAAATGATTTAAAACCCAAAAATAAATTTATGAAAAAAAATTTCTTCTCACGACAACAATATAGAGAACAATGAAGGATGAAAGAAAAATGATTTAAAGCCCAAAGATAAATCTATAAAAAAAAATTGTTGAGTTTAAATGTTTAATTTGTTTGATTATCAATTTTGATGTATCCTTAATATTTTGGTTCTACTTTTTCTTTCAATATATAAAATATTACTGCTTCCTTTTTTTTTTTCTTCTAATCCATTTTAATATTGCTAATTTAGTTTCTCGGTAGGTGATGTGATAATTGCATCATATTAGGATACCTAAGAAAATGAATAAAAATATTAAGTGGAATTATGTTGGTCAAATTTAATTTTTTGTAAATAATTTCCCTAATTAATTTAGGAAAAACATATGTTTAGTCACATGATTTGAAGAATAAAAGAAATAGGTAAGGAATTACTAAGAGCATCTCCAATGCTATTATGCATTTAGAGAAAATGGAGTGCCACATAGGATAGATATTAAAAAAGTTAGAAAAACTCTCTCCAATGCTATTATCTAAGTTGAATATGGAGATGATGTGGCCAAAAAAAAGTTAGAAAATATGGAGTTGAGTTTCTAATTCTAGAAACTCTCCTAGAAATGCTGACTAGGATTTCTAACTCTCTCCACCAATAAAATTAAAGCTTAAAGCTTTCAACTTTTTCCACCAATGAGATTAAACCTCATTTAATTGTAAAATAAAAGAGAAGAGAGAGTATAATAATTGTTGTATTATGATTGGACATAAAATGGATGTATATTTGACTTTAGATAATTGCATTGGAGATGTAAATATGCATTTCTTTAATTTTTTTTCAAAAGTGGGCCCATAATAAATAGAAATGCTGATGTGACACTACTTAGAAACTCAAAAATGCATATTTGAATTGGAGATGCTCTAATATCTCCCATAGAAACTATTTCATTTATCAGTTTTAGAGGAAAGAGATGGATCATATTACATGAGTGAATTTGATTTAATATTTTACTATAACATAAAAATGGTCTATTTTATTTTTTTATCAAAAAAATTTACCCAATGAATTTTAAATAATTTTTTTTAATAAAGCCCCTGCACTGCCGGGTTGACAAACTAGTTATTATAATATTGTAAAAAATAAGATATAATATAGTAATAACGTCAAGTTGAATTCTATCTCCTCTATTAAATTTTGAATTACTATAATATTACAAAAAATAACATATAATATAGTAATGATAATAATGAAGACCGCGCATGTGGACTACTTGTGATGGTTCGGTTTGTTATATTTGTTCAGCTGTTGTATTATTATGTTAAAAAAATTTAAGCGTAAATGAGGAGAATTTCTCTTTACAATCCAATGTTTTTCTTTTTACACTTCATTTTTAAAGATATTTCATTTTGCCAACAGGGGCGTAGCTCAACTGGTAGATAGACGAGCTTAGAGCTTGGAAAAATGACTCACAGGTCAGCGGCTCGAATCCTACCAATGGCGAAAGTTTTCAAAAAAAATATGGTTCCGAATTAATAAATATTGTCAACAAAAAAAAAAAAAAACTTCATTTTAAAATTTTAAATTTTAAAAAAATTTCAAAGACACTTTCTTTTTTTCAAAATGATCCTTTTTTACCTTTTGACACTTTGATTTTAAAGACATTTCATTAAAAAAAATTATCTTTTTTAACATTCTCAATTTTATTTTAATATTATCAATTTGAATACCTATCTTCTTGAAAATTTGAAATGGAAAATGAAAAGAGATGTAAAGTAATCAAATGAAAATAAAACTGATAATAAAATTGAATAAAAGCAAGGAGATCGAAACAATAAGAAAACTGTTTTGGAGATCAAATTTTGAAATAGGAAAACAATATATATTTTTTTCTCTTTTGGATTTTAAGATGAGTAAAAAAGTTCTATTGAGTAAAAAAAAAAATTTAATATATATTTTTGGGAAAAAAATTTAATATATATAATGGTTTTCTTATAAGGGATTCTTTATTTTAGGTTTTCGCTATATGGTCTCTAATGAGGGATCTCTTATTTTAATTTGGGTAAGAATTTTGATGAAAATATATCGATTTTAATAAATTTTGATTTGAATTTTTTTTGTGTATGATAAATTCAATAAAATCTGTATATGAACAAAATTTGAGAAGTTTTCAAGCACTGGAACTATTTATCCAAATTTTCTTAATTATGAAGTTATTAGAAAAATAGGCGAATCAAAAGAAAATTAAAAAATATATATATAGTTATAGTATTCGAAAAATTCTCAAATTTTGTTCATAGATAGATTTCAATGAACTCATCATCAACAAAAAAAAAAAATTCAGATCACAATTTATTAAAATCGATGTGTTTTCATTATGGTCTTTATCGTAAAATAAATGATCCCTCATAAGAGACTCACTATATATATACACACATAAATGTTCAAGTCTATGTGCATTGATATAACTTCATCAGTGCGTAAGATGTGGACCATTAAATTTACACAATTTGACTCAAAGTGTATGGACTTGTCAAAGCTTCTCCATAATCAGTGGTCCACATGCATTAGTACTGATGTAGTTACATGCTAATGTCTAGTTCCCATAGAATGTATTGATCTTATGTTCTATGTTGAATGCTTGTTTGCATTTGCATTCATTGATCACACTAGGAAGTCATTGTAAAAGGCATGTAGTCTTGGCTAGGACATGTGATCCAGGTAGTTAAGCAAGGAGTCTTGATTAGGACAAGTGGTCCGGATAGCCAAGCAAGAAGTCTTGACTAGGATTGGGGAGATCCAGATGCTCGGATAGTTAAGCAAGAAGTCATGGCTAGGATCGTGGAGATCTGGATAGTTATACAAGGGAGGCTTTCTAGAGGCATGGGTGCCTTGGATAGAAAGTAGACTATGACATTAGTAGTCCCGATATATTGAGTAGACATAGAGTTCAACAGAGAGTGTTTCATGTGTTGTCTCACTCTTGTCTCACTCTTGAGGAATTTCTAATTTATTAATGGTGTTGAGTAGACATATAGTCCAATAAAGAATGTTTCACACTTTTGAGGAATTTATAATCTACCAATAGGGTGGGTAGACATAGAGTCCAATAGGGAGTGTATTATGAGTTGATCACTTTTGAGAAATTTCTAATATATCATCTAATAAATATAGTACCAGATGGTTGTAGATACAACTCGTGGATGTTTCCTCTTCGGATGTTTTACCACATTAAAAAATCTCTTATGTTAATTCTTTCTATCTCTACATTTTATATTTGTATGTGTGTATGGTTGAATCTTGTTTCATAATCTTCACTTCTAGATATCTTTGTAAACAAGATTATGTAAAGTGTGGGATGCAAGCACTCCATTTGATCAAAGTTATAAATACTATTCTTTTGTATATTGACTTATTTGTATAAAATCATATCCTGATTAGTACTTGTACATATTGGACATAATTGTGAATACAAGTATTCTTTATTTTAAGTTTTAATATAATTCCTTCACTAGCAACTTGTAGACTTGATTGACAATGATTTATTGAAAATGCTTTTCAATTGTCTACACATATTTTATATTGTTTTAAGTGTTGTGATTCAAACTATCTAGAGAGACAAACTCTTGTTTATTTCAAGAGATTGAAAAATGTATAAAAACCTATTCACCCCCCCCCCCCCCCAGGTTAGCTTTAGGCAATTTAACAGCGTTTATATATTTCATACACCAAACTTAAGTCTATCATGAAATGCAAGTGTTGTTGTGAGTGAATGCACACAAGAAAACAATGAGACATAAATGCAAGACAATTAATAATGCATGAATGTGTATATGTGTGTGCACCTAATCTTTTCAAGAGTCAAGTCAAGTGATATACATTTTGCTCTTGCTCTTGAAGACACGGAGATGCTTGGTAACTTACCAATGAGAATCTAAGCCACCCCATTAAAAAAAT
The DNA here is from genome assembly GCA_035582765.1 of Acer negundo. Classification (NCBI taxonomy): domain Eukaryota; kingdom Viridiplantae; phylum Streptophyta; class Magnoliopsida; order Sapindales; family Sapindaceae; genus Acer; species Acer negundo. The sequence goes on from CM069233.1 coordinate 11,193,765, forward strand.
CATCCTCAATGTGGTTTGTAATGAAATAAGCCAATCATAAAATAGAGATCCTTACACTTCTTGTTCTGCATCAATCACTTCAAGATTTGCCATAAGTTGCACTTCATCATCATCGGAAGATGAAGATACGAAATGAGATGGACCTCCGACATTGAAATTCATTTTTACTTGGAGTTGAATTGAATGAGTTTTATTAGACTCTGGTGTAGGCTATTTATCAATGTGAAAGATAATATTCTAGATAAGATATTTGAATCTGTACTATTAAATCATTACCATTGGATGGATTTCATCACCATCAAAACCGTAGGTTTAATTTCAAAAATAATATCTTCACTTTTTTTCCAGAAATCTTGTCTTCACTTTTTCCAAAACTGTAGATTTAACCATTGGATGGATTTCATCACCATTTTAACCGTAGGACACCTTTCTAAAATAATATCTTAACTTTTTGATGCGGACCGATTGACAAGTTTTGATTTAGGTCGCTTAGAGTACCCAAAACAAGGTTGACTTTGTGGGTTCATAACTTTTGTAATGGGGCTCTAAATGGCTATTATAATATGTTTTCGGAAAGGTCCAGCACCGGCTCTACAATTTGTCACTGAAATTATGCTTCTCATGACCAAAGGGGCCTAACAAGTGTCATTTAGTGTGTTTTCTAGAGGTTTTTAGTTTCTTGCGCAACAATTAGGATTTTTTTTTCTTTTTCGATTTATCTAAGGTGTCTTAGGAGTCAAGGATATCTCGTTTTCTCTCTTCAATATGTTGTATTAGGTTGAAGTTAATCAGTTTTTGAATGAAATATAATTAACTTGAGTTTTGATCTCAACTTATCTCAACCTTTCTAGATCTTGTTTTCACTATTTCCAAAATCTGAATATAAGAAATCTGAGCTATTAATTGTAGGAACCTAGGGTTATAGATCGCGCAGCGGAAGGGTTTTAAATTTTTTTAATGCAATCATAAACTAACCCATTTGTATAGTAATAATCAAAATACAATAAGAAAGAGATGAAGCTATTTCATACCAACGTTTGTAGGCTTCTTCTTTTTTTCGATTTGCTTTCTAATTTGAACCACAAGATCTTCATGGCTATCACCCAGGATTGGTAACGGCGTGTGGGCTCGTCACAGTACTCAGGAACTTGAATGGAAGTAGAAAAAAGTAACACAAAACAACCCTTGTTTTGTTTCCAGGAGAATTTGGCCACCCTATTAAAAACAAGAACAACAATTTTTTTTTATAAACGTACACAAAAATACAAAATATCAAATTCACCAAACGCGAGGAGCAGCTCCTCTTCTACTGAGAGAAAAACACGACGCACACTTAATCCCTAATTCTTTGCAGACCCAAAAAAGTGGCCAACAACCAAGAAGTCGACGCCCTGAACTTCGAGGACGACGACTTGATGGACGAGGACGGAGGAGTCGACGTCGAACCCTCCTCCTCTCCTCGCGCCCCTCAGCCCAAGCTCAAGTCCGCCATCACCAGCGCCGCCCCTAAGAAGACCAAAGGCCGCGGCTTCCGTGAAGAAGCCGACGCCGAACGCCACAGCCGACTCGCTGATCGTAACTTCGAGTCCCTTGGTTCCGACGGCGGACCCGGTCCTCAACGATGTATGTTCTGACTTAACTTTTTTTTTTTTTTCTTTTCGAAGTTTTAAATTTTAGGGTTTAGTTCTGTTTGTTTGCTTTTATGATAGATATTGATTTAGGAAAAAAGAAAGAAGACATTAGTAAGGTAGATGCCTTAGGGATGCGTTTTGTGAAGCAAATGTTTGACATGTTTATGTGTTGGAAGGGTTAATTTGCACCTATACTTGTAAAGATTATGTGGCGGTGTTTATTGGGAGACATGAGATTCGCTATGGGATGGATTGAATGATATTATTTCTTGTTGTAATGTGGAATCCTGATGGAAATAGAGCTTAACCTGGATAAAGATTCTTCTAGGTTTGGGTCTGATTGTTTTCTGGATTCTGGTAGGGTGCTCATACGAGGTCTGAACATGTTGATTTTGCAAATGTGCATTTCATAGTCTTGTTCATATCATGAAAAGTGATAAAAGAGGTGTAATCTGTTGTGCCCTAATTTAATTTAGGGTTCTGGTGAACAAGAACAAGGAAGTAGATTTTTGGGTGGCTATGAGTTTCCGATTGAGTACTGACAGCTGATCTTTCAGATATAGCTGTGAATATCTTTTTGAATGATCGGATACTTTATGCACTGTCTTAGAAGATTGTGGTGTATTCAAGGTTCTTGATGCTGACAAATCATGGGTGAGGATATAGTTGAGAGAAGGTTGACATTCATGTAGACTAATTCTAAGCCTATATATAGGATGCTTTCACCCTAGGTCAACCATAATCTCCTTTCCTAAGTAAGTTATTGTTAGAAACTGTTAGTAGAAGAGAGAAAGAAGTGATAGAATTGAATGTTTTGTACATTTTATAAGTTGGAAGTGAGCAGGCAGAACTATGTGTATGCTATGATTTTGGTTTAAAACTGAAAAGCGGGTTATGTTTCTAACTGTTAGATTATGCTTTGAAGATGTCACATAAAGTAATGTGAGCCTCCATGTGACAAAGCAATTTATGTTATATAATGGATTGGGGTTAAAATTCCCTGTCTTTTTTGAAGACAAAGCTTTCGAAAAGCCGATTCAAGTCCTCAAAATTAAAAATATGAAAAGGAAGCCTAGAGGGAATCTGTCAATGTTATCAAAATTATGTTTTCCTTTGACGATCTTGCCTAGGTTAGAGTTTGTGCTCTAAACTGCTTCGCCAGAATTCAAATTATTTGTTTCTTGACTGTATATATTGTGAATTAGTGGTCTTTAGTACTGTTTTATTTTTATTTCTGGAAGGTTGTTAGTAGGATCTTCAATCAACAATCCTGGTTTGTGGAATGGAGAATTCTTCCCTTTCGTGGTTTTATTTTACAATTATTGCCTTGGTTTTCTTCCAAATGGCAAAATGTCACATTTAACAATGGACCTTGTTCTGTCTCCTTGCTTATGATCTTATGTGTTACTATTTATAAGCAGTGCAACTTATGGTGTTCTATTCAGCTTTTATATTCACCTTAAGTCTTTATTTGGGAAATCTATTTCTAAAGGGTAGCGAATAGCTATCAAATTTAATGTAACTTCCACATGTTCTTACGCTTAGTGTTAAAGAGCATATTGAATTTATTGTCTACTGACAGAAGAAGCTTGATGATGGTGAATGTGTACAGCCCTTAAAGGCGTTCCTTTTTTCATCCTTCAATATTTTGCTAGCTATTTTCCTCTTTCTCATAAAAAAATCTGTTTCAGCCATTGAAGGATGGATTATTTTGGCTACTGGGGTACATGAGGAGGCACAAGAGGATGATTTACAAAATGCATTTGGTGAGTTTGGGGAGATTAGAAACCTGCATTTGAATCTTGATCGTCGTACTGGTTTTGTCAAGGTAATATGTTTTTTCCTCTTCATTCTTATTTTAGATAAATGATGGTAAACATTCATATTCTTCTTGATGCTAGAACTTGCCTTTTGGAATGTTCACGTCTTATTTGTTTCTTCTGGTGGAAATTTATGTTGTAATTTTGACTGAAGATAAATGGATTCAGTTTTTGTTACCAGATCAAGCGAAGTATTGCTTTAAGTGAGTCGGATATTTCCTACGAGTAAATGCATTGTGCCTAAATCATTCAATATTGTTATGAAAATTATCCAGGTGGTGTGATTGATGTTGATCAATTTGATTGTACAAACAAATCAGTTGAAATAGGGGTTTGAATATTAAGATTCTTAATTCCATGGTTGCATATATATATATATAAATTATCAAGTGCAGGATCCCGTACAAAAAATTTGTGCGGTTTCACTAATTCCAACCGGTTGGAATTGGTGAAAAAAAAATTTCTTTGGTCTGATAACACAGACTTTGGTCAGTGTGATGTCAGAATGTGTATGGTTTTATTTTTTTTTTATTTTCATTTTGGATTTTGGCCGATTAATCCAACGGCCAGCACATATATTATCTTTTTGTCATTATTTGTTCAGCTATTAAACAATATCATTAGATGGCTATCCGTTTCTAGAAGTTTGTGATAAGTAATATAATGTAGACTTATTTTACAAGGGGTATGCACTGATTGAGTATGAGAATTATGAGGAAGCACAGAATGCAATAACTGCAATGAATGGAACTGAACTTCTTACACATACTATCAATGTTGACTGGGCCTTCAGCAATGGGCCCAGCACTGGACCATTCAAAAGAAAGAATATGAGGTTTGTCTCCCTTCTCTACTTTTTGCAGAAATATTAGATATGATTTTCTGCATACATATAGAAGTGCACTTGGAACTACATATGGTGTAGCTCTTGCTATTATTATTTATTTAGGATGTGAAAACTGAAAAGTATTTCAGTTTCTGGGAAATAATTCAGTATGGTCTGTCGTTATCCAAGTGGGCCCATATCTTTAAGCTCTGTCCTATTAGGCTGATTTATTGAATGTAGATCGTAGACCCACACACACTCCCACAAATGGGCTGGGCGTACCACTAAGCCCACCCCAATATAATATATATATATTTTTTTCATAAAGTTGAGATTTTTTATTTTTTTTATATTTTTAAATATTACAATAATTCGGAGTTTTGGAAAGTACATAACTCACCCACGGGTTCGGTTCACCTACTATACAAAACATGTATTATAGTTGTTGGATTGGTTACAAAAATCAAATTTTAAAAATTTTTTTTAAAAAATTAAACTAAAAGTAACTAACTCTCTTACGTACTGATCATCAACTATAGTAGATGAATCCTTAGATCAAATATTATAGCAATAACCACGGGCCACGGCTTGAATCCCTAAATCAAGTAATACGGTTATAAACATATCCCGGATATCGACTCCAGTAACATAGATATAGCTGGCTATATCAACTGATAACATTTATCTCTGTTTTAAATGTTGAAATAAACATGTGATTGTAACATTTTCTTTTTTTTATCATTATTATTATTGTTGAAAGCATGTGATCGTAATAGTTAGAAACCGAACGAACAAAAGGCAGTGAGTTTCTAAGTAAATAGCAAGTTTGAGAGTTGGGTAGGAGGATACATACTTAAAGAGGACACAATACAATGAGTCTTACCCTAAAAACCAAAATCCAATACAATAGAGAAAAGTATAATGAACATATTCATTAAATGTATAATATATCAGTCTACTGCATTATAATTTAACATTGAAATTTTTAATAAATATATTGGAAAATGATAAGAATGGAGCAACGACCAATGAGACATAGCATTGGGAATGAACAGACAACTGACAAGTGGTGAAGCCAAGGTGTTGGCATTACAAGAACAAAGAGGATTTACCTATTCTAATTAACACTAAACAACATTGGAAGCTAACAAATTTTGTTAAATTTTTAAAAATACTTTGACTAAACATTGGCACATGTGCAAACAATGCTGAAATTCACCTAGAAAATCCCCCAAGTCAAAAAAACACCTCCTCCTTCAAGTTCAAGGCCACCACCTTAATTTTAAAATTAATTAACAAATCTCCTTGTCTTGCCTTGTTTAGTTTGTTGCCTTGGACAAATGTTGCTGTCACTCTCACTACATATATATATTATATGCCCTATATGTTTCTCTTTCGATATCTAATGTCTTTATTTTGCAATCCTTATTTTACAATTCCGTAATGTACGGTGATCTTATCCTAGATCGTTCACAATGTGATATGAGAATTGAGGCATCTTGTATGATGTGATCATATAGGATTGGGTCACGATCTATATGAATCTCTCACCAAGATCCATTACATGATGAGATTCATATATATCGACAATTGATGGCTATATACGGGTAATTTTAATCCTGAGTTTCTTATCGACTTATTCGGGTTAGATTGTGGTTTTTGATATACCATGAGTGAGATCGGAGTTATATTCCCAGTCAATAACTTCGTATGTTGGAATCGCGGTTTTGCTTGTGGTTGGGAATGTAAGTTTTGTAAATTGCGAGAAGTAGATAGTAGTTCACTTAAGGGTTGATTCAGGGTTTGAACAATATGAGCACTTTCCTAATTCCGTAAGGAATGTAGGATTTATTATTCATTAGAGAATCAATGATACTTAATGGAAAGATATAATTAGAGGGGTATACCGGACATTATGACTCAGCTTTAATAATGAACTACTTGCGGAGGATCATATCATATGTAATAGTTATGTCGATGGACACTGAATATTATAGGTTTGTCTAAAAACATCTACAGTTGAGAGAGTACAACTTCGGGTTTTTAGTGGAATGATACTGAAGTTAATAATTATGAACTATTAATTAAAGAATTTTATCAATTATTTTTAAGGATTATTGGAGCTCAAAATACTGTGGGTCCATTAGGTCCCCTTGCTAGCCCGATTAATTAAAGGTAACAAGGGTCACGGTTAATTAATTGGATTGTCCAATTAATTGTATTACGAAAGTGACACGTGTCTATTCGGGAATTAATTGAATAATTAGATTATTTAATTAATGAATATTAATGTTTATGTTAATTAAATAATTATATTATTTAATTGTATAATTAATCATTAGATAGAGGGTGTTGATTGATATTTAATTTTTAATGAAGATAAGATAATTTGATTATCTTATTTTTCAGTAAATTAAATATTTAAATTTGAATTTAAAAGAGTTTGAATTCAAATTAAATCAAATAAATTAATATTAATTAATATCTTTAAAATATCAAATATCTTAAAAAGATTTAATTGATTAGTTTATTTTAATATATATATATATACATATAATATGTTTTTTAAAAACACGATTCAAGCAACAAAAGAAAGAAAGGGAGATATCAAATGTGCGGCAACCGAAAGAAAAAAAAAATTGTTGTTCTTGTTTTTAATAGGGTGGCCAAATTCTCCTGGAAACAAAACAAGGGTTGTTTTGTGTTACTTTTTTCTACTTCCATTCAAGTTCCTGAGTACTGTGACGAGCCCACACGCCGTTACCAATCCTGGGTGATAGCCATGAAGATCTTGTGGTTCAAATTAGAAAGCAAATCGAAAAAAAGAAGAAGCCTACAAACGTTGGTATGAAATAGCTTCATCTCTTTCTTATTGTATTTTGATTATTACAATACAAATGGGTTAGTTTATGATTGCATTAAAAAAATTTAAAACCCTTCCGCTGCGCGATCTATAACCCTAGGTTCCTACAATTAATAGCTCAGATTTCTTATATTCAGATTTTGGAAACAGTGAAAACAAGATCTAGAAAGGTTGAGATAAGTTGAGATCAAAACTCAAGTTAATTATATTTCATTCAAAAACTGATTAACTTCAACCTAATACAACATATTGAAGAGAGAAAACGAGATATCCTTGACTCCTAAGACACCTTAGATAAATCGAAAAAGAAAAAAAAATCCTAATTGTTGCGCAAGAAACTAAAAACCTCTAGAAAACACACTAAATGACACTTGTTAGGCCCCTTTGGTCATGAGAAGCATAATTTCAGTGACAAATTGTAGAGCCGGTGCTGGGCCTTTCCGAAAACATATTATAATAGCCATTTAGAGCCCCAATACAAAAGTTATGAACCCACAAAGTCAACCTTGTTTTGGGTACTCTAAGCGACCTAAATCAAAACTTGCCAATCGGTCCGCATCAAAAAGTTAAGATATTATTTTAGAAAGGTGTCCTACGGTTAAAATGGTGATGAAATCCATCCAATGGTTAAATCTACAGTTTTGGAAAAAGTGAAGACAAGATTTCTGGAAAAAAAGTGAAGATATTATTTTTGAAATTAAACCTGCGGTTTTGATGGTGATGAAATCCATCCAATGGTAATGATTTAATAGTACAGATTCAAATATCTTATCTAGAATATTATCTTTCACATTGATAAATAGCCTACACCAGAGTCTAATAAAACTCATTCAATTCAACTCCAAGTAAAAATGAATTTCAATGTCGGAGGTCCATCTCATTTCGTATCTTTATCTTCCGATGATGATGAAGTGCAACTTATGGCAAATCTTGAAGTGATTGATGCAGAACAAGAAGTGTAAGGATCTCTATTTTATGATTGGCTTATTTCATTACAAACCACATTGAGGATGATTTTTTTAATGGGGTGGCTTAGATTCTCATTGGTAAGTTACCAAGCATCTCCGTGTCTTCAAGAGCAAGAGCGAAATGTATATCACTTGACTTGACTCTTGAAAAGATTAGGTGCACACACATATACACATTCATGCATTATTAATTGTCTTGCATTTATGTCTCATTGTTTTCTTGTGTGCATTCACTCACAACAACACTTGCATTTCATGATAGACTTAAGTTTGGTGTATGAAATATATAAACGCTGTTAAATTGCCTAAAGCTAACCTGGGGGGGGGGGGGGGGGGGGGGTGGGTGAATAGGTTTTTATACATTTTTCAATCTCTTGAAATAAACAAGAGTTTGTCTCTCTAGATAGTTTGAATCACAACACTTAAAACAATATAAAATATGTGTAGACAATTGAAAAGCATTTTCAATAAATCATTGTCAATCAAGTCTACAAGTTGCTAGTGAAGGAATTATATTAAAACTTAAAATAAAGAATACTTGTATTCACAATTATGTCCAATATGTACAAGTACTAATCAGGATATGATTTTATACAAATAAGTCAATATACAAAAGAATAGTATTTATAACTTTGATCAAATTTAGTGCTTGCATCCCACACTTTACATAATCTTGTTTACAAAGATATCTAGAAGTGAAGATTATGAAACAAGATTCAACCATACACACATACAAATATAAAATGCAGAGATAGGAAGAATTAACATAAGAGATTTTTTAATGTGGTAAAACATCCGAAGAGGAAACATCCACGAGTTGTATCTACAACCATCTGGTACTATATTTATTAGATGATATATTAGAAATTTCTCAAAAGTGATCAACTCATAATACACTCCCTATTGGACTCTATGTCTACCCACCCTATTGGTAGATTATAAATTCCTCAATCTAAGAGGGAAAATTGGACATGGTTGAATTTTGAGAGGAAAATAGAATTTTAATGCAATATTTGAATTCTATAACTGATCCAAACCTACACGAGTTTATGTATCATGAATAATTAAGAGTTATAGAAAAAAGAGCTCAAAAACAAGGCTAGAGATCTCAAAATACCTCTGGGTCTTTTGGCTAATTTTTCAATAATCTTAGAGGATCCAGAAATGATATTCCAGAATACTAAATCATTACTATAATTTATGCTATATTTTTTCCTAGTTTTAGTGTCTTCCAATTAGTGGTAATTTATTTTATCATCACTATGAAGTTTGTATGAAGTTTTTAATATTTTTTATTAATTAATGTATTTTGCTTTAATTTTTGTGTTTTCAATTAAGTGATTTATGTATAAAAAAAAATTGCATTTCAAATTTTGTATTATACACTTAATTTTAGTTTATTATTAATGTTAATATAAATAATAATTAAATCAAAACAAATATAAATGAAACTAAATCATTAAATAATAAAAAGAACCAAATTGGAATACATTTAATTGATTAAAGGTAAAAGTGTGATTAGACAAAATCTTTAAATAAAAGATATAATCAAAATAGATTTGATTCAATAGGGTCAAACTATGAATAAGTTAAAATTTAGGGATTAAAAAAAAATAAGAAAATGCCCATTTTTTACGCCTGGTGAACAGTGTTGTGCTAGGGATTCCAAAACACTGTTCACTGAAACAAAAATGGCGTAACAAAATACAGCTTGATTGGAGATTGGTTTTTCATGCAAATTGGCGTTTTGCTCAAAATTAGAGCTGGGTTGAAGATGTCTTAATAGAAGTTAACAGAAAGGCTTAACGAAATAATACTGGAACTAGAGGGAACAGAACGGCTAACAGGTTAAACTAGATGAATGATTTTAATTTTCACCCTAAAATAATTGGTTTATTTGTTATAGGTGTAAAAAGACCACTTTACCCTTATATCGTTAACTTTTAATAGTATACAACTAATGGTAGGGTGGTTTATGTAATATTAAGTAAAAGTTCCATCTAGCTGCAGTTATGACTAAACGCGGGAAATTTTGTGCAATATGCCTTCTTATAAATATTACTTAGTAATAATGGCAATTTTAATTGGAGAATAAAAATAGAATGACGGAAATGGATCTGTTCTAGAAAGTCGCCGATGAAGCGCCAAGTGCCCGGAGAAGGTACTTACGGTGTCGTTTACAAGGCCATTGATGATACTAAGGTAAACCCTAGCTCTTCTCTTTTCATTTTATATCTTATTTCGTTTTTTTAGTTAACATTTAATTTCTAACAACTAAATCTCACTTTATTTTTTTGTTAGAATTTCTTTTCCTTTGAATATATGCATTGATTGACATCTCTAATTCTGGACAACCTTTGGAAGCAATAGGAAGACATGAAAACGACAGCGTTCTGGGATTGGTTCCTAATTGTGATCGGCTCTGTTTTCTTTCTGGGTTTTCTTTTCACTGCAGTCATATCCAAACTTCTTCCAGTTTCCGACAACCTCATTTTGTCAGCCATTCAAAATGACAGGTAATTTATCTTAAACTTACATGTACTTGAAATTTTTAATATTGTTCGTTTATTAAATCATCATTGAATTGGTTTTTCAAAATTTAGTTGATTAGAGAGCCTTAAAGGTAGCTTGAAATTTCTTGTGAGGACTTGTGTGTGTGTTTGCTTGAAAGTGGTAACCGGGTTGGTTGTTAAAACATGGCTGTTAGGATGGATTGGAGTGCAACTATAGAATAAACAAGGCTAGATTGATGGATTATTAGATAGAATTTGTCCTCCCATGTTGGAGATTAATGCTTGTGAAGATCACAAGGGTGTTAAGATATATGACTCTTACTTGGGCCTGTCGTGGGTCTATCATCTTTCATGATCTTTAGTATTGCTAATAATGGTAGCAAGTCTCTTGGACCTTCGGGTTGTTAGTTGCTGTTTTCACTTGCTTAGTTTGCTGAGTTTTCTGTGCAGTGGTTCCTTAATTGTGCAAGTCTTATTCTGTGTATTTCTATTAAGTTGAGTTATGAAAGTGAATAAAATCACTTCATTCCTGGTATTTCTTATCTGTTTTAACATTATGATATCAGAGGCAGAAAAAACACTTATTAGAAGGGAGGTTTGAGGGCACTGTAGTCTATAGAGCCGAAGTTTTCTATCATTGTTGAATTGCAGGCAGCGACATTTAGTGATGGCTTCTAAGAACTCTCTGTAGACTTTTTTTTTATGCAAAATTTGTTAAGGTCGATATGACCACTGGAGCAGGCTGATGCAGAATCTCTTAAGGTCTAAAAAGTACTAGCATGGGGTTGAATCATTGAATCATTGTGAAGTGTCAACTAGGAAGATGGTGCATTTTCATTTTTGCTCTAAAAGATTGCTTTTTTTTTTAATAAAAAAAACTAATTATGCTCCATCATTTATGAGAAGCTTGATCTTGTTATCCTTGTGGTTATACCCACCTGCATTGTAGTTATATTTAACTTGTATATTCAGACAATTTCATGTTTCTTAGTTGGTGATTGGCATTTTTTTTTATGCATTTTCATGATTGCGATTGCTTGTAACTTGTAAGAAGTAGAAAGTAAGATGCAGCTTTGGTGACAATATATAGTTTTGTGATTTAAGTTTACCGGTGAAGATGAGAAAAGTCAGTGTATACTTCTCCGTTAATATTTAAATACACAAACGAGTTACTATCTATGACTTACTAAACTTTGCAAATATTTAGAAATTAGAAGCAATGTGTTTGTTTGTTTGTTTTTGTGTTTGACATTGTGATTTTATGATACACAAACTCTTTTTTATTTTGTTTGCAAATGATGGATTAAGTCCATTTTTTTAGAATTGTATTTAACTTCCCTACATTGTTATGAATGGATCGATATAATTCTACAGTGACGTGCAATTCTCATAAATTCATGTACACAGGTACATATTTGATGGTAGGAGCATGTGCTTCATTTTGGACTATATGGTAATTAATTGCAATTTAAACGATTGGCAATTGGAAATTAATGTGGTTTGATCATTTCACATGTTTGCTATCTCTCTTTTGTCCACTAATGATGAGTTGAATCGACCTGTTAAATTATTGGTATTTTGTGAAGGGCGATCAACTTTTGAATTAGAAATACCGTAATCTCAGTTGGTATTGGTGTATGTGATAAGGTAGATTAACAAGATGATCTGATATCATTGATATGTTAGTTTAATTATCGTATGCCTCATGTTTCTGTATGTAAAATTGACTTTTCAGTTGTGCTCTTCTTACTCTTTAATCTTGCGTTGATCATTATGATTTCTGTCATTTATTTTGTGTCCGTGTTTCTTTTTTAACATAGTAATGTATAAATGGATACATATATGAAAAGAGAACTAATCTCTTTAATCATAGTTTTGTAATTTGATTCTTCTTTAAACGACTTTAAATGACCATAATTAATGTGTAAAATGATTTCTCTTTCTCTCTTTCTCTGTATCTAGCTAGCCAGCTTGACAGTGGCAGGACGGACTTTCATTCCAGTGATGAAACAAGGCAATGCCAGTTATCTTTGATTTTTTTTTTTTCTTTTTTCCGGTAGGCAGGCATTGATTGGATTGGGATTTCTTGACTGTGTGGTGGTTTAGAATCACAATCTCAAAGTTACAGTTCCTCATATGGTTAATGAACAACTGCTTTAGATGAACTTTGCTTGGAAAGATATTGTACATATTCAATATAAAATAACAATATTACTGATGTCCAAGTTCCAAAGTAAATCCAAACTTAAAGCTGAGATTCTTTCACTTCAATAGTCAATACAATCATCCAACCGTATGAATCTGTCTTCTGTCATTTTAGTTTCACTACTGCTACCAAGTTTTACTTAAACCAAACTGCTGCAATTTTATGGAATTTTTGTTAAGATTGTATATACTATTGTCACCATTTGTTTAAAGTTTTCGAGTTTAGTAATAATTTATCGTGTTCGAAATATTAGACTATTTTGTTGCTTAAGAGGATACCTATTCTCTATGGATGGAATTAAGTATTTTGGCTGCATAAGTATTAGGGTAAGTTTGAACTTGTGAAAGCTTCAAACAACATGCATTAAGACTTAAGAGTGATTTATGACTTAGATATTCTAGCTGTTTTGATGTTGATTCACACAATTTCGGAATAGGAAATTATCAAAAATGTATCATTTGGTCTATGTTTCCCCATATATATATATATATATATATTTTTATGTGTGTTTGTGTGCTGTAAAAAGACTTGGATGACCGGAAGGGATTTCAAGGAACTCCAACATCTTATGTGGGTACTATGATTTATTTTATGTGGAATATTTTTGACGAAGATAATTGTAAACCGAGGATGAGATTTGTGTGGAAGGAAAGAAAATAGTAAGTTATACATGATACGATGGAGTGCCCAAAGGCTTTTCCTATACAAGGGTTTTGTTTGTCTGTCCAGTTTAACGTTTTTTTATGAATTTAATTATGCTTATTCCAACATATATCCACTCGTGATTAAACTAGAGTCAAGAAATTAAAAAAGAGACATTATTTTGAATTAGGTCAAGCCAGTATGAAACAAAGATAGCTTTCAAGGTAGAAAATGCTTTTATTGTCAGTTAAGTTATATGCCTTTCAAGACATCAAAAGTTAAATTTATATCCTACAACCTAAATCTTTTCTTTGGTTTTCAATGTTCGGACCATAGTATTTTAAGACCTTCTATTTTGCTGGATATCTGCAATTTGCAGTAATGACAGTTTGAAGGTCCAGACGTTTTTATTTCTCTTTACTTTTTTTCCTTTTATTTTTCTTTACCTGTGGTTCCTCTTCTGTAACAGGTATTACTGCTTCTTGGTGCCATTGACACTTCCTATCGCTGTAGTTTCTGTATATTTCCATTGGTTGAGCATGAAATTGTTCAAGCATGCTTGATGTATTTAGCTGCAAGCTTAGACGTCATGGCACCTCAGCTGATGAAGCAGAGAATGAGAGGAAAACCAAGAGTCACCGTGCTTGCAATGGGTAAGCTTTGAGTATTACGTGTTCAATTTCAATATTTTTTTGTAAATAAAACTACAATAACTAGTTTGAATTAGATTGAAATTTTGCCCCTTGATTTTCATTTCTACTTTTGAGTTGTGTGCTGATGTTTTATATCCATGACTCACTGGTTATTTAATATGTCAAATGCAATTCTCAATATATCTGTTACTCATGGGGGATGTATTTTTATGAGAACCACTGAATGCCAAATGAAATCCAAATATATAAAATCTATTATACTCCAACATTGGTGATTCTGGACCTAATGGCTATAGAGGTCAACATCAAATTAATATTAATTCATTAATTTATCTGGAAAAGATGTAAGCGTCAATCAAGCAGGAAACCCTCTTTGTCAATTTCAATTATAGAAGGCCTTCTTTCTGGTTTTGTCTGTGTTTCATATATATATATTTTTATTTTGTCATTTCTCCATTTCTTTTGAGATAAGAATGTGAACATGCATCAACAGTGTGATTTATATATTCTAAACAATTTGATTTTATACACATAGTCAATTTATGTGTGCTTAAAAGCTAATGATTAACTTTGTAGCATGTGTTGAAGTTAGGCAAATTTATGTCTTTTTTTCTTAAATTGTCATCCACCTATGAATCTATGATGCCAATTGATAAACCCTTAATTTTTGTTAGATTAATTTATTTATCAGTTTGATGATTGATAGGCAAGTTGGGATAGGTTATATAGATTATAGATATATCAGATATGTTCAAGATTTGCTGAGGGGTGAAGATGAAAGTAACAATTATTTCGAGGGGCTGACAAAATTACCCCTGGAGCTACACCATGGGCAAAAAAGGTTGATTGTGAATGAACCCAGTTGGCTGTAGGCCAGTACAGCAATTTGGCTTTATTTTATGGTTGTTTCACTTTCTTTGTTCTGGTCCCTCGTGATTACACATACTCTACTCAGGAATGAATGAATGAATGACTCAGCGATAGCGTAAACGAGCTGGGAAATTCTTCTTCTGTTTTTTTTTTATTTTTTATTTTTTATTTTTGTGTGTGTGGATATTATTTGTTTATAGTGTATATGATATATGTGATTTTGAGGTTATGATACGTATTCAGAATTTATCTTTAGTCGTTACAGATATGAAGAAGTCCAGGGTAGAAAAGAAAATGTGAATTGTAAAATGAGGTGATGGAAAGCCATGGGCCGGGCTCTGCGTAGCAAAGATAGTCCGAGGCCTGGAATTTGGACCGACATTAGTTTGTCATGACCACCTTTTGCATGACTTGGTTTTGGTGTCATTTTCAAAAGGATTGCAAAATAAAGACATTAGATATCGAAAGAGAAACATATAGGGCATATAATATATATATGTAGTGAGAGTGACAGCAACATTTGTCCAAGGCAACAAACTAAACAAGGCAAGACAAGGAGATTTGTTAATTAATTTTAAAATTAAGGTGGTGGCCTTGAACTTGAAGGAGGAGGTGTTTTTTTGACTTGGGGGATTTTCTAGGTGAATTTCAGCATTGTTTGCACATGTGCCAATGTTTAGTCAAAGTATTTTTAAAAATTTAACAAAATTTGTTAGCTTCCAATGTTGTTTAGTGTTAATTAGAATAGGTAAATCCTCTTTGTTCTTGTAATGCCAACACCTTGGCTTCACCACTTGTCAGTTGTCTGTTCATTCCCAATGCTATGTCTCATTGGTCGTTGCTCCATTCTTATCATTTTCCAATATATTTATTAAAAATTTCAATGTTAAATTATAATGCAGTAGACTGATATATTATACATTTAATGAATATGTTCATTATACTTTTCTCTATTGTATTGGATTTTGGTTTTTAGGGTAAGACTCATTGTATTGTGTCCTTTTTAAGTATGTATCCTCCTACCCAACTCTCAAACTTGCTATTTACTTAGAAACTCACTGCCTTTTGTTCGTTCGGTTTCTAACTATTACGATCACATGCTTTCAACAATAATAATAATGATAAAAAAAAGAAAATGTTACGATCACATGTTTATTTCAACATTTAAAACAGAGATAAATGTTATCAATTGATATAGCCAGCTATATCTATGTTACTGGAGTCGATATACGGGATATGTTTATAACCGTATTACTTGATTTAGGGATTCAAGCCGTGGCCCGTGGTTATTGCTATAATATTTGATCTAAGGATTCATCTACTATAGTTGATGATCAGTACGTAAGAGAGTTAGTTATTTTTAGTTTAATTTTTTAAAAAAAAAATTTTAAATTTGATTTTTGTAACCAATCCAACAACTATAATACATGTTTTGTATAGTAGGTGAACCGAACCCGTGGGTGAGTTATGTACTTTCCAAAACTCCGAATTATTGTAATATTTAAAAATATAAATAAAAAATAAAAAATCTCAACTTTATGAAAAAAAAATATATATATTATATTGGGGTGGGCTTAGTGGTACTTAAAAAGGAAGCCCAGCCCATTTGTGGGAGTGTGTGTGGGTCTACGATCTACATTCAATAAATCAGCCTAATAGGACAGAGCTTAAAGATATGGGCCCACTTGGATAATGACAGACCATACTGAATTATTTCCCAGAAGCTCTTTTTAAAATTACAAATATGTCCCTGGAATGATGGTTTGATAAGAGAATCTTGGCCGTGGAAAACTAGAAATTTGTATGATTTGAAATCAAGTGGTGGATACGGTGGGGACGGCGATGGGGGATCACGTAGATAAGCAGAGCCTCTCAGATATGAAATGAATCTAATTTAAATTACAAGACACACACTGTAGTCTGTACGGGAGAAATGAGAAGAAGTTTGTCAGAATGATAGCAAGTGAACGTGCACTATTTTGAAACTAAAAGCCCGGCAACTTTCCTCACTCTCGCTTTTGGCACGTGCTTCTCACTTACTCCATTTTCAATCTTTTTTCTTTTTGTAAAGAATAATTTTAATTACTTTTATTCTTTTTTTTTTATTATTAAAAAAAATAGGAATTTATAACCTTATCTATTTCTAGTAGTTTTTTTTTTTTTACTTCTTTCTAAATAATTCAACATTACAAAAAAGGAATAATTATCTTTTGAGATTTTAGGCTACAAATGTGGAAAAAAAAAAAAAAATTAAGAAGTTCATACTTACATAAAATAGGTTTTTGATAAATTTTATAATAAAAAATACTTTTAACAGATATCTGATATTAAAGGTATGTTATTTATTTATAAATTACTGACCACAAATTTTTGCTTCTAATATATAAACTTAATAGGAAATTCATTGAAAATATATAGGGTTAATTGCACAAATATGCCCTGTATTTATCACCTTAGGCAAACTTTCCATAAGTTTGAGAAAGTGAACACAAACATACCTTTCAATTAAAGTTATTAAATTAAATTGTTGGCTAACAAAATCTTTGAAAAGACAATTTTACATCTACAACGTCATCCAAAATTTATTTTTATTCATTTCTTAAAATGATAACTAAAAAAAAAAAGTAATTTTTTATTTTTTATTTTTATAAATGAACAAGCACAAATACAAACAAACGAAAAACAGGGATGTTTGTTTATTTATAAATAATAATAATAATAATAATGATAATGCTACGCTTCCTAAATTTTGTTATCAAAAAACATCTCAAATTATATGGTATGGTGAATTACTTATGAGTTACAAAGATATTGACAACTTGGAAAGCCTACTATTAATCCAAAAAAAAAAAAAAAAACATCCCCGTCTCTAACACTAGCATATCATCACCTCCATCCCCACCTCCTATCTCCAACACCAATATCAACAACATCATCAACATCAACATCTAACACCTTCACCTTCAAAACAAAATACAAATTAATTAAGTTATTTCCAAATCAAATAAACAAAAATCATTCAAAAAGAACAGAGAAAAAAAAGAGGTCCGGAGTGGATATGGTTTAAATAAAACACTTAAAAAATTCGATTTTTACCATTTTTTTCCTCCAATTTTTTTAAAAATAATCTTCTCACTGGATTTCCAAATTTCAATAACTAACCATCTTCATCACTTCATCCTCATTAGTCATAATCATCAAAGCCACAAACAAAATTTCTATCATCAACACCCAATATTAAATTAAAGTTACAAACTTGTAAACAAACAAAATATGAAGAGAAACAAAATTGGTGATGTGGATCTACTGAAAAAACGATCTAGATAGAAAAAAAAAAAAAAACGAGACAGAGGGACAATGGCAACCCATATGCGATGGAGAAACGATGGACTTTTCTACATTGTAAATCAGTTGCCTCCATCTCGATGAAAAAGTCTTCTACGATCCGTCTGCGATGGCTTATGTATCACAAATGCAAATGGCCCAGTCCATCATAGATGGAGGCAACCCATCTGCATTTGCAATGGACTTCCCCATCACAAATTAATTGCTCTATCTATGATGGAGAAGCCCATCATAGAAGTGATCGTTCCATATGCAATGGAGAACTCCATCGTAAAAGTGATCCATCTAGAGATGGAAATAGTCCTGACACGGTTCCAGTTTCGGTTTTGAACCGACGGTTCTGGTTCCAAGGTTTGGTGGAATCGAAATCGAAACCGACGCGGCATAGACCGGTATCTGTTCTGGTCCGGAACAGCCGATTCCGGTTCCAAAGGAACCAACAGTTCTGAACATATTTTTTTTCCTTTAATAAAAAAAAAAAATTAAACTTGTAATTGTAAATAAAATAAAATATATAAATGACTAATTACAAAATAAAATAAAATAAAATTCATTGGGTTGGGTCACCGGAAAATAAAATAAAATAAACAAATGACAAATTACAAAATTAAATTAAAATATAAACAAAATAACAAATAACAAATTACATTTCATTGGATATTTGCCTATTTAGGTCACCCGAAAATAACATAAAATAAATAAATGACAAATTACAAAATTAAATTAAAATAAAACTAAAAAAAAAATGTAAAGTTATTAACATTGCACTTAATTTTTACCACAATTAAATTGCCTACATATTCTTTTTAGGGGTTTAGAGAAATCAAAGGTCACGTAATTTTCTTACCTTTTATTGCAGGTTTGGTGATGACGTGGACTAATTGTTGTCGTGATTCGCATATGCTATTCCGGTTCCGCTGCTCCACTTTCAGGTTCATCATCTTTGAAGAAATCGCACATTTCCTCCTGCTCGATTTCTTGCTACGATTTCTTGTTGTGTGTATTGCGCCTTAGTCTAGTCATCTATACAAACTTGTATCTGTAGTGATTTTGGACTTAAGCACGAACGCATTTCATCTAGGATATTTCCTCTGGCACTGAACTCTTGTTTTACCGCCACCGTAGAAACTGGTGTTGAAAAAATATTTTTGGCTATCATAGCTATAATTGGATAGTACTTTCCATACTCTTTCCAATATTGTAAGATATCAAAATTTTTCTCCAGCGTATCTTCTATAAACTCAAAAGAGATATTTAGATAAGATTCAAACTCAGAATACTTGTTGGAGCCTGATGAAGAAGAACCTCATGGTTTTTTTATTTTTTTTTATTTTTTCATTTTATTTTTATAACAGACTATAGCATAAATTTATAAATACGGAGGATGATGGGGCTGAGATACATTTTGTGTTCGCGTAACATCTAAGTTCAGTGAGGATTCATAAACTGTAACATATTCATAATATAAATCATACAATAATTTCTTAACTCTATTACAACACACATCGACATCATATTCTATTTTTTAAACCTTGTGGAGAATAACAACCAGTTAAATAATAAGACAAATTTTATAATTTACAATGTGGATCAAAAACCATGGCAATCAAATAAATATTTGGAAACTCCTTATAATATTCTAACCATTTTACCTTCATAGCATTAACGAACTCCTCTAATTTTATGTTGGATTCACAATGAGCAAATGCACCAGCAATATTAAGACTCTCAATAATAAATAAATGAGTTGTAGGATAATATACACCAGATATTTGTTAGTAGCATTATAAAAGACGTTTAACAAATTGAAAACGTTATAACAAATATCCCAATGAGTTTGATAAAGATCAATATGACTAACATGGAATCGAACAAAAGAAACTAATAAATCCATATAATCACAACTTTGGGCAAGCAATTTATAAGTAGAATTCCAATATGTTAGAATATCACGAGGAAATATAATAACATGTCTACCATTTTGTTTACAATATCTTGACCATACTTTCGTTGTAGAAGGATACTTCCACAAAAACATTAGGGCTTTTTAAATAGGTAGAATAAAATGTTCAAGAGTCTCTAATCCCTTTTTAACACATAAATTTAAAACATGGTACACACATCTTTGATGAATAAATGTACCACCAAGATAAAATTTGCATAAATCAAGTAAAGTTGGAATAGCAGTGGTATTGCTAGAAGTATTATCAAAATCAATTACAAAAATTTTGTTTTCAATTTTAAACACTGAAAAAATAATTCGAAACTGTCTAAAAATATTATGAGCAGTGTGTACATCATTAAAAACTCTAAATGCAAGAATTCTTTTCTATATATTCCATGCATCATTCATATAATAGCAAGTGACACTCAAGTATGAATACGATCGCCAATGGTCACTTCATATGTTGGCATATACGGAAATACGACCGTTGTATTTTCAAAATATTTTTCTAAAACTTTCTTTTTTCTTTTTCATAAATCTTTTCAAGTGTTGCTATGAGCGTTGCTCTAGGAACATGACATGTAGCAAGATTTAATGCTCGTCGACAAAAATTAATAAAACCAACATTTTCACCAAAATTAAATGATAAGTGTTCTACTACTACAATTTTAACTAATTATTATCTATTTTGTTCATTTTCTTCATCAGTATAACAAAATAATTCTTGGTTAGGAGTAGCGTACTTAGAAATTTGTGATTACGATCTAGATCTAGTCTCTGCTTTTGAATGTTTGGTTAAAATATACTTCCGATATGTGCCATATCCTCCAGATTTGGTCCACTTATATACTTTTTTGCAGTAATTGCACACCGCTACATAGCTTCCATTTTCTTGTTTAATTTTCTTCATATGTTTTATGAAGAGATCAAATTTGCTTTGCTTTTGTATCAGATTTTCCCGCTCTTCCGATTCCGGTGGATCAAATTCAAAATTTGTAGGTGTATCGATATCATACATATTTTTTGACTGACTTGTCAAAATTATTATTTTTTTTTTTGGGAGGGGGGTGTCATTGGGATTAGGTTTTGAAATTGTTAGAGGGGGAGTAGGAGAGTGTAGGCCTGGGTCTTCAGCATAGGTCCCGCGTTGCAGATATTTGTGATATGTGTGGTCGTCATGACCGAGATTATCAATTATGGGACCCTTATCTTTTATCGAAATAGAACATCTGTGACCGTCACCGCAGTGACCTCTTCCACTTCCACTTCCACCACTTGCCATTTAAAATTGAATTGTAAAATTCCTTGAACAAAAAATTTTAAAAAAATTGATGGAAAATAAATGGTTAAAAATAAATTTGGGAGAGAATTGAAAACTTAGTGGGTAGTAATTGCAAATAAAATAAATCATAAATAAATGAAATTGGAAACTTAGTAATTGACTAATTGCAAATTAAATAAATTGGAAGTAAGATAAATTGCAAATAAAATAAATTAAAATTAATTGCAAATAAAACAATTGCAAATGAAATAAATATTAAAAACTTAGTAATTGAGAATGAATTGGAAACTTGGAGAGTTGGAGAATTGAGAGAGAAATTAGAATTAGGGATAATTGAGAGGAAATTGTAGTGAGGAAAAATGAAAGGGATTAAGTGAGGGATAATTGAGAATGAATTGGAAACTTGGAGAGTTGGAGAATTGAGAGAGAAATTAGAATTAGGGATAATTGTAGTGAGGAAAAATGAAAGGGATTAGGGGGGGGGGGGGGGGGGGGGGGTGGGGTTGGGGGGGTTATTTATAGATAAGGAAAAAAAAAAAAAGGAGAAAGAGGGGCCGTTGGAGGCCCTAACGGTCTGTTGACGTCAGCAAACTGTTAAATAAATATTAAAAACTTAGTAATTGAGAATGAATTAGAAACTTGGAGAGTTGGAGAATTGAGAGAGAAATTAGAGGCCCTAATGGTCTGCTAACGTCAGCAGGCCGTTGGGCCAACGGTCGGCTGACGTGGGCCTCTAACGGTTAGCCCATTTGAAATTTTTTTTTTTTTTAAAAATAATAATAACAGAGGAATTGTTGGTTCCAGTTCAGTTTTAATTGGGTGGTTCCTAAAACCTTTGGAACCGGAACCGAAAATCCAGTTTTAGTTTCGATTTTTCTGGTTTCGGTTTCGGTCCGATTCGACGGTTTGAACCTAAACCGTGTCAGGACTAGATGGAAAGAGCTTGAGCTCCATCTCAATCAGATGGACCTTGCGATTCCAACTCTATAATGGCTTTCAACTTGGTTTTGGAGAAGAATCGATCTCATCCATAATAAAGGTCTTGGATTGATCTCTATCAACAGATCTCCAGATTGATATGTTTTTTTTTTTTTTTGTTTTTTTTTGTTTTTTTGTTTTTGTTTTTGTTTTAATTATAAAATTTTTAAATAAATAAAAATAATTACCAAAATACCCTTATACTATTAAAAGCTAATAGTTCTAATATAACGATAGGGGTATGTTTTTATCGATTTTCTCAAACTTAAGGATATTTTGCTTAAAGAGGTAAATACATGGTACTTTAGTGCAATTAACCCAAATATATTCAATAAAACGTGTTATTGATTTTATAATCAAATTAATAATTTTAAATAAGGAAAAAAAGTGATTAACGCATAAACAAAAAATCTTTAGTTTTGGTAGTTTCAACGTTTTTTTTTTAATCATAGAATTTCAAGATAAGTTCAAAAAAAAAAGGGAAAAAAAATCAGATAATTTCTAGATGGTTTTAAATTTTAAAAATTTTAGAAGGAAAAAGAGATAATAATGTGAAAAAATTTTGACAGTAATAATTTCCATATTAAAAAAAGTTGAAAATATATATAAAAAAAAGGGAAGTGATTAATGTGAAAATGAGGAGCAGCCGAGCAGGTGAGTGATATTAGTCTTTTCCATTTAAAGCTTAAAGCAGATCTGAATCTACTGTACCTCTTAGCCTTGTTTTTGTCCATTTTCTCTAAAGACAAAACCCTAAGATAAAAATAAAACCAATACAAATATATTTTATTTTTTAATAGAGAGAGAAACCCAAAAAAACAAAACCAAAACTAGAGAGAGAGTGTGTGTTTTGAGTTTACTCTCCCCCCAAGACTGTTCCTGCAGCTCTCGCACTGTCACCAAAAGTTTGTGGTTCCAAGTTTAATAATAAGACTGAACTAAGAGCTGCTGTATGCCTGTATCATCATCATCAACATCACCACAAACTCACAAAGCACCTCTCTTTCTTTCTCTCTCTTCAACTCCCAAAACACCAAATTTTCTTTCTTTCTTGTTTATGTTTGTGGAGTGGAATCATGGGGTGTAAGAGAAAAAAAGGTTTCATCTTTTTATTCTAATATAGCTTTTTTCCTCCTCTTTTTTTTTATGGCTTCAAAATCCATTATACTAAAATAATATATGCAAACCTAAACCCAAATCCATTATTACCCTTTTCAAACAAAGTCCACATTCTCTGTCTCTGTCTCTGTCTCTCTCTCTCTCTGTCTCTCTCTTCCATGGATTCATATGAAGCTACAAGAATGGTGTTCTCTAGGATCCAAAGTTTAGACCCAGAAAATGCCTCAAAAATCATGGGTTATCTTCTCATTCAAGACCATGGAGAAAAGGAGATGATTCGCTTGGCTTTTGGACCCGAAAATTTGATGCACAGTCTTATCTTCAAAGCCAAAACCCACTTGGGACTTAACAACAACATCAACAACTCCGTTTCTTCTTCGACAACACCTTCCACTCCCTCTTCTCCTTCTCCTTTTAATCCCATCTCCAGACCAAACCCTCTCTCAATCTCCTCTTCTTCAAGAATCTCCACCAATGGACTCCCCTTTGATATCACAAACCCATCTTCTCCTTCCACCACTGCTCCTTGGAGCCCTCATAGCCCCACCAATGGCTTCCCTTCTTCACTTTCCTATGCCAATATCGTCAATGGAACCTCCAATGCCGCCGCTTCAGAGTCTATGTCATCAAATGGTTCCATGTCCTCTGCATTTCCTTTTTACGGCAACAACAACAACTATGGTGATGTTGTTGATGAGTATCATCTTCAAGACCATCTTTCCTTCCTTAACGATTCCAAAGCCGATGACTTTTTCGACCCCAGAATAGAAATGGCCATGAGTCCGGGCGGTTACGCCGCTGGCGGCGATGCCCACTTGCACAGACGGAGCTTCTCAGTTCCCGGAGTGTGTTTTGGGTCCGATGATGCCAATTCTGGTCTGGGATGGAAGCAGTGCTTGTACTTCGCTAAAGGTTTTTGCAAAAATGGAACTAGTTGTAAGTTTCTCCATGGTGACTCGGCGCCTGATAATGCAGCAGCCATTAATGTAGGCTCTCCAAACAAGCTCAATGAGTTTGAACAGTGCCAAGAACTGCTCAGATCGAAGGCCGCCGCAGCCGCCTCACAGCAGCGAAAACTGGCCGCAGCTTCCCAGTTCATGGGTGCTGTTTCTTTTCCTTACAACAAGTGCATGAATTTCCTTATGCAACAGCAAAACGACTCTCCAAGGTATATATACACACACATTCGATGACATATATAAACCCTGTTTAGCGAACACCCTTTTGGTTTGAACTGTTAATTAATTGGTTGGTTTGCAATGCATTGTTGTAGATCAGCTGCAGCGGCGGCATTGATGATTGGGGATGAGTTGCACAAGTTTGGTCGTTGCAGGCCTGAGAGAAACCATGATTTCTCCGCTATGGGGTTGGGAGGATCTGTGAACAACCCAGGTTCTAGACAGATTTATTTGACATTTCCGGCTGATAGTACTTTCAGAGAAGAAGACGTCTCCAATTACTTTAGGTGTGTGTAACTGATCCATTTTAGTTTCAAGTTTCCCCATCTTTTACAGTTTTACATTTAGAATCTTGATTGAACAAGTTTCTTAATTTTGTTTTTATATGGTTTTTGTAGTATTTATGGACCAGTGCAAGATGTGAGGATACCATACCAGCAGAAGAGAATGTTTGGGTTTGTTACTTTTGTGTATCCAGAGACAGTGAAGCTCATACTGGCCAAAGGGAACCCCCATTTCGTGTGCGATTCGCGTGTGCTCGTTAAGCCTTACAAGGAGAAAGGAAAAGTCCCAGAAAAGTATAGACCTGATCCTCATTATCAATTCTTTGTTCTTTGTGTGATGTTGCTTGCTTTCTACATTGACGTTTTTGTTGTAAATTTCGCCATTTCAGGAAGCAACATCAACAACAAATGGAGAGGGGAGAGTACTCAGCTTGTTCCAGCCCGTCCGGGCCTGATTCTAGAGAACCATTTGATTTCCATCTTGGTATACATATTAACAAGCAACCATCTTTTATAATCATCAATTACATTTTTTTCTTCTCAATTGAAATCTTGTTTTTGCATAAACTTAGGAGCAAGAATATTTTACAACACACAAGAAATGTTGTTGAGAAGGAAATTAGAGGAGCAGGCTGATTTGCAGCAAGCCATTGAGCTACAAGGAAGAAGGCTAATGAATCTGCAACTTCTAGACCTCAAAAACAATAACCAGCAGCATCATCATCATCAATTCCATCACGGAATGTCGAACGGGTCGCCCATTCCTTCTCCAACACTATCCCACACTCCAAGCAACAAGTCCTTCATTTTCCCACTTGATGGCATGGATGGAGAATCCCCAGAAGGTTATAACTAGAAACTCTATTTCTGTTGAGTAGTGTTAATTTTTGGGTTCGAAATTTGAATTGATACTGAAGCTTATTTTGGGTTGGTTTTCAATTTTCAAATTTTTTTAAATATTTTTTATTGGTTCAGAGAATTGTGAGAGCCCAGTTGCAGATACCAAAAATGCTGTTCCAGATGCTGCTGATCAGAAGGAAGTGAATCCAACTTGTGATCACAATAATGGCAATGGCAATAGTAGTTACAAGGAGGAGAAGTCTAACACTGAAGAAAGTGACCTCCATGAAAGGTAATAACTTTAGATTTTGAGATGTAAAACCAAGAATACCAACTATAGCAATTACCATATTTATGCTCAGATTCTATTGAATTATAGTGATCTTTGCATAAATTTTAGTGTTCATTTTTTTTTTTTAAAGAGAAAAAACCCCATTTCCTTTTTCTCTAACTTTTCATATATATATATATATATATATATATATATTTTCTTTTCCATGTGCCAGTTTAGAGCACATCCTCCCCGATAACCTTTTTGCATCTCCAAAGAAATCAACTTGTGACCACCTCACTACTGCTTTCTCCACTGCTTCAGCAGAGAGTGATGAGAAAATTACAACATCTTCTACTAACAATACTACTACAACTACTTTACTCCCTTCCGATTCTAGTCTCAGTGTAGCTTCTCTAAAATCATGTTTCCTCCAAATGCCCAGGTAATAGTAATCCAAAAGATAATGAGAGAAATTAATGATTATTGACTTTTCTAAGAGCTTGGAAATTAATCATTGTCTCTGCTTTTTTTGTTGTAATAAAATAAAATAAAATAAAAAGGTTTTCTTCGGGGCATGGTACCATTGGAATGTAGTTGGCAGAGTGAGAATGGGCAGCAATGGGGAGATAATATTTTGCTAAGGTAAGAGGTTACCAATCTTTTCAAGACTTTAATTGTTTGTAACTTTGCATTACATATTTGTGGAAATTCAAGTCAAATCTTTAATGTTGGGTTGGGTTGTGTTTGCAGAAACATTGGAAGCATATGATATAATACACAATGAAGAAAAAGAAAATCCTCTAGCTGTATATACCCACAAGAAAGAAAAAAAAAATCTGTAGACAAGATCGCAGCAAGATCACCATCATCATCAATACATACTACTTACAATGAATACATAATATGCCATAGGTAAAAAAGGACAGATGAACTGATTTATGAGAGTGGGGTCTCTCTCACTCTCTCTCTCTTTCCTCTACTCTGTAGGTGAGTGTGAGTGTGTGTGTGCTGGACCACACATCAATAGCAGCAGCAGCAGCAGCAGATGAAACCAAAGAAAAGGCTAGTAGTAATTAAATTAATTTACCCCCTCTCTCTCGCTCTCTCTCATTGTAATTTATTTTACTGTTTTTCCTTTTTATTTACATCATCAGTGTAAGGTGAAGAAAAAAAAACAGAAAACCATATGAAGAAAGAATATATCCATCTATGTATCACTATGTGTACAGAAGTAAAACCAGGGAAGTTGAAAAAGAAGTGTATCAGAAGTCTTAACTACTATACTGATATGGAGACTCAAAAAGGAAAATGGAGTGCAATGAAATGACTCAAGTGGAGGGTAAAAGCTGTCACTTTTTATTTTAATGTTATTACAGTAAGTAGTATCTGTCAATCTGTCATCCATTAGATTATGAAACAGTAGGAGGCAGCAGAGCAGGAGAAAAAGGTGATAGGATAAAAATTTGGAAAATATATAAATTAAAAAAAGTGGTAAAGAAAAAGGTTGTTTCATGTGATTAAAGGTTACTTTAGAGGGGAGTCTTTTGTCTCATTTTGTGGTTTCTTTTAGGTGGACATCAATGGGTAAGGGCCACACTGTCACATGGGTTCTGACATTTTTTTTTTTAATATGGATGGTATCTGGGCACCACTCACTCACTCACTCACTCCTTTCACTTTCACTCTTTTAACATCTTATACATTTAATCCTTTTTTATTTTATTTTATTTTATTTTCTTTTTTCTTTTTTCTTTTTCTTTTTCATCATTTTATGGGTGTTTGTGTTGTTCTGTGGCATTGCTTTTAAATTATGCTTGGGTCTACATGTACTCTATATTCACTTGTTGCTTCCCCTCCAACTATGTTTAAAAATTGACCCTCTCACTCTTATGGGGGACTTAAAGGTAGCATAAGTGAGTGTAGTATGACCATTATGAAACAACACCCATTGTTGAATCATTGGTGGTGGTTGTAGGGATTACATAGTTTAATTAATCATCATCATTTATGAACATATTATCTTATAAGCCTCTGTTGAGAAGGGAGTATATAAACCAGTCGCTAATTAAGTTAAGATGTCAAATCATTTAACCCTAAAATTAAGCTAAATAGCTGGCCACCTCAATAATGGTAAAATGCATTTTCATGGTATCTATTAACATATTTTCCTATTTGTGTGCCAAAGTAAGACAATTGATGAGATCATGTTAGTATTACATTATCTAATTGTCAAAATCACAATTGATTAGACAAATAAAATATTTTATAAGATTTTTATATTGAGTGTTAATGGCACCACCCATCATTTTCACACACAAGATTTTGGTTCATGATGTCTAACAATTACATTGATTTTGATGGGAGAGGTAATGGGATTGCTCTTTAACACAAATTTGGCTCTATAAATCTATCTATATATAACACTGAGGCCTCTTGCCAATGTGGTCGGACTTACTCTTAGAGTTTCAACCACCACGGTTCAACACCCAATGGCCTTTAATCCCAAGTGTGGGTTCCTTCTCCTCTATTGTTGGATAGTGTTTCGGACTGTGCTAGTAGAATTTAATTCTCGCAGGGCTCGTAGTCCCTGCAATTGTTGTAAAAAAAAAAACTATCCATATTTAGTATTACTTGTATCTGTTTTAATTTCCCATCTAAGCCAATAATAAAGTGTATCTTTAAATAGTATGGCTGTGTTGCTACTTGCTACAACTACAAATTCAGGATTTATGCACAACTATATATGTACTCTCTCATCAACACTCTTTTAAGGCTTAACTTAAGGTCTGGTTTCGAGTTATGGGTTTCATGTAGATGTCCTTCATGTTTACACGATATCGAGAGTCGAGACACGTCTTGTTAGATGCACTTCCAAAGGATTTGCAATAGCAAGTAAATTGTTAACATTAAGAGTCACTTTTTAATGTTAATCTCCATCAAAAAGATATTTCACTCCAAAACATTACTAGTAGCATGAATTTTTTTTTTTTTTTTAAAGTGGTTTTAGGAGGAGCAAAAGCAATGCTGCTTTGCAAAGTAAAAGGATGATTGATAACACTTAATTGTTTACATCATAAAGAATCACATGAAAAATAAAAAATAAAAAATAAAAGAGGAAGATATATATATATATATATATATATACTTGCTTTACCAATAACAATAAAATTCATAGATTCTTAATTAAGCCATGATTTGATCTTATATATATATATATATAATTATAATAGGGCCCCAATCAATGATGTGATCAAAGGACAATGATACTCAATTAAAAACCTTGTGAGTTGTGAATCCAGATGGTGTAGCCAGCAATTGTATGCCAAAGAATCCAATCCAACTTTGGATAAGATTTTCTTGTAATAATTATTCCTTCACTCAAATATATTTATTATTTGGGAGAGTATTTCTTCTGATTTTTCATTTTGTATACATTTCCTCCTGCAATAGTACTTTCTTTCAACAATGCTTTATGTACAACCCCGCCTTTCCAAAAAGCCTCCAAATTTTTATTTATTAATTTTTTATTTTTGGTTTTGAATTTTTAAATATATCTACACAACTATAGAATAGATAAAGGAAAGAAATCTCAATTCTTAATTATAGGGAAACCTTTTAAGCCTTACCAAAAGAACTTATAATAGTAAACTTGCTTTTAAAGTGCTACAATATTTCCTTTAAAGTGTTAACAATATTTCAATTTATCATTTGTAACTGAAGTATTATAAGTTACAACTATTACACTAGGACTCCGAGGGGAGATATCTCATTACATATGCTTGTAAAATGCGTAAGATGAGACTCGAGTCCCTCACCACCAATGTGGAAGGAGGTGTACTACCATCTATTTTAAAAGCATCTCTAATGTAAATATGCATTTTTGAGTTTATAAATAGTGACACATCATCATTTTTATTCATTATAAGCCCTTCATTATAAGCCCACTTTTGAAACTTTTGAAAAAAATTTAGAGAAATGTATATTCACATCTCCAATGCAATTATCAAAAACCCAATATATATTCATTTTATGACCAATCAAAATAAAGCAATTATTCCAATGTCTCTCATATTTTATTTTACAATTAAATGAGCTTTAATATTATTTGTGGAAAGAGTTAGAAATCGTAGTCAACATTTCTAGGAAAGTTTATAGAATTAAAGCATCTCCAATGCAAATATGTATTTTTGAGTTTCTAAACTGTGACACATCAGTATTTCTATTCATTATGGGCCCACTTTTGAATTTTTTTTAGAGAAATACATATTCACATCTTCAATGCAATTATCAAAAGTCAAATATACATTCATTTTGTGACAAATCATAATAAAACAATTATTTCACTTTCTCTCCTATTTTATTTTACAATTAAATGAGCTTTAATATTATTGGTGGAAAAAGTTAGAAATCCTAGTCAGCATTTTTAGAAGAGTTTCTAGAATTAGAAACCTAACTCCATATTCTCTAACTTTTTTTATGCCACTTCATCTTTATATTTAAGTTAGATAATTGCATTGGAAAAAGTTTCTCTAACTTTTTAATTATTTATTCTATGTGGCAGTCAATTTTTTCTAAATATATATTTATATTGGAGATGCTCTAAGAGGTGTCATGCACGCTACTTCATTGTTTTTTAAATATGTTAAATATAAAGTAGAATAAAGTAATTTAAATAATAGGGTGGGCAAAGGAATGGAGTGGGCAGCTTTATTAGCCCTTTTAGCCCAACCCAAGAATATAGGTAGGTCTATGGGCCCAAGACAACGGGTGATCTATTTAACCAACTAGACTAGAGTAGACGCACACACATTTAGCTTAATAAACTCTAACAAAAGGCTCTTGTTTGTGTGTACAATTTTATTTTTTAAATGAACTACCATAATGCCATCCCACTCTACATATTTTGACATTTCTTTTCATATTTTGTATTAAACAATCCAAGAAAAAACATTCTATTAAAATTGTTTTATCATTCATTGCATTATTCAATTATCAAAATGACAACCGCAATTCAACAGACACATCGTCTCATATACTTTTTATTGATTATTTTTATTTTTATTTTTATTTATTTATTTATTTATTTTTTTAAATTGCATAGTATTATTATTATTATTTGGAAATATTATAATAATTTGATTTTTTTTTTTGGGTGGCGGTGGTGGCGGTGGTGCAAACTCAAACCCACAAGTCCACAACCTCATGATGTACGTGTACCTCATGATGCAGGTGTAAGAGACAAACAGTGCTAACTTGATCATCTTGTCTAGTTGCATAATGTTATTATACTTTGACATTTAGCTATTTATTAATTGTTTACTAATAAGATTTCTACTTTATCTTGGATACTCCAAAGGCTATCTAAACTCACTTTTAGTTGTTTTCCTTGACATGTTATGTAAGGTTTTAGATTTGTATTGAATTGATTCTATTGCAAAACTCTCTTTATTTGTAATGATTAGTTGCTTAGTTGATTTGTGGTAATTTGAGCTTCAAAGGAGAAAAGCAGTTTCTCATGCAAATTCGTCTTCAAGAGGAAAAGTGCTAACTTGGATGCTAAGGTATTGTGATTTTTCTTCCTCTTGCAAGGCGTAAACGCACACACACACATTGCATACATTTGTGTCCCTGCATTTTTGTGCTCATTTGATATAATATATTCACACACTTGTTGAAGTATGCTCATGCATTGATCTTATATTGACAAACATTGTAGAAATGCATGTACAAGGACTATCTCTAGGAAATTGCATGCTTGTGTGATCTTGTGTCTTTTTGTTTAGGTTTTGTTGTTTTAACTTGAATATGTTCTTATATGATTCCTTGTTTGAGTTCTGATCATTTCGGTTACTCACTCATTTGATTTCGAGTTCAAACGAGGAAGTTACTTTACTTTACGTTCTCTTACAATGTATTGTCTTCGTCGTCGTGTATCGAGTCAAAGTCATAATCTTTGGTCAAAGTTTCAACCTTTGGTCAAAGTTTCAACATTTGGTCAAAGTTTCATAGTCTTCCTCGTACGTAATTGAGTTACGGTTTGTAATCAGAAAGTGGATTCAAATTCGGAGTTTGGAGGCCAGAGAATGGTCGAAGAATGTGAGAGGTGGGAAAGGGCCAACCACCCTCTCTCCCGTGGAGGTGTGTGGCCATCACATGAGAGACACCTCTTTGCCTCCCTATGGTGGCCACATGCCTCCATGGGAAGCATGAGAAGTGGTGGCTCTTTTACCCTTTTGCCCTTCATCTTCTCAAGTTGGTTTCCCTCTCTATATAATTCAAATCCCGTGTAGAATCTCTTACAACTTTTAGAATTTTGTTTTTGTCATAACTCTCTCAAATCAACTCAGAATTGAGTGATTCAAAGACTAAAATCATTGGTCTTGAAGAGAGGAACAAGTCCCAATCATTTTAAGAGTCAAAATATGTCTAGATTATTCGCAGCAATCTGATCTTCAGTTCATGGTTCATCTTTTGTTTGGTAATCTTTTTCTTTGCATTTTTCTTATCATCAACTTGATGGATCTTATTATTGATTGATGAAAAATGTTTAGAATGATTTTAATTCTAATTTTAGACTTGTTTGATTGATTTTCAAGTTGTAGCTTTTTGTGATTTTGATTGAACGTATTTCAAAGCTAAACTTGATTCACATGAAATTGATTATAGAAATGTTTTGTGTAATGAGCTTGATTGTTGATTTCTAGATTTAGTTTCATGATCTAAGAACTATGATATTTTGATTGTGATATTCTATAATCTAGTTCTTATTAATTCACATGCTTAGGTTTCTAGATAACTTTGTGATTGATTGTTGAAAACATATTCTAGTTATCTAATTGCATGTTCATAGAGTTTGTATGATCTACTTTCTCTATTTGGTTGTGTTTGCATCATTTGCATCATTTAGATCATTTGCCTTGCAAAATGTGGGAAGTCTCTTGTTGTTGAGTGATTCTTCAACATAGAGCAAAGAAGACTTGGTTAGGATATGTGGTCTGGTTAATCAAGTAAGAAGTTTTAGTTAAGAGCAAAGGACTCAGAATAACTAAGTAATGAAGTCTTGGCAAGAAGTGCGTGGCTTCAAGTAAGACCGAGCAAGGAAATCTTCTTAGAAACTTGTGGATAGTCTTGGATAGGGAGTGACTTTCTAAAGGCAAGCGATTTGTCTCGGTTAGAAAGTTGAGGCAACTTTTCATTAGTAAGAGGCCTTAAGGGTTGGATAGAAGAGGTATTCAAGAGAGAGCGTTTCATGTGATTTGATTACTTTTGAGAGTGTACTTTTTTCCAACTAGTGAATTGGGTGTTACCGGTGGTTGTGGATTCAACCCGTGAATGTTTCCTTTTTGGAGGTTTACCACGTGAAAATACTTGTGTCAAGTTTCGCTTTAAGTTTCTTTACTTCTATATCTTGTATTGCTTTTAACACTTGTGTCAGTGAACTCATATTGTCTTGTTAAACCAATTCATTTGTTAAGCTTCCGTGTGCATACAACTTTTTTGTATTAAAAAGAAGTAGAAAAGAATTTGGAGCCTATATCTATTCACCCTTAGGTATATTTACACTATAATTGGTTAAGGGAATTTCATGTTGTCTCAACTCTTTTCATTTATTTACGTTCAGAAGTTATCTTAGCGCGTCTTCAGTACAAGCGTGACTTGTGAAAAAAAGTGATGCCACGTAGGATAAATAGACGTTCTGTTAATAATTGTGTCTCCAATGCAACCGTGCATATTCAATCTCAAGTTGACGTGACAAAAAAATATTAGACATTGTCGACACAACTGTCTACTTTCAGACGGTCTATTGCACAATTATTTTTTAGGTTGACTCAGCAAACGTTTAAAGTTGACATTAAATTTTCATATATTTTTGGTAAGGAAATAAAATAAAAAAAAACATGGAAAAAAAATGGACACGTTATTAAAAAATTGTGTTTTTAAACAGAAGCATTGGAGACCAAATTTTGAATTGATTGTCTATCAAGTTTATTTTTATGCCACATTGGAAACAAGTCTCTTAACATTGTTACCATGTCAATGATTATTGGTATGCAAACCACTTTTGCATTGGAGATGCTCTTAGCTCGCTCTTAATATTTTCTTATAAGGTAGTTCTCCTTTAAAGTTATCTCAGCTCACTCTTAGCTCTTGGAGGTATAATGTCTTTGGTAGAAATAGAGAATTATATTTTTAATTAGACATTTGCTTATATGCCTAATCTTAGGTAAAATTTAATACTACCTGAAACATAAATGTTAGCACCCTTTAATGTTTGATTTTGATGATAACAAGCAATTGGTGAAATTCTATTTATGTTTAAGTTGAAGTATGTATAAGAGAATTTTCAAGCTTTTTAGATATGCATCAAAATGCACCATGCAAAAATGTAAGATTTTGAATAAATCAGTTTACATACATATGAAGACGACTCATTGAACTTTTGGACATCGAAGAGATATTTTATTGAATCTTGAAGCAAACAAAACTAGTTTTATGATTAATTAATTATTTATTATGTTGTAAACTAGTTTATTTTCACATATGGTTCAAATGATTTGGCTCAAACATCTTTAGTTTGGACCTGAAGATGTATTAATCATGTTTATCTATTATCCTAAGTGTTTTAGGACCCCATCTAGATTGGTTGAGACCAATTTTTTTTATTTGAACATATAAAATCAACATAGAGTGATAATAGTTTACCAAGGGTGTAAATGAATATTTCTAGACTTATAGAGAGACCAAACTGTAATTTTCTCAAATTGGTGTAGTCGTTCGGTACAGTTGTCTCAATGAGAGCTAAAATCTCTATTTTGTTTTGTAGTGTCATACAGGATCATCTAGTAGAGAACATTAAAAACAGTTACCAAACGTTTAGTGACGACTAGTTTTTTAGTTTTTTAGTTTTTATATAGTAAACTAGGTCTTGGGTCACTTGGAGAAGACTTCACCTATACCCTTAGAAACCTTCCTATCATCAATTTAAAGCCTCAAAATGATATTCGAGCATTCTTGAACCGTCAAATCATACCATACACACTCGTGAGCTTAAATGTTCTTATCAACTCTTTAAGAGAGCATTGTTTGTGCTTGTAACCATTTTATTCTAACTTTGAGTATTGCCAAAACACTCATAAGAATTAGATTCTTTATGTGAGAGGTTGAGAGACTACTAGAAGAATGTTCTTGTAGTGAGTTTGATATAGAGAGACACCAATTTTGATCTTTTAAAGAAGTTATGGTATTATGGACATTGATTAGAAGCTTAATTACTTTGGGAAATGTAGTCGGTAAGAGTTAACCAAACCACTATAAATTCAGTGTTTGATTTTCTTTATCTTTTATCACAAACATCTTAAAATTGCATATTGTAGCTAGGAAAATGTTTTTTTTTATTAGAAACTTAGTTCACCTTACCCCGATTATCTTTTGGTCCAATGATTGACACAACATGCAAATTTTTATCTTAAGTACTCTTTATTGAGTTGTAGTCTTTCAGGTTTTAATTAAAATAGTATAAATTTTTTTTAAAGAATATTTTCAAGTTTCGATTAACATAGAAGTTGACTAGTCAACGAACCATATAGGCAAATTCAATAAGTGAAATTATAATTTGATGACGTGGAACCTCTCTACTAGTGAACAAACTAAGATGAATAAAAGTCATGTGAACTATTTATTGTTGGTTTCTTGAATGTCTTAGGTAATCTATTGCCTAAAAACCATAGGAAAAAAAAAAGCATTAGAAGCGTTAGCAGGTGGCCGACGTCTATATTTCGACAGTCAAGTTAGCAATGATCTTAGAGAGTTATTTTGTTGGGAAAAGTAATGTGGAAGTACTACCTAATATGCACCATAAAATAAATAATGACTAATAACATAAAAATGAGATGAAACAATCAAATCACATTATTTAAGTTTTTACATGGAAAACCTAAATCAGGAAAAAACAATGGCCGTAAGGATGAAGAGGGAAAAATATTACTATCTAGAAAATTGTTATAACTACACACTCAATACCATTTCTCAAACCCCAAACTCTAATTACAACTGAGCCTTACTAAGCTCCAAACTCAAATTACAACTAAGCCTTACTTTGCTCCAAACTAACAACCAAACCCTAAGCTCACAACTCTCCCTCACCGAGTGTCCACTTAGATATCCCATTGGGTTCCCCCAGATTTCCTCAAAGTCTCCCATTAGATATCCTCGAATCTTACTCCCTTGGGTCTTCTCTCTTTGATGATTCTAGGTGATTCTTAGGTCTCTTTCTCCAATGCAAATATGTATTTTTGGGTTTCAAACTAGTGACACATCAACATATATATTGAATATAGATCCACTTTGTCAAATTTAAAAAAAAATACATATTCTCATCTCCAATGTAATTATTTAAAATCAAATATGTATTCATTTTTGACCAATCATCTTACAACATTCATCTCATTCTCTCTTTTATTATATTTTACAATTAAATGATATGTGATATTATTGTTGAAAAAAATTATAAATTCTAATCAGCATTTCTAGAAGAGTTTCTAATGTTAGAAACCTAACTCCATATTCTCTAAAAAAATGTTTACCACATCACCTCCACACTCAAGTTAGATAGTTGCATTGGAGAGGTTTTTTCTACTTCATTGTCTAACTATCCTATGTGGTACTCAATTTTCTCCAAATTCATAATAGCATTGAAGATGCTCTTATACCACCAAATTACGAATAAACATATCTATTTTTAGGTTGAGTATTCTTGATCCAAAAGTAATTATAAACCCACAAGGATTAGAAAAATCCCAAAGGACAGCTCCCGCACATGGTCTCTCACGCGTTCGCACATGCCCCAAATGAATGTGATATGTGCATGTACCATAACAGTTGTGAGAAGACCAAGTCAGTGTTAGTTAATTAGTGTTAGTTGTTGGGATGAAACAATTAAGAGATAGTGCTTTTATTTAGTGGCTAGTTATTTCCTTTATTTAAGTTTCCATGTTCCACCATGCTTAATGGTTGCATCAGCACTTTCCTGAATTCCTTGCATTGTTGTTCCTTTTTTCTAGCTAGGTGGTTGTTAACTCATCTAAAATATACACCTATAAATGGCCAAGAGTTAGTTGAATACATATATTGAGTTATTCATCATTCATCAATTTTCCTCCCTAAATATCTTCTTTCCTGCTCTCTATCTGTATCTCTCTAACTGGTACATATTATTGGTATCAAAGTGCGGTTCCGATTATGGATACTTGCAACAAAACCAACATAGAGTTCTGTAATAAGGTTAGCAAAATTTTGGCTCGACATGAGTCTCATTTCGACCTCCTAAACAACAACTTCAAAAGATTAATGCAATTTTGCTATCAATCTTGATTGAACTCCAATCTGTGCATGTCGTCCACAATGAGAATTCATTAGAGAAAAATATCAATCATTTCGTCTCAGGTGGAACTTCCCACAACCGCCACACAGCCCAAACAGATACCTCTTTCAGTCCTCAGATGTCCACACTGTCACAGATGTCTTCACTAAATAATTTTGCAGGGTTTATAGGTTCCCCACCAACCCGGAAACCAAGTCAACCCTCTCAAGTTCCATCAAAGTGAATCACCAGCCGAGAGGTTAGAGAACACAAATTTGTTCTTAGTTATCGTTGTTAACACCTGCAACTCTTTATGATAAAAGATTCTCCACATTTACAAGGGTGTATTCAATTAGGATTTCAAATGACTTTTAAAGATTTTTTGTAAGTGAATGACTTTTGTAGACTAACTATTTTTAATTACTTTTATAGACTTTATAAAAAGTATGAAAGACTTTCATAGACTTTTATATACATTTATTTTGAAGACTTTCAAAGATATTGATGAACTTTCAAAGACAATCGATAGACTTTCATTGACTTTGACATCTAAAAATAATATTTACTTTGTTGTAACGTAAAAGAAGGTTGTACTAAAGAGCATATGTTCCTAAGATACCAAACAACTTCTAACAAATCTATGTAGTTGACAACTTTTTAAAGCAAAAAATTCATGCAAATCATACCAAAATTATTCTTAAAGAGATTAGGTTGCTCAAAAAGCTTTCTTTGTACAAGTTCAATTCTATAGAAGTAATTGACAACAACCAAGACAGAGTTATTGAGTAAAGGTAATTGATTGGTTTCCTGTGATTTTTATGTTAATCAACAATCATTACAGAAGTCGGTATCCAACAAAGTAATAGCCTTCAAGTTTGGTTGCTCAAATATCTCTAAAAAATCATACACTGTCAAGAAGTGCAGACAAAGAAAGTTCTGAAGACATTACTATTTGGATTGTCTTCATAAAATTTGATGCACTTTAAACATATTAAATAGTAGTAACAACCTCAAACTCTGTTAATAAATAAATACAATCAATTAACAACTCAAAAACAGAATTCATTGTTAGTTCAAAATAGTAAAAAAATCATTGTTAATAACAATTCAAATATTATCACAATTCCAAAAGTTTAATCAAATGAAACATAGTTTCAAAAACCAAGTTGATCATCTCCAGAAGAATCACTCATTCTGTCAATTTATAAAACATCCACTCAAAACGCTTTTCATATGTCATTTTCAAGAACTCAATCTTTTTTGCTCTAGTATTAAGCAACTTAAGTGCCATGAAACAAGCACAATTATCCAAGTTTGGATCTACTTGATAAGATCCCAAGAATTATGCTCTCTTATGGAAATTGAATCAATAGTATGATTGAGCTTGTCAATTGTATGAGTGAGTTTGTCTATAGAATCTGGTTGAGTATTGTTGGTCTCAAATGAGCTCGATTTTCCTTCATACTAGTTATATTCCGTTTTCTAGTTGGTAGAGGAACCTCCGAACTCATGAGTTGAGAGGGTAATGGTAAAGTTGAGTTCTTGAGAGATAGAGATTGATATAAAGGTTCTTGTTGATTAGTTACGAATGTCCCAGTACCAAGATCATATATCAAGTCATCTAAACCACTGTCTCTATTTTCTTCTACCCTAAATGTTCTCACATCAGTGTCATCTCCTAATCCAATCGAGTGTCTTCCAACAACAATTTCATTTCCAATTGCAATTCATATATCTTTATAATCTGCGAAAGTGTCAGTGTGGTAATTTTTATGGGTAGTATGCGACTATTAAAAAATAAATATAAGTGTTAACACATGAAACATACACATCAATAATTTGTATTGTTATTGTTTTAAATTTTTTTTAAAAAACTTACCTTTAAATAATCCTCCTATACTTCATAATTTGCAGTGAATTTCTTTGTGACAGGGTCCCATCCAAACCCAGAGCTATGGTGCTTAAGCTAAGAAAAGTTATTGTATCGTTGCTTAAACCATTTCAAACGGTTTGGATATTGGGGATAAGTCATTTGGCATCTGAAATTTTCATTAAGAGTTGGGAGTATCTTTCTTTCTACAGTTATATATCTTGCTCAATAAACTATTACTATCATGCCATCTATGAGTGGTAGCATCAACCATGAGTTTTAGCAACTCATTACTTTCTTCCAACGTCC
Source organism: Acer negundo (assembly GCA_035582765.1). Taxonomy (NCBI): domain Eukaryota; kingdom Viridiplantae; phylum Streptophyta; class Magnoliopsida; order Sapindales; family Sapindaceae; genus Acer; species Acer negundo. The sequence continues at coordinate 11,233,540 of CM069233.1, forward strand.
ATACTTTGTATTTTTCTATACCTTTTCCCTTTTTTTTTGTCATTTTCTTGATGTGAATCTCCCATTAATAATATTTCTAGATTGTAAATGCAATGTGATAAACAATTAAAAAATAATTAGAACTAATTAAAAACTTTTAAATGAAAAAAAATGCTTTAATTAATTAAAATCATTCATAACTTTTATCTATTGTCAGTTTTAACTACATAACTCTAAACAAACGCACACATTCATGTATATTCAATTGAATCAAAACAAAATAAAAGAACACTTTAATTAACAGAAAACCGTGTAATAACATAAAATCTGTTATGGGACAATGGATTTATCACCACCGATAACATGTCAACATGCAAAGGTTTGGGAGCATGGTTGGAAAGCCTACAGATGAGTCACCAAAGCTAGGTATTATGCATAGTGAATTGTGGTGATTTGGTTGTCAATATTTTATTGGCTCATATATATATATATATATATATATATATCTACATATGTATATATATAGGAGTTGATGATTTGGTTTTAATGTGTTATCTAATAAGAATTATCAGAAATTCTATTGTTATATATTTCTCTTCCATCTTCAATTGTTATATATATTTACTTTTGTTTTTTACAACACAATCTTCTTTTTTGACAATAAATTATAAAACCAATAAAATATAAATTATTACAAACCCAACAACAACTACAACACGATGATAAGTACATTAAAAAAAGCAATTTCTAAATTCAATACTTCAATTTCTTATTTGTACTTTTGAACTTCGGATTTCTGGGAAAGATAAATTTGTATTTGATAGTTTGGATTTTATTTAAGTTTGTATTTGGCTTTGAACAGAACCTCAAGATTCAAAGTTTGGTTCCATTGTCATTGATCGAATGATCATGTATCATTTACTATTGTGAATTGGTGTATTGAATTACGAGGTTGACTAAGAATTTTCTTGTCTTGTCATTCTATTGTTATAAACCAAAATACTCTCGTTTTATATATTATGGTTATCTTGATTTTATATGCCAGCAAAAGGGGAAAAAAAACATTACTAGAAATAATAAGCAAGCATGATTAAAGGTTCAAAACCCTAATAATAAGCAAAAAAAATCAAAACCCTAATAATAAGCAAACATGGTCAAAACAATAGAAAATCAAGGATCAAAACCCTAATTCACTAACTTAAAATTAATCACAAATTAACGAGAAAGAGAGAGGAATTACCAAGAAATTAAAGCCAATCAACTGTGGACGATAGGGTTGAATGGAATGTTGAATTGGCTTTCTCCAGTTGAAACGTTATTTTTTTTCTAGAAAAGTAATGAGTTTTTTCTTCTCAAATAAAAGTCTTCAAAAGTTTCTTGGGAGAGTGGAACAGAATTGGTGAGGTTCGGTATTTTGTACCTCTAACCCAAAAGCCTACAAAAGTTATTGAATATATAAATTCCATAAAAGTCGTTAACATTTGAATATTTCTGGACTTTTATAGATTTTTAAAAAGTCTTTATTGAATACCTCATAACTTGTATAGACTTTTTAAAAGTCTATAAAAGTCTATATTGAATACCACATGACTTTTAAAGAGTCTTTAAAAGTCTATATTGAATACACTTAAACTTTTTAATTCAATAAAAGTTTTAAAAGTCACTTGAAATCCTAATTAAATACACCATAATTAGACTACTCTACTATTGACGAAGCGCAATATGAACCAGCTTCTACAAATTCAATTCCAAAAATATCTTTCCATAACATATCCCGATTTAATCCTTATGGACAAGGATAATTCAAGAGGGAAGGACAGATATGTGCATGGACTAGGGCAGTTGTGAGAAGACTAAGTTAGTGTTAGTTAATTAGCGTTAGTTGTTGGGATGAAATAGTTAAGAGATAGTTAGTGCTTTTATTTAGTGGATAGTTATTTCCTTTATTTAAGCCATGGTTAGTGGTTGCATCATCACTTTCCTGAATTCCTTGCATTGTTGTTCCTACTTTCTAGCTAGGTGGTTGTTAACTTATTTGGAATGTACGCCTATAAATGGCCAAGAGTTAGTTGGATACATATATTGAGTTATACAACAAATTTCTTCCCTAAATATCTTCTTTTCTGCTCTATATCTCTATCTCTCTAACTGGTATATATCATTGAAATAATATGTGCAAACGTGTCTCAGTTATGCAAGCATGCCATGATGTCTTGTTATATGGTGGAAGACCTAATCATTGGAGGTTATTAGATAGTGTCAATTATTTTAGTTTCCATTATTAAGCATTTTCCTATTTTCATGCATTGTTGTTTGTTAGGTTTTTGAGTCATGTTGGCATAATTCTATATCAAAACAACATTTCTTTAGTATTGATTATTTGTCTAGATTCACGGATAATCAAGGTTCAAAGAAGATTGACAACTCATCAAGCAAAGTGAAGTCTTTAAGAGGAATAATCATTGTTGTACATTAAAGGTATATCAAGACCTCAATCCTCTTGCAAAGGCATTTAGGCACACATACAGGGTTGTCTCCAGACATTTTGAGGCCCCGATCCTTTTCGTGATATTAACAAAAATTGGGGCCCCATATACCAAATACAATGTAATTCTTCACCTTAAATAAATAATTCTTCATTTACCAAATAGAATATAATCCACATAAATCAAAGCAAAAAATATTTATCGTATCTAAAAACATAAAAACAAAACGTTATTTAAATTTCTATTCTTCTTGCTTTCTGAAGAGCAAATTTTCTAATTACATTACTACCATCAAGATTTGCTAACTCTTTTTTTTTTTTTCGATAGATAGCATAGTCAATCCACTCATCCTCTACAGCAATAGGAAGAATCATCTACCACAAAAACCAGGGACTGGTTTTAAAACATTCTAGACTATTTAAAGAAAGAAATAGAAAAAAGAAGAAGAAGAATTCATGGGAGATAACCATAATAATGCTCATTCCATCTTGATGAATCAAACGGTTAGCTATCTATTAACCAAAACCATGATACAAACAAAACTACATATCAATTAATCGGAGAAGGCAACTAAATCTTTTCAACTAACATGCCTTATAACGGAAAGAGGTTGGAAAAAATCCAAAACTAAAAGTAAATGTCTAAATGGAAATAAAGTAGGCGATTGAGTACAATACACATCCAATCCACATTATCAATACCTATCCCCCTTCCCACAACACACTCTCTAGTCTCAAAATCCCATTTATATTGATTGATTTACCGCGATATAGAATCAAAAAAATTCAGTCTTAAGAACATTTACCTGTTATAGTAGTAGTTTTTTCCTTATCTAGATGAAGTGACTGGCAATTGAGCATTTATACGAAATAAATGTTGCACAATAAACTCAAAGTTGCATAAAGCTCATACATTAATCCTCCAACAAATCCAATATCCGTGCAATGTACACTAACGTGCAATCCATGTAATCAAGGTAAAACTACTGTAAGAATCTCTGGTCAACGAACTATATAACTTTAAGCATCCTCTCATGACAATAAGGTCTCTCAATTTTTCCAAAAAGAATAGCAAAAGTAATAATTGAACACCCATTAGAGTAACATCAATCAGATAATGATGAGTGTCAAAAAACATGAGCTTTTCGCTTGATTATCAAGCAAAGGCAAGTTTGATCAGATTTTTTTTAAAATATTTTTATATTTTATTATTATTATTTTATTATTTTAGTATTTGAGTCTTTTCAAGAAGCAAATTTCGTTTTGTAAAAAAAATTCAACCTTCTAACTAGACTTGTGAGAACAAAAGGGGAAAGGAACTATAAGTTCTAGCAAAATCAACAGTTTTAGACAAAAGCCCTAATTGAGAGTTGAGACTAGAAAAGAACTAGAAATGCTTCTCTAAAAGTGCTGTCAAAGAAGTAGAATTTAAACCGTAACACGCACAATTCATACAAGTTTCTCACAAATTCAACAAGTAGAGCAACACAAACAAGTAATTAAATTCCAATTAAATGTATCCGCAACAAAAAAATCAACAAGAAAGCTAAAAACACTACCTCTTCTAAGCAATTCGATAAGAGAGAGAGAGAGAGACAGTAGGCCAGTAGCTGTAGAAGCAGGAAGTTGGAAACCCAACCAAAGAATATGTTTTCGGCTTGCCTCTGGAATTCATAGACGGAACAAAATTGTCGTAAACTAGGTTAGCAACTAAGATGAACGATTAAATGATGTCTGCTAATGTGCTATGGTAGAAATTAGAATTCAGTTGGGCCTTTTTAAAATTTAAATAAATTGGATGTCTTAGATTGGGCCCTTTTTTAAATTTAAATAAATTGGATCTTGAGGCCCCTGATTTTACAAAAGATGAAAAGGTAAATTAGGCCAATTGGGGGCCTCAGCGAACTGTTGGGTTTGCTGGCCTCATGGGCTGGCCCTGCATACATACATTGCATCCATATGTGTCCATGTATCACTGTGCTCAATTGGTAAACCACATACAAACACATGTTATTGTATGCACATGCATTAGATTTAAATTGACAAACATTGTAAAAATGCATGTTCTAGGACCATCTCTAGGAAATGGTATACTTGTGTGTTTTTTTATTTGTGTTTTATTGTTATCGAAGTTGAATATGTTCTTATATTGTTCGTCATTGAGTTCAGAATGTTTCAGTTACTCATTCATAAATTTTAGAGTTCCGAGTTGGAAGTTACGAAACTTTTCGTGTGTTTAATGTGCATGGTTTTTGTCTTTGTGTATCGAGTCAAATTCCAAGTTTTTGATTAAAGTTTCATAGTTGTCCATGTGCGTGAGAGAGTTACGGTTTGTAATCCAAAAAAAGATTTGAATTCGAAGTTCGAAGGCTAGAGAACGGTTGAAGAACGCGAGAGGTGTGCGAGAGAAGAGAAGAATGGCTATAGGCCATTTGCACCCCTTCCCTGTGGAGGCACGTAGGCCCCACAGGAAGGAAACTGCTCTACCCCTATGGAGGCCATGTGCCTCCTTGAGAAGCTGATGTGGAGTGGTGCTTTGTCCTTCCTGTTTTGCCCCTTCTCTCAATGTCATCTTCCTCCTTTAAATATCATTTCTCTCTCATTTTCAAATCGAAGAAAAAAATGTGCAGAATTATTTTTAGAATTCTCTCAACTTCCGAACACCATATCTCACTCATTTCTCATCAAAATTGAGTGATTCAAAATGTGAGAGAATCGTTTTGAAGGTATCTATCTTCTCCAAGTTATTTGGAAGCAAAAAGTTCATGTATCTTTGGTGTCCAACATCAAATTCCTGACTACACATAATTTGTCAATGTATTTGTTTATCTTTTGATTTCTTTGATTCTAATGCTCAAATACCTTGAGTTTTCTTCCTATTTTAGTGTATGACTTTAACAAATGTTGATAGAAGATAGAGCTTCAATTATAAGCTAGATTTGTCTAATTAGAGACTTGAATGTGATCTAGGTTTTCTTAAATATAAGATTTCACATGTTTGTGTGTTGCATTGTGACTAGATTATAACCTAAGCCTATTTGTGTTTTAATTGATTTTATTTTAATGATTGATAACCTTTTCATGTGCTAGGACTCTTTAGTTATGTAAAATCTTAGATTCATGTTGGCTTGATTCCATTGCAAAACTCTTTATATTTGTAATAGTTGTTGCTTAGGTGATACTTAGTGAAAAGAAACTTTAATGGTGAAGAAGCAACATTTTGTGCAAATATCGTCTTCAAGGGGAACATCGTATACTTGGATGCTAAGGTATCAAGTTTCTTCTTCCTCTTGCAAAAGCGTAGGCGCACACACACACACACAAAATTCATTCATGAGTGTCCTTGCATCATTGTGCAAAAATTTGGTATAACACATTCACACATTTAAGTATGCACATGCATTGGTCTCGTATTGCCAAATATTGTAGAATTGCATATTTTATCACTATCGTGTAGATATGGCATACTTGTGTGATATTATATTTATTGTATTTTGGACTTGAACATGGTCTCATATGATTCCCTATTGAGTCCCGGTCATTTCGGTTACTCATTCATTAGGTTTCGAGTCCAAACGATGTAGCTATGCTACTTTGCGTTCTCATTCGTTAAGTTGTCTTCGTCATCATTTTCCAAGATGAATTCTCAACCTTTTTGTAAAGTTTTGTAGTCTTCATTGTGCATGAGGGAGTCACGATTCGTTATCCGAAAACGGATTCGAATTCAGAGTTTGGATGCCCGAATACGGCTAAAGAACGTGAGCGGAGCCCGAGAGGAGCAAGAATGGCCAACGGCCAAGCTTGGAGTCCACGTGTGGGCCACATGTGCCACACGTCCAACACACCTTTCTACCCACGTGTGTCACACGTGGAGCTGAGGTGGCATGTCTTGATTGGCTGCCCTTTTTCCCTATTTTTCTCTTTTAAAAGTTCTCCATTCCCTCCTATTTCATCAAATAAATTTTTTTGAAAAAGATGAAATCAGAAATTCTCTCAATTTTAAGTTTTCTTATTTTGATCATAACTCTCTCATACGAACTTGAAATCGAGTGAACAAAAAGCCAAAATTATTGGTCTTGAAGATAGCTACAAACCCCAAGCATTTTTAGAGTCATTTGAGTTCATGAATTTTTTCAATGAGCTAATTTCAGTCCATGACTCAACTTTTGTATATGAAACTTCTTCTTCTCACTTTATCTTTTGATCATCTCTTTTAATCTTCATAATTGATAGATGATATGTGTTTAGAATGTTGCTAGATCATATTCTAAGGGTGGTTAACCTATTGATTGTTGAGTTTTAGCCTTATAATCTCAATTGAACTTATTTAGCTAAACTTGACTAATCTTGAAATTGATTCTAGAAATGTTGTATATGATGTGCTTCATGATATTTTCTGGGTTTGATTTCATCATCTGAGAATTAAGATTTTTGTGTGATATATTGAATATTCATTTTTTGTTCTTATTGATTCACATGTCTTGATTTCTAGATACATTTGTGATTGTTTGTTGAAACATATTCTAGATTATCATTGAACATGTTTATAGAGCTTGATTGATCATCTTGCTTTATTTGAGTTGTGTTTGCATCATTTGCATCACTTAGATCATTGCTTTGTGGAAAGGTTGAAGTCTCTTTCGAAGTGAGTGAAACTTTGATTAGAGTAAAAAGACTTGACTAGGACATGTGGTCCGAATAGTCATGCAAAAGTCTTAGCTAGGAGTGTGTACTCCGGATGGTTGAGCTAGGGAAGCTTGACTAGGATCCTAGTGATCTAGATAGCTATGCAAGGAAATCTTCTTAGAAGCTTGAAAGCTTTAGATAGGGAGTTTCTCTCTAGAGGTGTAGGACACACCTTGGATAGGGAGTAGACTATGTGGTTCATTAGGCCTCTAGGGTAGATTAGGAGTTGATAGCTTGAAGTGGATATCATGTGTTGATGCTTTGAGTGTGTAAGTCCAGATTGCTTTGCCGGTGGTTATGGTATCAACCCATGGACGTTTCCTTTTCGGAGGTTTACCACGTAAAAACTATTGTGTCAATTTTAGTTTTTATTTTTCTTTATCTTTCATATCATATATTGAATGTATCATTTGTATATTGATTTCCGCATGTGTTGACTTGTACAATACAATTGTTAAGACACATCAAGTGTACATTTCATTTTTATATTCCTCAAAATTTGTATTTAGCACATTTGATTTTATATTTATAGCCTATTGAGATTTAATTGATTATTTTGTGAATATGTGCTCTAAATGCTTGCTAGAGATTGGATTGATCATATCTTGTGATTCTAGCATTTTTGGTTTTAATACTAAAGTCTTGAATATGTGCTTAATGTATATGCTTTGTTTCAAGCTTTAGTTGCATGAATAAATCTAGGAGTTAAGTGTGTTTTGGTGATTCACATGTTCTAGGTTTTTATTCATGTATAATAACTAGACAACTTTGATTTGTGAACTTTCATGACTATGTCTAGTTTACATAAGATATATTGATCTCATATTCTATGTTGCATGTGTTTGCATTTGCATTCATTGATCATGATTATGAAGTCCTTGCAAAAAGACATGAAGTCTTAACTAGGATTGAGATGATTCAGATAGTTAAACGTGGAAGTCTTGACTAGGGACATGAGAGTAGCGTTTCAGATAGTTGAGTAAGAAGTCTTGGCTAGGATTGGGACTATCCGGATAGTCATGCATGAAATCTTTCTAGAAGCGTGAGAGGAGCGTTTCAGATAGAAAGTTGCTTTCTAGAGACGTGAGAGTAGTGTCTTGGATAGAAAATAAGCAAAGTTTTTCACTAGGCCCACGGGTAGAGTAAAAGGGATATCATAGTGAGTAAATCATGTGGATTGATCACTTTTGAGGGTGTAATTTTATTCGACATATTGGAAGATAGTTTACCGGTGGTTATGGATTCAACCGGTGGATGTATCCTCTTCGAAGGTTTTACCATGTAAAAAATAATGTGTCAAATGTCTTTATCTCTATCTATTTATATTTGTGTATGTGCACAATCGTATCTTGTTTAAATCTTCATTTCTTCACATCCTTGTAAACATGATTCTTGTAGAGAAAGAGATGCACAATTCTTTGTTGAATCAATATTTTCTCTTGTATCTTTGTAGTGTTTGAACATTGTATATTGTGATATTCTATATTAAGTTGTAAAGTTCTACTTAGTGAATTTACATTGTAATATTCAAAGTACAACTAGTAGAATTTGCTTTGCATTGAATATATTACTATATGAGATACTTTGTCCCTTGTTTTGTATGTGTTATGTGTATCACAGACTCTTATAGTTGTGAGTTTATGTTTGTAGACTAAGGCTGGTGTATTGAGCTTATACGTGATAGTTGTTATCTAATAACAATCATATTAAGAGTTTTTTGACAAAAGTCTCGAAAGAGTTTTTTAAAAAAGAGTTTCACCACTCTCTAGGTTGTTTAGTATAACCATGTAGGTATTTCATTGTTCCCATTTTCTGCTATCATGCATTGTAGTTTTATTTTAGTTAATATCATGCATTGCGTTTATTGTAGTGGGTGTATGATTCATTAGCAATGTAAGGCTATAAATAGCCAAAGAAAGACTGTTGAAGATCAATATGGGAAGATGTTGATCCTCATAACAACAGTCAACTTTCCTTTCATTAGTAGTAATATAATTGATTTGATTGACATGTAAATAGCTTAATTTTCTCCCCTGTTTTAGCAATAGAGATTGGTGCTAGTTGTCAAATATGTAATTTCTTGTTTTATTCTTTTCCTTTTGAGTTGTATATATACGAGAGTTTCTGTATGGAATTTATAAGAAGAAATATTTTCTTTTTCAGAAATCCCTTCTTTATTTTTTTACATGGTATCAGAGCAAATTGCTTTGGAAAACTTTTGTCTGATTTCATAAGCCAACATGACAGGCTCTTCTTTGTTAAACAATACCGAAGGCAATGTTCTTGTTAACCCTTCGGACTCTTTCCATCTCCACCACTTGGATCATCCGGGAATTATTTTGGTCACCAAACCCTTGAATGATGACAACTATGGCACTTGGAATCGTTCAATGAGTATAGCTCTCAGTGCCAAAAACAAAACAGGTTTTATTGATGGATCAATCCAAAAACCTTCATCAACTGATAAGAACTTTTCCTCATGGAAAAGGTGCAACGACATGGTGTTATCTTGGATCCTCAACTCTGTCGAATCTGACCTTGCTAATAGTGTGATATATGCTGAGACTGCTGCTGAAGTTTGGAGAGATTTGAAGGAAAGATTTCCTAAAAACAATGCTACTAGATTATTCCAAATTGAGAGGGATATTGCCTCACTGCAACAAGGTTCTTTGTCGGTTGCTGCTTATTTCACCAAACTAAAAGGGTTATGGGATGAACTTTCCTCCTACAATGATCTACCGGTTTGTTCATGTGGTGCCATCAAGAAAGTTGAGGAGCGAGAACAAAGAGGCAAGGTAATGAAATTTCTTATGGGTTTGAATGAATCTTATTCTGCTATACGTGGTCAAATTCTTCTTATGCAGTCCCTTCCTATTGCTGGGAGAGTTTATTCCATGGTTCTCAATGAAGAGAAACAAAGAGATTTGGTTGTCTCAAAAGAGATCATGATAGCAGCTGCCATGAGGAATTATTCTGGTAACAATTCATCAAACAAGGCAAAGGGAAAATTGCATTGCAACCATTGCAATGGGAACAACCACACCATTGATAGATGCTTTCATTTGCATGGCTTTCCACCTGGACACAAATCCCATAAAAAGAATGAGCAGGAGGGAGGAAAGAAAGAGTCATATGCAAACAACTCCCAATTTGAGACTCCAAGTTTCACTCATGAACAATATCAACAACTCTTGGCCCTTTTAAACAATGGTAACACTCAACCGAAGGCAAATGTTACAGGTCTGTTTGCTCCATCTTGTCTCTCATGCCATATTGATTCTACAATTTCCAACAAATGGATCATTGATAGTGGTGCTACAGACCACATTGTTTCATCATCTGATATATTGGATGATAAAAAATTTCCTTCACATTCCTTTGTTAAATTACCCAACGGGAAAAAAGCACAAATTACTTCAATTGGTTCAACTAAATTTGGCTCAGATTTCACTATTGGAGATGTCCTTTGTGTGCCTTTCTTTTGTGTCAATTTGTTATCTATCAGTAAAATGACTAAATCATTAAATTGTTCAATCTCTTTCTTTGCTGATTTTTGCCTTTTCCAGGACTTGGCAACGAAGAGGATGATTGGTTTAGGGAGGCAGCATAATGGTCTCTATTACATTTCCACAAGTTTTTCATTACAAACAACTCCGTCCACTCCAAAGGTCAACAATACATCACAATGTGATCTTTGGCATAGACGAATGGGTCATCCATCCATACACCCTATGAAGCATCTTGCTAAATAAGTTTATGAAATTTCTGTCTCTTCTAATAAAGTTTGTGATATTTGTCCTTTGGCTAAACAAACAAGGCTTTCTTTTGGTTTGAGTTCTATTTCTACCGTTGAATCGTTTGAATTAATTCATTGCGATATTTGGGGAGCCTTTCGAGTTCCCTTTCATTCAGGTGCTTATTATTTTTTGACCATTGTTGATGATTTTTCTAGGTATACATGGATATATCTCATGCGTTACAAATCGGAAACGCAAAATTTATTAAAAACTTTTTTTGCCTTTGTTGACACTCAGTTTAATCGAAAAGTTAAATGATTTCGGGTAGATGATGGGAGTGAATTTTTTTCAATGCGAAATTTTTTTAATGATCATGGGATTATTTATGAGCATAACTGTGTTTCTACACCTTAACAAAATGGTGTTGGAGAGCGCAAACATCGCCACATCTTGAATGTAGCTAGAGCCTTAAGATTTCAGTCCTACGTTCCATTACCTTTTTGGGGAGAGAGTTTACTAACTGCCGTTTATCTCATAAATCGCTTACCTACCCCTCTTCTTTCAACAAAAACACCATTTGAAGTTCTTCACAATCGACCACCCACTTATAATCATTTGCGAGTGTTTGAAAGTTTGTGTTTTTTCACCAATATCCAGCCTATAAATAAATTTGATAAACGTGCTCGAAAATGTATTTTTGTTGGATATCCTGTAGGTCAGAAGACTTATAAAGTCTACGATTTGGAAACTAAAAGGATTTTTACAAGTCGAGATGTTATTTTCCATGAACACATTTTTCCTTTTCAAAGTATTGCAAGAGAAAACAATGTGAGTGAATTGCAAGTATTGCCATTACCATTACCTGACCAAGATACCATATCTGAGCCACAAAACTCTCAAGAGCCCTCTGATGATAATATCACTGTTGCAGAACCTACTACATCTACCTCACCTCAACTTATTCAACCTAATCAACCTGTGTTAAGGAAATCTGAACGCATTCGTCAACCATCTGTTTTGCTACGAGATTTCCATTGTTCACAGACCATGTTGCTGCCCTCAAACCAACCATCATCTTCAATGTCAAAGTCAGGTAAAACTACCCGTTATCCTTTGGCAGATTTTATTTCTTTTGTTGCTAGCATCTCCTGTTTTGTTGAACCTAACACATTTGCCCAGGCTGAGAAAGACCCTAAGTAGAGAGAAGCCATGAATTCTGAAATCCAAGCATTGGAAGACAATGGTACATGGACCCTTACTTCTTTGGCTAACGAAAAGAAGCCAATTGGGTGTAAGTGAGTTTATAAGATCAAGTATAATTCGGATGGTTCCATTGAACTCTACAAGGCAAGACTCGTCGCCAAGGGTTATACTCAAGTTGAAGGGTTGGATTACAATGAAACATTCGCTCCAGTTGCCAAACTTGTTACAGTTTGTTGTCTACTTGCCATCGCTGCTGCCCGTAATTAGTCTCTCCACTAACTAGATGTTTATAATGCTTTTCTCCACGGTGACGTTGATGAGGAAGTCTATATGCTTTCACCACCCGGTTACAGTCTACAGGGGGAGAGCATAGTTTGTCGACTAAACAAATCACTTTATGGGTTGAAACAGGCTTCTTGAAACTGGTATTCAAAGTTTTCTATGGCTATTCGAAAAGCTGGATATAAACTATCCATGACAGATTATTCACTTTTCACACGGGTATGTGGAGACTCATTCACTTCCGTATTAATTTATGTAGATGATGTGATCATTACAGGGAATGAATCTGTTGCGATAGATGCTCTAAATTTTTTTCTTCATAAACAATTTCGAATCAAAGACCTTGGACGATTAAAGTACTTTTTGGGGATAGAAGTAGCACATTCAAAAGAAGGCATTTATATCTCACAACGAAAATATACATTGGATGTGCTTGATGATATAGGTTTCCTTGGAGCTGTTCCAGTCACTTTTCCCATGGAAACAAACTTGAAGCTCACATCGACAGATGGTGAAATCCTCAAAGATCCATCCCAATATAGAAGACTTGTTGGGCGACTTATCTATCTTACAATAACACGACCGGATATTACCTATTCGGTACATCTTCTTAGTCAATTTATGCACCAGCCTCGTAAACCACATCTTGACACGGCATTTCGAGTTTTGAGATATTTAAAGGGGACACCAGGACAAGGTTTATTTTTTTCTAGCAAGAATGATCTTAATTTAATTGGGTATTGTGATGCCGATTGGGGAGGTTGCTCTACTACAAGAAGGTCAGTTTCTAGATATTGTGTTTTTCTTGGGACTTCTCTGATTTCTTGGAAGACAAAGAAACAAACCACTGTTTCTCATTCTTCGGCGGAAGCTGAATACAGGGCGATGGCAACAATTACATGTGAATTTACTTGGTTAAGATAACTCTTACAAGACTTACAAGTTACTGTTCCAGGTCCTGCCAAGTTATACTGTGACAATCAAGCAGCACTACATATCGCAGCAAATCCCGTCTTTCATGAACGAACAAAACATATTGAAATGGATTGTCACGTGATCAGAGAAAAAATTCAATCAGGTCAAATTACTACTGCCTTCACGCTATCACACACTCAAACAACAGACATTTTTACTAAGCCGCTTGGCAAGGCGCCCTTTCATTCACATCTTCGTAAGTTGGGCATTTTGAACATTCACGCTCCAACTTGAGGGGGAGTGTTGAAGATCAATATGGGAAGATGTTGATCCTCATAACAACAGTCAACTTTCCTTTCATTAGCAGTAATATAATTGATTTGATTGACATATAAATAGCTTAATTTTCTCCCCTGTTTTAGCGATAGAGATTGGTGCTAGTTGTCAAATATGTAATTTCTTGTTTTATTCTTTTCCTTTTGAGGTGTATATATACGAGAGTTTCTGTATAGAACTTATAAGAAGAAATATTTTCTTTTTCAGAAATCCCTTCTTTATTTTTTTTACAAAGATTGACCGAATGAAGGATATGAAATTTTAAATCCCTTCTTTATTTTTTTACAAAAACTGACTGAATGAAGGATATGAAATTTTACACCAATTAATCTCTCTCTAAATTCTGTTTCACATTCACTGTAATCTCTCATTCCTCGATATTCTTTTTCTCATTCACCTGGTACATATCAGACTGCTTCACGTGCCCTATAGGTACACCATAGATAAGTGAGTGAACTTAGAAAAATTTTAAACTATTATCAATTATTCCTTTTAAATATTGATAAAAAGTGGGTGAATTTAAAAGCTTTCGTAATCTATTCACAAGCCATTCATTCTATCCGTTAAGATTACTAAATTAGAAACCTCCAGTTGACTAGCCAAAAAATCTATCAATTGTTGGTTGTCAATTAGAGCAAATCTCTTTTGGTTGTCTACTGTAAATTGAGAGAAAATCTCTCTCTAAATTGAGAGTAATTCTCTCCTTTCCAAGTTGTATATCCTATTATAAATAGGCACATTGAAGCAATGCAAAAATATAGCAGAAATTCAAACATTAGAATATTATACTATCTAATACGAGAAAGGTGAATTGGGAAAAAACTTCAATACACTTTTCAAAATTGCACATTGTGCCTTGACTTGTGAATATTTTGTCATATGATATGTATGATTAGAAGTCATATGACTTTAGTAGCAATGTGTATTTATGAAGATGGACTTTTGAAATTGACCTATCAATGAAGATATATATGGACCATGATCTATACTGAAGATTGGCATATAATAATTGTAATGTAAATCGAATGAAATCAGTATAAAATTAGATGACATAAAAAGTAGATGATGGAGATGATGACATGAGAAGAAGTAGGTTTGGTGAGTGGAGTACTTGGAGTGGTGGTCAGCATAAAAGTAGGGAACGTGCACTATTTCGACCACAAAAAGCAAAAAAAAAAAGCAAAAAAAAGTGCATCAGCATGCATGTGCATGATTTGTTATTTACCATAAACACTGTTGCAGACTTTATGCAGAGAGACTAGCATACAGTCATATACAAATAATAACACTGCTTCTCTGACATTTTTCTTATTTTTCAATTTTCTCTTTTTTTTTTGAACAAAATTTTATATGAGATTCTTTTTATACTAACTTTTCAGTGCCTCACTCTTGACTTCTGTCTCCCCATAAGCATAACCCCATTCCTCTCTAAAAAGAGTAAAACCTCCTCCTCTATTCTCCCCCTCTCCCCACCCACAATTAAAATATAAGGTACAATGCAACCCTATTTCTATGCAAGAAGTGCTTCCTTGTTCTTGAGTGTTTGTAGTATATATTCAATCAAATCAAATCATATCATATGACATACATAACCAATCATATAAGAGATTTATGTCACTCGACACAACATAAATGGATTGGTCACGTACACATTGATGTATTGAAGCATCTCCATGTTATTTTCTTTGAAACAATTTTTAGGCATGAATGATAAAGTAAACAACTTTTAACAAAATATATTTTATTAATATTTCATTACAATAGTTCAATGTAGGAAAAGTTTGAAAAATACCCTAAGGTTTGGATAAATTCTATAGTTTCAAAATTGGTTTAAAACCTAGAGATCAACAAGAAAGTGTTTGCTAGTGGCATAAGGTTTTTAATTATTTATTTATTTTTTATTTTTTAGGAGTTAGCTATAATAAAGGAAATGCACGATTGCAGGGACATTTGTGTGGGAGAGGGGAAAATAATCTGTTAATTAAAAAAAAAAATTAAATCCTTAATTTTTGTAGACTATTGAATTGAAATCCATCGACTAATAAAGTTAGATTTGTAAACAAAAATGCATATAACAAATCTTGTCCAACCTTTTAGATTTTGATGGATTAAAAAATATATATTGACCTTGATAATAAAACTAATAAAAAAAAAGACAATTATTTTTTTTATAATATCAAATTTTCATTATTGTGATTAATATAACAAAAGTATTGTATAAATTTGTTGCTATGTAGAATGACAACAATTACAATAAAGGAGAATGAGTAATTACATGTTGAATTATTTCTTTCGGGCTTTTATAACACACATTATTTCAAAGTTTTTATATTTTAAAGTTTGAGATTGGATTTTTAAAATGTGGACAATTTTTTAAAATGACATTTTGTATAATATAGATGAACAATAATATATATATATATATATATATATATATATTTAAAATAAATTATTAAAAATTCATCCAATTCTATATAATTCTTCCTTAAGGTGCTTTCAAGGGGCGTAGCTTAGATGACAGATGGACGAGCTTGGGGTTTGGACAAATGACTTCTCAAACCAGCAGTTCAAATTCTACCAATGATAAAAGTTTTAAAAAATACCCGGTCTAGGTTGGTGGATAGTTATATAATGTAAAAAAAAAAAAAAAAAATTATATAAAGAATTCTAACAAAATCTATACGTATTAATGTGTATCTACTCACCAATTGATACCTCATGTGCCACATATGTTGTGTTTGAATAGTTGTGATATCTAACATTACTCTCTATGCTATCATGATTTGTTTTTAATATAATAATTGGTTTTATTTAAAAAATAAAAACATGAATTTGTCGACTAATCATGAATATATAATATATATGGGCTCTAAACCAATAATCGTAAAACATGATACGTGGTTGGATTAGGGTTTCATCTATTTTTAATTTTTATTTCAAAAAAAGAAGAAGCAAAAATGGGTGTTATTAAAGAAGAGATTTCACTCTCTCTGCAAACACAGCCGCCGATACTAACACAAACACAAACACAAGTTTTGTGTGTATATATATATGTCCATTGACATTGTCAATGCATTTTCACTCGAACTGTTTACTCTCTCATTGAGTTAGTTTCAGGATTTTACTAGACACAGAGAGTGATAAAAAAACACAAGAAAAAAAACTAAAAAGAGAGGGAGTCACACACACACACACTCTCTCTCTCTTTCTTCCCCGCTCTTTAGTTTCTACTTCAAAACCCTACTCAGTACTCACTTTCAAGTATCCACAACAACAAACAGAAAGACAGCAATGGATCAATTTGATGCTACCAGTGTGTTGTTCGACAAAGTCAAGAGTTTGGACTCCGAAAACGCCTCCAAAATCATGGGTTACATTCTGATACAGGACTTCAAAGAGGGAGATCTGGTGTCGTTGGCTTTCGGTCCCGAAACCCTTTTGCAGTCGCTGGTATTAAAAGCTAGAATTCAATTGGGACTTTCTTCGAACACCATTTCTACAACTACACCCACCACCAACCACCACTCAGCGTTTCCTCGCATGTCGCCTAGAGTCGCTAACGATGGTGGTTTTGTTGATTTTGAACAGAACTTGTCTTTTTCGGACCCAAAGGCGAGTCCTTTTCTTTCTTATGATAATATACGTTCTGGGTCGTGTTTGGTCCCTGGTGTTTCACATCTCAACAATGTCGGTGGTGGTGGTGGTGATATTGGGAGTAATAGTAGAAACAATTTTGGTGTTGGTGGTGGTGATTTCGTTGATGAGTTTCAGTTCAATGATTATCTATCTTTTCTAAACGAGACTTCAAAAAATGATGAATTTAATTGTGAGGCTAGAAATTGGGGTCAAGATGTGAGTAACGGAGATACCCATTTGCATAGAAGGAGTTTCTCAGCCAGTGATGTGTGTTTTGGTACTGAAGATGCTAGTTTCGGTGCTGGGTATGCACCTTGTCATTACTATGCTAGAGGCTTTTGCAAGAATGGCGACAATTGCAAGTTTGTTCATGGTGATTTTGGTGATAATGTCGATGGTAATGGTGTAGTTGCTGGTTCTCCAAGCAAAATAAATGGTCTTTATTTGCAGCTTGAAGAGATGATGAGACTGAAAGCCGAACAGCAGCAAAGATTGGCTGCCTCTCAGTTCGCTGCTGCTGGGGTTTCTTCCCTGCCTTACGATAAGCGCATGAATTTTCTTTTGCAACAACAAAATGATGCCCAGAGGTATAACAGAGACAACCCAGTTTGCCTTACTTTTTTGTGTATAAAGTCTATTGATTTGAGTTTGTTTTAATTTTGAGGTCTTGAGGACGATGACTCCAAAGAGTACATAGGAGGGGACCCATTTGGCTATTTGCCTTAATTTTGTCGATATATTTGTATAAATACAAAAAGATAATTTGTTTGAATTTATTTTGGCATTTTGATTGGGGTTTTAATTTATTCTGGCATTTCGATTGAGGTTTGAATTTATTTTGCCATTTTGATTGGGGTTTTAATTTGTTTCTGGTGTTATTTTTGTGGAATGTAGTTTTAATGGACGATGTGCTTGATTTGAGCTGAATTTTTTCTTTTTGGTTTGTAACAAAAGAGGTCTTCCTTTTGACTTTGTTTTTTTACTGGGGGATTGGTCCTTGGATTTTATAATCAGTGTTGTTTTGGTGTAATGCAGAGTGGCCAGAGCAGCATTGATGTTGGGTGATGAATTTCACAAGTTTGGCTGTGGCCGATCAGAGAGAAATGACTTTTTTGCAATGGGATTGGCAGAGAAGTTGAACTCAGCAAGCAGACAGATTTATTTGACATTCCCAGCTGATAGCACTTTTAAAGATGAAGATGTTTCAAATTACTTCTGGTAACTCACCACCCTTGTCTCTATAATTCATCTTTTTTGTTGTAGATGCTCATGTTTTTAGTGTTTTTCAGTATTGATTATTTTGCTACATACAGTTTGAAAGGATTGGATGCCGGATTGCAATTGTGTTTTCTTGTTAAATTAATACACTAATATAGTGCTTTCCGATTACAAGATGTATTAATATGGTGCTGCATGAGAACAACCAGAATAATCTTTACTTGAATTCTTGCCAGAGAGTTTTAATGTACTAGAACTTGCATCTTTTTGTGAAGTTTCAATATTTTGGTCTCAACTTTTGAACTCCAAGTCCAATCGGTAGTATTTCTTTCTTTGACACCCCTAACTGTGCTTGACCCTACTTGGCATGGGAGTTAAGTTGCAATTTCAAGGATGGTGCCAATTTGAATCTTAGTATTTAAGAACTCATGTTTAATCCTATTTCAAGGTTGGACTGGGCAATCTTGGTTGCGGCATGGTCTTGGTATCATAGAGTATCTACTTGTGAAAATTTGTATTTTTTCCTATCCTTTAATTTGCTAGGTATCATATCAGTAGGAGTCAAATCCAGTTAGTTTCATCTTGATAAGATAGCTAGCCATACCAAAAATTATTTAGGCTTGCACCTGGCATACTTTTAAGATATATTTACCAGTAGGTTACAGTGGCTTGGATGGTGTTTATCACTTATTCTAAGTTTCTAACTGTGGTGGTAGCGTTTGATTACATTTGGTCTTCATCTCCGTTGCTTTTCATTTTCTTACAGATAGGTTAATTTCTACTGCTATTCATTCCGAGTATTTGAAGTCTGTCTTTATGCTGCATTCTGCTTCCACTCTGATAACAGTAAACCTTTATGCTTTAGGTTTCCATGGACAACATTTTTCAATTTGGGATCAATTTAATCGTTCTTGACTAAATTTAAAGTCATGGTTTAAATGCTGTAATTGTTGTGCACTTCAAAGATCACCGTTTGAATATTGCGCTGCTAGAATGTTGATACAGTGCCACTCTGTTGGAGTGTTATTGTGAATAATATTCTTTTTCACTTGTTTAACCAGTGACTTCCTTTTGGGGAAGTATTCTCTGTGTTTTATCTGTTCTTTCTAATGGAGAGAGAAAATGTTGATGACTATTTTGGCTGCTATGAGGCTTGACCTCCTTCGTTCACTGTTCTAAAACATTGATCTTGAGAAAGGTGCTTAATTTTTGATATTCGGTGCCATTGGCAAATTTTAAATTTCATGGCTCTGAATTTGAAAATTTGTATTTCACCAAGATAATTCTGTTTTGTTTTGCTGTGTTGTGTCCACTTTTTTAGCATTTTTGGACCGGTGCAAGATGTGAGGATACCTTATCAGCAGAGGAGAATGTTTGGGTTTGTTACTTTTCTCAACCCAGAGACAGTGAAGCTTGTATTAACAAGAGGGAACCCTCATTTTATATGTGATTCACGTGTGCTTGTCAAGCCATACAAGGAAAAAGGAAAAGCTGCAGAGAGGTATGGCTCTTTCTCAATGCTGT
Organism: Acer negundo; assembly: GCA_035582765.1. NCBI lineage: Eukaryota > Viridiplantae > Streptophyta > Magnoliopsida > Sapindales > Sapindaceae > Acer > Acer negundo. The sequence continues at coordinate 11,253,541 of CM069233.1, forward strand.
TTCATTCTTTCTTATCCTCATTCTGCATTGATTTTTGAATTGTCAAGTTAATGGAACTACTGCAGGAGGCAACAGCAGTTTGAAAGGGGGAACTTTTCACCATGTTCAAGCCCTTCTGGAGTTGATTCGATGGATCCATATGACCTTCACCTTGGTAAGTGAAGAAGCCAGAATGCATTTTCCCAACTTTGACCTTTTAGTGGTTTTCAGAACAATAATAAAAACGGGGATGCTTCAAATAACTTTTTTGTCACAATATGTTTGCATGTTCTCTTTCCTCAATTCTTTTTCCCTTAAAAGGATTAAATTTTGAATACTGTATCAAATCTCTCTTTTCTTGCTTTACAGAAACAACTAATTTCTACCACACACGGGAAATGATGTTGAGAAGAAAATTAGAGGAGCAGGCCAAGCTGCAGCAAGCCATTGAATTCCAAAGGAGAAGGTTTATGAATCTTCAGCTACCGGATTTGAAGAATCACATTCACCATCACCAACGCAGTCTATCAGTTGGTTCTCCTGTTACCTTGCATTCTCATGATGTCAACCAGAATGTCATTCTTCCATGTGATGGTATCAATCAAGAAGTCTTAGAAGGTTTGTGTTGACTTTAGTTATTTGAAATATTGGGTTTATTAATTATGAAAGTATGGGGAAATCTTGCAGTTGATAATTTGGATAAATTTTGATGGTCATAGGTGAAAGACCAATTGCCAAAGTTCCCTCAACTACCAATGCTACTGAACAGCACCCGCGACAGGAAGCGAATGTCGCTTGCCTTCTGAAAAATGGTTGTGTTAGTAGCAAGGATGGCACCAACTCTGAAAAAAGTGATCTCCATGAACAGTATGGATTTACCTGTAGATTTTGATTTCCTTTTCAAAATCCTGTTTATATACTTTAGGTCTTTTGGGTTTTCAGTTTTAGCTTCATCTCATTATCTTTCTAATTTTCCTTTTAGTGGGCATGAGAGCAATGTTGAGAACGTTCTACCTGATACCCTCTTCGCTTCTCCTACAAAAAAGTTAGCTGAGGGTCACACCACCGGCTCTTCCGCCTTGGCAGAAGTCAATGAAAGCACCACAGTCACTGCTTCTTCTCTGTCTTCTGAAATTAGCCAAGAAATGCCAATCGCTCCTACAGCTGACATGGCTTCCCATGACTGACAAGGTGCTACCCCATTCTATTATTATGATTTCTTTCCTGGTGTAATCATAAGAAAAGGAATTAGCGACTCTAATTTACATATATTTCTTCATTGTTTCCTCAGGTTTTATGGGCATGGAGATATTGTACTGTAGGAAATAAAGGTAAGCATGGCCCTCGGGGATAAAATAATTACAAGTCTACATATTTTAAATTTGTTGTCAAATAGTAGGTTTTAATGTTGGGCATTTTTTTCCCGCTTTGTCCATGCAGAAAAGTAGAGAAGCATAGACACAGAAGAATCCTCTAGATGTATAGCCAAATTATACCTGCACTGAAGAGTATATTAGTAGAGAGAATATGGTGACCAACTGCTACCATCTCATCAATACATACTGCTAACAGCAAATGCATATTTGAATACGGTGGACTGATTTTAAGTAGGGCTTTTCTCTTTTCTACTCTCTATCGCTGTAAGTGTGTGCTGGACCCACACAGACTAATCCAGAACAAAGAATTATAGGTCTTATTACATAGTTTTAATATAACTATCAGAAAAGGTTATACTATACATCCTTTTTGTTCTTTTACCATTTCTCTTACTGGATATTTTTTTCCCTTGAGTCAAATTTGAACTGTCTTACTAGGAACTGAAGCAGGTGCTTTGTATTATCAGCTATACCGATTTGGAGACTCTGGATACTAAAACAGAGAGATCAAAGGGGCTATTTTGTCTCATTTTATTTTTGTAGGTCCACAGGTGGGGCAAATGCCACTCAATCACATGGGGGCTGACATTTTATAAAAATGGTTTCAGAGTACCAACCAAAGTCCTTTCCCTTTCAGCTGATTGATTTGTCTTTTTAGGTCCGCATGTGTAGCCCTCTTGCTCTGACATATTTTATATTATGGTAGTTTTCCATGTGCTACACTACATTTGATGCTTCTTTTGCTTCACAATTTATAAAATTGCCCTCTCAGTCAAGTTTTAAGCATATGGAACTAATATTTTGTTCTCTTTCTGCTTTGTTGTTGCATAGGAAGTCATAGAGTGGATTATATATTAGGGAAAAGATCAGCTGTTGTATTGACTATGGATGCTTTTTTCTTATGAGATTAAAGTCTCTATAGTGAAGGTTTTGATGTCTAACACAAGCGGCAAAATTCGGTTATTCTTTTGTGTACTAATGATCCTTTTGATGTCTTTCACCAAGGAGATGAAATTGGATATTGAAGATGAGGTTTGCTTGATATATCAGTTTGATGCTGGTTTTTAGATTGTTTTGTTATGATGTCTACATTTGTTACAAGTGTAGTTGGCAAAAAGTAATGCTAATTTTGTTTGTTTTTGTCAACACTTTTATAAAAAAAACAATGTCTTCATACTTGTCTAGAAAATTGACAAAGTCATGTTATAGTTTTGTGTTTATTTCACCACAAACCTGGCCCCAAATTTTAGGTCAGTTGTTATGATATGATTATGGTTCTTTTTAATCATTATCTGTAGCAAAGGAAGTTAATATGATATTCTTTTATCTTCAATCATTTCATGGGTTTGAAATTTGAATCCAAGAGACCACATATTTGGTGTTTAACCCATTTATTATTCTAAAGTCTAATAGTGCATTTGGACGTTTAGAAGTGCTTTATCATCAAAATCACTTTTTAAAAATACCTAAAAGTGATTTTACATTTATTTTATAGAATTTTGTCTGCAATAAATAATCTCACTCTTGTGGGGTATCTTAATAATGGTTGTGATTATCTTCTGTAATTCTTTTTTCCTTAGCTTGTCAGTAGATGTTGATACCTAAACATAAAAGAAAATATATGATCAAGATTTATTGATAAGAGGTTTTGAGATTGGGATTAGGAGTTTTGAAGAAAAATCAAACTACTTTTGAATATAAGCAAAGCAGTTGAAGTTGAAAATATATTTAAGAAAATTTTGGAAATGATACCTTGTAAGCTTTTTGTGCAAACATACTTTGTATGATTTAAATAAAATTTTTTTTTTTTTTTAAAATTTTTTTTCATCATTGTAAACTTCTTTAATCATTTCTAATTTTGATCACTTTAGGTTATAGAATATGTATCGATTCTAGCCACAATCACTAATATATAATAACTTAATAAGTAATTAAACAGAAGATAAGGGACTAGTGGGATATATAATTATTTAAAGACAAAACATCTTTTGAACATATTTTTGCATCGATTGACACCAATTTTAACCCATTCCATGCATTTTTATTTTTTAATTTCTTGGTAACCAAACAATAGAATGAGGATTCTAAAGAAATTCCCATTTCATTCCATTATAGATCTTATTTAAATTATTAAAAGGTCATTCGATCAATGAACAGTTTGGTGATGTAGTCTTTCAAATACTCCGGATTTATATATCTACCAACTTCCTTGTAAGTGACTTCCACAAGGCGTGCAATATTAACAACTCGAAGGAGATGTTCCCTTGGGATTGCTGTTGGCTTCATGCATTCTTCATTCATATCCTTCCATGCTTTTTCAAACATTATCCTAAACTTTTTGACGGTTTCCTCTCTTGAGACGCCATATTGCTTCATGTAGGATTCTATTCCGGAGGCAACATGTCCCCTTTTTTGCTCGAACTTCATATAGCAAAATTTTTATTGGTTAGATATATGAAAGATGATGCCTAATTACATGGTTGATATTATAAAGCTCTCTTGTGTTATGGGTTTAATACAAACAAATTTAAGGGAGAGTTCAAATGTTGTCAATAACACATAATATAGGGAGAATTTCAAAAAACCCAACTTGAGGTTTGATAAAAATCCAAAAACAACTCTCTAATTTTACTTGTAATATACTTCCATAATTGAAAAAAGTGTCTCCAACATTGGGAGAGCGGAAATGGGCATTTGACACGAGTTTTCATATAAATCCAAAATTAAAATAGACAAATTTATCAATGGGAGATGTTTGGAATTATCTCTAACACAAGCATTTTTATAAACAAAATGATAATAATTTAATTTACCTGGTGGGATGTTATGTCACCCATTAGATGACCGATTTTATATGCAGCTTTAACAACATTAGGTCAGGTGTGCAACCACTCAAATGGAGGTATTCCTGCCATTTCTATTCCAACAAATGCTGTTGATGAAATTGATAATGACCCAACTGTGACAAATGCATTGTCCATATATTCATCAAATGTCGGCTTATATTCAAACAACAACAAAAACTAAACAAATTAGTTTTCAAAAATGGAATCTCATATATATATATACCTAATGTTACACTGTTAAAAAATTTGTCCAAATTCGTTATCCAAGTGATATGGTAAGATATATAGAGTAGATCGAAAAAGTACCGTATCCTTTGTATAAGCGACACAGTAAGATCTTCCTTCTTCGACCACCTCTTTATCTATTTCGTCGAATAGATTCAAGATTTCGCTATATATAATTTTCATATAATCTGGCAACTGATCAAGAGCACTTGTATCCCACTTCTGTAATGCATCTGTAAAAAGTTTGAGCTCTTCGAGAGTACCATATGAATCATATGTGTCGTCTAGAACTGACATCATCTTTAGAACTTTTGTGAATATAAGCCGAGCTCGATAGAGAGTAACAAGGCTCATAATATATATATATATATAGCAACTGACCAGAAATATAGCTCCATTATTCGGACTCTTATGTAGGGAAGCTTTGATGGCAACTGCAAATTAAATATTACTCACCAAATGAAAAATGTAGTCAATTAACAAACAAAATACAGATGCATACTCAAAATGATCAACTTTCAAATATACACACACATGACACATGTCACTGTGTATATAGATATATATACCATGTCATTCGATCAAGTTGATTCAAATTCTAAGTTGCGAGAGACTCGTTATATACCTGGAGAAATTTTGTAGCCATGTTGTCTGAAAACTCGAAATAAAAGAGCAACGGTGTATAAATCATAATCATGATGATCCTTGGGTTGAGAATAATGAGCATCAAATATATGATTTATTAGTTGTTGGTCAATCTCAGCCTTGAAGTGATATGACACACCAAGTCGACATAATAAGTTGATGAAGCCAACTTTCTTTGCTGGATAATCATCTGTACCTTCACCTCTTCTATCTGCTTACCATGTGATGATTCAACAAATTCCTGCATATATATATATATATATATATATAGAAGATAGCAAATGAATTTCATTGATACTCATCTAGCTAGCTTAATATATATGAGCTCGGACTACTTACAGAGTTACGAGAGGCAGTGGAAGTTGAAGTGAAGCAAGTATCGATATCTTTCCATATGTTAAGAGGGAAAGTCTGCCAACCTTCGTTTGTCGTTGTCATTGGTACTATTGGCTGCCAAACATGCTTCAAATCGGTTTCTACGTACTTACTGAATTGTAATTTTTCAAACAAGGAAAGCTAAGGCCCCATGAATTCGATCTTTTTGGAGGAAATTTTGCTAACGAAAGACCAGAAATCATCAAGTACTGCTGCTGGATTTTTGGTGCGAGCTTTGCCATCGGAATGATATGGATCATAAGCTTCGAAAGTGTTGTATTTATAGCAAGATCGAATACCAATATCTTTGTTGTTGAATTGACTATTGCAAACAAATTAGTTGGTGTATAATTAAACAACCAAATAATTAACACGGATCAATAAAACACAATTAAATAAATCATCATTATTTGACACCTCACTTGTAGAAATCCAAATTCATATATCTAGCATTACCCGTAATAAAATGAGACAATTGTTGACATTCAAAAGCTAGTCACTTGAGGCGGCCAAAATTAATCCATTTAATTTTGGTGAATATCACAAGAAAGTCATAAAAGGCTCCATCAGACTCTAATCCATTCTTATGTCAGACCCTCGTATAAAAACATGGAAAAAAAAATGGTTTCCTGCAATAAAAAAAATAGAAGACGAGAATAATAATAGAAGAAACAATCTTCATCAATCTCATATTCTCATTGTACTTGTTTTGAACTTACAAACACACACACACACGGAGGTAAGATAAGTTGGCTATCCCCTTGGATGCTCACCATTTTGCTAAGAAAAACTCAATGAAATAAATACAGAATAAAAGATATACAATAATGATCTGCTAGATTTAGTGGTGTTTAGATGTACTTGAAAAATTACCTCATTAAAATCTTACCAAGAAAACATGGTGGGATAAAATATGATTTTATTAGAGGGTAAAAGAGTACGGTGCATATATATATATATATATATATATATTTATATATGCTCAAAATAACTAATTTACTTCCTCTTATATGCTCCCACGGATAAGAATTATAATATCAATCTTGTAATTTACAGAGCCAACACATGATACCAATTTCTTAAATGTTGATGTATGCAATGTTTTGGTAAACGGATCTGCAAGTTTATCATTATACCATACCTTTTTTTTTTTTTTTTTTTTTTAATTAATAAAAATAAAAAGAAAAAAAGGGAAAAGAAAAATGAAAGCAGAAGGGGCGCGCAGACCCTAAAACACATAAATCTAAAAAGGTATGTAAGCCTCAAAATTAAAAACATGAACTTAATTAACCAGATCAGCGGGATCATTTCTTTTTGTCTCAACCAATGCGGTCCAATTATTAACAAGGTTTAATTCTGCTTAGGTCGCTAAAGCCGCAGAATCGGAGCCAATTTTAGTCTCAACTACAGGAAGGCACTTAGAACTTCCCTTACTCATTTGAGACTTGGAACTATATAAAATCTTAAAAGTTGGCTTCACTTTTCTTTTGGATTTGGTCACCACGCACTACAAGAAATCAAGCTATTAACAACGGGACATCCACCACAGGCACGGGAGGCTTGTTTAGGAAAGTAACATTTACAACGGGCCTTTAAATGCCCGTTGTAGATAAATCGCTTTTTACAACGGGCCTCTAAATGCCCTTTGTAGATGATCTCGTAAATTTTTTTAACAACAGGCCTATAAATGTTCGTTGTAGATAATCGCTTTATTAATAACGAGCACATAAAGGCCCGTTGTAGATAATCATGCAAAAAAATTTAACAACAGGCTTTTAAATGTCCGTTGTAGATAATCATTTTATTAACAACGGGCACATAAAGGCCCGTTGTAAAAGGTAAATAGAGGGAAAAAAAATTCAAACTTTTCATTTCCCGCCATTAACAAAAAACCTTTTTATTTATACTTCTCCATTCTTTAAATAAAAAATTCGAAAATTTTCATCTCCCACCATGCCAATAACAAAAACCTTTTATTTATACTTCTTCATTCTCTAAAAACTATCACTTTCTCCAAGTGATCATACTTCTCTCTCTCTCTCTCTCTCATTTAATCACTTTCTCTTTATTTTCTCCAAAATTTGTTTCAATTCCATATTTCTATTGCTTTGAATTTCTTGTTGTGTAATTAAAAATTAGTTCTATTATTTTGGGTTTATGTTCTTCTTCTCCTTTGTGTCTTACTCTAACACTTACATACACTTCATATTCAAGATTTAAAAGGATAATAATTTTTATAATTTGGTTTCTAAGATGTTTGCTTAGTTAGAAAGAAATCATATTTTTCCCGGTACATTGTTGTATAAGGTAGGTTCGTTTGTTTTATATAATTGCTATTAATTCTCTTATTTTTATATTATTCATAATTCTTAGTTTTTATTTTATCATTTTGTTTCAATTATGTAAGTTGTAATTTTGGTTTTAGTTAATTTTTTTTTTTTATGAGTGTGATAGAGTGTGATAATGATTATTTCTTCCCCTTTTTTTAGATTTTTATTTTTATTTTTAGGTAACACACAAGATTTCTACAAAAAATTCATAATAAAAAATCATTTAAATAAAATGTGGATTCTAGAATCATTTAAATTTCTCCATAAAAAATCATATAAATTTCAATTTCAAAAAACAAAAATAAAAATCATAAAATTTCAAGAATTTTCAGATGAACAAAATTCTAAAATTCCAATTATTTGTTTAAACGAATTCCAATAATTTGTTTAAACAAGCTATGTATAAAATCAATAAATTAATTTTGATTTAAAAAAAAAAAAAAAAAACTCAACGGGCATTGCCCGTTGTAAGTAATGCATCAACAATGGGCAATGACTATTTTCAATAACGTATAGACAACGGGCAATGCCTGTTGTCGAAAAGCGTGCTTTTCCACTATTGGTCCATCTATAGCGGGCACAATGCCCGTGGTTGATACACATCTACAATGGGCATTGCCCGTTGTTGTTAAGTGTTTTTCTTGTAGTGACGAGAATCCAATTGTTGTCAAACACGGGGTCTACTAGACCATGATTAAAATTTGAAGTATAAATATCTTAGTTTTTTTGATATATTCTCCAAATTAGTATTTCCTTTTTTACCTCTTGAAATCTCATCCAAAACTTGTTGATCAATCATTGGATTGTTAAGAGTCACACTGTTATTAATGCAAATATTCTCTAGAGAACATTGATGATTCTCATTATTAGCGTCCAGATTTAGATACTTGGTATTCAAATAATTATATCAACATTAATTCTCGCATCTTAATTAGGAAATTGTTTAGATGTTTGAATTTGAATTGGAGAAAAACTCTCAATTTGACCTTGATCTTCCGCAAGTGCATTAAATGTGCCGGTCGTAATTGGAAACCGCCGTTCACGGATTGGGTCAACTTCTTGAAACCCAAATTTGTCAACTTCAAAATTGGTCGTTGTTTCCCGATTCACTTTTTAAGTATCAATCGCATTCAATTCAAACAAATGTGGAGATAATTGGATTCTACCATTTTTGTCTCCCACATTAATGATGAGATTTTCAAAATTTTGAATCTACACAATTTCTACTTCTTATATCGTTTCCTGATTTTGTGGGACTGTTTTGCACTCCTTTATGACAACCTGCCCATTATGTTGGCCAGTGGTGTTGTTTTTCGTGATAGGTCGATATGTTTACCTTGGATTTCTTGATCGCGATCGACATCTGTTAGAATTAATCTCCTTGTTATTTTGGTGACATCTAGTTGAGTCATGACCAAAAGTTTTACAGTTCGTACATCTTTCAAGAATATTTTCATATATAATATCCATAGAGAAACCTCTATGCTCATCTCTCTCCACATTAAAAAAGGATGGCTGATTTGAAGTTAAATCAATGTCCACAAGAACTCGGACATAAAACCTATATGCTTGATCCCTTAGCTTGATCTAGTTGTAAAGGGAGGCCAACTCCTCGTGCAATCTCCATGATCGTGGTTGGATGCCAGTATTTCGAGCATAGACCGTAAAACCTCACTCAAACTTGAGCATGTGATAATTGTTGATTATATGGATTAAAATCCGGTTGTCTTTGAAAAATACGAAAAATACCGTTTGAAATTGAGTAGGAACCTCCACTCCAAACCCTCTTCAAATCTTCTTCACTAGAAAAATGAATATAAAAATATCTTTTGGGAAATGGAGTAAGCTTCCAAGGATTTCTGAGTTGTCAAATCGATTGCATTACAGATTTTAACTCACTAGGCTTTAAAGGTATAGAACCTTTTCTAAATAGTAAATGTCCAAAAAGATTTTCCTGACAATATTTTAGTCTTTCTTGGACATATTTTTTGACTAATGCGAACACACGTGATGTCCCTTTTCATAACTGACACTGGGAGCAGATTTGGTTAAACCCATGCTTCATCGGTTTTGAGAAGAGCTGCAAAAGGTTTTGGTGATGATGACTGTGGTAAAGTATCGGTAACATTTGAGAGAGAGAGGCAAGGAAATTCCACGAACATACTTTTGAAGGATCCATGGACAAGGCTACAAAAGTGACAGAAAACTCAAGAAGGTGAGAAAGTCATCCATCTCAAATCTCAACAAGCTTTCGACTTTTTTTTTCTGCCCTTCACGGATTCACCATATAAAAGAATATATATATATATATATATATATATATTCTATTTCTATCAATTGGGTATACTAATTCTAACAGATCATTAGACCATATCTACTACACAAATATTCATCGGTTCTGTTGAAATTCATAAGTATAGAAGATTTTTGGAGAAATATCTTTAGTTCTATCTCCATTGATATATATCCAGGGATGTAACCATGTTTAAACACTAGGGTGGGTTAGAATAATTTTTTTTTTTAATCGATCATTAACAATATGAGAAAATTGTGTTAAGTAAAAATAAAGATACACCTAGTTAAGAAGATATAGTGAGAATTACCCTGTAAATGTATATTCTAAATAAATGCATTAACAAAATTGATATAAAAAAAAAGAAGTCAAAACAATGGGGCATTTGGCTTGCATGATGACTCACACGGGGCATTTGATTTACTTGATGACCCACTATCATTTTTTTTATAATTGAAATAATAGAATATGTTTTTTCTTTGCATTACGATCTATATAAATAACAAAAAGACACAAAAATAAATCATTAAATTAATCCTTATTTTATTATTTCTATATACTTCTAGAAATAAGAAATTATTTATATATACAAATTTTTTATATTATAATATTAGTTGATTTATTCGAAATATTCAAATACAATGTTAACAAAAAATCTTATTTATTAATTTCTAAAAAATTCTAATTTATTTGATTATTATATTAGTTTAGTTATGATGGAGTATTCATGTCACATAGGGAAATAAATATACACTTATATTACTATTTATTAACAAATCTAAAAACAATCAATTTTTTTTTTTTTTTTTAACTTAACAAGAATGCATCTAAATTTCAATTCATTAAACAATATTGTTAGTTTGTAAATTTAAAATTAGAATAACTGATAATTAGATTATTCCTAAAATTTTATAAACTAAAAATTATAGTAATCCTAAAATTTCGATACGAAACACAATATTTAAATTTACAATATTCATAAAACATACCTAATTGGAAGATCAATTCTTGATATTGATAAAGAGATTGGATCAAAATTTGGGAAAGGATGGGAGAGATAATAATTATTAAAGTAGAAAGAAAAAAAAATCTGATATTAATCGGCTGTTGCCTCGTGAGTCGTAAAGTTTGATAGAGTGCGATCAAAGTTTTCTAACAAAGTATAAATAATTAAATACATGTTGCCTATAATCCTAGTCCGACACGATACACATTTTCTGTTGATATTAATAATTAATTATTATTATTATTTTTCAAAAAGCTAAGGTAGCCCACCCTAGCTTAGCCAATTGTCCGTTCCAGTATATATCCCCTTTGATATGAGCAATACAAGCCTTATTATCTTTAAATATTGGTGTCCACATTTCTGTGGATGATGAAAATTCACATGTACTTTGAATATGATGAATAACAAGCTTTATTATCCACACACATTCTCGACTTTTTCTTGAAGTGCAAAGATCTTAAAATGATCAGAGGATGTATCAACAAAAGCTTGCATTGTGAAGCGTCATGAGATTGATGTATCATTATAGGTAAAAACAAATTTCGTTTGTAAACAAGTTTTATATATGAGAATCAAATAGATATCCAACATCAGCATAACCAGTTAGACCTGAAAAATTGTTAGATGGACTGTAGTGGGTTATTTAATTAGTGAAAATTGTAAAAAATAACTAAACCACATAATGGATTATTGTTTTTAATTAAAAATATTTAAATTATTATTTTAAGAGTGGTGCTATTGGCCTACTGATCTATTTATGTCCCATTTAATAAATTATATAGTATTATTTTTTTTCCTTTATTAAAATTACGAAAAAGGACATACAATTTAAGAAAAAAAATATATTCTATAAAATAAATCCAATAAAACCCTAACAACCAAGAAACATTCTTAAAATATATATCTTGATAATTATCAAATATATATCTTGATAAATGTCTTGAGTTCATCGATCAAGAACTCAGTGAACCCTACTCAATCTTCACCTACCGTTACTTTGTCTATCTCTGGCCCAACCTATTTTTTCTGGTAATATGATTCTCATTTTTTTTTAACTCTATTTGCCAATTTTAAATGATTTTTTTTTTATTTACTTTTTTGTCATGGGTTTGATTTGTATGATTGCAATTTATAGGCATTTCACTGGGGTAAATGTGTGGGAACTGTTGTGTGTAAGATGGGAGAGCATCGAACTACTTATAGAGGTTACATTGCAATGTTGGTTGTTATCATTTCTTATCATGGAAGAGGCATTGATAATTTTTCTTGATGTTTTATTTTGATATTTATCAAGATATATATTTTAGGAATGTTTCTTGGATTTTAATTTGTTAGTGGTTTGAATATAATGAAGCTATGTCGAATCATGATTTAAGAAAAAAAAGACAACCAAGAAACGTTCCTAAAATATATATTTGATAAATATTTGATAAATATGAAGATATATATTATATGAATATTTCTTGGTTGTTAGGGTTTTATTGGATTTATTTTATAGAATTTTTTTTTTCTTAAATTGTATGTCCTTTTTCGTAATTTTAGTAAAGGAAAAAAAATAATGCTATATAATTTATTAAATGGGGCATAAATAGATCAGTAGGGTGTGCCAATAGCAACACTCTTGTTTTAAACCAGGTGTAAGTTACATTGTCTAAAATACTCTTGTTTACCCAAAAAAAAACCCAATTTGTTTCTATTTTACTAAGTATATATACTTCTTTTCAACTTTAAAACCTAACCCTAAATCCTAAAACATGTCTGATCTCACTCACTCTCTCAATCTCTCATTTTGCTTCCACCAACTACGTTCATCGTTGTAGCTCTGTCGACCGCTGTCACTTCTTCTGCCGTTGCTTCTTCTATTGCATGTATGTATTTACTATTTTACTTGTTTTCTTTGTTACTGTTGGTGGACACTTTCTTGTAATTGAGCATAGAAGCTGTGATTTATAAACCATACCAGTTTCTATCTTCATTTTCTTCTTTGCAATCGGTTGATTTTATTCTTGGATCTTGTCCACCGTTTGTCTCTTTGTTTTTATTTTTTTATTTTTTTTATTTTCTGTTTTATTCACTCCTAACATTTTATGTTGATTGGTCTTTGAATTTGATTTCTCTTTTGTCTTTGATTGATTGGCTTTTTTTTTTAGGTTGGTTATTGATCTATTTTTTGTCTTTGTTTGATGTGGGGTTGGTTTGTAATGGTTTTTCGGTTATTAATTTCTTGATATTATATTAATATGTGTTTATATTTTGTAAGATTTAAGAGGTGTTGATAGGTTTGTGAAAGCGAGAGAAGTTTGAAGATCAAATTACAACTGCTAGCTTTCTAGAGAAAAAAGAACAATTTTCCAGTATCTGAGTCTTAAAGGTTGGTTCTTGAAGTTGTTTTTACTTTGTTTTCTTTGATTATTTGGTAAGAGAGAAAAAAAAAAGATTTTTATTTTCTATTTTGTTCTCTTCCTTTTTTTTTTTTTATTCCTGCAATTGGGTTTTTTTTTCCTTTGTATTATATTGATTCGTTTAAATGGATTAATTTTGTTGCTTTAACGGTTTTTACTATGTTTTTTTCTCTTGAGAAAGAAGAATTAAGAGATCTGGTTCCCAGATCTTTCAAAAAAAATATTATTTATTAATTTTTCATTTTCTTCAATAATTTTCTATTTTTTTAAATTTAAAAAATACCGGGAGATATGGGTTTCCAGATCTTCCGAACAATTGACCTTTTAAATTATTTTAAAATAAAATATTATTTATTTAATTTCCTTTTTCTTCTTCTTCATTAAATTTTCTATTTTTTTTATAGGTCAAAAATGGTCGAGTTTTGGTGGGGTTTTTGTTAAGAAATTGAATGAAATTTTAGTTGGTCTTGTAAAGGAACATGTTTTGGATATGAGTTTGTAATGATGAAGAGCTGAGGTTTTTTATTTTTATTTTTTATTTTTTTTATTTTTAAGCTTATAGTAGCCATTGAACAACTCTGTGAAAGTGAGACACTTAAGGTGTTTTATAAAACTACTCAACGAAAAACAATAGGCACATTTGCTACGAAAAACGTCTCAGCAACATGACAAATGAGAACATTTTATGTTTGTTTGTTTTCAAAATTTTATTACTATTTCCACTTATCGACATTGACAATTATTATTGATAAATGCATGAAGAGTTGTGGTGTGTCTATAATGATGCACATGGAAAATATTATTCAATATAAATATTATCAAATGGACTTCACATCGGAGATATATGAAGGAAATTAGAAGTGAAATTGCATAATTGTTTGTTCAAGTTTCGATGTCATGTCAATGACATTAGATTGATGTTGTATAAACATTAAAGATATTATTTCTAATTAGAACTAATTAATTGAGGCTCTCTAATGGGTAGAGTGATATTGTTTTATAATACAATGTTGTATTGTGTTACTGAGATATGATATTGTGATTATGCATGTAATCAATTTTGCCGAAATTTTTGTCCTGCAGCCGTTTTTAGTCAAAAGTTATTAACCAAACCTTAAAATCAAAGAATAAAGTATATGTAAATAGACGAATACAAACTAAGACTGTAAATAACATTCAACGACTAACATAAAATGAAATTTTCAATAGTTAACAACCAACACTCGTTAAAAGTTGTAATGTTATGGTAGGTCATGGTTTTGTTTCCACGTTTGAGCATGTATGAATATTATGTCTAAGCACAATCGGTCTAGATCCTCCACAATTGGTACATACCTTTAAAGGAGGCATTTCTGAGGAAGGACGTATTCTAAATTTTTTCGGCCTGCTCGATGGTCTTCTATCTTTATGTGGATGTACAATGCAAGAACTAACATGTTATCCACCAACTCATTGTATCATAACTTGTTTTCCACTCACTCCTCAATAAGTTACCAATCCACATAATCTAAAGCGTCTTATCGACCGTTGTAATTGATTGCTAACTTAAAGCTTTTTATAGTTCCTGTTAGGGTATAAAATGTCTCATGTATATCATGTTGGGTATAAAATATCCCCTGTATGTAGTATTTCATGTAAAACATGAAACATCCCATGTATACCATATTGGGTATGAAATATCCCGTGTCATGCTGGAAATAAAATATCTCATATATGTCATGTTATGAATGAAATATCTCATATATGTCACATGTATGCAGTATTTCATGTAAGACATGAAATATCCCATGTAAGATATGAAATATCCCATCTATACAGTATAAAACATGAAATATCTAATGTATATCATATTTGGAATGAAATATCCCATGTATGTTATGTTGGACGTGAAATATCCCATGTATATCATGTTGGGTATGAAATATCCTATGTATATAGTATTTCATGTAGAACATGAAATATCTCATATATATCATGTTGGACATGAAATGAAAATATCTCCAGCAGAACACAAAACCACACAATAAAAAATAAAATGAAAAATAAACCCACCAATAAAATTTATTTAATATATATATATATATATATATTTGTGGTGGAAATTAGAATTTTGATTAGTTGAGTAAATTTAAATTTATCAAACAAGTTTTTATTTTATTTTTAATTTCTAACAACTCATATAGGTTTATATATAAATATTGTGCAATTGTTAACACATCTAATCTTGTAGTCAGACGGTAAAAGTTTACCACTTTGACTTTGAGGTTGTAAGTTCAACTCCTCATAATGACAATTAATCCTCATTATTATCAGAGGTGGAGCGGGCCGGTGACGGTGGGATTAATTTTGGTAATACATGAGATCTAAATCTAGGTATGTAGTGTTTAATATTTGATTCCGGGATGCTTTTTTGATAGATTTATCATACATTTTCTTGATTCCCAATTTAGTTTACTAATTGGTAATTGGCGTTAATGACCAACAACCTCTTGAATTGTTTTATTTTTCTGTTTGATTGTGTAAGACATCTAAAGTAACATAATATTTATATACAGGATAAACAATGAAACGCTTTAGATTGGGGGCACTGCAATCTGGTTAATGAGGCAAATGGAGATGTTATATACCTAGGTATATTATAAGTTTTATCATCAAATTATAAGTTATTGATGGAATTGAAATATTTTTAAATTTTGGTTTGCGTTGGTAGGCACTTAATTGGTAGATTATATGATACATATATTGATTGTATCTTTGTCAATTATATAAAGTGAGTTACACAAAGTATGTCATTTTGGTTATTTGTAATTTCTATAGCAAATAGGTTGTTCGATTTTGTTTTATTTTTATTCTCATATTCACATATTTAATTGGGATGGTTTCTTTTATAAATTTATGGAGTATCTTATTTCTAGAAAAATCGTTTGGTTTTCATTTAAATGAATTCATTTTTGTTAATTGTTATTATTATTGTTAATATAATACATGAGCAGAGTTGTAGAGACATGCAAAATCGTTTTACTTCATCGAATATAACTGTTTTTTTTTAAAAAAAACACAAAAATTATAATTATAAATATAAATAAATTGTAAAAAAAAAAAAAAAATTTATAAATATAGATGCAAGCAGATGCCTTGCATTATTTGCAGGTGTCACCAAACCTAGTTATATGAAAAACTCCGGTCTTCATCCATTGATCCTCCTCTAGATCTTTCCAATGTTAATTAGAATATAATAATCTGACTATGACCAGCAACGAACATGTTAAGTACGTACCATTCAATGTTCAAGCTGGTTTAGTAGAAACGACCGTCTCCGGAAGTGAGTTTTTGTTAGAAATCCAAAGTACGTGGCATTGATAATTTAATGGTATTCAAGTAAAACTTTGTTTCAATGTTCAAATTTCTCAAGATTGTTATTTCTTCAATAGATCGATAATGTTAGATATCAGTATCATTATTAGTTCATCAATGTTTGATAATTAAGTCTACGATATTATTTAACGCAATTACAAAATTATCACCTCATTCCAATAATTCATTTTATGTTAATTAATTACGAATTTACGATAATGCTATATATCTTTACTTTAAAACAATTTAACAACGTACTGTATCAAAGGTTCTTCTTTCTTTATTAAAATTACTAATATTATTTTCCCCATCATCTCTATCATGGTATACGTCATTGATAGAATGCAACTAGCACAGTAGCAGTGCAATTATTAAAAGCAAGAGAGACATTTTTTATTTTTTATTTTTTTATATACCAATGGTAGTCAGTAGTCACTTGAACATATGTGACATTGCTTGACTGGCAAGCGTTTTTTCTACTTAGCTTCATTGGGCGGTGGTAGCAAGATAGACACATTTATCGGAGCAATCTTAACTCTAGGACAATAGTTAGGGTTGCACAGATTGTGAAGGATGATTGTAAGGAATGGGAATCAAGCATAAATCATCTCTTCTTCTAACTGACACACCAAAGGTCCAAAGCCCTCAGTCATGTGGAGATCTCCATTAGGGAGTTTCCAATCAAAATGATATATAACAACATTGCGAGTGGAAGCTCCACACTGGCGATACCGAATGATATTCCTGGACATATCCTCTTGCCAGCACCGAAAGGGATGTACTCAAAATTACTCCCTTTATAGTCAGTAGCAAAATCAAGAAATCTTTCTGGAATGAAGCTCTCCGGTTCAGTCCAATATTCGGGATCTCTTCCGATCGCCCATTCATTAACAATCACTTAGGTTTTAATGGGTATGTCAAAACCATCTATGACGCTTTTCTCTCTGCATTCTCTTGGAAGTAACATAGCAATAGAAGGATGTAGTCTCAAAGTCTCTTTTATAATTACTTTCAAATACTTCATTTCATGAATCGCTGTTTCATCCACACTTCCGATTCTAGTAATCACTTCCCTCACTTCTTCTTATGCCTTTTTCATTAGAATTTGATTTTTCATCAATTCGGACATCACCCAATCTATAGTTGTGGCACATGTCTCACTGCTGCAGTAAAAATATCCTGAAAAAAAAAAAGAAAAAAAGATTTAACCATTAAAAATAAAAGAAAGATTTATGTTCATCCAGCCGAACAACGTCTCAAGTTCGAGTGGCCATACTTGATTATATAAAAAATAAAATAAAATAAAAAAAAATAAAAATAAATAAATAAATAATTAAAAACCCATTTGCATGGAAGAGGTAATTAATCACTACTAGAAAACAGGTCTTCCACAACAGGCGATGTCCATTGTAGAAGAGTATCTACAACGGGTATGGGTCCCGCTATGTATTAAGCTGTTATGGAAAAAGGCGCTTTTCAACGACGAGCATTCAACGTGGTCGATAACACATTCACCACGTGTGTTACGCGTTGTCAATATTTTATTTACAACGTGCTTAGCGCGTGATGAATACCTTATTTAAAACAGGAATTGTCTGTTATAGTTGTTATATTCAAATCGATAGATTCCCGTTGTTAATACATTTTCTAAATCAGGCATATTACTGTGTTTAATAAGCTACTTATTACAGGTTTTGCTCGTTGTAAATATTTTGTTAAAAACAGATATAGCCCGTGATAGATACTATAATATATATATATATATATATATATATATTAAAAAAAACTGATTAGTATATTGAAATTGTTCGAATACAATTTTTATTAGAAAATTCATATTGTTCCAGTATTGATCTTAATTATTAAATAACATCCATTTCAGAAAAATCTATAAGCAAAAGTATAAACTAACTAAAAAAAATTCATAATTAACATATGTACATATATATATAATAAAAACAACACAAAATAATTCGAAATTCAAATCAAAGGTATTTGAGTCCTAATATTAAGTTTACTCATAAACATTCACAAAAAATCCTAATTATCTATCATAACATAGAATTATACAAAGTCCTAATATGCAATGTATTTGGTTGGCCAAGCAATAAAAGTGCCTATAGCATCTTCGAGAATTTGTAGGTCACTAGTTAGGTGAATCAAATGAACCTTACTCACCATTATCTTCTTTACACAAACTCTCCAAAAATCCGGACCAATAATCATGTGATGAACTGATGCTTGTGGATCAATGCAGTCAATTTCAGCTGCTGCCACTACTTCTCCGCCACCAATCCAATTCAATAGCTTGCATTTTTTACTTGAAGCATCCATTTCAGTTGCAGAAGTACCGATTGGTGTCTATTATATACAGACAAAAAAAGAGAGTATTATAAATAAATATATTTTCATTAAACTACAATTATAAAAACCAATTTTGATTGAAATTTACCTTTGTAGGAGATTCAACAATTTTGGCTCTTTTATAATTATTTCCTTGTCTATTTGAATCACTTGAAAATTGTGGCTTCAAAAAAATAAAATGAATTTAATTAGATATAATTAAAGATTAATATCATATTAGGTTGACATAAATTCTTTTTATGTTAGTTACCTGAGGCATACTAGAAGGATGTAATCCCCCATTAGTTGTTGCTCTATCTCTAGCCTGAAATTTAAATGCACTCAAATGAAATCAATCAATCTTATTATGTTAATTTGACTATTATAAAACAGTTATATTTGACAATACCTGTATATGGAAGACAAACGATTTCAATTCCTTCAATTCTTGTGTAAGATCTTTCACTTCTTCTTAAAGTTTTATTGTTGTTTGTCTACCAAGTATGGCTGCCTGCACTTTTGTTGGTGTTGCACCAAAACCAAGTCCCCGAACTCGACCTCGATGCTCCTTCTCTAAAACTTGAGCTAACGCATCATCTTTAATTGTTTTACTTGATACATCAATTTGATTTGTTTGAATTGCCTCTATTTCTTTCTACATGTCATGCAAAATAATAAGAATGTAAGAATATAACAAATTAATATATATGATAAATCTAAATTAAATTACATAAAATAGAAATAAAAAAGTTAACTTATCATACAATTTTTTCTCCAACACATTCGTTCACCGGTGTCCCATCTTTATGCTTATGTCCAGCTATCCAAGTTTCCACTCTATCAACTTCTTCATGATCTTCATTTGCAGCTAGTTTTGCAGCCCTCTTTACAAAAGCATAAGCCAAGCAAAAACATTACACAAATCTACATATTCTGATTGGGGTATTAAACACTTTGTATTTTATATTGCATAGAGAACCATGTGAATGAAACTTAAAAGAAATTGAAAAAAGGAAAGATGCTACTGACTCGTATCTATCCATGACAAAAATTTATATTCAATATGCAATATAAGTACAAACTTATGACAAAAAAAGAAAACCTTGAAAGCCCATAAACAGTACAGTCTTATGAACACAACCAAAACTTTGAATTCTACAATAATAACATCATAGAAGTATACCATAAGTAATGTCATAACTCCTAGCCAATAGATTTAAATAATCATGCAGCCAGCTATAACAATCAGTTAAGATGGACCTAGTAGACGGGAGAGCAAATCACTATATGCACAATCTGTATAAAAGATTTTTCTTTTCCATTTTGCCCATGAGTTATATAACAGAAGACCTTTGCAGGGCAACAAGTATCGCCCCAAACCAAGAAGTCCACACACATCCTTACTTAATAAGTTAAATTCTTACCAATTCTTCACGTAATCGTGTCAATCCTTTACGACTAGTTGTATGTGGACAATCATTCTTCTTCACCAAAGCGGTATAACGTCTACTTATTACCTAAAATAATAAAAAATTAAATGAAATGTGCATATTTCACTAAGATAGCGTCAAGCTAAGTTTAGTAGACTTACATCAAATTCCGGAGACAAACGATATTTGACAAATTTCTTCCATTCATCATCATCTACAATGTTATCTGGTTTTAACATTTGGAGCTTCCTAGATGCCTCAGGACCAGGAGTGATACTTCTAATTTGTTTTGTTATCCTACTTTTATATCCTCTCCAACAACTACCCATTTTTGCCAGTATGTGACTTTTACCAATATCATTATTCAAACCAAACTTAATCTGTTTTGATAGTTAAGGTCACAAAGAAAATTGAGATTAATATATATTACAAGCTTCATTTCAAAGGAACAAAAAGAAAAAGAAAATGAAATTCATGTACCTTTGTAGTCTCCCCCACACTGTTTTTCAAAATCTAAGGTACCGCTGGCCAACTTTCATAAGTTACTGGGATCAATTGAGTTGCAACAGTGCCATAAGAAGTACTTAATGGTACTGAAGTTTTTCCAACCCGCTGTCCCAAGTTATTAAATTCAATACCACTTTCTTTAGCCTTTGCAATTTTATTAAAATCTATTCGATTTGAGCCCCTTCCCTTTCTTTTCTTTGATCCCTCCTCATTATTACTTGAAGATGGAGTGCCAGTACCTTCTTCCATTGCCATCTGTAAAATTTTAATATACACCTGTTATATATAATTTACATAAATAAAACCACAAGTTGATGAATCTTAATAAGAAAACATTATGAAATGATAGTAGCAGTGCTCCAAAAATTACATTTTTTATCAGCATTCAGATCTTTCTATAATTGCTTAAGCCAGCCATTTAAGTAATTATGTGTATTTTGAGCCAAAATTATAGCTAATGTTTCATGGAATTTGCAGCAGAAATGTGAAATATGAGAGGAGAATTTGAAATATCAAAAGTTCAAGCATCGGAATTTGTAGCCGATCGAAATGTGAAATTTGAAGCAGGAATCTATGGAACCAGTAAGCAGAGTATCTGAGATATCCAACTAAATCTCAATTAACTCATAGTATCCATTTAATGCATAGTATGACAACCAACTCAATCAAAACAAGAATATACAAATAATGCAACTAAATCTCTGGAAACACATATTAAAAGTGCAAACCTGCTTTAATTTCCCAGATATATAGATCAGCTTCTTTCTCACATTAAAAATCAGCAACTATGTCTTCACAGTCAATCCGAGCATAATCTTCATCATCATCCATACTAAAGTCAAGTTGAGATACATCTAACGGTATTGTTGTCTTATAAGCATGCTCATCAAATTTGTCAAGATCATGAAACCCTCTTGGAGGTGCTTTTAAGACAACATACCAATTAGATGTATCATTTTCCCTAGAGTAAAAAACTTGTGTTGCTTGTGAAGCTAGAATAAAAGGATCTCTATCAAATTTATTTACACGTGGATAAAGATTAACTAGTGTGAATCCATCTTCAACTTTAACATCACTTCCACTAACCCAATCACATCTAAATAACGGGACAAGAAAAACATAAAAATCTATAAGAAGAATTTCCCTAAGAACCATGTAATAAGCTATCTTTTTAATAACTTGAGTGCCATCTCTTGTACTAACATTGCAAACAGTTTCTGCTTCAAGGGAAGCACCATTATCTTGTGTGGATTTCTTGCTATCTATTGTGCGATATCGTTTTCCATTGACAACATAACTTGTATATGACATTGCTTGCATCGTAGGTCCAAATGCTAGCCATCTTAAGGTAGTTGATACATTCAAAGTGTTTGATTCAACAATGACCTAATTAAAGATATAAGGGGTAAGTATATCAAGAAGAAAAAAAATGTGAAATGGTTAAATATCTTAGTGGGTAAGTTTGTTAGAGACAAAATGTGAAAAAGGTTGTCAACAAACTTTAGATTTTAACAATGCTGCCAAAACTTGATGTATGGTTCTTTTGTAGTAAAGTGGGTCGACTTGCAAGACTCGAATCTAAAAGTTGAAGCTCTTCAAGGTGCATGCTATGTACAATTAAATATCACTAAGTTAAAAATTGTTAGTTTTTTACTTAAACTATGGAAAAATTTATTTTGCGGTACTCACTTTATGAATGGTTCCACTTCTGCACTATTAAACAATATATAACGATGTGCAATGCGCATCATTTTAGAAGATATGGTTATTGATATCCCTGTAGAAATAGGATGCCCATCCACCACATTATCGTACACAACATCCTCATTTCTAGCATTCTTATTACCAACATTTGTTGCTTGTGGTATATACTTGCTTGTGGTATATTACCAAAATTGCATGCATTCATCTGCTAAATAGCATTCTGCTATGCATCCTTCTGGTCGTGCACGATTTCTTACATATCCCTTCATTAGCTTCATGAATCTAAAAATGGAATACAAAATATCAAAAGATATTTTTTAAACTAAATTTTGAAACGTAAATTATACCACAAATAAAATCAAATTTTCTTTCAAAAGGGTACATCCAACGATATTGAATTGGCCCACATAATCGAGCTTCTCTCGTTAAATGAATTGTGAGACGAACCATAATGTCAAAGAAAGAAGGAGGGAAATATCTTTCAAGCATGCACATGGTAAGAGCAATTTCATCCTCCAATGATTCTAACTTACCTCTATCAATCACTCTTTGACAAATGTCATTAAAAAAGGAGCACAACCGAAATATGGCTATTCTAGGACCTTTAGGCAAAAGACCTCGTATTGATACAGATAACAACTGTTGCATTAAAACATGAAAATCGTGTGACTTGAGCCCAAGTATCTTACATTCACTCAATGAAACACAATTGCTTATGTTTGAGCAATAACCATCAGGCATTTTTAAATTTTTAACAACCGTTTACAAAAGAGTTGTTTCTCTGCCTTTGATAGAGTGTGCGGAGCTGGAGGTAAATAAAGTTTATCTCCACATTCTTTAACATGAAGCTCATGTCTAATGCCTAACATTTGTAAATCTCTACGAGACTTAACACCATCTTTTGTTTTTCCATTCATGTTCAATAATGTGCCAACAAGACTATCACAAATATTTTTTTCAATGTGCATCACATCTAAGTTGTGACGCAAACATAATACCTGCATAATAAAACTACAAGTTAACTTTGTTTTGGAAACATATAACATAAAAATAAAATAAGTGAATCATGAAATGAAGGAATTACCTCCCAATACGGTAGATCAAAGAATATTGATCTTTTTTTCCATATAGGATTATGGTTTTTCTTCTTTTTTCCATTTTCGACTTTTTTCTTCTTTCCTCAATCATTTTCAACCTCCGCACATGCAAGTCTAACTTCATCACCCGGAATTATTCGTGGCTTACCTCCTGTTTCTTCTTCACCATTGAACTATGAATTCTTTTTCCGAAATGTATGATCCATTGGAAGAAATCGACGATGACCCATATACACATTCTTATTACTAAATTGTAATCTTTGAGAACATGTTTTCAACCCGCAAGCAGGGCAAGCATATTTACCTTTTACGCAACACCCTGCTAAGTTTCCATAGGCTGGAAAATCATTTACAGTCCACATTAAAAGAGCCTTTAAGTTGAAGTTGGAATTAGTGGATGCATCATAGCATTCTACTCCTATATGCCATAATTCATTCAAATCTTCTATTAGTGGCTGCAAGTACACATCAATATCATTCTCCGTTTGCTTTGGCCCTGGAATTAATAGTGTTAAGATCAAATTTTCTTGGGACATGCATTTCCATAGAGGAAGATTGTATGTAACTAGCACTACTGGCCAACAACTATGTTTTGTGCTTAAGTTTCTAAAATGGTTGAATCCATCTGCAGCCAAACCAAGCCTCATATTGCGTGGCTCTGATGCAAAACATGACCATCTATCATCTATAGTCTCCCATGCAGATGAATCAACAGGGTGGCGCATCTTTCCATCTTGACTTTTGTGGGTAGAATGCCAAGTCAAGTCATTAGCCATTTCAACTGATCTAAACATTCACCTAAACCTTGGTATTATTGGAAAGTAGCAAAGTACTTAAGCAGGCACTCCTTTGTAGATGTGATTGGTTTTTCTGCTTACTTTCCATCGAGATTCACCACATTTTGGACATTCCTCAACATGCTCCAATTCTTTTATAAACAAACAACAATCATTGATGCATGCATGTATTTTCTGATATCCTAAATCGAAGACTTTAAGTAACTTTTTAGTTGAGTACAATGATTCAGGAAGTACATTATCTAGCGGCAACATGTCTCGAAGGATCCCAAGAAGTTCATCGAAACCCTTATCAGAGAGACCATGAATAGCTTTATGTTTGTATAAAACTACAATTGGTGTATTTTGCACAACCATCATACAACGGTGTTTCAACATCTTCCACATTCACAGTGAGGTCTTCATCTCTTGTTTCGACCTCAAGTTCAACATTACAATCATCTTGAAAAAAAGCATCCCTAAACATTTTGAATGTATCCGTACTCTTAAAATTGTCCTCACTTGGTGCGAAAGTTAGTGTTTTTTTTCCCATGATAGACCCAATTAGTGTAGGTAGGATCCATCCCTTTAATGACTAAATGTTCATACACTATCTGACTAGGATGAAAACTTTGGTTTTGACATTTTATGCAAGGACAAACAATCAAATCGCGATTTCTTGCGTTTCTTTTCACAACATCAACAAAGTTTTTAGCACCATCTTTATATTATTTCGTTACTCTACAAATGGAATAGAAAACAAAAACTAAAAATTGTCATTAATTGAACTTCTATATTTATATTTGTTAAATGACATTTAATGAGTTTGGTATTTTAACCTTGGAAATTTTAGCCAATTCTTATCCATTTGGATGTAACCAATCTGAAAAATTCAACAACAATTTTTAAACCATAAAAAAAACGAAAAAAAAAAATTGTATATTAAAGATGAATTCACAAGTAAAAAGTATAAATCACAAATTGTGTAGTAAGATTAACTATTAATGAATTCAAAATCACAAGCTTACACAAACCGCAATCATCATAAATTTATCTAAGGATATTATAAAAGCAGGCCAAAGACGCAAACAGAGGAGCAACAGGGCTGCTCACACCCACAAACAACAGCAAGCAAAAACAAATAAACAATATTTTTAAAGAGTTTCAAAATGTTCATCAATGTTTCAAAATTTAGAAGATAAATTTATCTAAATATCATCAAGAAAAACAAATAAACAATAATGTTAAAGAGTTTCAAAATGTTCACCACGATCTCTTCAATAATACTCTGCAGCAGCAATTCAAATCTGGGACTAGAAGCCTTTCAACAGTAATTGTCTTTAATTGTTCAATCCTTATCTATCTAATTATTTCTTGTTGTGGGTCTTTTGAACCTTTCTCCACTCCTACATATGTACTCAACATCGTTAAATAAAAGAACTATCATACACTGACTTTTACAGTAAAATTGTATCACTATTATAAGGTAACAAGATTATCTTTGAAAACTAATGCTCTAGGCAGATTGTTTGACATAATTATTCACGGAAAGAACCTCATAATTATTCAAGGATATGAAGAATGAGGTACTTTAAGCATGCCATCACATATATCAAACCAGAACATAGAGTCGTAGATCCTAGTCCTACACCAATATGGGGTATCTTCTTATTAAGACAGTTCATTATAAGCTTTGTTCCTTTATCTATTCTTCCAATTTCACAAGATATTGAAAAATATATTAATTATGGTAAGAAATAATTTTCAGTTGTGGATTAACAATGAAAATGAAATGACTAGTGTAACTGTAATCATTTATAAAAAAAATAAAGATAATATATTCAAAAAGCCAACAGGCCCAGAACCACAACAAACAACCGCCAACAACTAGAACAAGCCGAAGCAGGACAAAACCGAGCAGAACAATAGCAAAAACACGACTACACCCAACATCAAACAAAGTAAAGAACACAAAGCACCACAACAAGAGAAAAAACAGAGGAACAACCCAAGATAGACCCAAAACCGAGATAAGTCCAAACTCCAAACAATCGAATCCACCTTAAGATCAACATCCCTCTTCGCTAAACTATCTGCCAGAGAGTTCGGCACTCTGGCGAATAGTGTAACTGTAATCTTTGAATGGCAAAATGAAGTATGTATATATATATATATATATATAAATCATTCATGATCACATATAAGTATTAGATAAGAAGAAGATCAATCATTGTCTTTAATGGGTATAGTTTGCACCTTTAACTGATCATATTGTATTACCCTGAATCAAGCAAAGTATCTTGATTATGCTCATTTCTTCAACCGAAATTACCATTTATATTATCATACATTAACCAAAATTTTGCAAACAAATAAAATTAAAATTAAAATAAAACAAAAACCTTATCTACAGGTGCTTACCAAACATAAAAATACGTCAAGATAAGAGACAATAACAACAAACAAAACAAATCCCCATTCCAAATTTCGAAAAAGCTAAGATACCAACCCAATTTTGACTCTGAAGCCATCAATTTACAAAAGTCACCCCAGTTCACGAGGGGGAAAACAAAAAACATAAATACCCATCTAGTTTTAACAATTTTGGTACAAATTTTTAAAACAAAAACAAAGCAATTTCTCCGGTGAAGGGTTAAGCCAAATTGAGGACACTCACTGATAATAACAATGCAATTTCAAGAGCTTTGGGATCCTTGCATGTAATAAAAGTCTTCAATTACCCTGATTCACTGCACCCAAAAAACAACAAAGCCGCATCAATTCACCTTGACTTTCCACTAATTGCATACCCATCCAATTTAATTATTTAACAAGTCAAACAAAGTAAATATTCTCCCTTCTACGCAACACACACCAAACCCACAAAATTACATTAATTTAAATCAAAATTAAAGTTTCATAAACAGAATTTTTTTAAATTTTTTTTTAAAAAGATATTTCATTGCCAGGGACCATAAGCCCAAAGTAAATACAAACAGTAGGACAAGCCAAGCATAGAAAAGAGACCAAAACAAAGAAGGAGAAACGACCAAGCAGCAGAGGCAACACAAAAGGAAGAAAGCCTGAAACAGAGGCAACACAAAAGCAAGACCATCACAGGACCAGAACAGAAGCTCTAGGCCGGACCCGAAGAGCCAACAAAAACAAGACAACAAACACACGACGAAGAAGAACACCCAAGTAGCTGCCGCAAAGGCCAGAAACGAAATTGAAGATGAAACTGAAGATAAAGATAGCTAACCTTTTACAAAGAAAAACCTTCTATGGGAACCTTTTATGAAGAGAATATTAAGAGTCTAAAGAATTTTAGGGATTTAGGATTTTAAAGTTTAAATGTCTGTGACTTTTCTTTCTTTTTTCTTTTATTTATGAGACTTTCTAATGACAATATTTACCGGGTTTTTTTTTTTATCTATTTCCCTCCATATTGAAATTTTTTTCCACAACGAGCCAACACAGTTGTAAAAGTGATAACCACAACACACCCTTTGCCCATGGTGGATAATAATATGATCCACAGTGGGCTTTTAAAGGCCCGTGGTGGATACTAATATGATCCCACATTAACAACGGGCTTTTAAAGGCCCGTGTTAAATAACAATTTCCACCACAAGCCTTTAAAGCCCCTTGTAAATATTCCGTTGTAGATAACTTGATTTCTTGTAGTGTAAAGTACTTACCAAGTTGACTGCTTTGACGTTGTTGGTAGTCAAGGGAAAATCAAGGTTACCAATACCATGCTCTTGAACTTTCAAATGAACATCAACTAGATCTTCAATCTTGTCAGTCTCCAATGTTGTCTTCGATCTCCTTTTTATGATCATTGATAATGTTTTCAAGTATTCTGTCAGATTCTTGACGAACCCTTTCTAGCTGCGACTTGATTCCAGTAATCCGTTCAAGCAATTTAATTGAAGGAAAGATCAGAAATATTAAAGCCAGTCGCTAACCTTATACCTTCCTTGAGAATTGATAGGAATAAGTCTTGATCTTTGCATTTCTTACCAAATGCAGCCCTTGAAGTGACACTATATGCTAGTGAGTGAATTTTTTCACTAAGGTTAACCGGCGATCCTGCTTTTGAATCAAGCCAGTGAATGAGATTGGACATCTCTTCTTCTCTTATTGATCGGAAAGATTGAACACGTTTCTTGTTGAGAAGCTCTAATATACAAATTTTCCGTAGTTGTCCCCAATATTCACTGTAGGGCGAGAAGCCTATATAAGTAGCATCATAGAACATGATATTAGTTGCTAGACTAGAAGGTCTCGATGCAAAAATAGCATCATGAGTTTTCATCACTTGTTTGGCAAATTTTGGTGAAGAAACAACAACAGTAGAGAGTTGTCCAAGTTGGAGATGCATCAAAGTTCCATATTTGTTGGCCAAATCTCTGAGTCCACGATGAGGTTGAGAGCCAGCTGCAACAAGCTGGTGTAGATTTCCAATGAGAGGTGATTTCCATGGACCTGGAGGTAGATTTAGAGTTGTATGACTGGTTTTGGATGTCTTCTTCAAAATTTTCAGCACCATGAAAAGACAAGAAAGGTAACAAAGATTGAAAAGCTAGGAATCATCAGTAGTTCAACTTCCATGAGCAACATCAAGGATTGCGTGGACTAAGTGAGTTGGATGTCTCTCTTGATTCTTGAAGAAGCTGATTTTCTTAAAAGTTGAAGTCCTCACAAATGGTTAAATGAATAAACAATGAAAAGTAGGATATGAGCACGCCTTTGTAGAATCAAAGTTGTAGACGATGTTGTAGACCTCTAATAATGTGTTTACAACCTCTTTTAAAAAGATATATGGGGAGATTTTGCAAAAATCCTCTAGGTTCGACCCTATTTTTAGGGTTATTTGCATAAAACATCATAAGCTTAGGTGAAATTGCATGTATATTCAAAATTTTCTTTTATTGCACAAATATCCCTTCGAAAACGTTGACCGGCAATAGATGTAAAGTTGAACTAGCATGACTATGAGAAAAGTCAAAAATGCCCCTCAATTGTAATCTAGGGCTAACATGGCATGACATTTCAGAAATTAAAATTTTACCCCAAATATTTATGTAATTATAAATCCACCCAAACCACTATTTAATTTCTTCATCCTCTACCGCTGCTCTCGGTGTTGTGATGATAGCAAAACCGGCAAGAGGAGGCCGCAAGCCTTCTCTACAAGAGGTGCAGGTGAGAGGCATGATTCATTGTGTCTCCATTAAAAGAGGCAGAAGTGTGATGTATGCCTCCTCCAGTCCTCTATATAGAGGCATCGCCACCTCTTGTTCAAAGAGGTGATTTGCTATCTCTTCTCATAGGGGCAACAAACCTCCTAACGAAAATAGGGAGGCTGCAAGCCTCCTCCTATAGATTTTGCCACCACTGTAGTGCATCACTAGTAGCGACAACTAATGAGGTAGAAGATGAGGTGTCGGGTGGACTTGTAATTTGTAAAAAAAAAAAAAAAAAAAAAAATTAGGGGTTATTTATAGTTATTATTCTTATGGATCTATAATTATTGAAACATGTGTGGTTCCTTTGGTGTTTAATTATTTTTATGTGTAAAAAGTCGATTTTAACCCTAGACCACCCTTTAACCGTTAAATTGCATCATCAATCAAACCGTTTGTCAGTGTTTTCAGGTTGATTTGTTTTGAAAATATATTTTTAACATATTATAAGAATAAAAGCAATGTTGTGTGTAGTTAAATTAATTAATATTGATTTTTAAATTAAAAATATAAGAATATAAATATATATTTCTTATATATATGTTTTAATTAAAAAATTAATTTAAAATTGTTATAATCGAAAATCTCGTTCAACAAAAAAGAATTAATTGGATCCCATTTTCAGTTTCAAATTAATTAGTAGTGGGTGACTATTGCCTAAGGAGTAAGGAAGAATCAGTTAGATTGATAGCATGAAATAAATAAAGGAAAAAGAAATCACACTTCATCTCCCCTACTAATTACCTAACAAATCACACAAAATGTCTCACCTAATTTTCACTCAAATTTTATTATAAATGGTGTATATATAAGAGATCATTTGTGTAACTCTAAAATTGCTATGCTTTATATACGTAATTTTATGGGTATTTCTGTTGTTAAAAAAAAAAAAAAAAAAAAGGTGTTTTAGAGTTTTTATTTATTATTTATTATTTCCTTTTATCTTCATATAGCAGTGTTGATTTGAAAATTGAAATGTTGGAGTTTAAAAGCAAAGACAAAATAAATAAAAATTGGAATGTTGGAAGAAACTAAATATACGAGGTATAATTGTTTTGGAAAGGTCACAATAAACCCTTTAGGCCCCGAATCAAACATATAAACTCATATATAAACTTGTATCCAATTGGACAAGAAACTTCCTGTTCCTTTGTAACCTTTTTCGGTTTTATGTTATCCCTTACTTAAAAAATAAAATAAAAATTCTAGAAATTACCAAAATCAGAAGTTGTATGACCGGATTTGTAATTTGCTTGATATTATGGATCTGTAATGTAATTAACACATTTCAATTTTCATGATATATAAATATATTATATCATTTTTTTTAAAAAAAAAATAATATCAGAAAGTAGATAAAAACATTAGAGAATATTATTTTTTCATTTTATATTAACGAAAATATCACTAATATTTCATGGATATGGTTTATATTTTAAACTAATAATATAATTATTCCTACTGAATTCACTATCGAGTACAAATTAAAACAGCCTCATTTAGGCAAGCATCAAAATAACTTACACATGCATGTAGTGTAAGGAAGCATACATACTGAGCAAAGCCGACCCAGACCCAAATCATTTTTTTAAATTAAAAGCTAATTATGTTGGGTACAAATTTTTTTATTTTTTATTTTATTATTATTTTTTTATTAAATGAAAAACTGATTATGAAAGTGAAAAATCAAGGGCCAATTCGTTTTTAATGAAAGATCAAATGGCCAAATTAAAGTTAAAGATCAAAGGGCCCAATTAATGAAAACAGAATTAAGAATAGCGATGACACCCATCAAAAACTGTATCTACACTCCTCTCTAGAGTGACATCTTTAAGACTGACCTCCATGTTTAATATGATTATCCTATGTGAAGACTGAAGGACCAGTCACCAGTATCATCCAAAGACCGGTTAATCTTCTTTGATGATTCTAGCCTGCGCAATTTACATGTGATTAGTTAAAATCTTCAAAAAATACAAGTTCCTATATATACCATCAAATTAAATTTACAAGCAGGCATTCAAGTCTCAACCAACTTTGGGTACAAGTGTGAAAAATGAAATTAAATTATTACAGGATTATATAAATAAATAAATTGACAAAAATTAAGGCTTGTTGTCATGCACATTATGTATTCTGGTGGATTTGTTTTGAAAAATATATATTTTTAACATATTATAAGAATAAAAGCAATATCTTGTGTAGTTAAATTAATTTATATTGATTTTTTTAATTAAAAATATAAGAAAAATATATATATATTCTAAGAATACAAATATATTTCTTATCTGGTTTAATTAAAAAAAAAAATTAATTTAAAATTGTGATTATCTAAAATCTCGTTCAATTAAAAGAATTAGTTTGATCCAAATTTCAATTTCAAATTTATTAGTGGTGGGTGACTATTGCCTAAGAAAGAATTAGTTAGATTGATGGCATCAGATAAATAAAGGAAAAAGTAATCATACTTAGGAGGGTGTATTAATTAGAAATCTCATAATAGTTCATTGCAAAAATAAAAAGATCATGTCCAGACAAGCAACTTGAACAAAATTAAAAAATGAAAAAAATAAACAATTTTGAATTTTAATTGCTTGAAAAACCTGATAACATGAATAAAATTGGGATAATAACTCATGAGAAAATCAGAAAATTACATCAATTTTAATGGTCTTGAACCTTTCTGACACTAATCAAGGTTATAACCAAAGAAAAACTTAATTCGACAGAGTACTAACCAAATGATACCTGAAATGTTTTTCCTCTCAACCTATATGAGACTTAAAACCGACATCTTCCAATTTTGTGGTTTCATACTTCCTACAACTAACTCACTACAAGTCACAGATATCTGATGAAATGATTTAACCCTACTAATACAGCAGAACCAGAAACAATTGTTTTCTACAGCATGTGGAGCTACCATGTACAATATGAATTACAATATAAAACAATTACTTAAATTGTGACTCCCAAATTTTCATCCAACACCAAGAAGCAATGAAGTCAAATAAAATCCTCGCCAGCCAAATGCTTGTTTCTTGTTGGTTGTGTTGGGAGTCACTATTTAAGTACTTGTTTTATATTGTAATTCGTATTGTACATGGTAGCTCAAACAATCGTTTCTGGTTCTGCTGTATTAGTGGGGTTAAATTATTTCATTAGATATCTGTGACTTGTAGTGAGTTAGTTGTAGGTAGTCCTGACATGGTTCCGGTTCGAATTGAGGAACCGAACCGGAACCAAACAGTAAAAAACGGAACTGGAATTGGAACTGAAGGAGGTCGGTTCCGATTTCGGTTCTAGTTTTCAAAAAACCGATCGGTTCGAACCGGACTGGAACCGACGGTTTCGGTTTCAGTTCCGGTTCGAACCGACAGTTCCTATAATTTTTTTTTTTTACTACTAAACTAAACCTAAATGCTAAATCCTTCTTCAATTCTTCTTCTTACTCAGCCGTCAGCCCCTCGTCAGGTCATATTCTTCTTCTTCTTCGTCGATCCCCTCTTTTTCTCTTCTTCTTCTTCTTCGATCCACCCCAAATCCCTTCGATTCTTCTTCTACAACATCATCTTGATCTCTTGGACTGAGTTTTTATTTTTATTATATATATATATATATATATATATATTTAAATAGAGGTTCATAACTGGAACCGAAACCGAAACCGAAACCGCTTAAGGTCGGTTTCGGTTTCGGTTTCGGTGCCAATTCCACCTAACCGCGAAACTGGAACCGTCGGTTCGGAACCAAACTAAAACCGTGTCAGGACTGGTTGTAGGAAGTATATGTGGGAAGTCAAATGCTGAGTTCCCTAATGAAGTCAATGAAATCCTCACCAGCCATGAATCACGATTCGACCAAATCATCATTGAAATACAAGCTTTACGATTGCAACAAACTCAGCCTGCCATTGAAATCAACCCATTTGCTTCAGGCGACACTTCCAATAGTTGAAACCATACCAACACTAACACCGACCGCACCAATCATCACCACAAATTGTCCTTTCCAAAATTTAACGGAGACGATCCACCGGGATGGGTATACAAGGCAGAGCAAATATTTCGAATTCAAGAATATTGCACTTGAAAATTTTATTTTTGCCTAGAAAATCTCGGAAACTGTAAAAGTCTCGGAAACTATAAAAAAAGTCTCATAAATTACCAAAAGTCTCGAAAACTGTCTGAAAAAACTCAAAAATACTTGAAAAGTCTCGAAAATTATCTGAAAAGTTTCAAAAATACCTGAAAAGTCTCAGAAATTTTCGAAACTTATTTGACAAAAATGAATTTTTTTCAAAATTTTTTTTTTCATCTTCTTCTTCATCAACCTCCATTAAAGGTCGAACAAAACGACTTTGACCTCCAATGGAAGCCGATGAAGAAGATAAAAAAATAAATTGAATAACTGAAAAGTAAATAAAAAATATATGTAAGGTAAGAGTATTTTTAGAAGTTCACTTACTTTGGTGCCTTTAAAACTTAAATTATTAGAGCATCTCCAATGTAATGCTAAATCATTATGTCAATGCTATATTTTAGCACAAAGTGAAAAAAATATACTTCAATGTAATGCTAAAAGCTGTGCCAAATTTGGCACAGTAATAAGTGCAGCCGTATTTGTTGACTTTTTAATTTTAAATAATAAAAATTTAACAAATTTGGTAGAAAAAATTGAGATTGAAACAATTCTAAAAAAAATTCAATGCATTCATTGAATTCATTGGTTGTATTTATTAACTTTTATAATTTTAAATAATTAAAAAATAAAAAATAGTATATCAAATAGAATTTTACATTGGTGTACTGTGCTAAAATAATATGTCAAATTTAGCATTTTACTATATTTTGTGTCAAATTTGACCTTGATATTGACATATATATTGGAGATAGTCTTAAAGTTGTGACACTCATAAAACACCAACTTAAAAGAGTGACAAAACCCCTAATTTCGACAAGTATCGAGAGCCTCATTTTATATAGTTTGCATCGAGTCCTAAAAATCTCAGGGCCGGCCTGCTAATAAGATGGAGGCTTACACGTATTTTCCATTTAATAGATGAGCGGTGAGTGATTTTTACCTCAATGCCCTCACTTGTCTAACGCTAAGTTTAAAATTTAAATGGAACTGTGAAGCTAGGGTGGAGAATAGCAAGTAATTGTAATGTTGTAATGGTAGGATGTGACTATTACCGAAACCGGTGAGAATGCAAAACGATGAATGCCTCAAACTATAGAGGAGTTTTTAATAATATTCCTATAATTTATGATTTAACCACCTCCGATGAAAGAGACTTGTGTGGAAAAATATTAAATATGGCATCAAACAAAACTATTTTGAGGTGATGGATGGATCCATTTGTGTACACGTTTTCCGATTGCTACAAATCTATTACCAATAATATGAAAAGCATTCCCGATATAGTAAAAGGTCTATTCTATAAGATAAATGGCCATTAGCAAAAGTCCATAATTGTTCACGGCATGGGCCTAAACAACTACAGAACAAAATGCTCTCTATTCAATAACCTGTACTTACCTGCTTTTCTTCTTTTCTTTATAGCCTCTTGCTATATATATACCCCCATCCATCTCTTCTGTTTCATAATTTTTAGAGTTGGATAATTGCTTTTGCCATGTGGATTTAACGCTTAACCTCATATCTTCACAATTATCGGTTAAGTTTGATCAAATTTGACTAATGGTAGACAGAGCCGGTCCTGACATTATTGAGGACCGGGATAAAAATGGTAAAAATATTAAAAAATAGGTCCCTTTCAAATGTTCTATAACAACAACTGAAGGGGGCAATCCCTTAAAACATTGTTAAAAGGGGGTATTTTCATTTAGTTTACCAAAAAACCAAACAACTACTTATAACATTACCATTTTCTTATATATTATTTACGAAACTGATATATTCAAAACTCTTCTCAACCATTTCTACTTTTTACTACTCTCTTTCATGAATTTGATAGGAGCACTAAACTATATGCCTCCCTCATTAGCTAGATATATTATTTATTTATATTTTTAGTAAAATCCATAAAACTTTTAAATTAAGAATAAAACAATAGGGTAAAACGCATGAGAATGTTATATCTTAAAAACCTTTACGACATTAAATTATTAGTCACAAATCAATTTTGTTTTTTAAATTATTGATGTGCTATGTTTAGTGTTGTACATGATTAGATTAAGATAATCTTGTTTCTTGTTTGGTGTAGTATTAGATTGGATAAAAAATAATTTTATCATATATTTAATACATTGTGAAATTGATTATTATAAGATTAAATTATTTTTAAATAAATTAAGTGTTTTTAAACCTATCTCATCTCATTTCATATAACAAGCATGACTATAGAGTTTTAAATTAAAGAATCGACAGTACTTGGTAGAAAAAATTAGTGTAGGACTGTAGGCCATGGGAAAAAGATTTCACACATGACAGCTTCATAAATAATACTATAATAGTAAGATTGTAAGAATATCTCCAATGGGCTCCTTAAATCCTCTCTTTAACTAAAATAAGGAGTCATTTTGGTTTTAGAGCACTCCAAGAGGCTCCCTAAATGACTTCCTATTTTAGAGAGCCTATTGGTGGCTCTCCAAATATAGGGAGTTCCCTATCTTCTCTCTCTTATATTTTTAATATATTTAAATTGATTTTGTTATTAAAAAGAAATGTTATCATTAGAGCATGGTTATTAAATACAATTTAAAACAAAATTTTTTTATTTATATTTTAAATTTAAAAAATATTAAAATATTAATGACTAGTTATAATAAAAAGCATGGTTGGAGTGATCTCATAAGATGTTGCTAGCTAAAATAGCATATGAGCTAAAATAGCTAAAATTTAACAAAAATTTAGGTAGCATTGGTCGGAGATGCTCTTAAAGTGAGAGGTTAATGTAATCTGGTTTTTTTATAAATTAATTGAAAATGATGAGCATTTATTATGATTTGTGGCTTGCTAGTTTGGGAAAGTCAAAGTGGACATTGAAATTGAAATTGAAATTGGAGCATTTATTATTAAAGTCATGACTACAATAGCGATTGAAATTGGAGAGTGAAATTGGCGATGGTATTTAGCAATTCTTAGTTGTTTTATTGTCTGGTGCCCACAACCCATTGAACTTAAACTCATCATGGGTCCTTTTTTTAACTCATCACATGTACTGATTTCTTGTAACTAAAGGCCCTTAAAATCATGGGCCCTGGGCCGGCTCTTGGAACCCCGGTCTAGGGCCGGCTCTGACGGTAGGGGAAGTGATTGTCGATTATTGATAAAATTGTTTTCTAATGTAAAAGAGCTAACTTCAAGGGTTTGGTGTAATTAGCTCGTTTTTTGTTTTATATATACCAATGATGTCCATTTGAATGAACGCTTTTACAACTGAGCCGGATTGAACGGTGGTAATCATGAGTGTAATGGTTGAAAAATGACAAAAAGATCAAGAAGTATGTGTTTGTATGCATGAGATCAGCGATTCTCACAAGTATGGAAGAAACATGTTTATGTGTGTCTGATGCAAAGCAGCAATATATTCTGATTCTTATTAATTTATTATTGTACTACAACTCCAATGGGGAGGTGAGGAAGAGAAAGCATTTCACATCAATGAGTCAGCACCACAAGTACAGAATCTATGGCTAGGATTTTGTTTCCATTCAAGGAAGAAATGCTTTTTTCTTCTGGTTTTCTGCTTTTTGCTTTCTTATGCAAATTGTGCCCACTCCACCCTGCATTTTCGTATTTTCATTTCATGCTTATATTATATAAGTAGACAAGTTGAACAATTCTTTCTTTCTCATTCACATCACAAACACAGCTACCAGTGAAGAAGAAGAAGAGCAAGGAGCCACTCAGGTTAGATCATCATCAACTTTCATTTCTATACATTTTTCTGGGAATTGTTTTTGACTCATTAGTTATTATAATAAGTTAGCTAGTAATACCAGTCCAAAATCAAAATGGAAGTGCAAGTAAAAGTGTCTGATATGGGATGGGACCCCACCAACCCCCCCCCCACACCCCCCCCTAGGTTGACACATTGGAGACATTCCCCAGACCCCAGCTAGCTACTTCTCTTAAGTGGGTCAGCTTAGCTCTTTAAAAGTCTATCATCAAATTCCATTTTCTTTGTTTTTGTTGAAAAACCAAATATATATATATATCCACCATAATAATATCTTATTATTTCTAAAATTTTCTTCTGTCATGGACTCATAGATTCCAGTTTACTTGTGAAAAGGGAATTGTATAACATTTATCTGCTGTGAGGTTTTCAATTATTTAATTTTTGGGTGTTTATGAGTTTGTGATCATACAGTGTGAAAAGTAGTGGGGTTCAAACTCTATATTCCATTGTTATTTTTTTAGAGCTTTTGCTCTGCCATCTCTGTCCAGAACTGCATAGCTTTCAAATTGTATAAAATCCAACAAAAAACATATCTTAAAAAATATATATGCAATTATGCAGCACAATTGGCTTCTTTTAGAATATGCATTGAAAGGAGAGAAACCAAATGGAACCTTAAAATTGCTGGGATCTGTTGGAGAAACTGGAAACATATTCTGTTGGATCGGTCTTCAAGAACAAAAAAACTGTAAATATAAAAAAAAAATATATATATATATATATATATTTATCTTGTGCAAAGTGCAAACCAAAGAATTGTATGAAAATTACTAATAAAAGAATTGAAGGATTACTGCATTAATGTTATAATTTTTGTCTTGATGAATTTATAGAGTTATGGAAGGTAGCAGTGGCAGTTCAAGCAATCGTCCAGGTACTGAAATATTTTACATAAATATAAATATATAAAAGTAATTTAATTACTGGTTTGCAAGTATAGGAAAGAAGAAGACAACAGAGTTGGAGACATTGAGGAAGGAGCATGAAGAGAAGCAGCTAAAGAAACAACAACTGATGTTGAGGAGACAAGAATTGAAGAAGCAAATTGAAAATCACAAGAACAAGGAAACTTCAGAGGAAGTAAAACAAGCTTTCAAGCAACTGAGCCAAGAATATAACAGCCTTAGAGAGGAATACAATCAACTGCTTACTCAAACCTCTGGGGAATCCCATCACTAAATTATAATTCTATGCATTCATTTAAATAACTCTACTATATATGTTTTCAATGGATAGCTAGTTAATCATCTTTTCTCTTTAATTAGTTATATATGGGATATCTTCTCTATTTAAATGGGGCATTGCTATCAAAATTGCATAATTCTCTCATTAAAACACCTTACTAATAAACATCATTAACTAATTAAAAGTAATCTGATACTTGGATTGCATACTGGGAGAGAAGAGGCCGAAATGTCTCTCAGTTTCTGCAGGACCCTTTTGGTTTTCATCAAACATGGCAAACAAGTAAGTCTCTATGGCCTCTCCAGGCCTCCTTGGAGTCCCTGACTTCACATGATCAATCACGTTACGATAATAAGTGCGTGCATTCTCAACCGTTGCTGCATTACCCCCATCAGAAGGCCAGCCTGTCTCCGATACCACGACCTTCAAACTCGGTGCACCAGCCTTCTCCAAGGCTGCGTAAAGAGCGTCCAACAATGCATGGAAAAGGTTCTGGTATTTGAATTGTCCGTCAATGACCACAGGCCCTGGTGAAGTAAATAAGGCATATTCAAGCTTGATATCAGCCGGGTCACTAACATAGC
The DNA here is from genome assembly GCA_035582765.1 of Acer negundo. Lineage (NCBI taxonomy): Eukaryota > Viridiplantae > Streptophyta > Magnoliopsida > Sapindales > Sapindaceae > Acer > Acer negundo. Next base: position 11,293,180 of record CM069233.1, read on the forward strand.
CGAAATAAGGGTAGATATTAGCAAGCAGTGGATCCCCAGTTTTCATGAGGAACTGAACAATCGGCACTATATATGGACTTGCATTGGTGCTGAATGAGCCTGATGATGGAGGATAAGAGGACCCCAACAAACTTGGTTCTATTGAGGTTGACACCCCAATTTGGCCTTGTAAATTGGCTGCTTTTATTGCATCATACATGTTTTGCATTGCTGGTAGCACATATTGGGCAGCTAAATCATTGTATTTGATCTCGTTTCCGACGACAATGTAACGGAATTTGACATCGGATGAGTAAGGAAGAATGAATCTTTGGACCCAGTCCTTGGCAGCAGAAGGGTCAGAGAGTGCTTGAAGATTTTCATTAGGGACACCAAGCATAAGCTCAATGTCTGAGGCTTTAAGGGCTTGGAGGGTAGACTCATTGGGATCGTAGAGACGCATTTTGTAGATGCCGTTTGCATGGAAGAGATTCACAACTTGGTCATCAGTTGGTAAATCGTTGGCTACTCTTCCATAGCAAACGCCTATAGAATGTGCACCATCTTCTGCTGGACATATCTGATCATCCGCCATCACTTGAATGCCTGTACAAAACAATTGTAAACAAAATAAATTATTGAGATTGCTCTTGTAATTTTACTAATAGAGAGAGAGAGAGAGAGAGAGAGCATACCCGGTGTATTAAAGAAAGACATTAGCAAACCAAGGAATAAGAGAGAAGCGGCCATGATCAAAGGCTTTTTGCTAATAGCAATGAAGAAAGCCATGTAGAATTACATATGTATATATAGGCATGCAATCCTATTGTGATAAGTCATATGTCAAAGAAATTTATGTCACAAGATCTCGTATCTTCCATGAAACAGGAAATTAGTCTTTTTAAATTAGACTATTTCTCAAATCAAAATTTTTCCAAATACAAATTTACTTTCCACATTGATGTAATGTGAAATTTTGGAACTCTTTTCAATGAATTTTACCTCTTAGACAATGTCAAATATTCCTGTTTAAACAACTAAAAAAAGTTTTAATTTAATAATTGTACAGACCGTAGCCAGTGGAACCGTACGTGCCACGTCATCGTCGTCCCAGTTTTGCCACGCCATCTATCACTATAAACCGTTAGTAGGAAGATAAGAAAAAGCCGAGTTTCGCAGGAAACGCAGAGAGAGGAGAGAGAGAGAGGACATGGCTCGAAGTTTGCTACAGTCGAGTACCGCCACTTTGATGGCTCGTGCTACTGCCACTGAGACCGGCTACAGTACAGCCCAGCTTCCGCCCAAGACCCGCAATTCCCGGGTCCTCATTTTGGGAGGCTCGGGTCGGGTTGGAGGTTCTACTGCCATCGCTCTCTCCAACCTCTCCCCTCAACTTCAAATTGTTGTTGGCTGTCGAAACAGGTAATCACAACAAAACCCTTTTCTTTTCCTCTGCTCTGCTGTTTGGTTGCTAAGAAACTTGTACTTTATTTTGTTTTATTGTGTTTAGTTCGTTTTTGGTTATACAAATTATAAATGCCAACCTAAAAAACTCAAATTGTTGATGATTTCTTCTTTTTTTTTAAGAAGAAAGTGTTATTCTACTAGACCAATAAAAGACAATATATATATATTTTTAATGTTTTGGGTTGCTTTTCTTGATTTTATGATTTAAGGAGGCAAAAATTTAATTTCTTAGGATGTTGTTTCTTTAAATTCTAATTGAGATTGACTCAGTAAGTTGCATGATCTTGTCTAATTTAAATGTTTCTGTGTGTTGAAAAATCATTTCTTCCGAAATTTAGCAACAAAGAGATTTAAAAAAGATTAAGCGAAGATAATCATCAAATATGAAACCCTGGCTCATAGTCGAAATTACATTGTTATCGACCTTACTATTTATGTAGAGGTCTTGGGATCAACTCTCATCAGAGTTTGGTTTACTTCATGTGAATGTGATTATCAAACACATAGAAAATCTTTAGAAAAACGTTCTCGGATGAAATAATGGAGTTGTGCACCAGCTGTTTCAGTTGAAGTGTATCCTGATTAAGATGGCAGCTGAGCGAGTTTTGTATTGTGGCAGGGAAAAAGGTGCTGCAATGGTAGATAAACTGGGAAAGAATTCTGAGATTGCTCAAGTTAACATTGACAATATGGACTCATTGGAAACTGCTTTAAGAGGTGCAATAATTCTTCTCAGATTAGATATATCTCCTGTTGTTTCCATGTCATCCGTTCTTTTACCAATCGAGTTTTAGTTAAAGGAAGTCGCCTTTAGTTATTTATACCATTATTAACTATGTTTCAGCTATTGTTTCTAATTTGTTTTTGTGTTTTTCTGATACAAATGTTTAGAAATCTTTTCTTAGGTTATGGAGACGTAGATATTTTACTCAATTTGAGGATGCCTTGTCCAATTTCTTGTGTTGGTTACCTTCTAAAATTCTGGATTTATTGTTCTCAATAGTTTAGCAATCAAAAGTCCATCTCTTCTTTGCAGTCAGTTCATAAATTACACCTATGGCCTCATAAAGCAATTTAAAATGGCAATCATCATTAATGTCCTATATGAAAGATCTAATTGTAATCCAACCAATATGTCAGGACAGTTAAAGCTTAATATCTTTTGAGTCCTTATGGCCAAATTTAAATATTTGCATCAAAAGTTACTCAACATGGTAATAAAGGTAGTTTTACCAGGAAGTATTCTGGGTTTGTATGACTGTCTTTGTGCTTGTTATTTACATTTTTTTCATCCAAATTTATCTATATATGGACTTGTCCTTGTGACAAGGCCGTTGGTCTTGCACGTGAAGGTTGGTTGTGTTAGAGCTTCGCTGTACTAATGTTCGAACCCTAAACTCTGAGCTTAAGCTTTTGAATGGCAATTTAACAGTGACACATAAAACTTGATATTAGTCATTTTTTAAGTTATTGGAACAGCATTCTTTAGGCATATTAAACATCTAACAGAATAAATATTACTCTGCAGATGTGGATCTTGTAGTTCATGCTGCAGGGCCTTTTCAACAGGCAGAGAAGTGCACCGTACTAGAAGCTGCCATAGAGACCAAGGTGAGGAAAGGTAATTATTATGTTAAATTTCTTTTAGATTTCTGTTTTCTGTGTTGGTGATAATTACTAGCATGTATACAACCTTAGTGTGGATGTCGTCTCATAAATTGTTTTTTTTTTTTTTTTCCTGTATCTGGACAGACAGCATATGTTGATGTTTGTGATGATACCAGTTATGCATTCCGTGCAAAATCTCTCAATAATAGAGCGAAAGCTGCAAACGTTCCAGCCATAACTACTGGTGGAATCTATCCAGGAGTGAGCAATGGTGCTATTATGAACATTCTTGTTTTGTGTTCTGCACTTTGGTATTATACATTCAAGATAAAAGTAAAATCAAAGTGACCTAAATGGAAAGCAACAGTTCTCTGTTCAAACATGTAAATTCTAACATAATTGTTTCCCTTAGTTTATTTATTTATTTTTAATATTGTGTTGTTGTACTTAATTTAAAATTTAATGGTTGGTAATATCATAGAGCTGGTTCCTTCTTATATCTGCTAATGTGCTACTATTGTATCACATACACTAACCGCTAAATTTTTCATGACAGTGATGGCAGCAGAGCTAGTTCGTGCCGCGAGAAGTGAAAGCAAGGGAGAGCCAAAGAGGCTAAGGTTATTACACTCACTAATTTTTATGTGAATTCCAAGACTAATACCTTTAGTAGATTGAATTCAAATAGTCTCCCACTATGATTGAGATTTTGTTGCCAATTTTTTTATTTTCCAATTTTTAGTATTGTTAACCTTGTACGTGAGGAATTGAAAGGAGGGTTAAAGAAAAAATATATATATGAGCTTAATTTCATACCTATTCAATGCCAAGGAAACTTACGATGACTACTAAACATTTAGAAACCAATGGTTGAAACTCAAAGGTGATATAGACCGAGTATCTTTTGTTTTACTTGGCGAAGCATGAAAAGAACTCTTGATAACCTACATAAAATCTTATATTCCTCTTTTCTTTTCTTTTTTCTTATATAAATTTTCATGCAAAAATGCCATTCTCAGATTCTCCTACTATACAGCAGGCACCGGTGGTGCTGGTCCAACAATATTAGCTACTAGTTTTTTACTTCTTGGAGAAGAAGTTGTTGCATATAATAAAGGTAAGTCAAAACCATATAGTGAATTATCTACACCTGCTTTATATGGTTCAATCATCTATACCATGTTGTGAGGCCTAACAATGATACTGCACTTTTGAGCAGGAGAAAAGATCAAATTAAAGCCTTATAGTGGAATGCTCAGTGTTGACTTTGGGAAAGGGATTAAAACAAAAGATGTCTTTCTTTTGTAAGTTTAGTAAGGATCTCAAAGCAGGAAAACTTTGTGCATAATTTTGTAGCTGATTCGTATAATTAATCGTGCTTTTTTGTTTATTAGATGATTTCAATATGGTTTTGTTTTATATAACGATGCTCACAGTGGATAACTTTTAGGAATGCTTTTCAATAATGCTACTTTATCTAAATTTGGTGCCCAAATGATGTAGTATCACTATAATCCATTCATTTAAATTGTATTAGATTTGCATGATTTAAATGAATGGATTATAGTGATGCTACATCATTTGGACACCAGATTTGAGTACTAAATTTCGGCAAAGTAGCATTACTCAAACCTTTTAGCAATAAACTTACCTCTATTTCTCTATATATAAGTTGAATGTCAACTCTGATGAGTAATATTTGTTTTAGAAAATTATAGGATATAAAAACAGTGCTATATTAGGATAATTAAAGCCTTTTTTGTGTCCATTATAATTGTATTCTTTGGCCCTGAAAATATTTTCCTAAATATAATAAATTGAAATTCATAAATATCTTGGTAAAGTCATGTGTCCAAGCCTAGAGAACACGTGAAGACATTCAAAGTGACTTTGAAGAGTTCATTGATATTTACTAATGTGTATAGACTCATTAATCATGTCTCAAAACTGCTTTAGAATGCCGAAAGTTGATAGATTGCTTCTTGTCCAACTACTGTTAAAATTTAAATTTTTCTTGCATCACTCATTGAATAAACTTGCAATACTGTTTTTTGTGTTTAGCTTAAAATGAATGTCATTTACTTCGAGCCATAGTTTTGGTCTATTGACTTAATTGAAAACCTATGAACTGTGAAGTTGCTTTATCTCCTGTAAAAGTTTAGCTCAGCAGAACCTTATTTTCAGAAATTTACCGGAGGTCAGAAGTACGCATGAGGTCCTAGGAGTACCAACTGTCAGTGCTCGATTTGGAACTGCACCATTCTTCTGGAATTGGGGCATGGCAGCTATGACAAAGCTTCTTCCTGCAGTACGCTCCTACTTTGTTGAGCTCAGATTCTTTTACCAGATTGTTTAGATGACTTAACCAGCTTTTTTACTAGATTAAATGCCAAGATATTGAGTGTTAAAACAGAAATCATTCAGCATCAGAACTAGTAATTAGAATCATAAATAAAGTTGTATTGTTTAATGATTTTGTGATTTGTTTAGTTTATGTGTATGGTAATTTAATATTAAATTTACAACATGTGCCTTTATTTATGTCCCTCTTCCCATTTTTTCCATATACTGTAGAGAAAGAAAATGGTACGAGTACCCCAACCACTCAAACATCAGTTTAAAATGTCAATCATTGCTCCCTGTTCATCTGCATATAATAATTAGTTTTGAGCAAATCTTGCAGGAATATCTGAGAGACCGAAGCAAAGTCCAACAGTTGGTTAAATGGTTTGACCCTGTAGTCCGAGCAGTTGATGGCATTGTTGGAGAACGTGTCTCTATGAGGGTAAGATTCTCGAACTAAACAAATTATACTATGTTATGCTAATAGCTCTCATCAACTATATTTTATCTATAGACTATCGTTATTATAAAATGGAGGGGGTGAATTCTGCTCATGGTTCAGTACTATTTAAATCATATTTTCAGTTTTCCAAAACTTCCTTTTTCTTGGCAGGTTGATTTGGAGTGCTCCGATGGGCGCAACACAGTTGGTGTATTTTCTCACAAAAAGCTTTCTGTGTAAGTATTTTTGTCACTCTTCCTGTATTTCAACATAGCCCTGCCACTAAAATTCCTCTGAAATGTATGAACTTTCACAAGCTTTTTATTTCATGGATAAATTGTGGAAGATGTCATTGGATTGTTAAGCTATATGACTTGTATCGGAATTTTGATATATTTCAGATCTGTGGGAATTGCTACAGCTTCTTTTGCCCTTGCAGTTCTTGAGGGAAGCACAGAACCAGGTGTTTGGTTTCCAGAGGAGGTATTTACAATGGCAATATAAGTTGTCACCTTTAAATGTTAGAACATTTTATAATATATATGTATGACTATATTCTTTACAGCCAGAAGGAATTGCAATTGAGGCTAGGGAACTTCTTCTCGAGCGTGCTGCGCAAGGAACAATAAACTTTGTCATGAACAAGTAATGATTTTGCTTTTATAAATTGGAACTCTCCTCTTTAATTGGATAATCTACTATTTTGTTTCTGGCTGACTTTTCTTCTGTCGATAGAGCACCATGGATGGTGGAGACGAACCCAAAAGAGGTTGGATTAGGAATATACGTATGAAATTATCATTCAAATTTCTTCTTCAGCTTCCCCACCATACCGAAGGTTGAAGTTCCAACCGTTATTGATCCTAGTTTTGTTAGATCATTAATCCTAGTAGTTATTAGTGATGATCTATTTATTTTTAATTAAACACTGATATGTTATATTTTCATGTATATAATGTTAGGTGTTGGATGCTACAAATTTGTCAAAACCAGGGAATGAGGGTTGGTGATGAATGGGTTCTTAAGAGGAGAGCAATTGAAATATTGTAATTATAGACTGACAATTCTCACTGAGCAACTCTGATTACATTTCTTTTGAGATAAACACCTTTAAATCAGGTAAATGATATGATGATTATATAATAGGAGCATCCCTCACTTGAAAATATGCTTCAATTAGTTACCAAGGTGACAGTGCCAACAGAAAGCAGGACTTTTCCTGTACAGATTGTTTTTGATGATTTGAGCTTCATTATTATTCAGGGCAAAATCCAAAAACACCTTAGGTACTTAATATACAAAAACCCCCCTTGCTGCTAATTTTGGGTTAACACCGATATTGTGACCAATTTGACCACAGGTGGTCTTAATGCTCAATAGGATAAATAGTCTTTTATATTAAAATATACTAAATTAATTCAATTTAAAAAAAAAAAAAAAACAAAAAGACAAATGCAAGGTATCCAAGATCTCCTAAGGAGATTTGGAAATAAAAATTTAAAGATCAGATAAATTGAGCATCGCACTCCATCAAAGATCGATGGAGCGATGCGTTCCATCACATATCAATGGAAAATCGATAGAGCAAATCGCTCCTTCAAAGATGAGAGTGACATTGCATCGGAGATAAAGACGTGCTCAATCTGATATATGGATGGAAATATCGATATAGATGGAAATTAATATAAAAGTAATTACAAAAAGTATAGAAACTTGGTAATAAACATAAATTTTTAATGAAACTTAAAATAAGATCGGTAATATTTACACCCTTAATAAACTGTATGTATATTGAAAGGGTGCTTATATTGTAAATTTTTATTTAATATAAAAATAATTATACACATCTTATAACACAAATGCCACCTCATTCCTGTTTAAATTATTAACTACACCTGATTGTCTGCAAATGACAAAAACTGACGATGTGGCACTTGTACTATAAGTATGCTATAAGTTATGTGCTTACCAGAGAAAAACTAATTGATATTGACACCCATAAAACTTATTAGTACATCCATATTTTATTAAAAAATTTAATTACAAAAATATCCCAATAGAAATTTACCAACAATGACAAATTACTTTAATTAAAAATAAACAAAATATTATATACACTCATTAATTACACATATCTTCATCTATATTTCTTTATTAAAAAATAAATTACCATTCAAATAAAAAAAACTTATGATAAACCTTAATTAAACTCTAATTTTATTTTAAGTATCAAACTTTTTTATCATCACATGATTATCATATTGTTTTTGTCTTTTTTCTTTTTTTTATTTATGTATAGTTATGAACTCTATCAATAAATAAAGTTTTTTTTTTTTTTCTAATGATAGCCATATATATCAATACGTTTTTTTTTTTTTTTTTAAGATAGCTGTAGATATCAATAAGAATTTTTTTTTAAGATAGCGGTATAAATAAGAGAATTTTAGATTGAAAATCTCTTGACCCTATATACAGTTCCACATTTTCCCTTTTATAAGGTTCCTACATTCCAGATATTTTTAAAAGTAAATTGGACCATCATTAAAAAAAGATTTGATTCCAAAAACAATATGATATATATATATATATATATATATATATATTTATAAAGAGTGGTGATATTGACACACCCACTACTGAACTATTTATACCCCACTTTTTAAATTATTTAGTATTGTTTATCAAATTACTTAAAGAGACGTACAATTTTTATTAAAAACAATCATGTACAAAGTAAAACTAATAAAACCCCACTGTCCTTATTTCAAAACCCTAATAACAAAAGCTTTAATAACATAAATTATTACAATGTTTACTATTTTTTGTTATATTTTCTTTCAGATCTCGATCTCATGTTTATCATATTTAGTATTTATTGATTTATTACTATTTTTGTTTATATTTTCTTTTAGATCTCGATTTCATATTTACCATGTTTAGTATTTATTGATTTTTTTTATTAATTTACATGTTTGTTTTATTTTTCTTCTCAAATTCCAAATCCATGTTTGCTACTTTTTCTCTGTTTATTTTCTTTCAGATCTTCCAGGTATACCATAATTTGTATCAATTCTTTTGTAGATTTTATTCCGGACCTTCTAAAGTTAGTTTAATGTTATTTACAAAAAAAAAAAAAAAAAAAAAAATGAAATCACACCAAGATAACCTAATCTCTGACAAAAGGAAACCACACAAAATTTCTAATTCAATTGCCCAAAAAAATCATCAGATGATTAATATCACACTCACAATCTACCACCAACGATCCAATCAACTATAGAAAAAAAAAAATCGAATATAATAAAGATGGTCTACCATGAAATAAGAAGAAAAAACAAGTCCTGCGAATGGATGCCAGAAAAACTATATATAAATGTTTAGAGATGAAGAGTATTTTTATTTTTTATTTTTTTGAAAAAGATATGAGGTTTATTAAGTTTGAAATATAAGCAAAATGGTAGTCTTGGAAATAAATCAAAAATATTAATAAAACCATTTAATTATATATAATTGTATCAAAATTTTAAAAAAGTGGGGCATAAATAGTTCAGCAGTGGGGGTACCAATAGCACAACTCATTTATAAATTGGTATGATAATAATTTAAGAGTGTTTATTAATAATATGTATTAAAATGAATATATTTATTTCAATGAGGGTACTATAAGCATTAGAATGAGTGTTTATAGTAATATTTATTTTTTAAAATTTTAAACATGGATGTACTAATAAGTTTTATGAGTGTCAATATCCATACTCATACCCAAAATTAGTATGTTTTTGAAAATTCAATAATACCCTTGAGTAAAATTACCAAAAAGACTAAATAGTTTATAAATACACACTAATAATTATTAATAAGTTTCTTATTTTAATATTTTGTGAAAAAAAAAAAAAAAAGTTTCCTATTAATGATTAGATTACATATATCATTAAAAACTCTTTCCATTTTCTTAAATCTTAGATTATCTTTTAAGTACTATTTTCAAATATATTTTCAATTTCTTTTAAGGAAATACAAATTGATTGGTAAGTATGGAGAATGAATCAAAATCATTCAAAATTGATTGTGAAAGTTTTAAATTAATTATTGGATGCCGATATTGATACTCATAAAACTTATTAGTACACCCGTATTTTATTAAAAAAATTACAAAAATATCCCCATAAATTTACCAATAAGGACAAACTGACGTAATTAAAAATAAACCAAATACTATATACACTCATTAATTACATATATATCTTCAACTATATTTCTTTATTAAAAAAAACCTTACCTTTTAGTAAATAATAATAATAATTATATAAACTCTAACATATGATAAACCCTAATTTTTATTATAAACTCTAATTAAACTCTAATTTTATTTCAAGTATCAAACTTTCTCATCATCACATGACTATTATATTGTTTTTATCTTTCTTTTATGTATAGTTATGAACTCTATAATAAACAAAATATTTTTTTTAATGATAACTACAGTTATCAACAAGTTATTATCATTATTATTAATATTAATATTATTATTATTAATTACTATTTTTTTTATGATAGCTGTAAATATCAATATTTTTTCTTTTTTCATTTTAAGATAGCTATAAAAATAAAAGAATTCTAGATTAAAAATCTATTGACTCCATATACGGTTCCACATATTCCCTTTTATAAGGCTCTTATATTTGAGATATTTTCAAAAATAAATTGGACCATTATTAAAAGATGATTTGATTCCAAAAATAATATGATATTTTTTATAAATTGGATGTGGTAATAATTTAAGAGTGTTTATAAATAATATATATTAAAATAAATATATTTATTTCAATGATGGTACTATTGGCATTAAGATGGGTGCTTATAGTAATATTTATTTTTTAAATTTTAGACATGAGTGTACTTATAAAAATGGGTATACTAATAAGTTTTATGATTGTCAATATCCGCATCCTTAATTATTATAAGTTTCAAAATCAAAATCTCTTTAGACTTTAAAAAAAAAAAAAAAAAAAAATTATCAATATTAGATGTTCTTCACTTTCTTCAAAACCTTGTCTACTTCCAAATCAGTTGGGATATGACACAAACCTTGATCTCTGCCACTTTCACAAATATAAAATGGATCTCCAACCGGAAAACCTCAAATCGTAGTGATTTTGTGGTCATAACACAATCAATAAAAAATGAAAGAAAAATAGAGCTGATTGCAAAATACAAACATAGAAGAGAAAAAGTTAGGGAAGAGAAAGATAATTGATAGAATTATAGAAAATAATAAAATTTTAAATAAGTCTTTTGGGTTCAAAAATTAACTAACACTTTTTGGGGGAGGGCTTGTGCAAATAACACCACTTTAATAAGTCTTGTTTTAATAGCACCAAAATAGGTGGTGAGACCAAAATACCCCCACTTACTCTTTTCCTTTATATTTTTTTTTCTTGAAAATTCGAGACTTATTTGCAGTTTCGAGACTTATTAGGTTAAATTGAAACTTATTTTACAAATTTGAGACTTATTCATGGATTTTCGAGACTTATTAATGCGTTTCGAGACTTAATTCAAGTTTGTTCAGGACTTATTTTGCTCAATCTCCATCAATGGTGACGGTGACGATCCGACTACGGCGCCGGTTAACTTCGAAGATAGTTGGATCTGGAAGATCGAACGACTTCGAGTTTGTTAGTGCTATCGGTTTCGTCAGATTCGCGACGGATCGTTATAGATCGGATGATGAAGATTTGCGGTGGTTTGGGTTTGGCTTCGGCTTCGTTTCTCTTTCTATATAGATCGAAAATGTAAACGAACACTTCGGTTACAATGATTGGCACTTGACGAACGTTTTCTCGATGGTTTTACCGGTCAACTCGCCAGTCGGCGGTGACACCTCCATTGAAGCTCCATCAATGGAGGTTTTGGAAAAAGGAAGAAGAAAGAATGTGAAGGACAAATAGGAGAAAATAAAAGAAGCTAGGGGGTATTTTTGTCTAAATTCCATTTTTTGTGCTATTAAAACAAGAGTTATAAGTGTGATAGTTGTACAAGTCAAAAATGAAAAAGTGCTATATACCTCTATTTCCTGTTTTAAATAATAATAAAGTTGATTAAATAACATAATAATATGTGTAAGTGGTGTGTACTTACAAAAATATAATGTATTATAATTTTAAAAATGATATTTTTGGTATTAAGTGGGGTTTACTTACAAATTATTAAAAAAAAATTAATTAATTTAATGGGTGTGATTTCGAAAGGGGTGTACATACAGTTTTTAAGGGTGTCATTATCATCACTCTAAAAAAAAGTTAAAATAATAAATAATCAAACAAAAAAAACACATTTTTGGTTCAAAACATATAATGTCCAACTAGGAAGCACAGATACTCTATATGGTAGAGGTAAGTCGTATCCAACCCGTATCCAGTTCGGATACTCCTTGAATACTTTAGGATATGTATACGATACGCCAAATGGAGTGTCCTTTGACCTTTTCACAAGTTTGACAAGAGGATATGATGAGGATATGGAGAGGATATGGGTAGGATACGTTTGGGGCAATATTACAATTATTTTAGTTTTAAAAGGGGTCAAATTATAATTTTAAAAATTTACGGGTCAAATGAATTTTGTAAATATATATATATATATATATATATATTTAGGGATTTAGTGTTCATTTTCAATTTCAATTGAGTGCTGCCACTTGAAACATAAAAAGAAGAGAAGAGAAGAGAAGATGATGAAGAAAGAGAAGAGGAAGAAAAAGAAACAACTTCAAAGACCGAAAGAATATGTTTTATGAGGTTTTTATTTTTTATTTTTTTATTATTTTGTAATATGTTACGACTCATGTGACATATGTTTTATTTGGATTCTGAATATATTTTGAATGGATTATCAATTATGTTTTCATATATTATTATTTGTTTAAAATATAAATATATATTATTTTAATTGACGTATCATGTCGTATCTGTTTCTAAGTTTTTAGAGATTTACCGTATCCCTGCATCGTATCGTATCCTCGTATCCCCGTATCCATGCTACTTTATTGTCCAACAACTATATTGTATAAATATGAATATAATACATATACAAGCCATTTAAAATTGAAAATCTTCTATTAAAACTTCATTCTCTAATATTTTGTATCATACACCTATATTTCATTAAAACTTCTTTCTCTAATAGTTTGTATCATACAGGTTATATAAATTTTAATGCCAAAAGGAATACATGGGTGGTTCAAATATAATTCAGCTACCATTGATGTTTGAATTGCTTAAAAGTTCTCCTTTTTTTTTTGGTAAGAGGGGGGCTACAACAGCCCAAACGAAGAAACTAAGTGCTGGTAATTTGCCTATCAACATCAAAACCATTAAAATCATCATTCAAAATGGCGAAATTTGGGCAGGGGGATCTTTAAAGAGGGTAATCCCCAGGTCCAAAGAATGGCCATGGTTGGCCAGAAAATCTGCAACTCTATTGCTTTCCCTGTATATGTGATGAATAGTGCAGCTCCAATTCTTTGCAATCAACTTCTTACAATCCTCAATGATGTTGAAAAGGGGATGCTTCAAAGGAGTAGGATTAATTAGGAGAAGCACTACACATTGAGAATCGGATTCCACCCACACTTTTCTGAGACCAGCCATTCATAAACACCCTACATTTCAGCCTCAAGAACATTACCAAATCCCTTATTGAGGGCAAAACCAACCAGCCAACTCTTCCTGTCATTTCGAATCACTCATCCAGCCGAAATAGAGCCCAGCTCAGGCTTCCAGCTATCGACATTCAATTTAACCCAACCAAAAAGAGGAGGGGACGAAGAGATAAGGCAATTATCCTTAACAATGATGCTTTGCCCAATAAGATTAGCATCCAACCAGTCTTTCACATAATTCAAAATAGTCTTACCAGGGCAAATAGGGAGAAGAGAACTAGGATTAAAGATCTTCTTGCACCTCTATTTCCAGATGAACCACAAGGAGACCGTAAAAAGAAGATGACCATGTATGCGACCCAAGACTTTTAAGGTTATCCCACAACCAGCTGCTCCAATCAGTCTTGTAAGAGTTACTGTTAGTGATATCCTTGCAAATGTCCTCCCAAATCCTACAAGAAACACTACAATTTCTAAACACATGATCAACATCTTCATCACTCACCCTACATCTATCACAAGTAAGATTAACGGCAATACCCCTAATAGCTTTGTGCACATTCGTTAGTAACTTCCCATGAAAGAGAATCCAAAGAAAGTAAGTGACTCTTTGAGGTAACTTGAGATTCCAAATGAAGCTCTATTTCCAGGTATCAGCAGCCTCCATCTTGAAATGAGAACCATACGCACTACTAACAAAGAAATCCACATTCTTGGAAAGCCCCCAGATGACAGAATCCTCAATACTACAATTGCTAACAATGTGTATGTTGAAGATGCGGTTCACAACAAGACCAGGTAGAATCGAGGATAACTATTGCAAATTTCAGTCCCTATTAGTCAAATAATCACATATCTTATCCCTGATTTGGTCATCAGAGAGAGTACAAGAAGCATACCTCTAGAGCTTAACCAAGTCAGGTAACCAGACATCAGTCCAAAAATTTACATTGTGACCATTACCTACTCTCCAATGCACACCTTTAGAGATAAGTTTGGTCCCAAAGGAGAACCCTTTCCACGTACTAGAATAGATCTTGGAGTTAGAGTTATCATGGATGGTTATGTGACCCCCTTTGAGGTACTTAGCTTTGATCTGATCGCCCCAAAGCCCGCAATCTTTTTGATACAACCTTCAACCAGTTTTGGCAAGAAGAGACTGATTCATCAATTTCATCTTTCTAATGCCTAAGCCTCTTAACTTCTTAGGTAAACACACAGTATCCCACTTCACAAGGTGGATTTTCCTTTTATCAGAGTTACTTCCCTATAAAAAATCCCTATTGAGTCTATCAAGAGTGTACCAAACCTCCGTAGGAAGCTTGACAGACTGCATTGCGTAGGTAGGAAGAGTATAAGTAACAGCTTTAATGAGCGTGCACTTGCCTGCAAGAGATAAAGACGTACTCTTCCAAGCAGCCAACCTATTCTGGGTCTTCTCAATGATCTCATTATAGGCTCCCTTCATGACTCGACCATGGATGAAAGGGAAACCAAGATAGTTTTCAAAATTCAAAGAAATAGGAGAACCATAAATATCTACCAAGGCTTTAGCAAACCCACGAATAACATTATTCGAATAATGGACTCTAGATTTAGGAAAGCTAATCTCTTGACCAGAGATGTCACAAAACAAGTCAAGAAACCCCCTTATAATAGTGGTCTAATGGACAGAAGCTTGGCGAAACAGGATGAGATCATCCGTAAAGAAAATGTGAGAAATATCAGGGCCACCTCTTGAAATCTTAACCGATTTCCAGTCACCATTCATAAGTTTTTGGTGAATAATATGTGATAGCTTTTCCATGCATAACACAAAATGTAGGGGGATAGGGGATCTCCCTACCTAATCCCACACTTAGGTTGGAAACTATCTGACAGTTCAATATTCAGAACCACCTTATAATGCACATTTGTAAGCAGCTGATAATAAGGTTGTTTAGACCCCCTACAATGCCAACTTCTTCTAAAACAAGCTTGATAAAACTCAATTGGAGCTTATCATAGGCCTTGGCAAGATCAATCTTTCAAGCAATGAAACCCTTTATGCCCTTAATAGTCCTGAACTTATGAAGCTGATAATAAGGTTGTTAAGACCCCCTACAATGCCAACTTCTTCTAAAACAAGCTTGATAAAACTCAATTGGAGCTTATCATAGGCCTTGGCAAGATCAATCTTCCAATCAATGAAACCCTTTTTGCCTTTAATAGTCTTGAACTTATGAAGCACCTCTTGCGCAACCACGATATTGTCTTGTATTTGTCTACCTGGTACAAAAGCCACTTGGTTAGGACTAACCAACTTAGGGAGTAAACCTCTTAATCTTTGAACAAGGATTTTACTTATAAGCTTATAAGAGGTGTTACAAAGATTGATTGGTCTAAAATGGGTAAAATTTACGGGGTTGGAGATCTTAGGGATGAGGGAAATGAGGGTACTATTAAGCAAACTAGGCACGCATACCTTATTGAAGCAAACTGAAACCAAATTCATAAGCTCACCCTTGCAAACATTCCAAAATTTTTGGAAAAAGATGGCTGGGAAGCCGTCAGGTCCAGGGGCTTTAATCCCAAATATACTAAACAAACTATTCTTAACTTCAGTCTCATTAACTGCCAAAAAGAGACCAATTGACTCAGATTCACTGATTTTAGGGAAAAGCAAGGGAAGATGTGAGTATAAACCAGAACTTTGCCTTTCCATAAACAAGTCTTGAAAATACTACATAGCCCCGGTCTTCATTTCATCAATATCCTCAGTCCAACAACCATCCCTTTTCAAGAGATCCTCAATTTTATACCTTCGTCTTCTAATCAAAGTTCTCGTTTATTTCATGTCATATTCAATTTTTATGTCATAAAATACATTGTGAAAATAGTCAAACGTAGCCATCCTAATTATATCAAAATTGTATTACATCAAATTAAAAAAATATATTATTAATTTTTAACTTTACATTGATAGAAATTCTGAAATATTTTGTGAAAATTTCCCGGTACTTAATAGAAATTTCCACGATATTATGTATAAAAATACACTGTATTCAGCGATATCGAAATAGAAAATCAAAAGTGGAGGTGGTGGAATTCAAGTTAGAGTTGGAGGGTGGCATACATGACATGATGTGAGTTTTTGGAGGCTTTTTATAAGAGTTGGCCAATATTATATCAAGTTTTAAGTCCAATTGAATGTTATGTATATCATTTCATGGGGTGTTAAACCAAAAACCCTCAGGTATGGCATAAGAAGTAAGAACAATGCTGCAGTGACAACAAAGGTTGCCCACCCACATTCATCACTCTACTTCAAATCAACTTCAAAATTCCACTAACTCAACAACACAAACCATGTATTCATAAAAAAACCTACACAAACTATACAAACACTCATATAAATAAACAACAAATTGATATATGAACAACAAATTAACTCGTATCATTCCCCCAAAAAAAAAAAAAAAAAAATTAAATACAAGCAAAACAAATAAATAAATAAATTGATGTACTAACTATCGACCGACTCCTCCGTGACTGAGATATACGCCCCCTCCTGCCGGTATTCTTTGTCAATGTAACAACGCCGTGTTTTCATGATATCTGATAAATTACATTTACATTTTCATAGCTCAACCATGTACACATCCCCCTCTATCTCATATTTTGTTAGAGCTTCTCTCTCTCTCTCTCTCTCTCTCTCTCTCTCTTCTTTTTTTCTTTTTTCTTTTTTGTTTTACAAGCAAAACTATCAGCAAGTTTTTTATACAAATCCTTCCCGATGTTCCAGCCATATTTTAAATTCGTGCGAACAAAACTTTTTTGGTTAGCAAAACTCTCTAGATGAGAAAACCACAATTGCCAGTCAGGCTTTCAACAAACAGGTACCTAGACATGCCACCAGCTCTTGCAGAGTGGCTGAAATTGTTTCCCACCTGAGGCATCTTTTAGTTTGGGCTATACATGCATGCTGCCGCTAGTTCAATGAATTTCTTCATCTTGACTAGACTCTGTTATAACTTTGATCGGTTAATATGATGAGATTCTTGTCATGCATACTGCACACGGTTGTCATGAATATCTGTTTGATTGAGAATCATCTGACCTTTTCGTGGGTGAGGCACCATAAGATCTCCAAACGTCTCGCCATTGTCGACTACTGCTGCTTCTTTCAAATGGATAATTTTGAGCATCAGTTTGTGTTCTGGATGTGTTGCTTCCATTGCGTTTCTTTTGGGCATTCCTCGTCTCTTCCTCAAGATCATACCGCGACCGCTGAAAAAGAGAAAGGTATCAGGTTATAGGATTACTTGTTTTGCAGTAAAAATAAAATAGTACAAGAAACATTTAAAAAGAATAAAACGACATAGGATGAAGACCTGAAAAGACAAACATGAGACACTCCAAAACTTTCATCATGAAAAGCTAAAGCTAATTCAAGTCAAGTTTCCAGAATTTAAGGGTACATGATCAAGACTTGAAGGCACACAAGATTTGAAGACTCCTGTGATGCTGGTTAGGTATAACATGTAATTCTTTTTATGATAGGAAAAAATAAAGTATATTCAAAGAGAAGAGATACAAGTAGGATGAGCGGTCAAACCAACTGCAAAAGATAGCCTTAAAGCTGAGCAAAAGGACCTTAGAAAACAAAAAAAAAAGACAGAAGATAAACCTTTATACCCATGCACAAAATCCTCAACTCCAAAGATAAAATAAAATAAAAATTATGACAAAAAGATGAAAACTTAGCCTTGTCTTCTCATCAACAACAGCTGCCCAATTCTGCTGGATAAAGAACAACTGAACTTCTTAAAACTCAGAAGTAACCAAGGGCCACAAAGAAGGCCAAAACTCCCATATAAGCTTACCTTAATTATCTCATTTGAATGATTCCTTTAGATCTATAAAGAATGCTGAACCCAAAAACCACGATATGAAGCTCTCAATACACCTCCACATGTGAAAGACCAAAAAGCTTGGCAAGTGGGCCAAACCCAAATAGAAACAAAACAAATTCAAATATAATCACATGGGGTACTCAAACCCAGGCGCTCCTAATGAAACTTGCACCACTACTATACTAAGAGCATCTCTAATGTAAAAGTGGCTTGTATGTCAATAATTGCTGACATGGCAACAATGTCAAGAGATTTGCTTCTTATGTGGCAGTAAAATACACTTGATAAACAACCAAATCAAAGTTTGGTCGCCGGCGCTTCTGTTTAGAACACATTTTTTTAATGTGCCCAAATTTTTTATTTTTTATTTTTTTCTGTTTTTATTTTATTTTATTATTTTAATCGGAGAAACACCGACCACTTTCAAACTCTAGAACTAGTAAATATCTAAATCAGAATCACTAACAAATTTATTTCTTGAATATTTAACCAAACTAACAAAAAATACACAAAAGCATTCCAAATCAAATTAAAAAACTAAACTTCATGCTCCAGACAATCCTAGAAAGCAAAACCACATAGAAAGCTCGAGAATCAAACAAAACAGAAACCGGAAACAATCCCACAAAAAACAAAACTGAAATTTACCATTTCTCAAACTGATGCTAGATTCTTCAGAGTTGGTGTTTTTTTTTTTTTTTTTTTTTGAAGGAAGCAAAGATTACAAACAAACACGGGCGCTTAGCCGAAACGACCGAACTAATACAAGAGGGAAAATCCTCCGGCCAAAACAAATCCTCAACACAAGAGCGGGAGTTTTTAGCTAAAATATGGGCCATTCTATTAGCCTTACAAGGGACGAAACTAACAGAGTTGGTGTTAAAGAGACTATAAAGAAGAGAGAGAAAAAAAAGATTTTCAAAAATAAACAAAACAGAGGAAAAAAAAACCCCAAGTTAGGATTTTTTTTCAAAAGCCTTCACTTGCCCTAGCTATCTAGAGAGGAAGAAATTGACCTTAGAAGAAATATAGAAATACATAAGAGATTGAGTGCAGTTTTTTTTTTCTTTCGCCAGAACGAACGAGTTGGGAGATGAAAAATTACTGCCAATTTTAAATACTTGATGAGTCAGCCTATAAAATAGCTTTTTAACAGTGCCTTTGAAAGTAGACGGTCATGTTGACGGTGTTTAATGTTGAATAGCCACTCTTGTATTGGAGATGCTCTAGGTAATCTCTAAACCCAAAAACTTAAACTATTACGAAAGGCCCCAAACAATAATATAACGCTCTCTAACAAGATCAATTATGCTCAAAAGGCCTCTGGTTAGATCATAACTGACCTTGGGATCATCAGATTTAATCTGGGAACCGTTGGGTTGTCTAAACAAAGAACAAAATGCACTCACTTTTGGCCAAGCCCATTAGATAACTACTGATTGATCAACAACGAGGCCAAAAGTATATGTAGCACATCAGGTCAACTAAATTGAAAGCTGAATATGACCTTTTGTCATTAGGTTGCCCGAGGTTATTAAAATTTATAACAGTCACATTAACAGCTAGTTGTTTGTTAGTTCAGAGACAATTTAACCGAACCCTGCCTAAGGTTGATAAATACAATTATAACAATTATAACTAAGCATTGTCTACAAATAAAAGCCTCAACCACAGAAAATGCTTCCAGGCTCAGCTTAAAAGTTTTTAACATATATTCTTCAACTTTAAAGTGTTCTCAAGAGCTTAAACTTCAATTTGCTAATTCATTATTCCTCTTCATCATTCTCTAGAACTCCAAACTGTTGATTCACTCTTTAAAAGAGTTGTTCCCTTACATGCACCCAATTCTTGTAAAGTTGGGAGAGCTATTTCCTTGTAAACTCTTGTACCAAGGTGTGAGGTATCACCTTTAGTGTAACATTAATTGAAACCACAACAAATGAGTTGGTTGTAAGTTTTTGGCCTTTTAGGCATAAGATAAGATCATGAAAATGGAAAACCTCAAGCTTGGAGGCAAGAATATAGGTACCATTTGTCAAACCTGTAAATTTTGATTACATGCAAGTTTCTCTATCCCTACTCATTTATTTTTGTGCATTTTATAGTTGAATACGCATACAGCATACGCTTTGAATTTGCAAAAATTATCACTCATACAACCAAATTTTCCTCCCTTTTGGATAGTGATATCTAAGATAACAGAAATAAGCTGGTATCGTTATTATTGCATTTTAGATAGGGTGCCCTTTAAGTCATAACAATAAGTAGCACACCCCTGAAAGACAAGTTAATGCTGCAAGGCTATGCAAGAACAGGCTTAAAACTTTTTGCACCAAAAACTCAACAGTTTCAACAACTAAAAAAAAAAAAACTATAAGAAAAAGAACTAAAAGAAATCAAGAACATGGTAAAAGAATGTACATAACACCTGGAAATTTTCACATAAGAAAATAAATGCATAATATGAGAAGGGAGTAAAAATAATGTATTTGAGACCTTGATAGGATCTGAAAGTACTGCATATGCCTCCCCAATCATTTTAAAAAGTCTGTCAGCATCCTTGTAGACTTCTGCTCCAATCTCCTTCCAAATTCCATCATCTCCATTATCACTTCTAACCAAGGATTGACCAGCCTACATCAGTAAAGAGTTTGTTAGATTTCGTCATATTTTGTTATTGACAGCGAGCAAGCGAATCAAGTATATTAATAGAAAACCTTGTCAGGATGATGCCGAAGTGCAGCTTTTCGATAAGCCTTTTTAATGTCTGCTACCGAAACAGATGGTTCAACTCCCCTGTCATCATGATTTCAAATGCATGTGATGTTAAACCCCAAGATTATAATATCTTATCTAAGACTACTTATGGTCTTCAACAGCAAATCAGAAACTAATTAATTACTTTTCTTTTATAGCTATCTAATAGACACACCATGTACAGCCCATTAGGAAGAGCAGATGAAGGCAAATCCATTCTTAAACAATTCAATATTTCAATTACATATACTACGGGAATAAAAAAAGTCATAACCCTAATAACCATAATGACAAATGAAAAATCATACCAGGAGGAAAATAATGGCAAATACTATATGCTAACTTGGCTTATCAGGAGGAACAGGTCAAAATACATTGATTCCCAAGCAGTTCAAATGAAAATACAATCAAACAGTTAGTAAATATAAAACCAGAAAGAAACATGGTAGCTGGGAAAAGCATGATGGGTCCTGAAAACAGTATAAAAATAAATAAATAAATAAAAAGAAAAGAAGAAAATGATGAGGAGATTATCATAACCGGTTGGTGAGGTCAAAGAGAAAAGGGAAGCTTGCAACAATTCTTAATTTGTCTGCTTTCATTAGTAATTATCTTTTAAAGCACCCCAATGCACAATCTTAAGAAACCAAAAGTAAGAGCAGCACCATAGAAACCAAACATACACACAAATACATTAATCAGAACAAAAGAGACATGACAGTTTGAAAATCAAGCAGGGTGACGAGGGAAGAAGGGGGAGGGAGAGAGAGCATAGCCAAAGAGATTGTGGTTAGGAGGAGGGATAGGAAGGTGGGGAGGAAAGAGAGAAAAACAGAAGATTAAAGTGAATGACAGAGGAAGGGTGACAAGAGGCGAAAGAGAGTCGTGGGGAGGAGCAAGGGTTAGTGATTATAGGCATCATTTAATGACAAATGTAAGAGGGATTGAAACGAATGCTACGATAGCATGGTATGAACCAAGTTAAAAAGAAAGTTCATTCTTTCCAAAGTTTGCCCAGATGCACTTGAACATAAATTTTGGTGCAGTTTTATTAATTTATGCATCCACATATATTGATGTATGAGTACAACTGAACCATGCCCATGCCAAACCTAATTTAAAATTAATTCCACCTTTTGAAAGCTACAATTCGTTCCCTTCAAATTTTTTTTTATAGGAAACAAAATTTTATAAACATATACATGGGTGAACAAGCAGTCCACAAAAGGGAAAAACAACCCAGAATACAAAACTACCAAAAAAGAAGACAAATAAGAAGGTAGCATCCTAACTAAAAACTACCAAATATATGAAGTCAATAAGCTCAAAGTAGCCACAACAATAAAAATTGTTTTATTGAAGCCATTCAGCTATAAATAGAACATGACATAAAACTGACAGATATTTCTTTCTATGTATACTACAAAATAGAAATCAAAAGGTACATGACATTCAGAATGCATAAAGTTAATTACAGCTCTGTCCTTTCTATATATGACACAGCTTAAATTGATTGGTACAGTGGATAAGTCAATTGCAACAACTTTAAACAGATAATAACTTACTAAAACAGAATATATTGTAGGCAATAGTGGGTGTCAAAGTAGTTTCATAGAAAAAATGTGGGTTACTAAGCTTTCAAAGCACATGTAGCAAATAAACCTTCATGCATTAGATGTTCTAGACCAAGTCATGAATAGGAAACACATAATAAATTGGTGCACTAAATTTTCAGAATATAAAATGCGAGACACTTACAAAATAAGATACATATCCATAGGGATGTCTTTCCTGGCTTCTTCATCTATAGCAGCAAACCGCATACGAGCTTGTCTCAGATCACTTGCCCAATTAATAGACCTATCAGATGCTCCAAATTGACTGGCCATCTCTATTTGCTTAGTTAGAAGGGTTATAAGTCTCTGAAGATCAGTAGCTGCTCGCCCGTAATCCCTAATCATCTCATATAAAGTGGCTCGTCTAGAAATTGCCTGCAGAGCATGAAAAGAACATATATAAGGTTTTGAATAGAAAGCAGTCATAATATTGTCCAGATTTGAAAAATTAAAACAAATAAATAAAAGGAAAAAAATTAGTAATTTCTATAAGGAAAGTTATTCCATAGAAATTCACGTGTTTTCACATGATCTCACTGGAAAAATGCTAATAACTATACTTGTATCTGAGTATATTGTATTTGACAAGGCTAACATCTAAGAATAAGATACTCTTGAATACAAAACACAGTTTCAACAAGTGAGCCTTAAAGCAATAAATAAATCAGAGGCCGCAACTGAAAATTTAGCTTGTCACTAATTCTCAGTATAAAATTGTGTACAGCAAACTGTCTTGGATGTGGAATCCTATTCAAAAACAGATAGCAGTTGAAATTAACCAAGCATTTTCTGAATGATTTCCAGAAAATTACATGTTAGCAAAGAACACAATGATATGGCCATCCTTTCCAAAGCAATAGAGAAGAAAAAACATAAAACTAAAGGTCTGAAAGCTACTGAGACATGCACCTCTAAGCACTAAAAGGTTTAATAAAAAGAAGCTAAAGGCGGTAACAGAAGACATGAATCAGGCTTCCAAGGTGTCAAAGTGTGTCTCAGAGAGAACCAAATAGAATAACCAGTGTGGTATGCAGAAAAAGGTTGAAAGGCCATAAAACAAGTGCTTCAGCCTGTGACAAATCTCTAATACTCTCGCATTTTGGGGTTATTATTTTATCGAGAAACTATCAAACTACTTGGCGTGTTTCCATGACAAACTCAGAGACTGAATAGCAAGCATGGAAGGATCAGTTTGGGTTAAACATTTTAAATAGTGGTATAAGTCTGCATGGCAGAAAGAACAGCCTGTATAAAAGGAGCAGTTTGGCTAAACCATTCAGTCAATCAGATTATTATGCATATCTCATTGTGAATGGATAATTGAGTAGGCTTCCAATAACCGTATCTAACCATAATTGTCCTATAACAGGGGTAGAGTTATTCAAAATCATATGAGAAACACCATGCAGAGTTGCATCTTAATTAAACATTTCAAGACCAAACCCCACCTCAGTTTCAGCCAAAAGAAAAAAGGTATCTCTCTACCATATTATATCTAAAACCTAGGAAAGGGTCAGTTTCAACCTTCAGATAATTTCCATCAAGAGCTATAGCTAGGCTGCAATCTGCAATAGCATCCGTAATATGGCCCAATGCTTTGTATGCAGCAGCACGGTTACAGAAACAAATGGCTGCAAAGGGACGTGACTCCACAGTCAATGACAAAGCAGCAGTGTAATGTTCAACAGCTTCTGCATGCCTTCCTGTTTGGAAAGCTTCATTCCCAGCAACCTAAAATAAAACAGAACAAATGGATTAATAACCAAAATTAGAAATAAGGAAAATCTACCTAAACATTTCATACTTTAAATGGTAGGATGAAAAAATAAAACAAATCAAGCATTGAAAAAAAAAAAAACTAGACATGAAAAAGATTTAACATATAATCAGGGCTGTAAAGGAAATCATAAGACTAACAAACTGAACAAAATGCCACCAGAGCAATACACATTTGTTTGCAATAATTCCACTTGTAGAATCAAGCACAGAATATTAATATTATTTCTTACTTCAAAGGGGATCAAAAAACCAATATATACCTCAAAATGTCCGAAAATAGATAATGAAATATTAAGACACTTTTCTCTTCTGTTGCAAGACACGTCTGTTAAACATGTCCAAATATAAATGGGCATGTCAGATACATCTGTTAAACAAGTCCAAATATATTTGGGCATGTCAGACACAATCTGTATGCCTATCCCACAGCTGTGTAGCAACAAATTCAGAGGTGCCTCACTCATTTATAATATTTAATCCAAAGAAAATGAATAAACAGCAACATTTGTTTTACACACAGAGATAGATCCACAGAACGGGCATACCTTATGGTGTAAGAGCTCATGCACAGTAGCAGCTAAAGGTATTAATGATTCCAGAGTCTTTTCTCCATTCCTGGAAAAATACCGAAGAAACAGTAGGATTATCATATGGAAACATACAATAATAAAAGAAGTTTGTATGGGAACTAGGAATTACCCCAGTTTATCTTGCTTCTCAAGTGAAGCAATAGCCTCCTCTAGCTTTCCTTGGTTGAAGTAGGATTTGAAAATTAAGCAGGAACGCCAAAGCCTAAAGGTGAAGTCTTTTGAGGGTTCAAAACCATCTAGATTTGTCAACTGGCCATCTGCATCTAAAGGAGGAGTATTCTTTGCAGCAGAATCCATGGTCTGGTCACACAGCTGGATTACCTCTTCGTACTTCCGTAGCTGTTAGATGACAGAATAGTTAACCCAATTCTGAGTCAATATTTATGAAATTATAAATTATTAATAGACAATGATTTTGGACTAAAAATATACACAGAAAAAATGACATCACATAAAAGTAAAAACAGACCATGAAAAGGGCCTCTGCTTTCATTTCAAGTAATTTTTCTGAAAATGAGCTTATCAACAAAGCCTCATCAATTACTTCCAAAGCATTATCCGCGTCGTTGGATTTTTTATTTTGCAAAAACTGAGCAGAGCGTTGCATGCATTCAGCCACTTTCTGTAAAGCAGGAAAAAAATGCTAGTAAAACTGTGATGTCTTTCCATCAAAAAAAAAAAAATGTGATGTTGTCTTGGTCAAATCATAAATTTCCTCGATATCAAGAAAAATATTGGAAACTAAATCAACAAACTTTAGAAAATGAAACATGCAATCAAGGCAAAGCAGAAGTAGGATAATTTCATGTTGTCAATCAGAGACAATGTTATACATCTATCTGAGAAAACCGCATCAAGCAAACAGCTAGGAACAGTATAGATTTGGACAGAATGTTGAAGTTAAGCACAGGCAGTCATGGGATAACCATATAGTGGCAGTAAAACTCTTAAGTCTTAAGACAGCTGATTTTATCAAGAGTATTAAAGAAGAATTAAGTCATTTTAAGGGAAAGAAAATAAATTCTGCTGATTACCAAAAGTAATAAAGAAGAAGCAAGTTATTTAAAGGGAAATAAAATTAAAAATAACTTTATCGAACGTATTTGATTGATTGTTTTCCGAAAGCTGCAAAATTTTAGAGCCTTCCACCTCACTAATATAAAGAGAAATAAGAATAGAGTGGTTACATAATATCTACTTTTTTCCCTTAAGCTGTCTTCAGGTGCTTTGATTTCCTTAAAAAGAATAATAGAATCACCCAAGACCACCCAATAGAGTTAATAAAGCTGGTTAAACTAGGAAGAAACAGACTCCAGAACCATTCAAGACCAAATACAACCTCACTAGACCAGACAAAGGACAATAACTTATAAGTACTATTTAAAGGTAATTCAACCTTTGTACTTCATGATTTGGTTTCTGTAACACCAGGAAAGCACCTAATATAATAATACTGGTCAATCACCCAAGCCTAGACATGTTTGTGACAGTGAGCTACAGATGTGAACCAAAAGCAATAACAAATCTGCATAAACTGGGCAAGAACCTGGGAAAAGGGGGTATGGATGATCCAAATCGCCTTTATAGTTGCTATCTCCAATTCTCCAGTTCATTTTTCAACGCCATTTAGCAAAGATTCAAAAGAGAGCCTTTGGCACTTCTATTTATTCAATTGCTTCCCTCCCAACAACCACTCTCAATTTCTAACTCATTTAGGATAATTCTCCTATCAATCAACCGTATATTAGCAGTATGAGTGAGAACCTCAGAAAATAGAACAATCAAAAAAGAGTTCAATGTCAACCTCAAGCATGCTTCCTGAATTAATAAGTTCATAAACCTATTGTTTAAAACCTAACCAACTCCAACACTATTAACCAACCTAACTGTTAATGCAAAAGAGATAGGGGAGTTTATAGAACTAGGTCTAGAAGACAAAGAGGAAGTAGAATTAATTCACAATCAATACTCAATCAATCTATAGTTGATTGTAGGCCTAATTGGAACTCTAATGACAGCTAGATTTAACACTAACAATTGATTAAGAAATAAAAAAGATGCTGTGTCTGAGACTGCTAAAAGGTTCTAATTTTGACTATCCCAATCTTAATAGCTTACTAATTCATATATGCCTCTAGCATCCACCGATTCTAATTGAGGACATCCAAAGATTCTTCCTGTTATACTTCAACCAGACAATGACTGAATGACTAAAGAGTCAAATACTCAAAAGAAACTGTCTATACATAAATCTCGAAGAAGACTAAAGTTGCTTTTTCAGCCCGTACCCAAATGTTTAAAATTATAGTTCCAAGGTACACAAATTCCATGCCAAGTTTTTCTTTCAAAATCAAGATATTGCTGGCAAAAATAAAAGCATAGTCATTGTGTATCCGCTTAAGTCCATCTTCACTAAAAATTTTACAAACCCAGACAAAAAAATCCATGACTTGTATAGCCTCACTCCTGGTGGTTTTATAATGCTGAGAATTTTCAACTTAAAGGTCAGAACACTCTGAATTCTGAAAACTATACTAGTCAGTTTCTGGGAATAACCGAATAAGTAGCCAAAAGAATCAATCCTGAGAGAACACCTATAAATCCATCCGATTAACTACAATCTTATTTTTTCCATTCCTATGATACACCTTCAGCCTTTGTTTCTAACTTATTGTCATCAAGTTCAACAATCTTTGAAACCTGTATAACTCCCAGGGATGAACCAGTTTCATAATGCAGAATGAGAGAAGTCATTCAAACCAATTACAGCACCCATCCTGCAGCTGTTTTTTATATCTCTGTAAGGGGAAGATTCTACAAAGGGAGGGAAGGGAAAAAAAGGGTGTTTGAAGAATATCCAAAACTTTGTATCTTCCTTACCTAGGCCTTAGCAACCCTTCATAACTCATCTTCCTTCAGTGTGAACATACAACTCTCTTTTTTTTCCTTTTTTTCAAAAGAAAACCGAAAATTAACAATTTTATACATTACATGTAACAAGGATGGCATTGTTTTATCAATTGAATGAGTATATAATTTAAATATTTGAGCATTTTACGTATTTGGTGAATAAACTGTAATATTTAACTGATGTTGTGTATAATTCACGCCATCGCTAAAAGACCCAATGAAAAGAATAAAAGAAAACATTATCTAATAAGAAAATCTGTAGTACCTGTGCCTTTTGAAGGCCATCAGAGGCTTCTACTGCAACTTTTCGGTCCACACAAACATCACTTGATTGTAAGCACTTCCTAAAATATCTTGACGCATCTTCAACTTCCCCAAGGGTAAGGTAACAACTTGAAGAAGAGAAAAATTAAAACACAAGTTACAAGATATAACATTTAATAATATTAAATCATACCTAAAAGCTTAAGCTAATAATAAAGGGCTCAACAATAATGTTTAAGCACTCTAACACACCTCATCACATGCAAGACCAACAGGCTTGCAATATGGCTTGAGCCCAAACACATATTCAAACACACAACAAATTTATAAACAAACACAAATTCAATCTCGTGGGGGGATTCGAACCCAAGACTCCTAGGACAACTAAGCTCTGGTACTATTTTAGTAACCATCAAACCTAAAAGCTTAAGCCGATAGGAAATGCTCCAACAATAGAATATAAGCACTCTAACATATAACAATCAAACATAATCTAGAATGAGTATTTCATGTGCAGCAGTTCAACAAGGTTAATGCACAGCATTGCAAATAATTAGTAAAATGAAAAAATAAAATAGCAAAAGGAAGATGAGTTGCATAAGATCAAGAAAACTAGAAACTTCAAAACCATTTATATATCTCATTAAAAATAGTAAATACGGAAATGCAGCTGCACAGAATCCCATAGCAACTCAATTGCGGCAAAACAAATGAACAAAGACAATAAAAGCTCAATGTAATACTATTTTTTTTCTTAAAAAATGGATTGAACTACTTTGTTACAAGCAGAACAACTTTTTTGTAATAAATTAGTACATTAAGGCACAAGTAATACAAGTATTTTTCAGAGCTCAGTCTAAATAAGGAATCAAAAATATAAGAGAAAGACTTACTTTGCAGCTCTAACTTGCACTCTGAGAAAGTTTGGATCTAGTGCAGCAGCCATCATGCAATCTCCTAGCGCATCTCTCATTCTTCCAAGAGACATATAAGTTGCTGCCCGGTTGCTATAGCACAGCATCAATGCCCTGAGACAACTCCGAGATGTCTCACTTTTAGGAACACATTTTATCCCTTGTGTGTAATAATCCTCAGCTTTGGATAAGTGCCCATTTGTATAGGCTTGGTTTCCCCTGATATATCATTTCAAAAGGCAAAATGAACTTGAAGCAGGCAGATGGAAATATGGAATAGGCACAAATTATGGTCATCAAAACAGAATACTGAAGTGGGATTTGCAATGTGAACCAAGAGAAATTTCTAATGTGAGTCTAAAGAAAAACAATGAAAAATTAGCAAACAACCTTAATCGCCACTTTTCGCATGCTTCTTGAGCTGCAATACTTGCAGCAGAAGTCAAATTAGTCTCTTGTTTGCTCTCCTGTCCTCTATCCACCTCAGAATTATGTCCAACTTTGAGTCGAGGAGAAAATTGATCTCCTTTCTCATCCTGTTGGGGAGGCAAAAGCTGTGAAGCTTCAGAAAGAGAAGATAACTGCAAAGAGGATGATGCATCCGGAGCATTTACATCTGCAGTAGAATTAAAGGAATCGCAATCAAGTTTAACCCAACTTTTCTTTCTCTGGTGCCGGTTTGATGATGATACGTGACCTTGAACAGCAGAAGAGGCAGCAAAAGTGAAGTTAGACCCACCTACGTCTCCTGAATATGAAGGAAAACTGAATTGCATCCTGCCACCACTATCTTGCCTCTCAATGTTTAAGCTCGAACTGGCTTCAGTTTCATCTGAATTACTAGAACTATTTATGTTAAAGTCTATCTCCTCATTTGCAGATTTAAAGCTTTCAGTTTCAGCCCCAGACATAGACTCTTCTGGAGGAACTTCGGAACTATCAACCCTATCAGGATGTGCCATGTTTGTTTCCCTGGATTTCACATCCCCTTCATTTATATCCATACGTTGAGTTACAGCAACCAGATATTCATCTACTGCATCATTTGACACTGTTGGTTGTGAATAATAAGAAGCATCATGGTTGTCAAGATTAAAAGATTCATCTGATGCCACGGAATTCTCTCTTGAACACTGTGAATCAGCAATTGTTTCTCTATACGGTGAAACATCCATTGGTGAATAAGATTCTGCAGGCTCTGGTTTCTCCTGGGAACCAATTTCCGCAGAAATAAAATCATGTGCCGGCAACAACTGTACTGGGGTAGGCTGCCTCAACTTTCCCCTTCTATTCTTCCCTTTTGTGTCTCTAACAGATTCCCTCTTTGAATTGAATTCCAACTTCTGACTTACGCCAGAGAATAGATTTGTTTTTGGATGTGGTGTTTTAAACTCTACAAAGGGTGTCCCTGTGCCAGCTTGTGTGCTTGTGAAGCTAAATTCATTCATTTTGTCAGTTCTAGCCATACTAGGCACTTCAGATGTATTATAGACTGGTTGAGAATGCACACCTCTGGATGAGAATGAAAATGATGATGAAGCACTATTGTTCACACTTGCTTCATGCTTTTGTTGGTCCATATGAACTTGATTACTACTTCCATCATTAGCCTGCATTGCTGCCTGAAAAGAAAATTCCATAGGAACCGATTCGGGTAAATCGTGGAACTTCTTGTCACCCAAGTTTCTTGTTTGGTTATCCTTCACAAACATTCGGGATGACAAACTTCCTACATCCGTGTTCCTGGAATAATCACGGGTTACACTTCCAATATTCAACTTCCTCCCCATCTCATTCGACAATATATTCTCTCTTCCTCCAACCTGATTACTACTAATACCTTCATTGCCCCCAAAAACAAAACTATCCTTCTCATTGATCTTACTATTAACTTCGTTATTATTATTCTTTAAGTTCAAATTTTTCATTTGATTAGGAAGTTCATTTGCCATGAACGAATCAGCACCCATTTTATTACTTTCAAACGGAAACTTTTTGGTACCATCCGTTTTAAACATCACACTACTACCATCAACCCCTCCACTATCTTTAACACTAAGCTTTTCCTTCAACTCATTTTGAAGCTCAGATTCCACAACTTTCCCAGCTAAACCACCCACATTTTCACCAGTTCTGAAGACAAATACCTCCTTATCCTTTGCACTTAAATTAACCTTCTCACCACCACCAACAATGTTCAACTTCCTCATATTCTCCTCTAGCTTCATTGCATCAAAACTGGAACTCCTATAATCAAACCCATCTTTATATTCATTCCCAATTTTCAAATTCCCCATTTCATCAACGACTCTGTCTCCCAAATTCTGCCTAGAATCACTCTTACTTGATCCAAACACAAATGCATTAGAACCTGAATTACTAGGCACAGAGGAGACAGATGGGGTAGGATCCGGAGGAGGGCGAAATGGGTTGAAACCCGAGCCCAACCCGGATTCCGAAACCCCAGTAGATTTCGAATTCAGGGAATCCGATTGCTTTCTCAGCTTGTAAAACCTGGGCCTCGAGAGACCCGATGATCGTGAATTGCTATTCGAATGGGAAAACCCAGAAATCATATCGCCTAAATTGGACGAAGAATTCATTTTTCGAGATTGAAAATAATATGAAGAATTAAAGGAGACCAAATGATGAGAATCCTGACCGTTGGGGTTGAGGTTTGGAGCTCCGGGGTGGTGGTCTAGCAACGCCAACGCCGGCGACATGAGAGAGTGGGAGTCATGAAATTAGACGCGGATGAGATTCGTTGAAGCAGTCGTCCGATACGATGATGATGATGATGATGATGATGATGATCGAATTCGAAACAATAAAAATGGATACGTGTACGTTGTGTTTATGTGAGGTTGAGCTGTTTTGCTTTGATTTTCAAGGAGAACCCACACAACTTGAGGCACCCTTCTTCTTTTCACGGGTGTTTGTTTTTTATTTATTTTGATAATTTTTTAATTTATATTTTTAAATTGGAAACCATCCAACGGTTGAGATATGATATTCACACTAGATCGTGATCTCACATAACCATAAGAGATTTTATATATTGATAATTAAGTAATTGTTACCCATAATTTAAGAAACTTGAGAATTCAAACTTGATGGGGAAAAAAAAAAAAAGGATTGGTACAATTATATATTTCATGATTATTATTTGATTAATCATTAGTGATCATTGAATATAAAAAAAATTCCCATAATTTATAGGAAAAATAAAGGGTCAATGTGATGGAAGATTGTACAATTGTTTCTATTTAATGTTCCTAGCTAGCTTCCTTCAAGACATTAATGAATATTATTCATAAAAAAATGTTTATCTAGACATAATTTATAGGAAAAAATACCGGTTCTTTTTTATAAGCCTATATGTTTATCTAGACACACATTATCATTTGCTTAATCATTAGTTATCATCTAATAAATTTAGTTCACTTTATGACACCACATTTATATAAGGTAAAATTAATTTTTCATAACTAAGAATGTTAACAATAAATATCAATTTCCTACCACCTTCCAATTTGGTTTAGTGGTAAAGTGCACTCATTCACGTCTATGTTGCACGGACACGGTAGGACAGGACAATTAAAATAATATATTTTTATATTTAAAATATATATATACATAAAAATATTGTCATATATTACATATTCCAAAATCCAAATGAAACATAACATATTGTCACATATTACATATTCCATATTCCATATTCGAAACAAATATAAACATTGTCGCATATTACATATTCCAAAATCCAAATGAAACATAAAAAAAAAACCCTCATAAAACATGTTTTTCAATCCTAGTTCACTTGATTTACATTGTCACTACTAATCAAAACTAAATAAAACGTCTTCTAATTGTGGTTCATCAAGGGAAAAATCTGCAATCCCGAGCATCCTTCCATTTTCCATCTCCATAGAATCAAAATCATCCCCTCCAACATCCCACAGTTGAGACACACCTTCATTGTATGTTGGGGTTCTCCTTGATAAAAAACAAAGATTAGTATGTACAAATATCAAATCTTCAGCTCTTTACGGTGTTATCATGTTCCTTTTTATATAGCATATATGAAATTATAGGTGCTCTAATTTCTTTCACAACACGAGGATGAACAAGGTTGCCCAAGTAACTTAAAAGTTATGCCTTGGAGAGTTTTTATGGAACTTCCATGAATACCCCACCACACCTCAGGAGAAAAAAAAACTTCTATCATTCATAAAATCAGATTCTGCAAAATCTTTTAAGAACATCGAAAAATTAACAAACTCTTCATTGACTTGTCTTCTTTCCGAGTCATTAGGGAAATATCACTCAATGTATTTTTTTTTTTCTTTCCCTTGTAATCCCAAAGTCTTGGTATAGAGGAACATGACTGGGAACCTCCTGAAGCCATTGTTTGCTATAATACCTAGAATTAGAGTAAAAACAAATCATAAAAATATAATATTAAAAGCAAATTAGAAAAAAATTACTAAAGTGTAAAAAGTAAAGATATTAAAGAATGTTACCTTGGATTTAAAGAATGTGTCAAGCAATGAAGAGGTGTACTGCTTTTGGTCTATCGATCCATCAGAATTCCATGCACCACATCAAAGAACCTTGATGTATCATTATGTTGCCTCTGTTCCTGTCTAAATATAACAATCTTCACTTTTTCTATCACAGAATCCTACCACTCATAAACCAAGTGAAGACAAGGTGTGTCTGTGTCGGTCATCCAAAGCATCTCATATATGGGAGCTGTAAAGTCAAGTATATAGTCAATGTTAAATAGAAAAAGTCAAGTATAAAAAAAATTATGATAAATGTACCTTTTAGTACGGTTTTAAACCATTATATTTTGCGCTATTGTTGCTTTAATTTATAAAGTCAGCTGGTTTAACGATAAGTACCTCACATCATACATTTTTATTATTATTATTATTATTATTATTATTATTATTATTACTATTATCAATTTAGTATCTAATGTTTTGTCAAACATCAATTTTGTAAACGTGTTTGCTTTATTAGGACTCATAGTCTCTTAATTAGTTAATTTTCAAACATACATGAAATTGATTCGTCTAACGGTCAAACATAGTAGAAAATATAGATTAACAATTTTGCCCTTCGTATTTAAATATTGAATAATAATGACACGTTGGCCTCCAATCTTTAACAATTTGGCAACTTTACCTATTTGATTAAATAAAAAATCGACTTATATTATAAAACTTTTTTTTAAAAGTACTTTAAAAAAATTAAATAATAAAATAAAATTATGAAATTATGAAATTACACTAAAAATAAATAATATCACAAAAAGTATTACAATTTTTTAATAAAAAACTTATAAATATATCAAAATAAAATTTTAAGATGTTTCAACAAAAACAAAATTTTAAAAGAATACATAAATCATCCGCAAAACTTTTTTAAAAAAATGAAGTTATTAAAAAAAAAGTTAAAAGATTTAAAATATATATATTTAAAAAGGAGGAAAAAAAAAAGGTATGAAATCTCAGCCTCGCCTCTTCCTCCTTCATGCCTCTTCCTCCTTCATGCCTCCTCCTTGAAAAATTGTGGGAGCAACCTCCTCCCGTAAAAGTTAGGGAGGAGGTCACGGCCTCCTCCCCAATTTTTCCGGTGGAGGCGTTGCCTCCACTCTATATGTCGCACATTTTTTTTTTTTAATTTACAATTTTTACCTGCTGCCAATCGATCTACATAAGGTGCGGGGACTGACCATCTTTTCCCGAACTGAGGAAATTCACTTGGCAGATATTGATCTCGAAATGAGATAGCCTTGGGTCCCTTTCCACCATATCAATTTTGTTTTTCATTCCAGTTCACTCTTTCCCGCTCCGGTTTATAGGATTCCGGCGATACCTAGGTCCCACCATAAATGCAAATCCTAGTTGGAGTCCCGAACCCCTGAGCTGTAAGGCTCGAGCCCATATTAATTTTATTTTGTGTTATATAAAATATTAATTTTTTTATTATTTTATTGACATGTGGTATGTTTCTATGTTTAAAGACAAAGATACCCCTAGAACCATTAAGTTAGACTAACTGTTGACTAACAAAAAGACCTATCTAATGTATTTATGATATGTTGACTAACATAAAGACCTATCGATGTATTTCTAGTAGGTTAACTAACAGAGAGACCTATCTTATGTATTTTTGAAAAGTAAAGGACCACGGGTCCTAAAAAAGTAAACACGTTTAAAAAATTGATATTTCACCAAAAGCTAGGGATTAAATAGATAATACCTTTTTTCAAAGCACTCAAACCATACATTTAAGTTGGGTTCAAGTCATATCCTTACTTCAGAATCTAAAATTTGTACTTTAAAATTGAAATTAAAAATCAAAATCAAAACAAATACAAAAATTAACAACAAAACTCGTTAAAAAATATTTAAAAAGTAATTATTAAAGAATTTTTTTTATTTTAAAATTGAACTGACCTAAAATGAAAAAGAATCACAAGCGATCATATGTTGAAAAACCCTTAGACAGTATCAATGTATATAAATGATAAAAGAAAAAAGTTAAGAAAGGCATCCACCAAAAAAGCACAAAAAACCACGAGGAAAACATCCCCGAACAAAAAGCGGCATGTTGGCCACCCCAAAAAAAAGCAGAAATCATCAAGAAAACTGAAATGACTCCTGACCCATGCATTCATCGCCAACCAAAAAAGAACAGAAAGTCAGGGTGGATAACCACCAAGAGTCCACCTCTAGCTCCAAAGCATGTTTAGAAAGAGCATATGCAACTCAATTCCTCTCCTTGAAAATATGGGACACCTAAAAACCTAGCTGTGAAATCTGGAAGACATAACATTGTCACACCTAACGAACCTTTCAGGAAACATGAACCAAACGAGAAGAGAGCAACTGAACCACATATGAAGAATCATTCTCTGAACAAAAAGAAAGCAACTGAACCAGAGAAGTCTGTCTCGAAACCAGATCCGAACCAACCATGGAGTGAACAACCAAGTCTGAACCAACCGTATAATGAACCACAACATAATCCAAAAGCTCTAAATCTTGCTGAATAGCAGTAAAAGCATTGGAAACTGGGACATATATGGCTAACTTCACAACCAAGCGATAAACCAAAGCAAAAGACCGAGTCATAGTAAGTTGGAAACCATCCACCTTAGGAATTTTATAATCCCTCATCGTAACTTAAATCGGATGCATAGAACTAGCCGAAGGTACCTTGCCAGAATTGTTCCTATAACAATCACTGGGCAAGTGACCAATAAAGGAGCAAGTGGTACAAAAAGCAGGAAGATTTTTCGTATTCAACAGATATAAAAGAACTATGAATTTCATCCATCTCCAAAAGCAGAGAAGACGGTAGTAGAGAAGACATATCAACATCAACTAGAACTCTAGCCTAATGACCAAAATCTCTATCAATAGTGGCCCTGTCCAACCGTAACTACATCCCAATACCTCTTGCCAAATCAGAAATAATCTTCGGATTCCGATATTCCCAAGAAAGATGATAAAATCTAACCCACACTTGAGCATTCGTTGATTTCTGCAAGGATGGGTTGAAGGCTGAAGCCGAAGAATACCCGGTTTAAGATGAACCGAGCCTAATCCCCAAACAAGATTTTTATCAGTTTCAAATAAATCTGAAAATAGCCCCTCCTATGAGATATAAGATGCCAATCAGAACTCATCATCCAATGTTTGCTAAGTTTCGCCTTAAGATCAACAAGTTTCCATGGCTGCTCACTATTAGAGAGCACAACATGCCTAATTGGAGCATGTTTACACACTTTAATACAGGATTGATAAGCAACAGAATCAACCCGAACAGAAACAAAACCCCCATTCATAGAGGAAACTGAAGGCTTCGGTAAAGGATCAATTGAAGTTATAGAAGACCTCAAAAGATTGTCATAAGACTTACTACCCTAAACCAACGATCATGAACCCGAAACTGGCCTATAAGTCGAATCCCCAACACTCACCGAATCCCCACCCAGAGCATGAGACGAAACCGGCTCCTTCACCAACAAACGCACCATACTAGAATAACCCATTATTGCTAACAGAACAGAGAGAGAAAGCCCACTCGAACCAATAGCAGCAATAGGCCTTTCCAACAATGAAGAACTAACCGAAACAAGACCATCTTAAGGAGGAGACGACATCGAACAAGTCACTTTCATCGGAAGCAAGCAAATTACATCCTGTATAAACATGGGATCATCCACTGAGACATGCACACCATGCATGGACGTGAATGCCATGACTAGCAAAACACCCAAGTAAATCACCCTAACCAAGAAAAATCACAATTTATTTTTATTTCGTAAGCAGTGCCATGAATAGTGCCATCTATCACCCGTGAACAGTGATGCTACAATATGTGAACAGTGTCGTCGTGTCACACTCGCTACAGTGTCGTCACGTCACCCCATGAACAGTACAGCAACAATGTCGTCACGTCACCACTCGATACAGTGTCATTGCGTCATCCCGCTACAATGCCGTGAATAGTGTCGTTGCATCACCACCTGCTATAGTGTCGTGAAACAGTGTCCACTACAGTGTTAGTAAACAGTGTTGTTGTGTCACCAGTCTATAGTATTGAGAAATAGTGTTCGCTACAATATCTGTGAACAATGCCTCTAAACAGTGTCGTTGTCGTGAATAGTGTCGTCGCATCACCTGTGAACAGTATCGTCATGTCACACTAGCTACAATGTCGTGAACAGTGTCGTCGCGTCACCCATGAATAGTACAACAAAAGTGTTGTCATGTCACCACCCGCTACAATGTCGTTGTGTCATCCTGCTACAGTGTCGTTGCATCACCAGTCTATAATGTCGAGAAATAGTGTCTGCTACAGTGTCTGTGAACAATGCCCGTAAACAGTGTCGTTGCCATGAATAATGTCGTTGTATCACCCGTTAATAGTGCTACTACAGTGTGTGAACAGTGTCATCGTGTCACACTCGCTACAATGTCGTAAACAGTGTCGTCGCGTCACCTATAAACAGTACAGAAACAATGTCGTCACGTCACCACCCACTACAATGTTGTTGCTTCATCCCGTTACAGTTTCGTGAACAATGTCGTTGCTTCACCAGTCTACAGTGCCGCTTTGAAACCCTATTAATATATATATATTTTTTAAGTTTTTTGTCATTGGTAGGATTCGAGCCACTAATTTATGAGTCATTTGCAAGCTCGTCTATCTACCAACAAGAAAAATAAAAACAATAAAAATTTATTTATAAAAAAAAAAAAAAAAAAACTCCATTAGAAATGACAGGGACGAGGCACGGCCCCCTCTTTACGAAATCACACCTTCAAATCGTTGATGAATACGTGATCTACTCACGAACTTTTCCATTGGAGATTATAGCCTACACCATCATTGTTGATATTTTTTTAAAAAATTTTAATTATTTGAAAATTTAAAATATATATTGATTTTCCCCTCTTTTTTTTAAAAAAAAAAATTTACGCATGGCATTTTGTTAGTATTGAACAATGGTTCAAATGACGAAAATAACCCTGAAACTAAGGATGACAATGGGTCGGGTCTTGTCGAACCCTTGAAATATTTTTCAACTCGAACCCTACTACGAACTCATGAAATTATTCGAGTTCGTGTTTCGATCCCCAAACCTAAAACGACGTTGTTTTGGGTGTAAAATTCTTATTTGATCAAAACAACGCTGTTTTGAATTTGTTTATTTATTTATTTATTGAAATATTTGTGAAATTTGACACCTGAACATGACGTGCGACTCAAATAACAAAATATATCCCTGGCCCACATGGTTCAAGTTAAGGTGAAATTTCCATCACTATCTAAAACAGTTAAATTTAACTTACGTCTCACTAACAGTAAAACCTATTTGATATAGAGAGTTTCTCATTACAATCTACAAACTATCTATTTACACTCCAATTTAAAATTTTTTTATTAATGACAATTTTAACCTAAATTAAATTTACTAAACAAGACAAAAAAAATTCTAAAGATACTCCAAACTAATTAAATTATTAAAAAAAGATCTCCCATAAATCATTAGTTTAAATATTACGTATTAAAATCCCTTTCCTAAATTTGTTATT
The DNA here is from genome assembly GCA_035582765.1 of Acer negundo. NCBI lineage: Eukaryota > Viridiplantae > Streptophyta > Magnoliopsida > Sapindales > Sapindaceae > Acer > Acer negundo. Next base: position 11,332,531 of record CM069233.1, read on the forward strand.
ACCATATTAAACACTTTCTCATAATTACTCTCTCTTTCTCTTTCTATTTTTCAAAAAAAAAAAAAAAAAAAATTCTTAACTCCATACTTTCTCAATCAATCTCTGATTAACAGTTAAAGAAAAAAAAAACTTATGAATATTTTTGTTTTTTACTAATAGTAATATATATATATTTAAAAAATCAATACAAATACCTTGTTTTTTTTATTAAAAAAATAGATATATGAAAACTTGATTTGTTGCAAGTTACAACTAGATTCGATTGAATTCTAAGACTAAATGAAAGAATTAAAGTTCTCTAAGCAATCAAATACTTATAAAAGTAACAAAAAATATTTTCATATTTCGATTTCTTTTTTTTGAAAAACAAGATACTTATTTTTTATTTATTTTTTAATATATACATTTATACAGTTTCTAAAAATCAAGCTTATTCGTAGGTTCTTTTTTTTCTTAACCGTTGTCTTGCTTGTTAAAGATTGGAAACAGAGAATTTGAGATATGTATTGAAGGAGAGAGAGTTTAATATGGTAATTAAAAATTTCTGAGAGAACGTTTAATATGTAATATTTAATCTAATGATTTAGGAGAGATAATTTTTTTTTAAAATAATTTAATTCAAAAAAGATTACTCCTCGGATGAATCCAATGGCTACAATGGTTTGGCCTAACTTTTATTAAAATAAAATGGAATGTTTTTAGAATAAAAGTGTCAAAAGATAAAAAAAGACAATTTCGGAACAAAAGAAAGTGTTTTTAGAAATTTTTTTAATTTAAATTTTAAAAATTGAGTGTTTTTAGAAAAGAAGTATAAAAAGAAAATATTGGATTGTCAAAAGAAGTTTCCTTTGATATATTTTTGATAATTTAAGGATCATGGCGAGCTTACAAAGCAAAGACAGGTAAAAAACGATATTGCCAAATATGTTGTGGGCTTAGGGCCCAAATCCAATTTGATAATCGTCCTCTTAAAAAAAGACGGTTACAGCTCATCAATGACAATGAATCATGCATGAATGTATTGATACACATAAACCGAGGGTGCGCACGATACGCGTTGCGCAACGTTAAATTAGGAACCCTGAAAAAAACTAGCCGTTGCAAAACCAAAAAAGGCAATCCGATTCCTTTGTAACGTTCGAAAAACATTTTGAAAAAAAAAAACCTATAAACCGACGTCGTTTATATCCATCACACACCGTTTTAAAATCCAAACCCTCACAATCTCTGGCTTCTCATCTCTCTGACTCTCTCTTCTTCTCTCAAGTCTCTGAATTATCTCTCTCAACAAGAAGAAGAAGAGAACGTAATAAACCCTAGTTTTTTGTCTCTCTCTCTCTCTCTTAAAGACAAGCAAGCTTTTTTTGGTGGTTTTTTGAAGAAACAGAGCAAAGTGCTATGGCTACTGTTAATGGGTACCAAGGCAACACACCGGTGGCTGCTCCCGTGGGGACTGCAGCTTCAAGGCAGCCCGTCAATGCCCCAAAGATGGTCGATTCTCAATCCGTGCTTAAAAGGTTGTTTTTTTTTTTTTTTTGCTTTTCTTGTTTCTTGTTTGTCATAATCCGATTCTGGGTGGTTTTAGTTTACAGATCATTCAAGATTTAGTGTTTTTATTTTAGTTTGATTTAGGGTTTCTGGGTTTTTTATTATTATTTTTTACTAATCTTGGTTATTGTTTGAACAGGTTGCAATCTGAATTGATGGCATTGATGGTGAGAAAACTAAATCTTTTCATGTTCTTTGTTCTTTGAATTTTGATAATCTGGGTTTGCTTCTAGATATTTCTCTTATGGATTTTGTCTAGGTTCTGTAGATGTTTATTTTGGTAGATTAATTTCTGATATTTTGAATAAATAAAAACAGATGAGTGGGGATTGTGGGATATCTGCATTCCCAGAGGAGGACAACATATTCTTGTGGAAAGGGACAATTCAAGGAATCAAAGACACAGTCTTTGAAGGAACAGAATACAAGCTATCCCTTTCTTTTCCAAATGACTATCCATTCAATCCTCCTACGGTCAAGTTCGAGACTGGCTGCTTCCATCCCAATGTTGATGTCTGTGGAAATTTATGCTTGGACATTCTTAAGGTTGTTACTTTTTTTTTCTCACAATCATGTTACTTGTGTATGTAATCAATTGATTTTAGATCTGATTTTTTGGTTCCAACATTTTTACAGGAAAACTGGTCATCAGCTTATGATGTAAGAACCATACTGCTTTCAATCCAGAGTGTTCTTGGAGGTACAATTTCCATATATTTTTTGATATGGTGGTGAATGGTGGTGTTGTTATAAATAAATTGATTTTCTTACTGTTTATTGTTGTTACTATTTTCAGAACCAAATATCAGCTCCCCTCTAAACAGTCAAGCAGCACAGCTTTGGAGCAATCAAGAAGGTAAAATTTATGGCTTCCTTGTAATGGGGCATTTTCTTGTACTAGTTTTTGGCTTATAATTTGGTCATTATCTGGTTCTTGCAGAATATAGGAAGGTGGTTCTGAAGTTGTACAAGCCTCCAAGTGCATGATTAGAGATCTGGTTATTTCAATGTTCTTCATACAGAGTAGACACTCTTTCTTGCTTGCTTGCTTGCTTGTATAAGAAGAAGAGAGATTCCTTATTAATGAAAAGCTTTGACAGTTTTGTCAACTTAAATGATATAAAATCATTATCTTTATTCTTTTCTATATTTGCTTTAGTATTATTATTATTCCTGTCCCGCATGTGTTTTTGGAATTAAAAATAATAATAATAATAATAATGCAATGTTTTTTATGTGCCTTTCTAAAGAATACAAATCATTTTTATGTTTTTTTTTTATAATCCAAAACATATTTGTCTGCCAAACACCAAGTAAAAACTTAATGTAAATCACATTTAGGTAAAACAAAAGAAGCAGCATAAAATGTGATCTTGGAAAAGGAATTCAAGTAGGAAAAAAATGTGTTCAAAACTAACTGGGGCTTTTTTGTGGAGATTGCTGAAAATTCTCTACGTTGTAAGGCAACTATATCACAGCAAACATTTGCTTGAAAGAGAGATTCGTTGACAAACATTCTGATATAAATAAATATTATTAAGATCATAATTCTATGTAATAAGAAAAATTCTACAATAATAGGCAAAATTTACTGATCCTTCATTATGCAAAACTCGCGAAGTTACAATAATATTGAGAGAAAGTCTATGCTCAGCCGAGATATTCAATGAGATTGCTACTATTTTGGTGATGTCAGCTGCCTCAGGTTGTATTTTGCCAGCTCCTTGTACCTCTCAACGACACCAATCATGCACACAGTCTAAAGCGGAAAAAAAAAAAAAAAAAAAAACAAACAAATCAGCTTCATAGCAGTCGGAGAATATACTCGTAAAAAAGGTTTGGATATAATGATAAAAGAAGTAGAGACTACTGTATCTTTCACATGTAACAACTAAAAGGGTATATATATACGGTCCCGTTCCTATTAAGGCATCCTTATATAACTTTATCAGGATATTGAATGTGAACCACTCATTTATAAAAGTGATTTGACAAGTGTATATATACCAAGTCAAAGTATGTAAAACGATTGATTCACATTCAATGTCTTTATATAATTCTATCAGGACATCCTCATAGGAAAATTTCTATATATATGGATTTGGATCCTCTCCTCACCTCACCTTGTCCTCACCTAAATCAATGGTCTGTATTAATTCTATCTTTTAGTTGTGTAAAACATAAAAATTTATAGAAATAATCTAGACCATTGATTTACTATATTAAATACGTGTCAATAGATTTATAAAGGTGAGGATAGAAAAGGTGAGGAGAAGATCCAGATCCTATATATATATATAAATATATATATATATATATATATATATATATAAATGATTGTGCAAGAAAATAAGAAAAGGTCAGGTGTCCGTGTCTCCTCATCTAGGCATCGGTGTGAAGGTTTTGTGAAAAAATAAAGGTCAAAAGTTACTCTCATGTACATGCTGTTAGTGTCTTTTTTTAGCAGATACTGTATCAACTAATAAAAAGATCCTATATTGTGCACCCAATCAGAAACCAAAGAAACAAATATAAAGTGATGAAACATTTCATGCAGATATCCACATTCTAATTTTGCACAAAATGAAGAATTTTTTACCTTGACAATTTCAACTACAATTGTCTTGTCAGGATTGCTAAGATCAACCTTATGAGGTGCAGGAACAGATTTTGCAACTGAATTAATAATTTTCATCCTGTCAATACCTGTATTTGCACGGGCCTCATACAACACAGCAAACTGCACAGAACAAGAGATAGGTATCAGACCAGGCATATAATAAACTCATATCAAACTGTGGTGAAACCAACACAGCAACTTAAATAATAGTTTAAGATCCTATCGAGAACCGGCTACTGTAACAAACCTTGTGTTTCATCTCTTAAATTTTCTACTTTTCCATGGGGGGATTGTTGGGTGGGACGTAACCATTGAGCAAATTAAGATGAATATTTGGAGAAATGAATTGATAAAACATTTTAACCCTCTAAGAATTTATTTCTGACAAGGACAATCTCTTGTGAAACTATATTATTAATCTCTTAATACAAAATCATGGGTAATTTCATGCATCCAGTGTCATCACTTCCATGTGGGTATCTCAGATCCCGATGTAATAAATGTTGGCTTCCTTAGTCCAAGTGAGCTACCCTGGATGTTTCTGGAATCACTCATCCAAATCATAGAGGTATGTGTTGCAACCAAACAGTTTTCATTTAGCAGATCAACTGTATGAAAAATTAACCAGACAAAATATACTTATCAGAGAAAAGACATGATAAAAATGCTAAATATTGTACCTTTTGAGGGGTTTGTGTTTCCACCGGAAAGTACTGTGCCACAAGAGGTTTGATTGCTCTTGAAATTTCCTCTTCTGAAGCATAGCATGACACTTCAATTGGTAACACTCTTAAGATGAACCTATGAATTGCAACATTAAAAGAAAAAATTTGCAAGTTATTCCTCTCATATCATTTAGGCCACTCTTATGTGCATGTCATTATATTATTTAAAATAACAAGCAGCAGATGTTATCATATGAACCTTGAGATTGGTTTCTTTGTTGATGCAGAAGATGTCATCATATGCTGTACTATATCTTTGGGACCAGGGTCTCCATCTCTCTTCCGCATTTGAACAAAGCCAACACCATTACATCCTGCATCAAGGTTGAGAAAGCGTCTCTGTTTAACAGTATAACAATCTATCGTTAGTTTAAAGAAAATACAACTAAGGAAGACACCACCATTCCCAATTCATTAACTGAAGTGAACGCATAAACAACAAAGAGGGAAAGGGGAATCAAGAAATTGAAGATACACTTGCATGAATACATGAGATACAAACTGGGAAAGAAAGGCTCATGAACAGCAACCTGGTCAACCAAATTTAAGCTTTAAAGACTGGCCATAATCAGATTTTTATTTTAACATCTAAAAAGTTCAACATACCACATAATTAGAAGATATGAAATGACTACAATAAGCAGCACCCTATTGAGGCCTCACTTATCATAATTTGAATGGTGGAATCAAGTAATAATTAGAAACAATTTAAACTAGTCCAACACCATTGAGGATAAGCATTCCAAGATTCATAAAAATTAATCTTCACAAACAGAAAACAGAAACCTACATTTAAACTAAGATGTGCACATTTTTGAAAGTAAGACCATTCATCCATAATTTGGCTTATTATCACTCACATACGAGGTTAGAAGGTCAGAACATGTATATGTGTACCACTTTCCATATTTACGCTGCAGCCCTATCAATTTTATGTGAACCACACCATCACTGAAAGATGAACTGTATCATTAAGATACGTTTTTTTAATCCAAGTAAAAGATGTAGCTAAACAAGATTTTAGGGGCCATATGGGAAGCGTAGAATCCACACTGCTGCAGTGAATCCCTCCTTAAAACTTTAAATTATAACCTAAAGAGTCCAATATCCATGCAATCATAATAAAACACATGCAAAAGAGAGAAATGGGGGTAAAAATGACTTCGGTAATTTATTTGCAAACAGTAAAATTGAGACTTCCCTCGATTGTCTAAAATCCTGTACAGGTAAAACAGTAAACTATAAAAATGCCTCCTAATCTATCCTCTATCGAACAAGCTTTACCAAACAAAAAATTAGCAGAGTCCATAAAAGATTTCCCGTATTTACAACGCCAGCATAGAAACCCCTTCTCAATTTAGGAGGGTAAAGAAAGAAAATTGCCTTTAAATTCACTTTACAAGAGACCTATGGAGACACAAGAAAACAAACTCTAACCCCCAAGCCAATCGATGTCACCCTCTCTTCATTAAAAATCCTAGTAATTCTCTCTTGCCAAAAGACCACAAAAAGGTTAGGACTTAGGGATCCCACTTGCATAGAATTTCTCCTTTTTGTCCTTGTCAGTATCCTATCCTGTGTTGAACGCCACATTATTTTTCTAATTATTATTATTCTTTGCTTTCACCCAATTAAGTTATCAATGACCCTAAAAGCCTAAACTAATAGATCATGGTTCAACAATAATATTAAAAGGGGAATGCTATCTACCTTTCCCATTTGCCTTTCCCACTCATTGCTTGACACATGTACACTTTTTCATTTAATAAAAAGCTCTCACTTTTTTGCTGCAAAACTTGTTTACGTCTTTACCTCTTATTAATTAAATGATAGACGCCCTTATTAATTAAATAATAGACGCAGCTATCGGTGTAAAGACGTAAACAAGCTTTGCAACAAAAAGTGAGAGCTTTTTATTAAATGAAAAAGTGTATACGTGTCAAGGAATGAGTGGGAAAGGCAAATGGGAAAGGTAGATAGCATTCCCCTTAAAATTATAACATGCCCCCTCACATAAAAGGCTGGATTTAACTAATAGACTTGTCATGTGGATCCATGCACAGGTCCATGTAACCTTTTGTTGCAATTTAATAAATATAATGGAGACTTTTTCAACACTCAAAACATACAACCTCTCAATCAGATAGACTTTAATACTATGTTAAATGAGAATTAAACCCAAAAGCTTAAATCAACAGAAGCAGTATATAAATTCAATACCCCTATTTCCTCATGTCAACTTCTACAAATCAAATCTATTCCACAGTAGAACTTGCTAAGCTAGCAGCTCTACATGCCGTTAAGGTTAATAGAAATCCTCATACAGATGCTTAAAGCAGCACCAAAAAGCAATACTTCAAGTCTTCAAGTACAGTCAGCTGTTCATACATGATACTTTACATGAAATTGAAACATGATGATAATATACTTCCCAAAATTAGTGCTTGCTGGAGCAACATGTGCATATATAGAACAAAAGCATATCTACATCCATCTAATACTTCTAACATATCTCTGAATGTTGAGAAAATCCAGAAAGAACAAAATACAGACAAAGAAAATACAAGCATAAGTCAACAAAATAATTTAATAATTACTTAATTAGAACACCCATACATAAAAAATATATCAGCAGAAACAAGCTGGGCATCCTTTTTTCAAATTAAATACAAAGTATTACTAAGACGAGCAGCACACACCTTATTTTTATCTCCTAGTTCCCTGAGTTCAGCTTCAATTAGCCTATCAATGGACTTCTCCTCCAATTTTTCATTAGTCACACATTTTGATGAAGCTGCTTCTAGGCACTGTTTTTTGGCTGGTGGCTCCTCGACTTCTTTTACTTGACTTTCATGATCTTTAGCATCCTCTTTATTTTCACCAGTCATTCCCCCCACTTCCTTTGTGTCGCTGACATTATCGAGTTCCTTAGGATCTGACTTCTCATTTGTTAAATTTTTTTTATTAGCATCATCATCTTTACTAGTGTCTGATTCTTGCCCTTCCCCCTTTCCCTCCTTTTCTGTCTCCTGATCCTCTTCCCTATCATCATCGTCTTCATCATCATCATCGTCGCTACTAGAAGATGCAAAAATAATCTTTTTATTCAAAGGTTTATTTGGCATCCCTGCAAGGTTCATACCATTACCCTTCCCATGAACTAGCTCTTCAAAGAACTGCAAAACAAATTAAAACCAGTGGCTTATTTAAAATGCACAACTTAATGAAATAAATAATAAACATTACGGGAGCGTTCGGTAACATTTTTGTTTTTTCAATTTTCAATTGAAAAAGAAATAAAATTTCATATTCTTAGAATCAGAAAACACATCTCATAGCATATTATGGAAGCACTAATCTGGTACAAATATTTTCAAAAATTATTTTCAACTAAATTTAACCACATAACCAGACATTATATAATAATATTTTTTTTTATTTCTTAAATATTAGTTCTATATTTCCTTATCTAACAAAAAATAAAGCAAAATTATTAGATAGATATATTATCATATTCTGGATTTAATTTAATTGATTTTTAAATACCATATAATATATCAAATTCTATAAATTCATCATATAATTAATAATTTATTTATAAATACCACATATATCAAATTATTTATCCTATAAATTAATAAATACCATATATCAAATTCTATAAATTTCTCGAAAATAAAAATAAGCAATATGTACATAATCACTGCACAGTTAACAAAGCATTTATCAAAACAACAATTGTTCATAGAAAAAAGAAACCCACCATCACCACCGCAATCTACAACATCCACAGCAAAACAACCACCACTGAATTTTATACCATTTTGATCTTATTAAAAATACTTAAACCAAAGTCCTCATCAAAATCTGAAACAAGCAAGAGCTCAACATAAATTTAGTAGAGAGAGATTGGGGAGAGAGAGAGAGAGAGAGAGAGAGAGAGAGAGGTTATCTTTTTAGGATTTGAAGGTTAATTTGAAATTGAAAACACGGGAAACATCTTTTTGATGCTTTCAAACTTTACGTTATAAAGTGAGGAATGAGTTTTTCTTATCCTGATTTTTATTTTCCAAAAAGCCCTATCCAACGCTTATTGCAAAGGACATGTTTTGAAAATAATACTAAACAGTCCCTACATTTTCAAGTCAAAAATGGACACTGAAGCTAGCATTGGACCTACAAGGCTCAGTATCAAAAGAATTAGTAGAACTAACGAACCCTTGTGTAACACTTATGAGTAGAAGAATCCTAAATAATCTTGAATGAATGAAATTTCTTTCTTTCTTTCTTTCTTCAGAGTGAATTATGAAGACTTCCAGGAGATGTGCAAGTACTAAAAACACAAAAAGTTTTTAGAACCCAACTCAATTTTACTGAGTCATTAATCAAGAACAGAAGAAAATCAATTGTTCCTCTCTTCTTCTTTCTTTATGATAAAAAACAGTTGTATTGATCTAAAAGATTTACAAGAGTAGAAAGCAATCTGTCAAAAAAAGTAGGAAACAACTTCCAAAAGGCAAGAATAGGCCTATGCAAAAGCCACCAAAAAAGCTCTAAGCAAGAACAAAAATAGACCCTATAAAGCTATGGCAGCTTCCCAATTAAGGTTGATAAAGAAGAAATGAACTTATTTAAAAATGGTAGAAGCCCAAAGCGAAGCCCAAAAGTGAATCCTATCCCACAAAAAGCAAGTATCTTTCCCTGTTTCATACTAACAAATTCTCTATTCATTTCCATGCAAACAGCCATATGGAGAGCCATCACAACACACACATCTCCAAAGAGTTTTAGAATTGCTACCTCCCCCAAACAGAACAAAAGATTTGCCTAGAACATCTATACAATGGAGAGGCAAAGGCCCCATTAGATGGGAAGCCTCAAAAAATTTATTCCAAAGGCTGGAAGCAATGGGACAATGGAGAAGAGATGATATATGCTCCCAAGTCTTCTCCTTTGTATCATGTAATTGTTCCTCTCTTTTACTTTTGAAGAATTAAAATTTGAATGGCTTTTTATTCAATCAGGTAACTAATAAATCACATTCACTAGTATAAGAATGCCCATCTCTAAACAAGAATCCTTTTGCAACCACATCAGCCATGTATACTCCCACCATAATCATCTTGCTAATCTAAAACCCTAAACCCTAAACCCAATATATATACAACAATTAGTATATAAAACTCTCTTAAGAGGAATATGCTGAGGGCAAAATTAGTTTATGTCAGTAATGCTAATTATTTAACTGGCCTGTCTGTCATGTTGGCGTTCCTTTTAATTTCCAGAAACTAACAGTTGTAATAGAAAAGAAAAAAAAAGAAGAAGAAGAAACATACAGAGTCAATAACGCTAATAGCTTCGTGAGAAGCTTGACGTTCCCTGCCACCATCACAAGTGAGAAAGAAGCCTTGGACTCCAGGCCTTATTGGGTAGCCCCCTTTCTTCTTCACTGGTTTCTGTAAAAACGAATTCCCCAAAATTATATGAATACACATGACAGAGAGATAGATAGATAGAGAGAGAGAGAGAGAGAGAGAGGGTTACGTTGTTGGGGCGGAAATGATTTCGCTTCTTCTTGCCCTTGTTAAATGCGGCGGTGGGTTTGTTCTCGGCCGCCATGGAAGCGCACTCTTGAAGGCTGAAGAAGCTCTATAGTTCGACTGTTCGAGGGACGAGGGTTCTTTTTTAAAATCTTATACACCGTCAAATTAATTTATTAAATTATTATATCTTTTTTTAAGTGCTCAAACGTTTAATATGTATTAAATAAATAAATAAATAAATAAAAATAAAAAAGTGAAAAACATTAAGGGTTAATATTAAAGACCTCCCCTCACCTTTGAACTATTATTGGATGTCTTGCTAAAAATGCTTTTATTTCAGAAACACCCCCTGTGGACTAACAAACAATGATTCAATTGATCGATTTTTGAAGTTAAAAAGTCTATAATGTCTGTATTTAAGCTTCAATTATATTAATAGAACATTATACCCTCTGAATCTTACCAAATAAAGTATCGTTTGTTGGTCCATAAGGGATGTTTCTGAAATAAAAATATTTTTATCTAGACATTCAATAATATTTCAAAGATGAGGGGTCCAAACATTAAACCATGATTTTTCTTATAATTACAAATTTGTGAAGAGTGTGTTTACTAAAATTAGTTTGGAATTCCATGGAACTTGATTCCTTCTCATTGTTTTCATTTCATTCCCGATGATTAGTAAATGCGAATTAAAAATAATATGTTTAACTAAATTATTTTACATGAGGATAATATTTTATAAAATATTTACTTTTTGTTATTAATTAAAAAAAATAATTTATGAAATATTATTAAAATTTAGATAATTCTAATTTTGAAACTATATTAATTTTTTTTTTTAGTTTTTGAATCATATCAAATAAAAATAAGTAAAAAGAGTATAAAATATCGAATTATTTATTTTCAAATGTTTGTTTCTTAAATACAAAATATTCATGACTTTCAAGTTTTAAATTTAAGACACTATTTAATCTAAACTCATATTCAAGTGTTGTTCACTATTCAAAACTCTGGAGATCCAACTCTGAAAAAAAAAAATGATATCACAATTAGCTAAATGAGCAAGAAAAATGAAAGATGAACATATTTAAAATATTATCAGTTTAAACACTAACATTTTGTATTTTTATTTATTTTTTTCTGAATCAAATGAAGATAGAAATCTAAAATAATCTTTGAAAAACCCAAGTAAAGATACATACAATGTGGTTACATTTTGAATTTATTTTTATTTATAAGAGAATAGTGGTGAACGAAGATAAATTATGTTTTTGGATAGAATATGAGGACATTTTGGTTCCAAAATTTCGTTTTTAGAATGAATGCAAAAGTTAGTGTATAAGTAGTTTTGTAATTTTGAATTATATTTTGGGAGTTTATGGTGGTGACCGAAGGCAAATTATGTTTTTGAGTTGAATATAAGGACATTTTTATTCCAAAATTTCGTTTGTGGAGAGAATGCTTAGTGTGTAAGTAGTTTTGTAATTTTGAATTATGTTTTGGGTATTTATGGTGATGACCGAAGACAAATTATGTTTTTGGATTAAATATGAGGACAATTTTATTCAAAAATTTCGTTTGTGAAGAGAATGCAAAAGTTAGTGTGCAAGTAGTTTTGCAATTTTGAAATATGTTTTGGGTATTTTTCTAAATTCATTTTTATAATTATCATAATAAAATAAATGCAATTCTCAAAAAATAAAATTGTTGACGTGAAAAATTGGTTAGATATAATAACAAACAAAGAAAAAAGTTTATGGACAAAATTCTTAATTTATGAACAAAATTCTTAATTTGAAAGGTAATCAGAAAGTAATCCCCTTTTTAATTTAATTTGGGGTGAGCAACTACAAAATAATAATCAAGTCAGCGGGTCGCCGGAAGTATTTTCGGCGAACACCCTCTAAGGCTCAAGTAAGATTTTTAATAAATAATTGAAATTTGAATTTTAGGTAATCGAAAAAAAGAATAAAAATATTAAAAACAGAATTAAAATCATACTAATTCTTTGAGTAGGTCTCCAAACTGGAATATTTTGTTCTTTGGAACTAATATTTTAGCAACTCTTAAAGCGTCTTTAGCCGATCGATCCCTGTGAAGAACAGCAACACCGGAGTAACCTGTCCCGAGATCTACCCCAATAACTTCACATAATCAAGCGATTTGTTCTTTGGAACTAATATTTCAGCAACTCTTATAGCCTCTTTAGCCTGTCGATCCTTGTGAAGAACATCAACACCAGAGTAACCTGTCCAAAGATCTACCCCATTAACTTCACACAATCAAGCGATTTGGTTTTCTGCAAAACCTTGCACAAACTTTTGCGATGAATGAACTTCATAGCTGCATTAAAAACAAAAACCATATATAATAGAGAAATCCAAGAAAGCTTAATATAGACGAAGGAAGCTGAGAAACGTTTGCGTTAATTTTTTTATCAATACGAGAATAATTGTGAACGAAGACAAATTATATTTTTGGATGTATAAGTAGTTTTTTTATTTTGAATTATGTTTTTGGTGTTTATAGTGGTGACCGGAGACAAATTATGTTTTTTGGTTGAATATAAGGACATTTTTATCCCAAAATTTCGTTTGTGGAGAGAATGCTTAGTGTGTGTAAGTAGTTTTGTAATTTTGAATTATGTTTTGTGTTTTTATGGTGGTGACCGAAGACAAATTATGTTTTCGGATTGAATATGAGGACATTTTATTCCAAATTTTGTTTGTGAAAAGAATGCAAGAGTTCGATGGCGTTTGTTTTTTGTCTGAATACTTAAAATTCTGAATTAGGTTTGAAATCTGAATTGGGTTTGAAATCTAAAGTCTTAGCAACATGTTTTTTTTTTTTTATTCTAATGTCTAAATTAAGTGTTAAGCTGTTTGTTTTTTAAAAACCAAAACATTTGAAAACCTGTAATTTGGTATGTTTACCCTTGCTTGTTAGTGGCAGCGTATGAAGAAAGTATGTGTGATGATTATCACATTTTGACATGTGCAAGTGATAGGTGTCATGTGATTAGTGGAAAAAAAAAAGAATAAAATAAGATAGATAAAGAAAGAGAGAGATATGTGAGAGGCTCGGCTAATCAAATGAAACAAGAAAGAAGAAGATGAAACAGAGAATAGAGAAACAAAGAAGAAGAAAGAAGAAGAAGTAAAAAAGATAGCTTTTTTATTTTCTTTTCTCTTCAACTTATCTTCATATCATCGATCTCATCTTCTTCTCATTTTTTAGCTTTTTTTTAATTTAATCCATCACAGCTTTTTTATTTTTTTTATTTTTTTCCATCTTCAATGGTGTTAGATCTAGACACCGGGCACTTAGTTTTGTTCTCCGGCGCCTCCTGAAGCTTCTGGTCGGGGTAGTGACAATACACTTGCCGATGGCGGCTACCTTTGGGAGATGGTTTGACCGGCCAAACCACTTCTGTCGATGGTGGATTTTGGAAATAAGCCATTATGCAAAGGACGATTTGGGAAAATAAATAAAGTTAATTGGAGTCTTAATAGACTTTAGACAAAAGTAGGAAATATCTACTTTTTTCCTCATACGTTTTTAATGGTTTCTCGGACTTCGGATCACTTGAAAAACAAATAAGAATGTCTTAACAAGACATTTAAGCTACTCTCACACTTCATAGGCAAAAAACAAACAGGCTCGTAGTGTACATGTAAATAGTTTAGCAATTTTGAATTATGTTTAGGGTATTTTAGCTAAATTGCCTTTTATAATTATCATAATAAAATAAATGCAATTCTCAAAAATAAAAATTTTGACGTGAAAAATTGGTTACACATAATAACAAATAACAAAATAGTTTATGAATAAAATTCATAATTTGAAAGGTAATTAGAAAGTAATCCCCGTTTTAATTTAATTTGGGGTGAGAAACTACAAAATAATAATCAAGTCATCGAGTCGTCGGAAGTATTTCCGACGTTCCGGTGAACACCTTCTGATGCTCAAGTAAGATTTTTAATAAATAATTTAAATTTGAATTTTTGGTAATCGAAAAAGAATATAAAAATTAAAAACATAATTAAAATCGTACTGACCCTTTGATCAGGTCTCAATATTTTGTTCTTTGGAACTAATATTTCAGCAACTCTTAAAATCTCTTTATCTGGTCGATCCCCGTGAAGAACAGCAACACTAGAGTAACATGTCCCCTAGGTCTAGCCCTAGTAATTTCACACAATCAAGCTATTTAGTTTTCTACAAAACCTTGCACAAACTTTTACGATAAACGAACTTCATAACTACAATAAACATAAACCATATATAGTAGAGAAATCCAAGAAAGCTAAATATAGACAAAGGAAGGTGAGGAACTTTTGCGTTAATTTTTTTATCTATACAAAAATAGTGGTGAACGAAGACAAATTATGTTTTTGGATGAATATGAGGACAATTTTATTCCAAAATTTCGTTTTTAGAAAGAATGCAAAAGTTAGTGTATAAGTAGTTTTGTAATTTTGAATTATGTTTTGGGTGTCTATGGTGGTGACCGAAGACAAATTATGTTTTTGAATTAAATATAAGGACATTTTTATTACAAAATTTCGTTTGTGGCCGGAGAGAATGCTTGGTGTGTAAGTAGTTTTGTAATTTTGAATTTATTTATGGGTATCTATGGTGGTAACCGAAGACAAATTATATTTTCAAATTAAATATAATGACATTTTTATTCCAAAATTTCGTTTGTGGAGAGAATGCTTAGTGTGTGTAAGTAGTTTTGTAATTTTGAATTATGTTTTGGGTGTTTATGGTGGTGACTGAAGACAAATTATGCTTTTAGATTGAATATGAGGACAATTTTATTCCAAAATTTCGTTTGTGGCTGGAGAGAATGCTTAGTGTGTGTAAGTAGTTTTTTTATTTTGAATTATGTTTTGGGTATTTTAGCTAAATTGCTTTTTTATAATTATCATAATAAAATAAATGCAATTCTTAAAAATAAAAACTGTTGACGTGAAAAATTAGTTAGACATAATAACAAATAAAAAAATAGTTTATGAACAAAATTCTTAATTTGGAAGGTAATCAGAAAGTAATCCCCTTTTTAATTTAATTTAGGGTGAGCAACTACAAAATAATAATCAAGTCAGTGGGTCGCCAGAAGTGTTTCCGGCGAACACTCTCTGACGCTCAAGTAAGATATTGAATAAATAATTGAAATTTGAATTTTTGGTAATAAAAAAAAATTAAAAAGGTAATTAAAATCGTACTAATCCTTTGATTAGATGTCCAAACCAGAATATTTGTTTTTTTGGAACTAATATTTCAGCAACTCCTAAAACATCTTTAGTCCGTCGATCCCTGTGAAGAATAGCAACACCGGAGTAACCTGTCCCGAGATATATCCCCAGTAACTTCACACAATCAAACGATATAGTTGTCTGCAAAAACTTGCACAAACTTTTGTGATGAACAAACTCCATAGCTGCACTAAAAACAAAAACCATATATAATAGAGAAATCCAAGAAAGCTGAATATAGACGAAGGAAGCTGAGAAACGTTTGCATTAATTTTTTAATCTATACGAGAATAGTGATGAACTAAGACATTATATTTTTGGATGTATAAGTAATTTTGTGATTTTGAATTACGTTTTGGGTGTTTATGGTGGTGACCAAAGACAAATTATGTTTTTGGGTTGAATATAAGGACTTTTTTATCACAAAATTTCATTTGTGGAGAGAATGCTTAGTGTGTGTAAGTAGTTTTGTAATTTTGAATTATGTTTTGGGTTTTTATGGTGGTAACCGAAGACATTATGTTTTTGGATTGAATATGAGGACATTTTTATTCCAAAATTTCCTTTGTGAAGAGAATTCAAAAGTCAGTGTGTAAGTAGTTTTGCAATTCTGAATTATGCTTTGGGTATTTTTGCTAAATTCCATTTAATAGTTATAATAATGAAATAAATATAATTCTCAAAAATAAAAATTGTTGACGTGAAAAATTGGTTAGATATAATAACAAATAAAGAAAATAGTTTATAAACAAAATTCTTAATTTGAAAGGTAATCAAAAAGTAATCCCCTTTTTAATTTATTTCGGTTGAGCAAATACAAAATAATTATCAAGTCAGCGGGTCGTCGGAAGTGTTTCTGGCGAACACCCTCTAACTCTCAAGTAAGATTTTTAATAAATAATTGAAATTTTAATTTTTGGTAATGGAATAAAAGAATAA
Source organism: Acer negundo (assembly GCA_035582765.1). Taxonomy (NCBI): domain Eukaryota; kingdom Viridiplantae; phylum Streptophyta; class Magnoliopsida; order Sapindales; family Sapindaceae; genus Acer; species Acer negundo. The sequence goes on from CM069233.1 coordinate 11,349,170, forward strand.
AAAAAATTAAAAACAGAATTGAAATCGTAATAATCCTTTGATCAGGTCTCCAAACTGGAATATTTTGCTCTTTGGACCTATTATTTCAGCAACTTTTAAAGCCTCTTTAGCCGATTGATCCCCGTGAAGAACAGCAACACCGGAGTAACATGTCCCCTAGATCTAGCCCTAGTAACTTCACACAATCAATCAATTTGGTTTTTTTTTTTGCAAAACCTTGCACAAGCTTTTACGGTGAACGAACTTCATAACTGCAATAAAAACAAAAACCATATATAATAGAGAAATCCAAGAAAGCTGAGAAACTTTTGCGTTAATTTTTTTTATCTATACAAGAATAGTGGTGAACCAAAACAAATTATGTTTTTTGATGGAATATGAGGATATTTTTGTTCCAAAAATTCATTTTTAGAAAGAATGCAAAAGTTAGTTTATAAGTAGTTTTGTAATTTTGAATTATGTTTTGAGTGTCTATGGTAGTGACCGAAGACAAATTATGTTTTTAGGTTGAATATAAGGACATTTTTATTCCAAAATTTTGTTTGTGGAGAGAATTCTTAGTGTGTAAGTAGTTTTGTAATTTTGAATTATGTTTTGGATGTTTATGGTGGTGACAAAAGACAAATTATGTTTTTGGAATGAATGAGACCACTTTATTCAAAAATTTCGTTTGCAAAGAGAATGCAAAAGTTGGTATGTAAGGTATGTAAGTAGTTTTACAATTTTGAATTATGTTTTGAGTAATTTTGCTAAATTTCTTTTTATAATTATCATTTTAAAATAAAGGCAATTCTCAAAAATAAAAATTGTTGATGTGAAAAATTGGTTAGACATAATAAAAATAAAGAAAATAGTTTATGAAAAAAATTCTTAATTTAAAATGTAATCATAAAGTAATCCCCTTTTTAATTGGCTGAGAAGCTACAAAATAATAATCAAGTCAACGGGTTGTCGGAAGTGTTTCCGACGAACACCCTTTGACTCTCAAGTAAGATTTTGATTAAATTATTGAATTTTGAATTTTTTGTAATAGAATAAAATAATAAAAAATAATAAAAAATAATAAAAAGAATTAAAATCGTGCTATTGATCAAGTCTCCAAACCGGAATATTTTTTTCTTTGAAACTAATATTTCAACAACTCTTAATGCCTCTTTAGCCGATTGATCCCCGTGAAGAACAGCAACACTAGAGTAAACTATCTCGAGATCTAGCCCTAGTAACCTCACACAATCAAGCAATTTGGCTTTCTACAAAACCTTGCACAAACTTTTGTGATGAACGAACTTCATAACTGCAATAAAAACATAAATTGTATATAATAAAGAAACCCAAGAAAGTTGAATATAGATGAGGGAAGCTAAGAAACTTTTGCGTTAATTTTTTTATCTATACGAGAGTAGTGGTAAACGAAGACAACTTATGTTTTTGGTTGGAATATAAGGACTTTTTTGTTCCAAAATTTCTTTTTTAGAAAGAATGAAAAAGTTAATGAATAAGTAGTTTTATAATTTTGAAATATGTTTTAGATGTCTATGGTGGTGACAGAAGACAAATTATGTTTTTGGGTTCAATATAAGGACATTTTTATTCCAAAATTTCGTTTGTGGAGAGAATGCTTAGCGTGTGTAAGTAGCTTTGTAATTTTGAATTATATTTTGGATGTTTATGGTGGAGACCGAAGACAAATATGTTTTTAGATTAAATATGAGGACATTTTATACCAAAATTTCGTTTGATTTTGCAATTTTGACTTATGTTTTGGGTATTTTGCTAAATTCCTTTTTATAATTGTCATAATAAAATAAATGTAATTCTCAAAAATAAAAATATTGATTTGAAAAATTGGTTAGACATAATAACTAATAAAGAAAATAGTTTATAAACAAAATTCTTAATTTGAAAGGTAATCAGAAAGTAATCCTCTTTTTTAATTTATTTTGGCTAAACAACTACAAAATAATAATCAAGTAAGCGGGTCGCCGGAAGTTTTTCCGGCGAACACCCTCTGTTCCTCAAGTAAGATTTTGAATAAATAATTGAAATTTGAGTTTTTGGCAATCGAATAAAAGAATAAAAAAATTAAAAACAGAATTAAAATCGTACTAATCCTTTGATCATGTCTCTAAACCGGAATATTTTGTTCTTTGGATCTAGTATTTCAGCAACTCTTAAAGCATCTTTAGTCGGTCGATCCTCGTGAAGAACAACAACACCGAAGTAACCTGTCCCGAGATCTAGCCCCAGTAACTTCACACGGTCAAGTGATTTGGTCTTCTGCAAAACCTTACACAAACATTTGCAATGAACGAACTTCATTTGTTTCTGAGCTTCCTTCGTCTATATTCAGCTTTCTTGGATTTTTCTATAATATATAAGGTTTCTGTTTTTATTGTAGTTATGAAGTTCGTTTATCGCAAAAGTTTGTGCAAGGTTTTGTAGAAAACCAAATCGCTTGATTGTGTGAAGTTTTGGGGCTATATCTCGGGAAAGGTTACTCCGGTGCTGCTACTCTTCACGGGGATCGATCGGCCAAAAAGGCTTTAAGAGTTGTTGAAATATTAGTTCCAAAGAACTAAATATTCCGGATTCGAGATGTGATCAAAGGATTAGTACGATTTTAATTCTGTTTTTAATTTTTTTATTCTTTTATTCAATTGCCTAAAATTCAAATTTCAATTATTTATTCAAAATCTTACATGAGCGCAGGGGTGAACCCAGAAAATATTTGTTACCTGGACTAAACTTATATATGTGTAGGAATATAAATAGATTCTTCTTTTGACATAAATGATTCTACACATGAAAATTTGCTTTTAAAGACTAATTTGAATTGTTTAATATAACAATTAGAAGAAATAGAGTGGATATGGAATGTATAATCAAACAATAGAAACAAAATCTGGGAAATATTTTATATAAAACATGCATAAAATTATATATTTATAAGGACTACTTAACACATGCAATATTTTTATATTGAGCTAGAATAGATAATTGATTGAATTTAGTTTTTATTATTGGTAAATTATCAAGCATTCAACACACTAAAACCTATAAATTATAAGTAATCTAAGGCTAAAATTCTATAAATTACAATCCAAACAAATGAACAAATATCACATGCTGAATACAAAAAATTAAAAATAGAGTATAAAAATAACATTGATTAAAAGTGGAGTATAAAAATAACATTGGATGAAAATAAAAGGCAATGTAATAAATAATTCTATATTTAAGGGTGAGTTTAGTAATATTGGTTGAAATTAAATGTAATTTACTAATAATTAAAAGGTTAAAGTGAAATTATGCAATTATAGATTTTTTTTTTTTTTTTTCAGAAAGCTGCCCGGGTCAACCCTCTCAAGGGTACACCCTTGCATGAGCGACAGAGGGTGTTCGTCGAAAACACTTCCGGCGACCTACTAACTTTGCTATTATTTTGTAGTTGCTCAGCCAAATTAAGTTAAAAAGGGGATTACTTTCTGATTACCTTTCAAATTAAGAATTTTGTTCGTAAACTATTTTTTTTTATTATTATTATGTCTAACCAATTTTTCACGTTAACAATTTTATTTATGATAATTGCATTTATTTTATTAAGATAATTATAAAAAAGGAATTTAGCAAAATACCCAAAATATAATCCAAAATTGTAAAACTACTTACACACTAACTTTTGTATTCTCTTCACAAATCAAATTTTGGAATAAAAATGTCCTCATATTCGATCCAAAAACATAATTTGTCTTTGGTCACCATCATAAACACCCAAAACATAATTCAAAATTACAAAACTACTTACACACACTAAACATTTTCTCCACAAACGAAATTTTGGAATACAAATGTCCTTATATTCAAACCAAAATCATAATTGTCTTCGGTCACCATCATAGACACCCAAAACATAATTCTAAATTACAAAACTACTTATACACTAACTTTTGCATTCTTTCTAAAAATGAAATTTTGATACAAAAATGTCATCATATTTCATCCAAAAACATAATTTGTCTTCGTTCACCACTATTCTTGTATAGATAAAAAAAAAAAAAAAAATTAACGCAAAAGTTTCTCAGCTTCCTTCATCTATACTTTGCTTCCTTGGATTTCTCTATTACATATGGTTTCTATTTTTATTGCAGTTATGAAGTTCGTTCATCGCAAAAGTTTGTGCAAGGTTTTGCAGAAAACCAAATCGCTTGATTGTGTGAAGTTATTGGGGCTAGATCTCGGGACAGGTTATTCTGGTGTTGCTGTTCTTCACGGGGATAGGCCAACTAAAGAGGCTTTAAGAGTTGCTGAAATATTAGTTCTAAAGAACAAAATATTCCGGTTTGGAGAGCTGATCAAAGGATTTGTACGCTCAAGTGTTTACACATGTAAGTTTTCACAATTGTTTCTTGGTCATACATGCCTCCATCATATACCATCTAAGAAAGAAACTCTGGAAAAAAAATATAGATAGAAGGAAACGTTAATTTTTATTGAAAGATTTTCCTGAATATATACAAGGAGTTAACTATTACAAATAACTTCCAAGATCATTACAGAGATATTATGGGCAAGTTGTCTAATAAAATTAGAGAATTGATTTCTTGCTTTTAGAATGAAGAACACGTTATTGATGGTTGGAGTAATCAGTAGTTATGATTGACTTTCCTTGATCATGGGAATTGATTTGAGATTTCCTCGACTGTAAGAGAATTGCTAAGATCATGGGAATTGATTTGAGAATTGATTTGAGGTTTATTGACTGCAAGAGAATTGCTAAGATCATGACAATGAATTTATTTGCTTTCATAGTCATTTTCATTAATACGCCCCCTCAAGCTGGCGTGGTAACTTGGATGAACACCCATCTTGGTTCAAAAAAGTACTTGGCAATGATTTGGTGAAGACATCTGCTAGTTGTGATGCAAAGGAGATTAACGAGTGACAAGAGTACCCATAGCAACCTTTTCCCGTACAAAATGATAATCAAGCTGATATGCTTGGTTCAAGCGTGAAACATTGGATTTACGGACATATGCAAGGCACTAATGTTATAAAAAAATAACCGAGTGGGGCTTGAATTAAGAAACACCAATATCTCGTAGTAAAAATGTCCACCAAGTCAATTATGCTGTTGCAAAGGCCATCGAGCGATATTCCGCTTCAGTACTTGATCGAACCACTATTGGTTGTTTCTTTGAGCACAAAGAGATACAATTGGCTCCAAGAAACACACAATAGCCAGTGGTGCTTCTTATTGTTGTAGGACAACCTGTCCAATCCGTATCGCTAAAACTATATAACGAAATAGGACTTGTGGAGAGATAACGTAAGCCATAGTGCTGAGTTCCCTTTAGATACCGTAATATTCGTTTAACAACCTTCAAATGTACTAGTGTTGGCTTACTAAAAAAATTGACACACCCGATTAACAGCATGCACAATATCAGGTCTTGTAAATATGAGATATTGTAAAGCACCCACAACCCTTCTAAAATTGGTGGCATCAATGGGTGTATCATCCGAAGAAGTAGGTTGTTCTTTGAGGACTTGTGGTGTGGCAATTAAATTGCTTTCTAACATGTGAGTGCGTGTAAGCAAGTCATGAACATATTTTGCTGGTTGAGAAACAAACCCCTATCAAACCGTTTGATCTCTATGCTAAGAAAATAGTGTAATGGTCCCAAGTCCTCAATGGCGAATTCTTTGTCAAGCTGCCCAAGAAGCACTGTGATGAAATGAGTATCATTTCCAACAACTAGAACATCATCAACGTAAATCAATAAAATTATAATGATGTTATTAGTGCAATAAACAAAGAGGGAATTATCGGCCTTGTTGTAATATAAGCCAAGTTGAAGAAGAAATTAAGATAAACGATCGAACCATGCACGCGGTACTTGTTTCAGCCAGTACAATGATTTCTTCAATAAGCAAACATCATTTGGTTTAATTTGATCAACGAAGCCTGGAGGTTGCTCCATGTACACTTTTTCTTTGAGATTCCCATGCAAAAATGTATTCTTTACATCAAATTGTCGCAAGTGCCCTTTAAAAGACAACGAAATAGCAATTACTAGTCTGATGGTGGTTGGTTTTATTACCGGACTAAAGGTCTCCTCATAGTCAACCCCGAAAATTTAAGTAAAACTATTTGCGACTAATCGAGCGTTAAAGCAATCGATAGTTCTATCTTCTTTGTATTTAATCCGGTATACCCACTTCGAACCAACAATGTTTATGTTGGAAGGACAAGAAACAAGTTCCCAAGTATTATTTTCATGGAGAGCTTGAATTTCATCTTTCATTGCATTCACCCAACGTTCATCCTTGAAAGTTGTCTTCAATGTCTTCGACTTAGAAGGAATGGGATTTGTTGTGGAAAGAGTTGCATAATCTCGTAGATACGAGGGGACATGTTTGTCCCAACAGGTCGAGTACTTTGTATGGGCCAGCTCTACATCATTTTGCATGGAACTTGTGTGAGCAGATTGGGTAGACTCAGTTTCATCAGTAGAGTTGTTGAGATTACTGGCATGAGTGACATCTTGAATAGCATATGACGAGTCAAGGACCAAATTTGCATTTAAATTAGAAATCTCATGTTTGGCATGATTTGTAATTGGAGGGGATGCTGCATGAGTTGGCGTTGACGTAGAGAATAATGAGTCAGATTGCATGATTGAAATTTGATTTGTATTTTCCAAATCCTGATTTTGTGTGATTGGCTCTTAACTTTGTGTGATTGGCTCCAGATTATTTGCATTATTTTCTTGCTCCTGATTTTCTCCATTTTCTAAACAACAATTTGCAATGGAATTGTTATCACAAAAATTAATAAAATCAGAATCAATTTGAACTGCATTTTCCTTTGTAGAATTTGTCGAAGGTGCACAATTCTGGACAGACAGGACAACTGCCAATGGGGTCTTCATTACCATTTTATCAAGCCAATCATCCAAACATGGATATTCAGATAAAGATAATTGTGGTAATTCTATTTTGGAGACCGGTGGCTTAAAAGGAACATTTTCTTCATTGAAGACCACATGCCGAGAAATGAAGACTCTTCGTTTTCGGTTCTAGACAACTATAGCCTTTGTGATTTGGGCTAAACCAAGGAATATACAAGGATAAGTCCTTTGAGAAAATTTAGATTGACTTTGATACCTTAAAGAGGGAAAACACTGACACCCAAGCACCCCCAAGCCACTGTAATCCGGAAGTCGGTTGTAAAGCTTGTAATAAGGACATTCACTCTTTAGAACCGAAGAGGGTAATATGTTGATTAAGTTTACAGCAGTAAGAAAACTCTCAACCTAAAAGGACAATGGCATATGAGCATGAAATAACATCGTTAGTCCAGTTTCGACAATGTGTCGATGCTTGCGCTCGGCAACTCCATTTTGTTCAAGAGTATCGGGACATGAAATGTGTTGTTCGATGCCACATTTGGTAAGATGCTCAATAAAAAGATTAGAACTAAATTCCCTCCCCCATCACATTGAAATACTTTAATTCGACAATCAAATTGGTTCTCCACTAATTTCTAGAATTTAATGAAGCAATCAAAAAAGTCTTGACTTTCTTTTTGAAGGATATATCCAAGTATACCTCGCAAAATCGTCAACAAAAATAACATAAAACCGGATTGATTGATTTGAATTCAAAGGTGCTGATCCCCAAAGGTCACAATGAATCTTTTCTAGAGGAAATTTAGACACTTTATTTAATTTATTAAAAGGCAGTTTATGATATGAACCTCACCAAGAGTAGTGAGATCCGGAACCAACATATGGATTCAAATGATCGTTTCTAAATTCAAGTTTATAAAAAACAAAGAAAATAAAGGACCGCGACCCATTATCTATAAAGAGATAAGAACCAACAGTATCAAGAAGGTTGTAGACGCCACACTCAAGAAGAGAAGAAGGTGAGTGATAAGTCAGGGTTTTGAACGCCATAAGGTATAACCCTTGATAAGTTCATAGTTCAATGAAGAACCAAAGAGAAAACGTTCTCTCAAATAATTATTTCATTCCAAAGTCTTTTAATAATACATCAATGAGTCCCTTAAATATTAAAAATATCTAAACCCTAGAAAGAAGGATAAAGGAAATAAAATATTCGGCAATTAATGCCTTACAATCAGGAAATAAATGCAAACAAATTTAGGAAATAAATAAAGACTAAAACTAACAACTAGTTGATTTTCTCCTTATTTGGAAAGCTTCATTTGGGAAACAAATCGACTCTTTATTTGGAAAATAAATAAAACAGGAAATATCATAAAATTCAGACTCATCTAAACCCTAGCTTGTTCCTCACGCGCAACAAAATAAATGGCCAAATTTGGGGCTGTTGTGATCTGTTTTGGAGGATGGAGTTTTCATAACATCTGTAGATATTGTCTTGAGCTTTCCGAAAACATATTATAATAGGAAATCCGACTTCAGATGCTCTCTGTAGAGGCCCACGAAGTTCAGTCCAGATTTGTTCTTTATGTGGGCCGAACTTAAATACTTCTTTGATCCTCTTGACTCTTGTAATTGGCTCAATTGGAACAAGCAATGGATCATTTGATGATACTTCTTGATTCTCATCAGTTTATAGCTTTTTCCCATTTGGCAGCTAACATGGATATTCAGATAAAGATAATTATGGTAATTCTGTTTTGGAGACCGGTGGCTTAAAAGGAACATTTTCTTCATTGAAGACCACATGCCGAGAAATGAAGACTCTTCGTTTTCGGTTCTAGACACCTATAGCCTTTGTGATTTGGGCTATAACCAAGGAATATACAAGGATAAGTCCTTTGAGAAAATTTAGATTGACTTTGATACCTTAAAGAGGGAAAACACTGACACCCAAGCACCCGCAAGCCACTGTAATCCGGAAGTCGGTTGTAAAGCTTGTAATAAGGACTTTCACTCTTTAGAACCGAAGAGGGCAATCTGTTGATTAAGTTTACAACAGTAAGAAAACTCTCAACCCAAAAGGACAATGGCATATGAGCATGAAATAACATCGTTAATCCAATTTCGACAATATGTCGATGCTTGCGCTCGGCAACTCCATTTTGTTCAAGAGTACCAGGATGTGAAATGTGTTGTTTGATGCCACATTTGGTAAGATGCTCAATAAAAAGATTAGAACTAAATTCTCCTCCCTCATCACATTGAAATACTTTAATTCGACGATCAAATTGGTTCTCCACTAATTTCTAGAATTTAATGAAGCAATCAAAAAAGTCTGACTTTCTTTTTGAAGGATATATCCAAGTATACCTCGCAAAATCGTCAACAAAAATAACATAAAACCGGATTGATTGATTTGAATTCAAAGGTGCTGGTCCCCAAATGTCACAATGAATCTTTTCTAGAGGAAATTTAGACACTTTATTTAATTTATTAAAGGGCAGTTTAGTTTATAGCTTTTGCCCATTTGACAGCTAACAGATAAAGCAGGTTTAGGTACCCAATGGGTGATGCCAATGACCTTTCTTTCTTTCAAAAAAGATAAAATCCGTGGATTCGGATGTCCAAGTCGTTGGTGCCAAATAGTAGATGATGAGCTGCCACCCCTTATTGCCATTAGTGCCTCCTGATAGCTTTCATCCAAAACATATAATTGTCCTTTTTTATACCCCTCGCGATTGTCCTTTTGTTCTGATCCTAAACAATAAAGCCAGAATATGTGAATTCAAAAGTACATAGATTATTTGAAGAAAATTTCCCAACTGATAACAGATTTTTCTTTAATTTAGGAACTACCAAAACATCTTTTAAATTCAATTTTCCATCACTTGTAATAATGCATGCATCACCGGTATGAGATATAGGTAAACAATTTCCATCACCTACACAGATTACATCATCACTATTGTATGACTTGATACATGAGAGTTTACCCGGATAATTTATCATGTGTGAAGTGGCACCAGAATCAACAACAAATGATTGATTATTTGAATCATTAATCGCAAGGGCAGCAAGAGCTTGGGGTAAATCTTCGGATTGCTAGGAATAGTCAAAACGATACCAGCAATCCGTTGCACCATGATTTGGTTTGCCACAAATTTGACAGGTTGTCTTACCACCATTGTTTGGTTCATTTGAGTGTGGCGGCTGATGATTGTTGGCACTCTTAGCTTGGATGAGATTATTGTTGGGTTGCTTGCCGTTGTTGGCTTGGGAAGTTTGGCCTCCATTTTGTAAGTACTCAATCCTAACTTATAAATACTCTCGCTTGTCTTCCATTCAATTCATCTAATGTGTTTTTCCTCCACAAATAGCTATAACTGTGTGAAAAGATTTAATATTAGAGAGTGAAGTTGTTCGATTGCTTTGGCTGTAACTTGATTAAGGTTATTTGTAGTATGAGATTTAGGTACAATTAGGATTTTTAATGTTGTTCATTTGATAACATGAACTTTATCCCGATAGTGTTGTAGTTGGTGAGGGAGCATTTTATTTGGAGTGATGTTTCTCATCGATTGACGTAAATGACTTTTTTTAAAACTTGTCAGGATCAAGTTACTCAAGAATAGAAAATCCCTTTGAAGGATATTGCAGAGCGCCACCTGAGGAAGGCTAAATGATGAGCATATTAAGGGATGTTTTGGTAATTTTCTCCTATAAAAAAATTAAAAACATTGTTTTAGAAGGATATTGCAGTACTTTTCAATTTTAAAAAATTAACAATTCACCACGTTTTTCCAACATTTCATGTTTTTGTTCCTAAAAAAAAAAAAAAAAAAAAAAAAAAGATTTTACAGGGTTTGTTTTCATAATTTATGGTTATGGACTGAAATTACAATATGGTTATTAAGAGTTAAAAATTCAGATGTGGTTAAAAATGAATTTCATATAATATACGGAGATGCATGAATGATGTTAAAATAAATACTATACAATCCAAAAATTTAGCTCAAATGATTTGGTAAGTAATTTGGTCTTACTATGTCATCCATCATATCACTTCATGAATTTATTTTATTTTATTTTATTTTTTTAAAATATTTACAATAATCAGAGGTTTGGGGAAGAGGAGAAACTCGAACCCACAACATTTTGATGTAGGTGTAAGGGGCATACCAATGGACAAAGGTGAATCTAGAACTTAATCTCAGGGTGGGTAAAATTAAATATAATTTTTTAAAACGATCCTCTACGGTATAAATCAATAAAATAAAATTTTTTTGATTGAAAAGCATACATTTAGATATGGAAAACATAACAAGTTTAATCTAAAAAAAGATTTATAAGGACCAAATGTGAGTAATTGTAATAGTTTTTAAATTGTTTTGACAAAACAGATCTTGATTTGCATGTAGCCCCATCACTATAAATGGATCAACCTCAGCTCACCTTGTACATATCACACCTCATGATATATAAAATATTATGCAATGCCTCCTTTTCATTTATTATAATTTATTTATAGTGAAATTATAGTTTTAGGATGTCTATATCTCATGTCCAAAATAAATAAATAAGTAGATAAACTTAACTATCGGCCAATATGAAATCATATTCATGGATCATAAGCACATCATTATGTTTCGACCTGTCACGTCACAAGCAAACTACATTCATTAATGGTCACACTTGTTAATGGGTGGATATTTCATATTAGTGGACAATGAAAGGTCAACTCTAGTCTCTAGTCTCTAGGCATATAATGATTTGAATTGCTACAAAACAAAGGTTGAAAAAATAAAAGTAGAAAATTATAATGCTGTGCACAATTAATTAATTATATAACATAGAAAATTAATAACCAAAATTCCATTATTAGTACTGATATTGCAACAAGTCATCATAATGCAAAGAATATTTTCATATTTCCATAAGAAAAGAAAATCATTTTCACATTCCAGCTTCACTATACAATGACCTTGGAAAATGTAAGGCATATAATAAGGATACATTTGGGTCAACTCGAAATATACTCAACTAAGGGACAGACCTTTGTGATATATATATATATATATATATATATATATATATTTATATATTAAAAAAAGATATCAAATATAGAAAATGAATTCTATATTTACAGGGGCTATATGTATATATAAATAATTATATATATATATATATATTTATAGCAACTGTACCTTATCCACAGTGTATTATGAATGTGAAGCACCTAAAAGGGCTGCTCCGGTGCCAGAACCGTCTTCTGTGACCTTAAGAATAACATGTTGAGCAATGTCCTCACCTAAGATTTCAGTCAAGGCTTCATGCAAATACTCTCTGAACATTGTGTAGCTTGTATACAAACCCCCTTCAATTGCGACCACCGTTCTTCTCATCTTAATATCACTTCTACTTCTCCCACTTGTAATGCCACCACTCCCATCCCGGCCAATCTTCTTCAAGATTCCCACAATACCAGCAGCTGCTAATCTGGCAGCTCTGCGCGTTACCACGTCACATATTCTTACAATGAGCTTTCTAACCTTTAAAGGGACATCAGAAATCTGAAATAGGCGATACAAAGCAAACAAAATGGAGTCAGATGAACCAGCATCGATAGACAGGAAGGGCTAATGAAAGAAAAGCCACTCAACTACCTCTAGAACATCTTTGAGGATTCTTGCTACTTCTGTCAACTCAGGAGAGTCATCTTCATGCATTTCAGCCATTAAAGGTGTCCTGAAATCAATACCGCAAGAGACTAAAACTTTATTGAATATTTCAGACACTTGAAATAAAACACATGATTTGATGTCAACTCTGTGTTTCTTATAAAAACAAAATAAATACAATGCAACAAACAAACAGATTGCATTTATATACAGGTGATAAAAATTATATACTCACACATGTACCATGTAGTTATTTTGATGTGATATGTGTGGACTTTTTAATCAACTATTTTTATGGATAAAGTTCATCATCTTGATACACTTTACTTTTACTGAAAAAACATCAATGTGCATGCTTACAAAGCAAAAACCTAAATCTTATCCACAAATCCATCAGAGAGAAAATTTTAATAGGCTTACTGACAAAGATATTAAATGGTCTCCATCACTTTTCCTATCCCCATGCAATTTATTTCAATCCTTAACTTTACACTATTTTTTTTTTTTTTTTTTTGCCAAGCTTTTCCATCTCATTTGAGAGGAATTGTATCAATAAAAAAATGGATTGAGGATTTCAAATTAAATTGCAGTTTCCTAAGCTCTCTTTCCACAAGCAGCAGCCAAGAGGAAATGGCATAACCAAATTTGACAGAAACATGAATATTTTCACAATACAATTAACAATCATTTACAAAAACCACAGACTTGACATGTCTACCAACCAGCTAACATCCAGCTGACAAGGAAGAAAGTGTATTCACCATAAAAATAATTAGACAATTATCATAAACAAAAGAGAGTGATAAGTGTAAAACCAAACAGCTCAATTATCACAAGGTTTTTCACAATTGACAGCAGATAGATAAAAAAAAATTGACAACTTGTAAAGCATCTTCAGAACTTTTCTAACTCAGCACAACAAGAGCGATAAATAAACATGCAGCAGACATAATCATCTATTTTGTGTATCCATACATATTATTGTCAAAAGAAGAGGAAGGAGGAGAAGTTCATTGTTGACAAAGCGGAATAGGGTCTACAAAATTCAATTGTGAGGGCAGAAAGACAGTACACATGCAATATATAATGTATTTCAAAATTTTCTCAAAAAATTTATCCAACATGCACAGGTTAAGGTTACCAAAGTTAGAACTATATAAGTATGTAACCTATTTAAAAATTTTCAAACTGCCTTATATACTCAGCTCGGTTGTTGGTAATCCCAAAACAAGAATTATATCCATATGAGGAACCATCTGGAACAAGAAGCTAATAAATTTCAGATGCTTGGGAGAAGGAAACTGTGACTCACCAAAGATCATAACACATAGATCACTAGAATTCTACCAATCGTGACTAATTAACTGCTCCGGTATTTAGTAAAACCTAATAATAATGTCCAATATAGGCAACAAATATTGCATATCCAGACAGCAGATTGTTCACAAACCCACCCAAATCCTCTACCTCCAGTAAGAAAAATGGATATAACGCAGAAGCAAAGCAATTCATTGTGCAAGGGGTTATATGCGTGTTTATCACAAGCATGAATGCATGCATGTGAAACTGCGAGAAAGAGCAGATACAGAAACAAACCTCAAGATGAAGGGCATTGATAACCTAGGAGAAGCAGGTCCAAAGATGTCCGACTCTTGAGACATCCGGAGGACTACCCTCCTAACAATATCACCTAGATACATTCCTGATAGCATCTTCTCAAAACCCTGCAGCAAAAACTTAACAAATGGGAGTGGTCCTACAATTTTTATCAAACAACAAAAGTATAACAAAGTGAACCTTACCTGATCATTTGGGTTAGGACTATTGGCATCTAAATCAATATCATATGAAGTTCTGGGCAGATGTGAAGACCAGAAATTTCCCCATTCCATATTGACAACCTAATCAAGAAACAGAGGTTTAAATGTGAGTGTGGAACAATGTCTGACACATAAGAAACTGATCAGTCTCTTTAATAAATCCCTGGATAATGTCTAACTGAGACAAAAGGAAGGATACCATGCCTCCAGAACTTGTAAGAAGTCCCTGACACTTGATAATTGCATCCGTTCGCTCCAAATAGCAGGCATTAGTGCCTGTTCCAATTATCACCGCAGCAACAGTATCTACATCATGGTAATGGCCAAGAGCTAAAGTCCCCACAGTATCATTTACCTGTTCGGAATGAACAAAAAGAGAATGTTTATAACTCTCCTTAGCAATAATTTAGAATCATCTGCAGTTTTCAGCATGGAAGCTTTTGTTAAAACTGTTGAGCACAATAAGACAAGCAATTTTATCAATTTATGATCTGTAAAAAGCCTTGAGGTATTGAGAAACTTAATTCTCTTCTAATATTGGTCTTCAAAATACAAGATTATCAGTGCTAATACAATAAAAAATAATTATCTAAAATAAACCATTAAGTCATTAACCATGATTGAAATTTTATCAAAACAATGGCTATAAGTTATAACCCATATTCTACTCATAATAAGAACCACTTCTATCAGCACAAGCCACAAGCTTCCTAAGAAAAGGCAGGAGCAAAGTTATATAACAAAAAGCTAGCAAAATTAATGAATGTCCAATATAACATAACTATTAAAGCTCAATCTTCCAAAAACCTGACTGACTTCTGAACATTACTTCACCTGAAAGGTCTACAACTTTTTATAGTCATAATAACCAAAGCTCTGAACCCCATACATACCTACATTTATGATTGAATGTTACGAAAAATAACTGCTCTATTTTCCAGTTGGAGGGATCGTCTAATTCCAAAATTACATGCTATGCTTAGTCTCAAAGGCCAAACAAAGTTGATTAAAAGGATGAAAGGATTTCATGTTCAATGGAAACAGGACCAACAGTCAATAATATATCAATGTAGGAAATAATTTTGTAATCATGTTTGACAAAGATGGATTATAAATATTGAATTTTTGAATGCCATGCTATAAATACAATCTTGATGATTCAACACCCTATATATCAGAGTTCCTGTTTTAAGGAGCGGGAAGATATTGCCATTGGAGAACATACCGATAATTATTTACAGTTGAGATAATGAATTAAACACATCAAGGGTCTGGATATTACAGCTTTCATGGCCATTTTAATAACAATGAAATATAAATGAGGAATATACATATTAGATCATGTCAATAATCATTTCATGTAAAGTCATAACTTATGCTCCAGAAAGTGTCAAGGATTATAATTATGCAGTTGTCTTGACCTCTAATATATGTTTAAATATCTTTTCAAAACTTTAATGTTTCCTTTTTACCCTCTTTCATGTTGTTATACTCTTTTCCGTTACCAAATTAACATAGAAACACTAAAGCATCAAGCCAACTCAACTCAACTGATCCTTAATCCCAACCTCAATAGACTGACATCTGTAAACTACAAAAAGCATCATCATATACAAGTTAAAGAACAGCAAAAAAAAAAAAGCACAAGACGTATCATCTTTGTCCAAGCATCAGGCAACAAAAGTTTTATTGATGATTAAATAGTAGCGAGCTCCTCATTTCGAGAAACTGAAGAGTTGATTACTAGCAAAATTCCAAATGAGATGAAACAAGAGTTGATTACTAGCAAAATTCCAAATGAGAACAAACTTTTTCATTTTCAAAAGGGATCCTTGAAAAATGCAACATAATTAAACTCACGTGTATACTTATAGAACAGCTGATAGCAATGTTCATTAAGGACAGGGGCAAAGCGCTTACCAATGCTGCAACCCGCATATCTAAACCTTTCCTGATCAATGCTTGTTGTAAACATTCACCGACTTCTTTTCCAACCTACAATAAGTAGAGCCCTATGTGTCAAAACTAATATCTTTCCTCAATTACTAGAATATAAAGCAGGAATAATTTCAAATAGATTATTCTAGCAAGATACATTCCCTAATTATCTGGATAATTATTGCAAACATAAACTAATTCATCATAATAAAAGCAAAAATCTAGCTTGTACACTATGCCTAAACTCATTTCAAGCATTTGGGCTCAGGATTCAAGTACAGCTCCTCCGAACAGCATTATGCAAGCTGAAGGATGCACAAAGCAATAAAAAAGTGACACCATCTTGGATCCAGCATCAGTAAAAGATTATAGTATAGTTTAAGCATAGTTGCCTTTTCCTATGGTTCTAGAGTACTGTAGAGCACAAATATTAGAATATCCTCCAACTAACCATGTCTTCAATTGCAAACCCTTTCGTCCATTTAAGTAGAAACCCTGATGACACAGACGATTGTTTCACTGGAAAAGAGAATGTAAATCCAAGCTCCCTTCTGACAAAGGAAGGGGTGGAACTGTTTCCTTCTTTTTCAACAAATTGCTGCAATGATGAAGCTATAAAATCAAAGAGATCCTGCAAACAATTAAACACATCAAATTTTCACAAATATCAGAATATGATAAGATATCAAAGGTATGCCAATAGAAATAACTATGTGAGGCAAACATTTAGTCACCTCGCTTGTGCCGGTCATTAAATGTTGAGGAATGGCTTGTCGTTCCACGTCTTTATCTAGAATAGAGGACCTTTGGCCTCCTAGTTGAACCCGCAAGACCCTAAAATTGGTACCTCCAAGATCTAGAGCATAATAAGTTCCTTTTTCATTCCTGTGACAAAACTTATTATCAATTTACCAGTACAAACTATTGAATACATTAAAAACATGAATAAAACAACAGAAATGAAAGTCATGACAAAGCACTTCAATGCCAGAAAAAAAAAAAAAAAAACACTGTATTTTAATAAGAGAATAGTACAATTGCAATTACAAGTTTTTTTGCTAATCAAAGCCCTTCCACGAAGTAATGGGGCCTGCAATACTTTGCAACAATACATCAACAGGGGCAATTATTGGCAAATTAAACCCCAAAACTAGATAAAAAAATCTGAAGGCAACTGAAGAATGTAGATTTCCATACAAATCTGTAAATAACTGCCCAGAACAGCTACAGGTGAAGCATTTAGCTCTACACAGTGGCTAGCACTATGATATACAACCTTCAGAACTTGCTAAAGTCAATTTAAAGAAAACGAAGAAAAAAGCAAAAAGACAATGCAGCTTCGAATCATTAAATCTTCAAGTTAACCCCATCTACATTGGAAAGTGAACTTGGAAAAAAAAAAAAAAAAAAGAGGCAGATTCCACTTCAGGAACCTTAAAACACAGTATCATGTAAACAGTTGTATCACAATTACATGAGAATAGAAGCAAAAAAGAAAAAAGGAACAGATAAGATTCTATTAACCTTATATGTAAAGTTAAGCAACAAAATATTCCCAACTCAATAAGAGGAAAGATTATACATCACAATGTCGAATGTCAAAAGAACAGATGACATCATATATATATAGATAACTCAAATGCGAAAAACTTTATATCAATGCCAATTCCAGAAACCCTGTACAAGTATCATAAAAAATATGAACACACCAAAAAAAATCAACAAACTAGTAAAACATAAAGACACAAAACAGCAAAAGAGACTAAATATCAAATCAAACCAATACCGAAACCAAAATGGCAACAAACTAGTAATTTGACAAGATTTAAATAAACAATTCAAAGCAAGGGAACAAAACAAGGGAAAAAGTAAGAAAAAATCAAATAAAAACCGTGCAAAAATAACAATGAAATATGAACAGACATTGAAAACCAATTGAAAATAATAATAATAACAAAAGGCATAACAAGTGCAGATAGAAACAATTACCCACCAAGAGAAAAGTATCCTAAATTTTCAAGAACCCAAAAAAAAAATAAACTTTATAAAAACAAAACAAAATGAAGTATAGAGAGTACCCAGAAGGGAGATTGTCAACATAAGTGAGCAACATTTTGAGCTTGGAGCCTCCTTCAGAGGCCAAGCCAGCATGCATCTCCACAGCCATGGCATCCACAACCTGTCTCAATCTCCCTACTGTGGTCTCACATCCCTCCTCCAACTCTCTCAAAATTCCCATCACCCTCTTCCACTTCCTCCTGCTCTTCACTCTCTTCCCCACCACCACTCCCGCTACCACACAAGCCGCCGCCGCCACCCCCACTGCCACCCCCACCACCACTCCTCTCCCCATTCCCCCTATGTGTGTGTCGTCGTCCTTCTGGGTATTACAATCTCAAACCATATAATATACTATTATATGTTTTTGTCTATCTCTGATCAATTAAGCCCAAAAAACGACAGCGCTTCACCATGGACGCCTGTTCTATCAGTCTGTACATAAACTAGAAACAAACCCAGAAAAAGGATCTCCAGAAACAACACGATTCCGGTCGCTGTTCCAGTGAAATCGCCGATGAAATTTGATTGTATGTGACCTGTTCGACGAAAAGCTTAAAAGAGAGGTTTTTTATTTTTTATTTTTTATTTTTTTAAAGAGAGAGAGAGAGATGAGAGAAGGATTTTAGCAAGTTCAAGTGTTGGAAAGCGAAGAATTACTTATATAGCCAAGGAAATGACGGATTTGCCCTCGAAAAAGCTTCAAAATATCAGATTTCTTAAGAGAATCTTTGGAGTATTTTTTTTTTTCTTTTTTTACCGTTTAAGAAAGATTTTATGAGGTTAATGGAGATTTTGACTTCCTTTTTTTTTTTGGTCTTAGGAGGTGCTTTTTGGTGGGGTTGGTGTTGGGATTTGCCATTCAAGTTGTGAGATATTACGGTTTTGGCCCTTGGGTGCCTTTGTAGAAAGTTGCATAAGTCGGTTACCTTACCTTCTTTGAAAGGTATAGTTTGAATGTTTGACTAATTGATTACGACCCTTTTGAATTACAAACCAGATCACCCTCACACATTCTCTTCCCTTTTGAATTACAACAATTATTAAGAGCATCTCTTATGTTTTGCACCAAATTCTACACTATTTTACATTATGTTTGGTTTGATGAAATAGAAAAGAAAATAAGGGAAATGATTTGGAAGAATTTCTAATATCTTATCTGGATTATTAAATAAGGGAGAAAGAAAATGGAAGGAAAATGAGAGAATAATTTCTTCTTATTTCACCTAAATTTGGAAGGAAAATGAGGGTAAGAAATCCGGAATTAATGATTTTTTCAATATCCCAAGACTAACCCTATTAATATTCGATATTCATATTATTGAAATAATAGTATTTTCATAAATAGAAAAAAATGAATCCATTTATTTCTCCCCTCCAAATAAGATTGGTTTCCTTTTCTTTCTTTTATATTTATAATCATTCAAACAATAATAGTTAAAAATATAGTGTTAGTATTAAAATAGCATTGTTAAAGAATATACTTACACCAAATCCTCTATACCAATTTGGTATAAAAAGTATATTTAAAGAATATTCTCTTAATAAATAAGTTAACTTATATAATATTAATTAATTAATTTCTTTTGTAAAATTAATATTAATGTCATTTTAAAGATTCTTTATAACGGTATATTTTTTAAAATAAATATTGTTACAATTAAATATAAGAGAGTTAAATTATGAATTTAAAAAATTAAAAACAAAGTCGATATGAATTTTAAAAAAATATTTGGTGTGGAGCTACAATGTGATACAAAAATTGGTGCTATATGTAGCTCCACACCAAAATAGATTTTGGGGAACTACAAAATGGTGCTATATTGAATGTGGTCGAAGACCACACTATATATGCAACTTACGTATCTACTCCCATAATATTAGAGATAAAACTCTTCACCCATATTTGTCAAATTCATATAGTGTAACTCAAGCCTTCCACTCTAAACATTGAATGAGAGGTACACGCTACTTGAATTCATTAGTTAGAACTAGGTTTATATATCCATTAAATTTAACTGTATTATTAGAGTTTAAAATTATTTATAAACCACAAAATCATATAAAAGTGTTATAGTTGTTAGTCAATATAATTTTATAAAACTATAATTTTTTTTTTTTCCATTTAAAACATATAAAACATATGGATTAAACACTTTGAATGTTGTCTTTGAAAAGAAAAGGAATAAACATTACAAAGCATTAATCAAACAATTCTCATTAGTTAAAAGGGAATTAAACTACTATGAACTAATAAAATTACATGACATGATCTTTCAAAAAAAAAAAAAAAAATTGCATGACATGAATAAAAAGAATATCTTAATTTAATAAAATAATCTTTATCTAATTAAGATGCCCTTACATTAATTCAATTTGATTCGATTAGAATTTCAAGTATAAACTTTCAAATGAAATCCAATTATTTATCTATTAGATGTATGCTCTAGATACAAAATGATGTCAGTACAGTGTTATACTCTCATATCAACACCATGGAAGGTTGTGGATTTTAGTTATTTCC
The DNA here is from genome assembly GCA_035582765.1 of Acer negundo. Lineage (NCBI taxonomy): Eukaryota > Viridiplantae > Streptophyta > Magnoliopsida > Sapindales > Sapindaceae > Acer > Acer negundo. Next base: position 11,370,102 of record CM069233.1, read on the forward strand.
CCTCCCCAAACCCTAAATTTATGTAATATATCAAAATAAAATAAAAAGATATATGCCCTAGAAAGAGCATGAATAAACATGAACAAAAGTATTTGATTCATATGTGTTTGGGCAAATACACGTAAATGGACAAACATGAATCGAGAGTTCTTTATAATAAATAAATGTTTAGATCCAACCACCTGTAGATCTGGGTAATCTACAAATTAATGTGAGGTTGTAAACTGTAATACTTGTAACTTCCAGATTTGAAGAATAATGATGTCTACGTTATATGAGTGAGAGTCTGCATAAAGATTATTATCAAAACAAATGAGAATTAACCTAACGGTTGTAATGATAATGATATTAATCCAAAGAGGGTGGTGGAATCTGATTCATATAGTCTATCAATGAGTGAGATTTATTAACGATTCATATAGTCGTAATTTGTTTAACTCAAGGAACCACATTGAAGATGTAATCAAAAGTGGTCGACATTATTAATCTCATTCTTGATTACTGGATTACTGATATCCGAGCAGAGCATAATGCTACACGATATATAATATAATCGGTCATGGACATCAAGTATATTATTTATTAATTATTTCGAAATAATGTTATATTTGGAGTTCATTGATAATTTTATAGTGGTATAAATTATAACTAGGGTAATATGAGTTACAACAAATCAAGAAAATGATTTATCATAAGTAATTTATATTTAAGGAAACCAAAATAAATATTGTCTTAAGACCCCCTTCTGAGCTTGATATTAAACGATTATTAAATTAATTATTTACAAGTGTTTTGTCTCAAATTGAAAGACTAATAAGCAAACCATGGATTAGGGTTTTGAAAATCTAATCGGATACTATAAATACTTGTTTATAATTAAGATTGTAAGATGTTGAAAACAATTAGAAAACCTTAAAAGACAACTATAAATACTTGCTTATAAGATCGCAAGATGTTGAAAACAATTAGAAAACATTAAGAGTGTATTTGATGTGCAGGGATTGGATTGAATATGATTGAATATGATCCCACCAATCTCATGTAGACCACAAAGATGCCTATGTAACAAACACACCATAAAAGAAAAAAAATGTCGAACGTGAGATTGCTCAAGAAGAGTGCATCTTTTATAGTACGTATTCTTTGTTACTCTCTATTGCTTTTTTCCTTTAAGGGAAAAAGGAGAAAAGTGAATTCCTGATCTTTAGAGATAAGGAAAATTTTCCATGAATTTTTTAGTTGAAAAAATCAAGATCATAAGGAAATCTTTAGGATATTGAAATGTGGAACAATACGATAAAGGGAGGAGATAATGTGATCTGGCCACACAAGAGATTATCAGGATCATTCAAGTTGTATACTATCAACTCAATTAATAATTTTCATCCTTACCATGTTTTTGTATAGTATTATAAAATCCCTATAACTTATGTGGTTTTATTTTTGTATGGTTTTACTCCAATAAAACCTGCATTATTTTATTTAATTTAACAATTTTCAAGTCGTTTTGTTGGTATAAGATAATGTGATTCTCTTTCTTAAAAGATAAAAAGAAATAATTCATATATATTCTTCAAACATATCAATATACAACTTTTTGTATACAAAGTTTTTAAATGGTTAAAATGTGATTCAAGGGGACATGTAAACATTTTCGAAGAAAAAAGCTTATGTAATTTAAAGCATGCAAATGGACCTATAATTAATTATATTTATAGTTAATAACATATGATTAGTGGAGGGAGTGAAGTACAAGATAGAATTAAAGAGGGAGTCAAGTACAAGAGTTGACTGTTGACATATCAAGTGTGAAAAGGGTTAATAGGACATATACGTCATAAATGGTTTCTTGTAAAAAAATACTAACCGAAATTGTACGTTTTGTCATTTGTCATTAATCATTATCATACACCACCCTCTATTCTTTTCCTTCTATTTTTGTCACATGCCTCTTCTTTCTTTAATGATCTTCAACCATTTATTTTTTAACAGAGGGCATTTAAGTAAATTCTCAAACTGAAAAATGGAGAGGAGTGATTTGGGAATTGTGAAAAAAGGTAAGGGCAAAACAGGAAAAACAAAAGGAGTGTGCCTATGTATGAGCTATGGATATATAAGGGGAGAGAAAAAGAGACAAAGACAGCTACGCTCAAACGGCGACGGTAGCTGCGTATCTGCCTCCGTACACTGCCAGCTGTGTCCCGCTAATTCCAGCTGTGCTCACTCACTCTCTGGACTGTACCACTACCATACCTTGTTTTTTTTTTAACTCTTCACTTGTAGTTACACAAATTATTGTTTTTCAAACTTACACAAACATACAATTAATACAAAGCTGTCACCATACAAGTGCCCATTATTATATTTTCCAAAACATAAAACACATAAAATTAAAAAAATGTAAACAATTAAAAACAAAAATGTTGTCTACTATTTTTTTTTATTTTTTTATTTTTTTTAAGGATAAAAATATTGTCTACTTACAAAACTATTAGTTGTCATTTAAACAAACATGCTGCATCTGTCTTATTATTTTATTTATATATATACGGATATTTTCCTATAAGAATATCCTGATAGAATCATATAAGAACATTGAATGTGAACCACTCGTTTTACATACTTTGACTTGATATGTATGCATTTGTCAAATCACTTTTATAAATGAATGACCAACATTCAATATCCTGATAAAATTATATAAAGATACTCTGATAGAAACGGGACCGTATATATATATATATATATATATATATATCACTTAGAGTGACGATGACTCGAACCTAATTAAAATCCTTTTTCTTACGAACTAGATTTATATTTATAAACATATATATAGCATGATGTTATTATGTTAACAAACGAACGTACAAATGACATTAAACGATTATCATATAAAACTTGAATAACCTACACTTTTATTTTTATTTTAAAATAAATTAAATTTAGTTTTAGATTTCTTTAAAATGTATTATCCCAACTCAAGTATAATTAATGATTTTTTGGGGTTATATTTACTAACTAATTAAGATTTTTTTTTTTTCTTTCTAAATTATTAAATTCACATTTTGTTCCTAACTCATAGAATTAATGGGGTCAATAAAATACTAAAATTATTGTAACTCACGATATATACAAATATACAATACAAGTCTAGTTAGTTTTCAAACACGTGCCAATCGGGTCTACACTCTATAGAATTAATGGGGTCCACTAAACTGACGCTTAATAAATAAATAAAAATTCAACCGTTGGTATGAAATTTTGATACTCTTTTAATAAATTAATAAAGTCGGTGACGATGACTCTTAAAGTTAGAAAATTAGGGTTAAAATCAAAACCACCCCTTATCTTTCAACTATTATTGTATTCTTAGAGAAATCAGAAATATGCTTTTATTAACAACTCAACCCTAAAATTTAACACCATTATATTAGCGGTGTGGTTGTGTCTTCAAATCATGATGTACTTCCTAAATTCTTAGTTAATTTTAATAAGAAAAAAGAAAAATAAATAAAGATAAATATTAACCATTTTTTTCTTAAAAGGAAAAATATATATTAAAAAAATGTGAATAATTGAATATTGTTGATAACTTTGTCGTAATTTTTATGTATTTTTTTAAAATTTAATTATAGGGAAAATTGCACTAGCTACCCTGACTATGTGAATAATTGAAATCAATTAGCAAAACGTTCATATAAATGCCGACTACCCATTAGATAACATGAGGTTGGTAAAATGGTATGTCCTTCAATCCTCATACCTATATAATGAAATTGTGAGTTCAAGTATTCCCACTCCAAACCTATGAAAAATAAAAAAATTTCAATAATAAAATCTTAAATAAATATATTACAAAAATATATATATATAATGAAAAATAATCATTTAAAGTTGAGATAATCATTTTAGCTAAATAAAAATCCATTATGAAAAAAAATATACAAAATAAGAAAAAATTAATGGATTTTTTTTTAATAATTTATTTAAGATTTTTTTTAATATATTTATTTAAGATTTTATTATTGAGATTTTTATTATTTTTAATTTAAATTTAAATTTAAGATAATCATATTAGCTAAATTAAATAGTAATAAGTGTAAAAGTGTACTCTCGGTTTTAAAATAATTGACTTTCAAATATTTGATCAAATGGATTAAAGTAATGAGTGTTGGAAAAAAAAAATAGGGACTAAAATGATGAATATAGTAAAGATATTTAAAAATGTGACAAATTGTATAAAAAAAAAAAAAAAAGTTGTATTTATATGAAATTTTGCCTTTATAATTTTTTATAAAAATTTATAAACATGCTTAACTAAAAGATATTTTTAAATAATGAACTAAAAGAAAATAAAAAATTAAAAGAAAATGAAATATTGTCTCCTTTGGTTGATTTCCAGCATAAAGTAGAATTGATTGATGTTTTGATGTCTTATCAGGGGGACTATATATAAATTGGACATCATACTCAGGTTGACTCAAAAACTACTTGTAAGGTCGTTTGTTTGTTGGTTGTGAACTGTTGAATTGTAATGCGACTAATCGCATATTTAAAATATCTAATATGGATTTAGTTGTCACTTCACACTTGTGAATTGTGATCATCAATTGCTCATCCTATTTGACAATATATTTATATATTAATATTGCTATCAAATTGCCTTAATATTCGATTATTTTTAACAGATTTTCATTTGATTGGATTGCTTCCAACCATTAATTTAAAAGTAATTTATCTAAATTTTAAATTTATTGGAGCGTAACAATATCAAACTTTTTTCACTTTTAACAAAACGTGATAAGTTTTTTATTTTATTTTAATTTATTTTATTTTATTATTATTTTATTTTTGAAAGAAAACAAGTTACGGAGAAGACAGCACACAACAGCTAAACACAGTATATATTGGATTAGCTCGTGTCAAATAAATGTATTTTTAATATTTATTTTTAATTTCGGATCATTTGATTCATATCTAAATAATAACTGGTTCAGATCAAACCAAACTTTAACTCTATTGATTTATTATTTATTATTATAATAATTAATATAAAGATCCCATTCAAGTCTAGTCATATTGGATGTCTTTGTTTTTAACGGTTTGCATATCTTTTAAATAAATTTATTTATGGAAATCATAAATGTTAACCGGGATAAGATAGTTTAATTCCTGATATGAGATTACAATATTTACTAAAATTAATTGAAAATCAAATTATTTGGATCTTAGACAAAAACCGAAGAACTCAATTCTCTACACCCATATAAAGAATCAAGTTTCCTTCCGTGATTCATTTTTCTATTTAAATTGATTTCTTTTCACTTAATTTTCGACCAGTAAACGCGTATATTCTGATGATTTTGATTAGACAACCGAACATAATGGACCAATAATAATCCATGGATAATTTTTGCCCACCGAAACCCTAGTTACATTTCTCTTATATTTAAAACAAACAATGAGAGGTGACAACTAAAATACAGATACAGCTAATCAATTGGGAATATAGAACCTCAAAAATCCCTACTGACCACCTAATCATATATTAATATATAATATTTGTCCTACCTTTTCAAAATAATAATAATAATAATAATAATACTCCATGTCTTGGTGCTTATGCAATTATTTTCCTTTATCATAATTTTGACCAATCAAAACCACACATCCCACTACTAATACAACTTCAATATTTGAATAATCCAATCAAACCTCAACGATTATATATAATCCCACTTCATCACTTTAATACCCTGCTTAACACACCATCTACACACTAATTAATATAGAGTTGTTATATAAATATTATATGTGACCAATACTATCTAATTTATATTAATGAAAAAGGGGTACAATTAACTCCAAAATGCAAGTCATGACATGAGTAATATTGACAATGACTCATATATTGCAAAGGCCATTTTCATGTATATTTACAAGATTTTGGTTTGTCCATGTAAAGTGCTGCTTTTACCTTTTAATAAAGTGTCGATTTAATGCTGATGAGCCAATACGGGCGTAGTTCAGTTGGTAGATGGATGAGCTTAGGGTTTGGACAAATGACTTCCAGATCAGCGGATTGAATCCTACCGATAACGAAAGCTTTTAAAAAAATATCTAGTCCTAGATTAATAGATATTGTTAAAATAAATAAATAAATAAATACAAATAATGCCGATGATGATGTTCCTATGTAATGTATCCCATTATATACTTGTATTATTATTGCTGTTAATTTTCTAGTCAACAAAAAAGAATTTTAGAGAGGTTGCATCTATCATAGTTTCACCTTTTACCTTTTAATTCTATAAGATGATCAAGTGCCTCAAATAATTAATCACTTCTTTATATCAGTAAATGTTAAGTTGGCATTGGATCCAATAACTTTCGGCTGTGACTAGGGAACTTGGAGTGTGAAGTTGGAGGTGTCAAATTATAAAAACTTGAAATTAAAAGGGTTAAAAATTGTAAAATATATAAATTTAAAAAATGTTCTATATTTTTTTAACTATTTTTTTTTCTTATGGGCCAAGTCCATCCACAGGTTTCCACCCCTGGCTGTGACAGTAAGATTTTAAATTTTTGAGACAAAGAATTGATTATTTGTATAAATTTTTTTTATTTTTATTTTTATTTTTTTAATATAAGTTAGTTAACATCGGATAATCTTATCAAATCGATTGGCTTGATACGTGGACTAAACCTAAATAGAGATTCATACCGCATAATAAATACAGAAACAAATGAATCCCTGATACAATATTAATAATCATCAAACTTAAAAGTTTAAGTTTTTTTTTTTTTTTTTTTAAAAAAAAACCAAAATATTAGTTGTATTTAAACATTCTAATAATATAAGGTGGATAGGATACTTTATGAATTGTGTTTAGCACAACATGACACAATAAAAAATATTAATTAATTAGAGAATAAGTAATGCTAAATGTCTCAAATTTTTTTTTCCAAATTCTATTCCAAATGATGTGACACGTGAAGTGTCAGCATTTTATGAATCATGAGATTATGTTGTAATTTATGTAATGCTGACACTTCACATATCATATCATTTGTGATAGAATTTCGAAAAAAAAAAATTAGAACGTCTAGTATTACTCTTAAAGAATATAAAACAAATAAAGTTAAAAGAAAAGTATTACATGAATCAACATAGTTTACTCATATCATATCATCAATTAAAGTCAATACAAAAAATAATACAGGATTAGATTTGATAAAAGAATTGTAACAAGTTTAAATATGTCTGCATGTGAAGTTGTGAATCATATTGACTTTGAATTATAAATGTTTTTCTTAATCTTTCTCTCTCTAAAAAATTCAAAAAAAAAAAAAAAGAAAAAAAAGAAAAAAAAAGGAAGAAGAAGGTGTAAAAGGTAAAATATGATGAAGTTGCCGACCAAAAAGTGGTCAATTAATAACCAGATATCTATGTAGATATTTGATGTCCAAAGCCGAAAGCTTTTTAGAAATTCTAGTTGTTTCCATTTAGTTTGGCTGTCATAAGCACAAAATAGTTGAGTTTGGAGGTGCATGCAAGTCACTTTCAATTTCAATTGAGAAAGAGCCAAAATTGATAAGGTGAATCACCTGATTCTCTTCACTTTATTTTTTTTTTATTTTATTTTTTTATTTTTTTTCTTTTTGACTGTGACCACTGCTGCATTCACCAACCCCAGTTGGTATCATTTTTATGGTAGGGTTTTGGCTTCCATTTATTTTCCATTTTGTGGAAGTGAGTCTTGTTTGCCCTTTTTGCCTTTTCTTTTCGGATAATGCTATGCAGACGTGAACCAGGATTGAAGATCAGGGTGAGTTAGAATTTTGTTTTGACTGAATATCAATATTACAAGAAAAAATTATTAATTAAAAATAAAAATAAAACTAGTTAGGTGGACATGGCAAGATATACCTATAAAATATATATTCTAAATAAATACGTTACCCTTTTTTTAAAGATCAAAATAAATTATAAAAAAAAGAACATGCAATGCAAATTAATACACTCAAACATTAATTAAATTGTATTCTATGATTTTTTTTCAAAAGATAAAATTTATCAATTATGAAATCTGGATCAATGGTATACAACAAATGACTTTGTTAATAATTCAATTTTTATCTTAATGTTAAGTGATATCTTGATAAGTTTTTTTGATAAAAAATATTTTTAAATATACAACCTTGATTCACTCTAATAATAACAATACGATGTTATAAGAAATTTAATTTATTTGATAATTATATTAGTTTAGTTACGATGGAGCATCATAGATCCTTTATAAATAAGTAAATAATTATATGGGTTAAATCCATAATTAACCATAAAATTATGATAGTTTCTATATTATAATAGTTTTAATTTAAATAATTATTTCAACTAGTACAATTCTATGCAACTAATTTGTTCAGGTGAGGTAGGGCTATTTAGTCATACGTTTTTAATTTTTTAATTAATTATATATATATATTATTTAATACTATATCTTATTATAATATTTTTAAATATTAATTAAAAAAATGTTATTTTCTTTAATATTAATTTTAAATATTTTATTTATGTAAAAAAAATAAAAAAATTTATTTATTTAAAATAATTATATATTAATCAATTACACCCCATATTAAATATATGATAAAATTATTTTTTATCCGATCTCATACCACACCAAATAAGAAACATGATTATTTTAATCTAATTTCATATTGCACTAAAAACATCACAACACTAAATTTAGACCGATCTTCATTTCATCTAATCCAATAACATAAAAATAATCGAATTATATCAGTTACATCAAACGAGCTTTATATATATATTTTTAATTTTAGTTAAATGGAAAAAAAAATCCCGATGGAAGTCCTATCTCACCAAAATCTCGCAATCATCTGTATAAGGGAGAAGTCGAGCCGAGCCGAGCGGAAAAATAAAAGCGTGTTATCGTACGCACGGGTGCGTACGGTATCCTTGACCCAAGTCGCTATCAAGCACGTTGGTAAAATAAAAACACTCGCGTGTCGGTATTAAGGTCTCCAGCTAGATGGGACCACCCAAGTTGTAGTACGAACACGTGTCGTTTTGTTATTGTTAACAGCTCACCACTTTTTATTGTAGGACCACCTCGGACTTGGCGTAATACCAACCCATACGTTTTTCCGCGGTGCCACGTCGGAATTGCCATCACGTGACACCCCAACGTCCCATTTCATGTTTCCGTGTTTTCCTTTTATTATAAACCGTCTGATTGCACACATTCACTTGATCAAATGCATGCTCTTGGATCTGAACGAACCTACAATTGGATTTTTAAACAAGTTCTATATGATCACTAGGTTTGGTGGCGCATGCATCATATTATAATTATGATTTTTTATTTATTACAATAATAAATTATATAAATAAAAAAATAATCAATTTTTTTTAATCAAATTTTCATAAATACAATAATGGATTACCATATACTTCCATATATTATATCAATCACTATACTCATGAACAACATTGACATGGTTTCATTGTTAACACAAAATAATTGTGACAGGACTGTATCTAGCCTATCGCTCACTAGGTGACCCATTTACGTGTCAGTCAAATGTTGGCACTTCTCTAGCGAGGCTTAGTCCGTTGGTCGTTTATATTTTCTTCGACATACTATAATCTTGTTTGCTTGAAGTTGATCAAGTCACATACATTCAATGTTATTGAAGCAGTTTTAAGTTCTTCAAGCTTGGAGCAAAACCTAAAACTACAGGTTTTTTTTTTTATTTTTTATTTTTAATTTAATATTATTATTAATAAACTATTAAAAATCAAGGTCTGTAAACACTTAATACTATACCTTTTCACATCTCTAACCTCTAACAATCCATTGAATTCGCAAACCTAGAATAAATTTGATATCCAATGTGGTACCGACAACCAACATATCCACCGGTTGCTAGCATCAGACTAATCTTTGAGAGCAACTGAGAGTTAGAGTGAAGCAGACTTACAATGGTAGAAGCATATAATTCCCCTACAGTTGCTGTTAGACCTGTTTCAATGGTGAGCCGGACACTTCTCAGAATAGTAAGAGCTTCCGCCTCTGCAACAAATAAAAAATAGGTTTGCAGGTTCTGCACGCAGGAGGCAATGACCTGACCCTCATTTTTATAGATACTCACTCCTAAAACCGATCTCGATCTCGATCTCTATCTCCTCCAAATCCAAAGAAGCATCAATATTCAACTTATCTAAATTGTCATAAGAAACACTTTTGTAATAAAATAATCAGATCATTCAGACCAAATAGAGATAAGAAACACTTAGTAATTTCAATTAAGAATAATTGTGCATTGCTTAATAAGCTAGTTCATCCATGAAGTGGCAGATTAGCCAACAACCCTCCACCCATGATGCTTACGGTGAATAAACTCTACTCAAGAATCATCTTTTGATAGGTGTAAAAGCATGAGCTTGCACAATCATGCATATATTAAATTTAAAGAAAAAACATTTCAACCATAATTTTAATTTAGTTCCTATAAAACTTATGATAAATAAAATGTTAGTAAATGCTCATGCACCTTCCAAACCTTCCACCATTTTTTAATCGGAACCGAGGAGCAACTTACCACCCTCCAACAGCTCATGCACCCTATCCAAAGCCTCCAAGTCCACGAGCAACTAAGAAACAAGTGATCAATTGTTTTAACACCAGAATTGCACAAACCGAAGTGCAAGCCAAAGGCCATGTTGAAACCAAATTGCATCAGCACCTCTATCACTAGAATCCTCCCTCTCATCAACTGCCAAGCAAACACTTCAACTTTCGGAGGTCAAAAACCTTTCCATATGTCGCAATGATTCGTAACTCCACTGAATTCAAACTCTCTAAACTCCTACCGAATGATCTAACCGAAAAATCCCATTCGAGTCGAAGGACTAAGCAATGGCATCAGGGATCAATTTGCAAACAATGTTGTCAAGGAAGGAAAAAAAAACACTTCCATTGCTCATGCTCCCAATCGAAAAGTTGTCTTCTCAACTCTATTTTCCATATCCATTTGTCAACGATCCACTGACCAAACTCCTTAACGCTCCCTCTCTTGTTTGTTGCTAAGGTGAAGACACGAGGGAAACCAATATTAAGGGAGTTAAATCTCACCAGATATCCTCCCAAAATAAAGCCATGTCACCATTACCTATAATGAATTTAAAACCCTTCTTCAGATTTCTGTGCGAATTAGAACCTTCATGTAAAAGACTACTGATAGCTTTGGCAAAAAACGAAGAAGAAGAAGAGCTAATCCAATCCCACCAAAGGCTATTCATGGACATACCATACCTAGTACATAAAGACCCTTTTCCATAGAGAGGAATCCTCCATTCCAAATCTCTAGTCATTTGGCTAGCAAGCTTTCTATTTTTGTCTAAAATGCGGCTTATTCCAAGACCCACGTTGATCGTGCTTTTGCACACCTCAGTCCAATTAACCAATTGTCTCTTTTTGGCTTTGTCACCCCATAGAAAATTTCTTTGCACTTTTCAAAATATTTTGCCACCCTTACCAACATTTTAAACACATATAAGTAGTAAATTGACATATTTGACAGGACAACATTTGTAAGGACTAAACGACTGCTCTTGTTGAGAAATTTTCTCTTACAAGCATCAATTTACTTTCAACACGTCGCATCAACGGTTTACAAAAGGCTAACGCACAAGGTCTAGCACCTAAAGGCAACCCAAGATACATAATGGTAACGAGATACTCGTGCACTTAAATCTCATAGCTCAATCCTCATCGTCTCTCCCTTTTCTACCCTCCGTAGCCACACACGATTTATGAAAAGTAATTCTCAAACCCAAAGCTAGCTCAAAGCATCTTAAAATTCTCCTAGCATTAAAGATATAATTCATATTAGGTTGGAGGAAAAGAATAGTGTTATATTGCAAATTAGAGATGGGAAATGTGGACTTCATTATTGTTGAAAACCGTGCAGCTTTCCTAAAGATGCAATTTAAACCCTCAATGGCAATGTTAAAAAGAAATGGAGACAATGAGGCCCCTTGACAAAGACCTCTCTCCAAGCCAAACTAGGAAGTAGGACAACCATTTACCAAGATCGAAAGAGATGGTGAGGAATTACAATTCCACATCCAATTCCTCCATTTCAAACCAAACCCCATACCCTCCATCATGTGATCCAAAAATTCATAATCGATACTATCGTAAGCTTTTTAAAAGTCTAATTTCACAAGGAGACCTCCCTCATTATCCTTCTTCCATTTGCCGATGATCTCCTCCGTAATAAAAAAACTCATCAATAAGTTGACGATTTCTGACAAAGGCTATCTAAGCTTGGACAATGATTGAATCCATATCTCTTTTCAATAGGTTTTCCAAGGCTTTAACTAGAATTTTATACATGGAACTCACTAAGCTAATAGGTCTAAAATCTCTCATAGATTTGGGATTACAACACTTCGGTATAAGAGCGATAAATGTGTTGTTTAGATATTTGACAATGGATCTAATTTTATGGAATTCCTGAATAAACTTCATGAAGTCCTTCTAAATCACATCCCAATTAGCCTTGACAAAATTTAAATTCATCCCATCCGGGCATGGGGCTTTATTTCTGCCACAATTACAAATAGCATCTCACACCTTCTCTTTATTAAAGCAAGCTTCTAAGAAGTCCCTCTCATAATCTAAAAGATGTTTGAGATCTAAGCCTTTCAATTTCGGATGTTGTCATTCCACGTTTTTGAAATGATTTTTAAAGAAATTAAGAATTCCCAATCTAACTTGATGCGGCTTTGACCTTCTAACACCCCCGCACGAAAATATCTTCTATGTAATTCAAACTTCTTCAACCATTCACCATACTATGGAAGAATTTAGTATTTTTATCACCCTCCTTCAACCACTTCACCTTAGATTTTTGACTCCACATTTGTTCCTTTTTATTTTTTATTTTTTATTTTTTTTAATACATTTCCAAAGCTTAGACATAACATCCAACCTCTCATTCCTCATTCCCTATTCCCATCTTTTCCCCGCAGCCTTTCTATCCATCTCCACCAGCTTTTCTTCCAAGACCTTAATCTTTGTACCATATACTTTGTTAGATTGCAGTCAGTTCTTAATGCATTCTTTTGAGGCTTTTAGCTTTGAAGAAAGAACAAAGCTATTCGACCTAGTGACCCCTCCTCTAATCCACCCCTTTCTCACTTCCTTCATAAGGTTTCTTTCTTCTAACCATCCATTGTAAAATCTAAAAGGGCAAGGACCACAATCAATCTTCGATTCACCAATCATGATAGTGATGTGGTCCGAGAAGCTACCATTGATTCCCCTTTGAGAAACATTCGAAAACCACTTAAATAACAAATGAGATAAGAAATCTGTTCAGCCTAGCCTATGAAGCAACCTCTTTAAAGTTAGTACAAGTAAAATCGATTCCTTCTAGTGGAATGTCCACCACCTTAGTAGCTTAGCTCGGAGGAGGAAAGACTGAAAATTCATCATCAAAGTCAAGTTACATGTGTCACCTTTTCTTTTTGACGGGTCTAGAATCATGTTATAATCACCTCCAATACACCACAGATTCAGAAAAGAAACATGCACATTAATGATGAAGTCCTACAAATCCTTTTTTTCGTTTTCAACATTGGCCGCATAAACATTACAAAAAAACCATAAACATTTTCGGTTTCAATAGTTCTCCTTCTAAAATGATGCGCCGTCGATTAGAAATACACGATCTAACCAGAAAACCATCCTTGTTCAACCAAAGTTATCAGCCCACCGGTCCTTCCTTCAGCATCGACACCTATTTCTTTGGTGAGGATTAAACCACCTAACGAGTGTATCATTTTCTTATAAAAGCACGATAATTTGGATTCCTGAATGAACAGCATGACCAAATTATTTTTCTTCACCACTCTAATCAAGCTTTTTTTCTCATTCCTTCTCAATCCTCTAGCATTTCAAGTGACCACTAATATAAAGAAAGAAAGAAACCTGAGCTGATACTAGCAACAACTACTGCCTCTCTACTTTTTTGAGCTTATCATCATTTTCCTCCTTTCCTATTGTTATGGCCTCAATCATTTTCTTCTATTTTCTGTTGAAATCAACTCCTAGAGCCATGCCTACCTCAATAACTTTTACCACTTCTTCTTCTAAGTTCCAAATTTCTTTATTAGCCGTTGAGTCTTACTTATATTCTTATTGAGGTCGATTCCACGAGCCACACCATCTTCCTCGAGCCATTCTCTTTTTGAGCAATTGTTTGTTATAAGTATGAAACTCAAATTCACCACATTGGTATGATATTTTCTGATTCGGGCCTAAGCCCGCACAAATTTGCTGTTGGGACTCTACCCAAAAAGCTTCACACCCATGTAGGTAGTGTCCATACATATATGGACATGATCATCCAATGTCTAGCCGATGTGGGACTTTGGTCGCACACCCAACAATCCTCCCCCCAAATAAATAACCACAATTAACTTCATGATCTCGACCTCTTCTCAAGCGATCATCTATCTGTCATGCTAGGGGGGACACCATTCCATTGAGGTCACTCCTCTCCACCTCATAAGAGCACACGTCTTACGTGAAGCATTGGAGCATCGCATGCCTCAAAAGCTCAACATCACGGATTCGTTATGAGCTAAACTGAGGCTCATCACCTCTTGGTTTTGTTCGGCTACTTCTCGCCAAGTTACGTGAAGCATTGGAGCATCGCATACCTCGAGACCTTAAAATCACATATCCATTGTGAGCTAACTTGAGGCCCATTACCACCTGGTTGGTTTGGCTACTTCTCACCAAGTTACGTGAAGCATTGGAGCATCGCATGCCTTGATAGCTCAACATCACAGATCCATTGCGAACAAAACTGGGGCCCACCATTTCATGGTTTGGTTCGGCTACTTCTGGCTAAGTTCGGAGCATGGCTTTGATACCGCTTGTTATGAGTATGGAATCTACATTCTCCACATTGGTATGATATTGTCCGCTTTAGGCTTAAGCCTAGACGGATTTGGTTTTGGGACTCTACCTAAAAGGCCTCATACCAATGTAAGTTGTTTCCATACTTATATACCCATGATCATCCCTATGTCTAGCCAATATGGGACTTTAGTCGCACACTCAACATTGTTGTGACTTGTATTTCTCTGTTTTTGTCTTGTTGGTTTTACTGATAAGTTTTGTTATCTGCACAATTACTTACCTGACCATGGCAACTTTGGGCTACCTTATATATGGCCAAGAGTGTTCAATCACAAATAACATTGAATCTTCCCACAAAGAAGGTTAACTCAAAGGTAGCAATATACACTATATTAGTCGGTCCTATCACCAAATATGCATTAATAATAATGCCTATGTCCACTCTATTGAAAGCCGATAGCATGCCAACTACCAAGACAGCAAGTCAATAAGCATTCTCATCATTATGTCATTACTGGTAATTATTGTGGTTTCGACATCTCTCAGTAGAGTTATTCTTGTAGTGGTGGTTTCATTCTTGCTCCCTTGTCTATGTTACTTGAAGATTTTTCAAGTTTACAAGAACTAGGGATTTGAACTAGCGAGTTAGCATTGTTGTTATAAATGTTAATGTAAGTTTTTGTTGGGGTGTTGGGTACATATTCATCAATTACTCAAACTGTTAAGCATACTTAGAATTTAATAACTTAAATTCATCTACATCAACACTAAATCTATATAGTTGATTACTTGATTTGTCAGACAAGAGTGGTTATTTACAACTTTTCTTTTCTTGGATTTAGATCCTCTGATCTTATCTTTTTCCAGGTATTTTTAAAGTATGTGATTGGTTATTGATAAAGTGGTAGTGAAAACTAATCACATCTTAACCACCAATTCACTACAATACTTATGTGTCATGAGATTAGGTGAAGTCGGGAAAAAAAATCAGATCAGCAGAAGATCCAAATTCTTTTCTCTAAAGGTTGAAAAAAATATTTATGAACTCTCAAAAAAAAAAAAAAAATTATTTATGAACTTAGATTCCAAAGTATAGTTGTATTGCAGTGAGATAATGTAATAATTAAAGTTTATTCACATGTCAATACAATTAATACAACACTTTGGATATACGCAAAATATTTTGTGAAAAAAAAAAAAAAAAAAAAAAGAACTCCCTTAGTCTTATTTAGAAAAAAAATAAGAAGCAAATTCTTTATGGCAATAACTACATTTGGGTGTAATAGCACAATTACACAAATGAAATTTTATATAAAATTTTTTAATTAAGTGTTAAAAATAGTTATACTATTAGTTGTGAGTTCAACAATGGAAAATTAAAATAATTACAGTAGGCATTTCATTTATTATTTATTATTATTTGCTTTGTCTTTCATCTTATTTCTAATCATCTCAGGAAAAATGGTATAATTAATTGTTGTTTCAAGTATTGGTATACTATCAGTCCCATATGCACTCTTAGCAGGAGGATGGTTGAGCTTGATCATTCTTCTTCTGATCGCGGCCCGCATCATGTTTTACAGGATTTCTGATAAGAAAATGCATGGGTACAGGCCTAGATATCACAAGCTACATGAACGTTGCCGGTCATGCTTTTGGTCGAAAAGGAAGAGTTATAGATTTTAGAACCGAATCATCGGTATATAAATGTGCGTGTTCGTGCGTTTTTGTGTGTGCACGTGCACGTGCATGATCGTGTGTGTACGTGCTCATACGTGCACTTGTTTGTGTGTTTGTTTCTAAAATCATATGTTTTAACTTTACAATTAATTTTATTTCGTGGATAAATATAAATAGTTTTGACATACCTACCGGATGAATAAGAGCTTATTTACACACCTAGAGAAAACAATTTTCAACAAAATTTATAGAGGCTTTTACAAAAAGATTATAAAAAATAAAATATTTTCAACCAAGGTTGAATTGGTTTTATTTTACATAAACTTTTTTGGATCATAATATATAAAAAAATAAAAAAAATAACTTATTAGTCTTAATTGTATTTATTATTAAGTGCACATCTCGTATAAATTTTTGGGTCAGCTACTGATGTTTACCCTATCATAGTGTTCTTGGACCCCATCTAGATTCGTTGAAGTCCCAACTGTTATATTTTCAAATTCATTATTGAGGGGGGAACGGTAAATTCATAGGGGCTAACAGAACTTTTCCAAAACTAGAAAGAGGGACCAAACTATAATTTACCAATCAAACGGCAAAACCGGCTAGTTATGAATTTTGCCTATAAGGCTATAAATTCTATCTAACACTCAATCCATTTTTTTTTTTGGTTTGACTAAGAGCTTCCTATCGTCCATATGAAGTCTCTTAATGATATGTGAGCCAATTTTAGTCATCAAATCATATCGCCCATATTTTAGAGTTTGAATCTTCTTATTTACTCTTTAGGAGAGAATTTCTTTACACTCAATCTTTCATGTTTACATTTGAGTGTGAGAAACATTTATTGAGTGTTGAGAAACACTTATAACAAGAGAAATCCAAGCGTAGGAGATCATTTGGTAGAAATTTATTGTAAATGTTTAATTGGCACCCCGAAGCCAATTGTAGACGGTGAAAGAGACTCAAGGTAGGAAGAGCTTGTAGGAAAAAGTTGACCGAACCACAAAACACATTGATGATTGCGTTCAATCTCTCTATCCCTTAAACTCTTCGGTTGTACAATTTACTTATATTTTTCATATTTATATTTGATCAGTTTATAATCATACATATTTAGAACCGTATATTATGGCTAGAAAAATACTTTAATTGTTAAAAGTCAAAATCATCTCCACTTAGGTTGGCTTTCAGTCCAACACTCACAATGACGAGGGAAGCTCCATCAATGGATTTCCATAGAAATCCATCTTAGACCAATTTAGGACAACAGACCCTTTAAGTGGATTTTAGAAGATAGGTTGAAACTGAGGATCAAAGGGAGAGGCTAGGCTATCTGACACCAAGTACTGAAGATTATTATTTATTAGTTTTGGAGTGTTGGTGAAGAGAGCTGTTGACAAACAGGCTGATGTTGGAGGATAGAGAAGATCAGCAAAGTATACTCAATATGATGAAATTGATCCCAAAATATCTGTTCAGAATTCTCAAAACACCTGACTCGAACTAAACTGAATTAAACTGATTAAAGATCACAGTTTTCATATACAACATAATTTGAAAGTCCATCTCCATGTCAGGAATTGCAAAAATCTCTAAAAGAGGGAGCATAATTAGTGATCCAGCTTGATGAAACGGGTTATTTTCTCGAAAAACATCGGACACATGCTTACACTGAACATTATGGCATCCCTCATCCAGTCTGGTGCCACCCTTTCAAATGTCCCCAAAGATGACACACGGTAAAGCAGCTCTGATTCCTCCTCAGCTTCATTTTTTACCCACGTTAGGTTGAAAGAGTAACCTATTGTCGACACAATCAAGAATGAAAGTTAAGCTTCCCATGAGAATAAATGATCCTTGAAAAAGGTGACATAAAAAATTTTGTCCGTTCAAAATTCAATTAAGGTCTCCATAATGCTATCTAGACCTGTGCACGTTTGGCTCCAAATTAGGCTTTTGCTTTCAGGCTAGAAAACTAATCGAAGAATAAACCATTTAAAAAATATATATTCTATCTTGGACCCCAAAACAAATTCTCTAGTGCCAAAAGATTGCTAAGGGAAGCTTCTATTGCCAGCTCACGTGCCCTTGTCCATAACAATGTAAGATTCATATATTGTCCTGTAGATCCTAGCACAGGTAAGTGGAAACCACTACATAAATAGAATGTGCACACTTCTAGATCATAAATATAATTTCCTCACCTTTCCTATACTTGAAATACTCATTATGTTGTATAAAATCCCATATTGTACTTTTCTTACCTACAATTATACCCTTTTCCTTATAATCATAAAACACATTAATCTCGTCCATTTTAGACAATGCCATGTTATAAATCAATATGGCACACAATCACAAAATAATGATCTAAACCATATAGCTGTAAGAGATGGTATGGTTATTCAATTTATAAATTTGATGAGAATTTTCACAATTTATTTATAAGCTTTTTAACTTTGTACTCACATATCTTCACTTTCCATCCGATATGATCATAACCAATTTGGATAATACTAAACATGGAAGGCCTTTATCTGATAATATTTATAGATATGGTAGGAAAAAGCAATCAAGTTAAAAGGAAAATGAAAATATCAAAAATTTTAAGGAACCAGAATTAATTCCAGATTGAAATTACCACTTGACTGATGTTGAGCTAAAATGCTTGTGCCTTCAGTTTGATGACATGCAGACAATTTCATATCCACCAAGTACTCAATAAGATCATGAAACATAGAGTTACCAGGGCCATCATCAGTTGCACCTCCTGAAAATCAAATTAAATAAATACATCAAATAAATGGTAAACCAATAGCATCATACCAAGCAAAAGCCATAAGGTCAAAAACTCTAAGACTCACCTGATCTGTCAATAGTTCTTTTACAGCATTCTAGCTGGAGATCACACTAAAAACATCAGAAGGAATGAGAAAATTAACCCTGAGCTGAAAAACTGTAGGGTTACGGACATACCTGCTGATCATATGCAGCCCCATTGGACACAGTCTCTTTTGATAAATCCTTGGCAGATTCTACTGCAATAGCATCACCTCGGCCACTGTCACCGGCCATAACCATAACTTGTCTCTTAGCCTCAGATTCCCTTCTTCGCTTTCTTGTCACAGTCTCTTCTGATGAATCCTTGTCTGATTCTACTGCAATAGCATCATCTCGGCCACTGTCACCAACCATAACCATACCTTGTCTCTTAGCCTCAGATTCCCTTCTTTGCTTCCTTGTCATTCTTTTGGCTGAGACACTGGACAGTTTTCCAGATGTAGTTTGAGCACCTTCAGGAGTATTAAGCAGCGTATTATCATTTTCGACATCCTTTGAACAGGAAGAAATTGTCTCTTGATGGAGCTTTTGGAGCCTCTCCACTTCTTGAGACAGTACTTTATCTGCCATTAATTGGACCCCATCAACAAATTAAACAGACCAGAATATTCAGCAAGAAAGTAACCGACAAATAGGCCAACATGTAACATACATAGTAATTGCACATCATTCATAATAAAATGCTAAAAGGAATTTTTTTTCCCAAGAAATCTGTAGGTACCAGAGAAGGACTAAGGAGGTTATAGAACCTTTTGATTCCTGATCTTTCTCATGAAGATGACTAAAAAATAAACAGATGGACCAAAACAAGTGATAATAAAAAAAAAGTTAATTCAACCCTCCCTTCGATCAAGTTCTCAATATTCTTTTTGATTCATTTTTCACATATAGGTATAGGCAAATAAAAGATAACAGGCTGTGCTAATAGTGGTCAAGAATAAGGTAAGCAGAAGTTTTAATAAAAAATACGGGGAAGTATTCAATTTTCCAATGTTCGACCAATCACTCATATAGGGCCTTACATGCAGTTAGGCAACTCTTTCCTGGTCGGCAATCCCAATCACTTGCTGTGAGTTTTCAGGAAGAAACCACTAGATGCCATTTTAAATTGTTGTTTAGGTTAATAAATCTTTAAAAGAGAAAAAAATATGGGATCTCTTAATTGGGTCCTTGGTTTAATGCATTCAGCTGATTCAATTTATCAATAATTACAATTCTAATTTCTCAATTGTTATCAGCCATCTTGCTACTAACTACTTGTAAGGAAATTCAAAGATCTACTGAAACACACCTAAACCAACCAAGGTTGGTTTGGTTCAAAGCTGAATCAGTTTGCATTTCCATTCCTAAGAAGAATTTGAGTGCAGCGGTTCCACATGTTTGCTAGCACAGACTTGTGTTTAAAGTTTATAAAACATATGTTTACTTATGAATTGTCATAGTATAGTAATAGGTGTTCATGATCATGTTCTGACTTCTGACTGATGAATATCCTTGAGCATTCATTCTAACTTTCCTACATAGTATCAATGGCAACTGATCTGCGTCTAGAAGGTTATAGCTGGAACCAAACAAGAATGCTCAAGGTTTTATATGCTCTCATAAAGATGCATTAAGGTAGTTTGTTAGCTTCTATTAAAATAGTCAATTGATTCTTACTCTTCTGCTTCTCTTGCATAAAAAGCTTTTGGTATTCCATACATTGCTCATTGTTGGTGGACCTGCAGTGACAGTAACTATGTTAAAGTCAAAGACTTCTGTAATTTGGGTCGCTGCATAATGGATCTTATCAAAACAAGAGAACAAAAGAATACAAGAACAAAGAATTGATTAAATAAGAATAATAATACAAAGTAACTTGAGAATGCATGCCTGATTGAGTCCACTTCAGCTTTCAAGTTGTTAACTTGCTCGCATAACTTGACATTATCAGTTCTTAAATATTCTATCAACTCCTCTGCGGCTGTAATAACAGAAAATAAACAATTAAGCACTTTAGAGGATTCTTAAAAGTTTGAGTTTTACCTGAAATCTATTGAATACCGTAAGCCAGGTTCCACCGGGGAAAATAAATATTAAAAATCTAATAACACCCTACAGAGAGAGATTACCCATCATAACATAGAACATTATAATCTTCTTATTTCCTGTAGCTAAAATATAGAACAATATTCCTGTTTGACCTTAATTAACCAATCCAGATTGAGCAGTACTACAGTAACACGATTAAGGCATCATATCAGTTTATTACAATCTTTTATTTTCCTCATCTGCAAATACACGGTATTCCTATACAAAATAACAGGAAGCAACAACTATCCAAAATAACAGGAACCAACAATACTTCACAGGGCTTATAGAAAAACTACATGTCATAACATATAAAGATATTCTCTTCAAATTTCCTGGAGCTAAGCAAATTTAAACAACACCAAAAACTAAAATCTTATTCAAATTGAGCACTGACACAGTTAACATTACCACAAAAAAAATTACACTCTTTTTTCCTGTCCTCATATATTCCCATACTAAGAAACAGGTGCATAGTATGGTTATCATATCACAATAAATCACCATGAGCTGTTAACATATGCATACCATCTAAATATTCAGAAGCCACATCTATAGGCAAAAAAGTAAGGGTTTATGTGCTAACAAAAACCTAAAAGATGCTGATGAGTAATGAACTAAAAAAAGCCCTTCATGGGTGGTAACTTGAAGCCTCAAAGTGCCAAGCAAGAAAGTAATAAAACAATAAACAAGGTTTCTAAGGACAACATGATATCTCAAGATTTTTAAATATATCTTAGTATCAATCGATATTCCATAGTTTATAGCATCAACCCGAACAATAATAAGATGCGTTAAAGTTCACTAGCGATGAATAAGGATCAAGTCTAAAACCGGTTTGGCTTATCGAATTTAAACCTTTGAGTCAATGGGGACAATAATGACACAGGTTGAGCTAAGTTCTAGGCTGGTAAGAATCAGATTGGAGGATAGTAAATTGATCTGGAGCACTAGCAAAAATAAGAGTACTGAGCTTGAGATCAACATTGCTTAATCATGGACCAACTGCAAACAACTCAGCTCAATAAAGCACAGCACAAAATTGTAAACAAAATAACAAATTTAGAATAAAGGAGTGCTTTCATAAAAGAAAAAAAAAAATCAGAAATATGAGACCAGGTTCTTAAAATCGATGGCACTTTCAGGCATATTTGGTAACAAAAAAAAATTGATGGCTACTTAGGTTTGTATGTATTTAGTTGAGACACAACTACACAAGATTGCGATAAGGTAATAGTGAGTACATTTTTGTTCTAGTACAGCATTTTTAAGCTAAATAAAAGCCTTCAGGAACAAACCAGATATAGAGTTGGCCACAAATAAGCGGAAGACCACAATGAGAATCTATGCTCTTATATAAGCATGGGCTTAAGCCGAGTGTATAAATTCATAAAATTGGATGAAGATATCCGGAAGATCGACACGCATAAAATAAACCTCATGTATAACAATCAATCCAAAGTAAATAAGATTAAATTTAACAACTGTATATACTGTTTATTTTAGTCATATTCTTGCAATAATACACAAAAGATAAATGAAAAATAATTGATAATTTGGATAGAACAGGATAACCAGCAACGAAGAATTACATACCTGACACATAATTCACAAACTTCAACTCTTGATCTTTGTTGATGTCATCCAATTCTGAAAACTTTTTCTTCTGAAAAAATAAAAATAAAAAAATTGAGCAATTTCTTTTGTTTTTCCACATTTATCTGGAGAATCAGTGAATACTTGCATTATGAAAACAAAAAGTAAAAGAAAAATAACCTTAAGTTTGTCGTATTTATCGTAGAGCTTCGCGTACAGAGACTCCATCTGCGACAAAATATAGAAAATAATCAGATTTCACTTTTTCTATTGTTTGCCTTAGTGTTTCTCGGCAAACAAACGGAGAAATGGAGAAAAATAATTGAAAAAGATTGAAATTGAGAGACAACCTAGCGCGGGAAAGTGTAATTTCAAATTAAAGAGAGAAGGCTCTCACTCACCAGTTCTTAGTTTTGTTGCCACACAGTTTTTTTTGGTGAAAATGAGTTATATACTTGTATATAGAGGGCTCGATATCTCCGGTGATTTACGTACGGTGTCGTACAGTAAGCAATTAGTTTCTACCACGTCATGGCTGCCCTGCCTTCTACTATTTTTTGAAAGAGAATATATATAGGGGTTTTTTTTCGAATGCGTCCCTGTGTTGGGATGTCAATAGTACGGACAATGAATAAAATATTAGTATAGGTATCGATATTGATATTGGATTTCTAAATTTATGGATATTTCAGGGATATTATTGATATGGGTGTATATTCTATCAAAAATTAAAAAAATGATAGATATTTATATCTAAAGTTAGAATTTATTTTGTGAAATTTTAGGACAAACTTAAACAAGTAATTATACATCAAATAAATCTTATTTCAAAAATAAATTAGCACAGTTATGAGTTTATTATAAATTATAACATAGACTGTATATAATTTTTAAAATTGAGTATTTAATAGAATAATATTTTGTTTCACTTTTATGATATTATATACAATATAAAGAGAGTAAATATTTAATAAACAAAATTATCATTAATATATATATATATATATATATATATAGTTCCATACTTCCAAGATTCTATTATAAATCATAATTAATACATAATAATACATTACATGTCTGAAATTTAAAACCAAAATGAATTCCTTGCTATTTTAAATACATAAGATACATTTCTATCTTGATTCGAAAAGTGATTTTCCTAGGAAAACATGTTTGCATAATTTTCAAAGTAATTATTAATATACCATACGTATGTTGTTTGATCTCTTCCAATTGATCCATAAATTGGGTAGTTTGGATTTACCCAACTTGATGGATATTGTTGATCTGCATGCAGAGGTATTGCATATGGCATTTGTGGAGAAGAATAATCAAATATATTGTAGCCACCATAACTACCATAATATAGTACATGAGAACCTGATGTTGTTTACGAATCACCAAAATAACTATTTTCTATGTCTATACTCATTGAGGAGAGAGTCATATTCAAATAATCTTCATCAATTTGACTTGTTCCTCCATGTTGTTTAAAGGTGTGTGGCGGATTGGATCTAATAGATTTACCATAATCTAAGATCCGATCCAATCTGATCAAGTTACTATATGATCATATCCAATCCAATCCTATCCAGTTATATTTAATCCAATCCGATCCGATCACATTGTAAAATACTTTAATCCAATCCGATCCGATATGATCCGATGGATCGAATTAATATAAAGTCATTCTTAATATATAAAAGTTATAATCTGAAATAAATAAAATCAAATAAATTATTCAAACATTTCTAATTAATTCAAATAAAATTAACATTAAAAAAAATACATAACATAACTTGTAAACTTTTTATAATTTAAAAAGTTTATAAACATTAAACATCAGCTTCAAATATAAACTTAATAAAATGTGATGTTGATGATGAAGAAGAATAGAATAAAAGAAGATGGTGGATTGTTGGTTGTAGAGAAATTGAAAAAGAAAACCTCAAATAGTAACTTTAGAAATTGTATTTATGTTGGGTCTTTATAGATATTTAGATAATCAAATTGTATTTGGGTTGTGCCTTTACATTAGAAAGTAGTGGATAAAATAAATTGTCAAATATAAAAATAAGGCCTAATATTTTAGGCGGATTGGTGGATTTCAAACGGAAATCCAAGATCCGATCCGATCCAATCTAATGGATTTTAGAATTTAGGATTTGATCCGAACCAGTTACCTCCATGCATCCGATCCTATGGATCATATTGCACAACCCTAATGTTGTCTACCATGATTTTGATCAAAATTACATGCATGAACATCCCAATCTGCCGCACTAGTATTCCAACTTGTTGCACCAGCATCCCAACCTAAGGGATGAACATCCCAACTTGTTGCACAAGCATTCCAACCTCCAGCACTAGAACCCAACCTCTTGCCTTATCCCACCATCCCTATCATCTCCATCATCTTTTCCTCCACTATTTCCATCATAGGTATGTTGGTCATCAGAAGAGCTGGTAACAATAACTCCACGATCTGCACCAACTTCTTCTCTGATCACTTGTTCCACATTTATTCCAATATCTCAAGCATGAGAAACAATATGTGGATCATGATTCCCCTTATCATCATCATCCAAAGAAGCAGGTCTAACCCAATCAAAAATAGAATTCTCATTATCGTCTCATGCTTCAACAACTACTTGAAGTAGATCTATAAAATCAGTTTCATTTACTTTTTTTTTTTCAGCTGCCATATCCCTAAGTTTCAATTTCACATTATAATAACAATAAAAAACAAGTTGTTCACGCTTAGAATAGGGAAGACAGTTCCTTTGTTTTGTATGGATTAAAGCAAATGCGGACTAATTTCTTTCACATGCAAAAGATGATGATGTTTGTGATAGTATGTGAACCGCTATTGCACGCAATGATACAGTTTCCATACATTACCCACCAATCCATTGTAATAAAAATTATTAAGTATTACAAGTATGATATTATTTTAATGATATTATTATTTATTATTAATATGTAAATTTTACTAATAAAAGTTATATACCTAGTTGCATTTTGCTTTTAGCTGTAATAACCACTCGTTCACTAAAACTTTTCATTCCATCCTTACATATTTATAAATTGATTGGTATATATTTAATATTATTTTGAATTAGTTTTACACATTTGAGTCATAAACAATTTTATTTTTTTCAGATTGCTTTTACAAAATTTTACATATTTTACACGTCTACTATTTGGTTCTTTTTTCAATTTTACTTCAAGTCCTCAATAATTTTACTATTGACTATTATGTTGGAAATCTTTATAAATTTGTTAATACTTCTTCTAAAATAATTTTCAATCTAAATTATTTTAACAATTATTTAATTGTTTAGGATTAAAAAAATTATTTTAATAATATGCAAAAATCCATCGACTTTCGAGGTGAAATTCATGAATTTCAGGAAATTTCGGGAATTTCGGGAATATTAGGAGATTTTTACAGATATTTCGAAATCGGCCGGATATTCTGTGGGATATTGGTTATTTGCCTGTTTCGATATCGATTCCTCCAAAATACGGATATATCTGTGGATATTTTGGTATATTTATCGATTTTGAGTTCCTTGGGTATGGGTTGGGGACGAGTTTTCTATTACCGTCCCCAATACCAATTTGTATGAGAAGTACCATTCCTAATGAATATCCGTCTTAAAATAAACGGTGCGGGTACAAGGATTCCCTATTAGGGGATCAGTTTTTATCCCCATACCATCCCTATCCCATTAATGTAATTTTTTTAATGACTTTTTGATAAAGATCATATAATATTATTGAATAATATGAAAATAATAGTGTGAGAGGTATATTATATAAAATGATTTTGAATGGAGTAGTGTTTCAATGGAAGGAAAAAAATGGGAAAAAAAGAGGGGGAAAATTATGTTAGTGAGAGGGAAAAATATGAGGGAAAATTATGTTATATATATATATATATATATATATATATATAGCGGGTACGGGGACGGGGCAAGGCAGGGACTTAGAATCCCGTAACCGTACAAAAATTAAATCGGGGATTGATAAAAATACCGACCCCATACCACAACTTAAATGGTACGGTTAAAACTGTCCCTAACAGGTCAGGTCCCTACAGATTCCCGGACCAATGAGTAATTTTGACATCCTTATCTCTATCTAATTGGGAAAGTACTTGTTAATTTGTTTTTCATCAAATTAGTCCTTAAATAATTAAAAATAGCTCATTTAGCCATAGGTCCATTAGACTAAATCTAAATTTTGATCGGTTAATGGTTACATAATTTGTTAAAAGTCTATTTTGCCCTTGGCTTTAAGTCTGTAACCATTAACAAGAAAAATAAATTGAAAAAAAAAAAACAAAAAGATTAAAGATTAAAAAAAAAAAAAAAGATTTTATTTCAACTAAAAAATTGATTTGTTTCAAACAATAAAGCTTTTATTAAAAAAAAAAAAGGAAATTAAGAACTTTAAAAAAGTTTTTTTAATTTTTTAATTTTTTAATTTTTTATTTATTTAAGTCTAGATCTCTTTAAAAAAAAATACAAAAAGTCAAGATCTTGTTGTTGAGAGGAGATCGCACTTGTAGAGGTGGTTGCTGCGTTGACGGACGGCTCAACGACGGTGGGAGGTGTGTGATAGATCTTATGCTTGGTTGAACAAAACTGCTTTATAGTTTGTGATGGAGATGATGACGTGTATCTTGTGGGGTTTGAGTGGTGGGTTAGGGTTAGATGTTGGAAGTGTATCTTGTGGGGTTTGAGTGGTGGGTTAGGGTTAGATGTTGGAAATGGATGGTGGGGAAGAAGATGATGAGTTTTTGGTTTCCATTGATGGATTTAAATTTAAAAAAAAAAAAAATAGATTTCCACCATTAAAAAAAATCAGTTTATATATATATATATATATATACAATTTTACTATTGTCAGTTTGTTCTGATATAAAATATATCAGAATGAATAATGTGGATCATTAGATTTACACACTTTGAATTAAAGTGTATGCACTTGTCAAAACTCTCCATAATCTGTGGTCCACATTCTTTGTCATGATATATTTTATATCAGGACGAACTAACATTAGAAAGATTGTATATATATATATATATATATATAATCTTTCTATCATCATATCGAATTGACAATAGAAAACCTGATATATATTTAATTTCTTAACCTCCACCATCCATCTCTAAATGAACGGTGGAAATTAATCTATTTATTTTTAAATTTGTATTTTTTTTTTAAATTTTTTTTAAATTTTTTAATTTTTAACAATTATGGGGCATATAATAAGAATACAATACCCTTGGAATTGTTAAGGGCTAGAGCTGTGAAGTTAGTCAGCAGATGTTTTATTACTTATAGTTTTGACTACTGTATATCTCAAAAGCATATACCTATGTTTGGTAATTTTATTGCAAATGTGCTGATATTAATTACAATAACTAAAATAGACATGATTTTAGAACCATACTTATTTTTTCCATTAATTATATAAATCAAATTAATATTTAAGTGGAATATTTAAATTAGAAAAAAAAAAATTCCATAAGAACAATAATAATATTTAAAAGGGCAAATTGCACTAAATCTCTCTAAGGTTTGCTCTCTTGCACCCAGAAACAACTTTATCATTAATTGACACTCAACCCCCCTCATGTTAGTCAACAGGCGTTAGATTTAATGTTTGACCGTGTGATAACAGTAAAAAGTCTAAAATACCTCTGATTATTTGACAATGTTTATTTACTTTTATAACACTAAAGAATTACGATTTTACCCTTCAACCTTTTACAATTTAACAACTTTAATTATTTTGATTATCCAATAAAAAAATGGACAACTGTTATAGAACTTTTTTTTTTTTTTTTTTAAGTCATTCAAAAAATTAAATAATAAAAGAAAACTAATAAAATACTTTAAAATAAATAATATCATAAAAATATTACAATTGTTTTTTGGGTATTACATTTTGAATAGGTAGATAGATCCCTATCGTCCATCTAAGATATGGATGGTGGTGATTCGATTACAAAAAACAAAAAAAACGAATTTTTTTTAAAAAAAAGAACATTCCCGATCATTAGTTTTCTAGAGCACCAAGAACACCCACCAAAAATCCAGGTTTTCTAGATTTAGTTTATGTGTTGTTAGAAAATAAGAGATTTCCAAATTTCAAATAAAAGAAATCTGGGGGTTTTTCCAGATCTAGATCATGGATTGGTTGGTTTTCACAAAAAAATAAAACAATTTTTTCAAACCCATCAACAACTCAACCCATCTCAAAGCAAACCCATAACCCATTAACAACCACCACCCCACGATCAAAAACCCCACTAGAAATCAAACCTTAAACACCCACACCCACAACCACACCAAACTAAAGCTTCAACATCGATCAAAAACCCCACTAGAAATCAAACCTAGAACACCCACACCCACACCAAACTAAAGCTTCAACATACTTAAACACCACAAATCGAACCAAACCTTCAACCAACCAAATCGAACTGCACCCATGCCCACCCTAAGCAAATCAAATTAATCTGAGAGGATGAATTCTGGTGCTAAAAAACAAAGAGAGAAGAGAGAGATAGAGATATATGGCAATGGGTTTTTGAGTGCGATTTTGTTTTTTTTGTCTTTTTAATTGATTGAAGAAGATTTGATATGAATTGTTGCCTTGTTGGATGAGATTGGTTTGTGGTTGAGATTGAACAGTCTAGCTTCTAAAGAAGATGGGTTTTGTGAAGTTGAAATATTGTTATATTGTTTTGATCGATGACAATTGATGGGTTGGGACTTGGATTGGAGAATCTAAGTTTATGAAAATTGATACTAGTGGTGAAAAGAGTGGCCAAGGAAGCTAACAGAGCGGCTAATGATTTAGCTAAGTATGCTCCGGTTACTGCTATGAATTCTTACTGGATGGAAGATTTTTCAAGCAATATTAGTAAAAGGGTGTTGGCTGACAAGCCTGGGTAAACCTACCTGTGTTGTGTTCAGTTTTTGTTTTGTTTTCTGTTTTGTCTTGTTTCTGCTTTTTGTTTGATCTTCTTTGTATTGTTTCTTCATATATATATATATATATATATATATATATATATATGAATATTGATGAAGATGGGTTGTGAAGATTGAGTAGAGTACTATTTTTATTTTTATTTTTTAATGATTCATTTGATCTCAACCATCAACTTATTTTTTTCTTTTTCTTTTTTAAATTTCTCCTTTTATTTTTTTAAGCAAGTTTTATAACAGTTGTCCATTTTTTTATTGGATAATCAAAATAAGTAAAGTCGTTAAATTGTAAAAGGTTGGAGGGTAAAATCGTAATTCTCTAGTGTTATAAAAGTAAATAAACATTGTCAAATAATGTCAGGGGTATTTTAAACTTTTTACTATTATCACACAATCAAACATTGGCAATGCAGGGTCACAAATGTATGATATGTGTGTGTGTGCACGCCTAATCTCTTCAAGAAGTTAAGCACAAATGATATACCTTTGAAGTGATCTTGAGCTTATGGTCTTGATAATTCTATAAAAGCTTGATCACGAACAATGAAGCACATAATCTACCCTTACATAATTAAACCCCAATTGTGGTTTGTCAATGAAATAAGTTAATAAAAAAGGAGGAACTTACAATTATAAACCAAAGTAACAGTTTCAAATTCCAAACATCAATGGACTCACACTTCAAGCCAAGTTTCATGCAAAAATAACCAGATTTTGAATTTGTTTTCGTTTGTTTTGAATTGTTTATGTGAATCATGACAAAGATTACTAATTTTGGTGTGGATGCAATGCTGGCTAGCTCAATGTGTCAAAGGGATACATTTGTTGGGTCAGTACGTGTAATCACTTAATCACACTGAATTGGTTTCCATTTGTTCTTTTAATCCTTTTGGTTGAGTTTTGGTAGCATTCTTTCACAAAGTTTCAACACAAATGATCAAAATAGTTCTATGTAGAATATTAATTATAAATGTTTATATTTTCTTTTCTAGCCAGAAAGAATTAGGGGAAGCACTTATGATTACATCAGTGGTATATGAAATTTGGGCATGGTAGTCCTTTACTGTGCTATTGGACGTTTCCCTTATATGAAATCTAAAAACCAGCAAAGTTGGCCAAGCTTTATGAGCTTTTGGAGGAATTGTGGAAAGCCCACCACCAATTGCTCCAACAGATCAATTCTCACCAGTATTCTGTTCATTTGTATCTGCATGGTAATGTCATTTTTTCATTTATAACATTATTCAAAGCATTATTCTTTTTCTTTAAACCATGATTGTGTTGATTTTGCACACGATGGGGCCATTATTAATGTAATTTGTGGGTTGCAATGACTGTTTTAGTCAATATGTTCCATATTATTGAACAATTCAAGTTTCACATCCTTTCTCTGTAGACAAAACAAAGTATATCATCATTATGTTACTGTTTTTTTTTCTTCTTATGACTGATTATCTATATGGTTCGATGTTGGAACATGTTTATTGTTTGTAGGAAGTGTTGGATTATTTCACTTTCATGAATTATTGGTTCAAACCAAGCTTCTAATCCAAATACATTCGTTATCCATATTACAGATTTGAAAAACAGTTAGTTCAGTTGAAGTAGTTGAGGCGTTGGCAATCTTGAGAGGTGTAAAGTTGGCTTAAGAGACATGTTTCTGTTTAGTACAGACTACAGAGAAGTGCAAACAAGGTGGCACATGACTCAACTAATTAGGTGTTTCAATTACTTAGGAGCTGAACAACCCCATTGCATAAGTTCTTTGGTGTTGGCTCATCCAATGTCTTTGTAGTATTTTATTTTTCCATAATGAATATTTCCTTTAAAAAAATAATTGAGGATAATTTTTATTACTATTAATTTAAGATAATTTATATATAGTAACTTCAAGTGAGAGATCCCTAACTTTAATTTCGGTCAACACCTTGATGAAATCAAATCGATTTATTTGAATTTTGATATGAATTTTTTATGGATGATAAGTTCATTGAAATATACCTATAAATAAAATTTGAGAATTATTCAAACACTAGATTTTTTTTTTTTGTTTTGAATTTTTCTATATATCTCTCATTTTTCCGATGCCTTTATATTTAACAAAATGAGGATAAATAGTTCTAGTACTTGAAAAATTCTTAAATTTTATTTTTATGTAGATTTCAATGAACTTATCATCCACACAAAAATTCATATCAAAATTCATACAAATCGATGTAATTTCATCAAGGTGTGAACCGAAATTAATGTTAGGGATCCCTCACTTGAAACTTGAAAGTTACTATATATATACAGTTTTTCTATTGTCAGTTTGTTCTGATATAAAATATATTAGGACGAAGAATATGGATCATTAGATTTACATATTTTGACTCAAAGTGTTTGTACTTATCAAAACCTCTCCATAATCTATGATCCGCATTTTTCGTTCTGATATATTTTATATCAGGACGAACCAATAGTAGAAGGAATGTACATATAATGTTGTAGAAATGTTTTTTATTTTTATTTTTATTTTTTATTTTATTTTATTTATTTATTTTAAAAGTACAACGTGGATTTCCACCTATCATACACAGGTTGGACCGTGGGAGGTGTCATAAAAATTATTGTTGCTGTTTTTTTTGAAGTCCTATACCGTTTGAAATCTGGTTTTATAGAAAAGGAAAAAAAAGATTCATGGGTGTGAAGGAAAGTGCATTGTGCACAATCACTTTAACGATGAGTGGTTGTAGACTTGTAGTAGCATAATTTTGTTTCCTTGCATTAATTTTGAGGCATTAGGTGACTCATGCATTAATGGATTTGGATCCTCTATTTTTTTTGTTCTTTGTCATGACCTCATCTAATTTTATAATACATAAGCTTATAATGAATATGTGGTTAATATGTAATTGGTTTTCACAACCCTTTAAAAATGTTAGGAAAAAGAACAGATCATCAGAGGATCCAAATCCATTAATTAATTGTAGTAAGTATAATAATTTTTTTAAAAGGAAAATATAAGAATATTTTTATTTTGATAATATTTTGAAGTTGAATAATAAATTATTGAAATATGTATGTGAAAAAAAATAAATTTGTTAGTTTATATATTATTAAAGTAATAATATCTAAAATTATTTTTAAAATATAGATTTATATTATTTTTTAAATAAATTTAAATATTTTTCAATTTTATAATTTTATTATTTGCTAAAATACAATAGGACCTCTATATAGTGATACTTTATATAGGAATAACCTCCTTGTAGTCATAAAAATTTCAGGTCCTAACTTAGACCGGTTTTAAATAAGAATAAACTCCACATTGTAATAAGTTATAATTTTTCTAGAGACCAAGATCCTTTCCTCATCTAGGGATGACAATTAAAAAGGGTTTGGGTTGAGATAAGTGTACCCGTGGGCGGGTTTGGGTTTAAAAATTGTATCCATCACGGGTTTGGGTTCGAGTATGGATTTGCAAAAAAATCCATACCCGAACCTGTGTATCAACAAACAATAAAAATAAAATAATATTTTATTATTTAAAATATTATAAATTTAAACTCCAATAAAAAATTTATAATTATATAGAGAATAAAATATAAGCATTTCAATCTATTAAGTGTTTTTATTCTTTAAAATTATAATATTTCATATATTTAAATAATATAGAAATAATTAAAAAAAAAAAACAAAATTAGCGGGTTCGTGGGTTTTACCTATAGACCCACTTGTTTAACGGGTTCATGGGTAGGTTTGGGGGTCCCCCGAACCCAAACCCGTTTATTTTCGCGGGTTCACGGACGGGTTTGGTAAACACAAAATTTCGCGGGTTTGGGTTTGGATTTTACCAAACCCGCTCTATTGTCATTCCTATCTTCATCTCATCTTATCCTCATTTTCTTCACCTTTTTAAAGCATATGATTGGTTGTTAATAAAGTGTCAGTTACATCTGAACCATTCATTCATTGCAATGCTTATATGTCATAAGATTAAGTGAGATGAGGTGAGGTGAGGTGATGAGATGATTCTTATCCTTTTTCTAGATCCCATCTTAAGGAACTTGCCTTCACATAATAATAATTATCTTTATATTGCAAAAAATATATGCTGTATTCCATTAAAGGTTTAAGATGAAATAAAATACTTATCTTTTACATTAAGATAAAAACATTAAAGAGAACGCAAAATTTTAGACTTTTAAGATGACTTTGCATATTCCCAACATTAGATAGATAAATGTACTAGTTTTTTGAAACAATGTCCATCTCTTTTATCAATGTCTATACCTTGGATTTGACATGCTCCATCAATTAATTATTAATGTAGTGCATACTTTACCTCTATGGCTCTATACCACTTGCACTACGGATAATTAAAGGGCTGTTTGTTTGTTTGTTATTTATTTATTTATTTATTTTATTATTATTATTTTCTTATCTAAAGTCTTATAAGCCCTTAATTTGTTAGACATATGTACAAGTCTTACAAATTAAGATATTATGATATGTTTGGTTTTTCATGTTGGATGACTTATTACAAATATAAAATTTTTAACTTTGTCCATTTATAACGTTTCAATATCCCTTGATATTTGTAATAAAATAATTTTTATTTTTTAAATTGATAATAAAAAAAAATGGGAGGATTGTAAAAACAGAGATAGATTTTGGTGTAAAATTTTCTCACACCCTTTTTATTGATAGTTGCTTGAATATATAATACAACTGTGTTAAGTCCTAAGTATCGGAGACTCTTAATCCTAATATACTTCCTAAGATAACTATACAAATAAAATCAAGTGTACAACTGAAATAATATTAACAGAGGAGAGTTGTAACTAAAATACATTACATCCAATATGCCTCTTCAAGAGAGGCCACAACAAGAGAGGCCAATCTTGTCTTTGAGAGCCTGAAAAAGGGGACGAGACAAGGGCTTAGTGAGTGCATCTGCAAGCTAGTCCTTGGAGGAGACATGAGCCACACACAAACCACCAGACTGAACTTGATCACAGATAAAATGAAAATCGATTGCGACATGCTTCATTCGTGAGTGGAAAATTGGATTGGAACATAACTGAGTAGCACTCACATTATCACAATAGATGACAGGAGCTGTAGATAACGTAAGACCAAGATCAGTGAGGAGAAAGCACACCCAATTTAGCCCAGCTACTGTGGCTGCAACCGACCGATATTCCGCTTCCTTAGATGAGCGAGCAATGATGTTTTGCTTCTTCGAGCTCCAAGAGATATGATTTCTCCCAAGATACACAATGTAAGCACTTATAGACGAGTAATCATCCTTATTTCCAGCCCAATTCGCATCAGAGAAGGCGTGAAGAGATACCTGGGAGTTGCGATAGATATTAACACCCTCATCAAACGTACCACATAGATAACGAAGAAGACGTTTGACAAGATCCCAATGATCGGATGTAGGTTGATGCATATACTGCGATAACTTGTTAACAGCAAATGAGAAGACCGAAAGCGTGAGGGACAAGTATTGAAGGTTGCCCACAACAGTTCTGTAGGTAGTTGGGTTACTAAGAGGTGAGCCGGAGTGGAGAGTGTTTGGTGGACTTATGGGCAAGGGAGTTTGTACCGGTTTGGCACCAGACATATTGGTGCGAGCTAGTAAGTCCAATATGTAATGTCGCTGCGACAGTAGAATACCATGTTTGTGCAGAATTACCTCAACACTAAGAAAGTAGGAAAGATGACCAAGATCTTTCAAGGAGAATCTTTGAGCAAGAGTATTAACAAACCGATCAACATGAGCATTGTTATTCCCTGTAAGAATGATATCGTCAATATAAATAAGAAGATATAGTAAATTACCACCTAAGTTGAGCACAAAAAGGGAAGTCCGCATATGAATTATTGAAACCAGCTGTGAGTAAGAACTTACGCAGCTTATGGTACCAAGCTCGCGGTGCTTGCTTGAGGCCATAAATTGCTTTCTTGAGCTTGCACACAAATAGTAGGAAAGAGGACCAAGATAGTAGGAAAGAGGACCAAGATCTTTCAGGGAGAATCTTTGAGCAAGAGAATCAACAAACCGATCAATATGAGCATCGTTATTCCCTGTAAGAATGATATCGTTAACATAAATAAGAAGATATAGTAAATTACCACCTGAGTTGAGCAAAAAAAAAGAGGTGTTCGCATATGAATTCTTGAAACCAGCTGTGAGTAAGATCTTACGTAGCTCATGGTACCAAGCTCGTGGTGCTTGCTTGATGCCATAGATTGCTTTCTTCAGCTTGCACACATGTGTGGGGTGATCAGAATCAATGAAGCCTTAAGGTTGCACCATAAAAACAGTCTCAGTGAGTCGACCATGTAGGAAGGCATTATTAATGTCCAGTTGATAAAGACACCAATCATGACTGATAGCAATATTGAGAACAAGTTGCATTATGGTGGGTTTGATTACAAATGTCTCGAAATAGTCAACTCTGGGTCTTTGATTGAATCCCTTCGCAACCAGACGTGCCTTAAATCTGTCAATTAATCCATCAGATTTTTGTTTGATCCGAAAAATCCATTTGCAACTAATGATGTTAGATGTTGTGTCCGGTGGAACTAGCTCCCAAGTGCTGTTATGAACAAGTGCATTGCACTCTTCTAACATGGCCCTGTGACAATTTGGATCCTTTAGTGCCTACGTCACTGTAGTTGGTTCAAAATCTGATGATGGCTGCAGTTGGGTGTTGAGGTTCAACTTCTGAAGCGGCTTGTGAATCATGTGATGCCTGATTAGTGGTAGAGAAGTTACAATGATGTCAGATGGTTGTTGTGTAGGCACTGTTGTAGCTAAATCAACGGTAGTAAAGGAAGGGACTGAGTCACATGCTGCACTGACAGGTGATGAAGATGAACCAGCTGGTCCCGACACAGCAATAGCAGCAAGTAGAGAAGAATGACCTGGTTCTGGGACAGTAATGACAGTTGGGACTGTCGGTATGGGACTTGCATCATGTAACGTGGATGAGGGAGCTTCAGACGGTGACATTTCTTGAGAGGGCATAATCGAGGATGGAGGTGAGGCCAGCAGACAAACATTCGACACAACTACGACCGACGGAACCCAAATGTCTATGGTGTTAGAAGTAGGATGGTCTAAAGAGACACCTAGAGACTTGTAAGGGAACACAAACTTGACAAATTAGACATGACGAGAGACAAAGATTTTGAAGCATGATGGATCAAAGCACAAATAGGCATTTTGTGACAGGGAATACCCAAGAAACACACATGAGGTAAAACGTTTATCTAGTTTGTGAGACGAGTAGGACCTAAGCCAAGGATAACATAGACATCTGAATATTTTTAGTTTAGAGTAATTCGGGGGGGCACCAAAAATATTTTCGTAAGGAGATGAGAGATTGAGTGTAGGTGTAGGCATTCTGTTGATCAAATACACATCAGTGGCAAATGCATGAGACCAAAATTTTAATGGAAGTGAGGAATGAGACAGTAAAGTGAGGCCTGTTTCAACAATGTGACTATGTTGTCTTTCCGAGTATCTGTTATGTTCGGGGGTGTGAGGTTGGGTTGTGAGATGTGAGATGCCATTTGTGGCAAGTAAATCTTTGAGTGACATGTACTCACCACCATTGTCAGAATACATTGTGATGATTTTGAGATGAAAATAATTTTCCATAATAGCCTTAAAACGTATGAAATTTTCTTTAACCTTTGATTTTCTTTCTAATGGATAGAACCAGATATATTTTGTGTAGTGATCAACGAAAATAACATAATATTTGAAATTATCATGAGAAATAATAGGAGATGCCCATACATCAGAAAATATGATTTCTAGTGGGTGAGAGGAGACAAGAGATGAAGATGAAAATGGTTTCTTGTGACTTTTATTGCTATGACAGGAATGACGAAAAAATCTTTCGACATAGGAGATGATAAATCTAAACTAAAACCTGAAACAATACGTTGTAAAATAGGAAAAGCAGGGTGACTTAGCCTATGATGCCAGTTTGACGACGTGGTTTTGGCGCCTGAGAAGGCTAGAACTGGTAAGGACCTAGAAGTGATGGTTGGCCATCCATACATACCATCTTTGGTTGTGCCTCTCAGAAGAATTGCTCCCGTACGAAGATCCTTCACATGAAAAGAAGACGATAAGAACTCAACTGAAACACCATTAGTAGAGCAAAGCTGTGAGATTGAGATTAAATTCTTTTTCATATCAGGCACACATAACACATCATTTAATTTAAAGATTTTATTATAAGAGCAAAGAGATGTGGAATTAGTATTTGTGATGGAAAGACCTGTGCCATCGCCAATCATAACATCATTGGAGCCACTGTACGGCACATAAAGGGAGAGATTGCTCAAGTCAGCTGTTACATGATGCGATGCACCACTGTCAAGCAGCTATGAGGGGTTGGCGGAAGACATATTGGCAGCATAGTAGGCTCTAGGTTGCCAAGGCATTGGTATTGGTGGAGGTGTGTTTGGTGATGCGGAACTTGACCTGGAAGGCTGAATTGGAACCATTTGGAAAGAAGAACACCGCTTGGCTGTGTGGCGCTGAATTCTATACACCTGGCAACGACCCAAGTAGGGATGTGGGTAGACCTGTCAAGGTTTCAGTTCCAACTGTAGAACTGGACTGGAACCGAAACCGAAAAAATCGAACCGAAACT
This sequence comes from Acer negundo, assembly GCA_035582765.1. Taxonomy (NCBI): domain Eukaryota; kingdom Viridiplantae; phylum Streptophyta; class Magnoliopsida; order Sapindales; family Sapindaceae; genus Acer; species Acer negundo. The sequence goes on from CM069233.1 coordinate 11,408,944, forward strand.
GATTTTTCGGTTCCGGTTCCAAGGTTTGAAGAACCGGCCGGTTCGAACCGTACTGGAATCGACGGTTCTTTTTTATTTTTTTATTTTAAATTTTTTTGGGTGACCATTGAGGCCCAACGGCATGTTGACGTCAGCATGCCGTTGGGCCTCAACGGCTACCCCTTAAATATATATATATATATATATATATATATATATTTCCTTTTTGTTATCTATAAATACCCCCCCCCCCTTTCATTTTTTCTTACACCAATTTCTTATTTTCCTCTCATTCTCTCAATTCTCTCTATTCTTAATTTTCTAAATCTCTAATTCTAAATTTCTAATTTGTCTGTCAAGTTTCAAGTTTCATTGTCTTAACTCTCAAGTCTCCAACACTCTCCAACTCTCCAAGGCTCCAAGTTTCCAAGGTTTTTATTATTTATTTCATTTTGCAATTTTTTTTATTTGCAATTAATTTTATTTGCAATATATTTTATTTGCAATTAATTTTATTTTCAAAATTCCAATATATTTTATTTCAAAAATTCCAATATATTTTATTTGCAATTAATTTTATTTCCAATTAATTTTATTTGTAATTTATCTTATTTCTAATTTATTTAATTTCCGAATAACTAATTACTATTTACTAAATACTAAGTTTCCAATTTTATTTATTTGCAATTTATTTTATTTGCAATTTATCTTATTTCTAGTTACTACTTACTACTTAGTACTTACTACTATTATAGTATTATAGATTTATATTATTATTTTTCTAAGTTCTAAATTTTCAATTATCTATTTCTCTCCCAAATTTATTCCGTCCAATCCAATGGCAAGTGGTGGAAATGGAAGGGGTCATGGCCGTGACGGTCTTAGGCGTTCTATTTCGATGAAAGGTAAGGGTCAAATGGTCGATAATCTCGGTCATAACGACACCAACTATCACGATTATCTGCAACGCTGAGCCTATGCTGAAGACCTAGGCCTAAACATTCCTACTCCCCCTTTAACAATTTCAGAATCCGATCCTAATGCCACCCCCCGGCTCTAATTTGACAAGCCAGTCAGAAAATATGTATGATATTGATACACCTCCGGATTATGATTTTGATCCACCGAAAGCAAATAAGGATGAACTGGATATGAAGCAAAGCAAATCTAATTTATTCGCCAAACATATGAAGAAAGTTAGGCAAGAAGATGGAAGCTATGTAGCGGCTTGCAATCATTGCAAAAAAAGTATATAAGTGGTCCAAATCCGGAGGATATGACACTTATTGGAAGCATATTCAAACCAAACATCCAGAAGCAGAGACCAGATCGAGGTCACAAACACAAATTCCTAGGTACGCTACTCCTAATGAACAATTATTTCATTATACTGATGAACAAAATATGGAAGAATTAGCTAGAATGGTAGCAGTAGAACACTTATCATTCGGTTTTGGTGAAATGGTTGGTTTTATTAATTATTGTCGACGAGCATTAAACCCTGCTGCATGCCGTGTTCCTAGATCCACTATTGTATATACACTTGAAAAGATTTATGTAAAAGAAAGAAAAAAGTTAAAAAGATTTTTTGAAAAATATAACAGTCGTGTTTCTGTATGTGCCGACATATGGACTGACCATTGGCGATCACATTCATACTTGGGTGTCACTTGCCATTTTATGGATGATGCATGGAATATGCAAAAAAGAATTCTTGCATTTAGAGTTTTTGATGATTCACACACTGCTCAGAATTTTTTTAGAATGCTTAGAATTATTTTTTCAAAGTATAAAATTGAGAACAAAATTTTTACAATTGGTTTTGATAATGCTTATAGCAATACTGCTGTTATTCCATCTTTAATTGATTTATGCAAACCATTTGTTGGTGGTGCATTTTTTCATCAAAGATGTGCATGCCATGTTTTAAATTTATGTGTTTAAAAAGGATTAGAAACTCTTGATCATTTTATTCTACCTATTAAAGAAACCCTTCAGTTTTTATGGAAATATTCTTCTATAATGTATGCATGGGTAAAATATTGTAAACAAAATGGTAGACGTGCCGTTAGATTTGCTCGTGATGTTCCAATACGTTGGAATTCTACTTATAAATTGCTTGCTCAAAGTTATGAGTATAGAAATTTATTAGTTTCTTTTATTCAATTTCATGTTATTGACATTGAACTTTATAAATCTCAGTGGGATGCTTGTTACAATGTTTTCAATTTGTTAAAAGTTTTTCATACTACTACACCAATTTTGTCTGGTGTTTATTATCCTACAACTCATTTTTTTATTATTGAAAGTCTAAATATTGCTGGTGTATTTGCTTGTTATGAATCCGACGTAGAAATAGGGGAAGCCGTTAATGCTATGAAGGAAAAATGGTTATGTTATTATGATGAGTTGCCAGATATTTATTTGATTGCCATGGTTTTTGATCCACGTTGTAAATTAGAACATTTTTGTTATTATCTCAATGGTTATTATGACCTCCAAGGTTTAAACATATAATATAATGTTAATGCATGTTATGATAGAATTAAGAAATTATTGTATTATTTATATGATGAATATCTTTTAGTTTATGGATCCTCACCCAACTTAGATGTTACACGAACACAAACTGCATAGCCCACATCATCATCCTCCGGATTTTTGAATTTAGGGTATAGTCTATTATAAAAAAAAACCAAAAAACCTAGATCTTCTTCTTCATCAAGCACTGACAAGTATTCTGAGCTTGAATCTTATCTAAATGATTCTTATGAGTTTATAGAAGATACGTCAGAGAAAAAATTTGATATATTACAATATTGGAAAGAGTATGCAAAGTACTATCCAATCATGGCTATCATAGCCAAAAATATTTTTTCAACACCAGTTTCTACAGTGGCGGTGGAATAAGAATTCAGCACCGGGGGAAATATCTTGGATGAAAGACGTTCATACTTGACTCTGAAAGCACTCTAGATACAGGTTTGTATGGATGATTGGACAAAGGCTCAATATAGACAACAAGAAATCGAACATGAGATAACATACGATTTCTTTAAAGATAACGAACGTGAAAGTAAAGCAACAAGTACAACGGGCCCGGAATAGAAGATGTGGATCACGTATTCACGTAATCACAAGTCCATGTCATCAACAAACCTACAATAAAAGGTAAGAGAACTACGTGACCTTTGATTCCTCTAAACCCCCCAAGATGATACGTAGACAACTTAATTGTAGTGAAAATTAAGTGCAAGGCTAATAACTTTACATTTTTTTTTTGTTTTATTTTAATTTAATTTTGTAATTTATTATTTATTTATTTTATGTTATTTTTGAATTTCGGGTGACCTAATTCCCAAATATCCAATGAAATGTAATTTGTAATTTGATATTTTGTTTAGTTTTATTTTAATTTCCTTATGTATAACATCATAATCACCATGAGTTGTTAACAAATGCATACCGTCTTAATATTCAGAAGCCACATCTATAGGCAAAAAAGTAAGAGTTTATGTGTTAACAAAAACCTAAAAGATGCTAATGACTTATGTGCTAAAAAAAGCCCTCATGGGCGGTAACGTGAAGCCTCAAAGTGCCAAGCAAGCAAGGAATAAAACAATAAACAAAGTTTCTAAGGGGAACGTGATAACTCCAAATCTTTAAATGATATGAACTTATTGGATAGAACACATCCCCCCAGGTCACTCCGTCCGCGACGAACCCACTACTCGGCATGATGCTGGCCCTAATACCACTTGATACGAACCCACTAGGTAGAACTCATCCTTAAAAACCGGCTTGTAAGGAGAGGGTGCCCAATGAGTTATATACCATTGACTAATCCTTAAAAACTTGGATGTGACGGTCTCATTGATGTGGTAATAGAACCGTCCAATCAAAATGTGTTATTTACATAGGAAGTATAAAAATATATTTTTTAAAGTATTATGTGACACATTTTGATTGAATGGTCTCATTGCCACGTCAATGAGACCATCCCATCCAAGTTTTTCTCATGTTATAGAGGATAGTTTGTACTTTGTATCACGTCATGTCTGCCTTCTACTACTTTTTGAAATAGAATATTAGAATTTATGTGATGTTGTAGCAATCAGAATATTGTTCTTAAAAAACTAAAAACAAGAAAGAAACAAAAAACACCGTGGATTTCTATGGCAGCCAAAAATACGCCATAGGTCTAACTTTCAAGCCTGCTACTAGTCCTACTGTTGATATGGTTCAAGTCCATGTGCTACGGGTCGACCCAAGAGCCTATTAATTGAGATAACTAACATTTGACTTAGTCTGGCTTCAGTTGTTATCAGATAACAACTGAAGTGATAATTTGACTAAGATTCAAATCGAGTATCCCTTGAAATCTAAATGCGATCAAACGGATTTGATCCCCCATGAACCACGTAACTCCTAATTTATGGAAGCCTATAAATACACCCTTCCTACCATAAAAGAGGGATTATGATTTCTGTAAATTGAAGAAAGCTTAATAGCGAGCCCAAACTCTGCCAAAATACTCTCTGATCACTGGAAAATTATTACGTAACCTATATAACTCGATCGTTTATTAGTCAACTTCATTTTTGAAGTCCTTCATTATCATTCTTATCCCACGCTCAACCCAAACAAAATAGGTCCAAATTCATATTTATGTTTCTTTTTCTTTTTACTTTTCTTTCTACTTTTCTTTTTCACGTTATCATAGCATTCGACAGGTTTGGTTCGACCAGGCCCTAACAACAGGTTGCAAGAGCCAAGTCTACAACAACTATAGAACAACCCTCCACAATTTCCACTTTCATTATTTCATGCATAGGTCGGACCGTGGGAGGTGTTATAACAATTAGGAATATTATTAAAAACCACTCTCTGGTTTGATATATTGGCCAAAAACTAACCTCTAGTTTTGTTTTTGGCCAAACCACTCTACTGTTGACTTCTTTTAAATTTTTGATAAAAATAATGTTTTACCCTTTAATATAAAAATAATTTTTTTTAAAAAATAAATAAATACAAAAAAGAAATGGAACCATCCATTATCTATTTAATTTTAAAAAATATAAATATATATTTATATATAACATAGATCCAACCAAAATAAACAAACAAATTAAACAAAAATTCACGATCTCTAGTCCAGAACTTTACATCTCTAGTTTTACAAACCACCATCACCACCTTCTTCACCTTCCCAACCACCCAAACATCACTCCAAACAAACACTTTTATTTCATCGTCATCACGAACTTTAAAAAAAATAAAAAAATCAAAAACAATACTTATCTATGGATCTCGATCGAGATCCAAAACCATGGGAGTGGGTGCGAACTGGCACGCTGCAAACAGAGGAGATGAGCCTCCCCCCGTTTGTGGCGGTCCCATTCACTGTGAATCGAGACTTTATGAATAGCCTCCTCATATTCGCGGCGGTCCATTCCACCGCGAACAACTTCCCTAGCTTCGTGGCTTTGGTCGTGATGCATCTTCCCCAAAACCCAGTCACTACACAACACATCGCCGCCAGTAAAACCCAACCACTGCGTCGCCGCCGTCCCATCTTGTTCTCCACCATCAAATCCATCCCATCTAAACTCCACCCAACTAGATGAAATAGATAGAGATAAAGAGAACTAAGGAGAGAGAGAGAGAGTCATTGCGAAAGATCTAACTTTTTGTTAAGAAAAGTTATTTTTAAATTTTTTTAGAGTAATGTTAGATATCCGAACTAAAATCACAATTATTACAACACAACACATGTGACACATGATGTGTTAATTGGTGAGTTGATACATAGATAGGTGAGATAAATCATTATTACAGTGTATTCATTCACCAATTGACACCTCATATACCACATGTGTTGTGTTAGAATAGTTGTGATATCTAGCATTACTCAATTTTTTAATATTAGCTTTTAATTTTTTAATTATTTATTTCATTTAATACTCATTTACTATTTTAACCCCTCTAACCTAACAAAAACTTCAAAATTTTTAACGGAAAATTCAAAATTTCTAACAGCAGGGTGTGTTATATCTATTAATTGAAACTAGAGGGTGATTTTTGGCCAATATATCAAATTATAGGGTGGTTTTTAATAATATCCCTAACAATTATTATTGTTAAGGCCTTAAGGGTGACTCTATTGTTACTCAAAAAATATCTTGCTACACTTATATTTTAATAAAACTTTTTTATTTCTAAAATATCATTGCATTTAATTACTTAAAAAGTACATGACTTAATAATTGGAAATTTAAATTTATTTCCTGCACCCATAAATTGAAAACTCAACATATCATAACCCTAATAAACAAATATATATACTTAATCAAAACCAACGTCTATAAGAAAATATAGTTATTTTCTATAGAGTCAAGGAATTAATGAATAAAAAATTGATTTCATGAATTCCGAATGTATTCAGGTATGTTTATATTAATTTTTACTATGGTTTTGAGATTGAAAAAAAAAATGGTTTTAAACTTAAAGAAGTTGGTGGACAAATTTTTAAACGAAAAAAATTGGTAGTCAAATCACAAGAAATTGTTACATAGATCAATTTTGATGTTTGTTTGGTGATTGAAAAAAAACACTTTTTTTTTTCTTTAAAAAACAAAAGCAGCGATGATGATGGAGAAACTGTTGAGGATTCTAAGTAATAAGAAGCAAGAGTTCATGCTTTATGTTTTTTTTTTGTTGCTACCCACGTTTTTAAATATTCAAATGGTTCTAAATTAGGTTTTTCAGGTTTATGGCGTGCGTTGAATCAAGATGACATGAATATGATGATCTTTTTCAAATTATAAATAATTAAATTTTGTTCAGGAATCCAATCATTGATACTATTGATACTACTAGTACTTGCTTGGGAAAATTGGTGCAATGAGAAAATTCGATGTAATGTGAAAAAAAAAATATAATGTTTAAATTTACTAAAGGTACTTAAATGGATAGGCAAGGGTGGACTTACTTTTAGACTAGGTGGGGCCCGTGCCATACCTCACAGTTGGAATAACATTTAGTACAACACAAATGGTATTACACTATTTGAACCAAAACCGACATTGTTGGAACCAAATTGGAACTGGAATTTTCAGTTCCTGTTCAAACCGGAACCTGAATTGGAACCATTAAGGTTCCGGTTTTGGTTCATGATTTTGTAGAACTGTGGATGAAATGGCAGTTCCTCCTTTAAATAATATTTGAAACTATATAATATAATATGTGTCTTGGGGAATACCAACTTTTCTTGATTAGACAATATTCAAAAATCACCCAAATTAAACAAATACAATCAACGAAAATTAAGCGCGGAAAAACAATAAATTGCACGTCAATTGATTTACATGAGAAACCCTCAAACCGGACAAAACTCACTGGCTATTGGGCTAACCATACACGGTCCTCAAATTCATTACTTGAATGAAAGTTTACAATCTAGGTTGACCTCAAGTCAAACCATTCTTGGTCACTAACCCTTCCACTCTACTCAACGGACCTTTAACAGTGATCCTAGACCTACTTACTTGTGCACAAAACCACTTAGTCACAAAGCTTAACTATCAAAGATGAGAACACAATTTAAGTGAATATTAAATACATAAATGTTATGTTAACACATTTAATGCTTTTCTAATCATGAATGAACATGTCAAGCAATCATAGATATCATGTTCCTACATGTTATGTATAAAACTTAGCTATCTAAAATAAATGCAATCTTAGATGCAATAGCTATCACAATACAACAACCCAATCAATCAACACAAAAATCATAACTTGTAGATAAAAACTTATTCTAGATGCAAACAAGTCATAAATGAAATTTATTGCTATATAAGAACACTAAAATGGATGAAGATGGTGTTATACTTATCAAGTTATGTGTGTTGAAGAAAATCCATGCAAGAACACATCCTAGATGAAGCTAGATGATGTTTGATGCACATGGAAATGGTTTTGGATGAGTAAAAATGAGTTCTTGGGAGTTTATCTCTCTAAATGATGAGTTTCTCTCACTTCAATTTGATTTTGAGCTCACAAAAACGAGCTAGGAAGAAGAATATATATATATATATATATAGTAGCCATAGATGAAGTGACGATGTTTTGATAAAAATCGCCTAGAACATGCAATGTGCACCGGTCAAGTAGCGCACGATCAGTGCTAAACCTCTGCTCGAGATGCGTTGGTATGGCGCATGACGACTAGCGCTAGTGCGCTGAAGCTGCGCGGGAATAGTGACCATCGCACTATCACAACAAGCACACAAAAATAACAAAGTGATGCAAGTGTGAAGTGAGTGCACACAATAAGAAATGAACACAAATGCATGCAAGAGAAGTGTGTGTGCAACTAGTCTCTTTAAAGGGTTAAGTACAAGTGATATACCTTCAATGAGCTCTTGAGTTTAAGGGCTTGAATTCCAATTAAGCTTGATCACAAACATTGAAGCCCTAAACTACTCTTACATATTTAAACCCCACTTGTGGTTTATCAACGAAATAAGCCAATAAAAAATAAGGACCTTTCAATCTCCCTCTTTGGTTATTTCGTGACAAAACCAACACTCATAATTGATCATCATAAATAACAACAAACAAAAACTTGAGATCAACTAAAGTTTTTCTACATTACAAAGAGATACCTAAAAGCTAGATCTTTAAGGCTTCTATCTCTTGTAGAATAAACATCCGTACAAAAATAGATAACTACACTTTCTAAGACAAGTGTATGTGAGGTGATCAAGTGAAAAAGTAAATACAAGCATTTGCATTAAAGAAAAGAGGTAATTACACCAAACTCCCCTGAGGTTTGATCTTTTACACCTAGAAACAACCTTATCAAAACTTGACACCTACCTCCTCTATCGTTAGGGTTTGACTGTTAAGTGTGAATGTTGACCGTTAAAAAATATCAAAAGACGTAAATACCCAGAAACACCAAAATAAAAAAAAATAAAAAGAAAAAATGTTCTTAATCTATTTATAAAAAAAACAATATATATACATATATATATATATTACAAAGAAATAGATTTAATTTTTTTTTCAATAAATTGAATAAAAAATAAAGATTGAAAAACATGGAGATTAGTAAGTCTCCAAATTGATCAACAAATAATTTTTAAAAAAGTAATTGTTTTTTTTTTTTTTTAATTTTAATTTTCCATTAAAAAATTCAGATTTAATAATAATAATAATAATAAAATTTCATCCTTGTTCATCTTCCATCTTCAATTGGAAACTCAAACATCCATATCCAAATCCAGATTTTTGTCTTTTACAAATACAATAATCTTAACTCCAACATCCAAATCCACCTTCATCATCGTTCAACTTCCCATTCAGATTTTCCATAAAAAAAAATTCAGATTTAATAATAATAATAATAATAATAACAAAACTAATCTAAACTCAAACATCCAAATCCATCTTCATCTTCCCATCATCTTCTCTAACACCCAAACCCTAACTTAAACTCAAAAACACAAAACCATACCCACCACCGCCACTACTATAAACCTACGAAATCAGCCCAACCACCACCCCTATTTCTCGCCGCTGCTATTGATCTCCTCCCGCGATCCCCTTCTCTTTCTCTTTTCCCTCTTCTTTCCTTTGACAGAGGGTGGCTGCCGCCGCGAGGTGAGGAGATGGGCGTTTCGCGGCTGCCACTTTGGGTTCTTTCGTTGATTGTTAGATTATTTTTTTGTCTGTTTGATGAGAAAGTGTAGCAATCGAGCAAAAAGAAAAGTGGGTATTTGTGTCGGTGTTTGTTTGTTTGGTTTACAGCAAAATTTAAGGGAAATCAAAGAGAAAATTTTTGAAAACGGGTTCATGTATTTCGAGAATCAAACAAGTTTTAATCGTCCTTAGTTTGGCTCAGATTGTGCCATTTTGATCATCTTGAGATTTAATCAATTTTATTTTGAAAGAAAATTTTTTGGAAATATTTGATATTGAAGTATGGTGACGATGGTGGAGAGATGAGGTTGATGATGGCAGTAGAGAGATGATGATGATGATGTTATTAAGAGATGGGGATCATCGATGGATCTTTTATGATGATGATGGGGTGGATAGATGAGGATCCATCAATGAGATGAGTCCATATTTGGTCACCCCATTTCAAGGGGGTGAGCATTATCCCCCTCCCAAATGGATGACACATGTCCATGGAAGGGGTAAATTTGTCCAAACACTATCATCTCTTGGGACAAATTTACCCCTCTCTAGACATATGTTATCCATTTAAGAGGGAGGTAATGCTCACCCCCCTTGAATGGGGGTGAGCAAAAGTAAACTCAGTAAAATTGTCTAAAAATATAACAGGGTTTGGACAAATTTATCCCCTCCATAAACACGTCATGTTTTAAGAGATGGATAATGCTCACCCCCCTTGGAGGGGGGGGGGGGGGGGGGGGGGGGTGGAGCAAAAGCAAACTCCAATGTGATCCAATCCATCAATTTCTATTATTTATTTTTTTGTGATAAATCATTTGTCTTTTTTTTTTTTTACAAAAAATCTAGAGTTCTAAATTTTTAATGATTTTTTAATTTACCTTTTTGTATTATTATTTTTGAGATTTTTTTTTGTTAATATTTAATTTTAAATTATAAAATATTCTGACAAGCATTAAATGAGATATACATTGTTAAATGATGAAATTACCCTTCCTTAGAAAGTCAACGGTTAGATCTGACGTTTGTTGACTAATGATAGGGGAGGTGAGTGTTAATTAATAATAAAGTTGTTTCCGCGTGTAAAAGAGCAAACCTCAGGGGAATTTGGTGTAATTATCTCTAAAGAAAATAAGCAACATCATGTAATGAAGTGCAATGCAATGCTCCCCCTAAATGGGTTACTGACGACACGTGGTTGCAGTGTTGGTCAAAAGTTGAACAGTTAAGTTCGATCTCGCTAGCGCGAGTCATAGAGACTAGCATAGCGACAAGTGAGGGTATCGTTTCGTAAGGAGGTGGGATCCGTCGACCGTCACCGGTTCTAGCTATTATTACAACATGCTAAGAGGACTCGTGTTTTATGGGTGCAGAAAAGTGTAAATAATACTATAAATATACAAATTACATAAACTAATATTTACGGGATAGGGTGGAATGGAGAGATGCATGAAATGTGGTTACACTAGAGAAACAATTTAACCCTAACAATCCTCCTAATTAAGTGCTAGAATCGCTTACTCCCTTAATGTGCAAGTATATCATAGGCTCTTGTCCCTGTAATTGATCTATAATCTCTCTTGAGTCTTAGAAATCACTTCTACACAATGCATGGATTCATTAAGTACTTTGAGACACACACGAGCTCTGTACGCCAGCCTAGTGATCTCTCAACTTTCTGGTCATATACAGTGGTTATTTCATTGGGCATGTAATGCGCAACTGCTTGAGCGATACTACAACCAATAATTCGTTCACAATGGCTAACCAAATACAGGATGACAATCAAGTGAAAGCATTAAGCATACAAGATACCCATATAACACAAGCACAAATGTGCAAGTGTGATATATGCTCGTGTCCCCTTAAGTGATCTCTAATCTCTCTCGATGTCTTAGAGATCACATCCACACAAATGCATGAATTCATTTAGGACCGTGGGACACAAACATGAGCTCTACACGCCAGCTTAGTGATCTCTCAACTTACTGGTCAAATGTAAAAGATATCACACTGAGCATGTTAATATGAACCACACGATATGTAATAGATAGTCTAAATATCATTCATAAGGTGGCTAACCGAGTGAAAACATTAAGCAATGAAATATCCCTATAACTACACGAGCACAAGAGGAATTCAATGGTCTTTACTCTATATAAAGATTCGATTTTATCAATCTCCTTAGGATGGCTAGACATAGGAAACAAGTTTAACAAACAAACATGTGCAATAAGTTGGTTGTTATACATTAAGAACATTCAATTTAGGTTAAGGGTTCATTCTCTTGATTTGGAAATTTTCCCTAAATCAATTTATTACCCAATCCGGCCAAGGATGAGCAATTGTGTCTTGACAACAAGACCCATTAAGCACAAGAATTAGAGCCCATGCCAATTTACCAACTAAATCCATGAACTGAAACCTTTCCCACTATTTGGAGCTAAATTCTCTAACACCAAAATTACTCTAAACATGGCATTTTGGTCATCCACCAACATACACACAATCATAGGAACTAAATTAATCTACTCCTAAATTAAACTGCTCTACTCCTAATCCCAATCATGCATACATATCAATTTCGGACCGTCACATACATGGATATTGCAATTAGAGATTAAAACATGTAATTAGCAAAGAGTGAAACAAAACCTAATTGAATTTAAGCACAAACATACATATATTGCACATGTGTAGGTTTACAATATTCCCCAAATCAGGGTTACATATCAAAGATACAAGAAATACAGAGAAAAGAGTAAAAAGGAGACCTTTGAAGACAAACCCTCCAAAGAAGCTCCTAGCTTTCCTAGCTCGAATTTGGCTCCTATTTCATTGCAATCTAGTCTAAGATGGATGGAAGAAGTGATAAGAAGGTTTTGGAGATGTGTGGTGAGCTCCCATAGAGGAAGAACTTCCATGGGAGTTTGGATCTCTCCTTATTTGGCTGAGAAGATGGAAGAGATGAAGAAAATGGAAGAAAGATTGAGTTGGGCGGAAGAGAGAGAGAGAGAGAGGGAATTAGGGATTCTATTTGTTGTTTGAGAAAAGGGGATATTTATAATGTGAAGTGGCTTAGGGCAGAAATGGGGGAAAGGATGAGATTGCCCTTGCATAAGTGGCTGATTTTAGGGCCTTCGCGAGTGGGTTTCCAACAGCGTGCACCGTTACGAAAATGGGCATAATTTTCTCCAAAAACATCAGAATTGCATTCTGTAAGAACATTTGGAATGAAGACATCTGGGGCTTTTCAAAAATAGATAGTAAGAAACCTAATTCGTTCTGAGGAGGGAGATATGGCTCCCGAAAGTTGAGCATTCTGTAGTAAGATTTACAATATTCTACCCCTTTAATTCGGCGCCCTAAAAGGTGCTGAATTCTAAAATGCTGGCCCTCTATCTCAATTTATACGGCTCCAAACCGCCAAAATGAGGGTGCAAAATCCAACTTTGAAAAATTACACTTTTCCCAAGCATTTCTTCATTTTTGCACTTTAGTCCCTAAGTTGGAATATAACTTGAAACACTTATTTAAACATATTAAATACCTGATTTTACCTAGGAAAAAAGTGTAAAAGATGTAAGTAAGGGGCTATACAACATGTAGAAATAAGCACTATTAGTTACTGCCCCTCAATAAGCAATTCTCCCCAACATACAATAAACTACTAAAACTCCCATATCACACACTACTCCTCATTTTTGTCATAAGATAGACAAATGAGTATTTCTAACCGGGTCGCTTTTAGCAAAGAGAGATAGTAGACCACAAGATATTTTCATAATCATATTTAAGCACTTTATGCAACTTAAGTAATTGGGAGAGAAGCAAAGAGATTTAATTTTAAAAAAAGTGTGAAAATGTTGCTTTGGATGCAACATATATAACATCAAAGATCAAGCAATGGTATTTGGCAAAGCAAACATCAAAAGAGTTTTTACAAGAATTCAAACCAATTCATACCTTTTGTCAAGCAACAAAATATAGTTTCCAAAGATTTTATAAAACATAAGCAACTATATCAAACCTTAAATGCCAAACAAGACATGGATATAGAATCCTTATTGATTGAATGGATATAAATCCTTATTGGTTGTTGTCTTGTTCAAACAATTAAGAAGAGAGACGAGACTCAATTTGGATGAAACATCCTTATTGATTGAATGGATTCAAGATCCTTATTGAATTTAGTCTTGTCCATTGCATTTACATACATTTGCATTCAAGATTAAGCAATTCAAAGATACCATGCATAAGGATTTAAGCATGTCAAAATCAATATCACATGTCATGGAGATAAATTATAGGTCATTCAAGTGTACTTTCCAATCAATTCTCCTAGTCCAAAAATGCATTATTGAACATTAAGGTGACATGGATTACAAACAAAGCAATGATTCACACTTATTGAATGAAAATATCATATAAACATGTATGTGCAACCAAGATACTCAAGCAATTAAGGAAGAAGCCTAAATTTTATCAAATTTTTGCATGTGACAGGAATGCAAGTTTGCTCTCTTTGCTTGAGCTCCCCATATGGGGTCAATTACCAAACCACATCAATGCATGAGGCAAATCCCAAATAGACCTATTAAGTGTTTTAAACCTCGTTGCCTATAAGGGCTTGGTTAATAAATCCACTAGTTGATCATTTGTACCTTCATGCTCAAGTACAATGCATTTGTTCTCAACTAGCTTCCTAATAAAGTGATATCTAATGTCAATGTGCTTAGTTCTAGAGTGTTGTACATGATTCTTAGAAATACTAAGAGCATCTCCAATGTTGTGCCAAATTATTGTGCCAATACTAAAATTTAGCACAGGGTACAAAAACCATTCTCCAATACGGTGCTAAATGATGTGCCAAATTTGGTACACGGTATAGCATATGCCAAATTTGGCACACAATATAGCATATGCCAAATTTGGCACATCAATAAATGCTCATTTTTAATTACAAAAACACTATTATATCTATATTAAATGAAATAATGAATGCATTAATGGAACTTTGCATTAGAGCATTAAAAGAAATAATAAATGCATTAATGGTAAGTGTTTATATTATAATTTTAATTAATAAACTAATAAAAATAGCATTTTAAATAGAATTGTATATGTATTGGAGATGGTCTAATAGTACTCAAATTATAGCATTTTACTCTTTTTTTGTGCCAAATTTGACAATTGGCATTGACATATGTATTGGAGATGGTCTAATAGTACTCAAATTATCGTAATAAAGGGTTAGAGTACCTTGATTGAAGCTGTAGTCCACAAGCATTTGCTTTATCCAAAGGAGTTGTGTGCAAGCACTCTCGGCGGCTATGTATTCGGCCTCGGCCATGGATAGGGAAATTGAGTTTTGCTTCTTACAAAACCAAGATACCAAATTGTTTCCTAGAAAGAAGCAACCGCCCGATGTACTCTTTCTATCATCACAATTTCCCATCCAATCGGCATCACTAAATCCAACAAGACTTGTATTAGTGTTAAAAGAATACCATATCCCATAGTTTGTTATCCCATTTACATATCAAATGATTCTCTTCATGGAGGAGAGATATGACTCCTTGAGATCCGTTTGGTACTTGGCACACACACCCACACTAAAGGCTATATCGGGCCTACTTACGGTCAAGTAAAACAAGATACCAATCGTACCACGATAAAGGCTTTGTTCCACACTTTTTCCACTATTATCCTTGCTTAGCTTCAAAGTGGTACTCATGGGTGTGTCATAATGTTTGGCTTTTTCAAGACCAAACTTTTTCACTAGGTTTTTTGCATATTTAGTTTGCGCTATGAAATTCTATCATACAATTGCTTAATTTGTGAACCTAAGAAGTAATTAAACTCACTAACCAAACTCATCTCAAATTCATGAGATATGACATCAACAAATTGTTGGACTTTGGATTTGTTGGTGGGGCCAAACATAATATCATCAACATATATTTAAGTTATAAATAGCTTATCATTATTTCTCTTGATGAACAATGTCTTATCAACACGACCTATAGAGTAGTCATTTTCAACAAGGAATTGAGTGAGGCACTCATACCAAGCCCTTGGTGCTTGTTTCAACCCATATAAAGCCTTATTGAGGCGATAAACATGGTTGAGGTGGTGTGGATCCATAAATCCTTTGGGTTACTCAACAAACACTTCCTCTTATAAGAAGCCATTGAGGAAGACACTCTTCACATCCATTTGGTGCAATTTGAACTTGTTCACACAAGATATGGATAAGAGAAGCCTTATGGACTCAAGATGTGCAACTGGAGCAAAAGTCTCTTCAAAGTCAATACTCTTAATTTGAGAGTATCATTGTGTTACAAGTCTAGCCTTGTTGCAAACAATGTTGTCATTCTCATCGGATTTGTTCCTAAACGCCCATTTGGTGCCTATGACATTGGTACTCATAGGTTTATGAACTAGAGTCCAAACCTCGTTTCTTTCAAATTGGTTTAGCTTTTCTTACATGACAAGAACCCAAAATTCATCACTTAATGCCTCATCAACCTTTTTAGGCTCAATTTGAGTGGTGTGACAAGTATAGCTAATTTGATTAGCTATTTGATGCTTAGTCCTAACACCCTTATTGACGTCTCTAATAACGTCTCTTTGTTATGAAAATGTCTACCCCGTGGAACGGGGTTTTTTAAAGTCTAAGGTAGGAACTCTATCAAGAGGTTGAATGACCTTTTCATCATGGCTTGACTTCACATCAATAGGAGTCTCATCAATCTTCTCCAAAGGAGAATCATCAACCTTATCACCATGGTCAATAGTCTTAAGCCTATAATCATCTATGACAACATTAGATGATTTCATGATACTTCGAGTCTTCAAATTGAATACTCTATAGGCTTTACTATTTATGGCATAGCCAATGAAAATTCCCTCATCACTCTTGGCATCAAACTAACCAAGTTAATCACAGTCATTAAGAATGTAGCATTTGCTTCCAAAAGAGTGGAAACAGCTAACATTTGGCTTTCTACACTTCTACAACTCATAAGAGGATTGCCTATTACGGGGCCTTAGGAAGACTATATTTCTTATATAGCAAGCCATATAAACTGCATCAGCCCAAAGGTTCATAGAGACATTGTTGTTAAGCAACATCATTCAGTCCATCTTTTGAAAGACCCTATTTTTTCTTTCAACAACTCCATTTTGTTGAGGTGTCCTAAGAGCCAAAAATTCATGGGAAATGCTTAAGCTATTGCAATAGCTTTCAAATCAAACATTTTCAAATTCCCTCTCATAATCACTCATAATCCTTTTAAGGCTTTTAATGTTAGAGTCTTTTTCATTTTGAATTTTAGTGCAAAACATTTTAAATTTTTGAAAAGTTTCGGATTCTTTTTCTAAGGAAGTATATCCATGTAAACCTAGAGAAATCATCAGCACAAACAAAAATGTATCTCTTGCCACCGAGACTCTTGGTTTGCATAGGACCCATAAGGTCCATGTGAAGAAGCTCTAGGGGCTCCTTGGTGGTGAGATACTTGCCCTTTTTGTGAATGCTTTTGGTTTGTTTCCTTTGTTGACAAGGTCCACAAATACCATCAACTTTCTTCCCAAGCTCGGGAAGGCCAGACACAACTTTGAACTTATCTAAGATCTTTAGATCATGATAGTTCATGTGGCCAAGTCTTTGATGCCACAACTTAACTTGCTCACTCTTGGACATATTGCAAGAGATGACACTAACATCAAGACAATAACAATTGTCACTAAATCCCTTTCCTTTCAAAAAGGTTTGTCCATTAGACTTTAGAATGGAGCAATCATTCTTGCCAAACAAGACGGAAAGAACCTCATCACTAAGATGAGAAATGCTTATGAGATTGGTTTTAAGCTATCAACAAATAAAGCATTTGACAAGGAGGGTAAACTGGAAATGGAAATGCTTCCTTTCCTTATCACTTTCTTTTTAGACCCATCACCAAAGGTGACAAATCCACCCCCCTCTATGACAAGAGTTTCAAAGAAACTCTTATTTCCCGTCATGTGCCTAGAGCACCTACTATCCAAATACTAAAGATTTGAAGCATTTGCCTTCAAGGCAATTTGAGCAACATAGTAAAAGTACTCATCTCTTTTAATCCACCTAGGTGATATATTTTCCTTCCTAGCAGTCTTTGGTACATTGGCTTTAAATGTCTTAGGATCATGCAAATTGGCTCTAGATTTCCTAAAAACATGCATTTTTTACTTTAGTTTTATTTTTTTCAATCATGTTTTCAACACTACACATTTTAATATACTTGAATCAATTTTATCTAATGTGACCATCAACACCACAAAGGTGATATGTAAGGATAACAGAAGGAGTCATACCATGTCCTTGTGAATACATTGGAGCTTTCCCATGTCTTTGAGGTTGTCTTCGATGTTGAAATGATTCCTTCCATCTTTGTTGTTGAACTGAACTAGATTGCTTCCTTGGTTGAGCTTGCATGATTGGCTTCTTGACTTGGTGGAATTTAGGTTGAGGCAAGTTTGCTTGAAAAGCCTTCATTGGTTGAGCTTAAGCTTGACTTCTTGATGCCATATTCATTTGGGCACTTTTTAAGCATTTTCATAGATCAATCTTCCTTCTAGGATGTTGTGGAGGTAGAGATTCCTTAATGTCAATACTCTTGACAAACACCATCTTACTTGAGGATGATGCCTCATTGTCATCAATAAACTCAAGACCTCTCTTGTCATTTGGAATCTTCAAGTCATTTATCATCCCAACAAGCTTTTCCTTACTCAAGGTCATATTGACAATTAGACTTCTAGCTTTGTCCACTTTTTCTCTCAACTTAACTTCAACCTCCTTAGATATCACTACTTTCTCACTTAAGTAGGTAACTTTGGTTGAAAGCTCAAGATTTTCTTTCTTTTATCTTTGAATCTTTTTTTTGTTCTTCATCCTTAAGCTCTCAAATCTCTTAAAGTAATTATCAAGATCTATGCTCTCCATATTTCCATTTGTGGAGTGAGATGAGGAACAATCATTACTTGAGTCATCTTCCTCTTGACTCTCTTTCTCTTCTTCATCAACTTCTTCTTTGCTCTAGTGAGAGGATGCAAAGGCTATGAAATTTGCCACATGATCTTTATCATCAGAAGATTCTTCTCCCTCTTCCAAGTCATCACCATTACTCTAAGTGGCGGCCATTACCTTTCCTTTCTTCTTGTTCTTCAAATTTCAACAATTGGGAGAGATGTGTCATATGCCACCACATTCAAGACATTGAATGCCCTTTCTATTGTTCTTTTCTTAACTTGATTCAAACTTCTAAAAGAGAGCCTTTTTCTTCAAGTCTTGGCCTTTGGATCCAAAACCCTTCTTTTCAAACTTCATAAATTTTTTGAATCTTCTCACCATCAAGGCTATGTCTTCATCTGAGTCATCATTATCCTCCTTTTCAATCTTGGTGGCCTTCAAAGCTATTCCTTTTTGCTTCTTAGGAGGTGTGGAGGTAGGACCCTTCCTAAACTCATAGGCTAGAAGCCTTCTAATTACTTCACTCGGCTTCATATTCTTGTAATCATTATTCTCTTCTAAAACTGTCACCTTAGACTCGAATCTCTCGGGAAGAGACTTCATAACCTTTTTCTTGATCCTTTTATCCGAGTAAGGGTCACCAAGTTGATGACTTTGGTTCACTATTTCCATCAACTTCACTTGGAAATCATTAAAGCACTCATGCTCTTCCATCATAATGGTCTCAAACTGAGTTTTGAGGACATAGAGTTTGGAATCCTTGACCACTTCGGTTCTTTCATGAATCGTCTCTAGAATCTCCCACATCTCATTTGTAATTCTAGTGGTTTGGATCAATTTGTATTGGTTATCGCCCATGGTGCAAAGAATGACATGCATTGCCTTGTTGTTTCACTTATAGGCTTCAAACTCTTGAGTGCACCATTGAGACTTAGGCTTAGGAACATCTTCTCCATTCGTAAAGGTCATAATTGATGGAGTGTAGCCATCTTATATTGTCATCCATGCTTGGTCATGTATTTGGCAAACATAGGACTTCATCTTGCCTTTCCATGAGGCATAATTCACCCCAGTGAGCAAAGGGTGTGCTTGAAGCACCCTCATTTCCACCACCGTTTCCACTTATAGTGTTTAGGTGTATGAATGAGATGAATGCAAATGTATGTAACAATCAAACCACACAAATGCAAGACACACCCAAAAGCGAGGATCTCCTAAATATGTCTAGGAACCCGTTTTGATACCAATTGAAACTATAAAATATGTGTCTAAATTACCTAGGAGGGAGGGGTGAATAGGTTTTAATCAAGTTACTTACCCAATTTTCTTGATTAGACAATATTCAAAATTCACCCAAATTAAACAAATACAATTAACGAAAATTAAGTGCGGAAAACAATAAATTGCATGTTGATTGATTTACGTGAGAAACACTCAAACCGGGCAAAACTCATGGGCTATTGTGCTAGCCACACACGGTCCTCAAATCCACTATTTGAATGAAAGTTTACAACCTAGGTTGACCTTAAGTCAAACCATTCTTGGTCACTAATCCTTCCACTCTACCCAATGGGCCTTTAATAGTGATCTTAGACCTACTTGCTTGTGCACAAAACCACTTAGTCACAAGGCTTAACTCTGAAAGAAGAGAACACAACCTAAGTGAATATTAAATGCATAAATGCTAGGTTAACACATTTAATGCTTATCTAATCATGAATGAACATTTCAAGCAATCTTAGATATCATGTTCCTACATGTCATGTATAAAACTTAGCTATCTAAAATAAATGCAATCCTAGATGCAATACCTATCACAATACAACAACCCAATCAATCAACACAAAAATCTCAACTTGAAGATAAAAACTTAATCTAGATGCAAACAAGTCATAAATGAGATTTATTGCTAAGTAAGAACACTAGAATGGATGAAGATGATGTTATACTTACCAAGTCATTTGTGTTGAAGAAGACCCATGCACGAACACATTCTAGATGAAGCTAGATGATGTTTGATGCATATGGAAATGGTTTTGGATGAGTAAAAATGAGTTCTTAGGAGTTTATCTCTCTAGATGATGAATTTCTCTCACTTTAATATCATTTTGAGCTCACAAAAAGGAGCTAGGAAGAAGAATATATATATATATATAAGCCTTAGATGAAGTTGTAGGGAAAAAAACACGCGTCGGAAGCGAAAAGTTTGATTGTATATTACAAAAATTTTCCTTTTTTAAAGATGAACCTTAACCCTTAATTAATTAATATATAACAAAAGGGTATCGTACCTTTTTCAACGTGACGATTGACGTTGCGTCGATAGTAATCTGCAAGACCTTCCAATCCAATCATGAACGTGAATCACCTAGGAGTGTGGGCTCCCTTTCTTTAAATTGTGTACCTGAGGATGGATAACAAAATATTTTTCTTTTTGTTAGTCACAATAAACTTTCAAGAGAAAACGAAGAATGTTCGGTCACTTTTCAATTCTCAATCTTTTGATCGAAACTCGGGTGAACCTTAATCGAAGATGTGCACAAAGTCTTTTGATGTAAAAGCTAATAGCACTATAGAAATAAAACGTTTCTTCACCTATTTCCTCTTAGCCGAAAATCACACTATGTCTTAGAGTTGGATTTCTATTTTTTTGAGCAAAAGAAATAATTCTCTCTAAAGCAATTAGGGTGGCCGAAATCTATACCATATCTTATATAGGGTGTCCGAATTCCCTCTTTAAATTATTTAGGGTTGGCCGAATTCTATCTTGTGTAAACGAAGTGGTGGCCGAAATCTTCTACCAAATAGGGTTTATGCCTTTTGACCTAAATCCTCACCCTAGGTAGATTTCCTTAGAATTCCAAACTCTTAATCCAACTCTTTAGTGTATTTGTGACTATATCAAAGACTTCCTAATTTGACTAGATAAATAAATTCCTTTTATTTATCTACTTACCAAATAAAATTTTTAATAATTATTATACTACCAACAATAGTATAATACTAATAAACATATTTTTTAGTTAAAAAAAGATTTTAATTCTTAATTAAATAAATAAATAAATAAATAATTGATTTCCATTTAATTAAATAATAAAATAAAACAATATAATAGGCCAATTATTATAGCCTTGCCGCCCATGTCTATTATATGGGCAATATATTGTTTTTCCTATTTTATTAAATCCATTAGATTTTAATAAAAAGCCCACATGTGAACTAGACTCATTCTTACTAAAAGAAACAAGTCTACATGCCTTTCATTAATACATTAATATAATTTAACAGCCTATTAAATAAATAATGTGCAAATTATATTCTTAATATATTAATTACAATTCTAGATAGACCCATAAATTAGTTCGGTAGAATATATCAAGTGATCCATGCAAGTTCGTGTGGATTGAGTATCTTGACGGGCTATCTAAATTTAAGCTTCAATAGACATAACCCAATCACAATCAACAAATGATTCACTTGGGTTCGATATATTAATTTTAGCTCATACCACTAAAGAGCTAAAATTGTACTCTTAAATAAAGATAGAATAAGTGAATGTTTCTCATTCATACCTTAAACAATCTTATTGGAGATAGTGTATCCCCATGAATAATATCAGTAATTGCCAAGAGCTCATAGACCGCCTATAGTTTTCATAATTACCATATTTACTCGTATGACCGCATTTTGAACTTAAATATTCGAACTTGTCTAGAAGCCATGTTTCAATAGACGTTGTCAAAAACTCAATGTTAAGATTTAATATCCAATACCCCAAAATATCCATATGATAATATTATACTCTCATTTTAATAAATGGAGCCACAATGTCATTATCTATAAATGAAGTCCTCTATCGATTAGCAAATGAATACCACCAAACTATCAATGATAGACTATGCTATATAATCGTACTCATTGATAGCTCAAATGATAACACTTGTAACCATAAGTCCATCATTTATCTCAGGATTAAGATAGACTCTAAAATAATACAAACGTAGTTAAATTGCTTAAAGCGTACCGAGAAGGGGGGGGGGGTGAATAGGTTTTTACGCCTTTTTCAATCCATTGAAACAAACATTTGTTTATCTCTCAAGGTAGCTTTACATATAACACATAATCCAAAAACATCCATACATAGACAATATGATCATGTGATCATTTAAGCAATGTCAACATATATAAGGAGTTGCATGAGGTATAGAACACAAAAAACTTAATAACAAAGAATACTTGTATTATGATATTGTTCAAGGAATTACAAGTGTTAACAAATATAGCTATACATCAAAGTAACAATATACAAGAGAATAAAGAATATAAGAATGATCGAATATGTATTGCTTTACAAATCACACTTAACAAATCTTGATTCCAAAACTTCACAAGTGATGAATGTACTACAACATTAAGAACAAATATATCTATACAAGTAATAAAGAGAGATATGAAAAATTAACACATGTGATTTTTTAATGTGTTAAAACCTCCAAAGAGGAAACATCCACGGGTTGAACTACAACCATTGGGTACTATATATATTGGATGGTAAATTAGAAATTTCACAAAGTGACCAATCCTAGATCACCAACCTATGTAGAGTCTATGTCTACCCAACCTTATTGGAAAGTATGAAATCCCTCAATGATGCGGAGCCACCATATATTGGATAACATACCAAACCAACATCGATGGAAGATTAGAAATTCCTCAAGAGTGCATACACATCCCGTGTACCTCGCTCTATTGGAGTCTATGTTTATCCATACACCTAGGCCTACCAATAATATAGCCAAATCTCTATCCAAGGCACTCATGCCTTTAGAGAGCCTCTTTTGTATAGCTATCCGGACCTTCTCGATCCTAACCATAACTTCTTGTTTGCCTATCGGAGTCATCCCAACTCTAAACAAGACTTTTTGCTTGGCTATCTGGACTCTCGTCCTAACCATGACTTCATGCCTTTCACAAGGACTTCCTAGTATGATCATGTGAATGCAAAATGATGCAATCAAGCAATTCAACATAGAACATGTGATCAATACATTCCATGACACAAATAGACCTAAACATGTGAAACACAAGTCTAATAGTCTAGATGCAAAAACATGAATTAAACTTAGAGTAAGAGAAAACACCTAACACAAAGACTCCTAGTTTCATTCATACAAACAACACTTGAATAGATCATATTCATGAAGCACATATTCAAGATGTCATACATATACACAATAAAGTGCTAGAATCATAAAATGATTTCAATTAATATTCTAGCCAAAGAATTAGAGAAAGGATAAAATGATTACTCAATTAAATCCTAGATTTTTCTAAAAACACATACACATACAATAATCCTAGATTACATCAATCATAGGATCAAAACAAAATACAAGGTCATTTATCATAAAAATGATTCAATCAAGTCTCGAACAATCTTAGATATCAAACTAATCACAATGCAACTCTCAAACATGTGAAAATCATAGAATCAGAGAAACTAGTTCACATATGCCTCTAATTAGACTTTTGGTTAGGTTTGATTATGAAACTATATTTCTCAATAGCATTCACCTACATATACATACATATAGAAGAAGAAACCCCAAGCAAATTGAAGGTTATAAAAGAAGAAATCTCAAAGATAAGACAACTACCTCAAAATCATGAGCTGGTTCGGTTTTCTGTGTAGACCACTAGAAAAATTGATCAAATAGCTGCAAGACCATTTGGAAAAGGTAGAGGACTCGACTACAAACAATCTCCAACTTGAATCACTCAATTTCGACTTCGTATGAAAAAGTTATGGTGTTTGGAAAGTGAGAAAAAGTTGAGAGAAAATTCTGCACATGAGAAATTCTAATTTTTCTTCTTGAATGAAAAAAGATGGAATCAAGGAGTTTAAAATGAAGAGAGAAAGGGAAAGAAATCGGACAACCACAGCTTGCCATGTCAGTAGCCTATGTGGGGTGCGTGTGGCACACGTGGGCAGAGAGGGTTCTATCCCGTGTGCCACACGTGGCTCACATGTGGCCATGCAAGGTTGGCCGTTAGCCAATCTCGCTCCTCTTGCGCACCGCTCACGTTCTTCGACTGTATTCGGGCCTCCGAACTCTGATTTTAAATCTGTCTTTGGATTACGAATCGTGACTCCCTCACGCATAATGAAGACTAGAAAAATTTGCAAAAAGGTTTAATTCGTCTCGAAAAACTACGACGAAGACAATTCAACGAATGAGAACGCAAAGTAGCATAACTACATCGTTTGGACTCGAAACCTAATGAATGAATAACCAAAATGATAGAGACTCAATAAGGAATCATAAGAGAACATGTTCAAGTCCAAAAACAATAAAATGAAAACAAATAGACACCAAGTCACACACATATGCCGTTTCCTAGACTAAGTCTTAGAACATGCATTTTCCAATGAGTATTAATTTAAATCTAATGTATGAACATATATTACCAAGTGTGTGAAAGTGTTAAATAAATGTTGTTCAACTATGCAGGGACACAAATGAATGCCATGTGTGTGTGTGTGCCTAGCCTTGTAAGAGGAATGAGGTCAATTTTAGCTTTATTGTGCAATGAAGCACATTCCTCCTTGAACAACACCAACTTGCATGAAATGTGGCCCAGTCTTTCTTTGAAGCTTCAAATCATCAATCCTAAGACCACTAAACAATACAAAAAAACATCTCTTTGATATGGAATATATGTCAAGACAAACCAAAAACCTAACAGACTCTTCGATTGCCCTCATAATGAAAACTTTTATCCACTGACGGTCTTAGATAAATTATTTCATTGTGATCCTATTCAATGCATCTAGTGCATTAGATTCTTTTACTCAAAGACACTTTGATGATTTTGAACTCATCATATCACATTTGATTCCACTCAAATGCTAACAAAAGAATCTACAACTTTAACAAGGTAAATGTGCTCAACCTTTTTCATAAGTTGTGAACATTATTCAAGACTAACTAAAGAATTTTGTCTACCTCATACATATCCAGATGTATGAACAATTCTTTATTTCTCATAGTCTTTTGACCTTATGATTATTTACTTTTGACAATTATAATATTTAAACTATAAATGCTATAAGATTTGTTAAACCAGAAATCATTTTATTAATATGAAAAGATTGTCAATAACATTATTACACTCTTGTTATTGAGCATAATCTTAATAGAAGTGACGACATTTTGATAAAAATCGTCGACATACGCAATGTGCGCTGGTGTGGCGCTGGTCAAATAGTGCACGACCAGCGCTGAACCTTTGCTCGAAATGTGCTAGTGTGGCGTATGACTACCAGCGCATGACCAGCGCTAAACCTCTGCTGGAGATGAGTTGGTGTGGTGCATCACGACCAATGTAAGACCAGCACTGGTGCGCTAAAGCTGCGCGAGAATAGTGACCAACTTACTATCATAACAAGCACACAAAAATAACAAAGTGGTGCAAGTGTGAAGTGAGTGCACACAATAAGCAATGAACACAAATGCATGCAAAAGAAGTGTGTGTGTGTGCAACTAGTCTTTTCAAAATGTTAAGCACAAGTGATATACCTTCAATGAGCTCTTAAGCTTGAGGGCTTGAATTCCAATTAAGCTTGATCATGAAAAACGAAGCCCTAAACTACCCTTACATAATTAAACCCTAATTGTGGTTTGTCAACGAAATATGCTAATAAAAAATGAGGAACTTTCAATATTTAAAAAAAAAAAAAATAGAATAACCCAAAAACAAACAAGGTGGATCAATGAAGGTGGATCTTCACTAAGCCACCACCATCCAAAAAATTCCAATCCAAATCCTCTTCACAAACCCTTCGTCAAATCTCCACTCCAACACCTAAACAGAAACTTAAATATCTTTCAATCCTAAACACAAATCGAATTCCAAAACAAAATCGTAGATTAGTTCAAAAAAGTTAGCAGATTTGTTCAAAAAAGAAAAGAAAAAAGAAATAAAGAAAAAAAAAGAGGAAGAGGAAGGGAGGAGGCTGGAGCGGATTTGGTGAGATGGTGAGTTGGTGAGCTCTATCTCCATCGATCTAGATTTGGAGATCTAGTTCGATCTGGATCTGGATTTGGGGTTTTTCGAGGAGTAAGAGGAAAGAAGTTAGGGAGGAGGCTAAAGTGGAGCAAGAGTGTTTGTTGGGGTTTGCTGGAGAGACGCCATTGTTGGAGGCTTGGAGCTTCGAAATTTACAGAAAGAGAGAGTGGTTGAGACTTGAGATTGAGAGAGGATTAAGTATTTGGGTGGAGGGAAGGAGGTCTAGTGGGGTTTTGAAGGAAATGAACGGTGTTTTAAAGTTTTTTTTTTTTTTTTTTTTTAAAAAAAAAAAGAAGAAAAAAAAAAAGAAGAACTAAACCAGTTGGAACTGAGTGAACTAGAATCGGAACGGGGTGAACAGGAACAGGAACTGGTCCCCCGGTTTTGGTTCCGAACCGGAACCTTGCCCACCTCTAAATTTCCTAGTACAACACTAGCATTTTTCAAGCAAAACAAATACTTTTTTTTAATGTCTTTTTTATTTTACACTATTTTCTAATTCCTTTCTCAAATTTTCTTCTTCAATAATAAAACAATTCACTTTCTTTTTTCCTATCATTGTCAACTTCTTAACTACCCATAATTTGTGGTTATTTGATTCAATTTTATTTTATAGTAAATTATCTATTTTTTTTTTCTTATTTCTAATAGTTTTAGATTGATATATCTAACACATCCAATTAATAAACCCTAAAATCTCAAACTTTAATATATTATATTAAAATAGTCAATATATTATTATGATTCATTTTATTTTATCCATAGTAATTTTTTTATAATATTAATTTATTTAGCATCAATAAATCAATAATTTATCAATAATTAGAATAATAAAAAATTCAAAAGCATATCTAGCAATATTATTTTTATATAAATTTAAAGTGAATTCACTATAAATACAAAACAAAATTTCTTATTATAAAATTAGATTGTAATTTATATTTTTAAGAATAAATATTATAATTTTCCATTGTTTATATTGTTTATCTTATTATTGTTTATTTTTTAATATTGTATTTTTTGTTTTTATTTCTTTTTGAATGATAGATTATTTAGTTCATCTTGAATAAAAGTGTTCTATTCGTTTTATTTTATCTATATTTCACTATACCGTCAATTTTTTTATATGAAAAAACTCATTTTATTATGATCTTAAATTTTCAATATATATTTTTTTTATATAATTGTTATTTTGTTCAAGTGATCCATCTCATTAAAATTTATGGATCTGCCATAGCTTTTGTATTTTGAAGGGTGTAGGAAGTAAAATTAACAATATTAATATTTTAATATGGGTATAGGAAGAAAAATGGGTGTAGCAAAAATATTTTATGGATGGTAATAAAGTCACCCTATTGTTATTTATTTATTTTTGAATCTGAAACCAATTGAGATCAGGTGAGATCCAATCACTTTTTGATTTTATAGAAAAAAATATATATATATGAGACTCATGTGTCGTTTGTTTTTCACTACTTAAGTCTTAAGTCCTAAATTAAGTGGATTTTATCCGCCTTTTTTTTTTTTTCAATTTATATCTTAAATTAAGTTAAAAAAATCTAAAATTAAAAAGTTAAACTCTTTGACTTTTCACTTATTGAATAAGTGATATTTATCATATTAACATGAATTTTCTAAAATAACCCCATATAATTAAACTATTAACAAAAATATCTCATTAACAAAACAAAAAAAAAAAAAACAAAAATAATAATAATAATAAAAAAAACTCAAATTTCATCAAACCCTAACCCTAAATTTGAATCTCATGGGAGGAGAGGCGGCACCAACACCTCCATGAATCATGAACGGAGGAGGCTGGCCTCCTCTCAATTAATGGGAGGAGGTCGCGACCTCCTCCCATTCATTGACGATAAAGGCCGCTAGCCTCTAGCATTTCTACCGGATGAGGCATCTCTTGATCAATTGAAAATGCCAAATTTTTATTTTAAAAAAAAAATAAATAAATTTTGTTTTCATTTTTTTTATTTTGATTAATTTAATTAAACTATTATTATTTATTTTAAATAAAAATAATATTAAAATCCATTTCAAAATAATAATATTAAAATGAAAATACTTAAAATAAGGGGTATAATTGTATAATAGTGAAAATAAAACCACTTAATATTTAAGTAAAACATCCCAAGAAAAAAACAAAAATATGTGTGTCTTAACAATTAAGACCAATTAAGTACTTATGACTTTTAAGATTTAAGTTAGAAAAAACAAACAGCCTCTCAAACCCTTATAATGGGTGTGAAGGAAAGTGCATTGTGCACAATCACTTGAACGATGAGTGATAATTTTGTTTTCTTGCATTAATTATGGAGCATTAAGGGTGGTGTGCATGATTGAATCGGATAGGATTAGACTATTTTTTAAGGGATTGGATAGGATTTGACTGTACTAAATTAGTATTGTGATGTGTTTGGTGCAGTCAAGGGTGGAAGTATTTGTAAGCCTAGGCTAGCTTTTATAGAAAAAAAAAAAATTGAATTTTTTTTTAAAGTGTTATG
The DNA here is from genome assembly GCA_035582765.1 of Acer negundo. Lineage (NCBI taxonomy): Eukaryota > Viridiplantae > Streptophyta > Magnoliopsida > Sapindales > Sapindaceae > Acer > Acer negundo. The sequence continues at coordinate 11,438,233 of CM069233.1, forward strand.
GTCTAGTTAATAAAATTAAAGCAAAAATACACATAAAAGACAATTACAAAATTAACACTACTTAATAATTCACAAAAAGGTCTAGTTTATAATTTAACTTAATTGAGGTGTTCTCTATATATTCATTAGAGTAATATGCTTAATATTTTATTGACACTTAAACACATTAAAGTTTCTATTTTCTCTTCATTACACGTTCCATTCCATAAATAAAGAAACAAATTTTGAATTCCTTACTTCATTTGCTAAAGTCCAATCAAGTATGCATTTAATTTATTTCGCTTACTATTTTTTCCCTATTTCTTAGTTGAATCATTTTCAATGTTTTTAGGGGAAAATATGATTACATATTTCTTATCTAGGTTCATACTTTTTAATTAGGAAAAATTTATTTTAAGTGTTTTTTTTTTAATTTTAAAAAAACCTTTGTACTGTTGCCTAGTGTGGCTTGGGTTTGAAATTACATTTGTATTCAAACCGATAGTATCATAGGTTCGAGTCGCCACACCGCATGTGTATATCCAAAAAATTAATTAATTAATTTAGCCCACCCGGCCAATAAGCCATGGCTTCGCCTCTAGGTGCAGTGCGGATCGTACTAAAATAGTACTGTCTCTTGTTTGGTATAATATGAGATTGGATAAAAATTAATTGAAAATAATTGTCTTGTTTGACAGGTCACTATAAAGTTATATTAAATTAATTTTTAAATAAATTAAATCACTTTCAATAAATTCAACGAAAAGAAAAATAAAATTATTTTATATTAAATTTGGTTAACAAATTATTTAAATTAATTTTTGTAAAATTGGACTGACCTAAGGGGGAAAAACATCACAAGAGATCATATGCTGAAAAACCTCTAGGCAGTATCTATGAATATATAAATAAAGGACAAAAGAAACAAAAGAATCCAAAAAACACAACAGAATAGAGGACATAGCCCTAAAAATACCCAAAGGCACGCAGGCCAAACAAGAAAAAACAAAACTAGGAAAACCTAAAGGATTATCTACCTATACAATCATTATTAACTAACCGAGAACAGAATGAAGGAGTAGAGGATTACCATAAATCATAAGGAACACCTAAAGCGTGCTTAGAGAGAGCATCTGCCACTTGGTTACCTTCCTTGAAGATGTGAGAAACCTGAAACTCTATATGCGAGATTTGATAAATACAACGCTGCCAAGCTTGACAAACACGCCAGGTAACCTCATTGGACCTGCCAGAAAGAAGTTGAACCACATAAGAAGAGTCACTCTCAAGCCAGATCATATGTCAACCCAACTTGCATGCATATTGATGGCTAAAGAAGCAGCAAGGAGCTCAGCCTCAAAACAAAAATTTGACCAAGGGGGACCGCAAAACAAGCTTTAACAAAAGATCTGTAAGTCCGAAAAACACCCACACAACCCCCCACACCTGGAGAACCTAAAGCAGCCCCATCCGTGTTAACCTTGATCCACCCCGGAGCCGGGGGCGACCAGACAATAATCCTGATAACCGAAGCCTTGCTAGGACAACCATTGCGGCCAAACCGAAGAAGAATCAGCAAATCATCAACATTGTTACGCATACAACCGATCCCCAAACGGTTCGTATCATAGACCGAACGCCAAACAAGTGATAGAGCAGCCATGAAATCAACAGACTTCCATCAAAAATCCACTTATTACGGGAATACCACACACCCCAAACCACAACATGATCGGCAACTTTCCACAAAATCCTAATCTAATCACTGAAAGAAACAGACATGGCCTGACAGAAAAAAGAGCCCTCCTAAGTGTTAGCGGAGACACACCTCTGAAAAACAAAAAAAAAAAACTGTCTCCCAAAGAGCAGCAGCAAGAGAGCACTTAAGAAAAAGATGGTCAATCGTCAACAGTCTCCGAGCTAGCATCACAAACACTACACATGGAGGCTAATTGAAAATCGGATCTGCATAAGCGCTCTTCGGTGAGTAATCTATTAAGAAGAATACGCCATGATAAGATAGAATGGGAAGGAGGGATATAGCGAGACCAGACATCCCTCCACCGTGGGACATGAGGAATATGATAAAACATCATGGAATAAGCAGCCTTACAAGAAACCCTCCCGTCCATAGAACGAGACCACACCAAATAATCAACCACAGGAGAAATAACAATTTTCTCAATCTGAAAATAGAGATTCGGGAATCTAGTGCGAAACTGATATTTCAAAACCCATCTACCATTCCAAATGAAATCTGAAACCCTAGCTTGAAGATGTATGACCACAAAATCAAGAATACCAAGAAGATGCACAATGGGCACCCCAAGCCAGTTATCATGCCAAAAATCTCTCTAAGAGTCTTTCCCGATGAGCCAGATACCATCCTTAAGGAGCTCAACATAGTTAGACTTAAAAGAAGTCCATATAGAGGAGGTGATGTAACCTCCATGAGGTTTCTGAAACTGATTAATATATCCCTCATGCAAAAAAGTGAAAACAAAACTGTTCGAAGTTATAAACTTCCAGGTAAGCTTTGGAAGTAAAGAATCGTTCAACAACGCTAGATCTTTCAAACCTATACCCCCAAAAGCCTAAGGTCTACAACAACGTTTCTAATCAACACAGACCAACTTGGAGTCCTCACAAAAACCAGCCTATAAAAAATTTCTGATCTTTTTAGAGGGAAACTGGCCACTTATAAATCATAAAGAGTGAACAAAAGAGCCAGTAAGCACCGAATGAATCAAAGTAGTCCGGCTAGCCATAGAAAAGGACTTATCTTTCCACCTGACAAATTTAGACACAATCTTATTCGCAATGGGCAACAAGATAGACTTCCGGGGCTTGCCCCGGAACAAAGGAACCCTTAGGTAGGAAAACGAAAAATAATCAATCTGCATCTAAACTAAAGACTGAAGAGAACTAATCCGGACAAGAGAAATATATGACCCGAAAAAGATGGAGGATTTACTAACACAGAAAGCATTCAAAACATTCCTTAGATTATTTGTTTTGCCCCAACAAAAAATCAGCACATCATCGGTATATAATAAATGAGTTGGAGCAGAAAAGCCCATCGGGGAGGATATAGGTAAAAGACGATCAGACGCCACCATTTTAGAAGGTAATCTACTGAGAAAATCCTCCACAATACCAAAAAGAAGAGGAAAAAAAGGATTCCTCTGTCTAACCCCTCTCATGCATCTAAAATAATCAGCCGGAGAACCGTTAATCAGAACGGACAGTCTTAAAGAGCCAAAAATTCTATCAATCCAATCCATGAAAATTTGAGAAAATCCAAAAGCACGAAGCACATGGCAGAGGAACTTCCTTTAAATTATACTTTGAATAAAATAAATAAAATAATTTAATAAAATAACATTTAGTTTTTAACTGATAGTAAAAACTATATTTTTTAAAATATATTAATATTAAAAAAGGAATAGCATATATTAAATTAATTTTTTTAAAATTAAATATTTAAAATAATTTAATTATATTAAAAAATAAATAAATTGAATGGCTGAGACTATTTAATCCCGACCTCTGTGGCGGGACTAAATAACATCACTAACTGTGGACCCATCGGATTGGATATCCAATCCGGTGAACTTACCGAATATGGGACCAAACGTAACCTAACTGACATATTCATTAAATTGATTCTACCTTGCTTATACATATGTTTTTCACCTCCTCACGCTTTGTCATTTTACACCTAAGTGGTTGTGCTATAACAATTAATTAAGTTAATCATTTTGTTTCTTTACATTAATTTTGAGGCATTAGGTGGCACATGCATTAATTGTAGTCAGTCCTACGTTGCTTATACATATGCATTTCACCCCCTTGACTTATGAATCACACAAAATGAGGTTAATCAAATGGTATACTTCTCACACATACATCATAAGGTCGTGGGTTCGAATCATCACTCTTTTTAAGAAAATTAGAATTTATGTAATATTTTTTTAAAAAATAATAATAATAACAATGGATCACTTTTTATTAACAATAATCGCCACACGGAAGCGTTGCCATATAGCCACAAACAAACAATATAAAGGAAAAATAAGATAGAAGAAATTAAAGCAATCTAAAATCACACACAAAATACAAAATTTACGTTAAAACCCAAGAACAGAGAACAAATCACGGCCATCGGGACAACAATAGAAATAATCCACTATGCAGTAAATTTTTACACCTAATTACACTCGATGTCTACTCTCTTGAGATCTCTCTAGTATTTGCTATTATTCTCCACACCCAATAACTTGGTTATTATGATCTATTTATATTAGTTTTAGGGAGTTTGAATCCTAAAAGGAAACTCTTTTCTTTTACACATAAGACTTCTTGTTTCACGCAAAGTCCTTCTTCTCTATGCACAAAAACTTCTATAATATATAATTTTTTTTTTCCTTTATGCACAAGAACTTCCTAGAAGAAAATATTTCCTTTTTCCGTGCACCTTTCATGATTTGTGCAAAATATGTCGTCACTGCGGTCTGGGTCGAGGTTGGCCACCCGCGCCCTGCACCATGGAATGTATCTGGAAACAACCGTTCATAATACCGCGGTCTACGCTTCTTACCTTTAACGCGGTCTACACTGCATTAATCTTACTGGAATTGACTGTAGTCTGTATCGTTGTCTATGCACTGTGCCTATGTTGCGGTTCCTTCTGGAATCCGATTCTTCAATTCTTATTCGGTCTTCAAGCCTCCCTTAAACATGATCTCCTACTTCCAAACGTTCCCATGTCTCTAGGAAGTTTCCTCATTGGTTGAAATTCCATTTGGTAACTATGGGAATACAAGCCATATCCAACAATCATCTCTTATGGCGAGAATTCCTAACTCCGTCCACAGTTACGACTCTCAAATCGAGAATCAACATACCCCACTACAAGGTATAGCCACTTAGGCAAGTACTATCCTAAAATTTCTTCCAGCACATGTCGAAATAACATGCTGAAATTGTTTTGCAACTCCATATGTTTGGTTTTCTAGAGAGTTTGTCAGTCATCGACACCCTTGTCCACCACACACCTTGTATCACTTCCTAACCAATGTCTGTGCGTAATTATGGACCTGCTAGCAGCAACACATCCTTTTCCATAGCAACTAACGGTCATGCCATAAGGATGTCTATGCCCCTTTAGAGGGCATCATTGTAGTCGTCATACTTAAGAGAGGCGATTGCCAAATCTCCTTTTTGGGGCCTTTAACCACACTCACCTTTTTACTGTTATAATCCCTCTTCACATGACCCAAATGTCCACAGTTTTCAACAAGTGACTATTTTCTTGGAATTCCCCTTCCTCCTACTATCAACCAAGAAGATAGAGTTATCAGAATATTTACCTTCATTCTTCAACCTTTCTTCTTCGGTCTTCAAGCCTTTCTCAAACACAATCTTTTACTTCCAAACGTTCTCACATCTCTAAGAAGTTTCTACATTGGTTGAAATTCAGTTTGGTAACCATGAGAATACAAGCCATATCTAACATCAAAAATAAAAGTAATTCGAGATTCGGGGAAGGAATATGATTCGATCCCAAAACCTTAATAGTATAAATGTAAAAGACATATCATTAAACCAACCCCATCTTATTCAAATGAAAGTAAATTAATCTTATCAAAGGCAAATGCAGTGGTTGGAAGTTGGATGGGGTTTTTTTATTAGAAGAATTTGGAGTCATTGGGATCATAACGGTAATTTTTTTTACGACAGAATCTTTTTTTTTAACAGTTTTGTAATGGCAGAGGGGGGAATGGGGAATTCTGAAAAGTTAGGGGGAAAACACCGTTTTTTGAAACCTCGATTTATTTCACAATTAAACTTGTAACATACATTTTACTAATAAAGAGAAACCAATCATGTCACCAAGATTTATAATTTTGTTTTACATTTCTATGACATTGGTTCATGAACTCTTCAAGGCTGCTAAAGCATCCTTGGTTGTAGCAGAGATAACAGCATCTGAAGCATTTGGCAAGTAATAATATTTTCCTGCAAAACAAACTTTCTATTAATTCCCACATAAATGTAGAAAAACCAGCAACATTGAAACTAAAAACGAACCTTGAGCGACTCTTGCAATTTCTTTGGCGAAACCAGTGGAAACAAACTTGTTTTCTGTGTCGATTACTAAGAGAGACATCCCAGATTTGAATATTTTTCCAGCCACTCCAAGAATCTCATCCTTTATGAAACAGTGACATGTAAAAACATCAGGCAATGGGATTTTCTTTTGAACATTTGCAATGCCACATTGCCACCAACTGTTCTAAGATCCTTATAATAGCACACATGATTTACATTTATAATAATGAGATTACTGGATCATTTAGCTATAGCTGGTTTACATGGACAATCCAGAATCCTATAACCAAAAATGTAGTTAAAAAATGATGAATTTTTTTTTTATCTCATTTTGAGGAATTTTAGTAGAGCTAATCACCAAAGCGAAGCTCAATATTTTGCCCAGTTATGAACTGCAATCAGTAAAGCTAAATGTTGGATAATGGTTCCTAACATTTACCTTCAACTCTTGAGCCGAAGGTCTAGGGGCATCAGAAGCAACAGCTGCTTCAGGATCTGTGGATCTTTTCAGTGATATATTGGCTCTGCCATCAGTTATTGCAACAATCATTATACGTCCAACATCACCACTCTTCTCAGCATTTAGTCCCACCCTGACAGCCTAAGCATGTTAAAGTTGAAAAATTAGAAAACGAGAAATCTAGAATTTGGATTAGGTATGATAACAAACAAAAAAGTCAAGTACGAAAAAAAGATATTTTCAACAATTTAAAAAATAAATTAGAAAATTTGAACATTTTAGAAAAAGTATCACTCTGAAACAATAAGGAACACCAGGGTTTTCCAATGATTAAAAGAAAAGTCATTCGCAAATCACACATTAAAGAAAAATATTGTAACAATATATGTTATACAGGTACACAACTTGAAGTTTCAATGATAGACCACTAGAACATTCAGGAAATTCATTGTCAAGATACCAGAAATTGAGGGGAATTACTAGATCTACACACCGTGGTTAAACCATGAGCTAGAGGAGAACCGCCACCACACGGAAGTCTCTCAAGTCGTCTTCTTGCCATTGCAATTGATCTGGAAGGAGGTAGAAGGACTTCTGCAGAGTCTCCACGGAATGGAATAATGGAAACCTACTCAACATTGCCAGCAAAGAAAACCTGAAATTAATTGTAAGTTTGTAACAGAAATATATATAACAGAGGTTTGTTACTTATTTGCAGAACTACATGGAAATAGTAAAAATAAGTCATTAAACTAATGTTTTCAAGGGAAGAACATCATTTAATTAAAGCGAATCAAGATGGACTATTACACCCTTTTTGAAAAAGTTCTAAGCTTGGGGCTTCACCAGAAAAAAAAAAATTAAAACACTGGGGCAATAACAGACTACATTCAATAATGACTTTTAAACTTGATGATAGTCAATCATTCATGATACACAAAAATCTTAATTATGTCCAGAGTTAGCAATCACAACTTTCTTGCATTCTTCTAAGCAGATATTTACATGAGTTTTAATGGCAAGAACTTTATTTCAATACATAAAATGGAAAAATTTAGATGTGGTGTCTAAGATCCATGTGGCGGTCTAGCTAACAACAACATGCCACATGAACATTTACTTATTTGCCAATGACACCATTTACAAAGTCTAAAACTCGGCTTATTTTAATTTTTACTGCTGAAAGTAAAAGGCCTAAGCTTCAAGGAAAACGCCTTTTTTTCTCTCTCCTTTCTTTTGTATACCAAGGTAAAAAATTTAACCTAATAAATCCAAGAACACTTTTTTTTTTTTTTTTTTTTTTAGATTAAAGAGAATAAATATAAAGAAAAACTGGGAAATTATGAAAAAAAGAATGTGCATTTAATTGGAAAACTGGTTGAGTATTTTTGTTTTTTTCTGAAGCCGTCAACCACCAATGTTAGTGAAGTGCTTAGATGACATGAGGCAGCAAATAACCAGTGACATTAGATCAGTTCCTACTTTCATTAATTTCCATTTTCACATCTCATGCACCCACTGATGGGCCAGATAAATAGTAGTTATGGAACTGTATATGAGTTCTGCCTATTTCAAAATGCTATTTGGTCAAAACTGAAGCTCTATTTTATTTATTTATTTATTTATTTATTTTTTCTGAAAGAAAAGAGGAAATTAACTGAAAATTTGGGATACCAGGTACATCATATGCAACCATCCAATTTCTGAACAAATTTGTGCTTTGAAGTTACCTGATCCCTGCTTGTATAACTCTCAGCAAGTAACTTAAGTGCAGCACCTTTAGCATTTTGCATTCTGTTTAGTGCCATGCTCCCACTTGCATCGACCACAAATATTACCTACCAAGAATTTAATATTTTAGAACTAAAATGCATCAAAAATTGGATACTTCCACTGGATATATATATATATATATATATATATATATAAAAATCTGTCCTCCCACACAATAATAAATAATACAAACAGAACTAAACATAAATGTTCCATGAATTCCAATCAAGTTCAAAAATCAGATTTTGTACCATAACCATGGCAAGTTATGCCAGCTGAAATAGAAATTTTGTTATAAAACATTCACGAAAATGTGTAATAAAGTCTTTAAAACTATGAAGAACCAACCAAGATGAATATATACAGCTGCAAAAGAGATTTTGCATCACAACTTCATTTATATATATATATATATATATATATATAAGAAAATTAAACTTGAATGTAAGTATAGGAGTATTTTATCCTACCAAAGCTCCTGCTTTTCTTGCCATTCTTTTTGCCCTCATGTCAGTTTTCTCTACAAAAACTTTCCTGATTTTCTGAGTGTCTTTCTCTCTACGTAGTTTTTGATATGGTGCAGCTGCCCTGAGGGTTGCATCAACAGCTAATCTCTTCACAGGACCCTGCAGAAATTAATGAAGCTTGTTCAGAAAGATGAAGTTAAGTATGCATGGATAAAACAATCAAAATCTTGCAGAAATATAAGAGAACACTATGAAGCCGAATGAGAAAAACACAATGCTTACATGCAAAACAATCAAACTCACTGCCATATAAATTACACCTTCCAGAAAAAAAAAAGATAAATGTTGAGATAAGGGCAAAAACATCCATAGCATATTTTTAGTTCATATTATGAATAGAAGAAATGGGGGGGATGTGAGAGGGTCAACCTTTGGGAGCATTGGCTTGATGTATCGGCCTCTATCCTCTGAAAAAATAACATTCTTTGCTCTCCCAGCCTTTCCACGGCGTCTCTGTGCTTGTTGTGCAAAGAAAAGAAGCTTTTCATCTACTAAGCCCCCTTCCGCATCAAAAACAAATTCTTCAGGTAATTGATCCTGTTGCTGTTCATTATCTTCATTATTTTCTTCATCATTTTCATCATCATTTTCATCCTGGACAAAAACATCATGCACTTAAATCGAACATATTTCACTTATTATTTTCATTTTACAGCAAAAGATGAAGGTTAAGTCATCTAAGATATTGATCCATTTCAATAACCTCTGGATCTTCCTCTTCATTCTGCTCCTCCCCTGAATCTTGATTTTGTGGAGGAGGTGGTGGTGGAGGCTGTTGGTTTTGTTGTTCTGGAGGGGTTTCATTAACGATTGAACGGGGAAGAATGACCAATTCCACCTGTATTAGATAATATGTCAAAATGAAAAGTTTGTGTACTTTCTCTTTTCTTTCTGTGTATTATGATGCAGTTGATGACCAATGACAACAAGATGCTGCAGGTATTGTTCTTTATCTATTGCAAATGTTTGATCATAAAACAAATATGTTGCACAATTTAGCAGTATCAAAAAGATCTATTATCTTATAGGAGAAATTCAGAAATAACCCTATAAAACATTGGGAATTGTTTTTAACCACAAACAAAATTTTGATTGTTAATAACCCTGTTCGATTTGCAATTACACGTATGCCTTTCATTAAAACAATGATTTCACATTTAGCGTCACAATGATTTCATGTTTGGCACAATGATTCAGGAAAACAAACGAATTATGAATTTATTTTTTTTTATAAGACCTTTTTTTACCAAATAATTAAACATTAGTTGAAACCAACCAAAACAGTAAAACCCATGAAATATGTTATGTTTAATGCTTGTTTTTGCAAGATAATAAGAGAGCTTGACTGAAGAATGTGGCTGTGTGAGTGTAGAAAGAGAATCGAAGATGAAAAGAAGAGAGGGAGAAGATAATGGAAAAAGAAGGGAGGAAGATAATACAAGTGAATGGAGGGGTATTTCGGGAATTTGGTGGCCATAGGGTGAAATGAATTTTACAATGTGGTTACTAACAATCAAAATTTCATTTGTGGTTAAAAATAAATTTCATATATTTTATGTGGACATTTCCTTAAATTCTCACTTATCTTATGTACTTGGTGAAGGTAGATTTAAGACAGCAGTTTCCTGGTCACATATCTATATAAAAAATGATGACTACTATATCATAAGCACCAGAAATATGCACACAGCTAAAAGTTAATAAGTGAAAGACAACCAATGATCTTTTTTAAAAAAAGAAAGAAAGAAAGATAACCATTGATAATGGATGTTTCAAGACCCCACTGCAGTTCAATTGTAAGAATGTTTTATATAATTTCTAAAATGCACAGCAAACATAAGTAAACAAGGTGGTCAGAATTAAGGAAGACAAAAATATTAGGGAGAATTGCAAATAAGCCGCTTATTTTTGATGAAATACCAAATAAAACTCATTGGTCTGAAGTATAAGCAAAATAACTTCTATCATTAGTTGACTAGTAGTTGATTTTGGTTAAATCTAACATAATAGAATTAGTTAGGTCATATAATTTAACTAATAGCAATAAAAACAATCAAAATATAGTAATGAATGTTTTAGAACATACAAAAAATTATTTAAAAAAAAAATTTAAAATTTATTAAAAATATAATATAATTAAACATATAAAATCATAAAAAGAGAAAATAAAAACAAAATTATTTTAAAACAATATATATAGTAAAATTATCAAGTGCGGGATCCCAGTATCCCATACAAATTTTTCGTGTTGGATCACTAATTATCAGAAGAGATAAACAGTGTAAAAAATTTACATTGATTATCTCATCCAATAATTAGTGATCCCGCACAAAATATTAGTGCAGAACCCAACATTAGAAAGTTTAGAGGAGACGATCACATACTGTAATCCATATTGGAAACATGTATGTCTCTTTATATATATATATATATATAATTTCTATATTATTTGGTTTTTATTTTAATTCTTTTTTAATTTTAAACTTTTATTCATAATATATTCATAGTAAAGGATCTATATAACTTTATTTCAATAGATTTAACCAAAGTCAAATAATGGTCAACTAACAGTATGGGTTCTCGCAGTTTTTCCAAACTATAGGGGAGTTATTGGAAATTCTCCCAAAAATTAAGAACGTATATCACATAAGCAGCAGCTAGGCAAAAATATGAAAGCAAGAGATGCATAAAAATGTGCAAATCTCAGGGAAAAACAAAAAATAAACAACAGTAGCAGTGAAAGCAAGGTTGTTATGGAACTGTGCTCAACAAGAAGCCTTTGAAAAGTACTATGCTTTTGATGCATGTCATGATCAACAGGCTAAAAAGCATATGCATTGTGATCCAGAAGAATACTTAACAGCTTTTTTCAGGTCATCAGCATAAACTTTTTCTCGTCCTTCCAGAGCCGCTAAGCATTTTGCAACCCGGGCAGCATATAACTCTGCTCTGTGTCCCTGGATCCCACAACAGAAAGTTTATAGTTATGCAATTGCAGCAACTGATATAAGAGATTCTTGGCTTGTTTTTGTCAACCCAAGAGGAGGAAAGAGTGGCAGAATGAAAACCATGTGATAATATGGTAGAAATTGAGAATTTCAATGTCAGCACCTGGCAACCACCTCGTAGGGCTTCCAAAACCAGGTACTTTAGTTGATCTCTGCCAATAATAACATCCTTCAAATACTCTCTCGCCAAAATGATCTGCAATGGATAAAAATATGCACACATTCAATCTTGTATTCAATTAAAGAAAGAACTTCATCTATATTGTAAAAAATAACTTTCTATAAGAAACTAAAACTACTGGATGCACAAAAAAAATCTGGGAATAAAAATCATATGTATGTAGCTAGAAGTTTAATTATGTGATTGTGCCCCATAAAGTATTGGACTTTTGAGGAAACATCTGAATCAAATGATTCAAAATCTCATGCAGAATCAAGCATTATTACATGCTTACCTGAGTCTTTGCGTAGTCTGTTTCTTCCTCAACCATTTTAAAAACTGCATTACTGCTTTCCTGAAATTGTGTTGCAATTCCAACAGCTGCAACACGATCTTCAAAACTCATTGGAAGATCTGCGCTGCAGAAGAAGTGTGTCACAAATGGAATGAGAAACAGAAACAAAGATTATGAAACTCATCCCACCATCTAAAATCAAGGTCTAACCTCAAATTAATTGCAATACGATCTAGCAAGTGTTCACGTACAGCACCCTCTTCCGGATTATAAGTAGCAATTAAAAGTGGCTTGCATGGGTGTTTGAAGCTTATTCCCTCTCGTTCCACAATATTAACTCCGTCCGTCAATACATTTAGAAGCAGATTACTAATACCCTCATCCAAAAGATTAATCTCATCAACATATAAAACACCTCTATGAGCTTCAGCCAGAAGGCCAGGCTGGAAAACAGTTGTTCCTGTTTTCACAGACTCCTCAACATCTACAGATCCGATAAGTCTGTCCTCTGTGACTCCCAGTGGAATCTGTAGTAGGAATTTGCCTCAATTAACGAAAATGAAAACAATCTGAATACTTTGTCCTCTGTAAAATCATACCTGAATAAAAGGAGATTTGACAATTTGAGTCTTAAAATTTCCAGCAGAATCATATTCTACACGTTCTGCTAATCCATCTTCCCACCTTCAAATATTTCACACAAAAAGTCATTATATGAAGAAACAACCTATATATATTTGTATTATTTAGGAATAGAAGACAATAGCATATCAAGGATGTAAGCATTATATCTATGATCACGAATTTTACAGTTGTGAATGCTTTGTCACCGATATTTGCACCAATATTTGCTCTGTTAAGTGCAAACTTCCATAAAACTTTCTACCTTTTTTTGTTCTACCTGATATCTGGATGCTATATAAGTATTGTGGTAAAATTTGGACAAAGTAATTGCTTTTTTTTTTTTTTTTGACAAAGACAGAATAATTGTTTAATGCAGGCAATGGAGGAAATTCATTCTGCAAAACATGTCAGATTGAAGAAGGATGTAGATATTCAAGAGCTGGAAGAGATCATAATATGACATGCCAAACATAGTTTTTGAGAACACTCATGTATGAAGCTGTCTCTCTTTCATTTACCTACTGGATTCGATTTTTGGAGTGAGTCAGTAAGTACCTAGTAGCACACATGCTATGTAACAACTTAATGTTAATATACGTGAAAGCCCATAAGAGAACCAGAAAAAGACAACCTATTGCAAAAAGATCAAGGTAAACAAAAGATTGCTTCATTACAGGTGTAAATAAATTTCAATCAAGTGCCATAACTAATCTCAACTTTCCTAGCTAGATATCCATGAGGTTGTATATTGCCAACAACACTACAAATATAATTGTTGAAAACCACATTCTTCAGCATGAGCACTGAAAATTTCATTATGAAAAAGTTGGCATGAGTTGATACTTGCAAGTTGCAACTAAGCATTCATTGACTAATATAGTAATATATAAACAAAGAAGTTCTCCAACCTGATTTTTAAAGATCATGGGGCGAGATAAGAAATAATGAAGAAGAATAGAAAATATTTGAGAGAATTCATATTAGGAACTTTCTATTGTTATTTTTGGAATACTGATTTTGAGTAGTACTTTATTTTTCTTATTTTAAGCTAATAAGTTTAGGATTTTTTAGGATTCTCTCTCTCTCTCTCTCATTTTAGGAACTTTCTATTGTTATTTTCGGAATACTTATTTTGAGTAGTACTTTATTTTCTTATCTCTCTCTCTCTCTCTCTCTCTCTTATAAAAAATATATTTTTTGGCATTACACCCCTCCCCAACCCTCTTTAATGTAAACCGAACCCTCCAAAACCCAATGTGAGCAGAATCTGAACCCAAAACCATTTGCACAACTATAAAAGATTTTGCCAACTGAACTACCTAACACCGATTATTTTCTTATTTGACGTAGATTAGGTTTGCCGTTTGCCTATAAATAGCCTCTATTTTGTTTAGGCTTGATGATTTGGTTGATGAATTGAATTTTTAGAAACACTATTTTGCTCTAGCTCTTCTATATTTCTCCCTATTCTTTTAGGATTCTTCATCTTTTTAGTCTTCTTTTATCTATGCTATTTCTCTTTTCCTCATCCGACAACAAAAAAGGTTGCCTCAAAATTGAAGGACTCATTTTTTGTAATTATTTTTTTTTTTATAGGAAACAAAAAACTTTATTTAAAGATGTAGAAAATAAGTACAAAAGTGAACCACTAGTCCACCAAAACAACAAACTAGACAAAAAAAAGTCTATCGATCCAACATGATGAAAAATAGAGAATGGTCTCTAAATTCTTAAGAGGTAGATGCCCATAGAGAAGCTAAATAATAAGCTTCATACCATAAAAAGTTGTCTTCCTCTTTAGCTTCATAAAAAATTTCTCTATTCCTTTCTAACCAAATAACCCACAAAACAATAAATATTCCACAATTCCTCCCCCAAAAGCTTTAAAATCTTCCACAAAGAAGAGACCACGGACCAAGGAGCAGCCAACTTCAAACCCACCTTTTTAAACAACTAACTCCATAACTTCACTTCCACTAGACAATAGAGAAAAAGATGATTCAAATTTTCTTCAAAATTCTTGCACATGATACACCGAGATGGGAGAAGACAAGAATTAAGATATCTCTTTTTAGTAATATCACAAATATTTATTTTTCCTTGAGCTATCAACCATCCCAAAAATTGCATTGTGTTAGGAACCTTTGAATTCCAAATTACATTAACAGGGTCAAACAATGGATGAGACTCATCATTCACCAACCACACAAGAATGGCTCAATTTTTAAAGATCAAGAGGTGTATGTAAGAGTTTTCCTATTTGAAGGAGAGCATTGCAAGAAAAGATGAGACTGAATGCATAAAATCAATGAGAAAAGAAACCTAAAAGACTATTCATCTCTGAACTGACCTCCTTAAGTCAAATGAATATGATAACCACAAGTAGACATACATTAGTTATCTAACTACTTATATTAGATATCAGAAACACTTTTCACTTTATTTTCTCAAAGTTCTACCTCCAAAACTGTATTGAGTTTCTCATCTAATACCATTTATATTATTTACAAGAGACGAAACACAAAGCCTTCTAATAATCACATCGCCTTGTTAGTATTGAAATACCATTAAATAGCTGTATGGAATAACTAATAAGCATTCAGTGACCTTACTCTTCAGGGCAGGCTGGATCCGCATTCGACATTGAACCAACAACTACTTCAATAGGCGGCAATATAGCATGTAGCCCACGTGCCATGACTGTCTTGGCTGTTCCTCGCCTTCCAGAGATGGCAATCCCTCCGATTTCACGGTCAATAGCCCCAAGTAAAAGAGCTGTTTTGGTAGCATCCTGTTACACAATTGACATTGTCAACATACATATATAATATTAGCTAAACAGCACTACACGTCACTATACATCTTAATGTATTAGACATGATTAAAGCTGCACAGTAGGTAGTTCCCTTTGAACTAACTTTCATTATCAGAAATGTCAAAGGACAAAGATTCAACATAAAGAAGAGTTTTTAAAACATGTATAGTGAATAAATCAAGTGAATTTGTCATAAAGCTTTGTAGAATTTGAATCAAACTGCAACTTAACACATTTCATAGATTTAACATTTCAGATTTGACATGTTAGTATTTTTTTCATTGGGTCCTTCGAACCCCATTTTCATCCTCTTTTGTACTCTTTATGAAATACACCTGACTTGGGGGGGGGGGGGGGGGGGAACCCCACAATGTAGCAAAATTCTTAAAACAGCCGATGCCCACTTAAATACAACTAAAACAACTTCCATTTTCTCAACGCATTCAACGAAGAGAGAGAGAGAGAGAGAGAGAGAGTAATGGACCTGGCCAACAACAGCAGCCAAAGGGAAGTTCTGTCTTCCGTAGGAGTCGGAATTCCGGGTGGCAGCGCCATTGGCAGAGTCGAGAGTGGCATTGGAAGAAGAAGAAGCGCGGACACAGAAAAAGTGTTGGCCGGAGCGTCTCTTGAAGCTGAAAGAAGAAGAGACGCAAGAGAAGGGTAATGGGTATAGTTTAAATGAAGGGACGAGCACGGAACGGGAGTGGAGGTGAGAAAATGAAGAAGATGTTGTTGGTGAAAGCGCCATTGAAATTGAAGAGAGAGCTAGCTAAGCTGATCTTGTATTCTTATCTTTTGATGCCAACATATTCAAAGTTGGGGCCTATTGCAACCTTAAAATTTTAAAAATAAAATTATCATTGGCCCATGTGTTTACTGTTACTCAAATTCATTTATTTCGTTTTTGACCGCATAAAAGTTTAACGGTTAATAACAACGTTTTTGAGACATTACCCAAATGCCCTCATATAAAAACTCTCTCCAAACTCTCTCTCCCTTTTGATCCCACCTTCCCCGGGACAGCATAGCTTGGCCTAATTGGCACCGGGGGTGAACTGTTTGGGCAACACGTTGCTTGGGCATCCCACGCCCAAGCATGCATAAGCGCTATTGGGAATTTTCCTTTCCAACGGCGTTGTTATTTGAAGAAGAGAGAAAGAAGAAAAAGAAAAGTAAATAATAACAATAATAATAAGGAGGATGAAGGGAAAATTTATTAAAACATCCTCCATGTTTCAGTAATTTTCTTAGGCTTCGAGGTAAAAAAAGACATAGTTTTAGAGGGACTGTTTCATTAGTTTTAGAGTAAATTGCATTAGTGGCCACCACTTTTAGGCAAAAATACTAGTTTAGTAACCACTTTTACCCAACGCACCCAAATGACCACTTTTGACAGACATATCGTTAACAGTGGCCATTTTACCAACTTTCTGTCCATTTTCTAATGGAATGACTGATGTGGCAAATAGAAATCACTATTTGTACATGAAAAACCATTTTTGCCCTTACCATTTAATAAAAGCCATCAGAATTCACGGTTTCAAATTAGAGCTAAATTTTGGCTCAAATTTGGGGATTATTTAGTGCGTTTCTTCACAGAATTAGGGCTTAAATTTCTTCTTCTCCAATTTCTTCTTGTCAATTTCTTCCTGTTATGGCTTCAAGGCGTGTTAGGGTTCCTTCAAGCTCACAAATTTTTGTCTTGAATGCAAGTTTTATGAATGGTGATGGCGAGGACATGAGCTATTCTGGTTCGAGGATATGCGATTGTGGGCTAAATGCTAAGTTAAGGACTTCAACAACTGTTCGAAATCTAGGAAGAAGGTTTTATGGTTGCCCCAATTTTGTGGTAAATTTAAACTCATTTTTGAAATTTTGCTTCAATTTCTTCATTTCAATTTGCGTTCAATTTTTTTGTTTAACTTTGCAGAATGGAAATGTTAAGGGGTGTGGTTATTTCGAGTGGGTTGACAACAGTAGTTTCGAGGTTGCAATAGAGGAAGTCCAATGGAGTTGCATTGTTCAAGACTTGGTGAAGGCATTGGAGAAGAAGGAAGATGATATTCGTTCTCTAAGATACATTTTGGGTGTTGCTATTATTTTCTGTGTAATTTTTGGATTTGGTTTTGGATGATGTTGTTGTGTAAAAGACAAGAACTATTAAAGGTGTGATTGAATGTAAGAGATTATGTATGAAGAAAATGTATTTTTGTAAGAGGGTGTTAAATGAAAGAGGTTGAATGAAAGAGGTTGTAACATAATTTTTTGTTGAATGAAAGAGGTTGTTGAATGCCAATTGTTTGTAAGAGCTTCCATTTATTCAATAAAGACATGTTTGCAATAAATTTGAGATTACAAAAAATAGCTTTGATTGAGAACTACCAAAAATGGAGACATTTCAAGCATAACCAAACAACTTGAATTCCATAATTTGATTGCAAATTGTATTGTTCATTAGCAAAACATATTCCACTTGTTCATTTTGTATATCAATAAGACACAACTTTAACAAAACACCACAAAAACAATTGGCATTGTTCCAATTTAATTTAAACATCTTCAAAAAATCCTAAGTTGACAGTAATTAACATGTTCAAAATCTTCATTGGCACTTCACTGGGCCTTCTTCTTCTTGTTCTTCACTACGATTTCTTTGTAAGTCTTTAAGATTAACAGCATGGCCTTCTTTTGTGTAGCAGTTTGACGAATCATTTCAGTGAGGAAATCTTGATTCCGAACCTGCACTTGGACCACATACTTCAACTCAACCAGATTAATTTTCATTTGAAGCTAATTATGATCTAGTCTTAGAAATTTACCTCAACATGCTCTTTTTCAGAGGCATTACTACCTTCGTTAGGAGATAAATGGCTTCTGCTACTCTAGATTGTTTGAGTTGTTTTTTGTGAAATAGAAATTGGTTAGAAAAAAATGAGTTTGGAATAGCAATAATCCCACAATTTAGGACTTCACCTTTTTGTTGATTGCTGCTACAAGCTCAGCACGCTTGGAACAACTCTTGTAGTTGTGACCTTCTTGCTTGCAAGAACCGCATGTGTATGACTTGTGCACTAGCTTGAACTTTCTCTGACTTGGTGGTATTTCACCAATCTCCCTAATCCTCAACTTCTTCGGACGACCAGGTTGTTTGACAATCATAGGTGTTACTAATGGTGGCCTTTCTGTTTTAGTTCAATACTTTTCCATGTTGATCCCATACATAACATCACCATGACACTTCATTTGGCTCTCTTTGTGGTAACAGATGTCCACATACTTTATTGGATCTTCATATTCACTATAGATGGCTGCAATTGCATGTTGACAGGGTATCCCAATGAGATTCCACTTTCTGCAGATGCAATTTTTTCCTTCAAGTTCACCATAGCAATAGGTGTTTGGTTGATGCTCACTTGGTAATGTCCCTGGCCTCTCCAATAAACCACAAAATTCCTAGATTTCTTTGCTTCCAAGTCCAACACTTCTAAAATTTTAGGGTCAATATCTTGATACCACATCTTCAAGTCTGCTCTTCTACTTGCCCTTCGATTCATGATCTTGATACGAAGCATCTCTAACAGTGAGTATATTGGAGAACTTATAGCTTCAAGCACCTCCCTGTCTCCATTCACAATCTCACAAAGATTGTTAAGTATCATGTCACACTTAGAGTGAACCAAGAAAAAGCTCTTTGACTTGGAGAAATTCCATTCAACCACTTCTATGTATTCTCATTTAACTCCTTGATTTTTACCATACAGGTTTGGAAGTCTTCAACTTTGGTTGATCTTGTTGCCTTCCATAGTTTACCCCTGATTATATCATCCTTGAACTTCTTCTTGAAATTAAGATACATATGCCTAACACAAAATTTGTGTTCAAGACCCTTTTGTCAGTCAGTCATGAATGTGATGCCTAAAGAATCTTCCAAATTCAGATCATCCTTTAATGGTTTCAAAAACCAACTCCAACTCTCATACCATTCTTTCTCAACTACAGCATAAGCAATGGGATAATACCAATTATCGGCATCAATACCTATAGCACACAGTAGTTGTGCCTTGTGATAAGACTTCATATGACAAGCATGCAACCTAATGATCTTCCTGCACCCATGCCACCAACCTTGCTTACCAGCATTGAAACAAATGTAAATTCTCTTGAATTTAGTCTTGTCATTAGGCATCAATTTTGTGTCAATCACAACAATAGATCCAAGATTTGTTTTCTTCAGTTCTTCAGCATAATCCCACAATTTTGAATACTGAATAGATAAGTTACCTTCAATAAGCTCACATGCCTTCAACTTAGCCCTTTACACTTGAGTTCTAGAAGGCTGCACAACAAAATCTTTCCTCACTTGGCCTAAAAAATCACTCATTTTGAAGTTTCCTCTAGGCCTTAATTCTTTAGTGTACATTCTAGACAGCCAAGCTGAATTGGCATGTCTATTTTTGTTAATTCATTGGCTAGTCTTGGCATGGTTTCGGCTCGGTTTCGGCTCAGTTCCAGGTTTAGGTGGAACCAGAACTGAAACCGAAACCGGTATATGTCGGTTCCGTTTTCGGAAACGACTATTCTGAACCTTTTTTTTTTTAATTTATTTTTTTTAATAAAAAAAAATAGACTTCTAAGTTCTAAGTTACTAAGTTGTAATTTTAAATAAAATAAAATATATAAATTACAAATTACAAAATAAAATAAAATTCATTGGGTTGGGAGTTAGGTGATTGCATTGGGTCACCCGAAATTCGAAAATAACATAAAATAAATAAATGACAAATTACAAAATTAAATTAAAATAAAACTAAAAAAATGTAAAGTTATTAGCCCTACACTTAATTTTTACCACAATTAAGTTGTCTACGTATTCTCTTGGGGGATTTAGAGGAATCAAATGTCACGTAGTTCTCTTACCTTTTATTGTAGGTTTGTTGATGACGTGGACTCGTGATGACGTGATCAGGATCTTCTATTCCGGCTCCGTTGCACTTGTTGCTCCACTTTCATATTCGTTATCTTCGAAAAAATCGTATGTTATCTCTTGTTCGATTTCTTGTTGTCTGTATTGTGCCTTCGTCAAGTCATCTACATAAACCTGTATCTGAAGTGTTTTCGGAGTTAAACATGAACGCCTTTCATCCAGGATATTACCACGATGTTGAACTCTTGTTCCACAGCCACTGTAGAAACTAGTGTTGAAAAAATATTTTTGGCTATCATAGCCATGATTTGATAGTACTTTTCATACTCTTCGTACTCTTTCCAATATTGTAATATATCAAATTTTCTCTCTGACCTATCTTCTATAAACTTAGAAGAAGCATTTAGATAAGATTCAAACTCGGAATACTTGTCGGTGCTTGATAAAGAAGAAGATCTAGGTTTTTTGGTTTTTATTTTTGTTATTTTTTATAATAGACTATACCTTAAATTCAAAAATCCCCATTATCAAAAATGGGGAAATTGGGGGGGGGGAGGGGAGGATTCCCCATCCCCATTTTCCCCAAAAAAAATTACGTAAATGGGGATGGGGATGGGGGAAGCTGCCCCCATCCCCATTTCCCCATTTCCCCCCAAATATTATATATAATATATTTATTTTTATATTTTCAATATTTTTATTATTCTTATTTTACTAACTATAAATACATCTTTATAACTTAAAACATAACCCTAAATCATATTTTCAAAAACGTTCTCTCTCACCAGTCCACGGCTCAACGCTCATTCTCAGTCTCTCACCTCTCTGAAATCTGAATCAACGGCTCAACGCCGAGTCGCCCTCGTCGACCTCTTTGAATCAATGTCGGCCGACCTCTCTGAATCGTGTATCGCCGACCATTGATTTGTGTATTTTCTTTAATCTTTATCTTAGTTTCTTTTATTTTTGATAGAGTTTTGTATAGATTTCTTTGTCACTATATAAATATATATATATTCAAAGTGTACATTGATTTTTGGTAGAGCTTTTGTACATATTTTTTGCTGATTTTTATAGAGATTTTGTAGAGATTTTGTAGAGATTTTTAGTATAGATTTTTGGCCGATTGGATGTTTTATTTGTTTATCAATATTATCATCGGTATATGAACAAATATATCTTGCATTCGTTCTTGCATTCATTCTTGCTTTCTTGCTAGATGCTTTGTCACTATATATATTCACAATGTACACTGATTGTGCTGTGTTTTTTTTAATATGTTATTTTTACTTATACTGTTATACAGGAAAAATGGGGGAATAGGGAAACGGGAGACCCGAGGGAAATGAGGAAACAGTGAAAAATGGGGAAAACGGGAAAATAGGGATGAGGGTGGGGGGACCTCCCCCTAAACCTACCCCATCCCCATTTGGGGCCCCAAATGGGGGGAGGGTTTGGAAAATAGGGATGGGGGGACCTATATCCATCCCCATTTCTCCATTGGCCATCTCTACTTGGGGGCCATAATAACCATTGAGATAATAACAAAAATGTTCTAATTTACAACATGGATCAAAAACCATGGCGATCAAATAAATATCTGACAACTCATGATAATAATGTAACCATTTTTCCTTCATAGCATTAACGGCTTCCGCTATTCTATGTCGAATTCACAACAAGCAAATGCACCAGCAATATTTAGACTCTCAATAATAAATAAATGAGTTGTAGGATAATAAACACCAGATAAATTTGTTGCAGAAGTATAAAAGACTTTTAACAAATTAAAAACGTTGTAACAAGCATCCCAATGAGCTTGATAAAGTTCAATGTGAGTAACATGAAATTGAATAAAAGAAACTAATAAATTCCAATACTCATAACTTTTAGCAAGCAATTTATAAGTAGAATTCCAAAGTGTTGGAACATCACGAGAAAATCTAATGACACGTCTACCATGTTGTTTACAATATCTTGACCATGCAATCATTGTAAAATAATGTTTCCATAAAAACTAAAGGGCTTGTTTAATAGGTAGAATAAAATGTTCAAGAGTTTCTAATCCTTTTTGAACACATAAATTTCAAACATGGCATGCACATCTTTGATGAAAAAATGCACCACCAACAAATGGTTTGCACAAATCAATTAAAGATGGAATAGCGGCAGTATTGCTAGAAGCATTATCAAAACCAACTGCAAAAATTTTGTTTTCAATTTTATACTCTGAAAAAATAATTCTAAGCATTCTAAAAATATTCTGAGCAGTGTGTGAATCATCAAAAACTCTAAATGCAAGAATTCTTTTTTGGACATTCCATGCATCATCCATAAAATGGCAATTGACACCCAAGTATGAATAAGATCGTCAATGGTCACTCCATATGCCAGCACATACAGAAACACGACCATTATATTTTTCAAAAAAAATTTCTAACTTTCTTTTTTCTTTTACATAAATCTTTTCAAGTTTAAATGTGAGCGTGGATCTAGGAACACGGTATGCAGCATGGTTTAATGCTCGTCGAAAATAATTAATAAAACCAACCCTTTCACCAAAACTGAATGATAAGTGTTCTACTGCTACCATTCTAGCTAATTATTCCATATTTTGTTTATCAGTATAACAAAATAATTGTTGGTTAGGAGTAGCGTACCTGGGAATTTGTGTTTGTGACTTCAATCTGGTCTCTACTTATGGATGTTTGGTTTGAATATGTTTCCAATAAGTGTCATATCCTCCGGATTTGGACCACTTATATATACTTTTTTACAATAATTGCAAGCCGCAACATAGCTTCCTTCTTCTTGCCTAACTTTCTTCATATGTTTGACGAAGAGATCTGATTTTCTCTGCTTCTGTATCAGATCGTCTTCCTCTTCTACTTCCGGTGGATCAAAATCGAAATCTGGAGGTGTATTAATATCATGCATATTTTCTGACTGGCTTGTCAAATTGGGGCCGGGGTGGCATTGGGATTGGGTTCTGAAATTGTTAGAGGGGGGTCGGACGGTTTAGGCCTAGGTCTTCAGCATAAGGTCGGTGTTGTAGATAATCGTGATAGGTGATGTCATTATGACCAAGATTATCAAGCATTTGACCCTTACCTTTCATCGAAATCGAACGCCTAGGACCGTTATTGGCCGTGACCCCTTCCATTTCCACCACTTGCTATTTAAAAATAAATTTGGGAGAGAAATAGAGAATTGGAAACTTAGAAGAATAATACTATAATAATAGCCTAGTAAGTAGTAAACTAGTATTTGCAAATAAAATAAATTGCAAATAAATGAAATTGGAAACTTAGTAATTGGTTAATCGAAAATTAAATAAATTGGAAATAAAATTAATTGCAAATAAAATAAATTGCAAAATGAAATAAATAATAAAAACCTTGGAAACTTAGAGAGTTTGAGAGCGTTGGAGACTTGGAGAGTTGAGAGGCAAATTAGAATTAGAGGTTTAGAGAATAGAGAGAATGAGAGGAAATTGGTGTGAGGAAAAATGAAGCAGTCCAAAAATATATATTAAAAAAGGCTGGAACTACCGGTCTAAACCATCGGTTCTGAAAAAATTGGAACCGAAACAGGAATCAGAATCGAAACCGGTTCCAACATCCCCCGATTCTAGTTACGGTTCCAGAATCGGAACCGGTTTTCTGGTTCCTATTTCGGTTTCGATTTTGGTTCTGATTTTTTCGATTTCGGTTAAACTCTGATTCCGCGGTTCGAACCGGAACCTTGCCAGGTCTACCGTGGACATGTATGCTTGCCATTCAGGGTCTTGATCATGAATGCATCTGAATTCTTCTCATACTTTGAAGCCCAAATAGGCCATGGGTAGTTAGTTTTCTTCCCCTTACAAATACCTTTCACCCTCCCCTTCTCATTGCATGGAAACCAGATCACTCTTCCACACCTAATTGCATACTCCTTGGCAGCTTCCTTGAACACTTTTGAACTTGCAAAAACCTGACCACCTCCAATTGAACTTCTTTCAACTCAGAAACACCATCGTACAAATCATAGTTAGGCCTCGATTTTATCCTGTGACTCTTCCTCTTTCTATTAAGTCTTCTCTGCTTTCTCAAGCTTTCTTCTACTCATCATCCAATTATGCATCATTAACTTCTGGCTCTTTATTATGTTCTTCGATATCAGCATTTGGCTCATCAAAAATAACACCACCCTTAACTTCCACTTCTTCGTCTTCAAATGTCTCCATGTACTCAGGTTCCTTAAAATCATCATCAAATTCTGTGGAACTATCACTGTCAGAACTCCTTGCATCTTCATCAACTACATCTTAAGTATGAATAGTACCTCATGTTTCTTCCACCCCTTCTTATTCACCTAAACCCTTAAAACCAGCAGCTACCACTTCTTCGTCTTCAATTGGAACTGATGACCCTTCATTAGGAGCTTTCCTTCTATTCACACCACGGAAATGTTCAAACAAAACAGTAACCTTTCTTTCTCCACCTAACTCCTTCAACATTCTAGTTATATCATCATGCACTTTAAACTTGAACAATCCATCTTCAATTGACTTGCCAGGAGTAACATACCAATAAAAAGCATGTTCATCATAACCAAGCTTCTCACACATCTTATCCAAATCCATAATAGACATGACTTTAGCTTCCTTTAAAATATTTTATAAGCGTTCTGTATAGCCCACTATGCTATCATCAACATAAACAAACATACCACTATGGTACACAACCATGGTATAGGGATCGAAGAATCCACTGGCAACATAAATACAACACAAACATGGTTCAATATTCCAAAACAAGAACTTAAAAATTAGCCTTTACAAATCAAACAATAACTTAACAAACTTATATATAGCACATTCGAAAATTGATTTAATTTAAACCCAAATCAGACAGCCCTACCCCATCAATCTTACCTCTTAAAACCTTCATGCCTAGGGTTCCAGTTCTTTAGGACCATCTCTCGAACCAGCCTTCCCCGTCCATTCGACAGTCCTACCCCATTGTGTCTTTAATTTTTCAGACAAGAAGAAATCGAGATGAAGAAATCGACAAGAAGGAATTGACAAGAAGAAATCGACAAGAAGAAATCGACAAGAAGGAATCAACAACAAGAAATCGACAAGAAGCGCACCAAAAATAATCCCAAATTTGAGCCCTAATTCTTTGAAGAAACGCACCAAACAATCCCCAAATTTGAGCCTAATTTGAAACCATGAATTTTGATGGATTTTATTAAATGGTAAGGGCAAAAATGGCTAGGGCAAAAATAGCTTTTCATGTACAAATAGTGATTTCTGTTTGCCATATTAGCTATTCCGTTAGAAAATGGACGGAAAATTGGTAAAATGACCACCGTTAACGATATGTCTGCCAAAACTGACCATTTTGGTGCGTTAGGTAAAAGTGGTTACTAAACTGGTATTTTTACCTAAAAGTAATGGCCACGAGTGCAATTTACTCTTAATTTTATCTTTAAGAAAATGTAACATTCACCCTTTTTTTTAGATCTCACAATTTTTTCAACATTTCATATATTTTTTTTTAATTTAAAAAAATGTTATCGGGATATTTTAGTAAATTATAATTATGGACCCATTTTTTTTTTTTTTTTTTTTACATTGTGGTTATTAGTGGTTTTAAAAATAAATGTTATATAATTTATATGGTTATTTTTAACAATTTTCACCGTTGAAATATTATATATTTCATGAGATTTCAATATTTGATTAATATTTTGCACTATTTAATAGCCAGAAAAATCAAACATTGAAATTCAAAATTTTTCACTACGAATTTATCCGAAATGACCAAAAAACAATTCAAAATTACAAAACTACCTAGCCAACACTAAAAGTATTGCATTCTCTACCTAACCAAAATTTGGGACAAAAATGTCATTCTATTCCACCAAAAAACATAACATGTCTTCAGCCTCCACCATTTGCGTTTCAAACATCATAAAATTAGACGCAACCTATGTCAAAAAAAAAAAAAACAAACAAACAAACAAACAAACAAAAACAAAAAAACTAGATATAACAACATTGTATGTATTTTTACTTAATATTATTTTTTTTGTTAGAAACTTATAATTATTTATACATATGGTTAAAATGGGTAATCGGAGAAAATAGAGAAAATAGGGATGGGGATCTATCTCCATCCTTATCCTCATCCTCATCCTTATTTGGAGAGGATTTTACCCCCAAATGGGAATGTGGATTTGGACGTGAGGAAATATGTCATCAATAAATGTGAAAAACAAAATTATTTAATCGGAGTCTGGTGAACACAGTGAAACATTGTCACTTTCAAATTGTGTTTACTAACGTGAAAGTGTGAAACACATTTTTATTATATATAAAAAAGATATAAAAAAAAAACAATTTTTTGAAATTTGTTTATATACGGGAGTAATTCGAACATTGCACTTAATGTGATTGAAAACATTATATAAAAAAAAATAAAAATAAAAAAATAAAAAAAATAAAAATAAAAATAAAAAAATAAAAAAATTCATGGTGTCAAAAACAAATTCTGGTTTCCTTATTTTACAGCCCCTGTTTCAGCTTTAACTTATGACGCACCAAAACCTATCCAAACGAAGTTCAAACCCTTCTATACTATACCATTAGAAATGCATGGATGTCTAGTTTCATATGGAGTTCTCAAAATCCAAAACAAAAGACCTCATCAAACAGATACGATCAAAAGACTCAACAAAGGTTGGATTTGAAAACATTTAAACATTGGTGGATTATCACTTTGGTCCCTAAGTTTTCAGGAAAAATCACTTTTTTACTTGAGTTTGGTATATTAGCTTATTTAGTCCTAAATTTTTCAGAAATACAACAAAATGGTTCCTTAGATAGTCAATGGTTAGTTAGCATTAACAGAATCAAGGGTATTTTTGTCCATTTTCGTAAATAATTATATACAAGACATATGGAAGACACATCAGCTGCCACATGGGTTGTGATTAGTGGTTGTGATGTCTAGTATTACTCTTACCTTGACCCCACTACATCAGTCAAAAGTAAATATTAAAAAAATAAAAATAAATAAAAATAAAAATAAAAAAAAGAACCCTAATCATCCCTAACTGATCCACCCCACCCCACTGCACGCCGCTCATCAATTTAGACCCAACAATCTATGCCTCATCAAAATCGTCAAAATCAAAAGCACTTCGGCTCCATTTTTTCGTGGTAAGGACGAATTAAACACATTTTTTTCCCGGCAAATGTTGATTTGCAACTGTTTATATATATATATATATTTTTTGGTAAAGGTTTAGCTTTAAAATGTCAATTTTATTTTTCTTCAAATACTGAGTGCTTCTTTGGTACTTTACCACTGCTTAAAAATGTCATGCGCCATGGTCAATGTGTGTTCTAGGGACCAGCGGTAATTAAAGGTGGTAGTGATGTTGCTTTTATTGAACAATGGAGTTTGGGTAAAGCTTGGTAAATCCGTAAATGTTCTAATAATATTTTGTTGAATGTAATAGGAAAATGTTGTAGTTTCCTAATACACATGCAGATGAAAGTGGAAGTTCAACACAGTTGGCCCCTGATATTTGCTTACAGAAAGTTTCCAACTTAAACAATGTTTAAATTTCTGTCTTTAGTGTTATTAGACTTATTAGTGTTAGTGGTTTGTGATCAGAATATGGTGATGTAAGTACTGATTTTAGTGTTCTTGCATCACAATTTAGTGTTTTGGATGGCACTACTGGCAGTTGCTTTTGCTTGTAGTCTTTTGTATATGGGTTGTTTTTTTTTTTTTTTTTTTTAGTGTGATGCCAACTAATTATACACAGATTTTGTGTTGTTTTTGATGCAATTAATGGTTGTTTATACAATTTAGGTGTTGATTTTGGTTTAATTACCGGATGTTTATTCACATATTTGTACCGGCTGTTTTTGGTGTATTTAGGAGGGGGTGTATTTAGGAGGGTGTATTCGATTAGGATTCTTATGGACATTTAAAAATATTTTTTAAGTGATAGATTTTCATGGATTTCTACCGATTTTTATAAATCAACATGAACTTTTATTGATTTGTTTAGACATCTATCTCAGATCTTTATGGATTTGTTTAGACATCTATCTCAGACTTTTATGGATTTGTTTAGACATCCATAGACTTTCATGGATTTGTTATTTCTGACTGCTATTATAGAAGGAGAATTTTATCACTATATGGCCCGATATCATAATCTATACACTCAACCAATATGATCCATTAATACAATTTGCAGTACTAACATCAATCTCTGTTTTCTTCATTTTCTCTTCTATTACTTTTCACCTCTTAAATCAGCTATTTCCTTTTCCAATTCTCCATTTAGACTTTGCTTATGGCTTTCTTATAGGTTTTTTTTTTTTTTTTTTTTTTTTTTTTTTCGTCGTCGTCATGTATTATGTTTCAATAAGATAAATGTATCATGTTATCTATATAATAATGTAATAACAAACGTCTATATATTCATTTATGAATTTAATTAAAAAACCATTATTTTAGCAAATAACATACGTCTATGCATCCATTTATGAATTTAATTAAAAACCATTATTTTTTGTCATGTATTATGTTTTAATAAGACAAATGTATCACGTTATCTGTATAATAATTTAATAACACACGTCTCATGCAAGACCACGATGTAAATGTTGATTTATTTTTTGGCATTTTTAAAAACAATGTTTGAATATATAGGACGAGTAGAGGTGGTCATGGTTTCGGTTTAACAGATGGTTTTGCCCGCTGTTTAACCGAAACCGGACTATCAAAAACCGCAACAAAACCGGAACCGGAACCGACAGTTTTAAAACCGGTCGAACCGGTTACGGTTTCGGTTTGAGAGGTCAAAAAACCAGTTCAAACCCGCAGTTTTAACCATGGTTAAACGCCGTTTTTAAAAAAATAATAAAAATTAATTAATTAATTCTAGACGAATCAGAAGATGACACATGGCAGCCCATTTGAAAAAGTTACCGTTGAACCGAACCGAAATGGTTAAACCGGTGGTTTATGAAAAAAAATAGACCAATGATTGCATGACACGTGGCACAAATTATGAAAAAAAAAAAAAGATGGCAGTTAGCCAATGACACCTGTCAGCTGACTGCTGTCGCCTCTGCCTAAGGCCAACGCCCACAATATTATTTTTTTTAAAACCCAAAAATTTTCCTAATTGCAAACATACCCCTCTCTATAATCCTATAAATACCCTAACACTTCATTATTCTTCACATCACTCTCAATCTCTCAACTTCTCTCAATCTCTCTCAATCTCAAATTCTCAATTCTCTCTACAATCTACAATTTTATTTAATTTTTATTTCACATATAAATTCTTTCTTGTATTTTTTAGTTTTTACTATCATCTATTTTTTCAATCATCAAATTGATTAACAATATTTATTTCTTCTATTTTTTACTATCAAAATATTTTTTTTCATCACTATTATTTCAACAATATTTTTTTTTCAAATATCTATTTTTTTTTAAAGTGTTACATTGTTACCACTATTATTCCAACAATATTTTTTTTTACAATCTTCTATTTTTTTTTTTACTTGCTTACCACTATTATTTCAACAATATTTTCTTTACATATATCCATATTTTTTGTATTATTAATTTTTCAATGGCTAGTGGGGGAGATAGTTCAAGAAATTTGAACAAAGAAAAAGTCCAATGCAAAACTTGTTGGAACACGTTGGCGGTGATGTTAATTATGACCGATCATACCACGAGTTCCTTCAAGACCGATTTGGATCCGATCACCCTTCTAGTTCTAATCCCCCTCTAATAATTCCCGAATTCGATGGACTCAACCACGATCCCAATACCCCAAATACTAATGAAAATCTATCTGACCCCCCACCCCCTTCAAAAGATTTTTTTGCAGGTGAAGGTGAAGAAAAGTAGATGAAGTCCATCCTCTTCAGAGTGCATATGAAGAAAACAAAGTTAGATGGTGGATTTTTCCATATACAATGCAATTACTGCTCCAAATCATACAAGACTGCCAAATCCTTCGGATATGGTACGTACTGGGCTTATATCAAAAGAAGTCACCCGTCCGAATTTGAGAAATCCAATAACCAAGCCCAAATTGCTAGGTACGCAACCTCTGGTAATCAATTATTTCATTATATGTCTGAAAAAAATAGGGAAGAATTAGCATTATTAATGGTTGCAGTAGAACACTTACCTTTTGGTTTTGGTGAGCAAGTAGGTTTTGTTAATTATTGTCAATATGCATTAAATCCTGCAATGCAATGTGTTCCTAGATCCACTCTCACACGTACACTAAATGCCATTTTCGAAAAAGAAAAAAACATATTGAAATCTTTTTTTTTATCAATTTCAAGGTCGCGTTTCCGTATGTGCCGATATATGGAGCGACAATTATGGTAGTCATTCATATTTGGGTGTCACATGTCATTATATGGACAATGATTGGGACATGCAAAAAAGAATTCTTGCATTTCGTGTTTTCGATAACTCACATTCAGCTCAAAATATTTTTCAACTCCTTAAAATCATTTTTCAAGAGTATAATATCCTAAACAAAATTTTTGCTATTGGCTTTGATAATGCTACAAGTAATATCGCATTTATTCCTATGTTACAAGATTTGTGCAATTCCTATTTTGGGGGTAAATTATTTCATCAAAGATGTGCATGGCATGTTTTAAATTTGTGTGTTCAAGCTGGATTAACAGAGCTTTCTACTTTTATTAGACCAACTAGAGATAGTATTAATTATATTTGGAGACATAACAAAATCCAGAAACAATGGTTAAAATATTGCTCTCAGAACAATATGCGTCCCAAAAATTTTTTTAGAGATATTACCACTCGTTGGAATTCTACTTATAAGCCGCTTAATGAAAGTGTTGAATATAAAGAATTATTATTTTCTTTTATTACTTATAACGTTCCTTCAATTTCTCTTCAATTGAACCATTGGAATGCATGTATAAAAATTCTTGAATTACTACGTGTTTTCAATGATGCTACGAATGCTTCACTACTCATTTATTTCTTATTCAAAGTGTTAATATTACTGGTGCATTTAGTGACTGTGAATTCGATGTTCAATTGAGTCCATGTGTTGCTGCTATGAAAACAAAATGGTTAAATTATTATGGGGAGATTCCAAATATTTATTTGCTTGCACCGTGTTTTGATCCACGTTTTAAATTAGAAAGTTTGCAGGATTATTTAACTCATTATTACAAATGTTTAGGATTAGAAATTGATGTTCTTCATTATTGTGGTTCCGTTAAGACTTTGCTTTATGAATTATACGATGAATATCTTAGAATGTATGGTCCATCTTTGAACTTGCCGGTTTCACAACCCCCACCCACATCTGGTGGTACTAGTACTTCTGTAAAATTTCAATTAAAGGGTTTAGGGGATCGACTGTTTTTCCAAAGAGCCAAAAAATTAAGAACAACTTCATCCTCATCTGTCTCTGAGCTTGACCGGTATTTAGAAGACACTCATGAATTTTTAGAAGAAAAATTTAGTCTCCAGGGTTGGTGGAAGACTCATCAACAGGATTATCCAATTTTGGCTATTATTGCCAAACAAATTCTTGGAACACCGGCTTCTACCATTGCTGTGGAACAAGAATTTAGTGCAGGTGGAAATATTTTGGAACCAAGACGGTCGGTTATGTCTCCACAATCACTTGAAATGCAGGCGTGTGTTGATGATTAGACAAAGGCAAAATACAGACAACAAGAACTCCAGCCGGAGATAGTGAGCGACTTCTTTGAAGATGACCAAACCATCGGTACGGAAGGAAGCGACTAAATTCCGTTCCAACTTCCAAACTCCAACACTGAGCAACTAATTAAAGGTAAAAGAACTACGTGGCCTTTGATTCCTCTACATTGGTGGAGGATACGTAGGCAACTTAATTGTGGTAAAAATTAAGTGTAAGGCCGGTTTTTTTTTTTTTTTTTTTGTTTTTTTGTTTTTTTGTTTTTTTGTTTTTTTTGTTTTTTTAAATTTTAACTTTGTTATTTTGTAATATTGTTTCTTTGAATTCAAGCATTCAAGGTCAATCTCTTATTTATTTATTTTTTTGTGAAATTGTAAAGTTGTATTTATTAATAAATGTTAATTTCTTTTCTTTTAAACATTGTTAAATACTTAAATACTTTAATGAAAATGTTTGTAAATATTTTTTTTATTTTAAACTTTGTTCAATTGTAATTATTATTTGGCAAGATTTTATATTTACAACCAATTTTTATGATTTATCTCACTTGGAAAAAAAGTTAAAAAATAAAAAAAAAATAAAAAATAAAAATAAAAACGAACCAAAACCGAAATCGTCTAAAACCGAAACCGAAACTAAAAAACCGATGGTTACAAACCGCCTCCAAACCGTGAGCCACGGTTTCGGTTTCGGTTTTAGGGGACCTCAAAACCTAAACCGCCGGTTTCAAACCGAAACCGAACAGAAACCGAACCGTGGCCACCGCTAAGAATAAGCTTATCATGTATCATGTCATCAATATACTCGTTTAATATAATTAGTATATGTAATAAGATCAGGTGGTAGCATGCATGCATTATGGCTTTAATCATTATAGAGCGTTAGCAACATCAAACATGGATACTGCTGATATCATCCCAAATGAAAATTCTTATAGGGTAATTAATGATATACACTAAAAACAATCCATGCATTTGGCCTCTCCAATATAAGGTAACCTCCTGTCACCAAAACCTTACTAGGAGCAGAAGTGATTCTGCCAAAACATCAATAAAATCAATATCATAACATAGTTCTTTATCTTTTCAGCTACTTGCTGAAATGTGCCAAGTGACTTGAACTAACCAAAACTTAATCAATCGATAATTAGGTACCAAATAATTTTATTTATCAAAAACAAAAGCAACAAAATAAAATAAACAAATTCACCTCTATCTAGTAGTTAATGGGTCTAATTGATTGAGATTCGAAATTAGACGAAGAATACACAAGTAAACAAAAAAAGAAGATACGAAGTAGTGCAAAACTTACACGACCATGCTCTTTCTCTGTCACTCTTAGAAATTCGCAGCTTCAAATTCAAATGGTTTCAGCAAATAAAGAGAAAGAGATGGTTATTGAAATCTGGAATTTTTTGTTAAAAAAAAATCTGAAAATTTTGTGAGGAAGAGATTATTGAAATCTGGAGATTTTTTGGAAGATTGAAATCTAGAGATTTTGTGAGAGAACGATAGAAAGAAATTTTTTTTTTCCGATTTTTTAAGTAAAATTTTTAATATTTAAATAATAAAATAAATGGTAAAATAAGTAGTGCGAAACTTACGCGGCAATTGCTGTTTATCTGTCAGTCTTAGCAATTCGCAGCTCCAAATTGAAATGGTTACCATATATAATGACGCCAATACCAGTGCCGGGAAATTATAGATTCTCATACTTGGACTAGCATTAAAAAAAATGTCATGTGATTCCTTTTGTTTTATGGATTTGTTTTGGCTAATCGGTCAATAAGATAGATGATCCCGAGAATATTGTTATTTCTTTAATTTCAATTGCTTTAATCATAATTCCTTCATTCAACGTTTACGTTTACTTCAAAGAATCCATTTAATTTGCAATATGCTACCCGTGATTTTTCATTTCAAGGTAGGGACCAAATTCGACAACTATAGTATCCACATCCCTATTGGCTCTGCTTAATTATATATATATATATATACAATATTTTTACCATATATATATATATATATATATCAAACTCATTATTCTCAAAGAATTTATTCATTAAATTGCAGTTGAAAAATCAGTAAGGGAAAATCATCGATCAAGATTATTTGAGTAAAGAAGAAGTGAGAAGAAGCAACATGTTTCTATTTTGAGAGAGAGAGCAAAGTCCACCAAAATCTTTAGGGAGAAGGCTGAACATTTAATATCATTTGATATTTATATCTCTCACCATTAAGTCCACCAAAATCCATGACCTAAGAAAATCTCTTAAAATCTAGTCCTAATTGAATACACTTGATTCTTGTAGACATTTTTTAAAGTCTCAATTCAATATATCCGAATTTGGAAGAATCCTTTAAAAGTACATAGAAATCTGAATTGAATATAATTAGATTAATAAGTTGGGAAGCCTAAACAGAAGTGGCTTAGTGGAGGTGCACCATCCAAATGGGGATCCGATTCAGCTTGTCTCAAATAATAGAGCAGTAGAGATCAACTCTGGTGAGGCTTCGAGTATTGGCAGGGAAGTGCAGTCGGGTTCAGTTTGTTCGATTGATAGTGCAGGGAAGAAGGATCAAATGGGTAATGCTTCCATCACTGCTGAGAAGGGTGCTTCCACCGTGATCTCTCAGGTACAAGTAGGTTTGGGTGTTACCGGTTGTCATGAGCAGGTGTCTAGCAAGAGAGGGAGAAGTAATTCTAACACTTTCTCCAAGCATAGAATGAAGACGAGAAGTTCTAAAATCCAATGCTCAGATTCTAATCAGTCAGTGAAGCCAAGACAGAGTACAGGGGAGTTGGGTGAAGTGGAGGATAAAGTGACTAAAACTTTAGAAATTGGAACAGCCGTTGGTTTCGACTTCATCGGTATAGAAGAGGAAGTAATGGAAGCCATCGCGAGAAGGGAGGAAGAGGATGCTGCTAATTTTGAAGCTTTGAATGGGCATTAATTTCTTTCAAGGATGGCTGCTATGGTGGCAGTTTTGTAGAGGTAGCTAATCGACTTTTTGGGTTTGAGTTCGAAGGGTTCTATTTAGATCAGATTTTCGCTTTGTTTGCTAGGTGTTTTGCCTGCTGTTGTCTGGCTTGGTGTGGCAGTAAATTTTTTTTGGGTGCAGTAGTTTCTTTTTTGGGTGCTTAGTCTGCTTTGTGTTGGGTTTAGGTTGTTTTGGCAGCTGAACCCTTGGCCTTTGGTGCTGGAAGTTTTATTGTTTTCTTTGGTGGCTTGCGTTGTCGCTTTGTGTTTCTGTTGTTGTTTGTTTTTTTTCCCCCGTGTTTTGGTTCTGTATCATTTCGGCGTCAGGGGTCTGGTGGTCGTTTGTAGCCCCTGTCGCAGGGGTTTGAGATGTGCTTTTTCTTTGTAGTTTCGTTGGGTCTTTTGGCCTTTTCAATAAAGGTTGCTGCTTTAAAAAAAAAAAAAAAAAAATAGACTCTTTCAAGGTCTTTAATTGTTCGAATTGAATACATTATGATTTATAATGTCTTTAAATGTCTTTAAGAACTCTAATTGAATACACCCTCTTTAGTGACTGTTTATGTAGTTTTGTGTTGAAAATTTAAAAATAAAAAAATAAAAATAAAAATAAATAAATAAAAATAAATCACTAGAATGACAATTTCAATATATATATATATATATAGTTGGAATGATGTGGCCACCTTCAATTTATACCAAAAGGATGACTGTTTTCATGTTTACACTTTTTCATTTAGTTTTTTAATAATATATTTTAGGGTTATAAGTGGAATAACAATATATTTTATGAGCAGAACAATAATTAAATTAATTATCTCAATTTATTCAAATTTAGTAATGAAAAGGGTAATTTCGTAATATTGAAATATTTACAAGGCCATATAAGTCTTTTTAATCATGGTCAAATTGTAAATATGTAAATAGTAAGTGGGACTAAACTCAAGGGCAAAATAGTCAATTCAACATATGTGTTAATGTTGATCGTTTTTGGTCAGAGGGGCCGTTTTGATGCATTTTAAAAGTTGATGACTAAACAAGCTAATATGTTGAAATACACATTTAAAGCATTTACGATGCAAGAGTGACTTGTAAAAAAAAAAAAAAAAAAAGTCACGTAGGATAAATAAATATTCTGTTAATAAATGTATCTCCAATGCAATTGTGCATATTAATTATTCAACTTCAAACTGATGTGGCAAAAAAATAAATTAGACTTTGTCAACATGATGCTGTTTACTTTCAGACGGTTTGTTGTACAACTATTTTTTTTCGATCGACTCATCAAGTATTTAAAATTGACATTAATTTTTCATTTATTTTTGGTAAGGATATAAAATAAATAAAAAACAAGAAAAAAAAAAAATTGGACACGTCATTTAAAAAAAAAAAGTGTTTTAAACGGAAGTATTAGAGACCAAATTTTGAGTTAATTGTCTATCAAATCTATTTTTATACCAAATAAGAAAGTTTCTTGACATTGTCGTTATGCTAATGATTATTGGCATGTAAGCCACTTTTGTACTCTTAGTAACTATGAAGACTACATTCAAACGAGTATTAACAACATTATATGAGTATGTGTGTGACCATCCTATCATTCTCTCAAGTAATATGAGTTTAGGTTTTCAAGAACCTTACCTTTGAAGTTCCACTTGAGATTTAGCTTAGACATGCGCTCGAATCCTTCAAGATCTTCTTCTTTAAACTCCTTGAATCACCTAAGCTAAAATTAAATAAAAGAGTATTTTGTTCACGAAATAAAACCAACTAAACTTATGGACTCTACATTAGATATACTTACTCTCTTTTTTGTGCGACTTTGACATAGAAGTGTCATGAGTTTTTTTATATGACTTTATTTTGAAAGGACTTAGTTTACTCATGAACGGTTAACTTTTAACGACAATAGAATACCATCATGGGAGGTTTGTGCAATTTTAAGTAAAAAATCTATATAGCTGTAATTGTAGATAAGGTCGAGGTATTTTTGTACAATATGCCCTTTATTTAAATTATTTTCGGAAGAGTCTGGCCCTTTTCCTCCACCAGTAAGAGTTTTCACAGTATGGAGTCCTTTTGCTTTTGCAAGAAGGTATTAGAATTTACGTTAAATGGTGTCAGACATAGAGGTGGTAAGGTTCCGGTTTCGGTTTCGGTTTCGGTTCGTTTCGGTTCTGGTTCCGAACCGACGGTTCAATTTCCTGGTTTGGGTGGAACCGGAACCGACAGAGGTGGTAAGGTTCCGGTTTCTGTTTCGGTTCGGTTTCGGTTCTGGTTCCGAACCGACGGTTTAGTTTCCTGGTTTGGGTGGAACCGGAACCGTCGGTTCCGGTTCCGGTTTTATAGAACCGGCGGTTCTGAACCTTTTTTTTTTTTAATTTTTTTTAATTTTTTTTATTTAAATTTAAAAAACAGACTTCTAAGTTGTAAACTTGTAATAATGTAATTTTAAATAATTAAATAAAATAAAATATATAAATGACAAATTACAAAATAAACAAATTACAAAAGGAAATTAAAAAAAAAATAAACAAAATGTTAAATTACAAATTATATATTACATTTCATTGAATATTTAGGAATTAGGTCACCCGAAATTCGAAATTAACATAAAATAAATAAATGATAAATTACAAAATTAAATTAAAATATAAAAAAAATGTAAAGTTATTAGCCTTGCTCTTAATTGTAGTAGCACTTAATTTTCACTACAATTAAGTTGCCTACGTATCCTCTTGGGGGGTTTAGAGGAATCAAAGACCACGTAGTTCTCTTACCTTTTATTGCAGGTTTGTTGATGAGATGGACTTGTGATGACGTGAATACGTAATCCACATCTTCTATTCCTGGGCCATTGTACTTGTCTCTCCACTTTCATGTTCGTCATCTTTGAAGAAATCATATGTTATCTCATGTTCGATTTCTTGTTGTCTATATTGAGCCATTGTCCAATCATCCACACAAACCTGTATTTGGAGTGCTTTCGGAGTCATGCATGAACGCCTCTCATCCAAGATATTCCCCCCGGTGCTGAACTCTTTGTTCCACCGCCACTGTAGAAACTGGTGTTGAAAAAATATTTTTGGCTATGATAGCCATGATTGGATAGTGCTTTGCGTACTCTTTCCAATATTGTAATATATCAATTTTTTTCTCTGGCGTATCTTTTATAGACTCATAAGAATCATTTAGATAAGATTTAAGCTCAGAATACTTGTCAGTGCTTGATGAAGAAGAAGATCTAGGTTTTTTGGTTTTTTTTTTTTTTTTTTTAAATAGACTATATCCTAAATTCAAAAATTCGGAGGATGATGATATGGGATGTGCAGTTTGTGTTCGTGTAACATCTAAGTTAAGTGAGGATCCATAAACTAAAAGATATTCATCATATAAAGAATACAATAATTTCTTAATTCTATCATAACATGCATTAACATTATAATCTATGTTTAAACCTTGGAGGCCATAATAACCATTGAGATAATAACAAAAATGTTCTAATTTACAGCATGGATAAAAAATCATGGCAATCAAATAAATATTTGGCAACTCATGATAATAACGTAACCATTTTTTCTTCATAGCATTAACGGCTTCCCCTATTTCTATGTCGGATTCACAACAAGCAAATGCACCAGGAATATTTAGACTTTCAATAATAAATAAATGAGTTGTAGGATAATAAACACCAGATAAATTTGTTGTAGCAATATGAAAAACTTTTA
Organism: Acer negundo; assembly: GCA_035582765.1. Lineage (NCBI taxonomy): Eukaryota > Viridiplantae > Streptophyta > Magnoliopsida > Sapindales > Sapindaceae > Acer > Acer negundo. Next base: position 11,477,374 of record CM069233.1, read on the forward strand.
ACAAATTGAAAACGTTGTAACAAACATCCCAATGAGATTTATAAAGTTCAATGTCAATAACATGAAATTGAATAAAAGAAACTAATAAATCTCTATACTCGTAACTTTGAGCAAGCAATTTATAAGTAGAATTCCAATGTGTTGGAACATCACGAGCAAATCTAACGACACGTCTACCATTTTGTTTACAATATTTTACCCATACATTCATTATAGAAGAATGTTTCCATAAAAACTGAAGGACTTGTTTAATAGGTAGAATAAAATGATCAAGAGTTTCTAAATCCTTTTTGAACACATAAATTTAAAACATGGCATGCACATCTTTGATGAAAAAATGCACCACCAACAAATGGTTTGCATAAATCAATTAAAGATGGAATAGCAGCAGTATTGCTAGAAGCATTATCAAAACCAATTGGAAAAATTTTGTTTTCAATTTTATACTCTGAAAAAATAATTCTAAGCATTCTAAAAATATTATGAGCAGTGTGTGAATCATCAAAAACTCTAAATGCAAGAATTCTTTTTTGGATATTCCATGCATCATCCATAAAATGGCAAGTGACACCCAAGTATGAATGTGATAGCCAATGGTCAGTCCATATGTCGACACATACGGAAACACGACCGTTATATTTTTCAAAAAATCTTTCTAACTTTTTTTTTTCTTTTACATAAATCTTTTCAAGTGTATATACAAGAGTGGATCTAGGAACACGGCATGTAGCAGGGTTTAATGCTCGTCGACAATAATTAATAAAACCAACCCTTTCACCAAAACCGAATGATAAGTGTTCTACTACTACCATTCTAGCTAATTCTTCCCTATTTTGTTCATCAGTATAACGAAATAATTGTTGGTTAGGAGTAGCGTACCTGGGAATTTGTGTTTGTGACCTTGATCTGATCTCTGCTTCTGATTGTTTGGTTTGAATATGCTTCCGATAAGTGCCATATCCTCCAGATTTGAACCACTTATATATTTTTTTGCAATAATTGCAAGTCGCTACATAGCTTCCATCTTCTTGCCTATCTTTCTTCATATGTTTGATGAATAGATCAGATTTGCTCTACTTCGGATCCGGTTCGTCCTCATCTGCTTCCGGTGGATCAAAATCATAATCCGGAAGTGTATCAATATCAGACATATTTTTTGATTGGCTTGTCAAATTAGGGCCGGGGGGTGGTATTATGATCAGGTTTTGAAATTATTAAAGGGGGAGTAGGAATGTTTAGGCCTAGGTCTTCAGCATAGGCTCGGCGTTGCAGATAATTGTGATAGGTGGTGTCGTTATGACCGAGATTATCGACCATTTGACCCTTACCTTTCATCGAAATCGAATGCCTAGGATCGTCACGGCCGTGATCCCTTCCATTTCCACCACTTGCCATTGGATTGGACAGAATAAATTTGGGAGAGAAATACTGAAATAGATAATTGAAAACTTAGAACTTAGAAGAATAATACTATAAAGTATAAATCTATAATACTATAATACTATAATAGTAGATTAGTAGTAAGTACTATTATAGTAAGTACTAAGTAGTAACTAGAAATAAGATAAATTGTAAATAAATGAAATTGGAAACTTAGTATTTAGTAAATACTAATTACTAAATAGTAATTGGTTATTCGGAAATAAAATTAATTGGAAATAAAATTAATTGCAAATAAAATATATTGGAAATAAAATATATTGTATATAAAATTAATTGCAAATAAAATTAATTGGAAATAAAATTAATTGCAAACAAAATATATTGGAAATAAAATAAATTGGAAATAAAATTAATTGCAAATAAAATTAATTGCAAATAAAATAAATTGGAAATAAAATAAATTGTAAATAAAATTAACTGTAAATAAAATTAATTGGAAATAAAATTAATTGCAATAAAATATATTGGAAATAAAATATATTGCAATTTTGAAAATAAAATTAATTGCAAATAAAAGTTATTGGAAATAAAATTAATTGCAAATAAAAAAAATTGCAAAATTAAATAAATAATAAAAACCTTGGAAACTTGGAGTCTTGGAGAGTTGGAAACTTGGAGAGTGTTGGAGACTTGAGAGTTGAATGTTGAGACAATGAAACTTGAAATAAAAATTAGAAATTTAGAATTAGAGATTTAGAGAATTGAGAGAAAGAATTGAGAGAATGAGAGGAAAATAATAAATTGGTGTGAGAAAAATGAAAGGGAGGGGGGGGGGGGGGGGGGGGGGGGGGTGGGTGTATTTATAGATGACAAAAAGGAAAAAAAAAAAAAAAATTAAAGGGGTGGCCGTTGAGGCCCAACGGTATATTGACGTCAGCATGCCGTTGGTCCCACGGTATGCTGACGTCAACTGTCAGTATGCCGTTGAGCCTCAATGGTCCAAAAAAATAAAAAATAAAAAATAAAAAATAAATAAATAAATAAATAAAAACAGAAGAACCGGGCGGTTTGAACCGAACCGGAACTGTCGGTTCGAGGACGGTTCGAATTGTCCGGTTCGTTAAACCTTAGAACCAGAACCGGAAAACCGGTTTCGGTTCTGATTTTTCCGATTCTGATTCCAATCCGACTCCTCGGTTGGAACCGAAACCTTGCCAGATCTAGTCAGACATTGGCTAGGCATCAAGTCTCTCCTTCACTCTCAAGAATCCTAAAGTTCATCCGAGAATAACCCTAGCTCAAAATTTTGAATTAAGCAGTACTTTTGTTAACTAATAATTATCTTATTGGAAAGGACTTCTTGATTTATGAAGCTTGAACTTGAGTGCACCGACATGTCACTTATCCAAAATTACCAAAACCTTAAATCATTGAATAATGGATTAATAAAAAATTATTAGATTTACTAGAATAGCTTAAAATACATAAAATTCTAGTTTAGAAAATATATAAAGATTAGATTTACTATAATGGCTTAAAATACATAAAATTATAGTTTATAATATATATATACATTTTTTCTATTGTCAGTTCGAACTGACAAAAGATATATCAGTTCCTTGTATGTAAGCCATTGGCTTTAAATACTTTGACTTGACTGCATGCACTTGTCAAAGCATCTTTTAAATCCAATGGTCCACATGTAAGGAACTGATATATTTTAAATCAGTTCGAACTGATAATAGAAAGACTGTATATATTTAAAATAGGAAAAAAAAAATGTATATTAGTCTTTCTACTGTCAGTTCGTCTGGATATAAAATATATCAGGACGAAGAATGTGAACCATGGATTATGCAGAAGTTTTGACAAGAGCATACACTTTGAGTCAAAGTATGTAAATCCAATGGTCAACATTCTTTTATATCAGGACGAACTGACAATAGAAAAACTATATGAGTGGCGATAATGACACCCCTAAAAAACTGTATCTACACTCCTTTCGTAATCACATCCACCAAAAATTTTAAAAAATATCTAATTTGTAAATAAACCCCACTTAATGCCAAAAATACCCTTTCTTTAATTATACTGTATTGTATTTTTGTAAGTACACACTACATATGACTATTATTATGTTATTTTATCAATTTTATTATTATTTCAAATTTTGTTCATACCTTTACTTCTCTTATTGTTCTTTCTCTTTCTTACTTCTTTTCTCTTGGTTTTTTTCAAAATCAAACTCCATTTTCGTTATTTATTTTTCGTTAAAATCTATTTTAAGATTTTATTTATTTTATTTTTTATTGGAGAACCACTTTCTGTTTGAGAGAGTTGTAGGGATGCAAGATTTGTGTTATGTCCCACTTGATGTGGAAGTAGATAAGTGTTAAATGATATTTCAAAAAAAAAAAAAAAGATAGATGTTCGATGAAATTGAAAAACATCTATTTTTTTTTTGACAAGAAAGAACATATAATATTGATAAAAAATAAAACCGAAAGTGTGTTTGAAAGAAATAAAAAATATAGATAATATAGTTAATTTAAAAATCTGTTTATATACATAATGATTTTGTTCTTCTAATAAAAAATAATTTAAAACTTTACTTTTTCACAACCAAATTTGTCTCATGATTTTGATTTATTTTCCATACTTAGCAATCAATTTGTATTTCCTTAAAAGAGATTAAAAATATATTTAAAAGAGAATCTAGGGTTTATTAAAATAGAAAGAGTATTTATGATATATGTTAATATCAAACTATTAATAGGAAAAAAATTTACAAAAGATTAAAATAGGAAACTAATTAATAATTATTGGTGGGGCGTACCAACAAACAATTAGTCATCTTAGTAATTTTACTTAAGGGTATTATTAGATTTTAAAAACATACTAATTTAGGGTGTACATGCGGTTTTTAAAGAGTGCAAATATCGTTACTCAAACTATATATATATTGCAAACTCATTCACACGCATGAGTCAACCCAAACCCATTTGTCAAAAATGATTGATGGGTCTAACTTTATTGGGTCGGGTCACTAATATGTTGGGTTATTAAAAGCCAAAAATTGACGGCTCGAGTTTGGGTTTCTCTCTCAAAACCAACTAAAATCCATGACCCATTAAATTTAATAATATTATTATAATTACTTTACATCCAATTTGTACATACAAAACGAAACTCTAAATTTCCCGAATTGATAAATAAAAAAGTCTGTCAAACTTAAACAACTAACCTGTAAATCAAGATTTTGTCTTCAATTCTTCTGTTTTGCTATAGTGATACATATTGATATTTTGATGAGCTTCATCCATCAATTATCACCGTTCATTAAGGTACGGTTGTTTATGCTATGGATACAAATATTTCATCATTAATATATATTTTTGGACTGAATATTTCATCATTAATTCATTATACCATAACCATTAACATTTGTTTGTTAGTTTATTCAAGGTGTGAAACAATTTTGTTTATTCAGTTTTTCCTTTTTTTTTTTTCCTTTAAAGTTGAGATGGAATTCAAATTTCTTTAGCATCCCCAATTCATCAATCCTAATTTTTATATCAACTTTTGACATATTTTTTTGTACGTGATTAATATTATTGTTCTTAATAATCAGTTTGTTATAATTAAAGTAAATTTTTGTCATACATATTGTTTCAACCTAATTTAATTTTAGACATGAGTTATTATTGTATTATATAATATGCTCGTTTATATTTATGTTATGACTATTATATTTTTATATTTTTCTTTCTTATTTAGTTATTTTTATAATTTATATAATTGTAATTATTAAAAATTAAAAAATAATAATAATAAAAAAATAACTGGTTAATTAGAGTGGTTTTGGATTACCCATTAAATTAACGAATAGGTTTGGGTTTACATTTTCGAACCCAATAAGCTAACATATGGGTTTGGATTAAGTAAAATTTAACTTGACCCATTTACCATTGGATTCATTGCCAGGTCTGTATGTTAGTAATGAAGTTGTATTATTTCAATTTGGAAAACTTGTGTTAGTCACCAAATAGCCAACAATGTATAACCAAAAAAAAAAAAAAAAAACATGCATTTCATTGCCTAGTAAACAAGAAGATTATAAAGATATTATAATAGAGAGATAAAACCACAATCTTTGAAAGTCTATGTGAACATGTTTACAAAAATTTATAAGTCCCACCATTTACATATTTCAAGCAAAATAATAATCTTTAATAATAAAAGAAAAAAAAAATGAATAGATGCGTGAGCGTTCAGGACTAACACAAGAAGAGGAAGATTCATAGAAACTTTTAGGGAATTTTAAGAATATCTTAGCACACGACAGGAAGCCAAGGAAATAAAAGAATTGAAATATGAAATATCACAATTATGTTGCACACGGAGCTGCTCAAATTCAGCTCCAACCAACAAAACTACTTGTTACAAATAACATGTTGCATCGAAACGTATAACATTGACTAATCTGGATAACATTGAATTTGGTAAAATGAAATGGTTGAATAATTGAAAAATGAGATTATTTAGGAATACACATTGAATGCTAAAATTAAGAGTGTTTGTGATTGTTCCAGAAGAAATGAAACAAAAGATACGGTAGAGCTAGGACAACCAGCTTGGAATTATGCTCAAACTCACAGAATTGAACACCTACTAGCTTCAATTAGTTAAAGACTAAATGAATAAATTGTTTTATAAATAAATTTCATAAATCATTTAATAATTCAACATATCCATAATCAAAATCAAGAAAGATAATTATAATGACAACTGGCTTGAATCAAGCTCATGTTGTCTAGTGCAGCCTCATTGGTTCACCTTCAAATTGTGTGAAATACTATAAGCACATTAAAAGCTTTGAAGAGAAAAACAAGGACACCAAGAAGCAACCTTACATATTCAACCAACAGAAACACAACTTTGCTGATTTTGGTTAGCATAGATAGATATGATACTTCATAATTGAAACTATACCATTCCACAACTGAATGCCAATTGATCATTCTTATACTTAAATCTTCAAAAATGATAGTCAGCAATGGAAAAAGAAATAAACCAAAAGAAAGACTTTAACAAATTGCAGTCTATCCTCACTGAAAAAAGGTACCTTTTCACTGCAGGCATTGTCAAGCAATTATGATTGCAATCCATTTTTGGATCAGATATGAGCTCCCATCGCTCCAGCCACATGATGGTAAAACTTTCACCTCAAGGTGTTGATGGTACCTAAGCATCAAACAGCCTTCCTCATGTACATTTCAATTTTTAATTAAATATATACAACACTGGATTTTAAGTACAATGATAATAATAATAATAAAAGTACATTACGACAAGTAATCGCTTCTTGTTTAACAGAAATTCCCTAAAAAACAACTATAAATACCATACATGCAAAAGAATTGGATTAGATGAATTTTCTGGGTTTGATGAATTTTCTGGGTTTCTAGAAAGGGTTCGAAATTTAAATGTCACCATTTGGGGCGTTTTTTGGGGAATAGGCACCAAATTACTAATTTAAGTTTAAAAGACACCATTTTATGTGACCAGACAAAATTACCCTTTTTTTTTGTCGCTTTGTCTGTTTTTGAAATGTTGAAAGAAAAGATCAGAAAGAGAAACCCTGACGGCGCAATAGTGCTTTAGCGGACCAAAATCTAACGACAAACCACCGGCGACGGCGTTACAGTACCGATGTCGAATAGAACTGAAGGGCGAACAAAAACGAGACCGGTAAGTTTTTGTTTCTCACGCATTTTTGTTCTAGATAAGTTTTGTGTATTTGATGTAGATTAGGTTTGATTTGATTTGTTGTTCATTATGTTTGTTTGATGAGATTAGGTTAGTGTTTTAGTTTAAGATAAAAATTTATTTTGAAGACGATGAAGATATGGGTTTATGAGTGTTTTTGAATCTTTATCGAGCCTTTTTGAAGTGATTTCGAGCCTTTTTGTACTGTTACTGTGCATTTTTTAACTGTTATCGAGTCTTTTTAAAGTGATTTCGAACTTTTTTGTACTGTTATCGTGCATTTTGTAACTATTATCTAGCCTTTTTGAAGTGATTTCGAGTCTTTTTGTACTGTTATCGTGCCTTTTGTAACTGTTATCATGCCTCTTAGAAGTGATTTCGAGCCTTTTTGTACTGTTATCGTGCCTTTTGTAACTGTTATCGAGTCTTTTTAAAGTGATTTCGAGCCTTTTTGTACTGTTATCATGCCTTTTTTAACTGTTATCGAGCCTTTTTAAAGTGATTTCGAGCCTTTTTGTACTGTTGTCGTGCCTTTTTGAACTGCTATTGAGCCTTTTTGAAGTGATTTCGTGCCTTTTTGTACCTTTTTTATGATGTTTTTGAAACCTTTACTTCGAGCCTTTTTGAACAATATTTCTAGCCTTTTTGAACTGTTATCGAGCCTTTTTCAACCTTTTATTTCGAGCCTTTTTGAATTGTTATTCGAGCCTTTTTGTTCGAGCCTTTTGAAACGTTACCCGAACCTTTTAATAAAGTGTTCGTGCCTTTTCAAAAACTACCCGAGCCTTTTATTGAAGTGTTCGAGCCTTTTGATACATTACCCGAGCATTTTCATACACTACTCGAGCTTTTTTGTTCAAGCCTTTTCATGAACTCATATGTTTTTTTTCTGTGAATGCAGATGAGGAATCAGTTAAAGGAGTCACTTAAAACCCCAGTGCGAGAATGGTTCAAGGGAAAAATTATACGGCATGACTATTTCCATGACCTGGTTGATATCGACAACGCACTTAGTAGTGTACCTGAACATCTAAGGATCGAAGACCGACGTCGGTATACTGAATTGTGTTTTGGTCATTTCCTTAAGATGCATCGTGAGATTCATTTTTCGGCTGGGATTGTCCATCGGCTACTTTTGCGCGAGTTGCATCACGATGGGCCAGAAGATGAGATGAGATTTTTGTTAGGTAAGCATTCGGTCCGGTTCTCGAAGGTTGAGTTCTGTCTAATCACTGGTTTGAAGTTTGGAGTCATTCCCGACACGTCAAGGTATGATATGGTAAAGAATGGCATACATGAGCGGTAATTCCAAGGTAGAGACATCGAGTTTGAAGAGTTGAGAGTGGTGCTGTGGATTTGTATTTTTGTGGAGTAGTACGATGAGGTAAAGCTATGTTTATTGTTTATGCTCAACTGGATACTGATGAGGGTAGACGAGCGAGATAAAGTTCCAGTATGGTAGTGGAGGCTAGTGGATGACTTGGACGCTTTTGATGCGTTCTCGTGGGGTGCACACGTGTATAGGCGGTCAATTTATTGTTTCAAACATGCGTTGGATGGTCGACAGTAGCGGTTTGAACAACGACAACAAGAAAGGGGTGCTGACGTACACACAACTGAGACGTACAACATATATGGTCTACCACACACACTATTGGTGTGAATTTAAAATTTGAATCCATATTTTAATTATAATTTTTTTTATATGACTAATGTATTTACTTCTTATCATACTTATATATTATATAGATATTTGCTTTTGAAGTTATCCCCGAGTTTGGGAATAAAAAATATGGGACCCGTAGGGCAATCTCCGAGCTACCACCCCCACGTATTCTGAAATGGGAGTTGAGTCAGCGACCGTGAGGGAGAAAACTGGATGGCATTTTCACTGAAAGGGTAAGTATTATTGTTGTTAATTTTCATAGTTTTTAGTATGTATACAATTACAATGATCTAACTCCGATTTCAGATGTTTGCGCGGGGTGAATTGGTGCCGACGAGTGTTGAGATGGCTCAACGTTACTACCAAGGCATAGACCTGGGAGGCAGTCTGTATGATGCTGATGTTGTTGATATACCTGGTCATGTCCCGGAGCACGAACGACGTAGGAGTGCTGGACCCATTGATACGGAGGATGCGTATTCCGGACCCAGTGATACAGAGGGTGCATATTCCGAACCCAGTGATAAGGAGGGTCCTTATTCCGGACCTAGTGATAGGGATGGTGCGTATTCCGGACCCAACGATACAGAGGGTTCAGACCAGGAGGGTGGGAGTCGGAGTCCCGTGAGGCGTCAGCCGGTACGATTCACTTTGCCCAGACAGCCTCGACCTGGGGGTGATTCATTTTCGGAGGGTCACGGTGAGAGTCCTGAGAGGCATAGACGGGTACGATTCACACGTTGCCTAGACAGTCTCGACCTGGAGGCGTTGGCGGGCGTCCACAGGTATGTAAAAAATATTATAACCACATTATTTAATTTCAATCGAGTGAACAGTTTAAGTGCTGACAGAGTTGCAAATCGTTTCAGGGCTCGGATCATAAATTCGCTGAAGTGATGGATGTTGTCTAATCTCTACGGGTTGATGTGATGAAGGCTATCCGAAAGAGTGATGAGAAGCGAGATCAATAGCATCGGGAGTTGTTGGATATGATCCGGGCGCTTCAGGGTCAAGTTCAGGGTCAGACATCGTAGTCCCGTATGGATGGTCCACCATTCGATGACCATCACGGAGACTTTAGTCCCACAGGCAGGACAAGTACACATCAGCATGGGACAGACCCACAGACCATACATGAGCAGACACCTACTACGGAGGCACATACTGCGGACACAGTATCTGATCAGCCAGATCATGTTATGACAGAACGAGCAGAGGTACCCAGTGGTACAAAGATAGCACTATTGGAGCAGATGCCTCCTCTAGTTTTACCCGACGACAGTGCTGGTACAGAGACAGGACTTCTGGTACGGGAGCCACCTGGTGGATCTGTGCCACATGTTCTTCCATATGACCTGGCACATGGTTCATTCTCACAGCGCACACCACCTCCAGTAGATCCCAGCGCAGTGCGACCCTTGAAGCGATCCAGGCACAACTCCCCCACTCATCAGCGTGATACAGGGAGGGAGAGCGATACATGGAGGGAGAGATCCTCTTCAGAGCGCAGCCCTTCTCAGGGAAATACACGATAGGAGAGATCCTCCTCACATCACAGCCCTCCTCATAGAGATACACGGCGGCAGAAATCGTCCTCACAGCGCAGCCCTCCTCACAGCAATCCACGGAGGCAGAGATCCTTCTCACTGCGCACACCTCCGGTGGAGTCTAGTTCTGGAGCTTGTAGTCCGCCCCAGATTCAGCATCAGTTGCGGGTTCGCAGGCCAGGTTGGCAGCTGATGACCCCATACACTGACCCATGTAGGCCGAAAAAGCCAAGGACCAGGGCAACGTCATCAGTGCATACATTCAAACCCTATGATTTTTTAGATCCTTACCACATTACTGGGTACCAAGCCTACAAGAGGAACACCATGGGGGAATTGTACGTATAATCGTTCATTACACAATCTTTTAATTAATATTACTTGGTCATCTAACTTCTTCAGCAATTATGCAGATGTGATGTGGATATACATATACCAGTTGGTGTCACTTGGTTCCAACGATTCCAAACCAACTTTATAGATTTGGAGGATACGGTATGTTCATTACTTTAACTGTCTGTATAAGTTTTTATCAGTAATGGTAGAATCCTAACAATATAAAATGTTTACATTGTCAGCACATCGATACGTACTTGTTGATTTTGCGGAAGCATCAGCGAGCATATCCCACTGTCTACGCTCAGAGGATCAACGTACTGGATTCCCAGTTCTATGTAAGTTTTTGTACAGTACGGTTTTCATTTTTTCATTGATGTGTTTAATAGATTTATTACCTAACATTGTGGTTAATTTTCTATATACAGTCATGGTTAGATATTCAGTGGGAGCGGATGTTTGGCAGTGGGGTGGCCGCACCTCCTAAGGAGTGGTCTATGCTGAAACACAAGTGGCACGATGATAACCTGAAGACAGTCCGAGGATTAGTCCCGTCAGGAAACCGGCCATGGCACGCGGTTGATTGGGTGAGTGTTTAAATTATAAGGTTTCAATGTGTTTAATACTATGGTTAGATTTCAGACACATAACATTATGTTGAAACACTAACAGGTTATGATACCTTGCAAACTTGGACGCAACCATTGGGTACTGGTCAGCGTCGACCTCACACAAGGGAAGATCTACCTGTTAGACCCGTTCAAACATGAGGTTACATGGAAGTACAGGAATAAGCAGGTCGCGTGCCTATGTTGGTTTATACCCTCGATGTTGCATCAGGTCGAGTTTCACTCCAACAGAACGAAGGATGATATGACATACAGTTTGTCGAAGAAGGCCTTCCGGATGAGCATCATGGACGGATCCCGTGGGGTGCCCCAACAGCATCAGGGGTATGACTGTTTCAATATTTTATTCTATCTCACTTGGTTTTAATTAAATTCCATTCTAATGGTTGTTCATATGGTGATTTGCAGCGGTAACTGTGGTGCCCATACTTTGAGATTAGCAGAGTACTTGTTGGCAAACAAGAAGGAGTTCGACTGGAAAGAAGAGGATATGGGCACCATCCGGGAGAAGATGGTTGTTGAGGTTTATTGTAACTCGCTTCACAACACTGTTGTATAGATGATGTATATATGGGTTATTCCCTGAGTTGTAATTGATATACATAACAGATTTATTTATTATTTTCATTAATCAATTGATTTTTTTCAATTCCAACCCACGCGTGAACAATTTAGTACGTTGCAACACGATTTAAAAAATACAATGAAAATGAACAACTAAAGTTTAACGATTTAAACAGCACAACTGTATCGAGCATGGTTCCTAAAGTCTGAACGATGTTGGAAGACATCAACTTGGAGACATGTTCCTCAAGGTGCTTCTGGTGACAATTCTTCTTCATCTTGCACTGCCTTGTTATGTTTGATTGCCTTCCTTATTAGGGCACGTTTGTTTGTTGTGTCCAATTGAATGATAGATGCTGCACTTACGACAGTATTCCTCGGGGACAATTCTACTCGGACCTTCATTAACCATAGGTGGGTTGGAACACCTCCTGCTATTATGTCCTTGTTGTCCACATCTTCTACACGACTATGTGGTTGTCCTCTCCGAAGATGAGGCATGTCGACCCTCCATCGACCGACCTAATTGTCTTTTTGCCTTTGGATTTAAAACCACCCGCACTGCTATGTCAGATGGCATAACCCATGAAGAAGGATGGCCAACAAGCATAATAGGAACCGAGTATGCATCAATAAGTGTCTCCTTCTTGTAGTAGTCTACACACAGAGATGTAAAATCCAAGTTTCGCTCCCTGCAACAATGAAAATAGTAAGATTCACGTTTGGGTAATATAATGTGTGAACTGTAACTTGTCAAGTACCTTGCCGCTGCGAGTGCATATGAACATGGAAAAAAGTCCATTTGGAATTTGTTGCATGTGTAAGTCTTGCGGACTAAGTCAACCGTTCACTGTTTTCCCTTGTGTCTGACGGAGAATATGTTCCAGTCAACTGGATTTACGGTCATAAAACTGCACTTTTCGACCCGTTTCAGGATCACTAGATGTGCTGCATCGGTCAATCGATGACTCATGGACCGTGCAACTGCATGACGATCATGAAACCACTTTTGTAGCATATTCCTAATGAACTCTGCCAGCGTCATCAATGGCAGTTGCCGTGTGAATTTTAGGCATGAGTTTATGCACTCTGCAACATTTGTGGTCATCACCCTGTACCTTCTTTGGGGACAATGTACGCGGGACCATTTGTGAGAACCGGCAGCAATAGCATAATCGAATGCAGCCTTGTGTAGCTTACGCAACTCCTCCATGTGACGATTATACTTTAATTCACTGTACGACCTAGCTGCGTCATTCATTATGTCAGCAACATCCTTTTTATGGACTTCTTCATATTTTCACCAAAATGCCAGCAACATATGGTATGAGTTACATATGGGAACACTTTAGAAATCCCTGCTTCAATGCTTGCATGACGATCGGAAATGAAAACCAGATCATCTATATTACCAAGGGCACCCCTCAAGCATTCCAAAAACCGCTCCCATGAAAGATTGTTTTCTGAGTCACCATACCCAAAAGCAATTGGATACACCTGTTCGTTTTCATCTTGTGCAGTTGCCACAAACATTGTACCCCCGAATCTTCCCTTCAAATGGGTACTATCAACTGCAATCACAGGACGTATACACCTCCGAAAAGCTCTAATTGAGGACCCTAATGACATGAAAAAGTAGAGGAATTTATCATCGCCAGTGCACTGTAAGTCGGTGATTGTGCCAGGATTTTGCTGTTCCAGAACGTATGCAAAATATGGCAAGAGTTGGAAAGCTTCTTCATGCGTTCCATAGATCAATGATAATACATATTGAAGGGCATCGTGTGCCTTACTGTACATGATTTGTATGCCATACATTGTTTTCATATCGGCGATGACGTCCTTGGGACGCATGAGACGACCATCATGTTGTTGAAGTCTAGGTGCAATGACTTCTCCGATTATGACTGCACTAGCTTATCGGTGGCGACGGTGAATCTCCTCTAAGGGACAACTGTGTTCATTGACAAAACTTCTCACTTGAAAATATGTCCCTTCATCTCTCCTCACCGCTCTTAAATTCCATGTACAGTCGTCAATGATGCAAACCAGATGTAAAGTTGTCTTATTGGACCTTTTCACCTTCCATTCAAAGTTATGATGCATTGCAAAATGGCCAAATAGCGTCTTCAAATCCTTTTTACTCGGAAAAAATTGACCTTTATAAATCATGGTTCTAGGTTCTGGTGTTGCCAAGGTGCTAGTTGTATCAATACCAAACGAGTATGAATCTGATCCGTGAATAACCCACATTGCAGATGCTGTTACATTATACCGGACCTCAGAAGGCCCATGCATATCAAGTGGAGTGCAACTAACTCCTTGTACATGTCTACCTCGTGTTTCAATTTGTGCAGGGTCTTCATCCATATTTTGTAGATCATCAACCCGATCATTAACCTGTTCATTATTTGCCTCATTATCTACCTCAGGGTTCGGTAATTGTTCTGCTCATTGTACTGCTCATTGTACTACTCATTTCGACAACCAAACACATTGCCAAATTGAGGTTCAACTAAATTTTTATGGTCGACCGCTACTGGTGGGACACCACACATGTTTCCCCTACCTTCGGTGACACTTCTTTGGGTGAACACTTGGTTGCTACTGCTAAAGGATCCTAATTGTTGGGTATTTTCAAGAGGAGGAATATCATTCCCAATCACATCTCCAGCTGTCCTCTCAGTTACACTGACATATACTTGAGGGATAACTCGATCTTCCCCTAGCATAAACTGCACATCGTTGTCATTTCTTATAAATGTGCGACATGTACTGCCAGGAACAATTGATATTGATGACAGATCAACATTGAATTTGTTTACATCATAATTCACAATAGTATGCACGATTGCCACCAATTCTTCGTAAGTCATATCATTTGACACATACATTCCCTGGTTATCCGATCCAACAAACCTTTGACTTCCGTCGGATAACTGCTCTCATCGACCGTTGTAAGATATTACTATTCTAACCCGATTCATGATGCTGTCAAATTAATCATCACAAAGCATTAATGAAAATTCAGGATTACAAACTTATTTCAAATATTACATTTACAAAGGCTATGGTGAGGATATTGAAAAGTCTTGGAGGAGACATGAAAAGGCTCATATAATTCTTTAAAAGGCTCGATTAAATCACATGAAAATGCTCGAAAATTTCTTCAAAAGGCTCGGGTAAATTGCATGAAAAGGCTCGAAAAATTATTCAAAATGCTCGGATAGTGAATGAAAAGGCTCAGGGAAGACATAAAAAGGCTCGAAAATTCTTCAAAAGGCTTGAATAGTAAATGAAAAGGCATGAGTAACACATGAAAATGCTCGGATAGTGAAGACATGAAAAGGCACGGGTAACACATGAAAAGACACGGAAAACACATGAAAATGCTCGGATAGTGAAGACATGAAAAGGCACAGGAAACACATGAAAAGGCACGGGAAACACATGAAAAGGCTCGGATAGTGAAGACATGAAAAAGCACGGGAAACACATGTAAATGCTCGAATAGTGAACACATGAAAAGGCACGGGAAACATATGAAAAGGCTCGGATAGTGAACACATGAAAAGGCTCGGGTAACACATGAAAAGGCTCGGGCATCACATGAAAAGGCTCGGAGATCCAAAAATTCTTACAATGATTGGTTTATAAAATATGAACAAATTAAAAGAAGAAAGTTCAAGAAATATTACCTTATTTTATAAGTTGAAGATGAAACTCGAGGCAACGACAAATCTTGAACTTTTATTTGTAGATAGAGAGAGAGAGAGAGAGAGAGAGAGAGAAAGAAAAGATCAGGGAGAGAGAGTCGTTTTTGTTGGAAGTGTGGAGAGAGAAAAGTACAAAGAGAATAACATAACTGATTATTTAAGGGCAATTTTGGTAGTTCACTATAATATGTGCCTTTTAAACTTAATTTATTAAACCACTGACAATATCATCAAATGAGTTTGAAAATGTGACATTTCGCACCATTTCCACTTTCGAGAAATAGAGTTTTCTTCTGATTAGGTATCACAATACATGTATAATTCAAAAAACTACGAAAGAATATAAGCTTACACCAAAAAACATATATAAGGTAAGCCTATTATCAAAAAATCTAGAAAACATTTTAAGCAGCACATCAATTAGGGAGACCATATAGACGTTTGGACTACACAATAAAATATAAAAAACGAAAATCCTCTATGGAGATCATATCGATGTACAATTAAGAAAGGAATAAAACTAAAGGACTTTTCAATTGCAAACATTTACGTTTTAACCGGTCAATCCCTATAGTTAAAAACCAACTAGAAACAAGAAAAATAATTCTACTCATGAAGTTTTACGGAAGTGCCATTTATGGCATAATGAAAAGAGTAAATTAAATTTTATAAGAAAATGTAAACCTCATATGAGAAGTGACATTGTATTTATATTGAAAACGCGATCGTAACATTCATTTCAACATACAAAGAAACATCCTAACTACCAGCAAAAAAAGCTCTCCAAGCAGCTAAAATGGCATCATACTCAAATCACAACACTAACCAAAAGTTTAAATCCAAATGTAAAGACAAAAACTATAAAAACAATCTCTCCCACCACACCACACCACAAAGACCTGGCTGCCAGATATGATGCTGGAGGGAGCCTCCAATTATAACAAATATAAAAAGGTAAAACATTAAACCGTATGTGTATAGCGATCGTCTCCCAGGATAAAACGGTTGTACAATGGAAGTGTGATGCACAAGCCACTCTCAACGAACTCAAACCGAGCTCGAACTTACCAAGAAAAAGCAGAAGAAGTACTAGGCTGCTGCTATGTTTATGTATTCTGGAATATATTTTCTGAAGAGAATACTAGGGTTTTATAGAAAAACTGAAATTAGGGTTTAGTTGGAAATCCTTGATAAACACGTTTTTGATATGATAAAGGATCCATTTAAAGAGATTTATTTCTAATTAAAACCCAATTATGTATTCTTAGTGATCAAGTAAGAGATCAGAATCCAAACAATTAATCATTTCCTTATCAGTTGCAAAAACGTTGACTTAGGGAAGTGATAAAAAGTCAACTATACTCTCACGGTCCAATCGGAGTGGTATTCGTGTACGCATTCAAAGGTTCGAGGTCTATGATTTGCTCCCCCCGCGCGCGTGAGAGAGCCTCTATGCCACACACAAGTTGATAGCTTATATCACACATTTACTTATATACTACATATAAATGATTTCCCTAAGCAATGTGAGATTCACTTTATTCCCTACACAATGGGTTCACTTTGAGACTCAATTTCTCATTCACCAATTAACCATTTTGTGAATTTGAGTACACCATTTCGAAGCTCTCACGGAGGAGAATTCGAATTCACTTTAATCTTCCATTTTCATGGAATTAATCATACCCAATTTCTGTCCTCTAAATATGAGTGTCTCACAAAATTTTCCAACACACTGCCCATGCCCAAGCACAAATCAAGTCTCTTTGTGAATTTGTTAGCCATAAACAAATGCAAAAAAAATGGAGAATCTTAAATATCAACGTCAATAGAAATTATGGTTGGCTAAACTCTTATTTGTTAGTTTCAAATGAATCATTCTGATGTATTTCTAAATTTCTGCCAGGATGTCGATATTAGAAGATTTACAAGTAATTCTAACCTTACCCTCCACAGTAATGGCAGTCTTGTTACAGTGTTACACCAATTAAATGATAAATTGTAAATCTAATCTAAACTTTTCTGTCTTCATCTAACAATTCACCAGTTTGTTTTCTTCACCAAACTATCGTTTTCCTTCTCATGCTGTAACAATGCTGATTCAGTATCCATCAAATCCCCATTAACCTTGCAGGAAGGAGGCTCTAATTGATCATGCAGAATCACAGGAACATCACTTAATTCTCTGACTGTATTGTCCTCCAACATTACATTTTCATTACATGCTGTTAGCATATCTGGTTTCATATCCTTGCTAGAAATATGAATTGAATCTGCATTCTGTTCATTACAGACAAGTGACTGCTCTTTTACTTCTGATGACCTTGATTCCAGCATACTATTCTGATTTGTATCCGAAAGGGTACATAATTGCTCCTCCTTATGGAAACACTTGTCAACTGGAAATAAGCCTTCAAGATCTTCATTAATATGGGACTGTTGTTCTGATTTTACCTCGCTCAGAGGTAGAACAGGTGTGCATACTTCCTCAGCACATCCAATCTTAACATCACCTTGTGTCTCAACTAAAGTTGTAAAAGTGGACCGGTCCGGCCCAATTCAATCCGGCACGCCTGGCCCGTTTTTGAAAACGGGCCGGACTTGGTCCGCTCCGCACCTGTAGACGGACCGGACTAGGTCCGGCACGTTTTCGGAAATGGTGGCCCGGCACGGCACGTGGACCGTGTCCGGCGGACCATGCCGGCGTGCCGCCGGACCGGGCCCAATTATTATTTTATTTTTTAATTTTTTTTTTTTTGGATTTTTGGTTTAGGGGAAAATAAAATACATAATTACAAATTAAAATACTTAACATTTTAACAATTGAATTATGTAAATGTAGTTAGATAGATTTATTATTTTTGGTAATAAGATAATTCAAAAAATGAATAAAGATAAAGTATTACAAAAATATAAAATAGATGAAGTTATGAAAATATGAAATGAAGAAGTATTTATTTTTTCTAACTTATGGAATTCAGTATTACATATTTACATGATTGCCTCATTAAAAACCTTACCAAGAAAAACCCAATGGGATAAAAACTTGGCAAGAGAAAAAGAGTGCAATCGTATTACAATTTACAAGTTCTGAAACTGGTTGCTACCGGAACCGGAAGCCTCATCAACATATAGATTGTTGAAATTTTGAATAAGTTCATTATCTACAATTTGGTTTTGCAACCTCTTTTTAGCATGCTTCCAATCCCGAAGGCTTGTTAATACCTCTACCATGTCCGGAGACAAACAGCTTCTTCTTGGTTCAATTATGCGTCCACTGGTGCTGAATGCTTGTTCTGAAGATACCGTGGACACGGGGATAACTAGTACATCACGTGCTAGGTGTGACAGAATCGGATACCTGTAGGTATAAGACTTCCACCATAACAACAAATCAAAATCTTTCTTGTCTTCGACAGCATCGAACTGTGCTTCAAGGTACCTATTCAGTTTGGCACAAGAAGATGGGCCAAATCTTTGGGTTGAAGAAGTACTTGTTGATTTGTCCTTTTTTCAGCGCTTGAGAATGCTCCAACTTGATGTCTTTGGGTGTGTCTCCGGTTCTGCTGATGGTTGGGTGTCAATGCAGTCAAACCTGCACTCATAAATACGAAAAACTTCGAACAACTTGTTTCGAATGTCAGTAACCTGTTCTGAATAATCTATTTCCAAATTAGTACCAATAACCTCAAGGAAAACTTCTAAACCAGATAATTTAACTCTAGGATCTACTATAACACTTAAGGCATAAAGTAAAGGAATGGTAGCCCAATATTTTTTTCAACTTTGCCTCCATGGCAACAACTGCAGTGCCTAAATGAACATCTTTCCTATAAGCGTTTAACGCTTCAGACATTTCCACTATTCGATGAATTGTCTCACAAGATGTGGGGTAATAGACCTCGGAAAGAGTTACAGTAGCATCGTAAAAAATCTTCAAAAAATCAACAAAAGCCCTTGCCACATACCAATCGTCTGATGTCAGTGGTTGTGCTTGTGGAAGGCCAACTTCGGCCAACTTCATGTTATAAAAACCTGAAATAGTTGTATCATATGGCAAACAATTTTCCAGCATTAAGTAAGTAGAGTTCCACCTTACTGTCATATCAGTTTGGAATCGTCGGGAGCATAGATTGTTTAATCTGCAGTGTCTACGAAATTCTTGGAATTTAGGATTAGAGCTGCCAATCCAAGAAATGGCATTTCTGATGCGATCTACACGGTCGCTTACTTTTTTCAAACCAGCTTGTACAACTAAATTTATAATATGACATGCACACCGTTGATGGAAGAAATAACCTCCATCTTGCGGGATATTTCTTTCAACAAACAATGCAATAGAGCTAGTGTTTGCAGATGCATTATCTAATGTAATAGAAAGGATGCGATCTGTGATTTGATATGTTTCTAAAACAGAAATAATGACATTAAAAATATTTTCAGCGGTATGTGCAAAATCCATAGGACGAAAACCAAGAATTCTTTTTGTTATCCTCCAATCAAAATTTAAGTAGTGTCCAGTGACACATAAGTAGTCATGTTTCGAACATGCGTTCCAAATATCAGAGGTTAATGCAATACAGACATTTAGATGGTGTAATTCAACACTCAAGTCATCTCTAGCGGTTCCAAACAATCTTATCAAATTGTTTCTAGTGGTGGTTCTAGAAACAGTTTGATATTGGGGGCAGAATGCAGATGTGATCAACTCTTGAAAAAAAACATTGTCAGCAAAATTGATTGGTTGATCAGCTTGTGCAATGAATAGTGCCAAGCAATTTCTAGCGCGTTCGGGATCATACCTCCATGTCGTAACAGACTCATCTGGGTGCCGTTGTAGTTGTGTTTGGGTTCTAGTGTCTACCTGTCCATGTGCAGGCATGCATTTGAGCATATGTCTTCTCAAATGACCGGTTCCATTCCTACTAGTGGAATAGTCCTTAGAACAAAAATTACATTTAGCTCTGGCGCCCGTCGTCCCGTCTAGGAGTGTTATTTGTACTATGTGAAAACACTGTCAAACATCGGATGTAAATTTTTTGGGACGTGATGTTGGGGTATCAGTAGTAGTAGCGGCGGAACATGAACCTCTCGCTTGGGGTTCCGTTTGTTCTGAAAGATCAAGATCATCATTCAGCATGTTCAAACCGTCCGTGAAAAAATGATCCATTTCCTGAAATACAAATATGAACTCATTAGTCATTAATATATTATTATTTACATAAACTACCAAACTTAAAAATCATAAGTTACTAACTTAAAAATGTTAAAATTAACCACTACACATAAAAATCATAATTTACTAACAAAATATATTTAAATAAACTACTAAATTAAAAATCATAACTTTAACTTTAAAATGTTAAAATTAACTACTACATATAAAAATTATAATTTACTAACAAAATATATTTAAATAAACTACTAAATTAAAAATCATAACTTTAACTTTAAAATGTTAAAATTAATTACTACACAAAAAAATTATATTACTAACAAAATATATTTAAATAAACTACTAAACTTAAAAATCATAACTTAAACTTTAAAATATTTAAATTAACTACTACACATAAAAATCATAATTTACTAACAAAATATATTTAAATAAACTACTAAATTAAAAATCATAACTTTAACTTTAAAATGTTAAAATTAACTACTACACATAAAAATTATAATTTACTAACAAAATATATTTAAATAAACTACTAAATTAAAAATCATAACTTTAACTTTAAAATGTTAAAATTAATTACTACACATAAAAATTATATTACTAACAAAATATATTTAAATAAACTACTAAACTTAAAAATCATAACTTTAACTTTAAAATATTTAAATTAACTACTACACATAAAAATCATAATTTACTAACAAAATATATTTAAATAAACTACTAAATTAAAAATCATAACTTTAACTTTAAAATGTTAAAATTAATTACTACACATAAAAATCATAATTTACTAACAAAATATATTTAAATAAACTACTAAATTAAAAATCATAACTTTAACTTTAAAATGTTAAAATTAATTACTACACATAAAAATCATAATTTGCTAACAAAATATATTTAAATAAACTACTAAACTTAAAAATCATAACTTACTAACTTAAAAATGTTCAAATTAACTACTACACATAAAAATCATAATTTACTAACAAAATATATTTAAATTAACTATTACACTTATAAATCATAATTTAATAACAAAAAATATTTACATTAACTAATACACTAGTACACTTTAAAAAAATTATCTTACTAACACAAATATTAAAATTTACTACTACACAAGTACACATAATAATGATTAATTAACTACTAAAAAAAAATTTAAAAAAATTTACTAAATAAACACAAATATTTAAAAAATTAGCTAAAGTGTTTACATAACATTAACAATTTACTCACATAAAGAAATAATAACATTTAAAGAACAATGTATCTTAAATGTTTTGTGTGTTGGTGGAAAATGAAGAGAACAATAGTCAATAGATAGATAGATAATAGGGAATTAATATAATAGTATTATAAAATGTAATAAATGTATATATATATATATAGAGAGAGAGAGAGAGAGAAACAATGAAATTGAATGAAAATGTGTAGAGATTTGTAGAATGGAGAGAGATTGAGAGAATGAGAGAATGAGAGAATGAGAGAAAGTGTCAAAGTGATTGAAAAATGGAATGGATAGGGGTATTTATAGAAAAATTAGAATTGTGGGTGAAAATATAAAATAGAAGAGTTTAGGGGGTGTTTGGTAATTTTTTAAGGCATCAACGGTTGAATTCAAAATTCAACCGTTGATGCATTAAAAAATTAATTTTTATTTTTTTTTATTTTTCAAATGGTCGGACCTTGGGGTGGCCCGTCGGACCGGTCCGGCGGCAATCAGCCTGGCTTGGTCCGCGGGCTTGACGTGCCGTGGCGGGCTGGTCCGGCGGACCGGACCCCTTCAGCCCGGCACGCGGCACGCCTCCGTGCCGGTCTTGATCCGGCACATCCCCTTCGTGGATCGGACCTGATCCAGCCCGTTTTGCTTGGCAGGCCAAACGGACCGACCCACTTGGGCCTAGTCCATTTTTACAACACTAGTCTCAACCAGATGGGATCCATCACTTCCAATCTTAACATTATCTTGTCTCAACCAGATGGGATCCAACACTTCCCACGGATATCCTATGGGAACAGACAGATTCACAACAAAGACAGCATTTGGGTTGATCAAGGAGGATGGTCAAGTGTTCAGACGAAGCAAAGAACTTTTTCTTCCTAAATTGCATCACTTGTTCGTTGTCTGGCTTTCTAGATAACAGCAGACCATTGAGCCAGTAACTCCACCGAAACATAATTAAGGAGCCATTTAGAGATCTGTTGGAGCTGTAAAAATACACTGACTCCCTTAATTAAGCTAAGGGATGTCTTCAAGGGAGTCTGTTGGAGATGCTCTAAATTTAGTTTTGCTATTCTTGTGTATTAATTCTTGTAGTTATGTAGAGGAACTTAGGGATTAGGTTTAGCAGACTTGCTGGCATTTAGCTATATTTTATTTAGTGTGGATTCTTGCTTTAAAGTTGTCTTGATGTTGGGGAGTAGTTATTTGGAATATTTGGGAGATGGACTGTGAATAATGCAAAACATGAAAATGTCAAAACTTTTGTAAAACATTACAGAAAAATTATTCGCAAGCAAATGTCTGTTGAAACTTGAAAGCCAAAGTTTTTAGAAAATGAGTGTATTGGAAACTAGGACTTAGGACTGGGGACTGGGGAGCAACCCAACTGCTGTGGCCACATCCCCATAAATGATATCATAGCTATTTGTTGTAGAGTTGGAAACAAAAGAAACTTATTTTGTCTCTCTTTTGCTGTAATAAATATTTAATTTGTCTACAGATTCTGAAATTATATGGATAGTGTTGCAGGTATGGGTGAGCGAAGTTGGTAAATTGGTTGGACATAAAAGCAGGGGTTGAAGAAGAGTCCTTCCAGCAGACTATAATGTTGTTGTAGAAGATGTTAACATGGAACTGACTTCCTTGCACAGGGTTCACAAAGAATCTTGTATTCAAATGTAATTTTCTTTTTCTTTTTATTTTTTAGTTTTGATGACATGGAATTTGGGAAATGTATGGATCGATAGAGATAAGAGCAATTGTAGTAGTAAAGGAAATATATAAAGGTGGCAAGGTGCTGATATTATAGAAGAAGCACTTGTTGCTGGTGAAGTGGGTGGGTTATCTCTTCTGTTAAGAGTAACTCGGAATTGAACGTGTGCTAAAATGTGACTACAGTTGGTGAAACGATTAAATCGGCGAGGAGGTGTGGGGTGTAATCGGGGTTGGTATGGCGGGACCCACCCACCAACCAAAGCCCAAAACAAAGCCCATTTCAACCGTAGTGGGTGGGTGGGAACAATTTTTGGACTAGAGATAGACAGGATGGTGATTGGTTACAAGTTGGTATTTAACTTCGTAGTTGGATGCTTTGCAAGTAGGGATGAACATTTATCCTCAAAGGCCCAAATCCCCATATTCCCATTCCTATTCCCATTTGGGGGAGAATTTTTAGAAAAAATTAGGGAAATGGGAAGGGATGGGGATGATTTTTATCTCCAAATTAAAATGGGGATGAGGATGGGGGGACCCCTCCCCATCCCCATTTCCCCATTTTCCCCACAAATTTATAGAAATGAGGATGAGGATGGGGATGGGGATGTGGGGAGGTGCTCCCATCCCCAATTCCCCAATTCCTCCAAACATTATATATAATATAATATAATATATATTTAATATTTTTATTCTTCTATTTTACTAAGTATATATACATCTTTTTAACATAAAAAATTTAACCCTGAATCATAAAACTTATCTAATAAACTTTATTTTATAATGGATTAAAACGCTTTCATTTGAAATTGTAATGGATTTTATTTTGTATTTGAATTTATGATAGATTTTGTGTTTTTTCTAGTATGTAACCTTTAATTATACAGGGAAAATAGGGAAGATGGAGAAACGAAAAAAAACGGAAAAATTGGGAAAATGAAGATGGTGATGGGGGGACCTACCCCCAAAACTCCCCCATCCCCCCCCTTTTTTTTTTTTTTTTTTTGGGGGGGGGGGGGGGGGGGTGGTTTGAAAGTGGGGATGAGGATGAGGATGATGGGGGAACCTATATCCATCCCTATTTCCCAAATGCTCATCCCTATTTGCAAGTGCGTATGATGACCGATCTGTAATATTAAAGAGTAAATTGCACAAACTAACCATACGTTTAGGTATAATTGCAGCAGTATTGAACTTATGTTTAAAATTACACAAACATCCCTTATCGTTAGTGGTCAACAATTAATTTTAACCTTTGACTTTCGTGTTGGTCTGAAAAGTCAAAAATGCCCCTGATTATTATTTTATCATTTATTTGTCACTCCACAACATTCAATTAAACAATATAATTTTAAAAAATTTATTCAATTAAATAATTTAATAAACAAATAAAATAAAAACATCAAACTATAAAATGTTCAATAAAAAACAAATCTTATCCAGATATGTTTTTGTTTCATTTCATTGCCCAATATCTACATTTCTCATACTCTCTCTTAGCTTTACTCAACACCATCCCCTTCACCGGGGGTTACTGAGCTTACGCTTACTAGTTCGTTGACATTCATCTCCTCCGATTGGAATCGATATCCTCCAAACAAAGGAGATCCAATGCAAATCTCTTCCAAACAGAGGAGATCTGCATCTTCTCCTCCTAGTAGAGGAGATCAACGACTCTTGGAGAAAATACAAGAAGAGAAACAGGAAGAAAAATGAAAGTGCACTATGATTTGTTTTTCTATCAAAAATTTAAAAAAATAAATAAAAAGTGTGATTTGTGAGAAAATAAGGGATTTTCATGTAAACGTTTTTCATTTATTGTTTTTCGAAAAGAAAAATGAAAATGAAAACAGTGTGTTTTAGTTTTAGTTTCGAAATCTAAAAACGCGTTTGGTAGTATATACTAGAAGGTGTATTCTAAAAGTGAAAACGGGAAAAACGCATCTGGTAGGTTAAATAGAAAATATCCAAAATTGTAATTTTCCTATTATGTTAGTTTTTTTTTTTAAGTTGAATAAAAAGTTATCAATAATTCATCACATATAATTATCAACTAACTTATAATTTAAAAATAAATTTTAATTTTTTACTATAATATAAATAACATGAAAAAAATAAAATAATACAAATTGAATAAATTTGATTCTGTTTATGATTCATAAATTGTTTATTAGTTTAAGTAAACATTAGAAATTGAATAAATTTGATTATGTTTTTGATTCTTAAATTGTTAGTAAACACAAGAATGTAATTTAATAATTTGATTATGATTCTTCTCCATTTTCTCTTTTTGGTGGAACTTGATTTCGATTACATCCATTTCTGATTAGTAAATGGGATCAAGATCCTCTCATTGTCTTGTTTTTTCTTGACTTTTCATAATCTAATGACATCTAAGTAAAATAAAAAATGCATAGTCAAGAATTGATAACTTTTTTCTCTTTCATATAACTTGATGTTTTAATTATATTTGAAAAATATTAAGGAAAAACAAAAACTAAGAAGAGATCCCGATCCTAGCAAACGCGCCCTAAAGTTAATGTTGATATATATTAGTAGCGGTGTGAGAAGGTTTTAGATCGTAAAAAATTAAAGGGTGGAAGGAGGGACGTGGAAATGAAATCCTCGTCTGCTAGGATCGTGGTTGTTGAAACATTAACATATATAAAAAGTAAGTAGGCACACATTATAGTTGAATATCTTCTCATATCATACATTTGCATTCGTGAGATCTGAAAAATGAAGGTGATAGACAAGATAAGAGAGAATAACAAGTCTTGTTCAGACAGAGTGGTGTTCTCTTTCGAATTCTTCCCACCAAAGACCGAAGATGGTGTCGACAATCTGTTCGAGAGAATGGATCGGATGGTTTCACACAGCCCATCATTCTGCGACATCACCTGGGGTGCTGGTGGCTCCACCGCTGAACTGACACTGGAAATCGCAAACAAAATGCAGAACATGATATGCGTGGAGACCATGATGCATCTGACCTGCACAAACATGCCTGTTGAGAAGATCGACCATGCTCTCCAGACAATCAAGTCCAATGGCATTCAAAATGTGCTGGCTCTTCGAGGCGATCCTCCCCATGGTCAGGACAAGTTCGTTCAGATCCAGGATGGCTTTGCTTGCGCTCTCGACCTCGTATGTCTAATCTCTATTTCTCTACTTGTTTTCATTTCATTTCTACACAGATCTGTGATATTAATGCTGACGCTGCAGGTTAAACATATCCGCTCTGCCTATGGTGACTACTTCGGCATCACTGTTGCTGGTTACCCAGGTGTTACTAATTTCTCTTTTCAATTTTCTAATTTCTAATCTCTAATTGGGTAATTAATAATTAATAATTGTATTTTTCTATTGCAGAGGCACACCCTGATGCCATTGGACCTGATGGCCTCGCCACTTTGGAATCATACCAGAACGATCTTCTTTATCTCAAGAAAAAGGTTGATGCTGGTGCAGATCTTATTGTCACTCAGCTTTTCTATGATACAGATATCTTTCTCAAGTTTGTGAATGATTGTCGCCAAATTGGAATTACTTGCCCAATTGTTCCCGGAATCATGCCCATTAACAACTATAAGGGCTTCTTGCGCATGACTGGTTTTTGCAAAACAAAGGTATGTCATGACTGCTTCTTTGAATCACATATATTATGGATATAATTCTGTCTGCTTTCAGCAAGATGCAATGTTTGCCTGCTTGATCATGTTTTCTCCCACTTATTACTATTAATGCAATTTCTGTCTTATCAAATAAAGTATCTGTGCCTAGACTTGGTGCAAAACAAGCTGTTATTAGCAATTTCTATGTTCGGCAAGTAAATAACTGAGAATTTTGATCTACTCTGTCCTTGCCAAACATGAACCCTTTTTTATCGTTGTGTGTTTGGTTTATGTGTAATGAATTTTTGGATATTCTGCTATTTATATCGGTGTCATATTGCAGATACCAGCAGAGGTTACTGCTGCCTTGGAGCCTATCAAGGACAACGAAGAAGCTGTCAAAGCCTATGGGATTCACCTTGGAACAGAGATGTGCAAGAAAATTTTAGCTCATGGGATTAAGACAGTGCATCTTTATACACTAAACATGGAGAAGTCAGCTCTAGCTATATTGATGGTTATTTCCTGATATCCTATTGACATTTAGATAGTACTGGTTGTGATCAATGCTTATCTCAATTAATCTGGGCCCTCCTAATGATGGACTTGTATTTGCAGAATCTTGGTTTGATTGAGGAGTCCAAGATTTCCAGATCCTTACCCTGGAGACGTCCTACAAATGTTTTCCGTGTTAAAGAAGATGTCCGTCCAATCTTTTGGTATGCAATATAATTGAAACGACAATACTTTGGCAAAAAAAAAATTGTTATTTAACGGTGCTTTACTAAAATATGGTAATTAAAATGTCTTTCTAGACATCTTATTGCAAGCTCATGATTGCAGGGCCAATCGTCCAAAGAGCTACATATCGCGGACGATAGGCTGGGACCAATACCCACATGGGCGATGGGGTGATTCTCGTAATCCATCATATGGTGCTTTAAGTGACTATCAGGTAAAAATGATCATCACATTTCATCTTATGTTTTTTCAGATATTGTGATAAATTTCAAATATATATCATATTAATTTTTTAAATGTCCTGATTTTTCTTAATATTGTCTTGGGAGATAAAACTCTTTTTTGTTGTTGCCTTCTTTCCTGTGATATTGGAAACTATGTTTAAATGATTATTTGAATCGCTACTTAGTTGAAAGACATTTCCATCGTTTTCATTTTTCCTTACACCGAAATTCTCCATGCATGAACTTAGTCTTACTTTTCTCAACAGTTCATGCGGCCACGTGCACGTGACAAGAAGCTTCGTGAAGAATGGGGTGTTCCCTTAAAAAGCATTGATGACATTTGTGAGGTAAAAACTTCTATCTCATGTATTTTCCTTTTTCTCTGTATTCATATATATATATATATATATATATTTACTTTGATAGGACTCCATAGTCAGATAATTATAACTAGATATTTTAACATGGTTCTGTGGGAATTCTTATGTATCAGAAATTTAAGAAATACTGCCTTGGAAAGTTGAGAAGTAGTCCTTGGTCAGAGTTAGATGGGCTTCAGCCAGAGACAAAAATCATAAATGAACAGCTAGGAAAGATCAACTTGAAGGGTTTCCTCACTATCAATAGCCAACCAGCAGTAAATGCGGAAAGATCTGATTCACTGTCTGTTGGTAAGTAAAAAGTGTGTACAGATGTGTTTTGGTTGTGTATTTATCAATGCATGTTCTTCTGAAAATTACTCAAGAATGACTTGCCAACTTGTATTGAATTTCTTTGGTAGTTTTGCCACATAAGTTGATTTTCTTGAAGTTGAGAACAGTTTGTAGTTGATCAGAACCATATTGTTAATAATTTAATAGATGTTCAAAAATACGGTTGAGGCTGCTGCCTTGAGGCCGGGGTGCCTTGACTCGGCCACCTCAACTCTTTTTTGGTTTGGGGCTGCTTCAAGGCGAATAGCGCCTTGAGATGGTATTTTAAATTGTTTTAGTAAATGTCGGCTAAGTTAAAATGTAGTTTAAATTGTTTTAAAGTGTAATTTAGAGTCAATGTCAGCCACACAAATTAAAGTGGTTGACATTGCCTTTACTATTTTATTGTTTTTTTCTTAATAAAATTGCTTTTAAGCCTTTTAAAACCTAAACTACACCTCAAACCCTTTCAATAAAAGTGACCGACTCAAACCTTTTAGTTTAAAACAATTTGGGCAAGGAGAAAATTGTGTGCACATTGGGGTTAGGAAATTAGATTATCTCAAGAATCCCAAATCAAATTAGGATAAGGAAATAAGTTAGCTTTTCTTATTCCAAGATTGTTTAGGAATCCTATTCTAGCAAGGTATGTAACCCAAGTCTTATGCACTATATATATGGCTGCTGAGAGTTAAATTAAACACACAGAAAATCAGCATGGTTTTGGGGGATTAGCTAGCTAAGGGGTTGGATAAGTTTCTTGTAACAAAGCATTTCTTTTCCAATATTTTCTTTTTCGAATTGAGGCAACCGCCTCGCCTCGTGAGGACAAACTGCCCCGCACTGCCTAATGCATTTTTAAACATTGAAGAATTAGGCAAGTTTTTTGAAGAATCAGAATGGCGTGAAGCTCTGTTGTGCCATAATCTTACTGTCTTTGATGCCTTCGAAAGCATGGAAATACATTTCCAATCCTTGGAAGTTTTAATATTATTTTATGCACAATAAGTGCTTAAATATCATGGAGCTATGAAATGTACTAAGGGATTCCAGATTAGAAGTGGTATTTCTTGCTAGCACAAAATGCCACTCCCATACTATCTTTACAAGATGGGAACTGCCAAAGCACCTGATTTAACTTTTAGCCATAACCTAGATGAGATACCTCTTTTCTATGATTATAAGGATTATTGGTTAAGAATATGTGCTCTATGCATAAATTGCTCAGTTTGATTTAAGAGGCTTTATATGAAGTTGATTTATTTTGCTTGAGATAATCTGACTAATCTTTTGTTGTTCATTAAAAATAAGAAATCAATCATGCATGCTTATCTGACTAATCTGATATACGGTTTTTGAAGGTTGGGGCGGGCCAGGTGGATATGTTTATCAGAAGGCTTATGTAGAGTTTTTCTGCTCAAAGGAGAAATTGAATTTAATTGTTGACAAATGCAAAGCTCTGCCATTTATAACCTACATAGCTACCAACAGAGAAGGGAATTGGATATCAAATGTTAGTCAGACTGATGTGAATGCAGTAACTTGGGGAGTCTTTACGGGAAAGGAGGTAATCCAACCAACTGTTGTTGATCCTGCCAGCTTTATGGTGTGGAAGGATGAGGCATTTGAAATTTGGTCAAGAGTATGGGGAGGCTTATTCCCAGAGGGTGACCCATCAAGAAATCTGCTTGAACAGGTCAGCCAAATTTTGTCTATTTATTATTATTCCCTCTCATGCAGTCCAGTGACAATAATAATTCTTTGTTGTTTTTGCAGGTGCAAAGCAGCTACTATTTGGTCAGCTTGGTCGATAATGATTACATCAACGGTGATCTTTTTGCTGTTTTTGCGGATCTCTGATACGATTGTTTCACTCATGTTGTCATCATTTATCAAATTGAATTGTATTTCAATTTTTATTGGGATGTATTGAATTAAAATCTTATTGATTGAAATAATTTAAAGTATAATTGGGATTTTGATTCCTCACTGCTCTATTAAAGATCTTTATTATTGCAATAAGACTGATTCCTGGATCCAAAGGAATATTCTTGTTTTGTTTGTTTTCTTCCTTGACTCTCCGGTTTTTATTTCTTTCTGGAAGGCACACAATATACATATGCTATACTAATACATTTTAATACATTTGTCATGTGGTGTATTATTATGATTGAAGTTATATTACTTACATAGTAAGAGTAATAGCACTAACATAAAAGAATTGAAATATGAACTATCACAATTACTTTGCACACGGAGCTGCACAAATTCAGCTCAGCTCTGACCGACAAAACTATTTGTTACAAATAACATCTTGTTATTGCATCGAAACAAATGTTGACTAATCTGATTAACATTGAACTTGGTAAAGTAAAATGGTGGAATAATTAAAAAATGAGATTATTCAAGAATACACATGGAATGCTAAGATTACGCATTGAATTACACATAATCAAAAGAGTGTTTGTGATTGTTTCATAAGTGAAACAAACGATACGGTAGAACTGAACACCTACTTCAATTAGTTCTTTCTTCATCCCAGTTAAGTTAGAGACTAAATAAATAAATTGTTTTATAAATAAATTTCATAAATCATTTAATAATTCAACATATCCATAATCAAAATCAAGAAAGATAATTATAATGACAACTGGCTTGAATCAAGCTCATGTTGTCTAGTGCAGCCTCATTGGTTCACCTTCAAATTGTGTAAAATACTATAAGCACATTAAAAGCTTTGAAGAGAAAAACAAGGACACCAAGAAGCAACCTTACATATTCAACCAACAGAAATACAACTTTGCTGATCTTGATTAGCATAGATACGATATGATACTTCATAATTTAAACTATACCAGTCCACAACTGGGTTCACTCTGGTTAACAGGAGCCACAACATATTCTTCATACAAAATATAATAAACGATGAGTTTGAAAGCTGATGATATAAACAAACATATTTTAGACCCAAAATTAAATAGCATCATAGCAGGGTGATTACCAATTCGATCGATACAGGCATGATTACATTTTGACCTGCTTTATAAATTCAGATTACTGTAAGTGACCTTTAAAGTAAAAGAGCAGTAAACAAATTGTTCAACATCAACATAGCTGGTAAAAAAGTTTATGCCTGTTTTTTTCTTCCAGCTCTACCGACGAATGCCAATAGATCTTTCTTATACTTAAATCTTCAAAAATGATAGTCAGCAATGGAAAAAGAAATAAACCAAAAGAAAGACTTTAACAAATTGCAGTATAAATACAAGCAACAGAACATCTCTATCCTCACGGAAAAAAAGTACCTTTTCACTGCAGGCATTGTCAAGCAATTATGATTGCAATCCATTTTTGGATCAGATATGAGCTCCCATCGCTCCAGCCACATGATGGTAAAACTTTCACCTCAAGGTGTTGATGGTACCTAAGCATCAAACAGCCTTCCTCATGTACATTTCAATTTTTAATTAAAATATATACAACACTGGATTTTAAGTACAATGATAATAATAATAATAATAATAATAATAAAAGTACATTACGACAATCAATCGCTTCTTGTTTAACAGAAATTCCCTAAAAAAGAACTATAAATACCATACATGCAAAAGAATCAGACTAGATGAATTTTCTGGGTTTCCCAGAAATAGAGTTTTCTTCTGGTTGGGTATCACGGTACATGTATAATTCAAAAAACTATGAAAGAATATAAGCTTACACCAAGAAACATATATAAGGTAAGCCTATTATCAAAAAATCTAGAAAACATTTTAAGCAGCACATTCAATTAGGGAGGCCATATAGACATTTGGACTACACAATAAAATATACAAAAAGAAAATCCTCGATGGAGACCATATCGATGTACAATTAAGAAAGGAATAAAATTAAAGGACTTTTCAATTGCAAACATTTGTGTTTTAACCGGTCAATCCCTATAGTTAAAAACCGACTAGAAACAAGAAAAATAACTCTATTCAATGAAGTTTTACGGAAGTACCATTTATGGCATAATGAAAAGAGTAAATTAAATTTTATAAGAAAATGTAAACCTCTTATGAGAAGTGACATTGTATTTATATTGAAAACATCGTAACTTTCATTTCAACATACAAAGAAACATCCTAACTACCAGCAAAAAAAGCTCTCCAAGCAGCTAAAATGGCATCATCCTCAAATCACAACACTAACCAAAAGTTTAAATCCAAATGTAAAGACAAAAACTATAAAAACAATCTCCCCCACCACACCACAAAGACCTGGCTGCCAGATATGATGCTGGAGGGAGCCTCCAATTATAACAAATATAAAAAGGTAAAACATTATCACCACAAATTTGGCTATAACAAAAATGTATCCACAATATGTGTTTGAACATCAATCACTACCTCCCATTATACATCATGTCTACTGACCTGTTCAAGAAACTTCACTGCCTCCCAGACATACTGCCCATGCCCAAGCACAAATCAAGTCTCTTTGTGAATTTGTTAGCCATAAACAAATATGCAAAAAAATGGAGAATCGTAAATATCAACGTCAATAGAAATTATGGATGGCTAAACTCTTATTTGTCAGTTTCAAATGAATCATTCTGATGTATTTCTAAATTTCTGCCAGGATGTCGATATTAGAAGATTTACAAGTAATTCTAACCTTACCCTCCACAGTAATGGCAATCTTGTTACAGTGTTACACCAATTAAATGATAAATTGTAAATCTAATCTAAACTTTTTTGTCTTCATCTAACAGTTCATCTGATGCCATATATGTTTGTGAAGGCAACTCAGTGGAATCTAAAGGTGATAGGATGGCTGTTTTCTTCACCAAACTATCGTTTTCCTTCTCATGCTGTAACAATGCTGATTCAGTATCCATCAAATCCCCATTAACCTTGCAGGAAGGAGGCTCCAATTGATCATGCAGAATCACAGGAACATCACTTAATTCTCTGACTGTATTGTCCTCCAACATTACATTTTCATTACATGCTGTTAGCATATCTGGTTTCATATCCTTGCTAGAAATATGAATTGAATCTGCATTCTGTTCATTACAGACAAGTGACTGCTCTTTTACTTCTGGTGACCTTGATTCCAGCATACTATTCTGATATGTATCCGAAAGGGTACATAATTGCTCCTCCTTATGGAAACACTTGTCAACTGGAAATAAGCCTTGAAGATCTTCATTAATATGGGACTGTTGTTCTGATTTTACCTTGCTCAGAGGTAGAACAGGTGTGCATACTTCCTCAGCACATCCAATCTTAAAATTATCTTGTGTCTCAACCAGATGGGATCCGTCACTTCCAATCTTAACATTATCTTGTGTCTCAACCAGATGGGATCCATCACTTCCCACGGATATCCTATGGGAACAGACAGGAGGAGTCCTCTTACGGCACACATGACATCTAAAACCAATAAGCTTACTGATGTTCTCCGCATTAAGTCCATAAGCATCTGCGTGATACCACTCTGCATAACAAGAGGGAGAAGTACCAAGGAATACAATGAAAACATAAACTATATAAAGATGAAAAGGAAAGAAAATTTGATTTACCAACAGACGGTGTTCTAAATCAACTAAAATAAAAATATGTATCACTAGAGGGCGATGCTGAGAATTGATACCTCCACAAATTTCACAAGCAATGTAATCTGAAGTCGACATACATCCAGATTCACAGCAAAGACAGCATTTGGGTTGATCAAGGAGGATGGTCAAGTGTTCAGAAGAAGCAAAGAACTTTTTCCTCCTAAATTGCATCACTCGTTCGTTGTCTGGCTTTCTAGATAACAGAAGACCATTGAGCCAGTAACTATAACAAGCCGGTGTTCTCTTCTTCTGCCAAGAAGTACCCTTCTTTGGTTCCTTCTTCGGTTCCTTCTTTGGTTCCTTCTTTGGCTCCTTCTTTGGTTTTTTAGAAGTCTTCTTTTTGGGTTTTTGTTTCCCTTTCTTGCGCCCACCAATGTTTTTATTTTGCACCGACACAAATTTAACTTTCCTAGCTGAGCGACGCAGAGGTACAACATCAACGTTTTTCTTTTGTGAATGTACTGGCCGCCGACCTGGCACAGATTTTTTGCTGTTCTTTACCTGCACTGATTTGCCACCTGTTGTTGCCTTTTTAAATTGCTGTGACTGAACTTTTGAACTTCTTGTGCTTATTTTCCCTTTTATTTTGTTACCTTTTGCAGTTTTTGTGCGAGTCATACTATACTCCCCATTTTGGCATCGGTAACATGTATACGTACAGTCAGAAATGGTTGCCTCAGCTGACTTCTTGATGTGCCTCTTATGAAAGTACCCTGACATGTACATCACAATATTCAGAAATTGAACATAGGAAGTAGAAAGATGTGCATGCCAGAATCAAATTAAGGCTATACACAATAAAGAAACAGAAGATAATTCTTAACAATTATGCCAATCATACAAGCATCTAAAATGAACCTAATCCATAAGACAGGTTGTAATGAAAATATCTATGCACCCAAAAAACTGCAGATGTTACAGCTGAGCAAACTAAGCTGAGAAAGGTCTGTAAAGAAAATTTCACTGCATCGACTAAATATTGATAGGATGACCTGACAATTTAAGTGCCAATATATTTCATAATGAGAAATAAGATCCTGGCATTCTGCCAGAGCGTGATAAATACAGAAATCCAGCAGAGAGGAACATGCATTGTGAAGGCAAATCATGGATCATCAAATACAAACAAGAAATTGAGATTGCAAGGAGGTCATTCCTGGAAGTAACCATGAAAAAGAAAATCATAGCTATGAAAATCTTAAAAGAATGCGCATGAAAACAATGTGACATCTAAAACTATACTTGCTAAGAATTTTATCTCAAAGCTGTTAAGGACTTGAGGTAGAACTTCTTTTTTTTTCTTGTTTTGCAGTCTAGGTTGGCTACTATCAATATTACCTAAACAAGTCTTTATCAGATTTCAGATCTCATTATCAATAACCTTTCAGCCGCTCTCATCTGCATTTGGAGCCTCCTCTCAACCATCATAATTTGTCACTTACCATCATTATCTATTTATCTTTTTACAGTCGGTAAACAAGGCAAGATGCTACTTGATCAACTACCATGGCCACAATAAATTTCCAGGATACAAATTATGATCTCTTTCTATCTTCAACTCAACTGCTTTGAGAAGCTCCATCTTATGTGATGTTGAGCAAAACAACTAGGTGGATTTCAGCAATTAAAAATAAATATTTTATAAAATATATAAGCATAAAGAAAACTGTCTATTAATGTTCATCAATAGAGTTGAGAGACAGAATGATGCATGGAAACAGAGGGACAAAAATAAGACTTCTCTTTACAGATTAGAACCATTCATTATAAACAGCACAAATTTCAATGCTGCAAATCATACAATTAAGCGCAAAATAAATTCCAGGAGTAAATTTAGCTGCTTACCTTTGCAATAATGACAGCAAACAGCCTCCCTGTCATTTTTTTCCAGAAAAAAAAAAAGAGTGAAGGAGAAATGAAGTCAGTACAATAGCAAATAGAAGAAATGAATCTGGGCAAAACAATCCATGCATAATTGCCTTTTAAATTATAGACTAGACATTAGACTACCGCAACTGCAAACAATCTATGTTACTGTATTGTATTCAATGTATCTAAGCCATCAGATCCTCTAATTTATGGAAAGATAATTGTGAAATCAGGGAAACAAATGGAACCAAAGAAAGGATATAGAATCAAGGTGAGTCAAACTCATTTGACACAACAGGAAACATGAGAAATAATCAGCTGAAAAAGGTAGATTGGTCATTTGAACGCGAACACTGACATGGTTTCTAGTGCTCAAAGTTCTGCTAGCTAGTTCATCCCAAAGACATATAACTTAATTCTGCCTTCATTAAGAAAAAAGAAAGAAAGAAAACCAAATTACTGTGTCACTGCTGGACAGCTTGGCTTGGCCTCCTATTCCAAATATTTAGTATTGATGCCACTTAGACTTGTGAATAAACAGCATCAGTAACACTTTCATCCTTCAAGTATTGTCTTTGCATTAACCAACTACAGTCTGCTTTTTATATATGTAAATTTAAAAACCAAACGTACAGATCAATCCTACAGTAGCTGTCAAATTAAAAACCTCAGATGAAGTAAATTAAATTAATTATATTTAATTAATTATATTTCCGAGGGGATATGTTGGGGGTGGGATCCAGTCCAATGTGCAGTCTTATACTCTTATATACCCAAACACACCCAAAAGAAAACTACATGCATTAAATATTTAAATGATAATTCAAATATCACATTTTTTTCTTCTCCTCCATGGATGCAGTTGGAGATACTCAATCCAATAATAACTAAAATGACAAGCCAATCTTAAATAGAAGATAATAATCAAAAGCAATAAACAATATTTAAATACCTGATTAAGACATCTTTCTTGCAGTGCCCACACTGATAATACTCTGACCTTTCTGCCTTTGAAAAAAGATAAGAAAATCCCTTTTTCCTTGAGGACTTCTTTATGACTTTTCTAGCCTCCAAAAGTTTTCCAGAAGTTGGCTTACTAGACTTGCGAGCAAGTCTTCTTTCTTCAAAACTCTTAAGGAGATGCAAAGGCACATAAGATTCACTCAGCCAATATTTCTTTCTTTCACTAGATGAATCTTCGACCTTTGACCCATGTTTCACAACAATGTCAGGAACACTTCTCCTCTTTCCAAAATCAACAAGGTACTTCACACCTTCTTCTTTCAAGCACTTGCGGCGGACAATAGCCTTCTTAAACAGCCTACTTGATTTT
Source organism: Acer negundo (assembly GCA_035582765.1). Classification (NCBI taxonomy): domain Eukaryota; kingdom Viridiplantae; phylum Streptophyta; class Magnoliopsida; order Sapindales; family Sapindaceae; genus Acer; species Acer negundo. The sequence goes on from CM069233.1 coordinate 11,515,182, forward strand.
CTAAATTCCTTGTCCATCGCACATACAGGATGTGTGTTTTCAATGTCATTCCACCGAATGTTCGAGTCAAATTCTCTAACCTGAGATTTCGACATACAATAATGAAGCAGCATCCCATAAACTGACCAGTTAGTGAACATACTGCTGGAATCTTAGTGAGAAAAAAATTATAAAGTAGAAACTAGTATTTATAGTGGACACTGCCCACCTACCTTATTAAGAATTTAAAAAAGGAGTCAGCTGTCCCAATATATTAAATAAAAAAGGCCAAACACATTACAGCATAACTTAACCATAGAAATTTGTTAATGAGCAAGCAGGGACCCAACACGAAAAACAAGCATAACATCTTTTCCAACAAACAGGCCTCACCAACCGTTCCAAATAGAGCAAAATTGCAAGGTTATAAGAATCCCCACAACTGATTCACCATCCTAGTTCTGTTTATCATTGACTCAACTCTGCACTCCTAATGGGGACAATGCCACTCAGACTAACCATTCATGTGATGCCTGGATAGAGAGAGAGAATAGCTCCAGCTCACAACAGGCTGACAGTCTCTCACCCGAAAGGTGATTGAAAGTGGTAAGCTTAGGTACCCATGCAGATTACTCAATTAGTAATAAGAATTGTGATATGCAAAAGAAATGGCAAGACATAAACCATCTCTTTCTTCATTATATGATGTCTCCTTTTTATGGGCTGGCTATGCAAGGAAGCAAAAATTGCTTGGGCAGACCCAGAATTATATATTGCTCTCCTCAAGTCACGTGCAAATATCACGAGACAATAAAATCAAGAATCAGGAAGGTAATTTCCATTCTCAAAAATCAGGAAGAAAAAGAATCATATCAACATTGAATATAAAGATCAAAATGAAGAAGACTGGGTGACAGTACCTGCATAGCTAGCTGCTCGACAGTGGCCGATGACTCAACTGCAGCTCTCCAAGCAACATTTCTGCTTCTTTTTGCAAAATCTGAACTCTCAGGGTATAATATGCCCGGTATTTTCACACACCCAGCTGCAGAATTTTAAACTTCAAACAAATTCAGAATATTAATTCAGTTGATTAAACTGCAAACAACACCAACCCAGGCTGTATAGAAGATAAAGAGGAAACATTGCAGACCTTGTCTAGCAGCCTTGGAAACCAAGGAACGAGGTACAACCTTCCAATTGAAAAGCTGACGAGAGACCCTGCCACCTCTCCACCAGTACATACGCAATCCCCCAGAAGCATTTGAGGAAGGCTTACTCTCAAAATCCAAGTATTTGCCCCTCTTTCTGCCAACCCCATTCTTTGCTCGTGATGAGGCAATCACAATGTGAGAAGCTGAACCGATTGTAACAACAGAATCCACATGTTTCACCCACTCAGATGAAATTGCAAGATGATGCAGATTTGACTCTAACTGTACAATGCCATGACAACGTACACAAGTATTAGGAAATTTATATATATATATATATATATAAGATAGAAAATCCATAGACATCGTCACAATTGGGAAGTAACAATGCTATGTTATGAAAAAAGTATGGGTTCAAGGATGCCAGAGTTGTCCAGAAATCCTATTGTTACAACAAGCTCGAGATTTTGGGTTAGAGTTACATGGCGTAGTATCAGAGCTAGTTTACCAGCATCACCTAAGTCCGAATCCCCCATATGATTGTATTTGCATTCTTTATTGCTAAATGTGTGTTCTGTGATTGTTTGTTTTTGGACCGAGTCCATGCAACAAACCCAATGGTCTTGCACAAGGAAGGGTGTGTTGTAACTTAAACAATGAACACTATTGTCTAGGATATCACCTAAAAAATTAAGTTTTTGAGTTCAACAGTTACTTAACAGTGCAGTTTAATTTAGTGCTAATAAATAGCGCAATTAGACTAAAACCAATAATAATTAATAACCACTAACCAGTCATGCTAATTTGCTAATTGTTTTTGTGTACTCCATAGTCCATACTAATATATCTAATTGATTGTAAACAAAACACAAATAGAAGTATGTCAAAATCAGAAAATGAAATGTATTGGGCTGGATTGTTAAAAATTTTAGTCAACCGATTTGGTACTATTATTCAGCTTTGACTATAGGTTGGCTCTATATCACTGATTCATAGGTGAAATTAAACATCTAACGTAAGCTACAGACCAAATATTGATATCCGAAATCATAAGTTAAAAGCTGGAAAATGAAAGCATGTCCATTACCGCGAGTAGTAATTGTTTTGCAGATGCCACATCAGCTGCCTTAAGTGCATTCTTTCGCCAGAGTTTGCTATAATGTGGATTCAGCCATGGACCTAATAAAAGTCCACGCAAACGATCTTCGATAGAGAGAATATGACATATGACATCTATAATATGGCCTTTCTTGCTTCTCTTTGATTGAAAGCCAACAACATCACTTTCTAACCTTCCAAAAACGCTACCACTATTCATGTTAAACAAGCAATCTGTATCATCCGTAGGAGCTTTGCAAGAGAAGCACCACCCACATTTTTCTTTCTGTTGATCTACATTTAGATCCTTAATATTTGGCCAACAAAATTTGTCCCATTTCTTCAAAATGGCCTTCATTTGTGTTGAAATCATCTCCTCCTCTGATTTTACGGACAATTCATTGTTTTCCTTCAGGGACTTATGCAACTCTTCCGCAATAGATGAAGCTGTTTGAGCAAAACCATAACAGTTCACATAAGCAATTTCACACTGCACTTGTGATCTGTCCCCTTTTCTAGTGTTTATCACAGATGGGGTACGGCAAGAAGATTTAAGTTTCTGTTTAATATCTGAACTGGTGGAAGTCATGGAACTGTCTCCAAATGTTGGCAATTTTCCAGGTACCTCAAACTGATTTGAGAATTCAGCAGCTCTATTAGAATAATTGGGGCCATGTTTGTGAAAATTTTGAAAGGTTGCCCTCATTTCTGTTGTCTCAGCAGATCCCTCAGAACTTATATTCTGCATCTCCGTTGCAGTCACTGTATCCAGTAAGCTCACTGATTGAGGAACCTCAGAGTCCAGATGACCAGAATATCCAGTAACATAGTTTCCTTCAGGCTTTCCTCCATTAACAGTCTCACTCATAATTGCAAGAGTTTCAGAAGATGCCAAGTATGCAAAAGCAGGAGGTTCTGCTTTCATATGCATGTCCAAATATACAGTGTTCAGAGAGTCCAAATTACTCCTCACTCCATTTAAGCCAACTGTGATATCCCACTGCTGGCATATTGCATTTATTATGCCACCATAAAAAGAATCTGATGACTTTAACACATCAATAACAACGTTTAGATCATTTCTATGGTAGAAACTTAATGTAAATTCTGTCTCACAAGATTCTGACCTGCAGGTTCAACAGAACATTAAATCAATGTAATTACAAGAATACGGCATATTGCATCTGTTATGCCACTGCATACACGTTACATTTTTCAAATTAAGCAGATGAAACTTTTTATTAGATGATGAGTTATCCCCTATAGAATTCAAACTTTTCACGGTTTAGATAAGATCCAATGATCAAGCCTCACTTTATATGTTCAAATTCAGAGACATGCCAACATCTAATTTTACATTATAATGTAATATTGTTACTGACACATTTATATAGTAATTAAGTAAACCTTGTATTGATAAAGTATCTGATAGTATAATAGACAAGCTGACTAGTTAAAGGACATGATAAGAAGGTGAAGTAATGAATAGACCAAGTAGCCAACATCAATGGTTTGGGCATGAAGGCTTTATGGACTTCGGAGGTTTACTACCTTTAGTTTCCGAAAATTGAAAATTAAACTTCATATTTATAATTCACATGGGGGAAACCAGACTTTAGGCAAAAATAATGGGAGACAAGATTTTGTTTGCTCTACCTGAAATTGTAATAAGTTTGACCATCTACTCTTAATCATAACAAAACAAATATAATTAACTGCTGCTATGGTATTATGGTAACATAATGAGTTAAACAAACTTACACCAACAAGTAACCACAACTGCTGAAATATAAGCGGCCATGAGGATCAACTCCCAATTGCTTTGCTCCTCTAAGTAACTTAGAAGGTTTCACCCAAGGTTTATCTCTGTCTATTGCACACTCAGGGCAGAACCAGTCACCCTCCGGCAATAGATCATTGGCAACACCTACACATTTTGAATGATACGCAGCGGGACAACCATCGCAGCATAATAAATTCCCATCCATCTTACAGAGGCAGCATTCATCATTATTCCAGTCATTAGCATCATCAACAACCTCCTCGGTCAAGCAAGAGGCAGTAGACATATCCATCACAACCCTTCTTTTTTTGCCAACCTCATTGTTTGTATTTCGATCAAAATCCATATCAGGCTCAGCGGCAGATGATCTTCTGTTCAGTTCCAATCTTATGGCTTCCACCTCAATCATATCATCACATAGACACCGAAGCATCTCAACCTTTACAAACACAGGATGTTTGTAATAATCACTTTTGAATAGCTTCAATTGACTAAGTTCAAAACCAGGTTTCAATCCTGAACTATGAATCAATAGGTACTCGACCATGAAAACTGGCCAAGTAACTGAATCCAGCAAACCCCAGTTAAGACTCCTACATTAAATAACCAACGAAAAAGAAGCATAAATGAAGAAACAATAAAATGAGGATCTAAACAACAAAATAAATTGACCCTGAAGGCAAAACAAAAATGATACCTCAAGCAATTAGAAGCAGATTCAGAACCTTCTTTTGAAAGGTGTTCCAGATGTTTCCTCAGAGTATGCAAAATGGAAGCATGAATGCAATCAAATAATGAATTAGAACACTGGCATTTCAGTGCAGTCACAAAGTCCTCCAACTCAAAGGGACTTAAAAATAATAAAGTGCTAAATGATCTCAGACAGGCATAAATAGAAAATACGTCAAGTCCAGGTATTCCATCTAAATCCAAATTCTGCGATGAAGGGGGTAATTGCAACTTTGGAGGAAGAAACACAGGTTCCTCAACCCTTTCACCACTGGACAAAACTGGTAACTCCTCCATTAACAGACCAGCAGCAGAAGACAATGATATATCGTTAACGACACATGATGTTGAGCTCAAAACATTATTCCTGGCAGAGCCTTTACGAGTACTTCTTCTCAACACTGTTTCATTTAAGGAATTCACATTTTCTATGACTTTCCTTCTTTTTCTTCTACCACTCACTCGTTTGTAAGAACTTCCCTCATGCCCTCTATACTCATCAGTGACTTCAATACCAGGAGTAGTAAATTCTTTCTTTAACCGAACACTGTCAGTATCATCACGGGCCTTTAAATCCTCATCAGACACACTTTCTTCCTTTTGAACTCTGTCAACCAACTCAAGACAAAAATCTTGTGTTGCAATGACTTCTTCAAGTGCCCCGTTGGCAACAGCCTCTTCCACCATATTCAAAGAAGCGGAATCTTTCACTTGCCTCGCACAATCCCCATCTCTATCATCTTTACTGTCATCAACAACTCCCAGATTCAAATCAAACCCACATTCCCTCTTCTGGGTCTCCACAATCTCCAAAGTCTCTTCCATTTCTCCATTGACATCCAAATTTAAATCAATACAATGTCTCTCTTTCTTCTGCAAACTCATATTCTCAATCACCTCTTCTACATTATCATCATTTAAATTAAAATTAAAGCCATCATTCAGTTTGAAATTAAACCCGGCATTCAAATCAAACCCCTCTTTGCTTTCAACATCCACCATCAAATTCCCATTAACAGAGCCCGTCTCTCTTAAATCCCGCACAATTTCACATCCCTTTTCTGGGATTCCTTCGTCTACAACATTTCTACTGAAATTACAATTAGCTGAATCACTACCTCTCAAATTCACAACAACCCCATCATTCAAATCAACAGTTCCATCAATTAAATTAGCATTCCCATCTAAAACCGCATTAACCTCACAACATTCCTCTAGGGTTTCGTCAAACTTACCTAAGTCCCCACGAACGCCGCTACACTTCTTCTCCACTCGTGGCCTCTTCTTGGGCTTCCTGCCAAGCCTTGGCTTCATGTGAACCGGCTCAGACTCGTTCTCTTTCCCGCCGCGGTCCTTTTCCAAAAGCGAAGCTACCTCTGTGAGATCCAGCTCCTCGGAATCGCCGTCCTCATAGACGATCTCGAAGAATTGTGAAGATTCGTCGTAGGATTGGACAACTCCTGTGAAAACCCCAAACCCATCAAACTCTTTCTTCACCGTCCGACCCACAAACTCCATTTGCCTTACCAAGAACAGAAGAAAAACCCTAGAAATGATCCCGAAGCGAGAGATTCAAAGGCGTCTCTCTCTCTCTCTCTCTCTAGAGCTAGAGAGAGAAAGTTGGGTTTTTTTGGGTTTAGACGAATTGGGTTTTTCAGTTGACGTGCAAAGAAATGTGAGAGAGAATTGGGTGGGGATTGGGGAAGTTGAGTTTTGTTTGAGGGACTCGAAATCGAATATCGGGTTTTGACTTTTTATTATTGCAGTGCGTGAGAAATTTAATTTAATTTTTTTTATTTATTATTAGGGTTAATATTAAAGACCCCCCTCACCTTTGAACTATTATTGGATGTCTTGCTAAAAATGTTTTTATTTCAGAAACATCCCCTATGGACTAATAAAAAATGATTCAATTGATCGATTTTTGATGTTAAAAGTCTATAATGTCTGTATTTAAGCTTCAATTATATTAATTGAGCATTATACCCTCTGAATGTTACCAAATAAAACATTGTTTGTTGGTCCATAAGGGGTGTTTCTGAAATAAAAGCATTTTTATCTAGATATCCAATAATAGTTTAAAGGTGAGGGGATGTTTTTAATATTAAACCTTATTATTATTGTACCAAGACATCCTTTTATAGGATTATCATTATTTGGATTCTGAATTTCTGATTTAGCGGAAACATCCCAAAAAAAAATCATATGTAATTTTTTTTCTTTCATTTTGCTAATTATGGATTTTGTACTTCAAAAAAAAAAAAAAATTATGGATTTTGTTGTTTGAAGATGTTTGAAAGGTTTGAATAATTTGTTCAATTTTTTTTTGGGATTAATGAAAAACAATTTTTATGTTTACCTTCCATAGTTAACATCCCAAAAAAAAATCATATGTAATTTTTTTTCTTTCATTTTGCTAATTATGGATTTTGTACTTCAAAAAAAAAAAAAAATTATGGATTTTGTTGTTTGAAGATGTTTGAAAGGTTTGAATAATTTGTTTAATTTTTTTTTGGGATTAATGAAAAACAATTTTTATGTTTACCTTCCATAGTTCCATATAAGGAAATTTATAACCGGTTACCCAAAAAAAGAAGTTTCTATTAACATTAAATGTTCCAAACGAACTTTAAAAACAAATATATAAACTTTCACCTATAAGATCATGATTTTTAGAAATTTTCGGGATCCCATCGTGACCGTTGGATTTAATCCATCCAACGGCTAAGATGAATGTTAAATAATAAAAAATTAAAAGTGGGGATCATCGGTCATTAATTCTTCTCTTTTTCCATTAACGGCAGGACCCACCGGTCATTAAATCCTCTCCTTTTCCACTGAAGGTGGGGTCCACCAGTCAACCTCCTCTCTCTCTTACTTTGTTTATGTGTTCTTTTGGGCTGTTAGATTGGATCCAACAATCAATATGGGATCCCGGAAATTTCTTAAAATCCGGGATCCTGTAGGTGAAAGTTTATATGGAGTGAGTCTTTCATAAGAGATCCTTTATTTTAATTTCAGTAAGGACCACCATGAAATCACATCGATTTGAATGAATTTTGATTTGAATTTTGTTATGGATAATAAATTCATTGAAATCTACCAATAAATAAAATTTTAAAAATTTTCAAGTACTAGAACTATTTATCCCGATTATTTTAAATATGAAACTATTGGAAAAATGGGCAAAATATAGGAAATTCAAGAAAAATAATTTTAGTGCTTGAAAAAATCTAAGATTTTATTCATAGGTAGATTTCAATAAATTTATCATCCACAAAAAAAACTCAGATTAAAATTCATTCAAGTTGATATGATTTCTTGATGGTCCATACTGAAATTAAAATAAGGAATCCCTTTTGAGAGTCTCTCTCTCTCTCTTTCTCAACATATATATATGTAATTATCAAGTGAGAGATCATTTACTTTAATTTATATAAGGATCTTGATGAAATCACATCAATTTTTATGAATTTTGATATAAATTTTTTGTGGATGATAAGTTTAATGAAATCAACTTATGAATGAAATTTGAGAATTTTTCAAACACTAGAACTGTTTATCATGGTTTTGTTAAATATAAAGGCATTGGAAAATGGGAGAAATATAGGAAATTTTTTTTTAAAAAATTATAGTTATAGAACTTGAAAACTTCTCAAATTTTATAAACATAGGTAGATTTTAAAGGATATATTTTCCACACAAAAAAAAATCACATCAAAATTCATCAAGGTTTTTACCGAAATTAAATAAGGGATCCCTCACTTGAAAATTATTATATATATATATATATACTTTGTCAACAAACTTTTGTATAAAGAAAGTTCATAATGAAAATTTAAAAATATGAAAGATTTTTAACAATTTATATAATATTCTTAATGAGCTTTCAAAAATCAAATTTTATATTCTGCATCAACGACCTTCCGTATAAAAAAAATGTCTCTATTGAAAATTTGAAAAAATATGAGAAACATTTTTACCGCTTACATCAAATGTTTTTAAAGAACTCTTGAAAACCAACTCTATATTATTCATCAACTTTATATTTTCATCAACGACCTTTATATAAAGAGAGTTTCAAGTAGAGGTGACCATGGTTTCGGTTAAACCGACGGTTTTGCCCGCGGTTTAACCGAAACCGTACTTCCAAAAACCACCCCAAAACCGAAACCGAAACCGGAACCGGCGGTTTCAAAACCGGTCGGAAACCGGTTTAACCGGTTACGGTTTCGGTTTGGGTACTTCCAAAAACCGCCAAAAACCGACAGTTTTAACCGCGGTTAAACCACCGATTTTATTTTTAAAAAAATTTTAAAAAAAAATCGACTAATCATAAGCTGACACGTGGTATTTTTTTTAAATTTTTTTTTTGAAAAACCGAAACCGAACCGAAACCGAACCCGAACCCAAAACCGTCGGTTTTTAAACCGAAACCGAAACCGAAACTGTAAAACCGCCGGTTAGAAACCGTGTACCAAACCAGTTTTCTGGTTACGGTTTTGGTTTTGGATGGCCACGGAACCGAAACCGTCGGTTTCAAACCGAAACCGAACTGTGGCCACCACTAGTTTCATGTGATATTTAAAAAAAGAGCGGTACTATTGGCGCACCCCCTACCGATATGCCCTACTTTTTAAAATTTTAATTTAATTAAATAAATTTAAATGGTTTTATTAATTTATTTTATTTATTTTCAAAACTACAATTTTTACTTAATTTTCAAACTTAATATACCCAATCTCTATCTATCCCTCTATCTATCTCAAATCTCTTTATCTTCGGTCTAGTTTTTCTCTCACAAAATCGATCTCTCAGTCTTGCGAAATCGTCGCAACATACATGGTATCTAATCATTGGCTCAATGAGAAGTCATCTTCTCCTTTGTCGACATGAACGAGTGGTAGTGATGATGAAGGGTTGTTGAACTTGCAAGAAGTGGATAAGTTGAGTGACGTGAAAGCAAACAATATTGAATGTTACTGTTTAAGTGTTTTTTTGGGTTTTTTTTTTTTTTTTTGAAAATGGTAATTATATTCAACAAGAGCCACAAAGGCTAAAAGAAACACCAACATGAGCCTCAGAGGCCACCTGGAACCTCAAACAAAAGCAACCCAAGCCAAAGACCCAACGCCTCCATCTGGGCAAAACCAACAACAGCTGGACAATGAAAATGTCATAAAATTTTTATGTTTGAGTTTGTTACTATACAAATTTCATTGCTCAAGTAAGACACATGAATGAAATTTGTTTGAGTTTGTTATCCGATTTATATATATATATATATATATATATTTTAGGAGTTACAAAATAATTTATTTGAGTTTGTTAATTTGATAATGTTGTTTGTATACTACGGATGGGAATGAAATTTGAATGTTTTTTTTTTTAACCAAATTGAACCAAACTAGCTTACATTCTTAAATAAATTCTACCAAGAACAGTGAGAGTTTACAAACATTTGAATCCAAAATCAATCTCTTAAATTGATTTTTTTTTTGAAAAGGAATGTTTGATTTTATTAGATTTACTTTATAGAATATTTTTGTTCTTAAATTGAATGTATTTTTTAGTAATTTTGATAAAGGAAAAAACATAATACTAATTAATTTATTAAGTGAAGCATAAATAGATTAGTAGAGGGTATGCCAATAGCATTACTCTTAAAAAAATTAATTTTTTTGACAATTTACATTAAATGGGTGAATTCATATAGAGTTAAAAAATTTATCGGTTTATTGTTTTTAACCACCAATTTATATTTTATTGTTTTTATTAATTTTGACCACTTTTGGACAAAATTACCCCTAAATTTTACTTCACCTGACATGTAACTTGGTTACATGCCATTTGATTCCAAGTTATATGCGGGATGATTTTTCAAGTTACATGTCAATTAAGTTTTAAATTACATGTCAATTAACTTTCAATTTGCATGTTAATGATTTTTAAGTTATATGCTAGTTGATTTCAAATTTTTTAGGTGGATAAAGTAAAGACAAAATTGAGGGCAATATTGTCTGTTCAAAGCTAAAAGTTATAAGTATAATAAAATATAATTTTTGACTAAAAACAATAAACTAATAATTTTTTTGATTACCTCTTGCAATTTCATCTACATTAAATGTTGTGAACATTCTTCTAAAGACCAAATATTCTTCGTCAAAGACCTTCTACTCCTATGTAAAGAAAGTTTATAACAAATTTTGAATTTTATGAAAGATTTTTGACAATTAACATGTAATATTCTTAACACACTTCTAAATAACAAAATGTATATTCTTTATAAACGTCCTTCTATATAAAAAGAAAAGCCGTTAATGAATTTTTGAAAAATAGAAAAATAAAATATTGTATTCATAAAATATTCTAAGGGATAGTTTATTATTGGTTTTGAAAAGTTATAATCAACTTATTTTATATTTTTGACAAAAAATAATATTTGGTAAAACTTTCAAAAGTGATTAATTTATAATCTAAGGCCAGTTGGTATTACTTTTGAAAAGTTAAAATCTACTTATTTAATAATTTTGATTTAATATGATGTTTGGTAAAACTTCCAAAAGTGATTAATTGATAATTTGACAAGTTTTTATAGTGATTTTAAGAAGCATGTGATATGTTACTTTTTGAAAGTGATTATGGAATAATCTATTTCAGCATTTAATGAATCTTTTAAAATATCATTATTAACCTTACAAAATCAAAATAAAATCATTTATACCTTATTTCATCTTAAAATTAAATATTCTACTCAAATATTGATTTAATTTATAAAATCTTTTCAAATATCATTATTGTTCTTATGGAAATTTTTTTTTCTAATTTAAATATTCTACATAAATATTGATTTTATTTATATAATTAATGAAAAAAAATAAGAATGGTTTTAAAATCATGTTTATTTTAGTCACTATAACTAATCTCAGCACTTTTGCAATAAAATTACCAAACATATGTATACTACTTTTGAGATATACAGTAGTTTTAAAACTACCAGTAACCAAACATTTGCTGATTAACTTTACAGCTGATTATTCTTTTAGCAAAGCTAACAATAATTATTCTATAAGTTACAGCAATATCAAACTGACCCTACAAGTTTTGACATTGATTTTTTTTTTTTTTGGTACATGGGAGGTTAGAATAGCCCAAAAACAGAGAACTAAGAAGGGAGGCAAACAAAGGACTGCCTGAGACACTCAACGCCCCTCAGATTAGCATCATAAACATTCTTAATCTATGGAGGAGGATCTTCAAAAAAATGGAGGCCAAGCTCCATATCATGCCCCAACTGAGCTAAATCATCAGACAAGAAATTTCCTTCCCTGTAAACATGAGTCACATTGCAGCTCCACTCAACAAATATGAAGACTTTACAGCTCTGTATAATACTAAAAAGAGGGTCAATAGGATCAAAGTCTTTAAAAAGGAGCTGGACTATGGAGAGAGAGTCTGATTCCACAATAACATTACGATAACCCGAGTTCCACGCCATAGAAAGGCTCTTAAGCATGCCCTATAACTCTGCTTCAAGCACACAACTAGTACCCTTCTTAAAAGAAAACCCTTTCAACCATTTCTTTTGGTGGTTCTGTAGAACCCTCATGTAGTTATGGTCCCCAAATTGACATCACGACTACTATCAGTGTTAAGTTTCACCTAGCCATCCGTTGGAGGCACCCAAGCAATCGACAAAAAAGAAGCACCCCTAACAGTGCCAACGTAATTAGCAGACAACTAGTCCTCTCGACTCACTCTCCCAAACGCCTATGGAGTATCTGCAACCACGAAGAAGATGATCAATGTCCTCAATACTAACCTCACACCTCGGGCAAGAAGTATCCACATCCATCCCCCGAATAGCCCTTTGCTGGTTAGTGAGAATCTTACCATGAAAGAGAATCCAAAAGAAGTGCTGAACTCTTGGCGGGAGTTTAAGATTCCAAATGAACTTCCAAGACTAGCCAGAAGTGCCATTAAACTTACTTTTACTTGTAAAAGCCAATTTAATAGTGAAGTGCCCATTATGAGTCCAGCCCCTGATAGCTTTATCAGTGCCGCTATAAGTGTTACCTGCATGGATACTAACAATTTGGTGCACAATATTCCAAGGGATCACAACATCAAGTTGTTGGACCTTCCAATCACTATTCGAGATATAAGCATCAACAGATTGAGACAAAAGGTCCTCAGAAAGTGGAATAGCAGCATGGTCCCTCAACTGACCGAAACCTGGAACCTAATTATCCATCCAGAAACTAATCTTAGACCCATTGCCAACTCTCCAAAAAAAGACCACGAGAAAGGAGATTAGCACCAAAAGCAATGCATTTCCAATTGCTAGAGCAAACAATGCCCTCGCTAAGATCAGCATCCAAAAGACTTTTATTTTAAAGATATTTATCTTTTAGAATTTGGCACCAGGTGCTGTTATTAGCTTAAAGTAAACGCCACCCCGCTTTGGCCAATAAACCCTGGTTCATACCCTTGGTTTTCATAATACCCAAACCACTATTTCTCTTAGGCAAACACACAATGTCCTAGTTCAGGAGGTGGACAACATTTTTAGTAGCAATGTGGCCCCAAAGAAAGTCCCTATTAATTTTGTCCAGCTTCTTGCATATCTCCCTAGAGAGAGCTTGACATATTGCATAGTGTAGACCGGTAAGGCTGAGTTAACGGCTTTAATATGAGTAGTTCTACCTGCGAGTGAGAGAGTGTCACTCTTCCAAGAAGACAATCTATTTTGAGCTTTCTCAATTAGCCCCACATAAGTATGCTTATCAATCCTGCTATGAATGAGAGAGACTCCTAAATAATTACCAAGGTTCTTAGTAAGAGGAGAACCACACACATTGACAATTATTTTAGCCTCACCCTCATTGATATTGTTAGAAGAATAGAATCTAGACATTGATTTTAAGAAGCAAGTGAAGTTTTACTTTTTGAATAATAATTTATTTCAGCATTTTATAAATCTTTTAAAATATCTTTATCATTTTTATGAAATCAAGTGAAAATTATTTATAGCTTATTTCATCTTAAAATTAAATATTATACTTAATTATTAATTTAAGAGTATTGCTAGTTTGTCCAAAGTTGGAGCCTAAATGATGTGGTATTCCTAAAACCCAATAATTTCAATCATACAATTCTAATACAAAAAAAATCAAGGATGCCATATCATATGGGCCTCAAATTTAGGCACCAAATTTGGTCAAAGTAGCATTATTGTTGATTTAACTTATAAAATCTTTTTTTTTAATAGCAAATTTATTCAAAGAATGCACAATAGGCCCAAGGGGACAACAAAACAAGACCTATAGGACCAAACTAAACCCACCCAACAAACACGCAAAACAAAATAGAGACCAACAAAATCACAATCAGGAAACCAAACCTCAACACCAACAAGGCCCAACAACCCAACAAAAGCCAGAAAAACAAAACACCAGAAAATCTACATTAGATATCTCCCTACGAAATAGAGTCCCAATTACCACCAGAACCATTTTAGCTAGCAGGTCTGCCACCGAATTTGACGCTCGAGAATTGTAAATTATCATTGCTCTACTAAGATTACTGGAATGACAACAAATATGATAAATAATTTGAACATGCTTAAGGCTTTCGATTCCCTCATTATTAACCCATGAAACTGCCACAACAATGGAGTCGCTAACTATAACAATATCACGACCCCTTCAACTTTGGTCTTGAATCATAAAGCTCACAAGCTCTAGCAATCACCAAAATCTTAACATTATTGGCATCATTTATTCCTATGTGCGACGAAAAGGTACACAAAACTTTACCTTTAGCATCCCTTAAAACACTTCCAATATCGACCGGACCTGAAGAACCCCTCGTCGATCAATCCACATTGAATTTAAAAGCTTCAAAAGTAGGAGGTATTAAATCCTCAATAGTAGATAACTTCAGAGGTTTAGATTTTTTGCAACTTTCCTTAATGTTGAGAAGGATTATTGAAATGGTATCCGAAGAACCTTTAGCATAGTGTTTAAACTACCAAGCTACCCTAAACTTCACCATGTCTACTACTTGAGCTATTTCCACATTATTGTCTTTAAAAACCTTGAGATTCCTAGATTCCCATGTAGACCAAAATAACAGCAAAAAATAAAGATCTCCAGGCTTTTCCATAACTAATCTTGGGACATATACCATACCAATCACTCCACCAATCTTTTAAAGTAGTACAGGAACAACCTTTAATGTCCCACCAGCTCATACAAGTTGACCAAAACTTCCAGGTCCAATTACAAAGTTAAAAAAGGTGATCCACCAATTCAACACTAGCATTACAAATAGGATAGTTAGTAGTTGCTGCCACATTTAGCCCAAATTTGGATATGTTGGTATATATATTTGGGTTGGAAACCCATCATATACCCAAATAAAGCCAAAAGCCCAAGCTTATACATGAGTGGCCCAAGCCCATGCACTTATTGAAACTAACTGCATGAGCAGTTGTATGAAGAAAATTGTTCAAGTAGTTGAAAACACAATTGAACGTGTTTTCATTTAACCTGGCATTATTTTTGCAAGAGGGAGAGTGTGTGAAGGTTTGCATCATTTTTTTTTTCTCGTTTTCAGAGAGAAAAACACAGAGTTTGATGAACACAGAATATAGAGTGTTTTGAGAGAAGAGATATTTATATTGTGAATTGAGTGAAAAAAAATCACCATTTTTAGGTGAATTTTTTTTTTTCTGATTGTGATTCATCTCATTAGATTTGGTGAAAGGTAAACTTCACTTCGTTTATTTAGTTTTTGTTCAACAATGGTATTAGAGCATGGTTGATATGTTTTCGGTTTAATTTTTTTTATTCTCTGTATTATGTGTTCTTTGTATATACATATTTTTCTTGAAGAAGAATATGCACAAAGAATAAAGCTTAAAATTTTAACCATGCTCGAAGAAGAATCCATTACCACCTTGACTCAATACTCGAAAAAATTGTAATGATGGAGAGTGTCAAGTGTGTTCAAACATCAAATGACATGTAGCTTTGAGCATTAGCTCTAGAATGCAAATGCAAAAACATTTGTCTCGTAGGGGGCATGAATAGAGGCGGTGTTATGGTCATGTGGTTTTCAATAATATTAAGGCTAAGGAAAATATCTACGAGTATGGTGTTAGTTAGCCGAGTATTTTTGAACATTGTAAGAGAATCTTGTACGAAATCCCAAAAACTTTTAGATTTGATTATCAATTAGAAGATTAGAAAATATTGTATGGCTTAGGATGTAATTATTTTTTATAAATATTTCTTATTACATTTATTAAATATAATGGGATGTTCATTTACTTGATTAGCTATTTAAATACTCGTCCTCTCTTATAAGTGGGTGTTCTAAATTGTATGAGACAAGGTTAGAACTGATTTGCGCGAAAACACTAATAAATATAAACCAGTGAATCTTCTTTTTCGATTCCTATCCTAATATTCCCTTTATTGTATTTTTAATTGTATGTTTGTAGCAAAATATATACTTAGTGTGAAATTTTAGAAGAATATACTAGAATGACTATTAATAATACACCTCTTTGTTAAATAAAATTTCAGGGAATGACTTATGCATTTAAAAACATCGTTGCTGAGTTGAACTGAGAGAAAATGAACAGTGACAATTATGAAATGTGGCACCGTAAGGTTCAGTTAATCCATGAAGAGCAAGAGGCTCTTGAGACTCTAAAAAACACCATTATTGAACCACAAAATGGTAACACTACTCATCACATGAGGGACATGGATGCCTATCAAGCTTGGAAAAGTAAGAAAAGTATCACTCGCATTACGATGCTGAGCATCATGGTTGATGATCTCATGTGTGAATACGAGAGGTATGAAACTGCACATGACATACAGATAGCTTTGAAAGGCAAGTTTGGTGTTACTTTTACTACTAAACTCAAAAGACTCACAATCAAGTTTGACACTTACATGAAATGCCCAAATCATAATATGAGGCAGTACTTGAGAGAAATGTCAACCATGATATGCGAGTTGAAGTGTGTAGGTCATATCCTAACTGATGAGTAGCAAATTCATGCAGTGATCTAGTCTCTACCAAATAGCTGGGAAAACATGAAGATCAACATGACCCACAACGATAACATCAAAACTTTTGATGATATATCAAGTCATGTTGAACTAGAAGATGAGTGCTTAAAGGCAGCCAAAGCTTTCAGTCTGCTTTACATGGCTGAATCTAGCATGTGCAAGGCTTCGAGCTTCAGACGCAAATGAGGGAAGAGAAACTTCTAGAAAGGAAAAGGGAACGGTCTTAACCATAACTTTAAGAATACTGAGACTAGAAAATGCAAATAAGGCAAGCATGCTAAGGCTAAGAAAAACAAAGCCAAGGTAAATTACTACAATTGTAGCAAGGTGGGTCACTTAGCCGAAGAAGGTAAAACCTAATTCAATAATTGAAAATTATGCTTTAGTTTCAAGTACTGTTTCACTCACTGAATCTTGTCATTTGTGGACTGTAGACTCAGGAGCCATGAACCATGTAACTAGAGATAGAGGAGCATTTGTAGAGTACCGTTGGATTAGTTAGGGGATGAGATGGATTTACATGGGGAACAACTCTAGGGTTGAAGTGAAGGGTATTGGCAATTGCAAGCTAATGTTGTATAATGGTCAAATACTTTATCTCCATGATGTCCTATATGCTCCAAAGATCTAACATAATTTAATTCCAATTATTGTTCTTCTTGGTTTAGGATATGTGTTGAACTTTTATGAATTGTAACATTTGAGCTATCAGTGTGTACGACCACATAATAACTGTTTAATCTCAATAGTTTGGTGTTATTGATTCATATGTCATAACATACATATATTTATAGACATGGACATCATGGCTCTTATAATCAAATAATAATAAATTTCACCTTATGGGTCTTACAATGATTTGGTTAATAAATCTTGGTACCGAGTATTCAATATGGAGTTATTGAATTTTGATTTATGATAAATAAAAATTATCCATTAGACGTAAGGATGGTCCTAAGGAATAAAATAATTAATAATGCAATGGTCAAAAAGCATTTTAATTATTGTTATTTTTCATAAGGATACATATTTCATACAATTGCTTAAGGTAAAAATATTTAATATATTTTATTTTAATTCAAGAGTGCAATTTTAATTTTTTAGCGGACTAAACTGAAATTAATATATTTGGGCTCAATTACTTAAGAGTTAATTCATACTTGTACCAAATATATTGAAGCTTATAATTAAAATAACCAATGAATCCCCAAACTTCACTCGTTAAATTGGATCATCTAAAACGACCATATTTGGCTGAAATGTTGGGTTCCAAGACAAAGACCCATCTAATTTCTTTTATTTTATTTCCCATTAGGAATGGAAAATAAATCAAAATAGGATTTTGATGGAAAAATAAATAAAATAAAATAAAAAGAAAAAAAACTTCTAATGATATTAGACTTACTAAATCACAATATATTTGTGATTCTTGTGTCCTATGAGAAATCAAATTTTTTTTTTCTAAACCTATAAATGGGTGGCTTAAAAGAAAGAATAATTTTTACACCAAGCTTTTCAATCTCATTAGCGTTAACACAAGCTTGAAAGTAAGTTGTAAGTTTCAAATTCAATTTGAGCTTTTAATCTTTTTCTTTAAGTCTTGTAGGTTGATTTACATCTTGGTTCAAAGAAAAAGGAGCCAACACTCCTAGGTAATTCGATCTTGTGCTGAACGCGGAAGATTTGCATAGGCTAAACTACAAATGTAATCTCTAAATTAATTCAATTTGCATTACGTTTAGAATACGATCTTGCAATGTTTTGAATTTTTTTTTAAAAATAAAAATTCCACATTTATTTTCAAAACGGTTATTTTTCCCTACAATACAGATATTTATTTAAATTCCGATTATGTAGATTCTAGATATTTACTAAATGGTTTTATTGAATTGAATACTGAATTAGACGGTTTTAATACCATGATGGTTGTTTTTCTTTAATTGTTTCCGCTGATGCTGCCAATATTGATGTGAATACTTGGCATGCTAGACTAGGTAATATCGGTCAAGATAGAATGAACAGATTGACCAGAGAAGGCCTCTTAGGTCCACTTAATAAGATATAATTGCCTGTTTGTGAAAATTGTCTACCAGAAAAAATAATTAGGAAACCATTTGGAAAAGGAACTAGAGTTGAAAGTACATTACAACTAAATCACTATGATATATGTGGTCCAATGAGTGTAAGAGCGAGACATGGAGCCTCGTATTTCATTACATTCATAGATGATTTTACACGTTTTGGTCATGTCTATTTGATTTCTCATAAGTTAGAAGCACTAGATTGTTTCAAATTGTATTTGAACTTAGTTGAGAATCAATTAGACAAAAGAGTTAAAGTTTTATGTACAGATCGAGGACATGAATACCTTTCAGCAGAGTTTAAGGAATTGTGTAACAAGAAGGGTATAAATAGACAATTAACTATTCCTAGGACTCCACAACAAAATTATGTGGCAGATAGAAAGAATAGAACATTGTTGGAAATGGTTAGGTCCATGATAGCACAAGTGAATCTCCTAGTGTACCATTAGGGAGATGCTTTATTAACATCCGCCTATGTACTTAATGGGGTTTTCACAAAGTTAGCTACTTCCACACCTTATGAGTTATGGATAGGTAGAAAACCTAAACTAACTCATTTGTGACATTGGGGGTGCATAGTTTATGTTTATGATCCATCTAGTAAGTAAGGAAAATTAGGTGCAAGATGAAAGAAATGTATCTTTTTTTAGATACTTTGAACATTCCAAAGGATATGTACTCATAGGTTAAAATTCATATGGAAGTGTGACTACGTTAGAATCACGAGATGTAAAATTTTTATAGAGTGAGTTTTATAGCAGATGTGAAGTGAATTTCATAGCATATGTGAAGTTGATAGAGTCATTCAAATCTACGAATTGGATGACCTAAACGAGGATACAAATCTTAATACTCCACTAGAAATGAATAGAGATATACCCGAACCATTTTTCCCTAGTGGGAGTGACGAAGTTGTTCAGATAGACGTTTAGATTTGCCTAATCGTAGAAGTAACTGTAGAGCTGTCCCATGTTGTCGATTTGAGATTGAAGGGGAAGCGTTTATGATTGCTTCACATGATATTGATGAGCCTAAAAATGTAAATGAGGCTCTTAACTCACCTAACAAGGAATTGTGGATAAAAGATATGCAAGAAGAGATGGATTCAATGAAAAGTAAGCATGTATAGGATTTGGTTGACTTGTCGATGGGCGAAGAGCCATTGGAAATAAACAGGTTCTTCACATCAAACGAAAGACGGATGTCACAATAGAGAGATATAAGACGCGTTTAGTCGCGAAAGGATATACCTAACAAGAGGGTATTGACTATGAAGAAACATTTTCCCCTATGGTAAGGTTTACTTCAATATGCCTTATTCTGGCAATTGTCCCACATATGAACCTGGAATTACATCAAATGGATGTAAAAATGGTATTTCCTAATAGAGAACCGGATGAAGAAATTTATATGGAACAACTTGTGAATTTTGTTTCAAAAAGCCACAAGTGCAAAGTTTGCAAGCTAAAAAGGTCATTTATGGTTTGAAACAATCATCTAGACAATGGTACCTTCGGTTCCATCAAACAGTCATGTCTTATGGGTTCCAAATGACAGAAGATGACTATTGTGCATACAAAATAGGTAAAAGATGAATTTGTAATGCTATATTTGTATATGGACTATAAAGAAATGGTTATCATCGAATTTTGAGATGAAAGATATGGGTGAGGCTGCTTATATATTAGGAGTCAAAATTACAAGAGATTGTACAAAGAAATTCCTTGCTCTCAGAAGCCTTACATAAGGAAAATTCTTGAACAATTTAATATGGCTGATTGTAAGCCTATCGATACTCCTATATTAAAAGGACAAACTCTTAGTCTTGATATGTGTCCTAAAGCTCCATAAGAACATGAAAGAATGCAAAAGGTTCCTTTTTCCATTGATATCGACAATCTCATGTATGCTATGATATGTACGAGACTTGATATCTGCTATACGGTTGGACTTCTAAGTAGATATCAGTCCAATATTGGATAGAAACATTGGATTGACATGAAGAGAATTTTAGTGTATCTCAAGGATACTGCTGATTACTCCATTTGTTATCAAGATGGAGTTTTACTTCTCGTTGGATATATAGATGCCGATTAGGAAGGCAATCTGGATGAGCGAAAATCTACATAAGGATATGTATTTCTGCTCAACCAAGGTGTTATCTCATGGAGTAACAAGAAACAAACATGTATTGCTTTATCAACGATGGATGTTGAATTTGTGGCTTGCTCGACAGTAGTACAAGAAACCTTCTAGCTTAAGAGATTTTTGAAGGATCTATAAATCTTTATGGGTATAGGAAAGCCAATAACCGTTTACTGTAATAGTCAAGCAGCAATTGCTTACACTAAAGACTCTAAGTATCATAGTAAATCTAAACACATAGAGATGAAGTATGATTTTGTCAAAGACATCATAGTGAAGAAAGAAGTGACGATTCAATATATTTCTACCAATGAGATAGTAGTGGATCCTCTCACTAAAGCTGTGACTAGATATGTATATGTGTCACATGCTAAATCTTTATGGTTGCGTAGAATGAAATGATGTAACCGTTTGAATCGTTGAATTGAACTATGTAATTTATTTATAAAATGAATTGATATTTATCTAAAATGATACTAGCATGTTATATTTGACACAAACTATTTATATATGTCGTCAGGTTAAGACCAACATTCTTACATGTGCGGTCGCCTCGGTTGTTAAGATAGTAGGATAGGATGAGACACATATATAATAGAGAATATGTAGGATATATTCTCGCGGAGCTAATATATATGAATTTGTCACATTGACTAGGTCAAGATGAGGTTCACAATAAATATATCAATATTTTAGAACCGATCATGATATACCCACTATCATTAATACATGATCAAGCCAGATGTGAGATCTTAATATGGCGCCTAAAAGGGGTGAGCTTTTAAGAACTCAGGTTAGACATATGATTTGTTACTGAACTCATATATGTACATTGAATAATATAAAGACATCCATTCTTATTTAGAATAAAAATCACTGTAACTCGTGTTTCATACTATGTATGCTAATAGTGACTGATGTGGAAAATGAGAGAATGAATCTCTACTTCCTCATTGTGTAAGTTCAATTGAAGTTATATATAAAACTTAAAATAGTGTCCTTATGACCATTCACTTTATCTTGAAGTAACATGATAGTATTAACACCTTTAACGTGTTATTTCAATGGCTATGATAATTCAGCCTATGAGACACGTCTAAGTTAACTATTATTTTGGAGACCAAGAGACAAAGATAGAATAGGAAGATTTAATGATTTTTCATTTGACTTGTGTATTCACTGGTCGACCAATTGTATTTATGGATACAATTGTGAATACATAAAATGTGATAAAGTCAAGCATAACTTTTCAAATAATAGAGGGATTAAGTATGCTTTGGACTAATAAAAAACAAATTATAAGACTAAATCTATGAACAATATTATATCTCTTGTAAAAAAAAAATTACAATTGAGATTTTAGATTGTTAGCTCCCTTTATTTACATTAATTATTCATAGGTCACACATTATATTTATCTGTATGAATACTATGATGTATTTTATGATGATATCATAATGATGTTCTTTCTATAAAACTGTGTTGGTCCCAATTGTGCGAGTAGGAGATATTGGTATATATATTTGGGTTGAAGGCCCATCATACACTCAAGTAGGGCCAAGAGCCCAAACCCATGCATGAGTCGCCCAAGCTCATATACTTATTAAAGTAACTGCATGAGCAGTTATCTGAAGAAAATTGCTCAAGCAGTTGAAAACACAATTGAACGTGTTTTCATTTAACCTGACATTATTTTGCAAGAGGGGGAGGTGTGAAGGTTTTCAGCATTTTTTTCTCATTTTCAGAGAGAAAAGGATTAGAGAGAAAAACACAGAGTTTGATGAATATAGAATATAGAGTATTGTGAGAGTATAGATATTTATATTGTTAATTGAGTGAAAAGTTCATATTTATGTGATTTTTCTCCTAACTTGTGATTCATCTTATTAGATCCGGTGAAAGGTAAACTTCACTTCATTTATTTAGTTTTTTTTCAACGGGATAGAACCTCTCTAACCAAAACTATCCTATGAAGGAGTTGACACACAAAAACCTCAATCTTTAGTAGACATATTCCTTGCCAAATGCACTTATAATCCAAGAAAACACTAGGAGTCCAATCTTTTAAACATCACCTAAAAGAACTAACCAAAAATCCACCATTTGAACAATGCGCCCAAGCAATTGTATCCGGAATGAGCTGTCGAATTTTAATACCTTCCAGGTAGCTTAGAAAACAATTCCATTGCTCAATTTTCAATCAAACAATTGTCTCCTTAATAGCACCCCCACTCCCACATGGAACCAACCTAACTCCCATAGTCTTGAACACAACCGGATTTGTTAGTTGCTAATGCATAAATCCTTGGAAGAACGGCTTTTAATGAGGTAGAATCCACCTTAGCATCATCCTAAAATCTAGCTCTATCACCTCAACCCATAACCACCTGAATCCCTTCATCCAGAATTTTACCTTTATTCGACTCAAAACAAGAAAGCTTGCCCACTGCTTTCACAAAGAAAGACATAGATAAGGAACATTGCCAATCTTTTCTTAGGCTAAACATCGACACCTTGTATTTGGCACAAATCACCCTATTCCACAATGACAAATCCTATTTTCCAAACCTTAATGCCCATTTTGCCAAAAGCCCTTTGTTTTTTTTTTATTTTAAAAGTTTCCTATTCCTAGACCACCATTTCATTTACTTGCACACACCGTATCCCAAATTATCGTGTGAATCTTTTTCTTCTTAACTCCATCTCCCTAGAAAAAATTTCTTTGTAAGCTCACAATTTTTTGAGCAATACAAAAGAGAACTTTAAAACCGACATATAGTACGTAGGAATACTGGACATGACTGCTTTAATCAAGACCAACCTACCACCTTTGTTAAGAAACTACTTCTTCCACTTTGCTAAGCGCTTTTTACTCTGTTGCACTAAAGAATTCCAAAAAAATCTTTAAACATGGTCTTCCTCAAAGAGGCAAACCCAAATAGGTAATCAGAAGAGAAGCCTCTTCACATCTAAAAGCCCCTGCCAAATTTACTTCTCCTTCTCTTGTCTTGCTGATTTTTGCCACACAAATTTTATGAAAGTTTATTCTCAACCCCGAAGCTAGATTGAAGCACCTTAAAATCTGTCTTGTGTTGAGAAGATTGTTAGGTTTTTGGTTTGTCTTGGCATGTATTCCATATCAAAACGATGTTTTTCTTGTATTGCTTAGTGGTCTTAGAAATGTTGATTCAAAGCTTCAAAGAAAGACTTGACCACAATTCATGCAAAAAGGTGTCTTTAAAAAGGAATGTGCTACATTGCACAATAAAGATATAATATACCTCATTTCTCTTACAAGGCATAGGCACACACACACACATGGCATTTATATGTGTCTCTAGATAGTTGTACACCATTTGTATAACACTTTCACACACTTGGTAATGTATGCACATGCATTAGATTTAATTTGATAAACATTGTTAATTGCATGTTCTTGGACTATGTCTAGGAAATGGTATACGTGTGTGAGTTTGTGTTTATTTGTTTCCGTTTTATTGATTTTGGACTTGAACATGATCTCTTATGTTTTCTTATTGAGTCCCAGTCATTTCGGTTATTCACTCATTAGGTTTGGAGTCCAATCTAGGAAGTTATGCTAATTTACGTTCTTATTTGTTGAGTTATCTTCGTCTTTGTGTTTCGAGTAGAATTCTCAATGTTTTGTCAAATTTTCATTGTCATCCTTGTGCGTGAGGGAGTCACGGTTCGTAATCCAAAGACAGATTCGAATTAGTAATTTGGAGGCATGGATACTGCCAAGAACGTGAGAGGAGCGCGCGAGAAGTAAGCTTGGCCAACGGCCAAGGCAAGGAGGGCGCGTGAGGAGGCCGTGAGCCTTATGGCCAGGCAAACCTTCTGCCCCCGTGAGCCTCACGTGCCCCTCACAAGGTGCTGAGGTGGCAACACGTGATTGGCCTCTCCTTTCCCTCCCTCCATTTCATTTAAATCACCTCAATTCCCTCCCATTTCATTCCAAGAAGAAAAAAATAGAAAACATAGGTGCATAATTTTCTTTCAACTTTTTCTCATCTTCCAAACACCATAATTTTCTCATACAAAGTCGGAATTAAGTGATTCATGTTCGATATTCTTCGTAATCGAGTCCTCTACCTTTTCCAAGTGGTTTGGCAGCTGTTTGATCACGTTTTCGAGTGGCTTCATCCTCAAAACCGAACCAGCTTGTGAATCATTTGTAGTGATCATATCTTTGTGTTTTCTTCTTTTATAACCTTCAATTACCTTGCGGTTTCTTCTTCTATATGTATGTATATGTATGGTGAATGCTATTGAGAAAGTTAGCTTCATGATCAAACTTAATCAAAAGTCTAATTAGAGACAAATGTGAGCTAATGTTCTAGGATTCTAGGTTTTCACTTGTTTGAGTGTTGTATTGCGATTAGTTTGATACCTAGGGTTATTTGTGAATTGAATGATTCATTTTATGATTAATAACTAAAATTCCCTAGAGAGATGTAGTGTATTTTATACTTAGGGGGGCTGAATAGGTATAGTCCCAATTTCTTCCAACTTCAAAATTTACGGATTACAAGAATGAAATGTACACTTGATATGATTTAACAATTGTATAGTATGAGTCAATACATGTAAAAATCAATATACAAGAGATACAATCAAAACATGATATGGAAAATAATAAAAAATAAAGCGAAAATGAACACAAGTATTTTTACGTGGTAAATCTCAAAGAGGAAACATCCACGGGTTGAATAGCAACAACCACCGGCAAAACAATCCACTATATGAAAAGGACTTACACACTCAAGGCTATCAACAAATGATATCTACCCTAATCTATTAACTCCTAATCTACCCTCAAGGCCTAGTGAACCGCCTAGCCTACTCTCTATCCAAGATGTGTCTTACACCTCTAGAGAGCAACTCCCTATCCAAGGCTCTCAAGCCTCTAGGAAGATTTCCTTGCTTAGCTATCTAGATCACAAATGATCCTAGTCAAGCTTCCCTAGCTCAAACATCTGGAGTACCAAACTCCTAGCTAAAACGTTTGCTTAGTTATCCGAATCCTCTTGATCCAAACTAAGTCTTCATTCTTGGCTATCCGGAACACTTTCCTAGCCAAGTCTTCTTGCTGAAATCAAGGCTTCACTCACCTTAATAAGAAACTTTAACCTTTCCACAAGACAATGATCTAAGTGATGCAAATGATACAAACACAAGACAAATAAAGCAAGATGATCAAACAAACTCGATGAACATGCTTAGATATATTCTAGGATATGCTTTCAACAAACAATCACAAATGTACCTAGAAATCAAAACATGTATATCAATAAGAACAAGATGAGAATATTCAATATATCAAAAAAGTGATAGTTCTTAGATCATGAAATTAAACCTAGAAAATATCATGAAGAACATTACATATAACATTTCTAGAATCAATTCCAAGTTAAATCAAGTTTAGCAAATATATGTTCAAGAGAAATCAAAAAGCTAAAACTCAATTAACAAATGATCAAACACCCCTAGGATATGATCTAATATCATTCTTACCACAAATCATCTATCAAATAAGAATATTAAAAGAGATGATCAAAGAGAAAGTGACAAGAAGAAGTTTCACATACAAAGATGAAACTCGGACTGAAGAACAGTTTGCTTTGAACAATGACGAATTCATTTGACTATGAAAATGCTTGGGGTTTGTAGCTCTTTTAACTGACAATTTCTGTTTTTGGATCACTCGATTTCGAGTTCGTATGAGAGAGTTATGATCAAAATAAGAAAAATAAAATTGAGAGAAAATTTCTGATTTCATCTTTTTCAAATTTTCTACACATAATGTTTTGGAGGGAAGGAGGAGAGCTTTTGAAAGAATTCAAGGGAGGGAAAAACAAAAAAATCATTGGCTGCCACGTCACCTCCATGTGTAGGGCATGTGTGCCACACGTGTGTAGAGAGGCATCCTAGCCATGTGGCATATGTGGCACACAAAGGTTGGCCTTTGGCCAATCTCCCTCCTCTCGCGCACCTCTCATGTTCTTCGGCCATATTCGGGTCTCTGAACTCCGATTTTAAATCCGTCTTCGGATTACGAATCATGACTCCCTCACGCATAACGAAGACTATAAAATTTTGCAAAAAGGTTAAGAATTCATCTCGAAAAATGACGACGAATACAACTCAACGAATGAGAATGCAAAGTAGCGTAGCTATGTCGTTTGGACTCGAAACCTAATGAATTAGTAACCGAAATGACCGAGACTCAATAAGGAATCATATGAAATCATGTTAAAGTCCAAAATACAATAAACATAAACAAATAAATACAGTATCACATAAGTATGTCATATCTAAGCGATAGTGATAAAACATGCAATTCTACAATGTTTGTCTATATGAGACCAATGCATGATCATACTTAAATGTGTGTGAATGTGTTATACCAATTGTTTGCACAACGATGCAAGGACACACATGAATAAATTGTGTGTGTGTGTGTGCTTATGCCTTGCAAGAGGAAGAAGTAACTTGATACCTTAGCATCCAAGTGTGCTATTTTCCTCTTGAAGACGATATTTGCATAAGATGTTGCTTTTAACATTTGAAGCTTGTTTTCACTAAGAACCACCTAAGCAACACTTATTACAAATATAGAAAGTTTTGCAATAGAATCAAGCCTATACAAATAAAGGATCTTACAATAACCTTGAAATGTGCTTTGATCATTTGATTGATAAAATCTATGATTAATACATGTGTAGGCCCGGGCGTGAGTATCTTGTATAGAGAGTTGGCTACACTATTGGCAGGCCCGAGAGTTTTGATAGACATAGACTCCAATAGAGAGTGGTACATGGGATGTGTATGCACTTTTGAGGAATTTCTAATCTTCCAACGATGTTGGTTTGGTATGATTTCCAATATATGGTGGCTCTGAATCATTGAGGGATTTTGTATCTTTCAATAGAGATTGGGTAGACATAAACTCCAATAGGAAGTAGATCTAGGTTGGTCACCTTTGAGAAATTTTTAATCTATCATCCAATATATATATTACTCAATGGTTGTAGTTCAACCCATGGATGTTTCCTCTTTGTTGGTTTTATCACATTAAAAAATCTAATGTGTCAATTCTTTCTATCTCTCTCTTTCTTATTTGTATGTGTGGATGTTTTAATCTTGTAGTACGTTCTTCACTTGTGATGTATTTGGAATCAAGATTTGTTTAGTGTGAATTGTAAAGCAAAATATATTGATCATACTTGTATATATTATTCTTTTGTATATTGATACTTTTGTGTATAGTTATACTTGTTTATACTTGTAACACATTGAACAAATATCGAAATACAAGTATTCTTTGTTATTGAGATTTTAATGTTATTCTTCCTCATACAACTTATTGATATATAGAAATGCTAAAAAGATCATATGCTTATCTTGTCTATGTATGTATGTTTGGTTTATGTGTTATATGTAAAGTTATCTTGAGGGACAAACGAATGTTTATTTCAAAGGATTGAAAAATGTGTAAAAACCTATTCACCCTCCTTCTAGGTATGCTTTAGGCAATTTAATTATGTTTGTACAATTTCAATTGATATCAGAGCGAGTCGTCGGACGGCACTCGACGAGATCCGAGTTATACTCACTAGTGAATTGCTTAGGTTTTTGAAGTATGGTCTTGCAAGAGGATGTGATGACTGAATGAGCTTCAAACTCTAGACCTCCTTTTAGCAAGGGTCAAAACTATGGGTTTTGGAAATGGAGGATGAAAGCTTACATTCGCTTTATTGATGAGAGAGCTTGGATGACCGTGGAAGAAGGTTATCTCTCTCCCAATAAGATTACGAATGAAGTGACCATTTCCAAGCCTAGAAGTGAGTAGTCTACTAATGAGTTCGAATTAGCAAAATGGCATCATCGGGCGGTGAATGCTATTTTCGGAGGTGTAGATAGTATGTAATTTTCCTATATCCAAAACCTATAGATTGTAAAGGAGGGGTGGGATGCTTTCTGAGTCACCAATGAGGGGACTGAGGCAGTGAAGAAATCTCTTCTTCAAATGCTCACTTCCCAATTTGAGGTTTTGCAAATGGGTGAGGAAGATAAGTTTGTTAACTTCCAAGATAAGCTACTAGATATTGCCAACCAATGCCAAGCTCTTATTACTCCTATCTCTGGTGAGAGGCTAAATTGGAAGATCTTAAGGTCTTTACCTAAGAGGTTCAAAACTAAGGTTACTTCCATTGAAGAGAGCAAAGATGTTGATGTCATGAGCTTAGATGAATTGCTAGGATCTATTCAAACCTTTGAGGCGTGCTTGAAACTGAAGGCTAAGAACAAGGGTTTAGCGCTCAAAGTCATCAAAGAAGCTTGTAGTAGTGATAATGACGAGGAGATAGCATTATTGGTTAGAAAGTTTATGAGGAAAGGTGTCAAGCCAAGTGGCAAGTACTCAAAAGAAAAGGAAGTCAAGAAATCCTTTACTCCAACTCAATAGAGGAGTGGTCATGTTAAGAGCAATATAAAGGTCCAATGCTTTAAGTGCAAGAAGCTAGGATATTATGCTCTGGATAGTCCAATTAGTGATTCTAAGAAGGACAATAAGGGAAAAGGTATGGCGGCCACATAGAGTGAAGATGATGACTCTAATGATGAGGAGAGCTCAAGTGATGAGTCTTCTAGTGAAGAAGAGTTAGTGAGCAACTTTGTTGCTTACACGACCTCTCACTCTATCCTAGAGGATGTTTGTCAAGATTTTGTGGACAAGGAAGTTGATTCGAATCATCAAATGTGCTTAAGTGAAAATTCAACCTATGTTGATCTTTTGGCTAAGGTGAAAAGTCTTGAAGAGAAATTAGAGATAACCTTAAGAGATGTTGATAAGAAAAATGTTTTGATCAATTTATAAGTGGATGAGTTTGTGTCAACAACTCGAAGGCTCTTAGGTGAAAAGAATTCTCTTGCCAAAAAGCTAAGAGAAGTTGAAGGGATTGTTCTTGAGAAGGATATGATCATCTCTAGTTTGTCTTTAGGAGGCTCAAACGACTTGGTAGTTAAGGAGAAGCTCATAGAAGCAACACTTCCTACAATCGAGGAAAACGTCATTGTTGACAAGAAAACTCCTAAGAAGAAACGTTCCAAGACCAAGAACAAATTGAAGATCAAGGTACCCATTGAAACTCCCATTTGAGCTTCTCCAACTCCAGAAGGTAAAATCTTTTCTTTTATTCCCATATGTCATTTTTGTAATATCGTAGGCCATATTAAGCCCAAGTGCTATAAATATATTAAATATTGCAATTTAGAAAATGCATCTAGGGATAAAGAGATTGAACTTCATTTTAAGCATGCTAAAGCTTTTGAACATGGAAAGCATGATAATGTCAAAAAACATGTTAAGAATGTTCGGGTTGTGAAGAAAGCAAACCTTGCTAAAATTGACAAATCTTGTGTTGCTAGCAATGTTAAAGCTAAGAGTATCAATGATATTCTTATTGAGCAGGTCATAGAAAGTCTTCATTCTAGATACAACATTGTTGTCAATAGGAATCTTGATAATGTTTGTGTAGGTTCACCCAAGACAAAGTTTGTCAATGATGAGTGCTCTTACCATTAATGTAAGTTGAACATGTGAGTTAGCTTTAAGATTAGTATTATGTTGTTAAGAAACTTAACTTGTTTGCTTTATATCTCTAAAACATGACATGAACTTAACTATCTCACATTAGTATTATGATAGTCGAAATCCATTGATTAACTTTTGAGAAGTTGGTTTTATGAAATCTATATGGTGACAATCATGTTATGACTTTTGGAGAAAATCATTTTTTTTTTAGTTGAATTGCATAGTCTTTAGTCTCTTGGAATCGACACATCTATAACTTGTTGTCATGTGGACAAACAAGCCAAGAAGACTCATAAAAAAAGTGAAGGTCTTGCATTTGATAAAAATAGCTTGCGAAGGTATCTCTATATCATATTGCTTGCTTACTTAAATTTTCATCTCTCAACTCATCGTGTTATTCCACTTCATGGAGCATGTCATATTTGAGAACTTGTATAGTGTTTATATGGTCCTCCTTGAAATTTGCTCATTTATGATCTTTTGGTGATAATTGTTCACATTGATCTTAATCATGATGTGTGTTATTGTTTGTATGGTTGTTGAGTGGCAAGTTTTGAAAAATATGAGCTTCATATTCTATAAAACTACTCTCTTGAGAAGTAAAGATCTTAAATAAGTATATTTACTTGCTTTTCGATCATGTGCTTTTAAGCCTTAAAACTTGGTTTCAAAAAATGCACTTTGCTTCTCTTGTATGTCTTGTTAAGTATGTTGAGTTTGATTGATGTAAGTTTTTGATACAACTTGAAGTCCTAAGGACTAGTACATTTAAAGATGACTTATGGTTGGTATTCATTTGCTTCGGCAACATAGAACTCAACGAGCACCGTTATGGAAAGGGCTACACACCTTGGTTGTGCAACCGCCCAATGTAGGAAAAGGCTACGCCATTGTGATAAGTGAAAGCCGCCATGAAGCGTATATGTTTACGTTAGAAAAATCAAAGAAGTGTTGAAATGAATCATAAAAAAAAATTCTTTGATTCAAGCATAAAACAAAACAAAAAGGTTTTAAGGAGTTTAGTTGAATAATCAAATGAGCTCGGGTTGTCAAATAGAAATGGAATGACAAGCCACATGCACACACACGTTCACATGTTGAAATCTATTCTCTTTATAAGCAAAATATTGAATGATAACCGGTTTGACCTTTTTATGGAAACACTTAAGATGAATAGATGTTGAAAATGTTTGCATGCTTGATTATCAAACTACTTCTTTTCATATACTTGAAGCAAAATATTCACACACTCACTCTTGTTTATGTGGTATTTTGATACTTTAGCAATTTTTAAAGACAAATGAGAGTGATTGAAAATCTTGGTGTAACTCTCTTTGCTATGTGGAGCTGATTTGAAAATCTATTGAAATTACTTGGTGATGTGAATGTGTGGCTATTTTTGTGAAAAATTGTTTATCTAGATCTTAGATGGGGCATTTATCAAAAGGGAGCATTATATGCTAAATTTATGTTCCCTTCTATGATATGTTCACATGTTCTTCAAGATAGTTGTTTGTTGGCATTATTCATGTTTTTAAGAAATCATTAAAATGCTATGATAATACTTGACATGCATATTGATTTGTTCAAAAATGATGTTTTTGCCTTTGTATTGGTCACTAACTTGCTTTGATGTTTCCACTCATGTTTGTTTTTAGTGTTTTGTGATACAAGGTCATGGGGAAAGCTAAGAAAGTTGGGATTAGTAATCCTACAAAACCCGTTGACAACTCTAAATCTACCTAGTCTTCCAAGATAACTAAGCTAACAAGTTTAAGCTTTTGGGAATTTTTGGGTGCAAAAAGATTATTCAAGAGAAATGTATGAGTTTAGATTCTTATGTTGATTCTTATGTTCATAAGGTTATCATTGATAGGAATTGGAGTACTTGGATCAAAATGCTAGGAATAGTGAATGACACAATGGTTAGAGAATTCTCCCTTGAGTTCAAGAAAAGTACTACCATTGAAGATGCCATTATCGATATGAGAGGTGTTGTCTTTAGAGTCAACTCTTGGAAATTGAATGAATTTCTATGGTAATCCGATGATATTAAGTCGGATTTCCTTAATGTTGATGTCTTGGAAAACCTCAATGTGATGGGTAGAACTCTTTGTGACAATGTGAATTTTGAGTGGGGTAAACGAGTCTTTATTAGACAAAGTGAGTTGACTAAGGTAAGTGCTTTTTAACATTTATTTATATGTGCCAATCTTGTTGGATCTTTTAATGCTACCGAACTTAACAAAGAGAAGATCAAGATTGTGTATGCCTTAGTGACTAACAAACCCATAAACCTTGGTGAAGTGCTTATAGAACATATTGAGATTGGGGCTTGTTCAACTCGTTTGGACAAGAAGTTGCCATTTTCAGAGTTTATTTCTCATTTGTGTTTAGCTAAAGGTGTGAAGGAAAAAGATGATGATGTGCCACCACCTCACTTAGAAAATTTTAATGAAAAACGTGTAGCTACCATATCATATAAGGAGAAGAGAAAGTCTAGTGATACATTTAGGCTCTTTGGTGAATCTTATGATTCAAGCCTTGCATCTGGCATAACTATTCTTCCGAATTAGGTTACGCAATTGAAGAATGAGGTTAAAGAGTCAAGAAGGTTGATTGAGGCCTCACAAAGGAAGATTGAAGAGCTCAATGCTAAGGTAGTGCTACAAGATGTGAAGATCAAAGAATTGGAAAGCAAAACATCTATTTCAAAGCATTATGTGAGATCAACCAATCACACAACTTTCCTTGGTGGCAAAAGTGGCTAGAAATGGTCTTGAGGTATATTTTCTTACTCTTTCCTTTTGGCTTCATATTATGTCAAAAAGAGGAAGAAAAATGAGAGAAATGGGGAGATATATGATAGTTTCTAGCTTGCCTAGTCTCATTTTTAGTTTTTATTTTTGGTGTATTTTGGTATCAAGTTTGAACGTTATGGCATGTAGTATTTTTTGTTGAACTTAGCTAGAATATTTTGTTGGATAACATGTATTAAATGGGAGTATACATGATCCATTTGAACTTAAATATTTTATTTTCTTACCTAAGAATGTATATTGCCATATGTGTTGTCTCTTGGATATTCTTGTGCTTTCAAGTTATTTTTAGGTGATATCAAGAGAAGACCAAGATGAAGTTCAAGACTTGTTGTTGAAAATTAGTCTAGAAATGTGCAACTCATTGTACTCATTGTGACCAAATTTTCTTTGTAATTGTTTATTATATGTATAGGGGTTTTAACATGGAATTTGCCAAATGGGGAGATTGTTAGGTTTTTGGTTTGTCTTACCATATATTCCATATCAAAACGATGTTTTTTTGTATTGCTTAGTGGTCTTAGAAATGTTGATTCAAAGCTTCAAAGAAAGACTTGGCCACAATTCATGCAAGAAAGTGTCTTTAAAGAGGAATGTGCTATATTGCACAATAAATGTATATATACCTCATTTCTTTTATAAGGCATAGGCACACATACCCACGGCATTTATTTGTCCTTGCATAGTTGTACACCATTTGTATAACACTTTCACACACTTGATAATGTATGCACATGTATTAGATTTAATTTGATAAACATTGTTAATTGCATGTTCTAGACTATGTCTAGGAAATGGCATACGTGTGTGAGTTTGTGTTGTTTTCATTTTATTGATTTTGGACTTGAACATGATCTCTTATGTTTCCTTATTGAGTCCCGGTCATTTTGGCTATTCACTCATTAGGTTTCGAGTCCAATCTAAGAAGCTACGCTACTTTACGTTCTCATTCGTTGAGTTTTCTTCGTCTTTGTGTTTTCTTCGTCTTTGTGTTTCTAGTCTAATTCTTAACCTTTTGTCAAAGTTTCATAGTCTTCCTTGTGTGTGAGAGAGTCACGGTTTGTAATCTGAAGACAGATTCAAATTCGGAGTTCGAAGGCCCGGATACAGCTGAAGAATGTAAGAGTAGCGTGCGAGAAGCAAGCTTGGCCAACGGCCAAGGCAAGGAGGGCACATGAGGAGGCTGTGAGCCTCACAGCCAGGCAAGCCCTCTGCCACCGTGAGCCTCACGCGCCCCTCATGGGGTGCTGAGGTGGTAGCACGTGATTGGCCTCTCCTTTCCCTCCCTCCATTTCATTTAAATCACCTCAATTCCCTCCCATTTCATTTTAAGAAGAAAAAAAATAGAAAACATAGGTGCATAATTTTCTCTCAACTTTTTCTCATCTTCCAAACACCATAAATTTCTCATACAAAGTCGGAATTGAGTTATTCAAGTTGGATATTCTTCGTAATCGAGTTCTCTACCTTTTCCAAGTGGGCAGCTATTTGATCACGTTTTATGGTGGCTTCATCCTTAAAACCGAACCAGCTCGTGAATCATATGTAGTGATCATATCTTTATGTTTTCTTCTTTTATAACCATTAATTACCTTGGGATTTCTTCTTCTATATGTATGTATATGTATGGTGAATGCTATTGAGAAAGATAGCTTCATAATCAAACTTAATCAAAAGTCTAATTAGAGACAAATGCGAACTAGTGTTCTAGGATTCTAGGTTTTCACATGTTTGAGTGTTGTATTGTGATTATTTTGATATCTAGGGTTATTTGTGAATTGATTGATTCATTTTATGATTAATAATCTTGAAATGTGCTTTGATCATTTGATTGATAAAATCTAGGATTAATACATGTGTATGTGTTTTTAGAGCTATCTAGGATTTAATTGATTTATCATTATATCCTTACTCTAAATCTTTGGCTAGAATATTTATTGAAAACATTTTGTAATTTTAGCATTTATGTGTATGTTTATAACATCTTAAATATCTGCTTCATGTATATGATCTATTTAAGTGTTATATGTGTTGAATGAAACTAGGAGCTTTATGTGTTAGGTGTTTTTCACATGCTCTAGGTTTAATTCAAGTTTTGCATATAGACTATTTTTGATTTGTGTTTTCACATGTTTTAAGTCTAGTTTCCATGGAATGTATTAATCACATGTTCTATGTTGAGTTGCTTGTTTGCATCATTTGCATTCACATGATCACATTAGGAAGTCCTTGTAAAAGGTATGAAGTCTTGACTAGGACAAGAGGTCTGGATAGTTAAGCAAGGAAGCCTTGGTTAGAACAAGAGGTCTGGATAACCAAGCAAGGAGTCATGGCTAGGATTGGGAAGGTCTGAATAGTCATGCATGAGAGGCTCTCTAGAGGCATGAATGCCTTGGATAGAGAGTTGGCTATAATATTGGTAGGCCCGGGCGTTTGGATAGACATAGACTCCAATAGAGAATTGTACATGGGATGTGTATGCACTCTTGATGGATTTCTAATCTTCAAACGATGTTGGTTTGGTATGATCTTTAATATATGGTGGCTCCGCATCATTGAGGGATTTGTATCTTCCAATAGGGATTAGGTAGACATAGACTCTAATAGGAAGTAGATTTAGGTTGGTCACTTTTTAGGAATTTTTAATCTATCATCTAATATATACAGTACCCAATGGTTGTAGTTCAACCCATGGATGTTTCCTCCTTGGAGGTTTTACCACGTTAAAAAATCTCATGTGTCAATTATTCCTGTCTCTCTCTTTCTTATTTGTATGTGTGTATGTTTTAATCTTGTAGTACATTCTTCACTTGTGATGTATTTGGAATCAAGATTTGTTAAGTGTGAATTGTAAAGCAAAATATATTGATCATACTTGTATATATTATTCTTTTGTATATTGATACTTTTGTGTATAGTTATATTTGTTTATACTTGTAACACATTGAACAAATATTGAAATAAAAATATTCTTTTTTATTGAGATTTTAATGTTATTCTTCCTCATACAACTTATTGATATATAGACAATGCTAAAAAGATCATATGCTTATCTTGTCTATGTATGTATGTTTGGTTTATATGTTGTATGTAAAACTATCTTGAGGGACAAACGAATATTTGTTTCAAGGGATTTAAAAATGTGTAAAAACATATTCACCCCACTCTAAGTATGCTTTAAACAATTTAACTACGTTTGTATAATTTTAAAGATAATCCAATCCAGGCTGAAGGAAAATGATGGTATCATATAAAATCTTTTAAAATATCATTTATATTCTTATGATTTTTTTTTTTCTAATTCAAATATTCTACTTAAATATTGATTTAATTTCTATAATTAATGAAAAAAAAAAATCAGGTTCTAAAATCATGTATATTTCAGTCATTGTAACTAATCTAAATAATTTTACAATAAAATTACCAAACATATCTATATCTATATAACATAGTAAAATGGAATATCACTTTGACTCGTGTCGTCGTGTGGTGACTTTATCATTAAATTTTTATTAATTATTAATTATAATCTGTTTAATAATATAATATATAGACTTAATTGTATAGATATATAATTATTGGAACCTCATTTTAACACGTGTTGTCGTGTGATGACTTTATCATTAAATTTTTATTAATTATTAATTATAATCTATTTTATAATATATAGAATTAATTGTATATCTATACAATCACTTTGAAGTTATTAAATGATAAGCTAAATTCTAAGGGATGAATCCAATGTATGGACATTGGAGTACTATACGATTTTGAATTTCAACATTCTAAACTAATTAATGTTGTGTGATTACTAATATTTTACCGTACAACATTCTTCAAATACCTTATATGCATAATGCATGCATTTATGAATATAATGACCATTAAATAATCATAACTAATATCAATTGTTTTATAATATATAAAAGCTGAC
Source organism: Acer negundo (assembly GCA_035582765.1). Taxonomy (NCBI): domain Eukaryota; kingdom Viridiplantae; phylum Streptophyta; class Magnoliopsida; order Sapindales; family Sapindaceae; genus Acer; species Acer negundo. The sequence goes on from CM069233.1 coordinate 11,552,615, forward strand.
TCTCACAACGTCACGTGACACCGTGAGAGAGCTTTAGATTTAAATGAGTTTTGCACTTCTCATCATAAACTCATAACATCCATCTAATAATTAATGGAGCTTTGACATTAAATTCTCTCTTTTTTCTCTCTTATTGGTTCATCTCCCTTGAATAATATGAACCGCCCTATTTAATATATATTTTTAATCTTTTTTGACAAATAATATATATTGTTAATTAGTTGTATATTTATATATGGGAAGACCATCTCCAATACATATGCTAATGCCAAATTTGGTACAAAAAAAAAAAAAAATGTTATATTTGGCATATTAATAAAATTGTGGCGTGCCAATATTATCTATTGGGGGGGGGGGGGGGGGTTGAATAGATATTAATCAAGTTATATTACTAAATTCTTGATTAGTCAATATTCAATTTTTTTAAACCCCAAACTAGTCACAAAATAAAAAACAAGTGTAATAATGCGGAATTTAAATAACACTTGATTTTTACGTGGAAACCTTCAATAAGGAAAAACCATGGACTGTTATGTGCGTTACACACGAACCTCGAATCCACTAATTGCAATCATGTTTACAACCTAAGTTGACCTCAATCTCTCACGGTCTATAACCCACCACTACTACCCGCATGCCTTTAAAAGTGAATCTAGTCCAATTTGCTTATGGCCTAAGCAGCCTTAGCCACAAAACTTACTTCTCAATGAAGAGATAAAATAGCCTATGTGAATATAAATGATATCCAAAATGCAAATAGAGCTAGGGAACACTAAATACTTATCTAGGATTATAAGATGACAATTAAATCAATCTTAGATATCAAATGCTATATGACATGACATAAAGCTTAGCTAACTTAGATTAAACAATCTTAGGTAAAGCTATCACAATACAACACTCAATCAAAACACCACAAACAATCTCTATCTTGTATCTAGAATATATTTTATGAACATACAAATAATTAAAGAGATGGCTTGTTAAGAAAGACACTAAGATTAGATGAAATTAGTGAAAACCTTACCAAGCAAGATGTGATGGTGTTAAACCATGCATGAATGCATCATATATGGTCAATATGATGCAAGATAAACTTTGATGCACAAAGGAATGACTTTGAGTGTTTAAAGATGAGTTCTTGTGAATTTTTTCTCTTGAAAAATGTTCTAAGGGAAAAATATGATTTTTGAACTCTTGAGGATGACCTAAAATGAAAGTAGTGTATTTATAAGAGTCCAAGCAAATTGCAGCGTTTTGGGCGCACTATACGCATGACGGACTACCGCGGTTGGTCAAGATGACAATTCAACCGCGATATAGCAAAAGAAGTTATTGTCGCGTGAATGATGCGGTTGGTCAAGACGACACTTCAACCGCGGCAAAGCAAAAGAATTGCTGTTGCTTGGCTTGCTGCGGTTGGTCAAAACGACACTTCATTCTCGGCGGTGAGAGGCAAGGCCTTCTCACACATTTTCTCACACATAGACCATGCAATAAGTGCAAGTGAGTGAGTGAAGTGAATGCATCCTAATGCCTAACATGTTATGGCATTTAACAAGCAAGATGCAATCAATTAAACATGCATGAAGAGATATTCAAGAGCATGAATGTACACAAATAAAACACACAACATACAAGAATTAGAGATATGCATGAGTTGTGAGTGTGTGCAACTAGATCTCTTCAAAGCAAGTAAGCATAAGAAATTACCTTTGTGCAACTAGATCTTGAGAGCTAGAGAGGGCTTTTGTTGTGCAAAGCACCAACAATCAAATGCCTAAGCTACTTTTACATTAAACCCCACATGTGGTTTATCACTGAAATAAGTCAATCAAACTTGAGAAATTTACACATATGTCAATGCCAATGCCAATGCCAAATTTGGTACAAAAAGGAGTAAAATGTTATATTTGGCACATTAATTTTGGCATTGTGCTCTAAGAGCATCTCCAATACAATGCTAAATCATTATGCTAATGCTATATTTTAACATAAAGAAAAAAAAAATAATACTTCGGTGCAATGCTAAAAGCTGTGCCAAATTTGGTAAAGTGTATAGCATATGAAAAATTTGGCATAGTAATAAATGCAGCCGTATTTGTTGACTTTTTAATTTTAAATAAAAAAAATTTAACAAATTTGGTAGGGAAAATTGAGATTGAAACAATTATAAAAAAAATATTCAATGCATTCATTGAATGCATTTGTGTTATTTGTTAACTTTTATAGTTTTAAATAATTAAAAAATAAAAAATAGAATATCAAATAGAATTTTGCATTGGAGTACAATGCTAAAATGATGTGTCAAATATAGCATTTTACTATATTTCGTGTCAAATTTAACATTGGCATTAACATATGCATTGGAGATGGTCTAATGCACAATTCTATTTAAAATGCTATTTTTTTTATTTTATTAATTAAAATTATAAAAGTAAACACTTACCATTATTTTATTTCTTTTAATGTTCCAATGAAAAGTTCTATTAATGCATTCATTATTTCATTTAAAAAATATATATAATGGTGTTTTTGTAATTAAAAAAGGACCATTTATTGTTGTGCCAAATTTAACACATCATTTGACACTGCATTGGAGGATGGTTTTTGCACCATGTGCTAAATTTTAACATTGACACAACAATTTGGCACAGTATTGGAGATGCTCTAATATGAAGAGTCCCAAAAAGAATTCATTACAATCTTATGCTCCTCTCTAATATTTTTTCCATATATAGCCTACTACCCCAATTATTTGATTAATTTCAACATTCTTAAGGTCCTCCCTATTTCTCTTTCTTGCTCTAGCTATTCATTTCAACATTTTAAAGGAAAAGTGATGTAATCCTTGTTTTTCTCCCATTTTCTTTTTCTTTACGAGGTACCCTTTTCTCCTTTCCTTACAAAATTTGCATTTCTAATATTGCTATATTATATTATGTAAATTAACTTATATCTTTGTGTGTTGATTTGCAGATTATTGTTTCCGATCAGGAGTCAGCTTTTTGGGATCAATTATGGTCAAGTTGCCATTGTCAGAAAAGGTTATCGATCTCTTGAGTGCCAATAAGTTCATAAAAGCAAGATTTTATGATACGAATACACAAATATTGTCATATTAACAACATTGGCCAATTCTAGCGTCGAGCTTATTGTAAATAAGGGTTTGGTTATGTGTGTTTTGTTCTTTGGAGTTTTCTATGAATGAGGATAACGAGACCGGTTTATATCAAATTTTTTAGATCGATTTTACTGTGTTCCTTTTACTGTATTTTTATGCATCCTCCATCTTTATTTATTTTATTTTTTGTGTTTTTATTTAATATAATGCAAGGGTGTTTTCGAATTCTTATAATTCAGACTTGGTAACTTGACGGATTCTTCCATAATGACTGTTAATTTCTTAGGGTTATCTCTATAAAAACCATTTTGGCTCATCTTTGATGTAATAATTTCAAAAGTCAAAACCCTAAAATTTTATCAAATATTTGGTATATTTATTTTATTATTATATTCCCAAAATTATAGATTATAAGCTATATTATTAATTACAAAAATTACTCATCTATATCAATATATACCTTTTTAGTTTTGTTTTGTTTTTAATTGTTTTAAATGTATTAAATATGCATTAAATACAATATGATTATTTCTAAAATAAATATTTTTGAATTATAATTATTCTTATAAATGGTAATAAACAAATATTTTACAAAACAAATTAAAATATTTATATAATATCTTAAGCCTCAAAATGCAACGTGTCGGTACGAGAAGGTTTGACAATTAATGAGTTTTTTTAAAAGAAAAATTATGTTGAACCATTCAGTTTTATATTCAACTCTTCATTTTTTTTTTTCAATTAACAGTTAATTTTCTAAATTTAATGAAAATTATGACTATCAATAAATCCTATATATTTCCTTTAATGAGCATCTTCAGGTTATTGGATCCAAATAATGTGTTTGAAGAATTTCAGATCGAAAGAGCTATTTTAGAGGATCTCAAGGACTTTTCTACAAAAGGCCATTTGCGCTGTCAAAGCCGCTTCTATTTTTCAGAGTTGTCCCAACAGCGGTTCAAGGACAGTGAAGGCTGCTGTGTCGACTGCTGCCGATTGCGCTCTCAAAGTCACAACATCACGCCTTACATGGAGATTGTTGTCGAGACCGCTGTGGCACTCGCAGCGGTTTGACAAATCTGCATAGCTTAAGGAATCTTCTTTTGTTCAGGAACTGAGGCTTATAAATACATATGGATTTTAGGGTTTTAGCTCTCTCGCTCACTCTCGGAACACAGACCATCACAACATAACTCATAATACAATTCTCTTCTCCATCTTTACACATAGAAGATTTGAAGACGAAGAAGATTTCATCATTAAAGATTAGAAGAATTTGTTGAAGGCCTTAATGGGTTTCATCTTTTCTATCTCTTGTCTTTTTATTTCCATGATGTGTAACTAACTCCATACTAGGGGATCGATGTGAACCTATGTAATGCTCATGTTATGATTCAAACTCCATATCTTTATTAATCAATTCAGATTTAGATTTATTTAATTCATTATATGTCTAGATTCTTGACTCGTATTGATCTACGTTAATTAATTGATACTTGTCTAGGGTTTTGATAATTTATAAATTGAGGTTGCACTACCTAAATAGGTAATCTTAATTACTTTTCAATTGAATGAGTATGATTGTTCTCGACATAGTAATTAATACGAGACAATTTTGGTTCAATAATCCTTGCACGTAATGAGTTCTTGATTATAGCTCAAACCTTTTACGAGGGTGAGTTGTGATTGAGAACATGTGGTTAATGTTAGGATTATGCTCAATAGCAAGACTGTAATGTTGTAATTGACAATCTTTTTCATATTAATAAAGTGATTTCTGGTTTAACAAATGGTATAGCATTTATAGTTTAATATTATAATTGTCAAAGTAAATAATCATAAGGTCTAAAGGCTATGGGAAAAGAAGAATTGTTCGTACATCTGGATATGTATGTGGTAGACACAATTCTTTAGTTAGTCTTGAATAATGTTCACAACTTAAGTTAAAGGTTGGGCACCTTTATCTTGTTAAAGTTGTAGAATTCTTTTGCTAGCATTTGAGTGGGATCAAATGAGATATGATGAGTCTAAAATCATCGGAGTGTCTTCGAGCAAAAGGATCTAGTGCACTGGGTGCATTGAACTGGATCACAATGAAAAGCTTTATCTAGAACCGTCAATAGATAATAGTCTTTTCATTATCAGGACAATCGGAGAGTCTATCTTAATCCTGAGATAAATGATGGACTTATGGTTGCAAGTGATATCATTTGAGTTATCAATGAGTACGATTACATCGCATAGTCTATCCTCGATAGTTTGGTGATATTCATTTGTTAATCGATAGAGGACTTCATTTATAGATATGGACATCGTGGCTCCATTTAATTAAATGAGAGTATAATATCATCATATGGATGTTTTGAGGTAATTGGATATTAGATCTCAACGTTGAGTTTTCAATAGTGTCTATTGAAAACATGGCTTCTGGACAAGTCAAAATATCCAAGTTCAAAACGTGGTCATATGAGTAAATATGGTAACTTGGAGAGTTATAGGCGGTCTATGAACTCTTGGCGATTACTGATATTAATCACGAGGATACACTATCTCCAATATGATTGTCTAGGGTATGAATGAGGAGCATCTTCCTTTTCTATCTTTATTTAAGAGTTCAGTTTTAGCTCTTTAGTGGAATGAGTTAAAATTAATGGATCGGACCTAAGTGAATCATTTGTTGATTGTGATTAGGTTATGTCTATTGAAGCTTAAATTTAGATGGCCCGCCAAGATCCCCAATCCACACGGACTTGCATGGATCACTTGATATATTCTACCGGACCAATTTAAGGGTCCATCTAGAATTGCATTCAATATATTAAGAATATAATTTGCACATTATTTTAGTAATGGGCTGCTCAATTATATTAATATATTAATGAAAGACATGTGGGCTTGTTTCTTTTAGTAAGAATGGGTCTGGTTCACATGTGAGCTTTTTATTTAAAGTCCAATGGATTAAATAAAATAAGAAAATAATATTTTGGCCCATTTACTCTAAGTGGGGCGGCAATGGTTAGTTTAACCTAATATATTATTTTGTTTCATTGTTTTAATTAAATAAGAATTAATTAATTTATTAATTAATTGTTTAATTAAAGAAACAAATCTTTTCTAATCAGGAAATATATTTCCTAAAAGTAAAATTAAAAGACTTGTTTGATAAGGAAATAAATAATTAGTTTTATTTATTTAATCAAATAAGAAGTCTTTTTTTATTTAGTCAAAATAAAAGAATAAAAGATCTATGAGTTGGATTAGGGTTTGATGTCTTAAAAACTAGATGGAAATTAGGGTGCAACATAAGCCTATGGTGGGCATGTGATTTCGGCAACCTTAGTTATTTCTAGGTTAGGATTTCGGCAACCCTAATAATAAAAGAAAAGAAGAAGCAAACTTAGGCCACCTATATATTGACAAGTATAGAATTCGGCCACCATGATATGGGTTCATGATACAAATTTCTTCTTCTTCTCAATTCATAGAAAGCTTTTTATTCTACTAAAACAAAAAGGAGTGTTAGATTATTCTTTGATAGTATACTATTTGCTTATTCATCAATAAGCTTGTGTATACGATATCGATCTAGGTTCACGCGAGATTCGATCATTAGATTGAGAACTCAAAAGTGACCGGAATAATCTTAGTCATTCTTTTGATTGTTTTTGTGACTAACAAAGAAAAAAAAAGTTTGTTTTGTCCATTCACATGTTTGCAATTCAAAGAAAAGGGAGAATACGCTCCTAGGTGATCCACGTTCGTGCTAGGATTGAAGATCTTGCGGATTACCATCGACGTAAGTCAATTGGATCACGCGACAAAAGGTATTCTACTTTTTGTTATTGTATATGTATGTTTAATTAATTAAAGGGTTTAAGGTTCATAAAGGAAAATTTTTTAAAAGTCACTAAATCTAATTTTTAGTATCGCTTCCGCTGCGTGTACTTTTTTGGTATTTTTCCCTACAGTTAAATCCTAGTAATTAAGGTAATACCATATTTAAGATAAGAATGAACTCTGAACCTGGATTGAATCTATTTAATGGAATTAGTTGATTAACCTTGAGTATTACGTATAGGGAGCATCGGTTACCTAGTCTCTCACCTTTTGATCACATTCACATATTCTTGTTAATTACTCTCTTTTAATTAATTTAGTCTCTTAGTTTAATTCAATTGACAACAATCTCAAATCTCTTGGATACTATTACTTGCTTAACTGAAATTAGAATTAGTTATAATTCGTAAATCACTTTTCCTCGTGGGAATGATCCCTACTTGTCGCTGTACTTATCTCATGATTCGTGCACTTACGAGTTAGGTTTTTATTACACGATATTATCCATCAAGTTTTTGGTGCCGTTGCCGGGGCTAGTTGAATTTATTGGTTATTTCTAGTTTTAGTTATAGTTAATAAGTTTAATCTAGTTTAGGTAGTCGAGTCACTAATTTTTGGCTTCTTAGATAGTTTTTTTTTTTTTTTTTTTTTTTTTTTTCCTGTAGTTTACTTGTGTTTTGTCTTTTTTTGTTTTAGGTGGTGACAACAGATGCAAGGTAGAAGATCTCAACAGAGAGAATTATTACCTTTGAACGATAATATTGATCGCATCAGAAATCCAACAATGGAAGACAGAACAAATGAGAACCAAGAAAGACTCAATCAAGGTCTGAACCCCATTCCCAACCTTGTTCCAAATCTGGTTTTTGAGCAAGAACCAGAGCCCATCAGAACTATGAAGGATTACAGTAGGCCGGTTGTGAGCAACCATCCCTTATGCATTGTGCTAGAACCTGCTGTAAGGAATAATGAACTGAAAAGTATGCACTATAACCAATTGCCTATTTTTCATGGTCTATTAGATGAAGATGTGCTTTTGTTCATTAGAGAGTTCTACGCAACAATACAATCCTTTCCGAACCATCGGATCACAGAAGATCAGCTGTGCTTGAGATGCATTCCACATGCATGTGGAATGCATTGAAAGATGAGGCGAAAACATGGTTGTTAATATTACAACCAGCATCTTTGAGAACCTGGGATGAAGTAAGGGAAAAGCTTACTAATCAGTATTATGCACCTTAGAAAACTAGTGAATCCGAGCTAAAATTTTGAGTTTCTTTCAACAAGACAATGAGACTTTTTATGAGGCGTGAGAGCATTTCAAGAAGTTTACCAGGGATTTCCCTTAGCATGGATTTCTTACTAATCAGTTATGTCAGTGGTTTTATGATGGTCTGACTGAAGTCTTAAGTCTTTTAGTGAACAATGCTTGTGGAGGATCCATGTATGACAAGGAACCTAAGGAGGTGAATGCCATCTTTGAGAAGTTGTAGCAAAATTCTCGTCAAAAAAATTCCAGGAGGAAGAAGGGAATCTATACCATAGATGCCAACACGAAAAGCTCCATTCATATGACACAGATGTTAAAGAAGTTAGAAATTCTTACTATTGATATGGGACAAATGAATCAAAGAGTGTTTTTAGGAGAACATCAAGTAGGAGGTCTTGGACCTAGTAAAGAAGAAGAGGTTCAAGCCATGAACAACTATAATTCCAGACCACGGAATGATTTATATTCTAATATATACAATCCAGGCTAAAGGAATCATTCGAATTTTTCTTGGTCTAACAACAATTGGAGTTCTAAAAACCAATGGGGAAACAATTATCAAGGCACTGGAAATCAATGGGGAAACAACAATAACCAAAGGCAGAATAATATCGATGCTCAACAAAATGCTGAATCAGAACCCAATAAGCCATCATTGGAAGATATGATACAACAAATTCAGTAACAAAACCAGCAAATTCAACAACAAAACCAGCTGATCCAGCAGCAAATGAAGCAAACCTAACAAAATAATGATTACAATTTCAGAATATTCATGCTTCAATGAAGAAGTTGGACATGCAAATTAGGCAATTAGCCGAAGCTAATCAAAGAAATGAACATGGAAAATTTCCAAGTTACATTGAGCAAGCAAATGCTACGACAATGCTCCGGAATGGTAAGATACTAACTGATGATAGACCTACTGAACTTTTTGATAAATCTGCTACCGTTTCAAGTCATTCCAAAGAAAACATCACATCCTAGGAGGAAGAGATAGTGGTGGAAAAATCCAAAGTTTCACCACTCCTACACAAGTCACCCAATCCATATGTTCCTCCAATTCCATTCCCAGGAAGACTGCAAAAGAGCAAGTTGGAAAAATCATACAAAGACATATATGACATCCTTTCAAAAGTTAATGTCAACTTGCCCTTACTGGAGATGATACAGAAGATGCTAGCATATGCAAAGTTCTTTAAGAGCCTTCATACCTACAAAACAAGATTTGCAGAGAATTATCAAGAATTCTTGACTGGAAGTGCTAATGCAGTCCTTCAAAAGTTGTTGCCACCAAAATTACAAGACCCATGTAGTTTTTGCATTAACATTACTATTGAAGGGACAACTTTGGAGAGAGCCATGTTAGATCTGGGAGCCAATATTAATTTAATGCCTTCCATTATCTTGAGTAACTGTGATTGAATGACTTGAAGAAGACAACCATGTCACTTTTGTTAGCCGATGGTTCCGTCAAATACCCGAGGGGTTATGTTGAAGATGTATTGGTCTAGGTAGATAATCTAATCATTCCTGCTGATTTTATGGTATTAGACATGGATGAATGGGCTAAAGATAGAAACTACAAGCCTATTCTCTTAGGGAGACCTTTTATGGCAATTTCAAAGACTTTTATAGATGTCCAGAATAGAAAGCTAACGATGAATATGTTAGATGACACTGTAGAGTTTAAAGTCTTTGAGTCTCTTAAGTTCCCTGAAGCAACCGATGATTGTTACTCAGCTAAGTGTAGTTCAATTGAAGTCGTTAATTCGGCAATATAAGATGGATTGTCAGAGGAAATATCCCAAGAACTGCTAGATTGGGTTTGTGATGTATTTGAAGATGATGAAGAAATTCAGCAGGTTGGAGTTTCAGAAAAAGATTCTGATATTGAGGAAGTAAGTGCTAAAATAGAAGATGAGATCAACAAGTCGTTAATCCCATCTATGAGCTCTCCCCCTGCACTGGAGCTTAAACAACTTCCTTCTAACCTCAAGTATGCCTTCCTAGGGGTAAATAAGACTCTTCAAGTGATTATAGCTTTTAACCTAGCATAAAGCTGCCATTGGATGGACCATAGCGGATATTAAAGGAATAAGCCCTACCATTTGTATGCAATGCATTCTTTTAGAAGATGGTGCAAAGATGTCTAGAGAGGCTCCACGAAGACTTAACCTGAACTTGAAAGAGGTCGTCAAGGAAGAGGTCCTAAAGCTACTTAAGGTGGGTATCATGGACCGTATATCTGACAGTAAGTGGGTGAGTCCGGTCCATGTTCTACCAAAGAAATCTGGGATTATAGTGGTAGCTAATGAGAACAATGAGTTGATTTCTACGAGGAAGACTACGGGATTGAGAGTGTGCATAGATTATCGCAAGCTCAACACGGCAACTAAAAATGATCACTTTCCTTTACTATTTATGGATCAGATGCTCGAGCGTTTGGCGGGACATGTGTATTATTGCTTCATGGATGGATTTTTAGGATACAATCAAATTGCCATAGCTCCAGTAGACCAAGAGAAGACGATGCTCACATGCCCCTTCAGAACCTTTGCTTACGGAAGAAAGCCTTTTGGGTTGTACAATGCCCCTGCTACTTTCCAAAGATGCATGATTTCAATCTTCTTCGACATGCTAGATAGGTTTATTAAGGTATTTATGGATAATTTTTCTATTTTTGGTAATTCTTTTGACCACTGCCTTGATAAATTAACTAGTGTTTTGAAAAGATGCATAGAGACCAATTTGACTCTTAATTGGGAGAAAAACCATTTTATGGTGAAATCTGGAATAGTGATAGGACATGTGATTTCTGATATAGGCATAGAAGTAGATAAGGCAAAAATTGAAGTAATTGCTGAACTTCCACCTCCCACTTCGGCGAAGGGTGTCAGTAGGTTTCTTGGTCATGCAGGTTTCTATAGACGCTTTATAAAAGATTTTTCAAAAATTTGTCGTCCCTTATGTAACCTCTTAACCAAGGAATCTACATTTGTTTTTAATGATGAATGTGTGCATGCTTTTGAATCTTTGAAGAATAAACTGACATCTACTCCTATAATCATGCCTTTTGATTGGTCTCTTCCATCTGAATCAATGTGTGCTACATCGAATTATGTTGTAGGCGCTATTTTAGGACAACGAGTAGATAAAGTATCACATGTTATTTACTACACTAGTCGCACTTTGAATGATGCACAATTGAATTACTCTACTACTGAAAAAGAATTACTTGCTGTTGTTAGTGCTTTGGAAAAATTTCGTCAATATTTAATTGGATCCAAGGTCATTGTTTATTCTGATCATGGTGCTTTGAAATATTTACGAACAAAGAAGGAAGCGAATTCGAGATTACTTCGGTGGATCATTTTATTACAAGAGTTTGATTTGGAATCAGGGATAAGAAGGGCAGCAAGAATGTGGTAGCTGATCACCTTTCTCGATTAGTGGATGATGAGAACGTGGAATGAAGGAAGTACTAAGCTTGTGCCAATCAATGAGAATTTTCTAGATGAACAATTGATGGTTGTGGAAGTCAATGATCCATGGTATGCGGACATCGTGAATTACCTTGCAAATGGCATCATACCAGCTGATGTGAACTCACAAGCAAAAAGAAGATTCATCTCCATCACCAGACAATACTTTTGGGATGAGCCATACCTGTTCAAATATGGCGCTGATCAGCTCATTGGAAGATACAATCCTAAAGAAGAGCAACAAGACGTGCTAAAATTCTGCCATAACCTTAGTTGTAGAGGGCACTTTAGTGCCAAGAAGACTGCTTTAAAAGTTCTCTAATCAGGTTTCTTCTAGACCTCTTTATTTAAGGATGCTTATACTTTCTATATTTCTTGTAACAGGTGCCAGAGAACGGGGAACATTGGTAAGAGAGATGAGATGCCTTTTTTGAGCCAACTGGTTATAAAGATATTTGATATATAGGGAATAGATTTCATAGGACCCTTTCTGTCCTCACACGGGTTCAACTACATCTTGGTTGCCATGGACTATGTCTCAAAGTGGATCGAAGCAATTGTAACCTAGACGAATGATAGTCATGTGGTTGTGAAGTTTGTCAAATAGAACATATTCACCAGATTCGGGACACCTTGTGCAATCATAAGCGACAGTGGAAGCCATTTTTGTAATAATGTATTTGCCTCATTGATGAAGAAGTACAGTGTCAAACACAAGGTGGCAACCCTGTACCATCCTCAAACTTCAAGATAGTTTGAAGTGAGCAATAGACAGATTAAGCAAATACTAAAGAAGACTGTGCAACCAAATCGAAAGGATTGGTCAACTAGGCTTAATGATGCTTTGTGAGCATATAGAACTGCCTACAAAACCCCGATAGGTATGAGCCCTTATAGGATAGTCTTTGGCAAAGCATGTCATCTACCAGTGGAGTTGGAACACAATGCCTATTGGGCTCTGAAGAAGCTAAATTTCAACTTAGAGAAGGCAGGAATGGAAAGAAGCTTGCAAATGAGTGAGCTTGAGGAGCTCCAGAATAATGCATATGAGAATGCAAAGATATACAAGGGAAGGACGAAGAAATTGCATGATAGAATTCTTCGTCATAAAGAGTTTCATCCGGGAATGCTTGTCCTGCTTTACCAATCAAGTCTGAAATTATTTCTTGGAAAGTTTAGGTTAAAATGGACTAGGCCATATGAAGTAAAACAAGTGTTTCCACATGGTGTAATAGAGATTACAAACCTAGCCAATGGGAGCATATTCAAAGTGAATGGGTATAGATCGAAGCCTTATCTTGGAAGATGTCCTGCAAAATCTATTATACAGTGGATCGTTCTCAACGAGCCGTAAGGCTCTTGTGCATCTCGTCTAGATGTTAAATAAAGTGCTTGATGGGAAGCAACCCATCTAGGTATTTTCTTTCCCTTTATTTTTTTTTGAGTTATAATTTAGTGTTCCCCTAACTTAAATTCAGGTTTGGGGGTGTGTAAAAAAAAAATAGCCATCAGATCTCGACTGCTCTGCTCTCGTGACTGTTGTCAAATTAAGAGCAGTCATTGCAACGGTACCCTCTGAATTGAAAGTGCTACCATGTGCGTTGCGAAAACCCGTAGCGGTCACAATAGTGTGAATACTTGATCGAAACCGTTACGGAAAATGATAGCGGTCATGGCAACGGTATCCTTTGGACTGAATGCGCTGCCATGTGCGCTATGAAAACCCACAGTGGTCCCTTAGTTAAATGGTGCGTTTCGCACTTGTCATATGGCTACCCAATAAGAGCGAACCGCTGTGGCTTTCACATCGGTAAGAGCGGCAGTCGAGCCTTAACTATAAAAACCGCATCAAACCTGATTTTCTTTTATTTTCTCTTTCAAACTTTTGTTCTTCCTTCTTCTTCCTCTTCTCAATCTGTCACACCTAAGTAATTAAGATATGTCAAGGACAGCGTCCCGTAGAGGTGCTAATCCTTCAGATTTGAATAGAAGAAAAGAGAAGAGGCATGTTGAGCAGACATTTGTAGGGAGTCCGGAGTTTAAGGATAGGTTGTAAGATAAACGCAATTACATTTTGAAGAGAGGGATTGATGTGGAAGAATTGGGGGAGACTATGATCCCTGCTGTTGTTGAGGCCAGAAGATGGACCAGATATGTGCGTCGGCCCTATAATGCCAACATTACCATAACCCGTGAGTTCTATGCCAATATGGTGGACACACAGTTTGCTGAGCACAGTGTGGTTTTAGTTAGAAGAGTACCTATGGTGGTATCCGTTGAAAAGATCAATGAATAATATAACCTGCCACCAATTGAGCGTATGGAGATAGAGTGCCCAATCAAGTACGATTTAGGATGCTCGCTTTGTAAAGAGGGTGCAGCTAGGTAGACTGGGCGCAGATTACTGAGGGGTGACTTACAACTGGACAGTGCCTTTTGGAACCTTTTTATTTTGGCTTCACTTAAGCCAACCAAACATATTGGGGAGATTTTCAAGGAGATGTTCCAGATATTATATGCAATTAGGACAAGAATATATTACGATGTTGCCAGCTTCATTAAGAAGGAGATTTACGGTTATGGGTGACAAGTGGAAACAAATATAATCTTTCCTTGCTTAGTTACAACCATGTGTGTTGCGGCTGGTTTGGTGGTGGACGACGACTCTAAGGATTTTACAATTGAGTCTGATACTCCACCTTCGCTGATAACATGGAATACCCAGGCAAGCATACATGGACTGCCCACGATTGGTGATTTTCCTGCACGTAAAAGGCGCCGAGATGGGGATAACATAGATGAGTTGGACCAGCAGAATTTGGACAGCAGTTACAGGATCTAGCTCAACACGTTGATGAAGGTTTTATGTATGGTCCTTAGCCAGATATAGGAGCCGGGTTATCATAGTAGAGGCCTAAGTGGGTAAAGTAAATGTTATCCACGATGAGGGGCTACATAGATACAGGGGTAGCAAGCTTGAGAAATGAGATGATCACACGCTTAGATACCATGCAGATTTTGATTAATGAGATCCATCATGCCACAGTTCACCCTGCTCAGCCTTTTGACCCCTCTCATTCCCTTTGATTTTTCAGGTTATGACACTGTAGATTTAAAGATTGCCGCCTAGTAGCAACATGGAGCCTACATCCCCACGCCTCCTAGAGGTGACATTTTTAGGACCATCCCAAGCCAGCAGTGTGATGATGACTATTAAAGGCACTGTAGACGGACCTAAGTCTACAACATGATCTGTTTCTTTTGATTTTATTTCTCTTTTATTTTCTTTTTCTTTTAGTTTTTGAAATTCTGATTTTCAGGATTTACTTTATGGATTCGGTTTTTTATATTTAGTTTTTGCTATTTTATTTTGTGTCGTTATTGCATTGCCTTTTCTTTATCCTTTTTGTTGTGTGCTTCGATTTCATACATTGAGGACGATGTCGAATTTAGGTTTGGAGGTGTGATAGTTTATTTTTGAGTCAAATTTTTGTTTTGTTTTTAGAGTCTGTCGTTCCTACATCATCCAAGAGAAGATACTTTGACGTGTGCCTTATAGATGATATGCATTAATCAATAGGTTTACACTAACATCTTGCCATTTAGGGTACTACGTTGCATTTTTCAAAACTTATGACATGCTCTTGATATGATAGTAGATAGGATGCTGAGTTGAATTGCCATGATTAATAGTGGAGACTACCCTTGTGAGTTCACTCAACCAAAAAAGAGTACATAAATGACATATATGAGTGTCTTGTTATTTCTACTCTTTAAACACTCAGTAGGTTTTTAATATTAGGTTCGATCTCTATAGGTTGTACATTGAGCATTATAGAACTTTCATCATAACCAGTGGAAGTGATGATAGACTATGTGTGCTTGAGCTACTTACAAAGCCTTAAATATTTCCTACCTGTATATGTGTGCTCCATAGCTCTGTTTGAAGCCAAACATTGTTAGCCTTTTTTTCTTTCTTCACCACATTAATTATAACTCAAATAAGCCAATGTTATAGCCATACCTTATAACTTAGGATCATGCTTTGAGAATGTAAAGAAGATGTACTAGCTCTGCACGTAACTATGTGCATAATTTGATGCTGAGGCCGAGGAAAGGAAGAGCTGCATTCAATCCAAAAGTTTTGAAGTTGAAAGTAATATACTATTTGTAATCTCTGATTCTCTAAGTGTTTTAAAAAAAAAAAAAAATTACCACCACAATGAATGGTGCGTTGAGAGAATCAAAGAATAGAATGTTAAAAGGTGCAACAAAGTCAATTAAGATAACAAAGTTTATATCGACTCAAAAAGGAGTTTGACAAAGGAAGAAAGGTGAAGTTTGAAGAATTGAACAACAATAAGTGTTATCATCCCACTTGTAAAAGAGATCACGAGACTTGTGGGAAGCTGAAAAGGTAAAAGAAGACTCTTACGGTATGATCCTAGGTTTTTGAATTCCAATTTTCTGTTCTTTCTTAACCTTCACCCAATCGCTCCATTACAACTAGAATGAAGTTTATTTGGTCTGCTTGTTATCCTTGTTGTGATAGTAGAAATATGACATGTGATTATCTTGTTCATAGTGTTTGATTCTTTTCATGAGATCTTTTGCTTTCAAATCAAGCGTTCTTTCATTGATATATTTATATGCATTAATAATTTGAAATTTTCTTGAGCATAACTTCCATTTGTATATGCTTGATAAGTGTATTTACCTAGGTTCTGTGAGAATTAATAAGTGATATCTTGTGAGAATTAGAGTTGAAGCGAATTATATTTATGGTGTTTGATGAATGTGTTTTTGAGCAATGTTTACAGATTTATGACTAAATATTACTCTTTACCTATTGGTTTTTGCATGCTATTAATATAGGCATAAGTTGTCAGATTTTGGATAACAGGTTTTCAAAGGATATGTTTGTGGGAGTCATAGCTGTAAACCCTCTAGAGACAAAAATCCACCTACTAGAGACATCTAGAGGTTTAAAGGATTGTAGCATACACTCAATACTATCGTGTTCTCTATGAAAATGGCTTAGTTAGAATTTTATTTTTAAGTTTTTGTTTTCTTAGTTTTGCTCGAGGGCTAGCAAAAGATAGGTTTTGGGGTATTTGATCGGTCATTTATTGTATATGTTTTTAATCCCTATTCCTCCAGTCAATTGCTTGTTTCTCAAGTCTTTTGGGGATTTAATTTGTGTGTTTGAGCATTTTCAGGTTATTGGATCTAAATGATGTGTTTGAAGAATTTCAGATTAAAAGAGCTATTTTATAGGATCTTAAGGACTGTTTGAAGAATTTCAGATTAAAAGAGCTATTTTATAGGATATCAGGGACTTTTATGCAAAAGGCCATTTTCACTGTCAAAGTCGCTTCTATTTTTTGTAGCGGTTCAAGAACAGTGAAGATTGCTATGTCTACCATTACCGATTGCACTCTCAAAGCCACAGTGCTACGCCTTATATGGAGACCGCTGCAACTTTCACAACGGTTTGACAAATCTGTGCAGCGCGAGGAATATTCTCTAGTTCAGGAATTGAGGCTTATAAATACATATGGATTTTAGGGTTCGTTCACTATTGGAGCACAAACCATTCACAACACAGCTCATAACACAATTCTCTCATCCATCTTTACACATAGAAGATTCGATGACGAAGAAGATTTCATCATCAAAGATTAGAAGAATTTGTTGAAGGCCTCAATGAGTTTCATCTTTTCTATCTCTTGTCTTTTTATTTCCATGATGTGCAATTAACTCCATATTAGGGGATCGATGTGAACCTATGTAATGCTCATGTTATGTGTAAGGATTCCTATTTATTTATTGATTGACTTATGTCGTGGACAAACCACATATTAGGGCTTGATGTAAGGGTAGTTTAGGTATTTGGTGTTTTGCACAACCAAGGCCCGCTCAAGACCTCAAGAGAAGAAGCGCCAAAGGTATATTCTAGTGCTTTATTGCTTTAAAGAGATCTAGTTGCACACACACACACACACACACAACTCATGCATATATCTTACTCTTGTATGCTGTGTGTTTTATATGAGTGCATGCATGTTCTTGAACATCTCTTCTTACATATTTTAATTTACTGTATCTTGTTCATTGAAATGCCATAACATGTTTATGCATTAGGATGCAAAGCCATGAAGTCTCTTCATGCATGTTTAAATGATTACATCTTGTTCATTGAAATGCCATAACATGTTTAGGCATTAAGATGCAAAGCCATGAAATCTCTTCATGCATGCTTAAATGATTGTATCTTGTTCATTGAAATGTCATGACATGTTTAGACATTAGGATGCAAAGCCATGAATTCTTTTCATGCATATTTTAATTGGTTACACCTTGTTCAATGAAAATGCCATGACATGTTAGGCAGTAGGCTGCATTCACTTCCCACACTTGCATTTCATGTTAGTCGTAAGTGTGGTGTAATTCGTTTCTCGAAGATTATCAAAAATGTCCGCACTTGCACGATGGTGTGCATGTCTTAGCGCGATGGTTGACCACTTAAGAAGGTATCATTCTTCTCTTGGATAAGTGTTAGATTTGATTTGTTTGTTTGGAGTGAAGTGTCTAGTTTCAAAAGATTGGATTTCAATGTTTCAAATATTTTCAAAACTGACATTTGCATGGTCTTGTTACCATAGTGTTTTTTTACACAGTTTCAAAATGAGTTTTGAAATTTGTACAAACTAGACACCCATACCTTTCTAACAGTATATTATTTGTAATATTTCATGACCGTTTGGATTGATTTTGAAATCTCCAAAGTGATCACTAAAACAGGGCATCACTGCTGTTATCCGAATCTGACCATTGGTCACTCAATTGACCATAACCTTTTCTACATATATCTTAATGTCATTTCATAAGTAGACTTCCATACCTTTCCAACGATATATCATACGAAAGGTTTTGATGTCATTTGATCATGATTTAAGTCGCTTGAAAATCAAGCTTTGTGCTGTGACGCTTCGCCGGGTTCAAGTGCCGCATTGGGTGACAGTGGCATGCTTTCGACAATAATTTGCCACGGTCCAAGTGTCGTCTTTGCTGACCGCGGCACCTAGACCGTGGAAAACCTGATTCCCGACCCTGTTTCGTAATTTGGCCATATCTCACTCATTTGGAATATGATTTGGCTCATTTTTGAAGGG
Source organism: Acer negundo (assembly GCA_035582765.1). NCBI lineage: Eukaryota > Viridiplantae > Streptophyta > Magnoliopsida > Sapindales > Sapindaceae > Acer > Acer negundo. The sequence continues at coordinate 11,571,509 of CM069233.1, forward strand.
CAAGCCACGTAATTTATAGGGCTATCATCTTAGCACTATAAATACATCCTTTTCTCTCATTTGTATTCAAGGAACAAAAAATACAAAACCTTAGAGAGAGATTAAGAGTTCCCTAGTGAGAGAAAGCACCAAGATTGCTTCTTTAACTCTCCAAACCCATTTCCATATGCATAAATCATCATCTAAGCATCATATAGGTTTATCTTGCATGTGATAATACATGGGTCTTCTTCAACACACATGGTATGATATGTTGAACACTATTATCTTACATAATTAGTGTTTTTACTTATCAATTTATCTCATTTATTATTTGTATGTTCTTAGAGTAATTTCTACATACAAGATTGAGATTATGTGTTGATTGGGTTATTTTGTGATAGCTAGGTTTTATTGTTTATATGTCATCTAGCTAATTAATCTCACTGCATGATTGAGATTGTTTTTTGATAGCTAGGATTTCATGATTGATATATACATCTAGCTAATTAATCTCATTGAAATGTTTGAGATTGTTTTTGATAGCTATTGTCTCTAAGATCGGTTATCCTCTGCACAGCTAAGCTTTATGACATGTCATATAGCTTTTGATATCTAAGATCGTGTTAATTGTCATATTATCATCCTAGATAAGCATATAGTGTACCCTAGCTCTATTTGCATATTTGGATATCTTTGCATATTCACTTAGGGTGTATGATCTCTTTGGAGAATTAAGTCTTGATCTAGGATTGCTATTACAGGCCAGCGGGTAGTAGTGGTGGGTTACAGTCTTAGCATGGTTGAGATTAACCTAGGATGTGAACATCATTACAAGTAGTGATTGTGAGGATTGAGTAATTAGACTAGGTCCACTTTTACAGGCCTGTAGGTAGTGGTAACGGGTTATTGATTGGGATTAGATCGTAAACCGGGATTAGAATGTAAACATTATCACAATTAGTTGATTCGAGGTTCGAGTGTGGCACATTTACCAGCCCATGGTTTTTCCATGTTAAGGGTTTCCACGTATACTTCAAGTGTTATTTAAATTTCGCTCATATTACACTTGTCATATTGTATTGACTAGTTGGGGTATTTTTGTAATATTGACTAAACGCGAAAATTGGGTAATAAGGGATAAAATCTATTCACCCCCTTCTAGATAGTTTAATACACACCGTGCATTATTAGTTTCATTATGATTCAAACTCCATATCTTTATTAATCAATTTGTTCAATTCATTTTGTATCTAGATTCTTGACTCGTATTGATCTACCTAAATTAATTGATACTTGTTTCGGGGTTTGATAATTTATAAATTGACTCTTAATTACTTTTCAATTGAATGAGTATGATTATTCTCAATATAGTAATTATGCAAGACAATTTTGGTTCAATAATTCTTGCACATAATAGGTTTTTGATTATAGCTCACACCTTCTACGAGGGTGAGTTGTAATTGAGAATACGTGGTTAAATCTTAGTAATTAAGGTAATACCATATTTAAGATGAGAATGAACTCTGAAACTGGATTGAATCTATTTAATGGAATTAATTGATGAACATTGAGTATTAAATATGGGGAATCAGTTACCTAGTCTCTCACATCTTGATCACATTCACATATTCTTTTTAATTATTCTCTTTTAATTAATTTAATCTCTTAGTTTAATTCAATTGACTACAATCTCAAATCTCTTGTATACTGTTACTTGCTTAACTTAAATTAGAATTAGGTATAGTTCGTAAATCACTTTTCCTCGTGGGAACGATCCCTACTTGTCGATGTATTTATCTCATGATTCGTGCACTTGTGAGTTAGGTTTTTATAACACTATATTATCCATCAACTAATACTAGGCGAGATCCAAGGAGGGTCGTATCTAGGTGAGATTCTTGGTGAATCGAGTCTCCATAAATTGATGGTGTTAAGATTTTCATTCCTTGCGGGAGTATTCTTTTGAATCTTCACATTTATTATACGATTCGTCAACTTCTGGATTATTGATGATTATCTGGCTTAGTCTAAGGTCGAATATTATGGAAGATATGTCAAAATCTTGTATTATAAATGATACCTTGTATTTGCTGTGTGGGCGGTGAGTTCATATCAATTCGCCTATTTTGAGGATTCTCTAGTGAGCAAGTTCCCTTTATGGGTGACTTGCTCTTTGCTTGTTAATTCGTCGAGGATGCACATTGTCTGTTGAGCTAACGTGGCCTGATGGCATGGAGATGTGGTTCCATAGATTCCAGGCTCTGTGCTTACGTGTCAGGCCGAATAAAATTAACCCCAACATTTACAAAGTTAAAATTCAACAAATATCAATTCATTAAGAATTATCTCATACCATAAGTATTGTTTTATTTTTCTAAAACTAGGTTTGGTTGCTTGTGCAAGGCATTTGCTTTGATTTTTATTAATATTTTATGTTCTTAAATAGCATTCACTCATACACTATTGAATCATACACTATTGAAGTTATGGGTGTGAGTTATATTCTGTGTAAGAAAATTCTATAATACACACAACAATTAAAACACCTTAAACAATAAATTAAATCTAAGATGAATAGAAAACATACCTCTTAAATCCATGATAATTGTGGTAGCCAAAAATGGTCTGTGGGCCTAAATATAAAAAGGCCCAAACCTTCATGCTAAAGCCAATCCAGGCCCACATTCATCAGGTCGACCCAAGGCTTGTGTCAACAAGATTTGGCCGTTTGAAACCGAGTCAAAGTTTCAGTTACATTTTTTGAAATCTCTCCTTGCATCACGCCCACATCTAATACTGATCAAGTGAACGTTAGGAAATGTTTTTTAGCCTATAAATAAGAGACACAAAACCACAGTTAAGCTCTCTGAAACTCTGGACGAAAGAAAAAGCTTATTAGCGTCTTGAAACTCTGTTCTCTCTAATTCCGGCCACCAGAATTCAATCTGAATCTCAACCACAACTCAAACATTACAATCGCTTAGCCTAAGCATAACTAAGGCTAAGAATCCAACCCCCCCCCCCCCCCCCCCCCCAATTTTTATCGTTCTTTATCTTTGCTTTTTTCTTTGTTATTGTTCTTTTGCAGGTCAAAAGAGAGGACAACTCGTTTCGATCGATAGACCAACTTTTTCACAGGTTTAAAGAGGAGACGATATCCCCTAGTCGACAAGTTCAACCAAGTTGTCTTGGGCCTAATACAAATCCGACTCGATCCATATCAATCGTAGGTCGACCCCTCTACAATAATTTACGAAAAGAATTGTAGATTCGAATGAACAATCACTTACACTCAGATTAGGTATTCCTCTGCCTACTTCTTTAAAACCCTTACAATATAGTTTCAAAGGGACAATCTGTATTTATATAGGAAGAGGTAAGGGGACCCAGCCCTAATGCTTTAAACCAATCCTTATTTAGTTTTGGGTTCACTCATCATAAAGCTATACTTTTGGCATACACTAAAACATCATATCAATATAATTGGGGTCTAAAACCCATTAAATAAACCAAGCCAAATATTCAGTAACGATTACAATAACTTATTGGACCTTCAGGCATTTCAATTAAATTATGGTTCAACTAGTTTTAGAAAACCAAAAACTCAATCAATAACAGCCATAAATACAGAGAATTCTAACATGTTTTATTAAATTTGTCCAAGTTACTATTTTGGCCAGATGTTGGTTTTGGTTGTTGTAACAGATTGCATTGTTAGAGAAAAGACAGTCTTATAACTTTTCTCTTTGTTATGGTCTTTTGTATATATTTTGTTCTGTTTTCATCAAGCGGAGATTATTCTTTAAGAAATAAGAAAAATCATTTTTTTTTCTTTCCTTTTGTAAAATGGTATCAAAGCAATTTCATGCTTCATTGACTTTTAGCCTCTGAATATGGCGCGTGATGGCGATGCCAGTGGGGCCGGTGGCAATTGATTTGTTCATCTTAAGAATTCAAATTCACCTTCAGTGAAATCGCCAATGGAAGATCCTAACGGCCCTTACTTTCTTCACCATGGAGATCACCCAGGGTTTAGTCTTGTCTTTCATCAATTGATCGAAGATAACTACAACACTTGGAGTAGAACTATATGTATGGTTCTTACTACGAAGAACAAATCAGGTTTTGTTGATGGTACAATTCTTCATCCCTTAGCCTGATTTGCTCTTTAATTCACGGTCTTGTTGCAATTCCATGGTTACTTCGTGGCTTTTGAATGTGTTGAGTATAGAAATAGCCGATAGTCTACTTTACCTTGATTTTGCTTTTGAGGTTTGGGAGATCTACGCGATCGATTCCATCAGAGCAATGGACCTCATGTTTTTTAGATTAAGCAACATCTTCATGGACTTTCTTAAGGGTCTGACAATGTCACTACTTACTACATGAAACTCAAGATACTTTGGGATAAGCTGAAAGATTTCAGGCCAATTCCTGTTTGTAATTGTGGAGGAATGAAATCCTAGATGGATTATCAGCACCAAGAATATGTCCTTCAGTTTCTCATGGGCTTGAATGAATCTTATGCTCAGATTCGAGATCAGATTCTAATGTTAGATCCCTTACCTAATATCAACAAGGTTTTTTCTCTTGTTGTTCAAGAAGAACGCCAGCATCGAATTGGATCAGGAAATTCTTCCATGACAGAATCCATGGTGTTTGGGACTAGTTCAGCATCACTAAATGTCTCTGCTGCTGGTAATATGAAATCAAAAAGAGACAAGTCTGTTTACACTCATTGTGGGATCTCTGGTCACACCATTGACAAATGTCACAAGTTACATGGTTATCCTCCTGGATACAAGTTCAAGTCCAAAACTGCATAGTTCAAATCCTATGTGAATCAAGCTAGCCTGGGTTCAGATGCTACAAATATATCTTCACAAGCTGTTTGTTCAACACCAGAAGTATCAGCTATAAGTACCTTAACACCTTCTTAATGCCAATAATTGATTAACATGTTAAGTACTCAACTCAATCATGGATCTAGCCTTGGTGATTCTCATTCCATTGAACTATCTATCTCACACTTTACTAGTATAGCTTCTTTCTCTTCTAAGATTTTTTCCAATTCCATTCCTATCAATACATGGATTTTGGAAACTGGATCTACTCATCATGTTTGTAGGGATATATCACTCTTTGATTTTACAATTCCTGCATTTCCTTCTCGGGTCACTCTACCTACTAGTCATTCTGAGTTTATTACTAAAGTAGGAACCCTTACCTTGTCTAGTCATGTTAAACTTGAGAATGTCTTGTAAGTGTCAAGTTTTCAATTTAATCTTCTCTCTGTCAGTTACTTATCTCAATCTTTGAATTGTTCTCTTATTTTCTCTCCTACTTCTTGTTTGATTCAGGACCTTACATAGGGCACACTGATTGCGTTAGGTAGAAGACTTGGAAATCTTTACTATCTAGATTTTGATAATTTTTCTTCTGTTAAATCCAATGTCAATAATGTTAGTAGTAAAGTTTCTATGTCTAGGAATGAGATATGGCATTATAGAATTGGACATCCTTCCAATGTAAAATTGCAAACTCTTCATACTGATTTGCAAATTCCTTTTATGAATGACAAGAATTTCCATTGTTCTATATGTCATCTTGCAAAACAGAAATGATTACCATTTTTTTTTCATAATACCTTATCAGAATCTCTTTTTGATCTTATACACTGTGATGTTTGGGGACCATTTCAAGTCGAAACTATTGAGGGTTTTTGCTACTTTTTAACCATTATAGATGATTGTTCTCGAGCCACTTGGCTATATCTTCTTTATTTTAAGTCTGATGTTAAGCAGATTATACCAAATTTTTTAAGGATGATTTTAACTCAATTTGGTGTTAAGATAAAGTCTTTTAGATCTGATAATGCTCAAGAGTTGTCTTTTACTGATTTGTTTCAATCAAATGATGTCATTCATTTTCATTCTTGTGTTGAAACACCTCAACAAAACTCTGTTGTTGAAAGGAAACATCAACATATTTTGAATGTTGCTAGAGCATTGCTTTTTCAATCTAAAATACCTTTAGTTTATTGGGAAGATTGTGTTTTGACAGTAGTTTATCTTATTAATAGAACTCCCTCTTTTTTGTTATCCAATAAGTCTCCTTTTGAGCTGTTATACAAGACAAAGCCTGTTTATAGTCATCTTAATTCTTTTGTTTGTTTGTGCTATGGTTCTACCTTGTTAAGAGATAGAAACAAATTTACTCCTAGGTCTAAGGCTTTTGTTTTTCTTGGTTATCCTTTTGGTTACAAAGGGAACAAGCTTTTAGATCTTGAAACCAATACAGTCTGTGTTACTCGGAATGTCATTTTTTAATGAGACTGTATTTCCCTTCACTGAATTACCTACTCGTTCTTTCTCTATTGACATTTTTAGTGATAGAGTTTTACCTCAGTCACTCGTTGACAATTCCACATCTTCCTCACACACTAGTGTTCCTTCTCATTCACATTCTACTAGATCTACTCGAGTGTCAAAACCACCAACATATTTGCAGGAATATCATTGTTATTTAACAGCTTAACTTGAATTGTCAACTCTGCCTGCAACTTTTACTACCTTAGCCGTTGCTACCAGTTATCCTATCTCTCAGGTCTTTGACTATACTTTTTTGTCTCCTTCCTATTGAGCTTATGTTCTAGCTATATCATCTCACAAGGAACCAAATCACTATTCAGAGGCAACCTTGGTCCTAGAATGGAAAAATGTCATGCAATCTGAATTACAAGCTTTGGAAGCTAATAACACCTTATCCATTACTAGTCTCCCACCTGGATAACACCCTGTTGGATGTAAATGGGTGTACAAGATTAAACATAAAGCTGATAGTTTAATTGAGAGATTCAAGGTTCGGTTAGTGGCTAAAGACTATACTCAACAAGAAGGTATCGATTATGTTGATACTTTTTCTCTGGTGGCCAAGCTTGTGACTATTAAATTGTTACTTTATTTAGCTGCTATACATAGTTGGTTTCTCCCCTAATTTGATGTTAACAATGCATTTTTACATGGTGATCTCACTGAGGAAGTGTACATGTCTTTGCCACTTGGATATCACCATGAGAGGGAGTATTTACCTCCAAATCCTATATGTCGATTGCAAAAGTATCTTTACGGTCTCAAACAAACCTCAAGACAGTGGATTGCTAAATTTTCAGGTGTTCTAATTGAAGAAGGTTTTACACAATCAGCCTTTGATCATTCTCTATTCACCAAATCTATTGGTAAGGTCTTTATAGCTCTTTGTTTATGTTGATGACATAATAATTGCTAGCAATGACAAAGAGACAATTGAAAATTTAAAAAGATCTCTAGATAATAAATTCAAACTTAAAGATTTGGGAGATCTTAAGTTCTTCTTAGGATTGGAAGTTGCAAGATTAGATAAGGGAATCTATGTCTCTCAGAGAAACTATGCTCTTTAGTTGTTTTCTGATGTGGGTTATTTGGGTTGTAAGCCTGTTAAAAGTCTAATGGAACCTAACATGAAGTTGTCTCAAGAAGATGGAGAGCTTCTTGAAGATCCTGCTTTTTATAAAAGGATGATTGGAAAGTTATTGTATCTGACCATCACTAGACCTGATCTGACTTTTTCTGTCAATCGGTTAAGTCAGTTTCTAGCTCATCCTAGAGTACCACACTTGAAAGTTGCACAACATATATTGCAGTATGTCAAAGCAACTCCTGGACAAGGTATTTCTTTACTTCAAGCTCTGCAATACAGTTGAAGGCTTTTGCAGATTCAGATTGGGCAGCTTGCCCTGACAACAAGAGGTCAATTTCTGGTTTTTGTGTGTTCCTTGGAGATTCTTTAATCTCTTGCAAGTCAAAGTAGCAGCATACCGTATCCAGGTCTTCTGCAGAAGCTGAATACATGGCAATGGCTAATGCAACCTGTGAAACCATGTGGTTGTTGTCTTTGTTGAAAGATTTCCGAGTATCTCTTCCTTTTCCTACTCTTATTTCCTGTGATAACCAAGCAGCTATTCATATTACAGCAAACCTGGTGTTCCATGAGCGTACTAAACACATAGAGATAGATATTAGAGAAAAGGTTCAAGATGGGTGTTTAAAGACTATGCATGTTTCAACTCAACATCAAGTTGCAGACTTGCTCACTAAAGCCCTACATCCTTCTCAATTTATTTTTCTACTTGGCAAGATGGGAATTCGAAACATTTTCCTTCCATCTTGAGGGGGAGTAATAAATTTGTCCAAGTTACTATTTTGACCACTAATACTCCTTAATTACTATTTTGGCCAGATGTCGGTTTTAGTTGATTTAATAGATTGCATTGTTAGAGAAAAGACAGTCTTATAACTTCTCTCTGTTATGGTCTTTTCTATATATTTTGTTCTGTTTTCATCAAGCGGAGATTATCCTTCAAGAAATAAGAAAAATTATTTTTTCTTTCCTTTTGTAAAATGTTTCTCACCTCAAAACTCTAAATTATACGTAATTGATAATAAATAAATAAATAAATAAATAACTATTTTTTTATTTTAATAATTTTCAATTAAGATAATATTATATATATTTAAAAAAAAAATTAAAATTGTAAGTACAATTATTATAAAAAAGAATAATTTAGTGTAAAAAAGTAATTTATTTCAATTCAATTATATAAAAGTTAATTTAACCTAATTTTACAATTAAAACAAAATTCTGAATTGTTTTTCATTTTTCTTCGATATACAATCCTATATGTGGCATGCAACTACAAAAATACCACTATTTTCAATTAAAAAAAATTTCAACTTAGGTTTGGTACCAAAAACATAGTGATAATCAATGAACATATATGTGCCATTCTCCATGTTCATAACCTAACTTTTTCTATATATATATATATATATATATTTGGTTTATCTTATTTATAAGACAAGATGAGTTTGTTTTTCTATATATATATATATATATATATATATATATATTTGGTTTCTCTTATTTATAAGACAAGATGAGTTTGAATGTCTAACTTGCAGAATTTTAGAAACAATTACATTGGTTGACTGAATTGATTTGAGTTGTTTAAAAAAAAAAAAAAAAACCAGACACAGGGCCAGGATCCTGCCACAAACTCTCCCTAATGGAGGAGAAGGCCATCGAAGCTAAATTATGTGCCAAGGAGTTCCCCGTTTTAGGAGAGGCTTGACACTTACAATAACCAACATCAGCAAACAAGACCATAATGTCTTTATCAATACAAGGAGCTTCCCATAAAACAGGAAAAGAACTGAAAAATGAGGAAGCAACGGCGGGGGCGCAATCTTGGCTAAGGAGATTGATAAATTGTAGAATTTGGCCAACATAAGACCCTCCCGCAAAGCCAAAAGATGGTAGACCTCAGGAGACAAGGAACCAGCCAACAGGTTAGCAAACATCTTACCTTTATCATCTCGGATGGCCGCACCAACACCTAAAGACCAAGAATTCTTGCGTGAAGAAAAATCTGTGTTGAGCTTCAGAAGACCGGGAGCAGGGGTGATCCAGTCAGGCGAGGAAAAGGCATGGGAGCAAGGCAGCTTGGAAGAGGAGACCAGCTTGGCATTTCTGAACTCATAGAGCAAATCCGTTGACCAATCCCTAACTGGGGCAGGATCTCTAACTTTGCCAGAGTTTAGAAGAGAGTTACGATTCTCTCAGATAGCCCAAGCTATCATACACACCAAACCAAGCTCATCCAAGGAAATATTAACAGCCAAAGCCTGAAGACTATCCTGCATAGAGAGGGATCTAAAGTTGACCAGCATATTGCCAAAAGGAGTGCAATTCCATATTTTCTTGACCCCTTTACAGTTGAAAAGGGCATGGTTAACTAATTCCAGAGAAACATCACAGTGTGCAGAACTTTTCTCTTCCACATATTTTCAAGGGAAGGTACATCGTTCAAGCACACATGCCAAATAAAAAACCTATCCTTGGGAGGAATATTGAACTTCCAAATTGAATTCCACCAGCTGCTGGTCTTGGAAAGATTAGAAGCTGAAGCCTGAAGGCTGTTCTTCACTGCTAGTCTATACCCACTACTCACCGAGTAGACTCCATTCTTGTTATAGTGCCACTGTAAAGTGTCAGGACCACCTGACCAACTTATGGGGATGGAAAGGTTGATGTCTTATCAACAAGAAGTAAAACCTGATCAATTTTGTCAAAATTTCACTCCTATACCTGTCAATAAGATCAGAAACAAAAATGTTATAGTCGGGATCGAAAGTGATTGGCAAGAACGTACTAGGATGAGGAATCCATTTGTCTTTGAACACACGAATGCTAGTGTCATCGCCCACAGCCCATATGAGACCCTTCGAGAGAAGTTCTCTTCCTCAAGCTAGACTTCACCAAATGTGAGAACATCCCACCTTTACAGAGGCCGAAGTGAAATCAAATTGCTACTTGGCCTTCAAGACAAGGGCAGCTAACGAATCCGGGCAACAAAGAAATCGCCAAGCTTGTTTGGCAAGGAGAGTTTGATTAAATAAGGAAAGATCCTTGAAACCTAGGCCACCTTGGCATTTAGGGAGGCACATTGACTTCACATTAGTCCAACTAATTTTTCTTTTTCCCTCTCTCGATCCCTACAAGAATTTGGAAATAAGAGCACTAAGATCCCTACAGAGGCCAGAAGGAATTTTGAAAATGCTTATAGCATAGGTTGGGATGGCTTGGACCACCGCTTTGGTGAGAATTTCTTTCCCCCCATACGAGAACATACTACTCTTCCAGCTACTTAGTTTGTTGCCGACCCTCTCTTTAATCTCATTGAAAGTTTTATGCTTATTTCTCCCTACCAAAGTGGGGAGACCGAGATAAGAATCTTGAGAGTTGCCATCATTAATACCCAACACACCTTGAATATCTTTCTCAAGGAAGCCGTAACTTTCAGGCTAAAAGTGAGTTTCGATTTCTAAAAATTAATTTACTGACCCAAGCCTTTCTCATAAACCTCTAGGATATTCTGAATACTGATGCATATGTCTATTGACACCTTACAAAAGAGGATGCTGTCATCAGCGAAGAAAATGTGTCTAACCAAAGGGCTGCCTCTATAGCTTTGAACACCAAGGACCCTACCATTCCTCTCTGCATTCATGATCAAACTCAAGAAGGCCTCATCACACAAGAGAAACAAGTAGAGGGAGACGAGGCATCTCTACCTTAGGCCACGAGATAAGGAGATGGAGCAAATAGCTCGACCATTAAAGAGGAAAGACAGCTTTAAAGAGGAGAAACTGCCCAAAACCGGCCTTAGCCATTGATCCGGAAAATTCAACCTTTTCATAACAACCTCCAGCAAGGCCCATTCCACATGGTCGTAAGCCTTACTCATGTCTAATTTCAAGGCCATTTGGCCTCTTTTCACAAACTTCTTTCAACTTAGAGAATGAAGTGTTTCAAAAGCCACATGCACATTGTCGAAAATCTGGCGACTAGGGACGAAGCCGGACCAAAAAGGGAAAATGATATCTGGCAAGACCCTCTTGAGTCTCGAGGCCAACACCTTGGTGACAGTTTTATAGACAACACTACAAAGGGATATCGGGCGGAAATCCTTAAGCTCTAACGGGTTTTTCACTTTTGGGATTATGAGCATATTCATTTCATTGAAGTCTCTGATTGACAAAGCACCGTTCAAGAAGGCATGCTTTAGTAAAGTCATTCCTTATCACTCCCCACGATTTTTGTAAGAAAAAAAAAAGGCTTGATATCCATTAGGACCAGGTGTTTTTGTACGATTCAAATCAAACACAGCAGCTTTTATTTCCTTTACAGTAAAATTGGAGCTGAGAGTATCCCTCATCTCAACAGTCAATCTAACCCTAACCCTTTTTGAGGCATTTTTGATGTCTTGAGCAGAAGGGGAAGAAGAGTTGAAAAGTGAGGAAAAGAAATCCTCCCTATCATGTAAACAACCATTCTCATCCCGGAGGCATAAGATTAAATTCTTTTTTTTCCTAGTTGTAGCTCTCGTGTGGAAATATTTTGTATATCTATCATCAGCCTGAAGCCATTTTGCTTTGGAGCGCTGACACCAATATAATTCTTCACTTTCTAGTAGGTCTTCCACAGATTTCTCTAGAGACCTGATGACACTCATGGTCCCAGGTTTACCACTAGCTCTATACAACCTCCCAATTTCTCTATTTTTCACCTCGATCTGTTTTTGAATATTGCCAAAACGGATACTGCTTCAGCCTGTCAGTTTAGAAGCACAACAACTTAATTTTGTCTTCAGGTTAGTAGTCGTATCAGAATTCCCCTGCTCCCTCTAAGCAGCATCAACAATGGAGCCGAAATCCTCTTCTTTTATCCAATAGATCTCAAAACAAAAACTCATACAACTACTTTTTAGAAAGGGAGGATTTGAATCATAGTTTAGAAGAATAAGAAGGTGGTCAGAGGTATTAAAACCCAAATGTACCACCTTAGCCTTCCAAAAAACGTCCTTCCACAGATTGTTGACCATAAATCTATCTAACCTTTCCTGAATGTTTCCCTTGCTTTCCCTTTTGTTGTTCCATGTGAATTTTGTTCTTGAGAAGCCCAAATCAGAGAGATTAAAGTCATCAACAACTTGATTAAACTGAAACATCAGAAAGATTTCTTTAAGCCACCCTTCTTTTCACTCATATTTAGAACCTCGTTGAAATTGCCTTCACAAACCCAAGGAAGGTTATCCGTATCCCTAAGCCTACGTAAGAGAGCCCAAGAATCCTTCCCTTTCTAAGGATTATGTCCCCATAGACACCTAAAAATCGTCAGGTAAACCCATCATTCATATAAATCTGAGCATCAATATATCCAAAAGAGAATGAGAATCGAAACCACTAGACTATCCTTCCATAGGAGCATTAAACCGCCACTACTACTAGAACTATCTACACAAAAGCATCCATTATAACCAAAATTTTCTAAATTTATGACTTTCTGCCGTTTAGCTTTGATTTCGAAAGAAAAACTAAATCTGGGGAATGAGTTTTTAGCAACCTTGACAAGGCTGCACGCACGGGAGTTCCCCAGCCCCCGTACATTCTAACTGAGGCCTATCATTACTCTCGGCAAGCTTGAATCATAGGCTCCACCGATATATCAATTTCTGAATCCATTAAGGAACTTTTTCCTTTTTTCTGAATCCTGGTCTCCTCCTCCAGAGGATCAAAAACTACTTTTCTTTTGCAAGCATGACCTCCTGGCAGAACAATAGGAGATAGGATAGCTAGTTGTATTCCCAAAGAAAGAACAAAGACAAAGTTTTCTGAGGGCTTTTTCCTTTTCTTGTCGGGGAAGTACCTTTAATTAAAGATGGAAAAGAGGCATTCCCCTTTGAGATCCTCCTATTAGACTTACACATATTAAGCATTTTGTGAAGGATACTGGAAATTTTCCCAATGATATGGCGTTGTTGACCCTAATGAGCTACTTTCTTCCACTTTTACCAGATTTCTTTGTTGGGGTTGACAAGGCTTTTGGTGCTTCTTGGTGTTTGGGTATCGTTACTGAGTCCACCTCTATTATTTGTTCTATCTTTATGGGTCGATCCTCTGTCTGATTTGGATTTGGGTCTGATTGCTCCATAATCTCAAGAGAATTAGATGGGCCTGAAATAGGTTCACTATTAGGTAGACACAAAACTAATAAGCAACCCACAGGCCCAGGACCTGGCCTATCCACACACATCTCATCCACTTGAGCAAGCCCAATATCCACTGAAACTAGGGTTTTCTGGTGGCTTTCCTTCTCTACCACTTTCGTCGTTGTTGTTAAACTTGCTGAATTAGAATTTAGGGGAACCTGAGCATTAGACCTCCTACCCATCAGGCCATCCCCATCCATCTTATGAGAACATTCAATCGATCTACCCTTGTCTGACGAACTTCCCCCATCTGAGAATTAGATCTATACTACATTTTTTCTAAGATGGGAGCATTGAGCCAAGATCCAAATTTGGTGGCCAGACCTTCAAGCGCTACATTCCTAGCATTCTTGTATACACATTCCTTTCCCATGTCCGATTCTCCCACATGCATAGCAGAATTCTAGAAGTCTCTCATATTTTAGACTTACCATTGTCACCTCTTCATATATACCCAGCTTCAATTTGAGCCACCATTTTAGAGGCTTAGAAATGTCTATTCGGACCTTGACTCTCATATATTTACCCTAACACTCTCTAGATTCTGATGGAATCTCAATGACTTCCCCAATTTGTTTAGCAAACCATTTGGCCGTTCTCCGATTCATACACATTATTGGAATATCGTGAACTTGGATCAAGAAATCAGCTTTGTTGAAACCCAATTTGAAGTTGTTCCTCGACCCTTCTAGTTTCTCCATAACCATTAAGCTTTTGCCAAAATGCCAAGGCTCTCTATGCCAAACCCTGTTACGATCTTCTCTGTTGATGAAATAGAACATAAAATGTTCTCCCGACCAATTCGACCTCAACCTGCCCAAATGGGCTCCAGATCTGTTCGATCAAACCCTTAAAGGCATCTATGTTTACCTTTTTCCCTGATAGCACCTTCCCTACCAAATATTTGTCAACATCCTTAACTTCATCTTGTATTACCTCCTCTGAAATCTCATGAACAGCACCACCCTCGTCTGCAAGGGAGGGGTTATACAACTATGCAATCTCCGCTGCTCCCAGAAAAGAAAAAGAAGGAACAATAGAACAAAAGAAGAGAGAGAGAGAACCTGAGAAAGACAACAATTACTTTAGAACAAAGACATGAACCCTATTGGACTGCTACTTTCTCACTTTCCTCTCAGAGAGAGAAAAAGCAGATAGACATATTGAGTTTAAAATATCTAAGTTTTAATAAATTTGAAAGAGTGATGGATGTTATTATGTGACATTATTTGAGCATCAAATTTGAACAGAGTAGTATTATTGAATTTTTAAATCTTTAATATGTGTTATAATCTTATAGAGCGAACCGTTTTTATTTATTTATTAAACTTCTATTTTTTTTTTTAATCTTTAATGTGAGCTCATAGAGCATATGTTAATACATTTCATAATAGAGTTGGTGACCTCTTGGAAAATCCTCGTGTTGTACCATTTAAAAAAAAAAATCATAATAGAGTAATACGGCCCAAATAGTGTTAAATGATTTGTAACTAACATATTATTAACCATTGTGGAAATGGTGGAAAGTATCACCTTTTCCAACTCATTTGGCGATTCTATGACCGGTTTAATAACTTAAGTTTAAAAGACACATATTATGGTGAACTACCAAAATTGCCCTTAGATAATCATTTATGCTATTTTATTTGTCTGGTTCTCTCTCCACACTTCTAACAAAAACGATAACTGGGTTAGTCTCTCTCTCTCTCTCTCTCTATCTCTTTCTCAATACAAATAGAAGTTCAAGATCCAAACAACTGGACGTGCTTCGTTACAACAAGGTAATATTTCTTGCAAATACTTCTTTTCATTTGTTCACATTTTCATTGTGACAATTGTGGATCTTCGAGACTTTGTCACCTTTTCCGAGCCTTTTTAAAAATCACTAATCGAGCATTTTCATCTCTTCTCCGAACCTGTTCATGTCTTGTCCGAGCCTTTTCAAAAATCAATAATCGAGCCTTTTGAAGTCTTCTCCGAGCTTTTTCATGTCTTGTCCGAGCCTTTTCATATCATCTCCGAGATTTTTCAAAATCACTAATCGAGCCTTTTCAAGTCTTCTCCGAGACTTTTAAAAAATAACTAATCGAGCATTTTCAAGTCTTCTCCGAGCCTTTTCAAGTCTTCTCCGAGCTTTTTCATTTCTTCTCCGAGACTTTTCAAAAATCACTAATCGAGCATTTTCAAGTCTTCTCCGAGACGTTTCAAGTCATCTCCGAGATGTTTCAAGTCATCTCCGAGACTTTTCAAATAATCACTAATCGAGCCTTGTTAGGTCTTCTCCGAGACTTTTCATTGAATTACTAATCGAGCCTTTTAAAGTCTTTTTAGAGACCAAAAATGTCTTCTTCGAGACTTTCATGTATTCTCCGAGACTTTGCTAGTGTTCTCCGAGCCTTATAAATATCCTCACCCGAGCCTTTGTAAATGTCATTTATGAAAATATTTTATACTCCTGAGTTTTTATTAATAGTTTTGATTAATTTGACAGCTTCATGAATCGGGTTAGAACAGTAATATCTTACAACGGTCGATGGGAGCAACTACCCGATAGAAGTCAAAGGTTTGTTGGATCCGATAACCAGGGAATGTATGTGTCAAAGAATATGACTTACGAAGAATTGTGACGATCGTGCATACCATTTTGAAGTATGATGTAAACAAATTCAATGTTGATCTGGCATCAATATCAATCGTTCCTGGCAGTACATGTCGTACATTTATAAGAAATAACGATGATGTTCAGTTTATGCTAGGGGAAGATCGGGTGATCCCTCAAGTATGTGTAAGTCTAACTCAGAGGACACCTGGAGATGTGATAGGGAATGATATTCCTCCTCCTGAAAATACCCAACAATTTAGATCCTTTAGCGGTAGCAACCAAGTGTATCCCCAAAGGAGTTTCATCGAAAGTGGGGAAAACATGTGTGGTGTCCCACTGGTAGCGGTTGACCAAGTAGTTGAACCTCAATTTGGCGATGTGTTTGGTTTTCGAATTGAGCAGTACAATGAGATGAACAATTACCCGAACCATGAGGTGGATAATGAGGCAAATAATGAACAGGTAGATGACCTAGAAAATGTGGATGAAGAGCGTACACAAATTCAAACACAAGGAAGACATGTACAAGGAGTTAGTTGCACTGTACCAAATATGCCTGGGACTTTCGAGGTCTGACATAATATAACTGTATCGGATTCTGATAATACGATAACGTGGGTTATTCCTGGAGCAGATTCATACTCGTTTGGTATTGGTAGAAGCAGCACCTTGGGAATGCAAGAACCTACATGCATGATTTCTAAAGGTCAATTTTTCCCGAGTAAAAAGGATTTGAAGAGGCTAGTTGACCTTTTTTCAATGCGGGAGAACTTTGAATGGAAGGTGAAAAGGTCTAATAAGACAATGTTACTTCTAGTTTGCATCTTGACAACTGTACGTGGAAATTAAGAGCAGTGAGGAGAGATGAAGGGACTTACTTCCAAGTAAGAAGTTTTGTCAACCAACACAGTTGTCCTTTGAAAGAGGTTCACCGTCGCCACCGACAAGCTAGTGCAGTCATAATCGGAAAAGTCATTGCACCTAGACTTCAACAACATGATGGTCGTCTTATGCGTCCGAAGGACATAATCGCCGATATGAAAACAATGTATGGCATCCAAGTCATGTACAGTAAGACACATGATGCCTTGCAATATGCATTGTCCTTGACCTATGGAACGCATGAAGAAAGTTTCAAATTGTTACCATTGTTTGCGTACGTTCTAGAACAGCAAAATCCTGGCACAATCACCGACTTACAATGCGCAGACAATGATACATTTTTATACTTTTTCATGTCATTAGGGTCCTCAATTAGAGGATTTCGGAGGTGTATGCGTCATGTGATTGTAGTTGATGGTACCCATTTGAAGGGAAGATTCGGGGGTACAATGTTTGTTGCAACTACACAAGATGGAAACGAACAGGTGTATCCAATTGGTTTTGGGTACGGTGACTCAGAAAACAACCTTTCTTGGGAGTGGTTTTTGGAATGCTTGAGAGGTGCCCTTGGTCATATAGATGATCTGGTTTTCATTTCCGATCGCCATGCAAGCATTGAAGCGGGGATTTCTAAAGTGTTCCTTTATGCAACCCATACTATATGTTGTTGGCATTTTGGTGAAAATATGAAGAAGCGATTCCACAGAAAGGATGTTGCCGACATAATGGATTCAGCAGCTAGAACGTACAGTGAATTCAATTATAACAGGCACATGGAGGAGTTACATAGGCTGCACAAGGGTGCATTCAAATATGCCATTGCTGCCGGTCCACACAAGTGGTCTCGCGTACACTGTCCCCAAAGAAGGTACAGGCTGATGACCACAAATGTTGCAGAGTGCATAAACTCATGCCTAAAATTCGTACGGCAACTGCCAATGATGACACTGGCGGAGTTCATTAGGAATATGCTCAAAAGTGGTTTCACGATCATCATTCAGCTGCACGGTCCATGCGTCATCAACTGACCGACGCAGCACATCTTGTGATCCTAAAACGTGTCAGAAGTGTAATTATATGACCGTAAATCTGGTTGACTGGAACATATTCTCCGTCAAATTGAAGGGAAACCAATGGACGGTTAACTTACACTTGAAGACTTGCACATGCAACAAATTCCAAATGGATCATTTCCCATGTTCTCATGCACTCGAAGCGGCAAGGTACATGAGATGTTACAGTTAACGATTTATATTATTTGGGTACGTGAATCTCATTGTTTTCATTGTTGTAGAGAGCGAAACTTGGATTTCACATCTCTGTGTGCGGACTACTACAAGAGAGAGACATTTATTGATGCATACTCGGTTCCTATTATGCCTGTTGGTCATCCTTCTTCATGGGTAGTGCCATCCGACATCGCATCTCGAGTGGTTTTAAATCCAAAGCCATCTTCTCTCGGATGGTGCCCATTTCGTTTTTTGACCAGTCGAACATATCCCTGTTCGCTGCCTGGTACTCTATCAATCTCAAAGTATAGGCACCATAGTTACCACTGCAATTCACCACATAAACAACCGTTAGAATTGAATGTTATTAAAACCGATTAGGATAGAATAAGATCTTTAAACAGTCATACCCTCTATCATGTTGGGGCACATGGTCTCTAGACACAATGTTGAGTGGAAAGGGCTTATTCTGCAATGTGTACGTCATATCGCCCCTCCGTCTACGACCGTGAAAGTCCACCGCATGTAGCATCGACGGTAAAAAATATCGTAAACAAGCGAGCTGCGTTTTCCTATGGTGAAATGGTACCTCCTGTCTGAACGGGTCCATCAGGTAAATACTCCCTGTTGTGAGGTCGACGCTTGCTAGTGCCCAATGCGTACGTCCAAGGTTGCAAGGAATCAAAACATGTATGTGTTTCAACAAAGTGTTATCAGTGGGAAATTTATTTAAAATTCAAATTCAAACAATGTAAATAAAACACTAACCACGTCAACTTCGTTCCATGGTTTGGTTCCTACCGGGACCAATCCACGTACCACCTTCAGGTCATCAGCGAACCACTGATGCTTGAACAAAGACCAACTGCGGCGGGGTTTGTCGGCCCCATTTCTATCAATCTCTCCCAGTCATTTAATAACCATGACTGTACAAAGAAAATTTATAAAACGTTAGATAAAAGATGTACGAAACATATAAATAGATGTTTAAAAGCCGTACAAATTAAACACTTACATAGAACTGTGAATCCAGTATGTTGATCCTTAGACCATAGACAGTGGAGTAATATCTCTGACACTTTCGCAAAATATGCAAGTACGCGTCCATATACTGACAATTTCAACATTTTGTATTGTTAGCATTCTACTATTTTAGAAACATCTTATACCCGTATCCTCCAACTCCATGATGTTGGTTTGAAATCGATGGAACCAAGGGACACCAACTGGCTCGAGTAGATCCACATCACGTCTGCATAATTGTTGAAGAAGTTAGATAAGAAAGTAGTTTTATTTAGCAGTTTCAAAATACAAAATAATTTTTGTAATATCTGCGATTATACTTACAATTCCCCAGTCAAATTCCTCTTATAGGCTTGGTACGCCGCAAGGTGGTCAGGATCTATCAATGCGTGGGGCGCCCATACATGTGGTGGTTGTGGCCTATCCTTGGCCTCTTCGGCCGAGAGGGGTCAGTGTATGAGGTCCGTTGCTGCCAACCTGCCCTGCGAACTCGATCCTGACGTTGAAGGGGTGGGGTAATCCGATCCAACTCAATGCGATCCACTGGATGGGTGAAATGTAAGGAGGAACTCTGTCCCCGTGTATTGCCTCCAGAGGTGTGATGTGTTGAGGGACTATGTCCCCCTGTATCGCCTGTAGGGGTGCACTGTAAGTTGGAACTATGTCGCCGTCGATCCCCTATAGGTGTAAGCTCTTTGGGTGCACTGAGACTGGGGATCTCTGTCTCTGTGGAATAAATAAAGGGGTGCTCTACACCAGGATCGACAGGAGGGGTGTGCTGTAAGGAGGTGCTCTGTACCAGGTCCTGAGAATGAACAGGCTGGTCTGGTAAAACCTGCTGAGGTTCTTGCTCTATCTCCATAGGTGCTATATCTGTACCACTAGTACCACGAGTAACCTCCTCTCGTGGTGTCACATCAGGCCCCTGCTGATCACCCTAATGACTACATGTATTCCTTCTGGGACTGAAGTCTAGGTGTCCGTCTTTGTCATCGAAGGGTAGGTCATCAAACCGTGTACCTCGAGTACGGGCGTGCGACGTCGCACCCTAAAGCCCCCGAATCAAATCTAGCAACTCCTGATGATGTTGATCTCGCTTCTTATTACTCTTTCGCACCTCCTCTTGTAACTCGCGTAACGCATCCATCAGTTCAGTATACCGACGGTCCTAAAAGGATTTCGAAATTGTCCATACTAAAACCGTTCACTCGATTGAAATTAAATAATACGGTAAAAAGAATTATACGTACCTCTGCTTGCCCTCCAACGCCTCCTCGTGAGTCATCTCCAGTTCGAGAGTTATCTCTAGTTCGAGGCTCTTTAGGCAACGTGAATCGAACCCGCCTAGTCCTCGCGAGACGAATATGACGACCGTCCGAGTCAGAACCCTCCGTATCACTGGGTTCGAAAGACGGCCTTAGTGTCACTGGTTCCGGCAGTTATATATCGTTCGGGGTCAGAGACGGGAACAGGTATATCACCGAGATCAGCATCATACAAACTGCCCCTCTGGGAAATACCCTCGAAGTATCGTTCAGCCCTCTCAGTTGTCGTTGGCACCAATTTCACCCTCGCAAACATTTGAAATTGTAGTTAAACCATTGTAATTGTATACATACTAATAGTTATGAACATAAAATATATATATATATATAGATATTTACACTTTCGAGGAAAATGCTATTCAACTTCTCCCCCCTCGGTCGCGTACTTAACTCCCATTTTAGAATTCGAGGGGAGAGCTCGATTTCCCTTCGCTTCCCACATCCGCTGTTGCCAAGCTCGGGGATAACCTCGAAAGCAAATATCTACGAAACAGCTAAGAACGATAAGAATCCAATACAATACAATACATCAGTCATATGAAAAAAATAACAAATTCAAAATTCTCACCAACAATGCATGCGTTAGTCCATATATGTTGTATGTCTCCATGGTGTATACATCAACTTTCTTTCGTCGCTGGCGTTGTTCAAACCGCCTACGTCGACCATCCAACGCATGCTTGAAACCATATATAGACCGCCTATACACGTGTGCACCCCACGGGAACGCATCAAAAACGTCCAAATCCTCGACTAGGCGAAATTGCCATACTGGAACTTTCTATCTCTCGTCCAACCCCATCAGTATCCAGTTAAGCATATACAATAAGCACAGCTTAACCGCATCGTACTGCTCAGAAAAAACATCATTCCGTAGAACGGCTTTCAGCTCTGCATACTCAACCTCATCTCGACTCTCAAAGTACCGCTGGTGTATGCCATTCTCTACCATATCATAGGTCGACGTGTCAGGAAGTTCTCCGAACTTCAATCCGGTGATTAGACAAAACTCAACCTTTGAGAACCGAACCGAATGCCTTCCTAACAGAAATCTCATCTCATCTCATCTTCAGGCCCATAGTGATGCAACTCGCGAATAAGCAACCAATGTACAATGCTAGCTGAAAACTTCATCCCACGATCCATCCGAATGAGGTGTCCAAAACACGACTCAGTATACCGACGTCGTTCTTCGACCGCAAGATGTTCATGTACCTTGTTAAGTGCGTTGTCGATATCTGTAAGGTCATCAAAATGGTCATGTCGAGTTATTTTCCCCGAATACCTTTCTTCCTCTGGAGTTTTAAGCAAATCTTTTAGTTGATTCCTCATCTGCATATTGACATAAAAAAAAATATATCTAGTTAAATAAAATAAATTATATAAAAATGAAAGGTTTCGGACACTGAATGAAAAGTCTCGGACACTATATGAAAAGGCTCAAAAACTTTATGAAAAGGCTCGGACACTATATGAAAAGGCTCGGTAACTATATGAAAAGCTCGGACACTATATGAAAAGGCTCGGACACTATAAGAAAAGGCTCGGAAACTATATGAAAAGGCTCGGACACTATATGAAAAGGCTCAGAAACTATATGAAAAGGCTTGGAAACTATATGAAAAGACTCGGACACTAGATGAAAAGGCTCGGAAACTATATGAAAGGCTCGGAGATTCTAATTCTAGAAACCTATTCATATTCCTTAAAAGGCTCGAATTACTATTTAAAAGTCTTGGACAATGTTTTAAAAGGCTCGGATCCTATTTTAAAAGTCTCGGAGCCAGCGTGAAAGGCTCGGAGATTCAAATTGCAGAAGCTTATTTAAATTGCTTGTAAAAGGCTTGGATTACATATGACAAAGCTCGGAAAAGGCTCGGAAAAGGTTTTAAAAGGCTCGGAGATTCAAATTGCAGAAACCTATTCAAATTGCTAGGAAAAGGTTCGAATTACATGTGAAAAACTCGGAAAAGGCTTGTATTACATGTGAAAAGCTCGGAAAAGGCTCGAAAACCCAGAACTTCATCGTGTTCAACAGAAATTTTTCATAAATTTAAACCCTAACCTAATCAAACAAACCTAATCAACAACAAATCAAATCAAATCTAATATACATGTCTAACGAACATCCAACATCAAACGCACATAAAAGTTTCAACAACAAAAACGCGTGAGAAAATCATATCACCTTCTCGTCGACTTCAAGACTGTATCGCCACCGCCGGTAGGTTTCCCGTGAGATTTAGTACTCGATTTCTTGCACCCAAGGTCTCTCTTTCCACTGTTCTCTCTCTCTCAACTTTTTTCTCTTCAGACGCAAACATGACAAAAATGAGGTCGACTTCAAGACTGTATTTGGTTTCCCGTGAGATTTAGTACATTTCTTGCACCCAAGGTCTCTCTTTCCACTGTTCTCTCTCTCTCAACTTTTTTCTCTTCAGACGCAAAATGACAAAAATGAGGGTATTTTTGTCTGGTCACCTAAATAGGTGTCTTTTAAACTTACATTAGTAAACCGGTGACATTCTCACAAAAGCCCTTCCAAATAGTGACAAAAAATTTTTGAACCCTTAACCATCTCGTCTCATGGTTTATATGGTGGCTAAAACTCATAAGCCACATAATTTGTACAACCTAACATTGTTCTTGATAATATGTACTAGTCATCTCATGTCTTTGGAAGTGATACATTTTACAAATGGGGTATGTTTCCTACATAGGATTGGACATTAGACAAGTCCAAAATCCAATGATAACTCTTTGAGAGCAAAATTGCAATAGAAAAAAATATATATATATTCATGATAAATTAAAAGTCTACAAAAAGTCTACAAAGGTTATTGATATTTTAAATTCCATAAAAATCATTGACATTTTAAATACCTTCTAACTTTTCTCTTGAACGAATACTCTATGACTTTTATAGAAAATTTTAAAGTCTATATTGAATACTTGGCTTTCATAATATTTAAAAGTCTATATTGAATAAGACAAGATGAATTTAGCCAAGTACACAATTGGCATTACACAACTGATGGGGAGTACACGGTTAAAAGCGGGTACACGATAGCCGTCTCTTTGGATCCTAAGCCGAGTTCATCTAGTTTATAGGAGATGGAGACTCGGTGGAATAATCTTTGGCGTTTGAATGTTCCTCCCAAAGTGAGAGTCTTCTTTGGAGGGCCAACAAGGGTTGGATTCCAACTATGGTTAATCTAAATCACATGAGAGTGCCAATTTGCGAATTGTGCCCAATTTGTAGAAAGGGTGCATAGACAACAGTGCATGCATTATGGGGTTGCTCTAACTTGAAAAAGGTTCGAATGGATTGTGATTTCATGAAGGTGTGAAATGTAGTGACCAGGTGAGTTATATAAACTTCATGCGGTTTTGCTCTAAAATGTCAAATGAGGAAGAGCTGGCTCTTATCTCTACTGTCATGTGGCACATTTGGTTCCTATGCAACCAAAAGGTTAATGGGTGTAACTCTATGGATATGGACTCCATTTGCGCATGGTCAAAAGATTTCTTAGTTGGCTTTGTGGCAGCTAATGCAGATGCTATTGTGATGAGGAAGGATGTGGAGTAGAGAGTTACTAGGTGGTACCCACCTAGGGAGGGCATTTTTAAGGTGAACTGTGATATTGCCTTTGATGTGAAGAATAAGGTGGTAGGTGTAGGGGTGGTTATTCGAAACCATTTGAGCGAGGTTATGGCTGCTGCTGCAAAGCTTATGTTTGTGGATTATTCTCCCTAAGTGGCAGAGACGGTGGCTATGTTGATTAGTATTATTTTTGTTGCTGAATTAGGTCTAGTCCCTATTATTGTTGAAACACATGCTTTGATTAACATGGTAAATGATGGCTGCGTGACTTCGGTGGACATCAGATTGGTTGTAGGAGATATTAATGACAGTCTTAAAACTGTTGATCAAGAATCAGTTGTGTTTGTTCTTAGAAAGACAAATTTTGTCCCCATACTCTCGCTAGGATGGCTCTCTGTATTACTGGGACCATTTCTGGATGGAGGAGTACTCTCCATGTGTGGAGAGGTTTTTAATGGAGGATTCTCCATGGTACAAATTGTTGTAATTAGTGGTTTGCCTCTCACACTTACACTATAAGGATGTAGGTTTGAGTTTGTCCCTCTCTCAAAATCCTGAATTATTATAATATCTCAAAAAAAAAAAAAAAAAAAAAAAAAAAAAACACAAACTTTTTAATTCCATAAAAGTAAGATCTTTTGAAATTCAAATTGAATTCACCCCTACTTTCTTAATTTAATATACTAAATTTGTTAGATATATTGTGATAATGAAAAATTCCATGATGATATAAAATTAATATATTAATATGCATCTCACTCTTACACCATGTATCCTTTCTGTTAGAATATTTGTCATTAATATATAGGATTTCTGTGTTGATTAAGGAATCATTAGCTTAATTATAGGATTTCCTGATTTTTTCCTAGTTGTATTTCTCCTATAAATTACCTCATATACGAAGAAAAATAATAAAAAAAATATGAATTTGTCCATGGTATCAGAGCCTAAATCAAAGTTTTAGGTCCTTTTTTTTTTTTTTTTTCCTTTTGTATCTATATTATTTTTCTACTACCTTTGACCTCTAGTCACCGATGAATCTCACTGCCGGTAGCTAGTGGCAGTGGTGCCATCAATGAGGAAAAAAAGGCCCCTACCATTCTGCTTGTCCAACATCCGGACCTCTTTCTACCGGATTTTCTGTTCTGACCGCCGGAATTACTATTTTGACCGTCCTATCTGGTTTTTTTTTTTTTTCTGTTATTTTGCTTCCGTTGCTCGCAAATCCTAGTGAAAATGAATCAGATATGTCTAGCCCCGTGGTATCACCTCCAACACTCTATCTAGTTTATTCTCATGACAACTCTTCTGAAATTGAAATTAAACTAGATGGGTCAAACTATACCTTGTGGTCCAAGTTCGTCCAATCATTTTTTTTTTTTCCTTCCTTTTCTATTTCTATAAGTTGCTAATAGGACTATTGCCTGTACTACTAAACAGGACTATTGTCTGTTTTTTCTATTATTACTATAAGTTGTTAACAAGACCATTGCCTGTTTTCAACTTCTCTACTACTAAACAGGACTGAAACCTGTTTTACTACTACTATTATAAGTTGCTAACAGGACTATTGCCTGTTTCCAACTTCTCTACTACTAAACAGAACTGTTTTCTGTTTTATTACTACTATTACTACTATAAGTTGCTAACATGACTATTGCCTATTTTTTAACTTTTTTTGTTTTCTAGTAAGCCTCACAACCGGTACTTCTATCTCCGACCACCGGTACCACCTACAAGTAAAGATTAGCTTGCATATATCCTTGCGAAGGTTATTAATGGAAGGAGTTTCCATGATTTAATTAGCAAATTGCACATGAGTGACATCTATGCACCAACTTGAGAGGGGATGTTAGAATATTTGTCATTAATGTATAAGATTTCTATTTTGATTAAGGAATCAATTGGCATAATTATAGGATTTCTTAATTCTTTCATAGTTATATTTCTCCTATAAATTACCTCCTATACAGAGATGAATAATAATAAAATATGAATTTATTCAATTTCTCCCTAACCTCATAGTGTGATCGATCAATTTGACATGGGTTTGGTTAGACTATTATGGATTTCTTATAACATTCTTCGTAAGGTCCTCTTATATGTTCCTTCTCTAAGCTCGAGTAGAGTTAATTTGTATGGTCTTGTCGAATTTTAAATTTTAAGTAATTCAATTTGATCCTTAAAAATTTCATTGTTATTGTAATTAAACCGAATAAGAGAAAATAATTCAGAGGATGACACATTCATTCTACCCCAGCGTCCCATACATCAAAGCCAAATAGTAGGCAGATGGAATCCTGCTTGTGTTTTGAGTTTGAGATCTAAAAAGCAACACATAATTTTGTGAAAACATGTTTTGTAACACATGATCACTTTCCTTTCTGTGCGAAAGAGAATGTAATCTCCGGAGACAGTGTTTCCTGTAAGATGGGCCTAAGAAACCCCACCCTCCAAACTCAACATCACACAAAAGCATGCATTTCAAATGTTCAACCAGAAATGGATCGGTGGGGTTCAAAACTTAATGATACGAATGAGAAGAAATTGTGTTTGTGTGTACGCGAATGCTTTTTTGGCATACTAAAGCTTAATGTTAACGCCTTAGAATGTGCTCGATGAGCGCAGATCACGGTATGAACTCAACCTGTTCTTTAAGCAATAAATTATAATGAAGGGCAATTCAACATGCCGAGTGGTTGGTCGCCAGGATACAAGCATTTTTGGGTATCGCACTAACTCATCAGTACCTGCCTAAAGTAAAACTTGGATTTAGACGAGCAGCCATGCAAATAGGGAGCTTAATCCGGATCAGAAAGCCACGGGGTCACAAATATAACACAAACACATCTAAACGGAACATTGCGCATGCGGGACCACATACAAGCAATAGGTTGGAAGAGCACAAGAGACACAATCGAGAAGACACCAATTCTTATAGTTTAGTAAAGCTTTCATGACCCAATCATTTGAGTTTTTTGCTCTTCGGAATGTATAAAGAACCATTAAAGTCACTAGTTAATTACTTTGAAGCATACTCCACAGTTTATTAAACAGAATGATCAGGGCGCATTTTCGCCATGAGCGCATTTTTTTGGGTTTTTCCAACCCTTATAAATAGAATAAGTTCTCTACATCTAGGGTAAGAGAAGTAAGAGAGTAATAAGGATTTAGAGGCATTCAAAAGCAAATCCAAGCTTTTCTTACTTAGATTTTCATATCTACTCAAGAGCAACTTCACACAAATTTCAATTCACATACACTCATTCTAAAAGTCATTTTCTGAGATCTTTTCATAAGATCATGAACCTACTTCTAGGTATGACTTGAATTTCATTCCCTTCTGTTTATTTACTTGCTTTAAGCATGTTTGGGGTTTGATTGTGATTTGAGTGTTGATTATGTGTGATCTTCATATCTTGATCTAGAGTATCAGATGACTTTGGAACAATATTTCATACATCAATTTCTTGAACAGAATGACAATCCATATAAGATGATAATCCAATGTCCATGTATCAGGATTTAGGAGCAATGACCAAAATCAAAAACCCAGATCAAACTTAGATAAGTGTCCTACAATAATCACTTCCAGTCACAAAACATTGTCATAGTTCTATTTAAAACTAGTCTCATTCAAAATAATTTTTATAATCATCATAATCAAGTAAAATGAAAAGCTCAAGCTAACCTTAAGGAGAATGTTGTCTGAGCTGGGCAAGGGCGACAGAAATCCTTGCACCAACAAGAGCATTATTTTTTACAAGTGCAATGTCTAAAAATTAGTTAAGAAAATAAAGTTTACATATCAGACACCATCTACAATGAAAAGTTTAAAACTAGCTGTTAAATAATAAAAGAATGAATTGTATAAATCTATTCACATGCAAACAATTTTAGTCAGCCACCATGATGTAAAAATCAATGCATTCATTAACATATTACAGGGAATTAAAACAAAAACTATAAGCACATAAAATCAAATAAAAGTACAGATATAGTGGCAATAAACTCCAGAAAAAGGATACTTGAAGCGAGTGACATCCCTCCTGTTAATTCATTCACTCTTGCAAGCAGGAAAGGAGTCTCTGCATTTCCTACTATGTTCTTATCCCTGAGAACAAACAAATTTTTATTTAAGCACAAGCAGGTGCATGTTAAAGAACTTTAAAAGTAAGAAACAGTTTTGACTTTTGACCTAGCCTCTTTAAGGGCACTCTGTATTGCAGATTCAATTAAGCTGCCAGAAGCTGTGTGCTCTTTTGGGGTAGGAACAGCAATCAGAATACCAGATCCAAGCTTAAGTTTCATGTTTACATCTGCAATCAACCATAACCATCAAAATAGGAAACAGGATTACTTAGAAATCCTTTATTTATCGAAGTAAATATAAGAATAGCTGACTCTTTCACTTGCCTATTAGCCGAGCACAGTCTTCTGGGCTATCAACACGACAGGGCACCTAGATTATTGTCAAAAATAAATAAAATAAAATAAAATAAAAAATCATTTCATGAATCGCCTGTAAACAAAGTATGCTAAACTATAAATCCGCACAAAAAATCTATAAAAGCAATCTCAAATGCACGTTGAGACTTTTGTCTAGAAGATTGTTGTACTTTTTCTGCAATTATCATTGTTATCATGGCTAATAAACTAAAATCTTTCTAGAACTTTCAACCAAAAAAGCAGATTTATTGTTTCCCACCCTCATTTGAGAAGCGTTTTATGAGAGAGAGATCTTCCAAATGTAAAGAACTACTCTATTATTCTATAAGAAATTTAAGTATGAGAAAGATCATTGAGCATCTAAGATACAAAACTGTGTTCGAATAACATCTCCATTCATTTTGTAATGGAAAAAAAAAGAAACTGCTACAACCAAGAATCATTGTGAGACAAATTTATTGAATATTATTCATTTAGGCCAAACATAATTGCACACAGTAATTATATTTTTAATACATATTTATCAAATAAAGCAACTCAAAGAAAAAAGGGCTGAAACAAAGTTCACTATTAGTACCTTGCAGCCACTGCTTTCAGTAAAAAAGGCTGGGAACTCATGGGTCTTATAAGCAGCAACGCAAACGCCTTGGGTTTCCTATACCGATTGTTAGAAAAGTTAGCAATAGATAGCTTATAATCTGAAGTTGATTTACTTTTAGGAAGTATATGGAAATAAAATGGCAAGTACCAAATATTCAAGTGTCCTGGGAATATCTAATATGGATTTTACACCAGCAGATATCACTGCTACTGGAGTTCTTCCAAGCTCAGTAAGATCGGAGGATATATCCATTGCTGCAAAGAAAACATCAAAACAAACCAACACAATAACTAATGCAGTAATTTCCAAAAAACCAAGATCATGGTCGCATAATATTTTAAAGAAGCCATTCATAGTTTTGTGTAATATTTTAAAGAAGCAATTTATAGTTTTGCAACCAATTAATAACGACTGCATGTTGATGACAAAATGAAACTGCTCTAGCCTTTCATATTTTCTTTGATGGTCCCATTCATGTCAGACTTTTCCAAATTAACAAAAAAAAAAAATGATCAAAACAATGTCTATGTCGAAGACCACAAGCAGTGAGATGATATAGTAAGGGATATCTTGCTAAATTGAAGCAGTAACAAAATTACCAATGACAGCTACATACCAACAAGGCTTTTCAAAATAAAGGAAAGATTCTTCCTGCCTATCACTTAGGCCATAATACTTCAATCAATTGATTAGATTGACACACTAATGTCATACATGGAAGAATCAATAGGGCATATAGCATGCAATTTCTACAAAAATGGTTGTGACGTTAACAAAGTATCACAGGTGCAATTTTGTTCATTTTTGGGCGGATTTTGTCTAGATTTTGGGGAGAGGCTGAACATAAAAGGTTAGTTATTGACAGATGATTTTTGTATAGTTGTAGGAAGTCCTTTTGGGTTGTAAGGTCCCTTCTGGTTCAATTCTTTTCTATTAATACATTTTCTGTTACGTCAAGGTATGGACCATCACAAATTACTGTGATAGCAAAATCCCAAAAGACATGTGCAACAAACAATTTCAGGTACCTGTTAAACAAGGAACTGAAACTTACTGTGCTCCCCATGCCTGTGTACACCTCCAATTCCACCGGTAACAAATACAGGGATACCAACCTGCCAAAATTTGTACATTTAAGTAACAATGAAAATATATATTAAAGACAAAGGAATTTGAAGAAAAACAAAATGCAATGAGAATTCACAATGCAAATGGGTAAGCTAAGCCTGAGTGCTCACCATAGAAGCGAAAAACATGGTTGCAGAAACAGTAGTTGCACCATTTGCTCTCATTGCCACCTGAAAAAGTGTATCAGGCAGTTTGCAAACTTAGTTGTCATAAGACTCATAATGAACCACCTAACAATGAAGAAACTAGAAAAATGCAGAGGCAAATTATTTAAAAGAGCACTTTATCTAAACATGGTGACTAATTTCAAGAACTACTCACAACATGTGCAATGTCCCTCCGAGCTGTCTTTTGAGCTTTGCTTCCTAACTTCGCAAGCCTTTCCAGTTCTTCTGTACTCAAACCTACACATAGCAACATCTTAGCAACATGAGAACATTAAATATTTTACTAAATGTACTTCAGTCCAAGCAACTAGAGATAAAGAAAAAAACTAAAAAATCACAGTAGTGGAATTAAGTTGAGCTAAGGCCAAGGGGAACAGTACCCCAATCTTCAACAGTCTGAGAAACATATAGACAATCCAAGTGACATTTTTAACGGTTGGTTCTGATTCCTCTATGGGAATACCAACCACTTATTGTCAAATGATCAATTAATTACATTAAGTAGTGTTAAAGAATGGAAAAGATCATCTTGGTCAAGATCATTGCAGCCAAGTGATAGTGTACTTTACTCGGACAATCAATCATAGTAAGCCTTATATTGGTCAATCAATCATGTTCTGTTCTTTTCCATTTGCCGCTAAAATCTGCTAATTTTGATATGTTTCCCAGTTGCAATGGTTTTAATTATTTGTTGTGTTGTAAATAAAAGGTTTTAAAATCGAGACTCAAGGCAAAACGAGGCGTAAGCCTCAATTAAATAATAATAAAAAATTAAAAAAAATTAAAAACATTAAAAAATAAAAATTAAAAAAATTAAAAAAAATTGAAAAAAAAAAAGAAACTAGAAATTCATATTTCATTCCATAAAGTCAATGACCCAATAATATCACCATCAAATAAAAACACACATCATGATATAGTTCACTAGTTCATAATAGAGAAAAATAATAACAACGCAAAGTCATAAAACAAAAGGCTAAAAACCATGAATCCAACTATTCCATACTAGAGTTAAAATCTATGACTATCTAAACGATGATTCATGTGCTTTTGTTGTTCGAACTTCTTCATGTAGGAAATCATCTCCTCTTTCATCTCTTTGGGCACTTTAGGGCATGGTGCACAATATTTATGTATCCCTCCGAGATCGTCATTTAATCTCTTTACCCCTCCCTTGATAACCTTGTTACAATGTATTTTAGGTACACATGGCCTTTCTTTGAATTTGCAGCTTCTATTCGTATTCCATATTTCCAAACCGGATCTTTTTTATTAAGCGTGTTTCTTTGTTTTGGCGATCTAGGGTTTCTTTTGTTTTATTTTTGTGTTTTATGTTGTCTTTTAAAGTTTATTTACTAACGAAACCCAAAACTGTGGTCCAAAACTTTAAAAAAAAAAATAAAAGGCCCAAATTTCTACTAACAGTCCAAGAAAGTATAATTTTTATGAGGCTTAAGCTTCATAAGCCTTGGACAGATGAGGCCTAAGCCTCACAGCAGCTGCTTGAGGCTTACACCTCGAGGCTATTTTTGATAGCTTTTGTGTCGAGGCATAAGCCCCAAATAGATTTTCAAAACTATGTGTAAATATTTTTCAAATATGAATGTGAGTCCTCAAGTTGACAAATAAATTGTTTAGGCATTACAGGGGATCCCATTTCAGAGGACAATTGAAACAAAAAACTACCATTGTAATGAAACTGACCCATCTCATATGCTTATTATTATTGAGAACCTTTTTTTTTTTTTTTTTGGTTTGAAATACTTCTTCTGAGCCTTTTGATAAGCACTCTTATTCGAAAATAATTAAGATCAATCCACTGAGTCCCTTAACTCGAATGAAGGCTGAGAAGGTGCAAATTACTTCAAGAAATATAAATAAAACAGCTCAAATTACCAGAAGCTACGGAGTTCAAAATTTTCACAATAAGAATCAAAGAAACAAGAATCATAATCCAAACTTCATTTAAACCATAGATTACTTAAGCAGTTAAGCCCACATAAAAATCGTAACATAACTAAACCCTGCCCAAGTGAAAAATATCTGAACTTTGCCCAACTCTAGTACTCAATCATATTATCAATAAATCTTGAAATCTAATTCATAAACACTAAAAGGATAACAAACCTTAACTCATCCATAAGAGAAAAAAAAAAAAAAAAAAAAACAATTAATATCTCAGGGTCTTCTTCCTAAAATTCCCACAACTTTTTGCATCTAATAAAATGGCATAAAAAAGGCTTAAAAGAACAAGTTCAATATAAAGACCTATGCGTGGTATGCCATCTAAAATAGCAACTGTTGCAGGAACTGCTCCATTCTCGATCACAATCGCCTCCACCTCCTTTGCTGTTTCCAAATTCTTAGGAAATGGCATCCCTGAACTCAAATGACAAACACTAATAAGACTCAAAATTCGATAACTTATTCACCTGTGACTAGCACATTTTACATCAAGGAAAATGGAAATGCACTGATAAACATTGAATACATTATTCAAATTCCAAAGAACAATTCGAACCAAAAAATCCCCTGATGGGACTAAAGGATTATTTTTGAAAAACAAAAATATACTCAGAACCCTAAACAAAGGAGGAAAAACGATAAGAAAATTAATGCAATTGTATGATAAACAAGTGAATAGTGATTACCATGTGAAATAATGGTGGACTCTAGAGCAACAACCGCGTGCCCACGTGACAAAGCTTCGGTGACTTCCGGAGATAACTTCACCAAACCCTGTCAAAAAAAAAAAAAAAAAAAGTGTTAATTCAAATGGAGAAGTAATTTGCAGTGTGTTTTTTGCATTACCTTCGAGAGTGGGTCGGTGGGATTCAAATGATTGTGAAGATTGGACAGTCTTGAGAGAGCTGAAGAAGAAGCCATTTTTTTGTTTTCACTTGCGAATACTATTGAGTATTGATCGTCTTCCTCTTCTTTTTGTTGTCAAAATTCAGAAATGATTTCTTTCAGTTTTTCATTAGGCTTCCGTGAGATTTGCCAAATTACATAAAATCCTATTTTTAAGGTTAGACATACCACAAACTGTAGGCACATAGTATTTTTCAAGTTTCAAGAAACGGGCCACATATGACATACCACATTCCTAATTTGAAAATCTTGTTTGTCTAAGGATGTGTTTGGTATTGTTTCCGAACACAGTTTTCAATTTGGAATATTATATATATATATACACTTCGTTCGGATATAAATATATCAGGATGAAAAATGTGGACCACAGATTATGGAGAAGTTTTGACAAGTGCATACACTTTGAGTCATAATATGTAAATCTAATGGTCAACATTTTTCGTCCTAATATATTTTATATTAGGACGAACTGACAATAGAAAAACTATATATATACATATCAATGTTTGAAAAATTAGAAAAAACGGCCGCCTATACGCTAGGTGAACACCGGCCGTCCCGTTTTGGTCAAATCGTCCATATTAGTCGCCGTTCGTCACCTCTAACGAATGGGTTGTCACCACCCCAACCAGAAGCTTCAGGAGCCGCCGGAGAACAAAACCCAGGTGACCGTTGTCCAAATCTGACACCATTAACGGCAAATCGTGACCGTCGTCGTTGCATCCGTCGCTGTCGTGATTGACAAATTGCGATGGCTTTTTGGCCTTTTGCAAGACAAGATTTGCAGGTGATGGCAGTGGAAATGGATTCACAATGCCAGATTTCTGGTGTGAAGCAAGGTTAAAGAAACGAGAAGATTCGGAAAGAGAAAGTAAAGGAGAAAATGAGAGAGTTAATGTTTGAAAAAGACAAAAAGTCTTTGAAAAATGAAAAGAGAGATGTGGCCTATAAGAGCATCCGCAATGGTAAGACCCAAAAACAAGACTCATTTGTTGCCACATCACCAAAAATGGGTCTTCTTTTTAAAGAATGGGTCTTTTCATTTGAGTCCTATTTATTTGAGTCTCTTTTCCCCACAATGGGTCTAAAATGAAAAAGAGAAAGTGGATTCATTTTTTTAACTTTTTTCCAAACAATCATTACTCTTCTTTAAAATATTATATATATATATATATATATATATATATATTAATAAATAAATTATATAATATATTTTAAATATCAACACTATCGATAATTATTTAACTAATTATAATTAATTTAAAATTATCATAACCGAATTACATCAATAATAAAAATAAATATTTAAAACAAAATATTGTATACGATTAGACATGGCGCCGGTTTCGGTTCCAGTTTCGGTTCCGAACCTTCATAACCGGTTCCGATACCATTTTTGAAGGTTCGGTTCCGGTTCCGATTTTGTTCTGACGGTTCGGTTTCAGTTCCGATCCAATTTTCGATGGCTCCGTTTTGGTTCCAGTTCCAGTTCCGACGATTTTATAATTGAAATTAAAATTATTTATATTTTTTTTCATTACATATATAGCTATTGAAATTAATAATAATATATTTAAGTTATAATAATTGAAATATATATATTAAATTTATTTATATTTTTTCATTATATATATATTTATCAATAATTATATATTTATAAACCCAACTCAAATCCAATGATTGGAAGGTGTTGGGAACCCAACCCAACCCAACCCAATCATTGGGCAAGACCCAAATTGGGTTCTAAATTTGGAACCCAATTTGGGTATTGTTGAGTGAAGCCCACAAATGGATCCCTTTTTTTAGATCCATTGTAGCAAGTATTGGATTAAAAAAAAGTGGATCTTGTAAAAGTGGGTCTCTTTTGATCACTATTGTGGATGCTCAAATATAGAAATCAGACCCACTTTCTTGTACACCACATATTTATTATATTATATTAAAAACTTGAAATGCATTTGAAAATGTGAAGACGTAGAGAGTTAAGACAATATTATTTAAGTTATTAGTTTTTTTATATTTTTTATATTTTTTGTTTTGATATTTTCTTTTTCAATGTGGGTTAGTAAAAAATTGAATGTGGGTCAATGTGGGTCGAATCCACTAATACAAAAGTACAAAGTAAAAATAAATTAAAATTTACTACTGGTGTGCAGACTGTCAAAAATTAATTAATTAATTAATAAAAAAAAATTATAAAAAAAATTGTCCGTCTAGAAATCCATATAGACGCCGACTTGACCGTCTAAACGTTAGGCGTTAGTCCGCCGTCCGAGTTTACTAGAACACAGATACATACATACATACATATATATATATATATATAGGGGCAGGATCCATGACCCCATTTTTTTTTTTTACGGGATTTGACACACTTTTGTGTCTATTAGATCCTAATTGTTTGAATAGTCTAGATTTAATGGTTATTAATTCACCTTCTCATTTTCAATTAATATTTGTTTTTTTCTCTCACCTAAATTTTAATATTTCATTTCATTCTCTCTCCTCATTTAAATTTCCTCTATCCTCTCTTATCCTTTTTTTTTTCTTTAACATCTCAAGTCTAACGGACAATGTTTTATATATATATATATATATATATATATATAATTTTTTTTTAGCAAACAACAAACAATACATGTTTATTATTTCAATTTTTTTTTTCTCTTTTAGCTTTGATTTTTTTTTTTTTAAAACTTGTTCAATATTCAAAAAATCCAAAAATAATAATAAACAAAATCATAGCATATAACACTTTCAAATTTTTATTTTTATTTTTTGACAGTTTGATAAGGGTGAAATATTAAAGAAAAATAAAGAAAGAAGAAAGGGAAACAAAAAAAAAGATTTAAGATAGTGAGGAAAAAAAAAAGGGAAAGACAAAAAATAAATGAGAAAAGATAACATAAAAATTTAGGAGAGAGAATGGAGAAAATAGGAAATAAATAAAAACATTATTGGAAGAAAGAGAAAGAAGATTATGAAGTAATAAATCTGGACCATTCAAAAACCTAGGATCTAATGGACACATAAGTGTGTTAAATCTTGTGTGTTATATATAAACGGTTCCATTACACTTTGAGTCAAAGTATGTAAATCTAATAATCCACATCCAACGCACTGATGAAGTTATATCAGTGAGCACTGACTTGAACATTTATATATATATATAAATTTTATATTGTCAGTTTGAATTGATATAAAATATATTAGCTCATTGCATGTGGGTAAAGATGTACATTTTTCCCCGGGGCACCAATACCCCACATCCCCATCCCCATCCCCATTTGGGGATTTTTTTTTTTGTTGGGAAAAAGGGGAAATGGGGGAGATGAAAATCATCCCCAAATTGAAATGGGGATGGGGATGGGGATGGGGGGACCTCTCCCAATCCCAATTTCCCCATTTTTCCCACAATTATAATGAAATGGGAAAGGGGAAGGGGGGTTCCCATTTCCCCCAAACATATATAAATATAATTATAATACATATTTTTAATTTTTAATTTTTATTCTTTAAAAACCCTAACTCCCTTAGTATATATACATATTTTATATAAAATGCACTAATGAATTTTATTTTGTATTTGTAATGAAATGTTTGTTTCTTTATTTTAATTTGTAAATTTTAGTCAAATGGGGAAATCGGGGAACGAGGGAAACGTAGAAATAGGGAAAAACATGGAAAAACGGAGAATTGGGGATGTGGATGGATATAGGTCCCCCCAAAATTCCCCATCCCCATTTTCCCTAAATGGGGAAATTGGGGGGATGGGGATGGGAAGACATATACATCCCCATTCCCTAAATGTACATCTCTACATGTGGGCCATTGGATTTAAATGCTTTGACTTGACTGCATACACTTGTCAAAACAACTGAGTCAAAGCAACTTTTAAATCCAATGGTCCAAAACAACTGAGTCAGTTGTTTTGACTTGACTGCATGCACTTGTCAAAACAACTGAGTCAAAGCAACTTTTAAATCCAATGGTCCATATGCAAGGAATTGATATATTTTATATCAGTTCGAATTGACAATAGAAAGACTATATATATAGTGGTTCTCTCATAA
Organism: Acer negundo; assembly: GCA_035582765.1. Classification (NCBI taxonomy): domain Eukaryota; kingdom Viridiplantae; phylum Streptophyta; class Magnoliopsida; order Sapindales; family Sapindaceae; genus Acer; species Acer negundo. The sequence goes on from CM069233.1 coordinate 11,609,093, forward strand.
GTGATCTATTATTTTAATTTCGGTAAGAACTTTGATAAAATCACATCCATTTTTATGAATTTTAATCTTGATTCTTTTTGGGATGATATGTTCAAGTCCTATAACTATTTTTCTTGAATTTTCCTATATTTCGCCCATTTTTCGATGCCTTCATATTTAATAAAATTGGAAATTGTAGAACTTGAAAAATTCTTAAATTTTATTCATAAGTATATTTCATTGAATATATTATCCACAAAAAAATACTTACCGAAATGGATGTGATTTCATCAATGTCCTTACCGAAATTAAAATAAGAGATCCTTTATGAGAGAACCACTATATATATAAAAATTATCAAGTGCAGGATCCTGTATAAAAAATTTGTGCAGTTTTATTGATTCCAACTAGTTGGAATTAGTGAAACAGTACAAAATTTTTGAGATCCTTTATGAGAGAACCACTATATATATAAAAATTATCAAGTGCAGGATCCTGTATAAAAAATTTGTGCAGTTTTATTGATTCCAACTAGTTGGAATTAGTGAAACAGTACAAAATTTTTGTGCGGAATCCCGCATAGGAAAGTTACTATATATATATATATATATATATGGAAATTTCCCTATGAGGATGCCCTGATAGAATTATATAAGGACATTGAATGTGAGCCACTCGTTTTACATACTTTGACTTGGTATGCATGCACTTATCAAATCACTTTTATAAATAAGTGGCTCACATTCAATATCATGATCAAGTTATATAAGGATGCTCTGATAGGAACGGGATTGTATATATATATATATATATATATATTATTGGAAATTCATAAATAACCATTTTAGTTTTACAAAAATTGTTTATAGCCATCATTTTAACAAAATCATTTGTAATCAATTAAAACATGATCATACTAAACTACCCTCCATAAAAGTTTTCCATGCATACTAAACTTAAAGGATCAAGATCCTCTCATTGACTTGTTTTTCCTTGACTTTCCATAATCCAATGACATCTAAGCAAAATACAAAATATATGGTCAATATTGGTTTACTTTTTTCTCTCTCATGCAACTTGATATTTGAATGACCATGGAAAGGTTCCCAACTCAAACTTAAATCACAGAAAGAAAGCTAAATCTTTGATCATGGAAAGTTAAATCTAGACCATGGAATAATCGGCTAACCATGAATTTCATCAAGAATATCGACAGTTCACATTCATAAATCATAAAATAATCCAAATACAATAAAAACCCATGAAATGTATGATATTATGTGTTATGAGTATTTTTGGACTCTTTTTTTTAATCATTGGGTGCAAATGTTGTTGATGGTGATTTTTGGATCGTTGAAAAGTCAACCGCCAAACAATAACACGTAGGCAGGTCAAAGCTTTAACCAATCTAGGGTTGAATAATCAAAGCCTTTTTCTCTATGTGGATGTGATACGATTCATTCATAATTGAAAATAGTAATATAGAAAAGCAAGAAATAAAGAATAAATCAAACATAACACATGTTTTACGTGGTAAAACCCCAAGGCAGGGAAACGATGTCGGTGCCAGTGATGGCGAGAAGAAATCCACTATGAATATTGTTAATGGAAAATTATCACTGGGGTGAATCTCCAAATAACCACTTTAAGGACCAAGATCAAGGTTGATCCTGGTCGGAGGGGTATCACGTAGTTCGATACCAAGAAAGTTCCTATTGAACAAAGGCGATATGTGATGGTATTCAAGGTATTGTTGGATGATGGAGATGGCATATTCGTGTCTGTTGATAAGTAGAACTGAAAACGGATGTGGGGTTTGGGGAGGCCAATTTTTCGATCCCCTTCTTGGTGAATGTAATGTTGTATATATAGGTCCCGTTGCTTGCCATGCACTCATATAATTTTGGTCCAGGGTTTTGGCAATCACAGGACTTTCTTTCCTTCTAGGAGACAACCTTGTAGGAGCTTTAATTATTCGAATCAAGTCATTCCTTTTGGAGAGGATTCTAATACAAATGGACTCTTTATTCGAATGGAATTCTTAAGTGGCGGGAAGGAGTCTATCTTTTTATTGAGAGGTGAACGACCGCGTTTCATCCTCCTAGCTTTGGAGTTTCAAGACTTGTCCGCTTAGACATACGTATTTCGGATTTTGTTAATGTTTCTTATGGTTAATTGGTGAGATGATCCCTGGAGGTATTTGGGTTCATCCGGGTCCACGTGTACCCCGCCTCTTTCTAGTTTGATGCTTTCTTAAGTGCTTAGTTGGTGGGGTATCCTGATATCGGTTGTTCTTACAGCGGGGTACCCGATTGGATGTAGAAACGAGGTACTTAGTTGGATGTAGAAGCGGGATACTTTAGCTGATGTTGTATCTGGATGTCTGTTTGATGCGGCAACGGGGTACCATGCTGATGTAGTAGTGGGGTATCTTGTCGATCTAGTAACGAGATACCTGTATGATGCAGTTGAGGGGTACCCCATTGAGCTCCGTGATAGGATTCTGAGTAGAACTCTGTGTTGGAACAATTTAGGGGTTATCAGGATTGTTGTGCTTTGCTGGTGTTACTCCGAGGAAGGAGGTAGGTATCCAGATTTGATCTAATATTATTCTTTCTAGGAGTACCTAGATGGTATCTCAGCATGTGTTTCTTCCCTTTATCCGAGTGGAAAATTCTTCTTTGGTCCTTTGCCAATTTTGGCGGTTAACAAATATAATGATTACACATTCAATACTTTCTTTTCTCTTAGATGATTGCTTGTGTTTCGTATCTCTTTTCTCATGAAAGCATAAACTGCTCATGGTGTTGATCATCCCTATGATATAATGAATACATGGATGTATTTATAAGGTTCGATCTAGGGTTGCCCTAGTTCCTGTCATATAAGCGGTGGACTCATTAATTAGAGTCTTTGTAGGATTCTAGTAGAGTATATCAATTAGGACTCGTTTCTCGTTTGGTGTTTATCTTTCTGGAAGCTTAGAGTTCTTTCCGGATTAGACTTCTTTGGTACTGGAGAAGAAATAGGGATATTTCCTTATTGGAATATTATCCTAAGATTTCGTATCTTTGCAGATCTCTTCCTGAAATAGCATATCTTGGTAAGGCTGTATTTCCCGTTTTTGGCTGAGCAGAATCTTGGCTGAGCAGATTCTTGACCGAGTAGAATCTTGGCCGAGCAGATTCCTGGCCGAGCAGAATCTTGGCCGAGTAGAGTCCTGGCCGAGCAGAATCTTAGCCGAGTAGAGTTTTGGTCAAGCAGATTCCTAATCGAGCAAAATCTTGGCTGAGTAGATTCCTGGCCGAGCAGAGTCCTGGTCGAGTAGATTCCTGGCTAAGTAGATTCCTAGCCGAGCAGAATCTTAGCCGAATAGAGTTTTGGTTGAGCAGATTCCTAACCGAGCAGAATCTTGGCTGAGTAGATTCCTGGCCAAGCAGAGTCCTGGTCGAGTAGATTCTTGGCTAAGCAGATTCCTGGCTGAGCAAATTCCTGGCCAAGCAGAATCTTAGCTGAGTAGAGTTTTGGTCGAGTAGATTCCTAACCGAGCAGAATCTTGGCTGAGTAGATTCCTGGTCGAGCAGAGTCCTGGTCGAGTAGATTCCTGGCTGAGCAGATTTCTGGCTGAGCAGATTCCTGGCTGAGCAGAGTCTTGATCGAACAGATTCCTAAGCGAGCAGATTTCTGGCCGAGCAGAGTCCTGGCCGAGCAGAATCTTTAGCCTACCAAATTCCATTTGCAGATGACCTCTCATATGCTTCTGTCACACATTCATGTTGACCCTTTTAATAATGTGTCTCATATTTGACTTTTGATGACGTGGAATCACTATATTTTCGCATTACCCGTTATTTTCGCTGACGTGTCATGTTGACAAAAAACCCCTATAACAATACCCCCTCAAATCTGCGAGATGAGTTCTTGACGACTCATCAAAGGGGATTTGAATAGTTCTCCTCTAGACTTTTTATTGCTCGTCTTCAGCCTAATTCCAAATTACTGTGTACCAAGCTGATGTTGAACATTTGTCAAACATTTGCTGAGCCTTTACTCGCTCTTTAACTCCTTTTGTAATTTTTGGCCTTGTATACTTCTGTAATGCCTTGGTTCGCACTCACACAATATAGATTTAACATTTGGTATACCTTTCTTCTTCAAGACCTTGTAGCTAGTGTTCCTGCAATAAAGAAAACTTTGTTTGTATAAACATAATTGTAAATTCTTACTTTGCATTTGGTTCTAGTCGCGTTTGATAAACTTCCTTGTCTCCACAAGCTTTGATTGTTGAGATCTTTTCACTCATTTGAGCGAATGTGAGAACTTATTTTACTTATTTATTTATTTATTTAGCTTTGTTCGACTTTACTTGGATCCATTTATGAGTGGATCTTACTAACGCTCGGCTTTTCTTTGCACTGCTGCTGTTCATCCAATCTTTCTGCTGTAATTTTTCTTAAATAGGCATGAATTATGTCTCCTTTTAGTTCCATAATCAACCTCCAATAGGGCTAACTCAATGTGACTCAAAGGAGGAACTACGATCCTTCTAACTTTAAGAATTGTAATCCAATCTCAACTAATCCTAACATGGGAAGTTTAAGATCAACTCAAACTGAATTAAAGTGACTTTTAGGCCTCCATTAATCTTCCAAAACATAGCAAATTTATCTACGACTTTCATTCCCGAATAGGCAACCCGTATTGCTTTATTTTCAAAATCTCGCGGAGAAATTCTGGGCTGACCTTTGAGTAGTAAAATGGTTATAACTCCTAGAAAACTCGAAATTACAATCCGTAAAATTCTACAAAAAGCTAACTTTCTTGCCTTTCCAACCATATAAGGCTCGAAACCCAGTTCCTTCTGAGGTGATACAGTTTAATTCTTGAAGTTAACCCATTAGCAGATGCTGCCCACGTAGAAATTCTAGGCTGACCTTCAGGTAATAAAATAGTCATAACTCCTTCTAGGAAACTTGAAATCACAAACTGTAAAATTATACGAAAAGCTGACTTCCGTGCCTTTCTAACCATATAAGGCTCGAAACCCATTTCATTCTGAGGTGATACAATTTAATTCTTGAAGTTGACCCATCAGCAAATGCTGTTTTCACGGGTTTGATCAAGAAATCTTCCAAATTGCTTCCAATTATCTCCTAGAACTTGAATGGATGATAATTCTTCTATCCAAAACATCTTTTCTTCTTTTCATATCCTTTAAAGGCAAGTTCTGACAATCTTTCGAAGTTTTATTGCTCAAGATAGCTTGAAGATGTCGAGGTTGAGGATCATAAAAAGAACTGATTAAGGTTTCTCTGAGCTGTGTCCTTCCTCACAAGACGAGAAAAATATGGTAGATGTCGTCGCTCTTGGCAAGGTAAGATGTCGCTTTATAGAGATCGTGCTTCAAAGCATAAACCCCTTGCAACCACAACCATATATATACATGCTCATGGCGAGTTAAGGGCTTTTGTTCCCCAGAGGTTGATGTTGCTTGGAATCTACCCCCTAGCATCGTTGTTATTCTTGAGTTGATGCCGATGTGCATGGTAAGAGCCATGCTTTTGGCACATTACCTAGATAGACTTTCTTCCTAGTTGGCTGGCCCGAGTAAAGTTTCTTTTCTTCTTTGGACGGGACATTCCACGCTCTCAACCTGGATCTTTCTTATCCCTGTGAACTCTTTCTCGGCTGATCTTTTTTGTAGGTTTTTTGATGCAGAACGGAAGTTCTAAGGTTTACCAGTGTAAGCCCTAAATCATACAAAACTGGAATCCACCAGCAAAATAAATCAAAAACCAAAAGATAATATTATTTAATAATTCGAAACTGATAACAAAGAGCCTTAAATAGGCTCTGGAAACCCTAAAATAAACAAAAAGACTAAAATATCCTCATACTAAACAAAAGTCAACTAAAAACGGAAAACAGAAAAAAACACTAAAATCTTCGGTCACCCGACAACCTAACTTAATCAGCTCCGATGAGGGAGTAAACGACGTCAACTGGGGGAACCTAGTTTGCCACGGTATGGAGCACTAAAAACACTTTCCGAAAACATATTATAATAGGAAATCTGACAACCGAGATAAAAGTTATGCCCGTTTCTTCGGAGCAGCTCTTTTAGCCAGTTTTCGGTCCATCTCTTCTTCAAACTCCAACGCCAATTGTTCTACATCAGTTTAATTATTCCTTTTGGCCGATTTTTCTTATAGACCGGTCTTCTTTTTGGTTGATCTTTTTCATAGATCGATTAATATTTTCATATCTTCTAGTTAATACTCCTGCAAAAAGAAAGCACTTTATGTATATAAATATAATTTTGACTTTTAACTTACTTGCATTCAACTTTATTCATTATTGTCTCTTTTGTAATTGCTCATTGGCTTTTGTACTTCTTGCAAATTGTTTCAGGTGTTCGTTCGGTTAACAGACAAGAATTTAGGCTATGGTTTAGGGCAACTTGAGTGTTTATTTTACACCACAGGGGGTCCTGACTCACCGTATCTACGTTTCTACCCACTTTCGGGGGTTTTACTTGATTTTTTATTAGTCAAGCCAACTTCAAGGTGTTTAGCTTAGGTGGCTTGGATCTTGCCTTTGAAAGCTTCTGCTTTTTAGCTTAGGTGGCTTGGATCTTGCATTTGAAAGCTTCCCGGCTGCTTTTGTGTGCACTTGCTCATTGGAGCTTTGTACCTGCACGTTTTAAACTTTATATAAATACAATTTAAGCAAAAAAGTATTTACCCCCTTTTCTTTTTGCTCAGCTACCATTGCTGAATTTTTGGTTTAAGCTCGGGATATTTTGTTTGCTGATGTTTAAATTTCTTCGCCCATTCTGAGCTAGATATGAGATCTCTTTGAGCATGATTCGGCTTGATCTAGATCTTTTGTTGCTTTTTTTTTTTTTTGGTTCAACTACAATTGCTAAGTTTTCGGTTTAGACGCAAGGCCTTTTTTGTTTGTTCAGCTGCCATTGCTAAGTTTTCGACTTAGGCTTGACGCCTTTTATTTTTCAGCTACCATTGCTGAGTTTTTGGTTTACTTAATGTTTGTCAGGACGTATCCAACCATACACCAAGTCTTTAAGCATAATATTGGGATGTCTCCTACTTTTGCTTATATTGTTATTATTGCTAGTTTGTTCAATCTCCAGCGTTTCTTTATGAATGTTTTTTAAGCGCTGCTTATGAATGCTTTAATCGCATCTCTATGGGTTATGCTTCGCCAATGATGGCGAGCACCAATTGGGCCTATAACATCTTTCTAGCTCAGGCTGTTGTGACGTATTCGTCTCAGCCTGCTAAGCTGGGTGAATACCCTATTCGCCATTTTTGTTTGTTTTTGGGTTTTTTGACCCTATGTAGTGGCGAATAACATTTACCTTTCGAGGGTAATACTTCAGTAATGACTTACTCTAGTGAGCATCACAAGTATTTTAGTAATAAATTACTCTTTATTGAATGTCTTGAGTACTTTGGTAATGGATTACTCCAATGAGTATCTCGAATACTTCAATAATAAATTACTTTTTATTGAATGTATTGAGTACTTTGGTAATGGATTACTCCAATGAGTATTTCGAGTACTTCAGTATAAATTACTCTTTATTAAATGTCTTGAGTACTTTGGTAATGGATTACTCCAATGAGTATCTCGAGTACTTCAGTAATAAATTACTCTTTATTGAATAACTCTTGCAACTTTTAACAATGCTTAAAGGGAAAATACTGAAAGAAATTCTAAAAAAGTAAAAAATAAACTTTAAAAGATGAGGTCTCAAGGATAGTATATCTTCAAATATTGCGCATTGCATGGTCAAGGAAGCTCGCCAGCTCCCACTTGAGCGATGTGATATGCTCCATGCCCTACTATACCGGTGACATGATACGGTTCTTCCCACTTGTCTGCGAGTGATCCTACAGCTTTATTTTTGGTTCCAAGTGAAACCCTTTTCAGCACCAGGTCGCCTAGTGTAAATCTCCTTAGACGTATATGTGAATTGTAATACCTGACTGCTATTTGTTGGTAAGCCGCGTTCCTGATTGGGGCATGTAAGGGTAATATAAAGTAAAGAGAAATACAACAAGTTTGTGCATGCCGTGGATTTATATATGACAATATAACAATATGAAGAAGTAGACATAACTTAATATATCTAGATCAAATAAACTATATGTTTCGAGTATCATAGACTTATCTTTGATCTCACCAATGTATTAGGCATTTCCAATATTCCGAGTGTTAAATTTGGCAAAACTTATGCTCAAAAGACCGAATTTGGTCGAACCCAACTGTATTCGGTCGATCCAATATGAATTTTTTAATAATAGTTGACATAATACATTTTAATCATCAATAATAAAGATTGTTGTGTACCTGTTGCCGATTGAATATGTTTTGGTGAAGGTAACAGTGCATCTCCAAATCAAAGCGATTTGTACACATATTTAACGAGAATATATATTTACGGACTATGTTGTTTCTAATTAACTAACAGCCGATTTATAGTATTATAAGTGAAAGTGAGCACCATTGTGCTCTACTAAATTATTGGTAGAGATATAAGATGATGTTAGCAGTAATAATATAATAGTCAAGTGAGAGCGTACCTCCATGCCCTAACGATTCCAGTATTGCATTTAAACATTTTTGGAAGCGCTTTTTACCAAGATCAAAGTCTTGATTAATTCATTAAATAACGTTTGTTGGAAAGATATTATAAAAGACTACAATTTATTTTCAAACAACGTATATATAACAAATCACAACACTTTTAATAATATGGAGTCAGTTTTTCCACAACATTTAAATGAATAACTCATCATAATTTTTATCTTTAAAAGAGCAGTGAAGAAGCATCAGACATGGAGGGTGCATATAATCAACTACTGCGATTGCATCAGGCTCTAGCAATGTCACTCTTCTAAATATTATTTAATGAATTAAATTAATGACACAAACAACCATGTATTATGTGTAATGTATTGTTTGCTCAAAACAATTATACGCCAAATAAGCTTAGTATGTCATGAGTTTGGTAATTTTTATTAGACAATAAATATTCAATTGTTTTTTTTTTTTTATCATTGTAAACGAATATCTTTTTTCTATTTGCATAATATAAAATCATGAAATTAAGCTGATATGTAACCTGACTTACCTCGGCCACTTACCGAACCCGGAGTCTTATCGTTTTACTATTGGATCCTTCACAGGTGATTTGATGAAGAGCCGAGTAAGTTCAGATGAGAATCGCCATTGGGGTGTTTTATACCAAGATGGACTCGGTTTCTAACACGTCAAGGTAAATTTTATGCTAAACCACAATGTTCCGGAAGTCGTCAAATATTCCTCGGGATGAGTTGTGTTGAGACCCACATATGCTCGAAAAGATCTATACATCTATTTTATAGCAAAATTTGCGGTTCATGATTCTGTGCTCTCTAGAGAGAGTAATCTTTGTTTTACCTTCTGGTGGTCAAGTTGGAAAATCTTCCGCGAATCACTTCCTTCAATGTTTAGGGGGCCATAAAATATTCCATAGGTTGAACCAAATTGCGAACCTTATATTTCTAGAAAGGTCCGGATGTCTAGTTTCTGATGGTTTTAACGACTCGCAATTTTGACTTCTATAGAGGGAGATATGCCTATTTTAGTGTTCAATGGTCAGATCAGACATCTATACACAATCTGGTTTCTTCAATATTGCGGGAGCCACCAAATATTACTCTGATTGAACTAGGATAAGAACCATATATTCTTGGAAAGCCTTGGATGATTAGTTTCTAGCAGTTTTTACAGTTCACGAATCCGAGTTCCGTAGAGGGAGATATTCTCACTTTAGTGCACATGGGTCAACAATTCTGTGATTCTAGACAACTCTCTTCTATTTTCTTTTGTAAGTTTTCGGAATGGGAAAGCAATTCCTCGAACATATTCTTGATGCTTTGAAGCTCTGAGTAATGCTTTCGCAATATTCTTCCTCCAGATTTGGTCTCGGTCGTGGCTCCTGCTACGGGTTCTGTAGTTAGTCCACTCCCTAACACTTCCAATAGTCACTTGTTGGGTGCTTCAAGTGTTGGATCCATATCGGAATTCCTTCTGTGGTCTGTTCATGAGGGTTCCTTGAAGTTGAGTTCACCCCCTTCCTTCTAGCGCTAATTGTTGACGGTAATTTTTGGATTGTTGAAAAGTCAACCGCCAAACAATAACACGTAGGCAGGTCAAAGCTTTAACCAATCTAGGGTTGAATATCAAAGCCTTTTCTCTATGTGTATGTGATACGATTCGTTCGTATTTGAAAATAGTAATATAGAAAAGCAAGAAATAAAGAATAAATCAAACATAACACATGTTTTACGTGGTAAGACCCCAAGGTAGGGAAACATCCACGGTGCCGGTGATGGCGAGAAGAAATCCACTATGAATATAATGATTACACACTTAATACTCGCTTTTCTCTCAGATGATTGCTTGTGTTTCGTATCTCTTTTCTCATGAAAGCATAAACTACTCATGGTGTTGATCATCCCTTTAATATAATGAATACATGGATGTATTTATAGGGTTCGATCTAGGGTTGCCCTAGTTCCTGTAAGCGGTGGACTCATTAATTAGAGTCTTTGTAGGATTCTGGTAGAGTATATCAATTAGGACTCGTTTCCCTTTTGGTGTTTATCTTTCTGGAAGCTTAGAATTCTTTCCGGATTAGACTTCTTTGGTACTAGAGAGGAAATAGGGATATTTCCTTATTGGAATATTATCCTAAGATTTTGTATCTTTGCAAATCTCTTCCTGATATAACGTATCTTGGTAAAGATGTATTTCTTGTTTTTGGCTGAGCATAATCTTGGCCGAGCAGAGTCTTGCCCGAGTAGACTTTTGGCCGAGCAGAGTCTTGGCCGAGCAAAATCCTGACCGAGCAGAGTCTTGGTCTAGCAGATTCCTGATCGAGCAGAATCTTGGCCGAGTAGAGTCCTGGCCGAGCAGATTCCTGGCCGAGCAGAATCCTGGTCGAGCAGAGTCTTGGTCGAACAGATTCCTGACCGAGTAGAATCCTCGCCGAGCAGATTCCTGGCTGAGCAGAATCCTGGCCGAGTAGAATCTTTAGCCCACCAGATTCCATTTACAGATGACCTCTCATATGCTGCTGTCACACATTCATGTTGACCCTTTTGATAACTTGTCTCACATTTGACTTTTGATGACGTGGAATCACTATATTTTCGCATTACCTGTTATTTTCGCTGACGTGTCATGCTGACGAAAAACCCCGATAACAAATGTAAAATCAAGTTTTGTTATAAACTATTATTTTTTATTATTTAGCCAAAATCCTAAAAGTGATTTTTGTAAAACCATTTTGCTATTTCTTGCAATCCCCACTATCATAAATTGTAAAAAAATTGTTGATAATTTTTTTTTTACTAATCGACGAAATAATAAAAAAGACATTAATAAAAATCTAATTTGATTCAATTAAATAACCAAATATAGTTTACAAAAATCAGATATAGATGGAAATTTTAAGAATCCGTTTTTGTTAATTTATGGCCAATAAAAACACAATCTTACTAAAATACCCTTTACAAAAACACAATCCGAGCTTTTTTTGGATCACGGAACATGCACGAATGGATAATGGATAATGGAATATGCATGTGAGTCACGAATGGATCACGAATTGATCACGTGTTTTTTTAGGAACATGAGAGAAAATACACAAGTTTAAGAGTTCAAAGACATTTAAGACCAATTTTAGCTACATTTGATTTTTTAAATCCGAACTTTGTTATAAATGCAATTTTTTTAGAAACATGGCTAAAAGTGATTTACGAAAACCAATTTTAGTTATTTTCTTGCATTTCTACTTTAAAGATGTTAATATTGTCTCAATAGATTTAACATCACCGATCAACTTTTTAAAGTGTATCACCGACTACTATGTAGTTATGATAATTTATTTATTTATTTTTGGGGAGGGGATTTTAGACATTGTTGAGAGGTGATGTGGTTCGTGCTCAAACAACCAAATTACCAAACTACATTGAGTAAGGATAACTTCATTCATGTTTAAACCTGGCAAGTTACTATAAGAGACTGCTTCGCTCAAGTGAACTGGGTCATAAATTTTCTGTTAATATAAGATAAGTGAGAATTGTCGAAAATAACCATCTAAAATATATAAAATTTGTTTTTAACAACAAACAAAAGTTTAATCGTTAATAATTACATTTTAAAATTTTATTTCAATTTATAACAAAAAGTAAGAAAATGTCCCTGTAACTTTTATTTATTTATTTCGTTTTTTGTGAAAAACGTGAAATATGGAGAAAAAAATGTGAAACCTTGGTGATAAACATGAAACTTCAAAAAAATTTAGAATAGAAATTACTGAAATCGCCTCTAAAAATCATGTTTTAAATTTGTATAGGAAATTTTCTGATACATCAATATAGAAGGGAGATTTCGATAATTCCACATATAGGGTTATATTTTACATTTTTTCCTTCATCTTCTCCAAATCGAAGTGTCATTGGGATGGAACGCTCCGATGACACTATTGTAGTGATGTAGTGCTTGCCATTGTGGCTCCTTTTCTAGGCGGTACTGTCTCCAGCGAAGGTGGCACCGTTGTGAGATGAGATGAGATGAGAAGAGAAGAGAGAGGAGAGGGAAAAATGGAGAAAGATAATAATGGTGGATTGAAAAGAGGAGAGACAGAGAGTTTGAGGAGTTTTTTTTTTTTTAATAAGAATATTTTCGTAATTGCTCAAAAATGTAATTATAAACGGTTAAATTTTTGTATATTGTTAAAAAAAAATATCAGATGTTTATAGTGACCTAGTTTTTATTTATTTATTTTTTTCTTTCCATAATATAATGGGGGAATTGCACAAACATCCCTCGAGATTTGATGAAATTACATAGATATGACAGTTTCGGCAATATACATACAAACTTCTCTCAACATTTGAAAATTATTGCACAAACATCCCTTGCCATTAGATGGATTCATTAATCAATGGTCAAAAGTGTAAAAAGTCTAAAATACCCTTTATTTTTATTTTAAATAAACTAAAAAAAATTAAAAAATATTTTAGATAACATGAATGTATCTTAAATCTAAAACTTAGAAAAAAAAATTCATCTTTACAAATAAAAAAAAATAGTTTTTAAAAAAATTTAATAATAAATAAATTTTAAATTTTAAATTTATTTAAAATCAAGAGGGTATTGCACAAACTATATTTTTCTTAAGATGAATTTTTTTCTAGCTTTCTAATTTAAGATACATTCATATTTTCTAAAAGATTTTTTAATATTATTTTATTTTATTTTAGAATTTACAATTTTGTTTAAAATAAAAATATAGTGTATTTTGGACTTTTTACACGTTTAACTATTGACTAACGGATCCATCTCTAGGGGATGTTTGTGCAACAATTTATAAATGTTGATGGAAATTTGTGCTTATATGGTCAAAACCGCTGCATTCGTGCAATTTTATCAAACCTCGGGGTAGTTGTGCAATTTCCCCTAATATAATTTGGGTGACTATTTTGGTATTTCGGTTTGAAATATAACAACTACCACAAATCCCAACCGTCTGTGTGTCTTGGCATTGGAGCTTCAAGTTTGGATATTCATGGCTACGGAGCTCTTCTTCAGTCCCATTCCCGACCTTCCATGTCCACTTGAAAAATTCCCAAAACACCCACATCGACTGCCTCTTTTTGCACTTCCACCACTCACTGTCTCTTCTTGGTGTTCTCGCTTCAAGAATATTTCGAGCTCTAAATTCAAGTCATCATCAGTTATCAATGCTCTGAGAGAAGAAGTAATTCAAACCCCCAAGTCAGATCCCCGAAATAACCCTTCTCCGTCTTCTAAGCTCGTTCTCGTTATCGGTGGCTCTGGTGGTGTAGGTAGGCACATCTTGCTGCTCTTTTCCTTCTTTTGATTCAGACACATATTTTTACATGTATTTTTGTCATTTGTTCTGTTGTGTGTGTGTGTGTTTTTTTAAATGTTAATTAGATTGTTATTTTTTGCTAAAACATATAGCAAGCTGTGGCAATTATAGTGATTGTGCAAAATAAGGTTATATATATTGAATTTATGCATGATATTTGAGCAAATAATCTTTCTAATAAGATTAGGAGATTGAGTAAATGATGGAGATGAATAGCTTCTTTGTTTTCTCTATTGATTTTTAGATGGGAACATACTCTTTTTTTATGAATTAGTTGGGAAAATTTTGTTGTTGATATGTTGTTTGATTAAATTATGTGGGTTAGTGCAAGAACTTCTATTTGGATTTCACTTTGCCTTTTTTTGGAGCAATGTTTTCGCTTTTTATTTACAAGGATATTGTTAGTTTTGACTAAAGCCAGAAACAGAATTATATCAGGAAGAATCATAGATCTCAAATGTTGTTATGTGAGTTTAACAATTTAGGTTCCTTTCAGGGCAGCTGGTTGTTGCATCACTGCTTAGACGCAATATCAAATCACGGTTATTAGTAAGAGATCCTGAGAAAGTGAGCAGTCTGTTTGGTGAACAAGATGAGGAGACACTACAGGTGCCACCTTTTCTATGTGTTATGGAATTATCAATTCCCTATACAAGTTAAAACATGAACATGATTTTTTATTATCATTTATTCAATATTTATATGGTGTAAGAAAAATTTCGTTAAATTCTTTTGGCTACTTTAGGATGCAAAATTTTATTATAAAGAGCTTTTGAAACTTGATAGGTATATACAGGGGACACTCGGAACCCAAAAGATTTAGATCCATCTATATTTGAGGTGAGTATTTGTTCTTCATCTAGCTGTAATATCACCAATATGAATCAATTGGTTTGATTGGCTGAAAATTATGAAATACATTAATATTTGAAAACATGTCTTCTAGGGTGTCACACATGTAATTTGTTGCACTGGTACGACAGCTTTCCCTTCAAAGAGATGGGATGGCGATAATACTCCTGAAAAAGTAGGTAAGTGTTCAGCAGTTTGAGTGATCAAATTCGCATATAATCAATTGTCCATCTTTATATATTAGTTTTTCTGAAATACTATGAACAAGGTCAACAATGAACATTGTTGAACAATGAATAACTCCAAAACTAAGCTTATTATGAAGGCCCTAACAATAATTTCAAGCTCTGACACGTCTCTACAATTTGAACTCAAGATGTCTGATAGATTCTGTAGAAAAACCATTAATTGATAGTATTAAGCTCATAGAAAACCAACTGTACAGTCATTAAATTTTGTTTAGGTCTTACTACCTGTGGATTTGTATTTTATGTTATTGAACAATAGCCTTTCGGTTTTTTAGCTATTCATCAACCTCGATACATTGAGTTCACATGCACAAATATATTGCTATATGCTTTCAAGTGTTTTGACTATATTGTGCATTTGAAGATTGGGAAGGTGTGAGAAATCTTGTGTCAGCACTGCCTTCTTCAGTAAAAAGAATTGTTCTTGTTTCATCAGTAGGTGTGACCAAGTTTAATGAACTGCCATGGAGGTAAGACTGCTACTGGTTTAGATCATAAATTATGGCAAAACTTTAAACTAACCTGATAACCTTCCTTTAAAATATCTTCTTGTTACTCTTAAGATGGCTCAAATATTTTGTTACAATTGAGTTTTGTCAGCATTATGAATCTTTTTGGTGTTCTCAAGTATAAGAAAATGGGAGAAGATTTTGTTCGAAAGTCTGGTCTTCCATTTACTATAATCAGGTCAGTAAGATAGATGATTTATCTTTTGCTTGATGTTGGGAAGTTATCATTACATTGGATGATATTTAGTTGTTGTATGTGTACACCAGACCTGGTAGATTGACGGATGGACCTTACACGTCATATGATCTAAATACTTTGCTCAAAGCTACAGCTGGGAAACGCCGTGCAGTTGTTATTGGTCAAGGTAAATTAAAAATGATTCTAATGCCCAAAGAAACACAGGGTTGATTACTGATCCATATTACAGCTGGAGTTGGTCATACCAGTAACATTGACCTGGTACTCAATTTAGTATTTATCAGAAGATTTAAGAATATAAGTTCAAACGTAATAGACTTCTTCATAATCAGGTAATGAAACTTGATTCTGTAAACTTAACATTCGCTAATGTACTCATAATCTATCTATCGCCAATGCAACATGAAGGGATTAATTTATCGTGGGATCTGTAAGTGGTTAAAGAGTGGTTCTGTCGAGAATCAATGCCTACTTAGCTTTAAAGTTGTTACTCTGAAAACTCTTAATGAAAAAGTTTAGGTTTACTCATAGAGTGTTCATCTGCAAAATCCAACTGGCTTAAGTTAGTATATAGCGCTTAATAGAGATCAGGAGTGGGAGCTAGGATTGAGGTGCTGTGTGCTGCTAGCCCATTTTTGAACCATATTGTTGCAATTGACAATTCAATACTTTATTTTGAGGAATTTTAGTTTTACTCATTGATTGCTAATTTAACAAAAGCTGACTGTTGTAACGAATTGATAATCATTTGAAGAATGGTTTAAATATTTTCCATAGATCAGCAACCTGAGCAGTCACTTCACAATGCTTTGTTTGATGAATACCAATCATCTCTGTAAGAAAAAAGACAGAACTCAATACTTTCATAGAATAATCGGATGAATAAGGCATTGACCTTTTCTACTATTCAATATTTGAGATACATGTATGTTATGTATTTATTTTTATTTTTTTTTATGTCTCATCTGCTTATTGGCTTTGTAATTGGATCACAGGAGACAAACTTGTTGGAGAGGTTAGCAGACTTGTGGTTGCTGAAGCTTGCTTACAGGCACTTGACATAGAATCTACTGAAGGCGAAATCTATGAAGTCAACTCGGTTGAGGTAACTCTAAAAAATAGTTATATATATATATATATATAAAGCATTTATGGACATTCCAAATACTTTAGATCATTCTGTTACAGTTTTCATAAGATGCAGTAAATTTGTATGTAGTGTCATTAAAAAACACAGTACGTAGTGATGGAAACATAATAAAAAAAAAACATTGTTATATAAAATGGATTTACTTGTTATGCTTTCATAGAAATAATGGGTCCATGTAACAAAATGAAGTGTGTTGGGGTTGGGATAGGTTTAATTTAAAACATTAACAGTAAAAGTGAAATAAAATGAAATGGACGTGAGCACATTCAAATTTAAGTTGATCGTCTCTTACAATACAGTTGATGGCCAAATCAGTCAAATGTTAACCAAAGCATAAGAACTAGAACAAAAATGTAAGAGATCAATAGAAGCATGATCAAAATGTGATGTAGGACGAACAATAGAAATAAGGATTGGATAGAGAATTTAGAGAGAAATAGAGAGAAATAGGGTTTGGAAATAGAGACCGATCAGAAAGGAAAGAAACTAAGAAGAAGCATAAGATTGGAAAACACATACACTATTCAAGCCTAATTACAAAAGGCTTCTGAAGTGGCCTTTTATAATTTCTAACAGGAAAGAGATAAACATCTAAACTCCCGATGAAGATAAAACAAACCTAAACTAATCTCTTAAGGAGATAATTATTGATGACTAATACTATCTAGGTAATTATTTCCTATTCCCCATCAAAATGCAATAATCTGTGTTTGTTTGGTGATGCACTTTACTATATCGTATTAAGTTATTCATGTATGACTTTATTGTATTTTATTATATTATAAAAATATAATATTTTTAAAAAAAATAGTTAATAATTTATTTTAAATATCCTTACCATGAATAAATCAATAAATATTTTTATATAAAAATCAATAAATATTTATATTAATTAAAACAAAAAATTTAAATAAATAATATTTTTATAAATAAAATAAATATTTCCTATATAATTTTTAAATTATAAAAAGATATTAACAACATAACACCTATTTCATTAATATTCCATATTTGTTGAAAGAAAAAGAGAAAAAAAAAATTGTTTTTTCTAATACAATACAACCTAATACCACAAAATATAATGTATTAGCTAATATGAAGTTTGCTGTATTAGACAATTAAAATGTACTAAAATAATACAATACAGTGTTCGGTGAAATAATACAATACAATATTTGCTATATTGTATTATTTTTATACATTTTATTGCCTAATACAATATAATACAGCGAAACAAACGGGACTTGAACAATATGTAGTCTTCCATGTTGTCTCTTTGCATTTGTTCTTTTAAGTGATAATGTTATAAGGCAAGTAGGCATGCAGGAACATGTAGGAGCATTCATGAGACACATGTATAATGGGAAATCTTGGAACTTTAGATGTATAGATTTAAAGAGTTTGATTGGTTAGCAATTCAATTCATTTGGTGGAATTTCCCTCCTATTAGAATCCCAAGTCAGCTTCTTAATGATGGTTGGGCTAGTTTTGGAGTCGTCGTTTTTTATTCTTATATTTGTTCCTAATGCATTTTAAAATTTGCATTGCTCTCTAGATAGGATTGTGTCCTTAATCTTTTAGTTTTTTCTCTTGAGTGATAAGGCTTGTTACGTCCCCCTTATTTAGTGTTTGTTTGAATAAATTTCTTCATCTTGTCAAACTTTTGACTAAATTTAGTATTCTCCAGGGAGAAGGTCCAGGAAGTGATCCTCAGAAGTGGGGAGAGCTATTTGAAGCTGCCCGATCCCAGTGATCGAACTCACACATTCTGCCAGGTAAATACGAATACACCATGTTGTTCCATATTAAAGTTTTTGTGATACATACAACTTTGTCAAGTCTGCTAAGATTTGTAGAATTATGATAAATTTTGTAAATATTATGAATCTTACAATTTTTATTTAGTGGAAACATGGGAAAACAACACTCTTTTTATGTGGACTTTTAAGATTAACACAAGTTTAATAAGTTAAGTTTAAATGACACTGATAGACAAAAATACCCTTATTTCCATCTTTTATTACATTTTTGCCAGTTTTAGGGTTTTTTTTTTAAAAACCTTTGTCCTCCATCAATGGAGATGGAACATACCTCTAATGGAGGTCGAAATTCTCGGAAATTGCAAATAAACCTAATAAGTCTCAGAACACCAAAATAAGTCTTGGAAACACCAAAATAAGTCTCGGAAAAAAAACCATGGGACTTATTTTTGTGAGTGTGTTTTAAGGGTATTTTTGTCAGATCCACACTTTAGGCGCTATTAAAACTTAAGTTATTAAGTTGGTGATAGTTTTAAAACCCATTCTTTAAAGAGTGCTACTAAAATTTTGAGCGTTATTCTATAGAATGGTAACACATATCCAATTAAACATATTTTAACTTTTTAAAGGGCATTATGGTCCATTGTTAAACAAGAAGGGGTCTTGTGTGTCAAAATCTTTTTGTGATTTCCGGTGGTTACTTTCTAATACTTTAGGGGAGTTAGTGTAATTTACCCTATATTTTATGATGCAACCTAAGGTTTGAAACTCTCATTGCTGCCCATTTAATGGTTTAATTACTATGCTTAATCTTCAATGCATATGGTAGTAACCAATATCTTATTTGTAGCAATCATATATTTCTATTTGGATCTATATTCCTTAGAATTTATAATGGATAAATTACTTTGTGCTATGTTTGATGCCTTTGTCTTGGGGTCATAAGAACGAGTAATGCTAGATTTCCCAAATTCATGCCCATTTGTAACTAACACATCATTTACCACATCATCTCATGATTAACATGGTAGATCAACACACATGCCATATCTAAAGAGCTGGAATTTCAGAAAATAATTTGGGTAGTCTAGCATTATTCCATAAGAATAGTTTTGCTTTTTATAGGTAAATGAGAAACAAACTTTGAAATGAATTTGACATTGAAGGAAGCTTGGAGAGTGCCGTATAAATAGTTGGGGGTAGACTTGACGCCAGTTCAGGTGGCTCTGAACCGTTTTTTGTAATTTTTTATTTTTTTACAAAACAATAACATTTTATTTATTAAAAAAATATGTTAGAAAGGATATTGTGAAGTATTGGGCTGTGGCCCATAACCCCTGTCAAAGTAAGTATATTTTCCTTTGCATTATTCTCCTTTTTATATATGTTAGACCTCTTTCCACTTCTCGTATTTTATCCAATGTGGGATGTGGGATTTTCTTATCCTTTCTATTCTAGTTGGGATTTTCTTCTCTTATTACATACAATATCTAATATATCTAGCCCCAATTCATACAAATCTAGTATAATTAGTATAATTTTTAAAGTTTTTTGAAACTAGTCTTTGGTCATTCAGCGGTGGGTTAATATAAGTGATAATATGGTTAGAGATATATAAAGATTAACATGTTTAACTATGCTCTTACCTTCAATTACTCCTTTTGACATGTTGCTCAAGTTGGAATAAGTGTGTATATTGTATGTGTAAACCACTAATCTCTAGATGGTGTCTTCGTTGGCGTTGCATGGCCAAGCATTTTACTCCACTCTCTTCTCTTTTCTCTAGGCCTCCTCCCACCCAAATTATATGCAATTTACGAGGATCACATTGCTTCAGCTTGCTCGAGTTTGTGTTCTTTGTTTTGAAAAGTTACTGGAAAGTGTAGAAAGATTAATTAATATATACCTCGATTGCCAATTTTATTTATTAAAAAATAATGGGTTTATGCATTTTAACCATGGATTGAATCCAAATTTACTTGAGTTTTATCAAAAACAGGATTCTCATAGATGTTTTATTGCATATAGGACCTCACAGAGAGTAAAATTTTTATAATTTGATTCAAACTCCTTGTTTATAGAGTTGCTCTTACAATCGGGCAAATGTTAAAAGAACTTGCAATTTTATATTTTTGTATATATATTAACAACAAAGAAAAACAAAACAACTAGAATAGAAAAAATAAGAAAATCTCACGTCCCAAATCGGATAAATAAGAGAAGTGGAGAATGGCCTAACCTATATAAAAATGAGGAGAATGTAAAGTAAAATATATCTACTTGGACAAGGGTTATGGACTATGGTTCAATACTCTTCAATGTCTTTTATCTTTTAAACATTTGATTTTTATAATCGAACCGGAACCGCCGGTTCCAGTCCGGTTTGAACTAGGTGTTTCCTTCAAAATTGGAACCGGAACAGCCCTCCTTTGGTTCCTGAACTAGATCTGGAACCAAAAAAGCCGGTTCCGGTTAGGTTTGCTGGTTTGAACTGAACCGGCATCGGGTCTAGTTGGGGGAAACTTTGAGAGGTATCTATGATAATGATAAATGACCAATTGTTCTTAGTTATATTTTGTAAGACCACAAAAATCCTCCATGTTTCATTGAAAAATTTAAATGGGAGAAATCTGATATATGTGAGAAATTTGAGATAAATGATGGAGACATGCAGGTGTACAGATTATAAATGCAGAATTCGTTCTCCAAATAGTAACTAACTGAAGAATTTTAATGGATGTTTCTAATGAATTGCTGCAATATCCTTGTAAGAAATCCATGGGTTCAAAAATTTTCAGGAATATAATAATGCTTGATATACATCGAGGCCTTCCATTTGCCTGAAATTTCCATCTCATTTGTATTTTATCATTACTTTGACCAATCTTCTTCCATATTCTGTTTCCCTTGCCAGTGAGTCTAACTTGCCCCTTCATGTTGGAAATAGATGTGTGATATGTCAGATGGAATATAAACGAGGCGATCGGTGCATCACTCTACCATGCAAACATGCCTATCATGCTGGTTGTGGTGCCAGATGGCTTAGCATCAACAAGGTAAGCAGGTTGACTATTTCAAGCTGAACTTAGACAATTATTTTTTCTTTGGCTACCTAGACAGACTGTCCTTGTCCAAGAACCAACCGCTGATTAGAATTTTAATTTATCAGGCTTGTCCTATATGTTACACGGAGGTGTTTGGTGATACGTCAAAACGTTAGAGGAAATAACCATGGATGAACATAAAGAAGATGAACCTTCATATGTTTTTTCTTTGTTTCTCAAGTCAACCTACTATCTTTTCCTTAAGGACAGAGCTGTTTGTTTGGTATGGTAGACAAATTTGTTTTAGCTTTTGTAATAAATGAAGAAGTATGTACTTGATGATACAAAATGGATGTGTTAAGAGAGACAAAAAGATTGTATAGAATTTGTATGGTTCTGGCATTTTGATTTGAAAATTTTTGTTATTTCTAGTTCGGATTTACTGTTATACTGTTTTTATCTTCATCTTAAGATTTAGTATAACAAGAGCATTATAACAAGATGAGGTTGGTCCAATAGTAAGTTTCTCACACCTACACCATGAGGTTGTAGGTTCGAGTTGTGTCCCCCTCTCTCAAATCCTGAATTATGAAATCAATTTTTGAATGCATAAAACAGACAAATGAATAATAATTGCCAGTGAATGATTTTGCCGAGTTTTGTAAGATTTGTTACAAAAATTACCATAAGACATAAATTTGCAGATCTGGAAGTGATTGCTTCATCTGAAATTGATTTATTAGAGTCAAACTTGTTGATTAGCCCAATTGGTCAAGCAATCTCTATCTCTAAAGTTATTTTTTAAAGCTTGTGAATGGCGATTGGTAACTTGATAAAGACATGAGTGGAAACTGGAAAGAGAATAAAAATTATTATATGAAGACATGGTTTAAAGAATCTCATTCATATTAACATTGTCAAGTTGAGGCCTACTCATCATCAACAGCCCATCAAGACCAGTTAGTTGCAAAATCACAATGTGAAAATTCATCTACTCTGCTAATTAATTAAATTACATTAATGAAACCAGACTCAAGTTTATGTCTTAACAGGCTAGCAATAATTAGAACAGTTTAATAATCTCACCGTCACAGTGACAGCTATATCAGCCATTTGGCAACTCATTTATTTATATTTTTCTAACAAGCCTACACTGTTGACTTTACATTCTCATAACTCGACTTGGCCAGGTTAGTTTGGAAGGAGCTTTCATTGTGAATTTAAAAACCATAAATATATAATCATCCATCTCAACTGCCCCATTTTTGACTTGTTCAAGGTCTTACGTGAACCAGCAAGAGATGCAGCCCATCACTTGTTGGTGGAAGAAATAGGATTAAGTATTTTAAAGCCTTAATCCAGGCTGTTTTGTGCATTATCAATGATTATATAAAGGGTAAGCAACCATGTTTGAAATGCAACTCACACAACAAATAGCTCCAAATGGGAACCATGGCACTGCTAGGCCAATGGCCTCTTTTGGTTTCTGCTATGGCCTTTTTACTCTTAGCCACCGCTGCCGCTGACTACAAGCCTTACACATATGCCTCTCCACCACCTCCTTATTACACATCACCACCTTACGAATATAAGTCTCCTCCACCACCAGAGCATTCACCCCCTCCACCTTACTACTACAAGTCTCCACCGCCACCGGAGCATTCACCTCCTCCGCCATACTACTACAAGTCCCCACCACCACCAAAGTTTTCTCCCCCTCCACCTTACTACTACAAGTCCCCACCACCACCAAAGAAGTCTCCTCCTCCAACATACTACTACAAGTCTCCGCCACCACCAAAGCACTCTCCACCACCACCATACTACTACAAGTCTCCGCCACCACCAAAGCACTCTCCGCCACCACCATACTACTACAAGTCTCCACCCCCACCAAAGCACTCTCCACCACCACCTTACTACTACAAGTCTCCGCCACCACCAAAGAAGTCTCCTCCTCCACCACAAGTCTCCGCCACCAAGCACTCTCCGCCACCACCATACTACTACAAGTCTCCACCACCACCAAAGCACTCTCCACCACCACCATACTACTACAAGTCTCCGCCACCACCAAAGCACTCTCCCCCACCACCATACTACTACAAGTCTCCACCACCACCAAAGCACTCTCCACCACCACCATACTATTACAAGTCTCCACCCCCACCAAAGCACTCTCCACCACCACCTTACTACTACAAGTCTCCGCCACCACCAAAGAAGTCTCCTCCTCCACCTTACTACTACAAGTCTCCGCCACCACCAAAGAAGTCTCCTCCTCCACCATACTACTACAAGTCTCCGCCACCACCAAAGCACTCTCCCCCACCACCATACTACTACAAGTCTCCACCACCACCAAAGCACTCTCCGCCACCACCTTACTACTACAAGTCTCCACCCCCACCAAAGCACTCTCCACCACCACCTTACTACTACAAGTCTCCTCCACCACCAAAGCACTCTCCGTCACCACCTTACTACTACAAGTCTCCTCCACCACCAAAGCACTCTCCGCCACCACCTTACTATTATAAGTCCCCTCCACCACCAAAGCACTCTCCACCACCACCTTACTACTACAAGTCTCCTCCACCACCGAAGCACTCTCCTCCTCCACCTTACTACTACAAGTCTCCGCCACCACCAAAGCACTCTCCGCCACCACCTTACTACTACAAGTCTCCGCCACCACCAAAGCACTCTCCGCCACCACCTTACTACTACAAGTCTCCTCCACCACCAAAGCACTCTCCGCCACCACCTTACTACTATAAGTCTCCTCCACCACCAAAGCACTCTCCACCACCACCTTACTATTACAAGTCCCCACCACCACCAAAGCACTCTCCACCACCACCTTACTACTACAAGTCTCCTCCACCACCGAAGCACTCTCCTCCCCCACCTTACTACTATAAGTCTCCTCCACCACCAAAACACTCTCCGCCACCACCTTACTACTACAAGTCTCCTCCACCACCAAAGCACTCTGCGCCACCACCTTACTACTACAAGTCTCCTCCACCACCAAAGCACTCTCCACCACCGCCTTACTACTACAAGTCTCCACCACCTCCATCTCCATCACCTCCCCCTCCTTATGTCTACAAATCTCCCCCACCTCCTTCTCCATCACCACCTCCTCCTTATGTTTATAAGTCCCCACCACCTCCATACCACTATTAATCACCTCATCAATCCAAGTCTCCACCACCTCACCTGTACTACATTTACAACTCACCCCCTCCTCCTGAGTTTATTAAACCTATGGCCGCTTCATGAATCGATTTATCAAGAATAACAAAG
Source organism: Acer negundo (assembly GCA_035582765.1). Lineage (NCBI taxonomy): Eukaryota > Viridiplantae > Streptophyta > Magnoliopsida > Sapindales > Sapindaceae > Acer > Acer negundo. The sequence goes on from CM069233.1 coordinate 11,634,121, forward strand.
TTCATCTTATGTTATTTACTATTTGTTTTGCATTTATTTTTGTTAATAATAAGGGTTGTAAATGGTGAATTCATTTGTTTGCACCACTCATTGTACCACTTGTTTATAATGAATGAAAATCAGATATTTGATTTTTTAAGACAAGTATGTTGCGAATAATTCTATAGTTTATTTTTTTTATCCAGTGTTATATTTAGGTTCACTAGTATTTCTTTTTTTAGAGCAGGGACAAATGAACCTCAATTATGAACAATTTGTTCGTTTTTTGTGGTATTTTCCAAAATGATTTTCTTTTTCTATTTTTTTTCCCAAACGCACTTCAAATTCCAATAACAATCGATGCAAATCTGATATAAAAATAAAAAAAAATAAATAAAAAAAATAAATAAAAACTTAGCATTAGACACATTTTCTTATATATAAAACTTCATAATGGGTTTTAGCCATCATCAATTAATCACAGATTTTGATAATCAAGTGTTAAAGTCTTTTATATAAATGTATAAAATGTTTATAATGTTTAAAAGCTGTTAATAATTCTTGATGGTTTTAAAATGGTGATGAAAATTCATGATGGTTTTTAAAAAAATATGTGAAAAAGATGTAAAACTGTTCTAATTTTCACTACTAAAAAAAAGGGCTATTGAGACATTTTTTTTGTTCCAATAGCCTAAAAAAACACGTCCTAAATTTTGTCGCCTCAGGTGGGTCGCAATAGGTTCTTTGTGACGAAAATTAAAATTCGTCCCTTAAAACTACCTATAGGGACGAATTTCAATTTCGTCCCAATTGATAATGTATAAGGACGAAATTATTCGTATAGGATACCTATAGGGACGAAATAAAATATAAAATAATAAAATAAATATAAAACTATATAAAATAAAAAAAAATAATAATAAAAAAAAAAAAGAAATTGTTGCCTGACCAAGCCACCTACACAAATAACATTAAATTGGGTGTCGTTATGGAGTGTAGAACATTGCACACCCTCACCCGCTTACCCACCATGCTGTGCCAATGCATGTGATAATAAAAACATAATTTTATATATAACCTCTAATTGTTATTAAATTTTTATTGATTATTTTTCAATCAAAATTTTATTTGTAGATCGATTCCATTAATTTAAATTTTATTTTTATATGATAAACAAATTGATATTAAAAAAAATTATTATAACATTTAATTAAACTATTTTTTAAAAATAATATATTATCAGATCAAAGAGTCAATCGTTTGTCATACTAGAAATTAGACATGACCCCGGTTCCAGTTCTCAATTCGGAACCAGCGGTTTCGATTTTCGATTTGGAACCAACGGTTTCGGTTTTTGATTTAGAACCAGCAATTTCAGATTTCGATTCGGAACCAAAGGTTTCGATTCCAGTTCCGATGGTTTGGTTTTATTTTTATTTTTATTTTTATTTTTATTTTTATTTTAAAAATAATAGAAAACCTCTCATGACTAATATTTATTGATCCTTATAAAGAACTTATTGAGAAGAAACAAAATTCATCTTGATAGAGAACCACTTTAGACGAACAAAATGATCCATTTTGCATCATTTTCTAATTTATATGGTAATTTAATTATTAATCTATCTTTAAGGAAAAAACTTCAAAAAAATATCAAGAATTTTCAATAAAATTAATTAATTATTATAATTTTAAATAAAAAGAAAACCTATTGGGATTAAATAAATTCGTCCATATAGGCAGTCTTTTGGGACGAATTTTGTATTTCATCCCAATAGGAGGTCTATTGGGACGAAAACAATTCATCCCTAAAGGTCAACAAAATTAATTAATTATTATAATTTTAAATAAAAAGAAAACCTATGGGAACGAAATAAATTCGTCCCAATAGGCAGTCTATTGGGGCGAATTATGTATTTCGCCCCAATAGACATCCTATTGGGACGAAACCAATTCGTCCCTAAAGGTCAACAAAATTAATTAATTATTATAATTTTAAATAAAAGGAAAACCTATTGGGATGTCTATTGGGACGAATTATGTATTTCGTCCCAATAAACCTCCTATAAGGACGAAAGTAATTCATCCCTAAAGGTCAATAAAATTAAATAATTATTATAATTTTAATTATAAACAAAACTATTGGGACGAAATAAATTCGTCCCAATAGACAGTCTATTGGGACGAATTTTGTATTTCGTCACAATATGAGGTATATTGAGAGAAAATAAAAAATTCATCCCAATAGATCTTCTATTGGGACGAAAAAAAAAAGAGTTCCAATAGAGTTTCGTCCCAATAGGTCATTTTTCTTATAGTGTTTTTTTATTTTATTTTATTTTATTTTATTTATCACATTAGCTTTAATGACACTTATAAAATCATCATCAAATCCCTTTAATGACTGTTAAAAAAATTATTAGAAACATTTTTTTTCTTGTAGTGTGATAAATATTTCAACGTTAACAAACACCATTGATGAATTCTAAAAATATTGCCCAAAATGTTAAAAAAAAAAAAAAAAAAACACAAAAATTGAGGCTTAAAGATTTGAGAGAAATTTCCTTGTCTAGAAGATTACAACAATATAAATAGATATTAGGTTTATTTGTACTAGTTACAGGGAGTTTAAGATAAAAGGAAATCCTACCCTTAAACGTACAAGACTTACTTGTTTCACATAAATACTATTTCCTTTTATTATAAGTCTTCTTGTAAAGAGTATTCCTTTTCCTTTAAGCACAAGAACTTTCCAAAACAAGCTACTTCTTTTTCCGTTGAAGATTTCTCATCTCACGTATGCTTATAGTTGACTACAATTCGGGTCATGGTTGCGCACCCGCTTCCTAAACCGTTACAAGTCACCTTAAATTACATCGTTCAGAAAACCGTGATCAATACGTTTGAAACAATCTTCATTCTTCTATTCTTCTGGTCTTCAAACCTCCCTCAAACCAAAACCATTCCATCTTCCAAACATATTCCACGTCTCTAGGAAGCTCCACATCAGTTGAGTCTTGTTTGGTTTACATTTGGTTCGCTTAGGAATACAAGTCCAAACCGAACAGGTCAAAGAAAATATATTATGTTCAAACTTCAAAGAAATAGTTCATGATCAAATAATGATTCACTATCAAAGAAATAGTCTACGAAATAGATAATTTTTTTATTCACATAGTACATGTTTTCAACTCCAAAGATAATTTTTTTAGTGTAAAATTAATTAAATTTAATGTGCAAATCAACAATAATAAAAAGGTTTAAGGGCAAGAATAATTTCTAAAACTCTTAAGGATGAGTATTTCCACACACACAATCTAACAAGATGAATGAAAGGCAATCTTCAACTAGGGGCGAACGCATGAAAATTTTTTCGCCTGGGATAAATTATATACATGGATGTACCCAGAAAATATTTATTGTCCAGGTTAAATTTTATATATATATATATATATATATATATATATATATATATATAATATTTTTGTCTCAGAACACACTAACATTATAAAGTTAACTCCTTAACTATCAATAGTTATTTATCTATTTTAATTTAATGATTCACAAACTCTCTCATGTTAAATTTATTAAATTCAGTGTGTATTATAGAGAAAACTCTTGTGATTTTCTTCCTCAATACATCTGAATTTAATAACGTCATGCAAGACATGTGAGTCATTGATTAAGAATAAATGAAAATTATATATAATTATTGATAAAAGTATATATATATATATATAAATAAATTAATAATAAGATGATACCAATTCAATAATAAACTACTCAATAATATGAAATACATTGTAAAATTTATGCATAAATAATTATTTAAGCTTGTAGTAAAAAAATATACAATTAAAATTGTAAGTGACTTAATTCTATAATGTTAGAAGCCACTATATTATGTGTATTTTTACAATAAATAATAAAATATTTACATTTCATTAAATTTAGATACAATATCATAGTTTTGTAATATTATCAAACCTTAGGGGACGTTTATGTAATTAGACCTTTACCTACTGAATTAAAAAAAAAAAAAAAAAAAATTGAGGGCAAGCCATCTCTTAGTTACGCCTCTGATTATATATATATATATAGTATATATTTTTTTGCTCAGTATGCACTAACATTATAAAGTCAGCTCCTTAGTTGTCAACAGTTAGATTTATCTACTTTTTTTTAGACAATATATTATAATACTTAATTAATGACTTATAAATTCTCGTATTAAATTTATTAAATTCGGTGTGTACACTTGTTATTTTATTCCTCAATGTAGATAAATATAATGAAGTGCAAGACATGCAACCTATTGATAAAGAATAATTTATATATATATAATTCTTGATGAAAGTCTTTCTTTATTTTTTTTAAGAGAAAATAGCATTAGACACCGTTAATTGATGGATGGAGTCCCAAAAAGACCACCGACTATTCAAATTGTTCCAAAATCACCATTTTGACGAAACATTGTTCATTGACAGTCATTCTGTTAAATCTAACAGAAAGCTGCCGTTATCTATGACATGACACTCATAAATAAGAAAATAGCACTAGACACCATTAATTGGTGGGTGGAGTCCCAATAAGGTCATTATTTCCATCTCTGCAAACTATTCAAATTTGACTTATGTCCACATTCAAGTGCACATCTCTAAAAATACTCAACGTTATTTGCTCAAATTTTGACACAAGAAAGTAGACACGCAAACAAACATTTTTTAATCAGAAAATATTCCAAAAATAGATTTGGAAAAGTGTGAAAATGAGCAATGAACACAGCTCACTCATGGATTCGCGTTGCTTCTGACTTTGACTGAATAATTGATCATAACTTTCAAAATACCGCATAGAATTTTACATTCGTTATACCGTTGGATTCGTATCAAAAAATCAAAGAATCCAACGTTGATGAAAATTTATTTCCTTGCCAAAAGATACAGTTTTAAGAAAAAAGAGCGATGAACACAGCTCACTCGCGGATTCTCGTCTCTTATGACATTTGATAGAATAATTGATTATAACTTTCGAAGTACCACCCAGAATTTTACGTTCTTTATACCGTTGGATTCATATCGAAAAAATTGAAGAACCCAACATGGACGAAAAAATTTATTTCCTTGCCAAAAGACATAGTTTTAAGGAAAAAAGAGCGATGTACACACCTCACTTGCGGATTGCGCGTCGCTTCTGACTTTTGACTGAAGAATTGATTATAACTTTCAAAATACCACCTATAATTTTACGTTCTTTATACTGTTGGATTCGTATCGAAAAATTGAAGAACCCTAAATGGACGAAAAAATTTATTTCCTTGCCAAAAGATACAGTTTTAAGGAAAAAGAACGATTAACACACTTCACTCGCGGATTGCGCGTCACTTCTGACATTTGACTGAATAATTGATCATAACTTTTAGAATACTACCTAAATTTTATGTTCTTTATACCATTGGATTCGTATCAAAAAATTGAAAAACCCAAATCAGACGAAAAAAAATTAATTTCCTTTCCAAAAGATACAGTTTTAAGGAAAAAGTTTACATACAAATATATAGTAGAACACAAAACCACGCAAAAAATGAAATGAAAAATAAACCGATTTCTTTTGCGTTTTTTTTAGTAGTGAAAGAAAGTCAAGGATGCATCAATCAACGGGTTTGCATGTTGTATTTAAAAAAATAAAAATAAAAAAAAAATAAAAAAGGTTCAAGAACCTATCCAAACTTAATATAAAACTGTCTAGACTAAAAAACTCAAAACTCAAGACTCAATTTGTCTTCTGCTTCTTTCTCAGGCCACCGGTTTTTTTCTTCTTACTTTTTTCTTTTTGAGCTTGTTGTTCATGCGGCTGTTCTTCTTCAACATGGTTTTCAGACTAAAAATAGTGTAGTAGAGGGTCATTTGGGTGAAGATGTGGAATTAGCTTGGTTGCATAATGCTGCTTCAAAGTCCTAACATTAGCTAAAATTTGCTCAATGTTGTCCATATTGATTTGGTTCCCTTCCCTAGACACATTTTCTTATATATAAAACTTCAAAATGGTTTTTAGCGATCATCAATTAATCACGGATTTTGATAATCAAGTGTTAAAGTGTTTTATATAAATGTATAAAATGTTTATAATGTTTTAAAGTTGTTAATAATTCATGATGGTTTTAAAACGATGATAAAAATTCATGACGGTTTTAAAAAAATACGTGAAAAAATATAAAACTGTTATATATATATATATTATCACACTGGCTTTAATGACACTTATAAAATCATCATCAAATCCCTTTCATGACGGCTAAAAACAATTATAAGAAACAATTTTTTTTCTTGCAGTGTGATAAATATTCAACGTCAACAAACACCATCGATGAATTATGAAAATATTGCCCAAAATATAATCAATAAATAAAAAAACACACACACACAAAAATTGAGGCTTAAACATTTGAGAGAAATTTCCTTGTCGAGAAGATTACAACAATATATATACACATAATACATGTTTTCAACTCAAAAGGTAATTTTTTAGTGTTAAATTAATTAAATTTAATGTGCAAATCAACAATAAAAAGGTTTAAGAGCAAGAATAATTTCTAAAACTCTTAAGGATGAGTATTTCTACACACACAGTCCAGCAAGATGAATGAAAGGCAATCTTCAACCAGAGGTGAACCCAGGAAAAATTTGCCGCTAGGGCTAAATTATAAATATATATATAGTATATATATATTTTTTTCCTCAGTACGCACTAACATTATAAAGTCAGTTCCTTAGTTGTCAATAGTTGGATTTATCTACTTTTGTTTAGACAATATACTATAATGCTTAATTAATGGTTCACAAATTCTCACACTAAATTTATTAAATTCGGTGTGTATTATAAGGAAAACCCTTGTTATTTTATTCCTCAATGTAGATAGATATAATGAAGTGCAAGATATGCTACCTATTGATTAAGAATAATTTTTTTTTTTTTATATATAATTCTTGATGAAAGTCTTTCTTTATTTTTTTTTTAATAATAAGATGACATAAATTCAATAATGGACTACTTAGAATATGAAATACATTGTAAAATTTATACATAAACAATTGTTTAAACTTATAGTTAAAAAAATTATTTAAACTTACAAATAACTTAATTTTATAATATTAGAAGTCATAATATTATGTGTATTTTTATAACTTTGAAAAACAAAATAATTACATTTCACTAAATAGATAAAATATCATATTAGTGTAATATTATTAAACCTTAGGGGTTTTATGTAATTATCCAATTATGTTCTATTTTATTTTTTCTTTGGGAGGGCTACCCGGGCTACAGCCTAGGACGACCCTCTCATATGCCTGCCATTGTATTCAACAATGCGATTATTTTGAAATCGAGTAGTGGCTCTAGTGATTTTGAATGTCCAAGCTAAGATTCTAGCTTTTAAAACTCGGAAGGTGGTGCAAGGTGGGAAGGCCTCTGCGAGGCGAGGTAGGTGCCTTAAGGTGATCGAGGCGGTCGCCTCAGTCGGAAAACATAATTTATATATATATATATATATATATACAATAAAGTAGAAAATATTCCATAATATTCAATATTCAATACAATACAAACATAAATATCCCAAAAAAATTAAACATTACTAAAAAACACTAGGTCATGGAGGATTTCCTAAATTTCAAAGAATAGCCACTGTAATTGGCAAAGAGAGAACTCGAGAGACCGTAATGCAGTATATTGGTCTTCTTGTTGATAATCATCAACACGACCTACATGAAGACCTACAGGGTCCTCCAAGATGTTGCAGCCGAAGAGAAAAAGAGAAGAAGAGAAGTCGTGTATTGAAGTAAAGAAGAAGAGAAAATTGTGCGTAAAGAAGGGAATATAGGTTTTTTTTTTTTAACAAAATGCTACGTTTTAACATACGCAACGCTTTGCTATTAAAAAAATGAATAATCCCAGAGGCGGAGGTGAGATTTTTGTCCAAAACAAACAATGCGGCCGCCTTAGTGCATTTTCATCTAGAGGTGGGAGAGGTGGCCGCCTCAAACCAAATTTTAAAACAATGACTACAAGTCTCTTCCACCACCTTACTATTACAACTCTCCGCCACCATCTTATGTGAACCAGCAAGAGATACAACCCATCACTTGTTGGTGGAAGAAACAGGATGTAAGTATTTTAAAGCCTTAATCCAGGCTGTTTTGTGCATTATCAATGGTTATATAAAGGGTAAGCAACCATGTTTGAAATGCAACTCACACAACAAATAGCTCCAAATGGGAACCATGGCACTGCTAGGCCAATGGCCTATTTTGGTTTATGCTATGGCCTTTTCACTCTTAGCCACCGCTGCCGCTGACTACAAGCCTTACACATATGCCTTTCCACCGCCTCCTTATTACACATCACCACCTTACAAATATAAGTCTTCGCCGCCACCAGAGCATTCACCCCCTCCACCTTACTACTACAAGTCTCTACCACCACCGGAGCATTCACCTCATCCACCATACTACTACAAGTCCCCACCACCACCAAAGTCTTCTCCCCCTCCACCTTACTACTACAAGTCTCCACCACCACTAGAGCATTCACCTCCTCCACCATACTACTACAAGTCCCTACCACCACCAAAGAAATCTCCTCATCCACCATACTACTACAAGTCTCCACCACTACCAAAGCACTCTCCACCACCACCAAAGTACTCTCCACCACCACCATACTACTACAAGCCTCCACCACCACCAAAGTACTCTCCGCCACCACCATACTACTACATGCCTCCACCAACACCAAAGCACTCACCGCCACCACCATACTACTACAAGCCTCTACCTCTACCAAAGCATTCTCCACCACCACCTTACTACTACAAGTCTCCTCCACCGCCATACTACTACATGCCTCTACCCCCACCAAAGCATTCTCCGCCGCCACCATATTATTACAAGTCTCCTCCACCACCAAAGCACTCTCCACCACCACCACCACCATACTACTACAAGTCTCATTCATCACCAAAACACTATCCACCACTACCATACTACTATTATAATTATGCTCAATAGCAAGAGTGTAATAATGTATTTAACAATCTTTTTGTTGGGAAAAATACCAAAGAAGTACACGCAGCGGAAGCGATACTAAAAATTAGATTTAGTGACTTTTAAAAAATTTTCCTTTATGAACCTTAAACCCTTCAATTAATTAAACATACATATACAATAACAAAAAGTAGAATACCTTTTGTCCCGTGATCCGATTGACTTACGTCGATGGTAATCCGCAAGATCTTCAATCTTAGCACGAACGTGGATCACCTAGGAGCGTGGTCTCCCTTTTCTTTGAATTGCAAACCTGTGAATGGACAAAACAAACTTTTCTTTTCTTTGTTAGTCACAAAAACAATCAAAAGAATGACTAAGATTATTCCGGTCACTTTTGAGTTCTCAATCTAATGATTGAAACTCGCGTGAACCTAGATCGATATCGTATACACAAGCTTATTGATGAATAAGCAAATAGTATACTATCAAAGAATAATCTAACACTCCTTTTTGTTTTAGTAGAATAAAAAGCTTTCTATGAATTGAGAAGAAGAAGAAATTTGTATCATGAACCCATATTCTTGTGGCCGAATTCTATACTTGTCAATATATAGGTGGCCTAAGTTTGCTTCTTCTTTTCTTTTATTATTAGGGTTGCCGAAATCCTAACCTAGAAATAACTAGGGTTGCCGAAATCACATGCCCACCATAGGCTTATGTTGCACCCTAATTTCCATCTAGTTTTTAAGACATCAAACCCTAATCCAACTCATAGATCTTTTATTCTTTTATTTTGACTAAATAAAATAAAAAAAAAAAAGACTTCTTATTTGATTAAATAAATAAAACTAATTATTTATTTCCTTATCAAACAAGTCTTTTAATTTTACTTTTAGGAAATATATTTCCTGATTAGAAAAGATTTGTTTCTTTAATTAAACAATTAATTAATAAATTAATTAATTCTTATTTAATTAAAACAATGAAACAAAATAATATATTAGGTTAAACTAACCCTTGCCGCCCCACTTAGA